>CM060940.1:694569137-695914554 GCA_030765085.1 Allium cepa | reverse complement strand
TAAGTCACCAAAAATCCTCTCGCAATGTAGCAGCCAGTTTTCTACTTCGATAGCATCTTCCGTTTCGATAAACGAATTTCCTCCAAGACTAGAATGTCTCTGCTCAAGTTCGCATACTGATTGACTACTGGAGCTTCTTGAACTCCTCCTCCAGCAACATGACCTCCAACAACTCCAGCTGCGACTCCGGCTTGCATCATGTTTTACGAAGAACTGATACATGGCTTCCATGTCCACTTGGGGAACCCCAGCACCAACGTTTTAAGCTTGAGCCTGACCTAAACCTCTTTTAGCATTTGGTCGGGCATTTCCATTTATGGTGGTGCTTTCTCCTCCAAGATTAACTCCGCCTCTTCTTCCATATATAACTTTATTCAAATCTTGTGAGATGCAAAAGAATAGCCTAACAAAGATAAAAGTCTAGAGATAAAGCGTACACACACACACATATAGCAAACACAAGTATGTTATTAAAGCGTTATCTCATACCTCGATCCTATCTCTAATTCCTAGGATTATGTTTTCAAAAATCATTTTTAGTAACAGTATTTCATAAACCATGCTCTGATAACAAGCTGTAACATCCTCTATCTAGAGGCTCAAAGCTAAGCGCTACAGATGCTGCAGTCATCTATAGTATTAACTTCTGGCGACTAAATACGACTTTGTTAATGGTATTTATAATATTAAAAGCACTTGAATATGAAACAAAGCACAGATTTTAAAACAACATTTTCCATTACATTTTAAGACCGATGTTTCATATTCAAACAACATAGTCCCAAACGTCTCCCAAGCAATGATAAAATATACTTATTACAAAATATGCCAGGAGCGACATATGAAGATGCACCCTTGGATGATCAGAGTCATATAGTCGTAATTGACCTAATACATACACAACGGAAATAAACACAAAACAAAGAACTGCAACTCCTAAATAGCCATCTGCTAGCCTCTTGCTCTCCTCCGGTAGCTTTATTCTCCATCTTACTAAACTTGAAAGAACCTCAAACCTCAACCTACTCAAATCAATTTTGAGAACATGAGAGTTTAAGGGGAACACATAAACTTTGAGTCAGACATAGAACCTGGTGTGAATAATACTATATATCCTGGTTATTAATGTTAAGTGAGACCACGCCGCTTAGAGATATGGGTTTCCTCTCACTAACATCCTTTAAAACATATCTTTTGCAAACCTTTATCCTGCAACCAAAACTGGTTAAAAATATAAAGCATTATTATGTAAACATACATATTAGGTAAGAAATGGGCTATCTGTTCGAATACTATAGTTTTGTTTGGTTTACTATTAACTTTTAACTGACTCGGGCCTACTAGACAAAATAACATAATTTATCTAACATGTATTAGACACACCTTTTTTGGACGGTTTGTCCATAAGTATCTGTTAAATACTTCGCTTTTGGATGGTCTATCCCTAACTTAGCATCTTCCAGGGTCATCCGATCCTAATGGTTTTGCGGGCTCACCAATAACTTATCTGTATACAAACGTATATTCCCTTCTGTGTGTAATTCTAATGATCGGATCAAAAATCCGCTTTTCTAAACCAACTATCTATACTATATTATGATTAGTGAGTTTGATTTTAATAGCACAGAAGCCCCCTTGAATTTGGGCAACCGAAACGTCTTCAGGTTTATACATGATTCCATCTTTCCCCTCTCTTCTCTCTTTTCTTCTAGTCGAAATAATCAAGTCCTCATGAAAACCCTAACCCAAATCAGATATCAGGTAAAATCATTCTATCTTACATATCGATCATCGACTACAACCTGATACCGCTTCATCCTCCAAATCAACTATCCAGTCACTTTGGAACCAGATCTAAATCATAAAGGGCATGGAACCGAAATTCTAAAGAATCTTCCCAATTCCTCGCCTCAGCCTCCTTTTGATTCTTATGTACTTTGTTTAGGCGCTCCTTCCACTATTCTCTGTTCTATTGATCATACCAAATCGGATAGCTTATACTGCGTTCACTTCAATGGTTGTTCTAAAATTACAAATTTCCTTTTTTCCTGCATTTTCTATAATCTGTGTTTTCTTTTGTTGCCGTTTGATTTCTTCTTATTCATATGCAATATATAACTATATTACTGATTTGTGTTTGTTGATATTATTCAATAAAGTTTCTGTATTGCAGATTTGTGTCAAGAAACCATGATACATGTATCTATGGTGCGGTTATTTGATCTTCAAATTGTTCTCCCATTCATTTGGTTTTGATCTCATTGTTCCGTTATTTTTTTTTACCCAGATTTGATAATGGTTGTGTATATTTAGGTAATAAAAAGTTGGAATGTCCGTTAATGTATGTATTTTTTTCCTTTCCTCTATATTGGTATGTTTGATATAAACTGACTTTTAAGTGGATATAATCTGAGTAGTTGTGATGGATACTAAATACATATGTTGTATAACTTAGAGAATTTAAACTATATTTCATTTGCTAATACTGTAAACCACATTAAATTCATTAATATAAATAGTTTGAAGAATTTAAAGCATAAATTTCCCAATAATGGAAGCATTCTATTTTTTTTCAAATCTATTTTTGAAAGTTTAATTTCCACTTTTTATGTGATTGCCAATTAGTAATTTCAATTGGACTAATTAATCCAAAAACATCTAGCGCCTTTACATTCTACACTAGTCAATTAGCCTTTGACTATTGGCGTAATCTCCAATCAATTTTTTTTTTGTAATTGAATAATACTTTTCTTCCATACCTGATATTAGTACGTTTAATTGATAGCCCGATGTCATCGCAAATTCTATAAAAGGTACTTTAAACTAATTTCTAATTTTAATTTTTCTCATATACATAGACAGATACCTGGGATATTTTTGGTTTGATTTTGTTCCATATTTTCTTTTCTTCACAAATTCATAATTTTCATGTTATTTTTGGGATTAATTTTCACTACGAAATGAATATTTTTCTTTTTGTATGAAATTAAAATAGTGGTTGATATTTTATTGATATCTTATGCTAGATAGTCAAACATATACATGCTATGATTCATGGACCTAAGTACCAAGATGCTTTAGAAACTGACATTTCATTTTTATGTTTTTGTGAATACTTGATTTTTTTGGTTGCTTATGCTTTCATTTTATCATGGAGTTGTATTCTTCTTCGTTTCCTTTTTGTTTATCTTTATTATTACATTATTGCCTATATGATATTGTTGATGTTACATCTTTTTTGTTACTATTTCTGTTTTTAGGGAAACAAAGAGCATTATGCACTAGATGAGATGTAACTGGAGTGCAAAATTAAAGGAATGAAGGCGAGTTTTTCCCAAACACATGTTCAATCAAATATAGATTCTCCTTCAAATGTATTTTTTTTAATTAAAAAATTGAATTGTCAAATAGTAAGACA
The DNA here is from genome assembly GCA_030765085.1 of Allium cepa. Lineage (NCBI taxonomy): Eukaryota > Viridiplantae > Streptophyta > Magnoliopsida > Asparagales > Amaryllidaceae > Allium > Allium cepa. The sequence continues at coordinate 695,911,136 of CM060940.1, read as the reverse complement.
ACCAAGCTTATCCATCATAATGATTAACTTTATCTGCTTGCATCCAATTTTCCTATCCTCGCCCTTCTATAGAATTTTTATAGTTAACGGTCATTTAGGGAGCATAACTGTCACATATTTCAAGTGTCATGCATATTTATTTCCTGTCTTTGCATTCTTCCTTAAAATTTGTATTCATAGATCATATCCAGTGTAATACACATCGGTAATGATTGCAGAAGTTTCTATGAAGGTATAGCGTAACTTCAGCATATCTATCATATAAGATTTTCCTCTATATGAGAGGTTCTAAAAGACGGTGTGTTTGCTTTATGAATTTTTTGACACGGTTGTACAAAATTAACATCCCTTTTACCTCCTCGATAGACAATACACATAAAATATTATCCAGTTCTGAAATAATATCGCATAGGCAGACCCTACAATAAATGATTGACCACTCTTATTATGATAAATGATTTGATTTTTAGCAGGTTATGACAAATGCAACAAAAGGTTTCCAAAAACAAAATAAGAGCTTTGCTTTCATTATTCTTGCACTACAGTAGGACAAGGAATAAATTGTTACCACCCAATACTTCATGCTATGTTTTTTCATATTCTTAGCTTGAGCGTATAATGTAACAATGCATAATACACAACTAGTTGTGGTCGATCATTATAGAGCTTTACACATGTTGAGCTTTAATTTTGTTAGCACACCATATTGGTAAGCATTTTATTAGGTGAAGTACAACTATGGTTAAGGCCATCATACCTCACACTTTGATTAGCTTTGATATTGATGTACTATTTCGTTTCCTTTACATCTTCTATTTAATGAAGCATGTTGCTTTAGTAACTAGATAATTTTTTATCCTAAAAACTTATCCATTGATTGTAATTTTTGATTTTGGTAGTTTCTAAGAAACCATAAATCTAAGTGAAAAGCTCCTCTACATCGTATAAATGCCTCATTCTGCTAGATATCTCCATTGAAACTATGCTCGAACTAGAATCACCATCTTCCCTATTAAATGTTTTAGGAATTAATTAAAATATAAGAATTTCACTATTGCATCGAAGCATAGAGACAAGGAACGAAAATATTTTTGTCAGCAGATAACACTATCAAACATTAATATTTTTTTTAATAAAATAAGCATTCAATTGCCTCGATCTACACTAAGGAAATGGCTCAGTCGGTACTGAGGCGTTGGCCTCAGTCGATATCGAAGCATTGGCCTCAGTCGGTAAAGAGGCACTGGACTTGGTTAACTAAGGTAATTGCCTTAGTCTGCAATGAGGGAACTGAAAGGCAATTCCCTTTGTACCGACTGATGCAATTGCCATAGTTTTACCTGAATTCCTCAGTCTAGACTGGGGCAATGCCTCGTTTACAGAGGCTGCTTCTGTTAAAGCGTTCAAGTGAGACAACTATCAAGTGTATTTTAATTTGTACCACAAGATATCTGCTGCGTTAAGACTTACTCACTTCACACCTACACCGATAACTACTTTGATTAGCTGCAATATGAGGTGTGCTGTATTAAAAATGTTATGCTCATTCAATTCATGCGCATTTCATTCAACGCAGAATCACAATTGGCATCCTCTATTTATTATTCTATTTAGTTCAGTTTGAACATAAACGTTACATATTTTGGCCATCTTCGAATATTTTTGCCCGCGACATCATTTTCTTCATCAGTTGTCAACGTCATTAGCTCCTATCATTTGCAGGAATAAGAAGAAGTCAATGAACTGAATGGGCAGTTTGGACTCAATATTATTGGCGGGCGTTTCTCCCCTGCTCATTTACAGGAATAATCCTTTAATTAAATTTGCAACCATCATTTCAGGAATTAGTTAGAATATACAAAATATTAGTATCCCAATGTATTATTGGATACTGGTTAGGGGGTTATATTTTATTCACAATAGGCAATACTATTAAATAAGTTAAAATTTAAAATCAATTCTTGACATAAAAATCCTACAAAATAAGTTAAATAGGTAGATAATTTTAGAAACTTTTGAAACTATGATCATCAGTTGTATTTGCAGTTGAAAATACTTCACCAGTTATAGAAGATATTCAGGTCCTGATCAATTATTCCATCTTTGGTTTATGCTATTACAACCAAAAAATTTCCTTCCTCTTAATAAGAAATTTTATTATTTCTTTTCTTATTCGTGCTTATTTTTGAATTTGCTTGCCAATTTACCACATGTTATTCAAATAGTCTTATCAAAAAAAAAAAAAAATTAATCTGGTTTGACTACATATTTCAGTTTGGACATGATTCTTTTCTATCCCGATCCTGAATGAGAGTGAACACAATTCCTCGGCAACAAAATACTGAATAACAGTGCACATTTATTTAATCATATAAGTGTAAGATATATACAAAGAATTCAATGCTTATTATAAACGGATGAATTTAAATGCTCCTTTGCTTTACTGCAAACTTTCAACTATTCAACAAAATTCTCAGTAGACAATAAATCTATTTAGAGAAGATATTAGGATATGGTATACAAATATGGATTTACCTGCATTTAAGATTAAACCGTTCTTTAAAATTATTATAAATATTCTAAATATACACTTTTTTCTTTTTTCTTTTTATTTTATATCTGATTGCTGCCATAATGCTCTTTTCTTTCTTACTGAAAATCTTTTTTTCCCATTCAAGAGTTTTCAGATTTGTGTTTATGCATATTTGCAACAAATGCCGAATATTTTGTACTTATGTTTACACTTTACATTTACTCGAATATATATGAATAAACTAAATTACAGGATGAGTGCTAAAACATGATACAATGAAACCTTTTAAGACCGTTTGCTAGCCACTGGACTTATGGTCACCACAACTTTACAACTCCTATGCACCAATTATTGGTCGAATTGACTTAAGTCTTCTGAATGTCTGAACTATGGATGCCAAGACAGCGCATTATTAAGTAAATTCCAACTACATATAATTTTTTATTTTTTATTTTTAAGATCCTAATCATGATTTCTATCTTATAGTTTATTTCATCTTTTACTAATTTCGGTAATTATGTGCTTTTATACAGAGTAAACATACATTTCAATTATTCTTCTCTACTAAATATACAAAGTGTTTACCATTTTATGCTAATATAATATGTTCTGAATTGTGTTCGTACAACACATAAATGATTGTCATCTATTTCAGGCATATATAATGCCTTCTTTTTTTTACACTATTATTGGACTTGGTTATTTTTTTTCGTAATATAATAGGTTTATTCCGTGTTCTTTGGATTACAGTTTGCCATGTTTTTCTTACTTCACTATGGATCTTCCAATAAATGTTTATAAAATTTGAAGCTTATTATGCATGTTTGTTCATGCTATATTGGAAATTTCTCACTCCTTAGTGACCTCATATAAGGATAATTAATTATATATACTTCTCATAATCTTATTTTAGAAAGATAATAGATTATTTTGCATGAATGTGAAAGCTCGACTTAATTTCAATATCCATGTAAATCACTTATATTACACCTGCAATGATTAATAAATATTACCGCATCATGTAACAGATCTAGATATAGAATGCGGGGCAACAAGAATTGAAGAGGCATATAAAAGAATGTGAGAACTATGTACTATACCACAATGATTATATATAGAATTGTAAAAATAAGGTAATTCCTGCATCATTATTTACACCTACCAATATAAGTAAGAACGTGGAATTCTACTGCAATGACTTAATGCATTGTCAATCTTTGTACAACTTTTTAGTATTGTATCTATATAGTATCCGACCAACGATTTGTCCTTCAACGGACATGTCACTATTATGTTTAAGAACTCCAATGTACATATATACATTGATACCAAAATCTTCTACAATGCAATGTCCACCGATAAATTTATAAAGGAACAAAACTAGCGGCAACCCAAGCTACCATGTTATTTGACCTCATACATGCATTTTACTATTATATAATTGTTATAGCATCTTTTTTTTCATTTATTACATGTATTCTTTACACTCTATTGCATACTTCCTGACTTCCTCTTGCCTTTTTTGTAAATACAGTTTGAGTAAATTGGTTTACACGCTGCTTTGCTATGTTGAGACCAAATACATGACTAACTAGAGCAATCGGCATTGTCTACTGTTTTCCATCATTTCACTTCCACTATGAACGCTAAACTACTCCAGATATGTGTTTTCCATGTACTAAACTAACCCCGACCTCTGTTTTATTTTATTAAAAAATTGAAAAACACCTTTTCCCGTTATTCCTGCTACTGGTCAAACTAACTAGGTTAATCATGCATTTCGTTCGGTTGGAGATAAATACATCCGTTTAAAACTTTTACAATAGCTAGTTTTTTTGTCTGAGTCGTTAAAAATGTATTCCCACCGCCTGTACGTGCCAATAAATGCCTGAATACATAAAGGTTATACAGTCTTTGAATGATAATACAATTTAAATCATTTAACAGTGCTCCCACATAGACTGAGATCAATTGACTGCTTGATGGATGATGGTACATTGGCCAACCGTTGAGTACTATTTTCTTCATGTTTTCCCCTGCTAATTTGATGAAATTAATTCCAAAAAAATGTTGTGACGCACAATGCTGAAATTGTGAGCATATAGTTCATTAGAACTAAAAAATTAAACAATATACTAATTTTTTTAGACAATTAGATATCCCTGCATATTAGAAGGGTTTTTACAGTTTTCCTCTCCTACATATAATTAGTGTTGGATCCAATATTTTATGATAGGCAAAGAACTTTTCCTTCGCTAAATATAATTAGTGTAGGATCTACTATTTATGATCGATCATTTACCTTTGCTACATTAGTTTTTCTAGTTTTGTTAGCCTTACTATAAAAAAATGAAATAGTTATTGTTTTTGGTTTTCTTTATCTTTTTTTCAAATTTTAATGGCACGTTATCGACAACATAGTTTACTTTCATTACAACATAAAAGCATCAATGAAAAGCAAAGTAGAAATAGATGGTTGTCAAAAACCATTGGTTCTTGGAATCAAATAGAATAATAATTCTAAAAGATGAGTAATGAATGGAAATTTAAAGTTAAACTAAATGTCAATTGAGAAGGCGGTCTTGAAAACAAACATTAAAATCAGAGTTCCTAAGCAATGAAATTCTTCATTTCAGATCGTAAAATCCATTGTGTTAGAAGGATGAGAGCTATCAATAGCACACCTCTATAATCCTATGAGCAAATAACAGTTAATTGGAGTTTTTTCAATGCTTATTATATAGATATTCATCCTTACATCTAACTTATATTTTGTTGCCTTTAGGCTTAACATTATTAACACATCCATTATTAATATTTGCTAATATGTGCTAAACCAATCACATTCCTTTGTTTTATTAATAGCATGCATTCAAGTTTGAGTTAAGGTAGTTTCAAACGAAAGATATTGCATAAATAATAATGATTGAAATATCACACCAAATTTAGATATCAAAAAGGTTTTACGGCTGACTGCACTACTAATAATGTGAAATAGTCGGCTGCAAAATATAAAGAGTTAATGCTTACCTAACAAGAGTTATTATGAAATATTCGTTTTTCCCTGAGACTTGTGCGATAGTAAGAGAGATGTTATTTCCTGACCCGTTGACACCATGACAAGAATAAAATCCACAGTGCTAATAGCAGTCTAATTAAAAACATAAAAATAAACCATATTAAAAAATAAATACCCACCGGTTAGTTATATTTGGAAACCAAAATTTACACAAGTATATTCGACTTTTACTTAGAATAGCATTTTGGTTCCACTGTTTGATTTGGTAGTATTTTGTAGTCATGAGAATGCAACTTCAGAAAGTTGTATGAGATATTGTATGAGCACATGTCTTATGTATGAGATATTGTAAGAGAATATTAGATATGTATATATGTATCCATGTATATGTATGCATATCACTATATCTTATAACCAACTTTTAAGAAATAAAATTCAAATATCTATTTTTAATTGTATTTATGTATCCCTATATATATTTTGCCTACATATAAGTAAAAATACTTTTTATTTGCAATTAATGTGTTTCTCATCACTTGACTCCTCTTACGTTGTAATATACTTATGTTAAACTTAAGTGGATGATTCTAGATTCATTTTCTGATTGAAAATGTTCCTTCCGATCTGGAAAATCACATCATTTCATCTGTCTATACCAAACGAAAGTTAAAACTCAATTTAATCCCGGATAAAGAAACTATCCGAAATATTAGATGGCTGTTGAATCATGAACTGCTTACATGCCATTATACCATTTCAACAAATTTGCCTTCTTAAACTGAGTCCTCACGCTTCTTGAATCATAGCATTTGTGACCAAGACTATTTAATGACCATTAGCTAAATATAAAGATTTAATCACATATGGTTTTTTTAGTTAACCTATCTCGGATTCGCTTCAGAATTCGCTATGCATCCGTAAAGAAAGTGCCGTTGCTGCTTGAAAACTTCTGTGTACATGACTTGCTTCTAGGCTAGAAAACTCAGAGTGCATTAGAGGATATGTAGATCGACATCAACTTCCACATCACTTTACTAAAGTGCCAATCATCACCTGGATGAACTTGCCCATATGTGATATTGTGTTTTGAGCCTAAGCATATTGAATAAGTATCATCTTAGTTTGATTCCGATGGTGTTTCCAGTAGGGGCTATTTTGGATTTTCTTGATCCTCGAATTGAAGAAGCCAAAGTAGAATTGATTTTGATATTACGTGAGAGGAGGCTTGAAATGGTGTCCAGTAGGATGGTACACTTGGTGATTACAAACTTGGGAGATGAGTATGCTTCTAAAGATGGCAATATATTGACAAGATTCTCGCTTGCTTACATTACAATTCCAAGAAGGCAACTTCGACTATAAACCTATGCTGTTGCTTTTTGATACTGCTCCGACATGTGGTTATGTATATATTATAGGTTTATGTTTCTGTTATGTTCTTTTATGTTACTTTATACAAGTAGATTGCAATTGTGAAGCATAATTTGCACGCTTGATGTTTGTTTATTTTTTTTTATGCAAATTTTGCTTAATTAAGACACCATGGATGGCTGAGCATGTTATATTTTATGGAAGTACAACTGTGCATTTATCCTTCATATTGTTTTTAAGGTCACATTAACCATAGTTATTTTGATTGTGTAGGAATACTTCATTTGCAATCGCATTTATTGATACGGTGTACTTCTATTAAACAAAAGTTCTATGGTAACTGCAAAATTATATCATGTAAAACTAATAATGAAGTTTTGAGGTTGCACTCTATATGACTTACATATTAAGTGGATTTCTATGTACATTTACTATATGGTTATATATCTGTTCCTGATATTGTTTAATAAGAACAATAGATTGAAAAGATTATCAAAGAATGAAAATTCATTAATGGAAACCATTAAAACCGTTTCTTGATAAATGCCTCAACGAAACGCTTAAGTAAACTGTCACCAGAGTTATATTTTCACAAGAAAATAAAGAATGATAATTACAAAAAATAATCTTAAAACAAACATTGGTGTTTATATCACAAAAATAATCAAATCTATAAATATTTTTTTGTTCTTTAAAATGTTTTTGACATAGCAATTTAAATTTAAACGCTCTGAAACAATTCCGTTTAAATATTATTTCAAAAAAATATACCGAATGAAATGCCCAATTTTAGTAGACCATAATGATAATTCTACAAGGGAATGTACAAAGATAAACTGATAATCTAAAAAAAATTGAAACGACTCGTGTGCGAAGTTAATAAAGATAGGGCTGTTAGTAATTGACGGCAAAAGTCATTCTTGGCATTGCAGCAGTTATTAAAGATTCGAATTTAATTTGCACAACTCAAGTTGTATTTTCAAGCCCATAGCATCCGTTTCATTCAATTTTTTTTAATTATTTTATCCCTGATTTCTTTGACAATGGCGGCTCCTAATTACTACCACCATACATCCAATCCACCGCCGGCACAGCCGCAGCAACTACAACCTCCTCCGACCTATTACCCATATCCTCCCCCCGACACGTATCATCACCATCCTCCACCGCCACCGCAGCCGTATTATCCCCATTATTCTACCCCGCCTCCCCCAACTGCTATCCCTTCATTCTTGGATACTCGCGATGAGCGTAAAACACTTTTCATAGCTGGACTCCCTGATGACGTCAAGGCTCGTGAGATCTACAACCTCTTCCGTCAGTTTCCTGGTTTCATATCTCATCAGCTTCGGGATGCCGGACCCCAAAAGGTGTTTTCATTTTATTTATGCTTGCGATTATTTTAGATCAATCCTATGATCGTTTAAAGAGAAAATGAATAAACTTCTCAATAACCGAGGGAATTGCTAGTTCAACCGGCTGTATTCCCTGATTTTCAGTATAATTCGAGCTTTCCGTTAGTCCCCGCATGGATTGTGCTAGCATTTCCCATAACCGAGTGATTGGGACTCAGAACGATTCTTGAAAAAGACCTTAAAAGAAGAATCGGAAATTGTCAAATTAATACTGGGTGCCTGCTTCATGCCTGTGGCTAATCACTGGGCCTGTCAAATGGGTCGGGTCGGGTCATAATGGGTCGGTTCAAATTTGACTTGACCTTTTATGACCCTAACCCGTTTGTCATGTTTATTAATTGAAAAATTGGACCCAACCCACTTGTTTTTAGGGTCAACCCATTTAACCCATTTAAAACATTATCACTTGAAACATCAAATAACACAAGATATACATAAAATGTAAAATTGCAGCTGCATATAACAGTGGAAATGCATTATGTATAGTCATATAACATTAATGTAAACTGACTGGATAAAATTGCATCAAATAAAAACAATATAACATTAAAAATGCACTAAGATAACAAGAATATCATGAAATATTATACATAAAGCTGGATGAAAGTGCATGAATATAACTTTGAAACTGCAAAATGTGTTAGAACTGCAATAAATGATACCGATATAACACTGCGACTGATACCAATATAATACTGCGGTATATCAGTGCATCAAAAAAAAAAAAAAACAAAGATGACTAGAAAACGGTCTTCAAAATTACTGAAACTGAACCATGCACATACGATACACTTTTTCAGTCACCCAGAAATACCTGCACATACAAATAAAAGGTTACAGTGTATAAACATGAATCAACAAGAGTACATAATTGCATTACTGGAAAAAAAGGAAAAAAAACAGTTTTAGCTTTTGAAAACTTGGCATATTTATACAATATAAACTGTCATATTTATACTTCAGCATATATCTAAAGGTTGGCATATTCAAATTCAGATGCATACTTAAAACTTCCAATATCAGATATATATATATATAAGCCGTAACAAAGTCTACGCTATGTACTGAATTGGAAAAGTTACTTTAAAAACTTTTTGATACTGTGTTTTCCAGTGAAGTTTAATTTCATAACTGTAATTGTAAATGAGAAATTACATTAAGGAATCAAATATTTTATCCTCAGCATATGCTAACTTGATAAAAAAGAAGTCATACCGAAGAAAGTGACAGCATGAATATTGAAGCATTTTTCCTCAGCTCATCTGCCTGAATCAAATAATGAGTAATAGCCATAAGTATTTCTGCTATTTATTATATTCTAAAATCAGTTATTCAGTACAGACACTTTCTTTTCTTTCCCGATGATGTGATCTTGATTAATTATCAACTAGATTGATGTTAAGGTAACCAAAAATATTTAAAACTGTTCTGTTTAAAAGCATGATAATTATTGTCTATGAATAATAAAGTTACCAAATTAGACAATGAGCATGGCTGTTTAAACCTGCAGATTATGTTTACCAGCAGTTAGTCTACCAATATTATCACTGATTGAGATACTTATTTTTCAAGAAAGAAAACGTCAACCCTCAAAATGGAAAATGCTACCTTGCAAGCGTTGTTAAATAATGTGTACTACCTATTTACAATCAGTTTGAATAAAAAGAGTTGGCCATGTTTTATAAGGTGGCAAGTGATTAGCATTAATGAGACCAAGGGAAACCAACAGTCCCCACTTTACTAAAATTTGTTCATTCAATTAACAGAACTCTTTACAAATCATGCGAACTTTCATTATGTCATGCTACAGTAGATAGTACCAAAAAAGATTCTACATGAAACAATTTTAAACATATTTCCTTAATCTCAAGAACCTTCCAGCTAAAATTATTTTATCCCCACAAATAAACCATCCCTTCAAAAAATTTCACATTCCAGATCAACTATTAAAAACTTTCACATGGCTAGGTAATCTTTCTGTTTAACTTCAATACTTAAAAATGGTTTGGTCACGGAAAGAAGGATGCTTTAAATTTCATAGCATAGTTTCGGACTTTATTAAAATTGATGTACTTTCAATGCTAGCTACATTCTTTTCAGACTGTATTAATTTTGACTATATTATTTTGAACGTTTCGAACATAAGCATTATCTTCAGACCATGTCATGTTTTTATTAATGCCATGAACCACTGTTGAAAAAAAAACAAACCATTTGTTTTGTTGTTTTAGGTAAAAATATATACATTACTGAAGAAACTGTCCTAGGACCTGTGCTAAGTATTGTTAAAAATCAATAATACATTTGTTAAAAATCATGCCTGACACTATGCATTAATGTCCCTTCTTGAGAATGGAACTTTGTAATATCTTGGGTAAGATCCTCGATTATTTGCACAATCGTACCGCCATACAACGAATCTCTTGTACATAACAATGCTTCGACAACATCTTTTAGTACGACATGTTATTTACAAGAATTATATACAAAAAATTCTCTCCGAAATGAACATCTAATTTTAAGTTTATTGTGACACCAAATGAATGAAAATCATGGATACGCAGCGGAATGTTAAAAAATTGATAAAATTAATTAACCTTTCTTGCAATCTTCTTCAGAGCCGTTTCACTAAAGTGTTGAAGCTGCAAAAATGATGTTATTCCTTCTAAGTTTCCTCAGATTAATTTTCTTATACTGAGAGGAACAACCTGCATTTATTAACACAATTAGGCAAGAGATTATACCTTCAAATCCATGATTGATAGTAAAATTATACTTTAATTGCAAGTGAAAAAAACATATATGTGTACACATGAGTTATACACATGATGAATGAATGCATACGTATAATTGAATGAATAAATGATATATATATATATATATATATGTACACATGGGTTGCTAGCCACTTGTATGATTCAATTAGGGCTATTGAAGAGGACAACAATGAAAAAGTGTGCCTTGCTCGAGTATAAAATATATGAAACATATATGTGTATAGATAGCTTCAGGTGTAGGATGCTTTGCTTTTATTTTTCAAACTGCTGTTTTTGTAACGGATACAGGAAATACAAGGATGATCAGGTTTACAAACAAGTTCAATTGCACCGTGGGTGTGAACAACATTAAAACCTTATTGCTTCTAGAACGGATACAAAAAATATTATCATGGTAACGACTTCAAAAATTTTGCGCTTCGAAAGAAATGATTATATCTGATATTGTGGTTCATACTTCATATAGAAAATACTTTTCTGCATCTTTTATAATTCACTAAAAAATAATATTGAGAAACTATACAATTGGTAAATATAACTATGGGCTAATTCTTGAAAAGTGAAATGCTAGTTAAATAGATTTAATCATGCATGCAAAAATTGGCAATTAATGTTTAGGTATGGTCGAACAAGAGCAAGCAAGCAAAAAACAACTTTCTATGCACATGTATCATGAAAAGAAAATAGAAGGGAACAGAAGAGAAAAATTGAACAATGAGTTATATTACAAAAGTATGCCATCTATTTGTTTAGTTCTCTACCTCCACTGGCCTTGCTAAGCATGCTTTCTCAACTGCCGTAAAAAAATTATGTTTCAGATATAACAGAATTGCTTTATTACTCTGCTGAAATGGTATAATGAGAAGGTTTGCCAAAAACTAAAAAATATGCGCTAATCATTTGTACACTATAAATGATTAACTGTGGAATTACAACAAGTTGGAATAATGAGAAGGTTTGAATTTGACATAATATAAATTCGAGTTATAATTCTTTGAATGAGCAGAAAGAAAACCAATTCAAAACTGAAAATTAAAAATTAATATTGTAATTTATTCTCCAATGCATCTAATGGGCTTTAATACAAAAGCTTACACTTTTTATATTTACACATCAATGCTAAGGGTTAATAGCCATATCCCTTTCTCATTAAAATATTAAATTCATTCTGAAAGCGCTGTGGACTTATATTTGTTCAATAATTATTTATAGTCCTAATTTTTTTAGTCGATTTTAGTTGGTTTCATCTGGTTTTAGATATCAAGCTTTGATTAAAATTATTAAAACAATCTAACTTCTTGACTTTGATTCCCACAAGGATGGAAAATAACTCAACTTCAGAGATGTCTTTAGTCGATGCATTTTGCAATGTACATGCAGAAGAGGTGCAGATATTTTCTTTTCTTTTTCTTTATTTCTTTTTTCCTTTTTCTTTTCCTTTTTTCACTTGTTTCAATTCCAATTCATAGATTCTGAACAAAAAACTAACGTTTTACTTGCACGCAGATAGACCGTCGTCTCTATCCTAAAAGAAAATACATAAAATTTCCTAATACTATTGGAACATCGTGTGTATCCAATAAACTCCCAAACAATGCAAAATGATTATACTCAACATGGTCAGGTAGTTGAGTATTTACCGCAACACCAAAGCAAAGTACCCGTATCCTCTTTAGCTCTCATCCAATAGTAAACATGAAAATAGATGGCATAGTTTAGGTATGATCAAAAAATTCTAAATCTCAATCTATTCAATTATCAAACATAAATAAAAAAATTAGAATGAAAAATAGTACCTTTGGTCGGTTAGACCTTCAACTTTGAAGGTTAAATCGTTTCGAAGAAACCCGAGAGATAGATCCACACAATTGAGGGCGGGAGCGATTGTTTGAAGGGAATCGAGCGGATTGTGGAATTAGCATTTCAGAGATGAGATGCCGACGTCGTAGTTTTAAGAAACGAAAGTTTGTAAATTTGGAGTTTTTGACGGGTAAGTGGGTAAGGACAGTACTGAAATGGGTATTGACCCATTTAATGACATAACTGAATTAGTTCAACCCTCCCCGATTAAAAATGGGTTAAAAGGGTTGGGTTAAAGGGTTGTGTTGGATTTTGACAGCCCTACTAATCACACAACACTAAAGCACCCCAATATGCATATTCCAGCACCTACTAAGTATCATCCAATATGAAGAAAAGTTATATTGCCCTGTCGAGTTGGTGAAGATTGGTTGATCGGTATTATAGTGCGGATGCATTAACTTTCGGCCCTTTAAACAACTTAATTTTTGATCCATTTGTTATAATATAAATTATGAATATGCTATGTACTGTTTTGTATTTACTCCCACATCGTGGGATTAGTTCTATCACAAGCTCCTAGGTCTTTATATAAAGGTGCTAATGTAATGAAAATGTATGTCTAATCTCTGAATGAATAAAATTGTTTTCTTTAATGACTTCTGCTTTCTTTATTTTATAACACGTTATCAGCACGATCTCTAAATAAAAGGAAAATTTCAGATCTGATTATAAATCTTCAACGCGGTAAGCTATTTCTAATCTAATTAATCAAATCTTTCGGATCTCATTTTATTAATTTTTTTTCTTTTAGATCTCATTGTATCATTGATCTAATTATTTAGATCTGATTTCTATTTGTGCATCTTTTTTTTTTTTACTTTCATAATACATGTTACATATTCATGTTTCTCACCGTTACAGTTTTTATGAATTAATAAATGGTATTTAATAGTGTATATTCATATTCTTAAATTTGCCTATATTATGAAAGTAAACATAATCAAGTCAGCACAATTTTTGATTATAATTCTTCTCTTCTCCACCAATCAATCCATATAAAGGTCTTTTCATATTTTCAAAGATAGTTTTGCATTTTCAAGGGAAGTAATGAATGCAATTAATGAAATTGGATCTAGAGCTATCAAAAGGATGTAAATAAAAAATTATAGTCGCTTTTATAGATTATATTTGGTTGTCTTTTACTATTTTGCATTAATGCTTTTATTCTTTCACTGTAACTACTATCAGATATGGTTTCTTATTTTATGAAATGCATTGATTATATACTCATGAACAATATTTTGATGCATATGCATTTTTATTTCCGCTTATAGTTGGTAATATGATAAACACAGCCGAGCTTGAATTTAAAGCTTTGGACATATTAGAAGATAACTTTCTGTCATAGATATTGGATGTTGACATCTAATTACAATCTCGTTGCTCAGAAAATGCCATAAAAATAATAATCCAATAGGATAAAACAATGGCTTCTAAATTTTTAAGGTGTCATATCCATGACAAGCTTAAAATAAAATATTTGGCTGAAAAAGATCATCTTTACCTATGGAACTGCCTGAAGGAGCATTATGACCGCCACACTTCTAAACACTAGACACGAGTGGTTGAACTTGAAGTTTCAAGTCTTTGAATCTATTAGGAAATACAATTCCTCTATATTTAGAATTACTTCTAAACTAAAATTATGTGAAAGAATTGTCTAGTAATACTAACCTGAAGTTAGATCATATCTTCGAAGTCGATGAGGGAAACTTCATTAATGATGAAAATCTAAGTGCAATAATAAATGATATTGTCGAATTGATCAATAGTAGCAGCCTGAAGTCTGCTATGTGGATTTTATTTTATTTCAGCTCAATAAATCAGTTGGAAGTTCGTGCTTGTATGTTTTTCCTTTCATAACTAATTGAAATAATGTACCGATAATGTTGGCTTTAATCAGTAGTCTATTTTAAATTTTTGGAAAGTACTAGCATTTATGCTTACGAATTTTAATAGTTGACTAACTATATTGTCTTTAATTCTTAAGATATAGACCATCAATACGTGAGTGATAATATATGCCTACTAGATGTGCAACTACTCATATGATTTTGAAAAACCAGAAGTTTTTCTCTGAACTATATGAAAATATTTTAGCTAAAAATTTCAACCGTAGCATCTGAATTGAAGGGTCCGGAAGAGCCCATATAATATTACCAAATGGTATATATATCTTAATTCAAAATACATTATGCTAAAGTAAATTTAAAAGAAATTTATTCAGTTTTGAAGATATATAAATGAGTAGCTACCATATTGGAATTATAATGAAAATGTCAAAGAATATCTTTGCGTTATTTCTAAAATTGAATGCCAGAAGCTTATTTTAGAAAAATTGGGTACAATTTCAACTAGATTATATTTCACGAAATTTGGCATAATTGAATCCCATATTTAAACATGAGACAGAATCTCACAAATATCACTTGAATGCATCTTATCAATTGATAAAAGAATTATCCTCCTATTATTAATATGTATGGTGTATTTGCTAGTAGCAATATGATAATGGATCAGAATGAGAATTCAAAGATGATTATTATTTATTGTGACAACGTTCCTCAACATTGAGGGGGAGGATAAAGAGATACAAGTTCATTTTGATCATCAATGTCAAATATTTGTTAACATGTATAATGATGCAAAATATTAAGTAACTTGAATAAATTATTATTAATATCCCCAGTAGACTTTCTTCAATATAGATTTGAATTCTTGAAGGATCAAAATGTGTAACCACATCTGAAATATGGTACAAAAGTCAGTTTGAAATATTTTTGGAGTAAGTAATAAAGATGTCAAATAAAAGAGATGAGTGTTCTTGAAGAAACACTTAAGGGTGCTCTTGAATAGACTAATGGCATGATTGTCAAATTATCCTAAAAGTGGTTTAGGTAGCTAAAACATGATAATTAAAGAGATCTCAATAAATCATGTCTAAAACTGACAAAGAAATAATCATCGATGAAATTTATAAGTAATAAAACGCTTATGTTTATAAAAAGATTAAATATCTTGAATTAGGGGAAACATGACTGGCCATCATGAATCCTTTACCAATAGAGAAATATGGACATGTAGTCCGCAAAATAGTGAAAGTACTTGAAATGCTTAATATACCCCCAAGGTATAAATATGGTTTGAATCATATTAAATGATGAAAGTATACAAATTCCTAAAGAATATAAATAAGTTTTGTGGTTATAAAGAATGCAAAGAACAAGAAGCATAGATTACAACCTACTTTGAGTATTGTTGTAACGAAAATCTTGATATAATTCATGATGAGTATATTACTTTCTATTTTTAAGTATCGTTGTAACCAAACTTTTAATATACATTGAAATGTTAGTTGCGATATGCAAAAATTATTCCTGAAGAATATAAATAACTATGATGATTATAAAGAATGCAAAGAACATGAAATGTAGACTACAACCTTCTTCTAAATATTGTTGTAATGAAAATCTTGATGCACTTTAAGATGAGTAGATTACTTCCTGCTTTTAAGTATTATTGTAATAGAACATTAAAATTCATCGAAGATATAGTTGCAATATGCAAAACTGATTTGAAGCATAAAAATGAAACCACATGATGTGTTTTTCATAAAAGTAGCAAACAAAATGCATAAAATGCAAATCATATTTGGATTGGAAATTTTGATTGTATCGAAGGAAACCATTAATAATTGTATTATTAATGAGATACATATTTATGGATCCAGAACTATCTATAACCAATTTAAGTTATCGTAAGACGAATATGAATTCAGAGGAAACTTTAAATCAGGGGGAGCATGCATAAGTATTTTATAATGCACTCTTTTTCCTTAACTAAGATTTTTCCCACTGGGTTTTTATTAGTAAGGTTTTAATGAGACATTATCTTGATCCAGAAGTATCAATTTCCCAATAACATTTGAAAATAAGTTACAATGTACTCTTTTTCCTTATTTAAGATTTTTCCCACTGGGTTTTTCTTACTAAGATTTTAACGAGGCATTGTCTTGATCTAGAAGAATCAAACGTATTTTCAAGAAATAACATCTCAAATATGTTATTTAAGTTAAATTGTATTTTTATCCCTGACTAAGGTTTTCCCATCGGAATTTTTTTTGTAAGGTTTTTAATGAAGTATTATATTAATGCAGAAGTATCAAACTATATTTGATTCTGTAAATTATTGAAATATCTCATACTATATTGTACTCTTTTTCCTTCACTAAGATTTTTTCCATGAGGTTTTTCTTAGTAAAGTTTTAATGAGGCATTAGTTTGATTCAGAAGTATCAAACTTGATTTGAAGAAATGAGAAAATAAGATATGTCATTGTGTTTTTTTTCTTTCCTTCAGTAATATTTTTCCCATTAATTTTTCTTAGTAAGGGTTTTAATGAGGCATTATATTGATTCTGAAGTATCAAATTGTTAGAAGGAATATCATTGTATGATATCTATGATCTTAAATTGCACTCTTTTCCTCGTTCAAGGTTTTTCCATTAGGTTTTTCTAATAAAGGTTTTTTTACTGAGGCAACGGATAATATCTAGATCGACTGAACGAATAAGTGCAAACAAGATAACAATGAGGGGAAGCAATCATCATACACATTACAAAAGAGACAATTTCAAGTTATCAGAGGATTCAAGATTTTGAAGACGCATATTCAAGGGAAGTATTATAATATAAATTGTGAATATGCTATATACTGTTTTGTGTTTAGTCCCACATCGTAGGATTAGTTCTATCATAAGCTCTCAGGCCTTTATATAAATGTGCTAATGTAATGAAAATGGATGACTAATCTCTAAATGAATAAAATTGTTCTCTCTAAAGGCTTCTGTTTTATTTATTTTATAACACCATAATATATTGTGGATCATTAATATATTGCTTATCGATACTAAATGTCAATGGACAGGGCATAATGAAGTAATGTTTTGCCTTTTTTTTGGGGTAAATTGAAACACATACGGGAGTGCGTTAAGTACAACTCTATATTAACTATTATGTGCATAAGGTTAATTAAGGTTGCATTTGTTTTAATTCAGAACTGCTGAATTTAGTTATAAAATTACAAAAATTCAACGTTTAGAACTTTTGGGGTCGTTTGCCCAGATCCATAACTTCTGAATAACCTGTTCAGCTCAGATATTATTTTTAAGCGAAAAATCATCGTTGATTTTATGCTTCTGAACACTTGAACCAGTGAAACATTTTTACAAGTAACACTGTAGGCTATTTACTCCATTATCTTTCTCATCTCAAAAAAATTATTCGTCAGTCTGCTTCTGCAAACCAGCTGAGCTCATACTTTAAGATACATTTTTACAGCTGTATTTTTTTTAATGTACATTAGTATGCTGGTGGAAGATAGGTAAGGATATTATGTAAGTTTTATGATGTGATGTTTTTTTGTAATTGCTGTATGCTATTCCATGTGACAAACAAACAGACCAATATAAGTATTTTAAGGATTGTCAGCTGTATGTATAGGCTAACCTCAAAATATAAACTAATGTGAAAGGTATCTTTTTATTTGTTGTAAGCAACCTGTATTTGTGTAAAGTGTTTTATGTTGTACATATAAACTGACGTGAATGGTATCTTTTTATTTGCTTAATTCAACGCCACCATTCATAGACACCATTGATGTGCTTTCTGTAATTCCTGTATGTTATACTACTGTCTAATTAGTGCTTTTTGTATACAACTATTAGTAATAACTTTTTTCTTGTTTGATCGTTTACAGAACACACAAATAATAATTTAATAGCAGCAAATATTAGTACACAAAGTGTATTACAACTGACGTGTAATACAAAAAAAAACTATACAGTAGTTAGTTTGGTACCTATTTTTTCTGTAATATTGCCGTATATATTTGTTTATAGTTCTATCGTCAGTGAATAAAAACGGGAATTTTTTTTGATACAAAAAAATATATTTTCGTTAGTGCTAGTAAACAGTGATGTCATCAAGGAGAAAGACGAAGACAATAATTTGTGACAACGATGAAGATAGTGAGAGTTGCGATGACATGGCTGTTTTCGCAAAGGATCATGAAATGGAAAGACTTCCTTAAATTGTGTTTTAGGGAAGTTGAGCACCAATGTTATAAAGGAATATCTCTTACGAAAGATTCCTGGACAAGGTTAGAGACATAGTTTAATGAAAAATAGAATGTGAATTTTGCCGATAATTTTTTTAAAAATCGTTACGACTATTTGCAAAGAGACTACGATGGGTAAAAATTATTGGACTATCTGGACATGGCTTTTATGCTGCCACCAACTCTGTACACTTGCCACCTGAAAAATGGAAGGATGTTATTCAGGCAAGTTAATCAATTCTACAAGCATTTTATTGTTTGTGTATTACGATAATATATTTATATTGTAAATGTTTACCTTTAACAGCAAAATCCAAGAGCAACGAAGTTTCAGAATGGTTCTCTTAAATATCCTGATCTAATGAAAGACGTGTTTGAAAAAACGCTAGCAAAAGGATCATATGCTTGGTCGTTTTCATTATCAGTCGCACGTCGCACCAACAGTAATGAAGATGATGCTGAACATGTTGCAAGGGAAGACGATGCAAATGTAGATACTGCTGAGTTGAACAGTAATATGAATGACGACTACTTTGATGGTATAAGAGTTATTGAAGATATTGATAATACCCCATACGACGAAGACAACAATCACACTCGACCTTCGAAGGCAATGCCCCGTCGGCCGAATGAAAAAAACAGAAAAACTCAAATGGCGAAACAATAGAAAATCAAATACATGGATTACTTTGCATCTTGAAGCAACAAATTGACGAACAGAAGGCTAGCAAAGGACCTTCGTACGCGAATATTACGGTTTCTCTAAGAGAGATGAAAAATTTGGGTCTTTTATCACAAGATGAATATAGACATGCAAAAGTATTGTTTTGTGACAAGCCTGAACTAAATATTACTTTCATGGATGAACCAACTTTTGACGAGAAAGTAGAATTTTTAAATTGTTCTATATCAGTAGCTGTCTAGGTTTGTTCTCATAATGTATGATGACTGAATAATTTGTTGTACCATCCATCGGAATAATTTGCAAGTTTTGTTTAAATTTACAATTGTAATTATTACAATTAGGCCTAATACTGATAAATTGTTTAAATATTTCAAAATGACACGAAGCTTTGGATATTCGTTGGTTGGCACCTACTGCTAATATTACTTAAACACAGAAATCATAGGGTAATGCGGCAAAAAGTGTTGACTTAATCTCTTTCTGGAAAACAGTACATGACGGAGTTGTTGGAGGGTCCTTCCGTCGTCATATACGATGAATTTCTAATGGATAAACAATCTTTTAAAAACATTTGTCTTTACTTTTGGCAGAAGAATTGGCTTTTTAATAACAAACATATAGACGTCGAAGAAAACATGGCAATGTTTCTATCCATTGTAAGTCATAATAACTGAAATCGTATAATAAGGTACAGATTTCAACACTCTGGACAAACGGTTCATAAATATTTTCATGAGGTATTGAATGCGATGATGAATTTTGCTCAAGAAATGATCGTTCCTCCAGATTTTACCGATCCTACTGAAAATATTCGATCTCATATTGACCTACGAGAAGGGGCTTCCATTAGGTGCAGTTGGAGCATTAGATGACACATTAATAGATGCAAACATTCCAATAGATGAGCAAATACCATTTAGAGGACGATGTCAAGGAAATTGTTATCAAAATGTAATGGCAGTTTGCGACTTTGACATGAAATTTATATATGTGATGGCTGGATGAGAATGAATAACGCATGACTCAAAGGTTTTAAATGAAACATTGCATGATCCTGTAAATAATTTTCCTATACCACCTCCAAGTAAGTACTTTACAATTTAGATAACATGTTAATTGAATACTATTATTAACTTTGGAATTACGCCACTGTAGGTATGTATTACCTTTGTGATTCAGCGTATATTAACACTAGAGGCTTCTTATCTCCATATCGCAACACCCGTTATTGGTTAAGAACCTACAAAAGTAATAATGCTACAAATACGAAGGAAAATTTAACGATGCTCATGCAAAACGAAGAAATGTTATTGAGAGAAGCTTTGGTGTGTTAAAAAAGAGGTTTTCCATTCAAAATAAAATGTCTCCGTACAAGTTTTCTATACAGCAAGAAATAGTTATTGCTTGTATGACAATACATAATTTTTTACGTCGTGTGTCTCATCGTGATGAGTTATTCGAGCAGGCCGAACAAGGTTAGGAAGATGAGAACGATAGTAATGAAATGTATTACACCATGGACGAATCAGAACCGCCATAAGTTCCACCAAGCCACGGTGATATATTTTCTACTGAATCACAAATGTTCATGAATAATATGCGTGATCAAATTGCCAACTGCCTGTAATTAGTAGATAATGGAAATAAAAAAGCAGTTAATTGTCATGTACGATTTTTTTTGTCTATGATGGATGTATTTTTATTTTATTTCCATCAATAGTGTAATAAGTATTGAATTTGAGTTGAGAAGAATTTTTTTTAGTTCCTGCAGTCTTATTAATGTAACAAAAACAAACAACATTTCAACATTCAACATTCAGCATTAAGCATTCAGCCAAAAAACAAACGAAGCATAAATATATATGTTTATAAAAAAAAATACACTATCCAATGTTATTTTCATTGGGCAATGCTTACCCTTCATAAAATAAGAAATTTCATGATAGTGTTTAGCAAATACAAAATAGATCATCATGCCAAATGTTGAGAATATGCATGAAATTATATGTTATGTACTCCTACTTATCGCCTTATGATTTTAATATGCGCTTGTAACCAATCAATATTTAAAAACATATGCATAAACAAAACCAAAAGTTATTATTTCAGTCTTCTCTATAACCTTATGCGTCGTATTTTTAGTGGAACTAACATAAATCTTTACATAAAGACAAGAGGACTCTTAGAGTTCCATAACCCTCTATTATGAGTCATGCAAACTTGTAGCATCCATCTGCCTTTTACAATTGGGGATAGATATCACTCACACTAAAACTAGATGATTACAAGTGAGTATAATATTCTGTAGCCTTTTACATGTGGGGATAGATACCGTTCACACCATAACTAGATGATTACAACTTAGTATTAGTTTGAGAAATCTATATACCAGGCCCCCACTAAAACTAGATAGATTTCATCTTGACTTAGTTTTACTCTTTATTGATAAATACTTTTCTATCGACTAAAATAATACAACAACAACAACTAAGCCAATATTCCCAAACAAGTTGGGGTCGACTAGAGATGAAACCTAAAACTAAAAGGCAAAGTCAATTTAAAAGTAATAACAACAACAATAAAAAAACCATGATAATAACAACAAAATAAAGTAAAATAATTAAACAAAAAATAATAATGATAATAACAATAATAATTATAAATAAGTAAAATAAAAATAAAGAAAAAAAACCATGATAATAATAATAGCAACAATAGTACTAATATTAATAGGGACCGAAGACCAAACACTACGTCTCAGGCTTCTATTCACTAGTCCTATAATCTAAAACTTACAACACTACCCCTAAACCAACCCTAAGCAAAAAAAAACTTCTAAAACATGGTTTTGGTACGTGAATTGCTAACTTCCACGCGCTTCTGTCCGGCACCAACTCTTCGGATATATTTCAATCATTTAAGTCCATTTTTACTATTTTCTTTCATGTCAATCTTGGTCAACCTCTACCTCTCTTTGAGCATTCGATGCAGCCTATAATTCCAATGCACACATATGCCTCGAGAGGCTTTCGTTGGAGATGTCCAAACCATTTTAAGTGGTGTTGGATTAGTTTATCTTTAATTGGTGCTATTACAAGTTTGTCACAGATATTATCATTTCTAATTCGGTCTCGTCTTGTATGACCACAGTCAATCGCAACATACACACCTCTGCTACCAATGTTATCAAAATGAGATTCAAACCGTAAATCGTAAAGCTTAAATTTTAAATCAATGGGATTTAAATCGTAAATAATAGATTTAAAAGATCCATATTTTTAAGGTCCATATGCATTTCGAAATTGATTTTGATGTTTGAACTTCTACATCTAAACTGAAAACTCAATTTTTTATTTTGTTTCATTTTTATTTTGTTTAGAAAAATTTAGAATTGAAATTGTAGACTCAAACAAGTATATTGAATATATCAGTATGTATTGAATGAATTTTCCCTACGGCGGTTTTAACAAATTTGAATCAGAATGTAAATCGAATCGTAAAGAAAGAGATTCGATCTGAAACGGGATTTAAATCGTAGGATTTTAAGATTTTTGATGAGAATATCTGCTACACTTATCTTCTGGACGTGTTATCTTTTAGTAGGTCAACATTTTACACCATACAACATGGTATGCCTGATTGCCGTTCTATAGAATTTTCTTTTAAGCTTTTGTGTGATTTTTCTGTCACAAAGAATGCCAAACGCTAGTCGTCATTTCACCCATCCCGCTCAAATTTTAAAACTAACATCTTCATTAATCTCGCCATCAAACTGCAACATTGATTTTAAATATCGAAAGGATTCCATCTTGGACACTACTTGTCCGGTCAGAGTAACATCTTCATCCTTTGATCTGACACTGCTAAACTCGCGCTTCATATACTCTGTTTTAGTTCCACTAAGCCTAAACATTTAACTCTAAAGTTCGCCTCCATAACTCCAGTTGTCTATCAACCCTTATTCTACTTCCGTCAATTAGTACAACATAATCAGGAAAGAGCATACACCAATTAATCTCACCTTATATGCCCTTCGTAACCATATCCATCACTATGGCAAAAATGTAGGGGCTCTAATCTTTGATATAGTCCTATGTTAATGGGAAAGTCACTGGTTTTACCATCGCATGCTCTGACACTAGTCATAACATCATCGTTCATATCGTTGATAAGGGCAATGTACTTTGTTGGGACTCTTTCCAGAGCTCACCACACAGCCTTTCTCGATACTTTGTCATAAAGCTTCTCCAAATCGATAAATAGCATGTGCAGATCCTTCTTTGCTCTCTAAATCTCTCCATAAGCTGTCTTATCAAAAAAATCGCCTCTGTGGTTGATCTTCCAGGCATGAAATCAACTTGATTTTTTGAAACCCTTGTCATCCTTCTTAATCGATGTTCAATGACTATCTCACAAAGCTTTATTGTATGACTCATAAGTTTAATTGCACTGTAGTTTGTGCAACTTTGAATATCTCATTTATTCTTGAAGATTAGAACTAGTATGCTTCTCCTTCATTCATCTGACATCTTGTTTGATTTGAAAATATTATTGAACAACTTAGTTAGACAGGTTATCACTGCATCTCCAAGACATCTCCACCTCAATGGGGATGTCATCAGGCCCCATCGCCTTACTTGCTTTCATCCGTTTTAACGCATTCTTTAACGCAGACTCTTGATTTCTTCAAACAAAGTGTCTACTGGTGTCGTCAAAGAGTCGTCCAACTCGATCGTAGTGTTATCACCTTCTGCATTGAATAGTTTGTCAAAGTATTCTCTCCATTAATTTTTTTATCTCATCATCCTTCACTAAAAGGTTTTTATTCTCATCCTTGATGGTTAAAGTCTCCAGTCTTTCTCTCGCGGAGCTTAGCTATTTTATAGACGTTTTTTCATCCTTTTTTGTACTTAGCTTTTGATATAGATCTTCATACGTCCAACCTCTTATTTCACTCGCCGCTCTCTTTGTGTTTTTCTTTGCCACATGGTACTTTTGCATGTCGTCCTTGCTCATGTGATGATGCAAACATTTATAGCATTCCTTCTCTTTGATAGCCTTTTGCACATCATTGTTCCGCCACCACGAATATTTAGGTTCACGTTTATTTTCTATGAAAGAAAAATACTTGCAAAACAAATATTTAAATCCATATGAACGTGTACATTGTCAATCAACTCATGGCTGTGGTTATTGCATAAATTGAAAAATAATTACATCTGCCTAAATTAAATCTAAATCTAGATATTGAAAATGCATACTTATGCCAAATTTTAGAAAAATTGAATTGTAGAAAACAAAACCCTATGTGATGCATGAAAACGTTTTAAAGCTATTGAGAAACTTAAATTAGATGTTCATGTACAAACTATATGATTATTCATAAACATTGTTGAACAAAATCTACAAAGCTCAATCTTTATTTGCATCAAGTGATTCTGCTAACAAAAAAATACGCATCAATCGACAATAAATTTTTTAAAGTATAAAATCAACTTTATTAACTTTATCCTTATCTTTGTTTGATGTTAAAATACAAGTTTGTTTGAATACACACATACATGAAAACATGTTATCATACTTTATTTGCTTATAATTTATTTGTTTATAGCAATGCAAAATTGAAGTTAACTTAATGTGCTGCAAACTACTTTAAACACAAAGTGCTAACAGAGTTGGCACAGTTTGTTGATGGTTTAAACTGCAACACCAAACGTCATGAGTTCGAATCTCGAAGTAGATAACCCTATAACAAGTACCCGGAATACATGTTTGGCAAAAACATACATTTCTAGAGTTTACAAGCGAAGCTTGGTTCTTTAGGTAATTAAAAAAAGCCAACTTTATGTTATTTATTTGTATTGGTGTGAACATATCAATGATGCATAGACGATAACATCAACAGTATAAATTTTCTTAGGGCACATCAATATTAGAATACAAACCTATTATTGTTACATCTATGAAATAGACGGGAATAATTTTATGCAAATGCAAAATCATAACTATCTTTATGCAACAATAAAACAAAGTTGAACATAGATATGAATGTGTAATGCTTCTAGGGATTTGATTCTATGCATTTGTGATAATAATTCCTCTTTTACTTATGAGGTATTTTACTTTACCAATAGTATTTAGATTCTCCAATAATAACTCATGTGAAGCATTACGATTATGGGATTGCAACAAGGCTTCGCTCTTTTTTTATAGAGATTTTTTGACCCCTTGACATAATATGTAAATCCCATGCTCCATGTGGTTAGCATCGAATAACCATAATTTTCAAACCTTAACAACATTTGAAATAATCTAGTCTAATTCAACATGTGCATCAATCATCTTTAAAAATATAGGTTGGAAGTGTAAATTGGTCTTAATTATTTAATCATATCTGATACATGGGATGCATTTGAAACAAATATCAATAAAAGGAACCAAATAATATATAAGTGAAACATTGACTTTATGCATGGATTTCAATATAGAAATCAAAATATAACCACATTAAAACATGCAAAGTTGAAACTGATAATGCTTCTACTGTTTTGTTTAAAAACTTTAAACAATATAAGAACAAAATACGCGAATGAAATATATTTCAGTCTTTGATTATTTTATATGAACTAGCATTATGAGCGAACAAATGATTTCCGTTTATGTGGATTGGAATCGTTATGATATCCAGTTGTTGAAAATTCGTTATATTGTTTATTAAACACAAAATTAAATTTAGATCATGTTAGTTGGTACCAAATGTTGGAAATTTGCAAGAAAAATAAAATTTATAATCATAGCTTCCTTGCTTATAACTATAACAGAACTTACTCGTAACCAATCAACATTTGGAAACATGCAAATATAAAAAGCTAGAAGCCATTATTTTCCAGTCTCCTTTATAACCATTGTGTGTATTTAGTGGAATTAACTAACACAAACATTTATACAAACTAGTAGACTCTTGAAATTTCATAACCCATTCCACTACGAGTCATGGAGATTTTTAGCATTTTGCAACCTTTCACACCATTAAACTTTAATTACTTGTATTAGCTAAATAAATTGCTGATTCATTTATGAAATGCTAAAAGCATTAACAAGTAATAATTCATAGTTTGATCCAAATTTATTTCTTCGATCAGCATGTACATTATATTACGTTTTATTGCTGTTCAACTTGTATATTATAATGCCTTATATTGCTGCTTGATTTACTGTTGTGCATGTTCGAGTATTAAGTGGTGTAAATAAAGATTTGATGAATATTATTCAGACATGTAAAAAAAGAAATATCAAAATGTGGTGCATACAGTGTAAATCTATTTTGTTATCCCAAAAACAACTGGTTTATTGGTAGAATTAAAATACTTAATAGAATGTGACTTCATCACATTATTAATTTTATCACCAAGCATGAGTAACGTAATCAATCAAAAGTGAAGAAATCAACATTCTTTTTTGTTTCTCACGGTCTATTCTTCTTACTCATTTGTACACTACTTTATAATGAAACGTTGAATGCAAGACTTAACAAATTTCAAAATGAATGGAATGAATGACGTGTCTGAGTAAGAGGCTTCTTTTATAGACTACAAAGAGTTAGTCATTATTGGAACACTTTGATTACTAGCAAAGCTTTGTGTTATTAGTCAATAGTCATATACATTTATACTTATAATTTTGTAACATTGACATACTTCAAAGTTAACCTTTCTATGTTTTTCCTTGATTGTAATTTTTAATGACGTGTCAACATCTCTGCCATTCTACTTTTATGGTCAAGCTTTTTGGTACAGTTGTAAGACTAATGTCAAATTTGAAAAGTTCCAAAACTTATACAGAATATTTTATGAAGCCAGCACATACCTTCTTAATAACAATTACAACTTAAAAGTACACCGTTATTAGTCATGCTTGTGTTATGGTAATCAAAAGACTAGTGTGGAAGAAAAATGAAATTTGGTGCAGATGCAACATTGAACATCAGTAAGCAACACAATCAATTTTGTATGGCTCCCAAAAGCTAAAGTTCAACTGTTTCGTGATTTATTGTGTCTACATTTTCGTTCGCTTTCCGGTAAAAGACAAAGATAAGTTTTAGTTATTGATCACCGCCAACCCCCCCCCCCCCCCCCCTCCTTTTAAAAACCAGCTGTGTATTAATTATTGAGGTTTTGTATATGCTATTCCAAATAATATGGAAATATAAATATGTATATTCATAGCTTATTTATTGTATAATTTAGGTTAAAAACAAAATAAAGTAGAGAACTCCACATAAATATATACAAACAAGCAAGACAGTGCCATGTTGTTTTCTTGTTTAGTTGAAAAAAAGATATATGTTAGTTCGGGTGCGACTTACAGGACTTCTTGCCATATTAGAAAAGAAATTGTTACTGACAACAAAAACACTTTGTTGTGTTGTTCCTGCTTAACTGAATCATTTTCTAGTTATATTTAATAATATAATGCTGGCTTAATGCAAGTAAATGGTGGGACATCCGACATTGATGAATATGACTTCTTTACTTCTAAATGGTTTTTGCTATTCAACCTTTGTCAAAATAACAATAGTACCTGAGAAAGGTAAACCAAAGGTAAACCAGTCGACGCATCATATTTTGAATATAAGAAACATAGACTTATGTCTTACTCTAACCAATTGAACTGCTTTTCATGCCAAAGATGTCATCAGATTTCCTATTTCTCTAATCTATATTGATTGATTGCAGGCATATGCATTTGCTGTTTTTGCTGATCATCAATCTGCAGCTGCTGCAATGCAGTCGGTAAATGTAAGGATACATTAGTTTTGTATTTAAAATTCAGATTCCTTGCTATTTCTTTCACCAGAATTTGATTTTAATTTAATATATTAGTGTGACAAGCATGATGAACACAGGCATGCAAGTCATGTGGAGATGTAATAGAGTATGATAAATTGAAAGGTTTTTAATCTAATTTCAATGATGGTTGAAAGAATCAACATCTGTGAATCAGTCAGTTCCCTTAATTAGTAGTTGGGATAGGGAAGTATAGACGAAAGGTGCAATAATGTCAAAGATGTATCATAGGCATTGATCTTATTTAAATACTATGGATTTGTATCAAATTAATTCTTACAACATCGCTCACCTTATTAAGAAAATGCATGTAGATGGTGCTCATAAGATAATTTTTTGATGTAATCATGTAAGACTAAGGGAATCATACAGTGATATAACTGAAATTGTGATGAACACCCAACTCAAATCTTTCTTACGGCTATCCGGCCATTTTGAATTAGGTATACTCTATAGACCTTTAAATTTATAAGTATGCAACCTCTCTCTGTTTTCGTTTTCAGCTTTTTTTTTTTTTTTGGGATATTGTATCAGACTATGTAAAATAAAACACAATCTTGGTCAAGGCCATGCACTTGTTCGTTGATTCACTTCATGCATAATAGTTTAAAGCAGTAAAGCATTATAGAGATTAACTTCATATTTTATTCTGCTCTCTCTACCTAATTCTTTCTCTATATGAGATGAGTTTTTGTGCTCATGCATACCACCTATTTGCAAGTTACTAAACAGACAACTTATAAGTTTAAATCATCATGATTCAGCTTACGTTATTTTAAGTCTAATTATGGTAGTACGGTTTTTATAATGGCAAGTTAAATAACTTTTTGATTTATGTCTACAAAACATAATTAATCTCTTTACATATATTAGGAAGGCGAGCTATGTCCCAGTGTAGATTCAGTGCATTACATCATCGTAAATGGCACTGTTCCCCCAATTTGAACTGTACCTCGACACATTTGTTAACAAAAATTGCCAGGAACTCCGATGGCAAGTTAAATAGCCTACCCTTTTGACATGTGTGCCCACATAGAGTATGTGCTCCCAATATGTTATGTATATAAGGTAGGCTATTCCAAAGAGTAGGTTTAATAATACTATTCAGCAATACTATTGCAGCCCATACACACATACATATGCATGCTTGCATGCATGTATATGTATGTGTATATAAAGTTTGGGCTGTCTAAAGACAACTTGAGTCCCTAAGCCACTCTATTATATAGACCTTTAGTGAATAAGCATTATAATAGTATATTTTTGCTGTTAGATAATATTCAAATGTTTATTATTCGGCATCACAGATGCTAGATTCACGCTCTATCATGAGTTTAGTTGTCTAAGCTATAACTCTCAAATCAAAAAGGAAGAAATCAGGTTGGTTTTGAAGTAGTATGTGAAACGTATTATTTAATATTCTCTGTCGATGGTGATATCTCGCACTATTCTTGAAATGTGAGTGAACACGACTTAAACTTATTTTTAAATGTGCGAATATATTTTAAAATTTGACATTAATAATAACCACTTTTATTTATTTCACAGTTTCTTAAACTAGTACATAAATGATAATTTTACATTTCATAAGCCATTTATGTGTGTCTGCAGATAGTCATATTTTTTTGCAAAAAAATTGTAGTACAGTGCAAGTATAATAGATTGGTAAATTGACGTATCCAATTGTTAGTAATTGGAAAAAAAAAAGGTTTAACGTGCTAAAAGATCAAATTTTCTTTGTGGATGGGAAATCCTTTACTATAATTGGTCTTTTAGGTCAGCCTGCATCGGCGAAATAGCCCACATCGTGAGACATTTGAAACATTAACGGAACAACCGTTCGAAACAGCTTTTATGTTATCAAGTAGTAGCACTTCACCAACTGCAATTAAGAAATTCTTAAGTTTTATGCTTCTGGGCCCAAAAAAATTTGAGGCACTGATCAATTGCCTAGTTAGCTTGAAGAGCCGGACCTAATATGTGTATGTATGTTCGTATGTTTTTTTTTGTGTGTGTGTGTGTGTTTAATTTGAATTGTTTCCTAGACTCATTTGTCATTGTCACTGCATTTGTCGAATAACATCTGCGTAGAAAATGATATTTTGATATTTGTTCAATATTCCTGTTAAGGTTATAACTGAGAATACGCCAGACTGGTTATCAATAAGTTTAAGTAAATACACAAAGCTTATGATTTATGTATGAAATATTTGTTAATGTTCTTATTTTCATTTCTCCATCATATATCTTTGTAGCATCAATAACTTCCGAGTGTAACCTAAACCATGCTATTTCAATTGCTTTACTTCTGTAACGATGACAGACACTAAGTTGTTATGATGGGTATAATGCCATTTTACTGACAATAAACCACAGATTGGATGATGGTCATAGAGGATATGCTAATATCTGGTGTGATTTCTGATTTCTTTAATAATGGTATAAGGTATACAAAATAGTACTGCATGCTTGTAGAAAGATATTTATTTTTCTGATGCATGTTCTGTATTAACTGCTGACAAGTTATCTTTTCTTTTTTTTTTTTTCTTTTCTTTTTTTGATTTTTTGATTTTTTGATTTTTTGATTAACTACTTATATCCTTCTAGTCATTTGTTTGGTTGATTAAAATTATAAGCACCAACAAATCTTATATACTTTGATATACTTTCAGGGTCTAGTGTTTGACCTTCAGAGGGAATCAGCTCTTCATGTTGATTTTGCCAAATCTAATTCTAGATCTAAACGTTCAAGTACTGGTTTGTTCAATACCACGTTTATATATATATATATATATATATATATATATATATATATATAATACAGTTCTACTTCTGTATCATTGTTTTGTATGTTGGACCTTATTATATTTACCTGTCCCAGATCAAGATGGGTCCTATTCTCCTGATAAAAAGTATAAGGGCACTGATGCACACTCAAGAGACTATAATGATTCTGGTACTCTTTTCTATCTTACATTTTCTCATAATTAATACTACACCAATATAATAAATCCAATTGTTTAATAATTTAAATATGACCGAACTCTGGTGCACCTAAATTACCCAAAAAAAAAAATCCGGTGTAAAGTGAAAGTGTTACTCATACATTTCTTAGCATGGGTTTTCAAGTTTGTAACATTGGCATATCTTCATCCAACATAATTGAATTTATGTTGATAACGTTTGTCAGAAAGGATAAAAAATTATTTAAGGATCATGGCAGAAAAGAAGTCAATCGAAGGACGACATATGACATATTGAAAACTTAAAGTTGTATGGTCCTCACATGACAAGTTATAGGAGGTCAGTTACATAACATAAAATTTCATTTTGTAATGAGCCTGTAGCAATTGTTTATTAGAACTTTCGATAGTTTACTGAGAAGGCAACCAGTGAAATTAACTTTTCACATGACAAAAAAATATAATTTTACCTTGAAATTGTATCTTCGAATTTCGGGTTTGGCAATTAGTATTTCTCTTGTTAGTACTCTTATTATGATACTTTTGTCAAATTATAGGTGGCAAAATCTAATAATTTACACATTTCCAGTACATATAATTTACCAGCATCCAAAGAGCATGTCTGTCTTTAATGATGTATTCTTGGTTACTTTGGTGCCTTGCAAATTATTACTAACATACTGCAAGCCTCCTCAGGAAGCTCACATAGCACACGTTTTTCACACTTTGTGCACTAACAGGTGTTGGAATCAATAATCACTTGCCTGGTGCTCACAACATACATGGTTATTCCTCTGCACAAAGGTTACAACACACTTCTTGAGCACAACTACTCAATAAATCATAGGATAATCTTACTATTAATTACACCAAAAATATTTTTCTGGTAGATTTACCTAGACTCCATCTTAAAGCTAATCTTCATGGTATATCATTGACTAATAACATTAATAATTAAAACTGACTCTTTCTGTTGCTTGATTACAGTAGTCATACAATGTACGACTATGGAACTACAGACCCGGCCAACCTGGTGAGTGAAATCTTTACTTGTATTTAACCTAATTTGTACTATGCACACATCCAAGCCCAATTCGTTCTAGGGAATTACAACCCACAACCCTCTTTCGCTACACCTCATTCTAATCTACACCACCATCATTTTTAGAGCTATACAGTTCGAAATCAAATGAATCTTTGAATATGTTTACTCTACACTACGAACATCATGTCCACGAATAATGGAACATTTTGAAACTTATATCATGTTCGAAATGTTAAGTTAATATCAGTTATTAAAATACTTATTTTAAGCATGGATTTGAATATGTTAAGATTACTCAAAATAGCCAAATATTTATGAAGATGATACTGAGACATATAAGCATATACCTTACTATACTATTTTTGCTGATAAATCAAAAATGCTTCCCATTACCATTACATATTGTCGGTATACCGATAAATCAGTAATGGGAACTTGTCGTTTTGTTTAAACAATCAAAATGTTTGGTATTTTTGCAATGTAATGGTGATTTATCATACATTCCATTGTGTCACTTGGTAAAAGACATAGTGAAAAATGAAAAAGAATTGCAATTAACCTCATTTGAATAGATCACTTGCTTGCTTCTGTTTCAGAAAATGTATTAATAAAATAAGAAAATAAAAAATATAAATGGGTTGTTAAATCACCATTATCGGTTTTGAAAAAAATATTACAATGTTTTACTATTAAAAATGATAAATTTACTGTTATCATATCGATTGAATTTGTGTATTGACTTAGTTAAAAAATGATTACCAATCGACCGGTAATGTTTATAATAATGAGGAATTCACCATTGCCATAGCCATGGTTTTAAATCTTCTATATCTCGCCCGATAACTCCTCCGAGATCTCCCTTTCACACTTAGACGAAATGAGACGTCAAATCTTCTTCATATCTCCCTCAACACTCATCCAACCAAAATATTCTAATCTCACTCGAAATATGGATCGAAATCTCAATCTGAGATCTCACCTGAAATTATATATTTCACCTTTTTACGTAATATTTTTTCATTTTCATATAGATTCAAAAGGAACCACTCAATCCAATTACTATTTACCAACTCCTTGAACATATTTTTTATTTTTTATCTTGATGTGTCACAACAAAAAACTTCGTTTCTTTTTTAAGTTCAAATAAGATGATATTATTCGTGTAGTAATTTTCGGCACCCCCACGCATCTTCCGCCATGCGCGCACTTCATTTAGTGTAGAAGAGGCAAGACCACTGAACGAAACTCTTTTGGTGCCAGCGTCATGATTGGATATCCCTACATCCCACAGAGCACATATATTTTCATGGCAACTTTTATTAACAAAAGGAATCCCTTGTCGTTACATGCTACCAATATCATATATATGTTGATTTCTTTTAGAATATCTTATGGCGTGGGACTAATCATAATCCAATTTACGCACCCACTCTACTATAATGCGAGTCACACCTAACAGATCTTCACCTTGGCGAGCATTTTCTCAATTCAACTTGAAGTTATACAGAGTCCTCAAACGCTTGGATAAGGTCGCTAACACCTCCAGCAGTTTAAATTAGGTCGCTACCACCTCTAGCAGTTGGGCCAAGCTATTTCACAAAGAGTTATTTTTCACACGGTTGGAGCATGCCGCGTTCTAAATTATAACTACACCTTAATGAGAATTCCAAGCTCAAAGCACATATTGGAGCATACTTAGGTCAACGCTGCATCATATTGGTCCCATTAAACCATCGGCTCTGATACTATGTTGTAATTTTCACACCCCCTCGCATCTCCCGCTATGCGCGTGCTTCATTTAGTGTAGAAGAGGCAAGACTACTGAACGAAGCTTTTTTTGGTGCCAGCGTCATGATTGGATATCCCTACATCTGTCTAGAACACATATATTTTCATGGCAACATTTATTTGTAACAAAATAAATCCCTTGTTGTTACATGCACCCACTCTAATATAATACGAGCCACACCTAACAATTCGATCGTCGTCAAATAAATTAAGCTAACAAAACTAGCACTCCTCTTCAAAGCATTAATTTTAGTTTTTTTTCCAATGCAAATCAGATACGTTACAAAATTTGTTTTTACTATGAAAATTAGAGGTAGATAAATCATTAAAACATCAATTTTAGACCCATAAGTTACTCCAAGATATCTTTAAGATATACTTTAAGATCCGAGATGCCAATCCGAGATGTACACCCGAGATACACTCATCTCATCTGAGATCTCCTCCGATACGAGATAGCTTGTGTGAAAATTCCAAGACGAAACATGACCGAAATTCGAGATTTAAAACCTTGTCCATAGCAACACTAATTGAAGTGTCAGATGCGTTTTAACTATGAAAACATACTTAAAATTTGACTTTACTGTGAAAAATTGTAATGTGATATCTTCAGAGTGAATGCGGATGCAATTCCTTTTGGTTAAACTAAAATATTTGCATGAATTTTTTTATTCGAAAGAGGTAAATATGGGAATTTTGACAAAAAGGATCCACTCCTATATTTTGACACTTTTTCCTCTCTTATTTGTATTTGGTAGAGATAAATAACCACTTAATAAGGTTGGTAGTTGGAACGTCAATCACAGCGGTGCCCTCGGCATTTTCTGTTCTCGCACCAACTAACCTAAGTTGATAATATGAACATTATTTCAAAGCAACATGAAAAATCTTGACTAAGATAGCATAACTGTTGCATTTTCTATGAAGTCCAAACAATTTAATTTTTTTTACTCTAATTTATTCGCTGAAGTATACCCTTATTTGAAGATCCCAGTGCTAAATCTAACCTTCCAAAATATTTTCTTGTATTTTGGTTGACTTATTGGTTATTTTATGTATTAATAAATTGCTTATGTGCTAATGTTCAGTGAGTATAAATCGTAATCAATGTAAGAACTTGGATATTCAGCATAAATATTTTTGCACTTGTATATTCAGTTTCTATCAAACTTCATAATTGTGTATTTATTGTCAATCGATAACTATCATTCGTGTAAAAGTTTTGATTGGTAGTCTTCCTTTGATTTTATATTTGCACTAGCTTTG
This sequence comes from Allium cepa, assembly GCA_030765085.1. Taxonomy (NCBI): domain Eukaryota; kingdom Viridiplantae; phylum Streptophyta; class Magnoliopsida; order Asparagales; family Amaryllidaceae; genus Allium; species Allium cepa. Next base: position 695,875,449 of record CM060940.1, on the reverse strand, counting down.
CAAGTTATACATTCAGGATGACATGATACAGCTGAACATCTGTTTTTGAGATTTGTTTGTTACGGTGTTGAACTACTTTTGTTTTTCCAATTTATAGAGCATGTCTTCTTCAAGTTCAGCTCCCCAAAATAGTAAACCATGTTCAACACTCTTTGTTGCCAATCTGGGTCCTTCCTGTACTCAGACAGAGCTTCTTGAACTATTTTCAAGGTACCAGATCTGCACATTCATGCACTCATCGATAAGAAAATACTTAAATGTAAAATGAATAAATAAACACTTGTTTAGGATATATATTATCTTTGGATGAAATATTGGGTTGTTGTTGTTATTTGGAAATTAGTGGGGGATGGCTATATGAAAACAATTTTCTGAGACTTGAAATCTTCTCTATTAAGTATTAACTGATTGCTTTAATATTATCCATGATAACCAAATTAAATTAATAGCTGAATGATTACCGTGATTTGATGTTTATATTCTTCAACAAGCATCAATAATATCGAAATGATACAAATGGTAAAACCTTAATTTTATTGATCTACAGATGCCCAGGGTTCACAAATTTGAAGATGCAAAAGAAAGCTGGGCTACCTGTTGCCTTTGTGAACTTTGAGGTACTATTCTATGCAAAAGAAAAAATTATGGACCACATATAATTTGACTATACTCTTGAGGGAGGGTAGTATGTTTGGAACTCAGATCTTTCTTGATCAAATAATGTTGGTTTTCTGTGGAACTTTTAACATTAGTGTGGTGGAAATCCCAGTCTTTCAAATCCACATTCAGAATAGAAGCACAATAACCTATCTCACTGCACTGCTAATAATTTGTTATTGATTCTTTCTTTTTTAATATCATTGCTCCTAATGTGTAAGGAACATAAACTGTTTTTTGGAATACCTGGACTGGAATTGAACCAGACGATCCCATATTATCTATATTACCACTGTTGACATAAGATCCATTGCTAGTGCATGACTCATGCTTCGTACGTGGTTTATATCAAATGCAGACTTTTTTTTTGGTGGAAATATAACGTTGGTACTTGACGTTCGACCGAAATTTAAAAACGTAAGCTTGTGGTTGAGTAGTAACTTGACCGGGATGACAGTAAGAAAAATGCATAAATTTGTTTTTAATAGTTTATTAGTTGTTCTGAAGAGAAACTGAAAAAATGAGAATTACATGAAATAAGAAAGCTTCAAAAAATAGGCTAAAAAATTTGGTTATTAGGGGATGGGATACGGTGATTTCAATTCCTCTGGTTTTCCTCCTTCCTGTTTCTTCCCTTTTTCTGCTCTGACTTTGCATCGTCCAATTCCCTCCTGCTGTGATTCTCGTGTTCTGGCCTAGGAGTTCTGCTTGGATGATTCGGCACACCCCTCCCCCCACCACCAGCACACCCCCCCTTTCTGGGTAAGGCTTTGGGCAGCCTGGTAGGTCAGGTTTAGAACCTGAGGCAATTTCATCCCGTGGTGGATGTTTTGGTGAAGCCTTGTAGCGATGTGAGTAATGATGAAAATGAGTTCGAAGTGTTTCTAGGTTTCTCTGCGCTCTTGCCCTCTGCTGCTCCGTGTTGGGCTTGCCTTTTCACGCTTAATCCCTGCAGCGCGGATGCTTATATCCAAGAAATATACATTTGGTATACTTCTTTTTGTTACTGTATGTAAGGGTAGGTAAATTTGTTCCAAACCTATCTTCTTTCTCAAAAATAGATAAATAATAATAAAAGAAAGAAAGAAAAGAAAAGGTATTAAAGCAATTTGTCAGTTTTGCTTTGCTATTATGGAAATTGTAGAAAAGGTTGGGCAGTATCAAAATTAGTATTTTGACGTTCCCAACAGTTTATTTATTTTTTAATTTTATTTTTATTATTTGTAAAGTACTAAATTTTTCAAAAAAAAAGGTAGAAAATGTTGATTTTATTGAGAATAATTTTTCATGCAGATAAAAACAATCCCGTTCTTGTATAAGAATAAAAAATGAAAATGAATTATTGAGGAACAACAATATGCATAAATTATAGAGGAAAGAAGAGTACAAAAGATATGAAATGGAGATATTCCATTGTGCCATGTATATGGATACTATTTTTTAATGTATTAAGTACAGTGTGCTGCTAAGGGCACTTTGATTTACATTTTCTATTACCATTTCTAAAAAATATCATTAAATTCTACTTCGGTACTTCTTAATACCAAAATCGAAGGGATGCAATATTTTCAACAGGACGGCATATCTCTACCGAGCGGTTTATTGCCACGTAAAGTGATGTGTTACAGTTGTATGATGCCGCACGGTGGTTTAAACATTACATCTTTGATGATAAATTATTACCGATAGGCGGTTTCTTGCCGAGTGAAAAATTAGAGAAAAGGTATTATGAAGAATAAATTCTATACTCAAATTTGTTAAATTAGTAATTGCGAATAGAGGTGCCATTAGCATCACTATATATGTTTTGTGATATTTGAGGGTAAATTCATTTATTTCTTAAATGGCAAGGTAAGAAAATAATGGCATGAACGAACTACCGGGATACCGGAATAAGAAATTAAGAACTTTACTTTAGAACAGGTTTGGTTGGTAGCCGTTGTATCTATATGCTTTAGGGGCTGGTCTGACTGGACAACCGTGGTAAAGAACTATATTTTTTGGTATGGTTCTTTTTATTGTTATACGGAAAGCTGAGTAAATTACTCATTTTTCTATCAAACAAAACAGGCCAGAAAATTATGAAAAGAAAGAAAGATATTATTAAAGCAATGGCCAGTGTCACTTTGATATTACGCAAATTGAATAAAGGGTTGGGGAGTGTCAAAAATTTACGTTTTAGACATTCTCGACATTAACTTTTCTATAAAGAACATTATATTTTCAAAATAAATAAGAAAAAGGCAGAGAGAAATTTATTTATCTTCAAAAATGCACAATTTCTAATTAAAAACATAGGTTCTATTGAGAATAACTTTTCATTTGATAAAAACAATCCAATTCTACAAGAATAAAAATAAATTTTTTTATTGACGAACAGAAAACCTAAAATGAAATGTTCAATAGTGCCATATATATGGATTCTACTTTTTAATGTATTAAGCATACATGGTATGTGATAATGGAGGACAAATTCATTTAGTTCTCAAACGGCGAGGTAGAATTAGAAAATAATGGCATGAATGAACTACCAGGATACTGTAATAAGAAAATAAGAATCACTAATATTACAATATCATAAATCCAGGATTCGGGAATAAGAAAATATGAATTGCTAATATTACAATATCATAAAATCTAGGATGAATAAGGAGAAAATCAAAACGATAGTGTCAACAAGGAAAATGCTGAAGTACCGGATACCAAGAAGGATGAGCTTGGTTGTATACTTTGTATACATCTTTGAACATGGGAGTATTAAAGCCTAAAAGATGATATCACAGTGGACATGGAATGATAGATGTTTGACTTACTCTCAAATACTTTTTCATTTACAAGTAATATGATTGAACCCCAATTTTTGTATTCGATTAAAACCCCATTAGCATACTACTTCTTGCTTACATTATGATTTTCTTTATATAAACTGCTATGATTTGGTAACATAATTAAAATTGTTTGATCTGGAACGTTAAAATATGTCATATTATTTCATGGCTAGCGTTTCGACATTTATTTTCATTCAGATATGAAAATTGTATAATCTGAATCTCCCAAAGTTCCATTTTTGCTACTGCTGATTATTCTTATCATCAGCAGCATCTTTGCCTTATAATAGCTGTAAAATGTAGAATTTTAGTGTGGATATATTTTGCAAGTTTTGAGTTAGTTGCTGTGGTAACAAATAAAGGGTTCATTTTATAAATTAGCCGCCTCAAGAAAAAATTATCTCAAATATAGATATACTTTAGAACTTAAATATTAGAGCTCATTTTGAAGCAAAAAGGAAAATACACATGCACATTTATTAAATGCACACGTAAAAATTCAAAAAATGCACTTGCACATTCTACAAATGTGCGTATACTTGCCTGAAACGAGGTTTAATTTTGTAATTAGTTTCAACTAGGGTCTAGCAATAAGTCTTAACTGAGGTTTTATATACTTTTATTTGTTGAAAACTGCCTTTTGTAGTTACCGTATATATACAAGTAAAGAAAAACATGCTTGACAACTTTGTCTGAAAGGTTCATTTCAAATTGAGAACATGATGTGTATGTATACGATCTTTTATTTAAATAATATATTGTTTGATGCAGGATTTGGCGTCTTCTACTGGTGCCCTTAACCATCTGCAAGGAACCCGCTTACCCTCATCAATTGAAGTGGGCATGCGAATAGAGTATCCTTAACATAGATTCATCTTATAGTTCGGATATTACAAATGTGGTTGAGTTTATATTGCTTTCCTTAACGATATATTCATAGATATGCAAAATCTCCAATGAGGCAAGGAAGCAGGGATAAGAAGAGATAGCGTTGACCGCTAAACATCAGAAATCATGAAAGCTTGTCCTGGCAGTTATCTTGTTATAACTTGTAAGCTGTTGAATGCAACGGCTTATTGCCTGTCGGAATTCATCATCGTGCTCATATCATATTTTATGCAGTACTACGTGGATTGAACTTTGAAAATGTGACAATTATCAACGACAGTTTAAGTAGTGTATTTATTCTTATTATGTGCACTATGCTATCTGGATATGGTTGCAGCTTTTAAGTAGTTAAGTTTCTTGCTTGGAATAAAAGCTGGCATGCTACTATTTTTTAGCCGTTACTATTTGTACTAGAATAATTTCTCTTAATTTTGATTGTTAAACTCAAACAAGCATTCATATGGTTATGTTATACCACGTCAATTAAATATGCTGGTTACTGTGGTAAGCCAGATCAATTACGCATGAGTTTTTATACTGTGGTAGGTTCTTAGAATAAAGCGTGCAATTTAATGATATGTTAGAGAAGTAAATTGCACACTAACAATTTGGAGTGGCAAGGTAACAATGTGTTTTTTCATATCATGGTATGCGCAAGGAAAAAGTTAAAATAGTTATTTTCCAAGGAATTTTTTTTGAAGTATGCTAGTTTTTGAAACAGTTTCGCAATTGGCGCTAGTTTTTCCAGCCTGAACACAACATTCCCAAGCTCCAGTTTTAGGTTTTTTCCCCATCAATTTCCCTCAAATTTTACTAATTTCTTTATTAATCTTCGATTAGAACAAATCTATAATAATGTAAGCGCACTACGATTTTGATAATCTCTAAATCCTAATCATTTAATTCTTCTCCCTCTTCGCTCGAAGTGCAAAATTGTGTGTTTTATATAGAAATTAAGTTGAAGAAAACGAGTTTTAGGAACATTCGAAATCGCTTTAGAAACTGCCTTTGAAATTCTCTTATTATAGAGTATATTTATGCTTAAAAAAATATATAATAATTATTTCAAAAGCCCATTTATTTAAAAAACATTTTTATAACATTTTTGATTAATTTTTAATTTGCGTATTATTTGTTGTATTATTTGTTTATATTTGTTAGAAACATTATCAAGTAGCATATTTTAGATGTTAGTAATCCAACTCGTAGAGTTGAATCAATTATTTGTTGTAAACGATGTTAAAAATTTGCTTTTTTATTGCATGAACTTTACAGAACTGAAAAGCGGACCAGTTGATGTTAGTGTGCTATATTTGCAGGTTAATCACCGCACAAATTTTGAAGATTTAATGAGGGCAATATTTTTAATTTTGTAAATATAGTAAATAGTTTAAGATTTTTAGCATTTTGAATCAACTATACGTTATAATTCTTTGTTTTGTAGAGTGTAAAATCCATATACTATTGGATCATTCCAGAGTTTCGAAGATCAACTGGAGATGGTTTGTGATCATCGAGTTCAATAATTACTTCATTAAGCAGGCTTCTTGTATTTCATACAGATAAAATATATGGGATTTGATAGGTCTTACTCACAGCATTATCGATAGATGGAGACCCGAGGCTTGCAACTTTCATTTTTCCCTTGGAGAATGACAATTACTTTGTAAGATGTTTCTATTTTGCTCGGCCTCCTATAGAAGACGCTGTTCTGAATTACGGTGGTAATGTGGACGCCGATGAGGTTTGTCACCGTTTGCTTGGTAAAACTCCACCCCAAGAAACTGTGGTTAATAGAAGAGAGTTGAAGGTCAAATGGGTAAATGACCTTAATTACCGTCGATTCATCTGTTGAGGAGCTAGAACAGTTCACACGGGTTGTCATATTGCTTCTTATAACATCATGTCTTTTTCCAAACCATTCAAAGGGTCGAGTAAGTGTAAAATGGTTGTACATGCTACATGATTTTGCCACTATTTCTGATTATTCCTGGGGTAGCGCGGTTTTATACGTATTACATAAGCAGTTTGACAATGTGACACCAAGAAAGTTGAACGGGTTAGCAGGTTGCCTAACCCTTCTGTAGGTATGTCAATTTTGACTTATAAGTGCACTAATATTTTGAAAGACCCTTTTAATACTGATAATGTGCAGGTATGGTCATGGACGCGTATTTCTATTGGTCGTCCAAATGTTCGTGCCAATGTCGCCCCTGGATTACCTTACGGGGCTAGGTAAAAACCGCTAGTAATTTCTATTGAAAATTTTATGTTTTAGTACAATATTCACACGTTATTTTGTTATCTATTGTAGATGAATTGAAGATAGACGTTGGAGAGATAATTCAGTACGTCATCCCACATTCTATCGCAATGAGCTCGATGTTACGAAGCAACATAATGTTGGTTGGACGCCATACAAGGCTGAGATTGTACAGGATTTGCCGCCAATTTGATTGAATGGAGAATAGACCTGGTATTCAAAAACCCTAATCATTTGCTTGCAAAGTGTGGTCATGCACTACCTAGATAGAGTGATGAGGCAATTTGGACTTTCATCAGCATATACTAGATGGAGCCAAGCAAATTTTCTCACACGGTTGGAATAGAGATTTATATAACACATACGTAGAAGGTGGGATCACAAGTTGGATCATGTTCATGTTGAACGCGTACCAGGAATCACCATCGAACAATACTATAGTTGGTACTGGCATATAACGCGGCGATTTTTTCTTAAAGAGTCGTCTACTAGGTTGCCTAGATATGCTCCACGGGGACCAGTGGAACGTGACTTGGTATGTGTTTATGAGTTTTCATATCTTAACTCCTTCAATTAGCTTTACTTGCGTCAATACTTCTTTTGTTTTAGGTTCAAGGGCTGTACCTGATTTCGAATGAAGTTGATGATGTTCTTGCAGATCCTCCAGATGAAGATTGAGTAAAGGGTAAGTGATTGAACATCAAAGAAATTATAAAGTCACTTCTTGATAGACATAAACTTGAACGACCACCGCCGTATGTGCTGCCCCCTACAGGCTTTTGCTCGTACATACCAAAGAAGACGTTTTAGAGGCGCGGGGGTTCTTCACAAGGCAGTCAATAGGGTAGGATATAGTTGAAGCTGGACCATCTCAACCACCTCCGACTCAAATTCAAAGAACACCACACGAAAATAGGAACTTAAGAAATTAGGTATTATGATGGTTTGCAGATTGATTACTTTCTCCTGAAGTTGTACTATGTTGTTATGAACTTGTATTCAAATTTGAAGATGAACTTTGTCAATATACAGTCAAGATATGTACGTTGTTTAATAGATTTGTCGGGTTTGCAACTTGTTGTTGTTGTTTTCGTATATATAGTTGAATTATATTTGCGTGAAATATGATGGTTTTGTACGAAATGTATATTTTGTTTGCCCATGCGAGCTGCTGTTTGGTAGTAAGTTATAGGTGCAACTGAAAGTTGCGCCAATATGTATACACAGATGCGCAACTTTGAATTGCGCTCAATTATACTCACGACATGCGCATCCCATAGTTGCACTAACCTGTTACATATATGGGCGCAGCTCGAAGTTGCGCCTGTATTCATGGGTTGCTCTTGCTGGCCAACAACACTTATAACCCCTTTACTCCTCCCCACTTAAACAGAACTCTTCAAACCCATCATATTTTAGAAGTTCAAAAATCCATTTCTCTTACTTTCACTTTCATCCACACAGGATTCCACTCAAATTTGTTTAAATCGTCAACCCAAGATTTCACTTTCATCTACAGTCAAGGTAAAGTTTTGAAACCCTCCCTGCTAATTTTGTTAGATATATTATTGACGTTTAGTTTCTTGAAATTTGCTAGATCTATCACTACCGTGTTGATTATTTGTCAATATGACAGTGACTTAATCATCGACGAAAATAGCAAGCCAACCTATGTTGGCGGAAAACATAAAAGATCTAAAGTAAGGAAATGTTGCAATTTTTTTGAGTTGAAAATGAAAATTTACAAAGCTACAAAGATTAATTCTACTGAATTCGACATTTTGTTGGTAAGTAAATGAGTAATGGATGACGGCCCAATTGCTATTGAGGTGAACGACGACGACGACGTCGATTCTATGTTTTGCGTAGGGATGAAAGTAATCGAGTTGTATGTTAAGAAGACGGGGGTGGTACAAACATCTGAACAGCAAGCTCAAATCTTTGATTATGCAAGCCAATCAGGATCGAGTAATACTGCCGAGCAAAGTCAAATGTATTATACATACTACTCCTACCAGCCACCGAACATTTAGGCATAAACAACCGGGTATGGTTTCATGTGATGTATGTATGTTTCATTCAAGTTTTCTGTGCTTAACACTCATATGTTTGTTTACAGGTTGTATACACAGACATCCGGCTACGATATCATGCCATATCCATCGCAGTCGCCCGGGTATGGTTTCATGGCGTATCCTCCACAGTCAATTCCAACTCTAAATTCAAACGAATACTTCAAGAAATTAAAGATGAAGATGTGGAAAATGAGGATATAAAGGGTGGAAATGCTTATAATGAAATTTCACATTTGAATAACATGGAAACCGCTATTTTCAGTTGACGAAGATGAAACATTGATAGATGCTGTGAATGTTAACAATGATGCTCCTTTAGATGATATTCCATAGGAAGTTGATGAGATTGACGAGCATATCGAGATGGAAGAACCATTGGAGGATAACCAATGCAATGATACAACCATGGAAAGATCTGTTATGCAAGAAGTTCAATTTACAGATGAAATGTCTGGACTGGAATGTATGGAGAAAGGCCCTTGAGTCGGTATGATTTTTAAATCAAAGGAATCATTAATCGAACATGTAAGTGAGTGGTCGATAAAATGTTCAGTTTCATTTAAAAACAGAAAGTCTCGTGCTAGAGAGTTCACTGTTATATGTGATATTGATGCTAATTGTCCCTGGGGGCTTCATACTATTGTTTCTAAATGAGATCATGCTGGGTGGTGGGTGATAAAAAAATACGATGGTGATCACACTTGCTAAAATCCAATCATCATCTCGAACCACAAAAAAGCAACATCCAAATGCATCTGTACCAAAGTCCTTCTACATGTTTAATCGAACCCAAGTTATACTGCAAATTCTGTCCAAGAGCTTACGACATACACACAAAATTCAAATAAGCCACATGAGAGCTTGGAACTATGCAAAGCCGTGTGTAAAATATTTAACAATTGGGAATCTTTATATAATGACTTGTCACAGTCTTCGTGCAATACAGATATGCAATCCAGACGCTGCTTATCTTGTGCATACAAAAGACGTTCAATTTGGGGGGCTTTCTGGGCATTTGGACGGAGCATTAAAGGTTTCAAGCATTTTCGTCATTTTCTTTCTATTGATGGAACACATCTTTATGGTAAATATCATGGTACATTGCTTATGGCTACAGGAGTTGATGCAGATAACTCTCTTTTTCCTTTGGCATTTACTATTGTACGAACTGAATTGACGGAGACTTGGGGATGGTTTTTTTCATGCATGGGACACTTAATTTTATCTTTAAATGCAACATGCATTACATTCATTTCTGATTGAAAGGAATTCCAACCGCCTTGCAAGAGAAATGGAGAAGACCGCATCATTATTGCTTCTACCTTCGTCATTTGAAAGCAAACTTCAAAAAGGCTGGTTTTGGTAGTAAGATTTTGCAAAAGTTATTCCATGCTTGTGCTGAATCAAGAGATGAATTAACATACAAAGTACTAAGAGAGCAATTAAAAAATGCAAGTCCGGCTGCTGACGGATGGATTGACAGAAGTCTCAAATATAAGGATGAACAGTAGGCTCTTAGCAAGGACAACTGTGAACGTTTTTGTATGATGACTACCAATGCTTCGAAGAGTTTCAATGGAGTTCAAAAAGTTGCAAGATCGTTACCGGTAAAGGCATTAGTAGCACGTACCTTTCATCATCTTAATAGCTACTTCTACAGAAGATGTACTGATGGACTGGAATACACATCCACGCTCATGCCAACTTATGAAAAAATGATGGAAAAATATGCAGCAGAAGCATGGAATATGAGCATTAACAGGTTCAGCTTGACGGAGGGCAAGTGACAGACACAAACGCATGCAATTACACAATACATATTGCCAATGACAACTGCAGCTGTTCATGCAATATTCCTAATCTTGCCCATTTTCCATGTTCCCATGTTTTGGTTGCATGTGCACGATGTAGTGGAGGAGTGAACAGAACTTACCATGCTCTTATTTCGTCTTTGTTTACAGCAGATAGTTATAGACATAGTTATTTTTTGGTTTTTCATCCTGTGCCTGACAACAGATTTTGGGATGTACATGAAAACCCAACTTAAAAATAATTATGTACATGAATACAGAAAGACCCATGTCCACAAGAATTAGGAAAGTCATGGACGAAATGAGGGACATAAGACAGGACAGATGTGGACGATGCAGTAACTTGGGTCATTAGAGAAGAACGTGCGGGAAGCAATGAATAATTTGATTGTTTTTACTATTTATGTCATTCGTGTACTGTATAACTTCCATCTTATTCTGTAAGCTACTTTGCTATTACAATTTATCCTCGGTCAAACATTTATGTCAGTTGCTATATTCTATAACTTTGATTTATTATGTACAAAATGCGGAAAGGGTTGCCGCTGCTAGTAACCTATGCCGACGCAACTCATTGTTGCGCCTGCACCAAAACAATATAGGCGCAGCTATGAGTTGCGCCTATACTAAAACAATATATGCGCAACTCATAGTTGTGCCTCTTTTGATACTCGACTTGGCACAACTGAGAGTTGTGCCAACTTAAAAAAATAATACAGGCACAACTAAAAGTTGCATCTATATCTGGATAGTTACAAAAATGCTGACTTGGATGCTGACTGGGCAGAAAGTAGCATCGTTTGATAATAAGTTTCAAAACCAGCGCCAATCGCGAAATTGTTTGAAAACTAGCCTACTCGAAAATTTGTCCTTAAAATAATTGATAGTGTGTATATTTTTTTTCTTCAAATTTTAGTGATTTTTTGGCTTAGGCTTTTATTTCATAATACCTAGTTCATGTAAATGCAGTACTTCAATCATTAGTCGCACCTTTATCTACCTAGGGCTTCAATGGATACCTGGAAATCCGAAATTTGTATTCGAAAGGTGGATAAATATTCGATATCCGGTAAAGGGATGCAGATGTAGATATAGAGATATCCATATCCAAAAATTATTCGTTCAGGTTTTTGTCAAGATAAATTTTTAAATTACGCGTATTTTAGTAAAATTAAAGATATTTATGTATTGTTTTAATAAGTTAGTAGTTTATACTATACTTAATGCCTAATATTTATGTTCGGTTTTTGACAAGCACCGTTGTTCTATTAGTCTGTGAGATGATGGTTTTGATGACAACAACCTTAGAATAGATTATAAAATATAAATACTAACATTATAAGTTTAGATATATATGTATATGCCAGATTTAACCATGCAGGTACTAAGAATGAAGACTGCATAGTATAGAGATTCAAGATATCAAGATAAAATATCAAGATAGAAGACTCATGGGTATCGAGACTATCAAGAGTTCAAGATTTCAAGGATAAGTATTTTTTATTATTATTAGGAATTTTTGTTAAAACTCGTAGAAAAGAACTGGCATCTTAAAATCCAATTTATTCGTGCAATGGAATCCACTTCGAGCCCGTTAAACGGATGGAACCCTAAGTAGGATGTAACTTACGAAAAATCTAGTGGAACATTGTTTTGCATCCACTAACTTTTATTCAAAATGATTTTTCAAAATTATATCCTGTTTTCAAAATGTTTTCAAAACTTTCCTTTTAAAAGATTCAAAATCCTCGATCCTGATTTTAAATAATTTTAGCCTCAAAAATGTCTTTATTTTCAAAGTCAAATTACTCCTGATTTTAAACTATCTTTTTAAATAATATATTTAACTTTTAAATATTTATACTTAGATTCAAATATAAAATTATAGTTAAAATCTATATATATATATATTATTCTTTATATTTACTTATGAATTTTAACTATAGTCAAGTATATTTATAAAGTTTAAAATAGTTTTTATATAAGATAAAGATTATTTTCAAAGAAAATCGAAAACGCCAAAAAATCCTTTGGGATGTCGACATGCCTAGCATGACCATGTCGACATGGTGACAGTTTGATTCAAAAATTCAAATTTCAAAAGAAGTGTCTATTTGCCATAACTCCTCATGGATGGTCATGGCTATTGTTCTTCTATAAATAGGGGTCAGTTTCAATGAATTTTTAATAATAATTTTCTGGTTTTCGCTCCTCTTCTTCTTCCTCATTTCTTAACACATATTCTTATCATTACTCTGCCGAAATCAACATTAAATCTTACTCGATTACTTCTAGTTTGATTCTTTATCACTATCCCTACAAGATTCTCAGTGCTATTCAGAGTTATAGACTTCTTTGTAATCTATTAAGTGAGAAAAGGTGTGTTTGTAGCCTTGGAAATCAATCAAAAGGGAAAAGGTGTGATTGTAGCCTTGGTAAATCAATTGGGTAAACTTGTGGTCCGGAAATCAAGTATCTCTATCCAGAGGATCGAAATTCTGGAGGGTGTACCTCATAGCCTTGAAACTGAGGGTGTAATTGTACAATTGCTTTTGAAAGGAAATCCGTATTTGTGTTGGCGGACTGGATGTAGGTGTTGATACGCGAAGATTTTGATCAATGACAACGTGCTTTAACAAACAAGGAAGAAATATATGCAAATGCTAAAGGAAGATAGATGAAGACCAAACAAACTTAAAGTATGTTTTTACATATGCCTTAGTCTAGATGTATTGTTAAAATCTATACTCAAGAAGCTTGCACGAATACTAGAAAATTTTTATAAACTTCATTTTTTAATTAAGTTTTCACTATGCATGTTTTATGAGTTCAGTCGACTGAACAGGAACAACCAGTCGACTGAAACTGGAACAAATTTATACACATGCACAGTTTCAGTCGACTGAATTTCCTGCACAGTCGAATGAATTTGCTCCCGAAAATTTTACTTCATATTTTCAGTTGAGTGAATTCCCTGCTCAGTCGACTGAATTTGAACCTGTGAATTTTCTCTGAAAAGACACCTTCTTCCTCCCAAGAGTTGCAACCATTCATTAATGGAAATGGAAGCATCTCTTGTTTGCAACCTTTGAAAACATATGCATCTCTTCTACAAGTATATATACATGATTCTAACATCATTTAATACACTGAATTCTCTTGCTTTAATCTTATTATTCTCTTGTTCATATTATCTAGATATTCTCAAAGCAATCACCAATCTATTGCTTGAATCACTGTTTTTGTTTATAACATTCTTTTGATTCATAGCAATTCACATTTTCTAAATCTTCACAAACACATTGCATATTCTCAAGGATAAGATTATAGGAATATTGTACTACATTAGACTCATTAGTGTTGACAAGAACACAACAAGTCGAATATTGTATTTTAGTAATTGAGTTGAAGTCCTCTTCGGTAGTTGTGGCAAGAAATCCCGTTCGGTTGTTCGGGTAAGTTGTAAACCTATTCCTCCGGGTGAAGTGAGGGTGTTAGTTAGTGAAATTCCTAAGTGAAGCTTAGGGACTGGACGTAGGACGAGAGGTCCGAACCAGTATAAAATCCTGGTGTCTCCTTGCATTTACCTACTTTATCTACCTAGACTATTTCATTATTCCATATTACACGATCCTACCGTATAGCCTCTTGCAATTGGTATCAGAGTAAGGCCGTCCTATAACCATAACACCGTTATTAGACATATTGATAATATGGAAAATAACGCAAGTACAAACACAACATCTTTCTATAGTTCTACATTTGCGGAAGGACAATCTACCCAAAGACCTCCTCTATTCAATGGACTAAACTATAACTATTGGGCTACAAGGATGAGGATTTATATGCAAGCAACAAGTTTCGAAGCCTGGAATGCTACTCAAGCAGAGTTCGTTATACCCACAACCGATTATCCTACATGGATACAAATTCAAAAAATGAAGCTAGTGCAAATGCCAAAGCTATGAATATGCTATTTTGCGCCTTGGATAGAAATGAATTCAACCATGTTAGCATATGTACTACTGCATATCAGATATGGGAAACACTTAAAGTCATACATGAAGGCACAAATAAAGTTAAACAAACAAAGATATCCATGCTGAAGAATCAATTCCAAAATTTTAGAATGCGACAAAATGAATCCATCAATGACATGTACTCAAGATTTCAAGACATTCATCATGCTCTAATCGGACTAGGAGAAAGATACACGGACTTTGACATTGTGTCTAAAGTTCTAAATTCACTCACTGATGAATGGGAGAGAAAAGTACTAGCAATCGAGGGAGCAAATGATCTATCTACAATGTAACCAGAAGAATTGATTGGAAATCTTATGTCGTATGAAGTAAATATGCAAGCTAAAAAGGATCAAGCTCAAGAAAGAAAGAATGTTGCTTTTCATGCGGAAAAGGAAGAATCAGAGTCTGAAGATGAGGATCTAGCATTTATAGCCAAAAATTTCAAGAAATTCTTAAAGTATAGAGAAGGAAACAAAAATGGATTCAAAAATAATTTCTTGAACAAACCTTCATCCTCAAATATAGATTGCTTCAATTGTCACAAGAAACGACACATGCAAAAAGATTGTCAAGAACAAATGAAGGAAAATCAGAAAAACCTCAACAACAAAAACAAGAAGGATAAATTCAAAAAGAAGGCATTTTCTGTAACATGGGACGATTCAGATTCATCTTCATCCGAAAATGATAGTGATAGCGACAATGAACAGGCAAATGTATGCTTCATGGCTCAAGAATCTGAGGTAAATAATTTAACTTTCGACGATTTAATTGAAGTAAACACTGAACTTTTAAGCACAATAAAAACTCTTAAAAAGAAACTCAAAGAAACTCGTGAAAATCAAAACAAAGCTGAATTTGAAAGGGATATGTTAAAAGATGAAAATAAAATCTTAGAAGAAGAACTTGAAAAAGTTCAAGAATCTCATTCAAATTCGGAAACTCAATTATCACTTTTAAGTCAAGAAATTGAAACTCAAAAAACAAAGAATGATATAATTGTTTCTAAAAATCATGAGTTAAAAATTAAGATTAGACAAGTTGAGTTAGAAAATAACAGTCTTCAAGCTAGATTAGATAACATCACTAAAAATATTTCTAACTTTAACAAAGGAAGAGAAAATTTATCTAAGATTTTAGAAAATTCTCAATCCTCTTCAAGTAAACATGGATTAGGATATAAAAAGGAGTCAAAAATTCCTAAAAAGAAAATTACAAATTTTAAGAGGAATATGGATTCAAAACAACAAATAGTGCTAAAGAAACCTATTAAAACAAAAGTAGAAAACAAGATAGTTAAAATTTGGGTACCAAAGACTAACAATGTATTAATAAGAAATAAATTATTAAAACATTTATGGATAATGTTCATCATAATGAAAACTATATTTATAAAAAGGATACTAAACCAAATTGGGTTTGGTTTCCTAAACTCTAACTTTTTAGGACCCTATTAAAAGGTGGGTACCAATAATTTCATATTTATTTTCAGGTCCCACTCAAAAAGAAGAAATGGATATTAGACAGTGGTTGTTCAAAACACATGACCGGAGACAAAGATATGCTTACAAACATCACATACTTTGATGGTGGCTCGGTTACCTTCGGAGACAATTCAAAAGGCTATATCATTGGCAAAGGAGATGTGAACAATTACGGTACATCAAATTTACCTTTTATAACAAATGTTTCATTAATTGAAAATTTAAAACATAATCTACTTAGCATAAGTCAACCGTGTGACAAAGGTTTTAAAATAACTTCCTCAAATAATAAATGTAGTATTTTTGATCAAAACCAAAATCTTGTTTTTGAAGGAAATAGAGATAGACATATTTATGTTTTAAATATGAATATTAATCATAATTCAAGTATGTGTTTACTTGCCAAAGATAATGATCCTTGGTTATGGCACAAAAGATTTTGTCATATAAATTTTAAAACTATTAGAAAACTTTCTAAAAATGAATTAGTAAGAGGTTTACCCAAAATAAACTTTAAAATAAATAATCTTTGTGATGATTGTCAAAAAGGAAAATTAACGAAATCATCTTTCAAATCTAAGAAAAATATTTCAACTTTACAACCATTAGAATTACTACATATGGATTTATTTGGACCAACACAAGTTCAATCCATTAATCATAATCGATACGTATTTGTAATAGTTGATGATTTTTCAAGATATACATGGACTATTTTTATGAAAAATTAAAATGACACTTTTGAGCATTTTAAAACATTTGTCAAACGAATTCAAAACACTAAAGATTTGAAAATTAAAAATATTCGAAGCGATCATGGAGGCGAATTCGAAAATGAAGTTTTTGAAACTTTTTGTAAAAAGAAAGGAATTAATCATAACTTTTCTTTTCCTAGAACTCCTCAAAAAAATGGAGTTGTGGAAAGAAAGAATAGAACATTACTAGAATGCGCAAGAACATTATTAAATGGATGTTCTCTACCAAAACATTTTTGGGCGGAAGTCGTTGCTACTGCATGTTATGTATTAAATAGAATATCAATTAGACCATTAACTAAAAATACTTCTTATGAACTATTTAATAATAAAAAGCCAAATATATCTTATTTTAAAATATTTGGATCAAAATGTTTCATTTTAAATACAAAAGATCAACTAGGAAAATTCGATTCAAAAGCTGATGAAGGAATTTTCGTAGGATACTCAGAACGAAGTAAAGCATATCAAGTATTTAATAAACGAACAAACTTGATTGAAGAAACTTTGCATATATCTTTTGATGAAAATTTTCATAAAAATTTAAATATAAAAGATGATGAAGAATTGATAAATATAAAATAATAATAATGAACTAAGATCTCCTCCTAGAATATTACGAGATCATCCAACTCAAAATATAATAGGAGAAATAAATTCTCAAGTTAGAACAAGAAATCAACTAAATCAAATGGGACATGTAGCCTTCATTTCATCAATAGAACCTAAAAATCCAAAAGAAGCATCTACAGATGATTATTGTATTATCGCAATGCAAGAAGAATTAAATCAATTTGAACGTAACGATGTTTGGGAATTAGTTCCCCGTCCTAATAATCAATCAGTAATTGGAACAAAATGGATTTACAAAAATAAAGTAGACGAACAAGGTAATATAACAAGGAATAAAGCAAGACTAGTAGCACAAGGGTATAATCAAGAAGAAGGTATTGATTTTGAAGAAAATTTTGCTCCCGTTGCAAGACTTGAAGCAATACGTATACTATTAGCCTTTGCATGTTTTCACAATTTTAAACTTTATCAAATGGATGTTAAAAGTGCATTTTTAAATGGTTTTATTAAAGAAAATGTATATGTAGAACAACCTCATTTATTTATACATGAAAAATATCCGGATCATGTATTTAAATTAAAGAAAGCACTATATAGTCTTAAACAAGCACCTCATGCTTGGTATGAAAGACTTAAAAAGTTATTTATTAAACTCGGGATTTAAAATTGGAAAAGTAGATCAAACGCTTTTTATTAAAAATACTACCAAAGATATTTTAATAATTCAAATATACGTAGACGATACTATTTTTGGTTCAACAAATGAAAATTTATGTAAAGAATTTTCAAATATAACGACTAATGAGTTCGAAATGTCTCATATGGGAGAATTATCATATTTTCTCGGACTTCAAATCAAACAATTAACAAGTGTAATTTTTATAAACCAAGAAAAATATTGTGCTAATTTAATTAAACGATTCGGCATGGAAAACACTTCTGCTAAACCTACTCCTATGAGTACCACTACACATCTCAATCGAGATGAAAATGGCAAAAGTGTAGATCAAAAATTGTTTAGAAGTATGATAGCTTCCTTACTTTACTTAACCGCTAGTAGACCTGACATAATGATGAGCGTTTGTTTATGTGCACGTTTTCAGTCCGATCCTAAAGATTCACACTTAAGAGTAGTAAAACGAATAATGCAATATCTTAACAAAACTAAAGATTTCGGTCTTTTTTATCCAAAGGAGTGTCCATTTGAGTTAGTATCATTTAGTGATGCTGATTTTGGTGGATCTCGAACAGATAAAAAAAAGTACAAGTGGTACTTTCCATTTCATTGGAAAATCACTTGTATCTTGGTTTAGTAAGAAACAAAATTGTGTCTCGCTTTCCACCTGCGACGCAGAGTATATATCAGCTGCTTTAGCTTGCACTCAAGTTATATACATGCAACAAACACTTAAAGATTTTAATATAAATTTAACAAATTCTACAATATACTGTGATAATACAAGTACAATAAACTTATCTAAAAATCCGGTTAATCACTCTCATACAAAACATATAGATATTCGTCACCATTTTCTACGTGACAATATCGAAAAAGGAATAATTAATTTAGAACATATTTCTACCGAAAATCGAATTGCCGATATATTTACTAAACCTCCATTAGAAAACTCCTTTATAAAACTTCGACGAGAATTAGGTATAATATCCTTTAAAAATATTAATTAGATATACATTAGAAATATTCCCACATTTCAGTCGACTAAAACAAAATGTTCAATCGACTGAATAAGAATTTCAAATATTTTCAGTTATGTTATATGCTACATTATATAATTTATAGACCACACATTTTTAAACAGAATTATTAAATAAGAACCATACATTTTACAAAATCCTCTTTACCATTAAATCTCTATGCGGTTAAAAAATCTTATCAAATTATAACCATTATTTGTTTAGTAAAATTCTACTATAAATAAATTCTTAAAAATATTTTTATTTTCACATCTCAATTTTACGAATAAAATCTTAACAAAATTCAACATAAAATGTCGTCCAACAACTCCTTCTCTCCAATCAATATCACCTCGTCAGTTGAGAACACTACAACGTCGCCAAAATTTCCCACACCAACACCAACACAATAGCCGGTTTACAAATGGGAAAATTATCGTACTTGTTTCACACCAGAATCTAAAAAGGCGAAACGCGGACTCTTTATTTCTCCTGACACAAAAAGAAAGATTGATGAAATTCATCACTTTCAACAACAACAGATAGATCTTCAACGAGAACTATACTTCGAACAAAAAGTTACGGCAAGACGTTTGAGCTTCCTAGAGCAAATTGGTTTACGCTTCTGTGGATCAAAGAAGAACGAAGTGGCTGAACCCCTACCTCGCCCCTTTAGCTCACTTGATCCGTCTTCATCTTATCGTACACCAGTCGATCCTGTGAATCCTTGGATGTCTCCTAAGACTCCTCAATATAGTCCAAATTCATGGAATATCAATTATATGAAGAATGAAGGGAAAAAGAATCCAAGTCCATACCCTAAGAAATAGTTAGTATTGAAATCTATTCATTCATATAATTGTAATTATCTACTTGAATAAAGAGTTTGCCTTCAAAATTAACAAGGAACAACAAAATACATAAGTCAGTCGACTAAAACCCCCTGTTCAGTCGACTGAACTTAAGACAGAATGCAATTTTTTTTACAATTCAGTCGACTGAATCTTCTGCTTAGTCGACTGGACTACTAACAGAAACCTTCAGGCAAACATTCAGTCGACTAAAAACCCTGTTTAGTCGACTGAATTTAGCCCAGAAAATTTTTGGCCTTCAATTCAGTCGACTGAACAGTGAATTCAGTCGACCGAACGCCATTTCCCAGGCAAACATCCCCTTTTAACCACCAATTTTTACCCTACCTATTCACTTTTTACCTCCTACAAACTTTCTTCCCCAAATTAATTTCGAAACCCTAGCCCCCAATTCCTCAAAATCAACTCAAATCTCACCCAAATGGCACCAAAAAGATCAAGAGCTTCATCTTCTTCATCCTCCGAGCCAATTGATGCTCAAATAGCACAATGGCTTTACGATGGAACTGCTGTCACTAAATGGAATAAGATGAAGAATTCCCGAATTTTCGAGCATTCTTTCGTTGATTTACAAAGCTTTCAAACCTACAACATCCAAGCGTTAACCGATCCAGCAGGTTTAACTTCTCTTTTAGATTTGAAAAGAAATGACCATGCCATAAATCATATAATGGTCAAATTATTTTATGCTAATCTTAATCTTGGACACCAAACTCCAAGAAATCCAAACAATAGTGTTTAGAGTATGGTATGTGGAAAGAAAGTTTGGTTTTCCTTGGATAGAATAGCACACATTTTAAAATCACCGAATGTCGGGACAACATAAAACATCGATTTATGGATGATAATATCAACTTTAGGGATTTTAAGTCCACCTCTCTTCGATCTATGGCAAGAATCCTCCATAAAGCCCTAATGAGAACAATTACTCCTCGCACGGGCTCGTACGAAATTGTCTACCCAAATAACTATCGAGCTCTATATGCTATTTTTGGCAATATACAAGTCAATTGGGTACAGCTTATTCTTGATGAGTTTCTCACTTTCAATAATGGAAAAATGCGCACTATCTACTTTGGAGAGTACATCATGCGACTTCTCCTCAATGTCGATACGCCATTACCTGAGTTAGAGAATACAATGGTCCATCAAATTAACCACCGGACCATAAGCCTAATGCAACTCCCATCTCGACCTCCTCACATAATATCACTCGCCGAATGGGAAGAAAGACATCAAGAACAACAACAATCTCCTCAACCTCATCACGAAGAACATCTCGAGCAAGATGATGAAATACGTCTTGTTGACCCAAGCTTCACTACCAACCAATCCTTGGGGATATTGTCAAGAAATCAACAAATTCTTGACACTCGTCTTAAAAAGGTAGATCATAAGCTTGACAAAATCAAAGGATTCTTCAGCAAGCTTTGGGATGCAATCTCGTGCTCAAGCACCACTACTGCTTCAACATCTCGCGGCAAACATCCGACACCTACATTTACATGGACGACATCCGAAGAGCATACAAGTAGCAGTGCAAGTGGAGCTAGTTGTGGCCAAGGAGGAAGAGCGCATAGACCACCAATAGGAGGACCCGTCATACGTGAACCAACATGAAGAGAAGGTTCATATGACTGGGATAGAGATGAGTAATTTTTTGTTTTGATATGTATTTTTAACTTTCTAGTGGCTTGTATAAATAGCCATTTTATGCTTGTTTGTCACAACACTTTTATTTTTCTTAAAGCCATGATTATGCAAATATTCTCTATGCTTCAGTGATTGTTTTGATAAATTATTACT
Organism: Allium cepa; assembly: GCA_030765085.1. Classification (NCBI taxonomy): domain Eukaryota; kingdom Viridiplantae; phylum Streptophyta; class Magnoliopsida; order Asparagales; family Amaryllidaceae; genus Allium; species Allium cepa. Next base: position 695,853,717 of record CM060940.1, on the reverse strand, counting down.
GCTGTTAGTTCTTCCTTTTTGTCGATGACAAAGGGGGAGAAAATCTATGGTACTAACTTTGTTTTGTAGGAAAGGTAGTGCATACATTCAAGGGGAGAAAATAAGTCTCTTGAATAAATCAGTATTGTCATCAATCAAAAAGGGGGAGAATGTTGATACGCGAAGATTTTGATCAATGACAATGTGCTTTAACAAACAAGGAAGAAATATATGCAAATGCTAAAGGAAGATAGATGAAGACCAAACAAACTTAAAGTATGTTTTTACATATGTCTTAGTCTAGATGTATTGTGAAAATCTATCCTCAAGAAGCTTGCACGAATACTAGAATTTTTTTATAAACTTCATTTTTCAATTAAGTTTTCACTATGCATGTCTTATGAGTTCAGTCGACTGAACAGGAACAGCCAGTCGACTGAAACTGGAACAAATTTATACACATGCACAGTTTCAGTCGACTGAATTTGCTCCCGAAAATTTTACTTCATATTTTCAGTTGACTGAATTCCCTGCTCAGTCGACTGAATTTGAACCTGTGAATTTTCTCTGAAAAGACACCTTCTTCCTCCCAAGAGTTGCAACCATTCATCAATGGTAATGGAAGTATCTCTTGTTTGCAACCTTTGACAACAAATGCATCTCTTCTACAAGTATATATACATGATTCTAACATCATTTAATACACCGAATTCTCTTGCTTTAATCTTACTATTCTCTTGTTCATATTCTCTAGATATTCTCAAAGCAATCACCAATCTATTGCTTGAATCACTGTTTTTGTTTATAACATTCTTTTGATTCATAGCAATTCACATTTCCTAAATCTTCACAAACACATTGCATATTCTCGAGGATAAGATTATAGGAATATTGTACTACATTAGACTCATTAGTGTTGACAAGAACACAACAAGTCGAATATTGTATTTTAGTAATTGAGTCGAAGTCCTCTTCGGTAGTTGAGGCAAGAAATCCCGTTCGGTTGTTCGGGTAAGTTGTAAACCTATTCCTCCGGGTGAAGTGAGGGTGTTAGTTAGTGAAATTCCTAAGTGAAGCTTAGGTACTGGACGTAGGACGAGAGGTCCGAACCAGTATAAAATCCTGGTGTCTCCTTGCATTTACCTACTTTATCTACCTAGACTATTTCATTATTCTATATTACACGATCCTACCGCATAGACTCTTTCAGTAGGGTAACTCCGAACCAGTATAAAATCTGGTGTGTTCTTTATTTTACTGCTTTTATTTTATTTCTGCATCTGTGATTGTTTCTATGATCATATCTGTGTCTGTATATTGCATACTTTTGTGTCTAAATTAACATAAATTAAAAAGATTTAGTAATTCTTGATTAACACTATTCACCCCCCTCTAGTGTTAATCTTAGCCTTAAGATCCGTAATCCGCATTTCTCACAATTGGTATCAGAGCAAGGTTCTCAAAGTTTCATAATCTGATTTTTGAAAAGTTTTCAAAATGGCTACCAACACTGGTACTGTTATTAACACTAGTATCCCTGTCACTAGTTCATTTGTAGAGGGTCAGTCTACTGTCATACCACCACTTTTTAATGGCAGTAACTATGCATATTGGGCATGTAGGATGAAAATATATTTGCAATCTATAGGATTAGACACTTGGAATATCACACAAACTGAATATTCTAAATCCACAATTGATTATGCACCATGGACTGCTGAGCAAAAGACCGTTGCACAAAATAATTCTAAGGAAATGAATATTCTGTTTTGTTTACTAGATAGGAAATGAATTCAATAGAGGTCAGTTTGTATGTCTGCATATGAAATCTGGAAAACTTTGAAAGTTACTCATGAAGGAACAAGCAAAGTTAAACATACCAAAATTTCCATGCTCACAAATCAGTTTCAATTATTTAAAATGAATGCTAATGAGTCTATTTCAGATATGTATAGTAGATTTCAGGATATTGTGCACTCTCTAATATCTTTGGAAAAGGAATTTTCTGAAGAAGATCAAGTCAGAATTTTTTTAAATCCTCTAACTCCAGAATGGGATCAAAAAACACTTGCGATCGAAGAGGCAAATGACATCAGTATTTTGAAGATAGAAGAATTAATTGGAAATCTAATGTCGTATGAAGTTCAAATGATCGAGAGAAGAGAAAGTAAAGCATATGAAAAGAAATCAATGACATTCAATGCATTGACCGATGGATCAGACTCAAACAGCGATAATGATGAAGAGATAGCCTTTATGACCAGAAATTTTAGGAGATTCCTAAAATACAGAAAGATGAATAATCTCAAGGGAAACAACTATAAGAATTCTGGAAATCAGAATATAGTGCCAAATAATGACAAGTGTTACAACTGTGATAAACCAGGCCACTTCAAAAGAGACTGTCCATATCCAGAAAGGCAGAATCCTCCTATGAACAATGAACCAGCAAAGAAATGGAAGCGTGCATTTACTGCTACTCTAGATGACTCAGACTCATCCTCAAGTGATGATGTTCAGAAGACGGATAATTCGAATTTGTGTTACAAAGCTATTCACGACTCCGATGAATTCAGAGAAACGGACTCAGAAAAAGGTACACGTTTACAATACAACTGGTTGAAATTGCTTGCTTAAGATTAGTTGCTTGATTGTTTGATTGATTGATTTTGAATTGGTGTGTTGTTTGAATTTTAAAATTTATTTTCTACTATTTATTATTTTTATTATTATTTTTATTATTATTTTTAATACTTTCTGAAATATATTATAAGTATAATAATATTTCAGAAATATATAATAGACATTAATAATAATAATATATATTAGAGATCTTAGGAAAAATCAATTCATGAAAATTCAAAAGTACATGTCGACATGGTCCCTACCATGATGTCGACATGGCTACCTGAATTTGAATTTCAAAATTTGAATTCAAAAGTTTGAATTTCCCTCCACCTTTTCACTTCATTCCATTCTCTGCAAAGATACCTTTTGACCAGAGAATATGTCCTTTAAGAATCTATTTATTCACTATCTTTAATCATATCTTTTCACTTTCATTTTCAAATTCAAACCTCTCTTCATAACTTCAAGCTCTCTACTCTCTACTCTAATGGCTTCTTCAAGCAACCCCTCAACCATGAGAATTTCCGCAAAAATCAAAGAGCAATAATTCAATGATCCGGAGGCAATTAAAGCATACATCAATTATGCTAACTATGCCAAAGTCCATCCCGGAAAATTCGCTATTTTTCAAGATTTTTCTTCTTATGAAATTGATTCTCATTTTGCAAAGAATGGCGTTCTTAGTCTTATTGATGCTTCTCAAAATGTTTTTGTTTGCTATCCTAATCTTATCAAAATTTTCTATGCAAATTTAATCGCGGATTTTATGTTGGAAACGAAGATGAAATTTGGAGTAGGGTCAAAGGCACTCAAATTGTTTTGAATTGTGATCTTTTGGTTACCATTCTCAATTTGTAATATCCCGGAATTTCCAGGAGTTTAAAATGCTGATAATCTCTTAAATTTAATTATTTGAAATTGATAAATTGTTATTTTCAAAGATAATTAACCAAGTAATATTTTAATTATGGTTATAAATTGGTAAATTATTTTCAAAATTTATAACTGTGTTTTAATATACCTATATCCGTGTATTTTAAATTGATTTTAAAATAGAATATATCATTTGTAAATAATAATGCGCTTATTTAAAAATAGATGTTTATGTTTATTTAAATTTATTTTAGATTTGGCTTTTTAAATTTGACTTTGAAATGAGTATAAATTTGAATTTAAAGAAATACATACATCTTAAAATAAAATAATAATATGGTTTGATTTAAAAAATATATAGATAATGTTTTCAATTAAAAATAAGATTTTTTTTTTTTATGAAAATTTATCTATAGAAATTTGATTTGTATTTATTTAATAAAATAAATGCAAGGCTTTTGAAATAACATTTTAAAATAAGTTTGAAATACTGTATATAACTTTATTTAAATTATAATTGATTTTTTTTTATGTTCTTTTTAAAGATTGTATTTTATAGAAATTTAGGAAACATTTATAAATGTATAAATATTAGTTAACTAGGAATTTAATTAGAAAAGTATTTTTAAAAAATTAGAAACATGTTTGCTAATTAGGAAATATTTTAAAAAGTCTTTAAATTTCTTTTAAAATAAATATACATAAGATTTGACAAATGTTAGTTTTAAAAACACTACGTTAACAAGTGTTAAACATTTGTGTAAGTAAAGAGTGTCCATTTTTATTTCTATTTTCTTTTTAATTTATTTAAATCTGAAAATCCATCCATTTAAACCCATCTCATCTCATTTTTCTTTTTTTCTTCAAAATTTTTGTATTCATGTCTAAAAGAAAAATAAAATCACCTTGCAACTTTCAACATCCAAAACCAGAAAATCCTTCAAAATAAAATCTGAAACCCCCCTCAAACAAAATCTACATCATTTTCTTGTGAATACAAATCTGAAGCAAAATGAATAAAGCATTTGCAAACACTCTTCAAACTCCAACACTACTCCCTGTTACCAAAATTTGAAACCATACTTGAAATTTTCCTCAAACAAATACATACTTGTTATCATCTCCTCTGAAACAACCTTCAGATTTATAATTTCCTCAAAACAAAAACCTGATCAATCTTCAAAAACAAATTCTGCAAATTTGTTAACCTGAAGCATCACAGTTTAAACCCAAATCTGCATCATGTTTTCAAGTATTTTTGCAAAGCTATCAACCCAGTTTTGCATATCCTTGTCTGCCTCAAATCTTTCAAGTGCATGCAAGTTTCAAAGCTCCGGTTTTAAAAAGCTTCAAACTCAAGTGTTTCCAAGTTTTTCAAATTGTTGAAGCAATCTGAAGTTTTCTGTTTCAAAAGGGGGATCATCTTCAAAATTCAAAGCATTTTGCAATTTCCTGTTCTTTTTCCAAAACCCTGCACTGCATTTCTTATTGAGGTGAGTAAACATTTAATTTTTAACATAAGTTGATTTATAGTTGTTGCTTATAAAATCTTTGGGAATATGATGACTGCTAGTGTAAAATTTTGTGAATGTGATTTTATTTAAGTGTGCATGCCTGGTATACACATATCACCCCTCTGTTTCATAGTTCAGAATAAAATTTTGATCAAATATTGTTTCCTTTATTCCTGATCTTTGATAGGCCTGAGTATTTCAAAAAAATTTAGTTGTTTAAGTATGAACTAGGATTTAAAAATAGTTAAACATGTTTATATATATATATATATATATATATATATATATAGTAACTGGGAAGCAAGGGTTACAGTAATTTTTTTATAAATATGTAAAAATTAACTAACACAATTCACTGATTTACCTATATAGGTTGAATTGGTGTAGAAAGTTATGATTTTCAAAATCAAAATAAGGATTTTTAATAAAGTAAAATGTGAGAATTTGGGAATTTACTGCAAAATGGGTTTTTGGTGATATCTGTTGATCAGTGAATCTGGAATGCTCGAGATTATGGATGGAGTTAGGTGAAGCATCAGTAAGAGTAGCAAAAATAGTTGAAGGATTTTTAAATCACTGAGAAGTTTTGAATTTGCTCAAATTAATTTTTAACCTAGTTTTTGGGGTCTGCTGTAAATTGACTACTGCAACCCCAAATTTGCATCGAGTTGTATGATTTTTGGGAAGGAGAATGCATGGTGGGTCAGTGATCTACGGCCGGAGATGTGGTGCCTAATGATGACCGGAGGTGATGATTTTGGGGTTGCTGAAGATGGTGTTTGGGTTCAGTAAACCATGAAAAGCTCGATTTTGAATCGAGGCTAGGGATGGGATTCTGTTAATCGTAGGTGATTGTAGGATGGAAGAGGGACTTGTCGGGGTTGTCGCCGATGACCAGAGATGGTCCGACAACGGTGCAGGTTGCACGGTGGAGTTGGTTGTGTCAGGGTGATTTGGGTTTTGTTTTGGTTTTGGGTACTGGAATTTAGCTCGGGGAAAGCACGAGGAATGTTGGTTGTGGCTCGGGTTGTAGCTCGTGTGGGTTATGAGATTATGTGCAGAGTAAACTGTTTTGTTTTAACAGTTTTAAGTTTTAACTTAAATAGTTTTAAAATTTTAAAATCCTAATTAACTTTGAACTGAAAACTAAAAGAAAGAAAGAACAGAAGTTGTACTTTGTTCCAGGATTCATGTAATCATGGGTTGAACCCAAATTTATGTTCAACCTGAATTTTAGTTTAAAATGTAAAATAAGTTTAAACTTTAAAAAGTTTAAGTTAAATTAAAATTCTTGTTTTTGAAATTGAATTGTTTTTATTAATGAAATTTGTATGATGTTTTAAATAACTTAAGATAAAATCTTAATATTATTTCAAATCTTATTTTGAAATATAAAAGAGAATTTTAAGTAAATGTTATATTTAAATTAATTAGTGGAAATGATTTATTAATTAATAATCAAAGTTTAAGATAATTTATGAACTTGAAATTAGGATTGTTAATTAATAATTAAGGTAATTAATGATTTCTTTATAATTTAATTTAATTAATGAATTAGGTTAAGTAAAAAAATCAAGATTTATTTAAGATAATATTTTATCTTAAATAATAATTAAGTATTAATAATTTGTAATTAGATGGTTAATTAAGAAACTTTAAGTTAATTAATTTATTTAATTATTAATTTAAGTGGGTTAATTAAGTGATTAATTAAGTATAATTATTTATTTAATTAACTATTAATTAAGATGATAATTTAATTAATGACAAATGATTAACTAAATTATAATTACTTATTAATTAAGTAATTAAGGGTTAATTAAAATAGTAATTAAATAATAAAGTTTTTATTAAGTTTTAATTGGGTTTTCTTTATTAGCAATTAAAGGATTATTAAAATATAATGCTAGTTAATTAAGAATTAATTAACTACTTTTATTTAAGGTTAATTAATTGTAATTAAGAATTAATTAATTTTTAATTATGGATTAAATAATTTGTAATTAAGATTGTTAATTAATAATTAAGTTTATTAATTAATAATTAAGAGTTGATTAATTAGTTAATTAAGGTTAATTAATTATTAAGGTAATTAGTGATTAATTACTTTGTATTAAAGGATTGATTAATAATTAAGGTTTATTAATTAATAGTTGATGATAATTAATCTGTTAATGGAAGATTAATTTGGTTAATGAGTAATTATGGAATAAATTACTCAATTTTAATTTATGAGATAAGTGAGATCAAGTAAGCTAATTAATTTGTTGGTTAATTAAATATAGTCACTTGATAAATAATTAAGTATGTTTACTTAATAAGTTTGATAAGGCTAATTACTTAAGATAAGTAATGATAAATTACAGAGATAATTGAGTTAGGTAAATTACTGATTGGGAAGTAATTTTAAATGGGTAATTACTGGTTAAAGTAATTAAACGTTTATTACTTGGGGTAATAAATCAAAGAATTTATAAGTAATTAAAAGTGATTAAGAATAATTAATTACTGTTTATAGTTGATGTTTTTTAAGTAATTAAATCAACATGATTAATTAATGTAATTAATTAAGAAATAATGTAATTAATTAAAGTTAATTAATTAATGGAAGTAATTAATTAAGGTTCATTAATTGATATGATTAATGAAAATAATTAAAGATTAATTACTTTATTAAGAGTTAATTAATCAAGGTTGATTAATTAGAATGATGATTAATTAATTGGTTTAATTAATGTTTATTTAAGTAAGATTTATTTTGATGAAGTAGTTAATTTAATTTATTTTAAATTAATTATAGATGAAGTAATTAATTTAATTCACTTTAAATTAATTAGAGATTAGAGATAGTTAATTTAATTCATTTTAAATTAATTATATTGTGGTATGAGTAGATCGTTGCTTATGTATGAATGGATGACATTGATTATCTTGGATGCTTTGTGATCTCAGTAATGAGATAAGTATGGTTGTATGATATGAATGCTTGGTTGCATTGTGATGATTACATAGATTATCAATTGGGATGTTGATATATGGATTATCTATTATGATATTGATAATGAGGATTACCTTTTATTTGATAATGTTGATTATCAATTGTGATTTGTGAGTTATCTATCTGTGTGTATATAGATACTGTATTGAATTGTTTTAAAACCTTTAAAACAACTTGGACTTAAAAGACACGCTTTGGATTTCGATGAGACCGGGATCGGGTTTCCATATTTGGATATCCGAAAACCACATCGATTCCAATTAACGTTTGGTTGTGAATCAAAGTGGAGCTTTGTGAAGACTCGAGGTGTAAGGGCTATACGTCAGTATAACTCTGTAGGTGATTCCGTAATGAGTTGACGGAATAGTACTTATAGATTCGAGATGGTTGTTTAGAGTGCAAGGGTTATTGTCGTTGACTCTGAGGGTGATTCCAAAATGAGTGTAACAAGATAATGCCTTAGGTTTCGTTCGAACCCGGAATGAACTTGTATGGATTGAATGCTTTCAGAACATCGTCAGGTGGACGATGAGCATTCCAAGTGATGTGTTCATTAAAGGTAATCGTAACTTCAAGCCTCATCGACCGGGAATGGCTAAAACAGGGGAGGTGCAGCAAAGCTTCGTGGGTAGCCCCCACTTGAGAGTAAGATTTACCCCTATCTAGAGGTCCCTTTATTTCGGCTGTGTGGACGGTTGAATAGCTACAACCGTTGGGGTTGTCTTATTCGGAACTGTTCAGTAAGGAATGGGTCCGGCTTTGTGTTGTAGGGGATCGGGAGTGGTCCTCGGTACGGTGATCTAGGCCACGTACTGTGACGGACGGTACCCTAGTAGCCCTGCCATTGTATGGAATCCAAAATCCAATAAGTGCCAACGGTTTTAATTGTATTACCCACTTTTGTGGCTAGTAGCTGGAATTTAATAGATGTAACAATTTCTGCTATTTCTTATTTATTTGAAAACCCTAGACACTATTATAATATCATCGGATTTCCTATCAAATGTTTTGGTTAGCGTAAGGTAAAAACTTTTCCATGTTTATGTGTGGGAAGTCTTACGTGATACCTTTTCTTTCAAAAGGATTTTAAAGTTAAGCAACTTTAACCGTTTACTCACACCAGACCCATGTCTGACCCGGAGTTTATTCTGTTTTTCTTAAACTCTTGGGTACTCAAATTTTTACGAGTAGCCAAGGGATTCAGATTAGCATTTTAGGTTGGCTTGGCGAAATCTGAAGGAGCAAATGGAGCAGGAGACTTCTGCGTATAGCTATAGAGTATTCCGCTCTGTGTTCTCTGAGTTGTTTGTTTTGAGATGTATTAAGCTGTATAACTGGACAGGTGTTTATAACTGTCTAGTATGAGTTGATTATGCTGTGTATCTCTGATGTATATGATACTATGTAAAGTATTATGTGATTAATATAATTGATTCGTTCCGCTGTTTAGATTCTGATGTTGTTTCTTTCTACTTCTCTATCTTTTCTCTTTTCTATCCCTTTCTTTCTTAAAGATGATGCGATTTTCTGGTGGTAGAAAGTTGGGTTGTCTTATTTGGTATCAGAGCATTAGGTTGAGTGAATACCTAGGCTCTGTGGTGGTGTCTTTCTTGAGAGAGCGTACTTGTAATTTTTTATATAACTATATATTTATTTTATTTCTACCTATCTGTTGGGTTACCTGTTCAGGTTTTCCAATATAAGTTATAAAGGTAGATGGGGTAGTAGTGTGTGTAACATGACTACCATTGGTTGGAGTTTGAATGTTTGAGATTGGAAGTGTATTTGTCAAGACTGTAGACCTACCGTCTTGAGTAATCTTTGCAGTTTGGTGTAAGAATTTTATTGATCTCTGAAGGAAACCTGTTAAGGTTCGGAGTTCATTTCTGAAGTTGGATAAGTAGAATTTGGATTTGTCGGTTGGGCATAAGCGAGTGATGGTATTCTGATACCTCAGGAAGTATGTCTGTTTCAGGTGTTATAGCTGAGTTCTGCAAGATGTATGTGTTTAGTTGGAGGTCCGAGTTTCTCAAAGAACTTTGGATAATAAGTCTTTGGCATCTGTGCTAGCGATGCAGCTCGGGAGTGTTCTGTGTTTCAGTAGCAAGATCTTTTTGGCTTAGCATTTCCTAGAGACGGAATTCAGAAGAAGCAATGAGGATCTGTTTCTTCGATGGATTGGTTGGTCAAGGATAAATTGTTCGGATTAGTGGAGAGAGAACAGTATCTTAGATATTGGATTGGTTGATCGCAAAAGTGACATGCGGTGGTTTGGTGATTATCTTAGATAATCTTTTGCTTGGATTTGTGGCATTTCTAGAGGATGTAGAAGTTATGGAGTTGCTGAAGATTTTTCTGGGTATATCTTCAGGGAAGTTATAGATTTGTCTGCATTGGAATTTGAGTTCTGTATCGACTTGATAGGAGTGATACCGGTGATTCAGCTGGGTAGAAGGTTGTCTCTTTAGTTGATTGTTTGGTGAAGCAGCTCTGTATTTCTTGGAATTTCTGATGAACCTTATTTCTGAGATGTGATGTTTAGTCTGTGCTGTGTTCATTCGATGGGATTTTCATCTGCTCCAGATCAGAGTTGTGCAGCGGAAGCAAGGTGGCTGTTGATCTTGGGTAGAAGCAACTGGGAATTGCAGTATTTTGGATTAGAGAGTTTCTTAGGAATTTATTTTTCAAGATCTGAGGCAAGTTGGCGAGTGATTCTGTTCTGTCTTTTCGGGATGGGAGAAGTTGTTTCTACTGTTGATAGTAGAGTTTGGTTTTGATTTTTGGATTGATCTTGTGAGGATCAGGTTGTTGGGTTGATCCAGTTTATTTGTATAAGCATCAGCGAAGATTGAGCTGATCAGGAAGGATCTGTAGACAGCCGGATCATCCAGGAAGTTTTGAGGTTAAGAAACGGAAGAATTTGGGATTCGAAGTTGGAGGCTTCGATGTTGTTGAGATTTTCTCTGGTAAGGGAAGCAATAAGTTTTGGTAAGCTTCGAGGCATATTGGATTCTTCTGAGTTTTTGTAAGATCAGTGCTTTGGTCTGAAGAGTTGAATTGCCAGTTTGGAAGTCTGAATTCAAAATATTTCACGTGTCTCTGAGGGAGTACATGTTTTGGTCCATCACTGGTTTTGAGACTAGTAGTTTTGTGAAGGATTTAATTGTTGATCAGACTTGTCTGTGGTTTGGTATCTTGTATAGATTATAGATTTAGCTGAGTGGGAACTCAGTAGCTTAGCAGTATAGCTAGTTTGGGTTTAATAGAGCGATCCCTGTGTCTGTACTGGGGAAACTCGAGATAATTTTAGGAAGTTTATCCGGATCAGTGTCCGGATAGCTAGTATTGTTTATTTGATTGAATTGGTTGTTTGGATGAAATTCTTTGTTTGATTTATAGTGTATGGCTGTTATGAATGTTTGAACTGGTTGAAAATATAATAAAGTTTTGGATTATCTTTGTTTTAAATTTCGAGGACGAAATTCTGTTAAGGGGGGAGGATTGTAATATCCTGGAATTTCCAGGAGTTTAAAATGCTGATAATCTGTTAAATTTAATTATTTGAAATTGATAAACTGTTATTTTCAAAGATAATTAACCAAGTAATATTTTAATTATGGTTATAAATTGGTAAATTGTTTTCAAAATTTATAAGTGTGTTTTAATATACCTATATCTATGTATTTTAAATTGATTTTAAAATAGAATATATTATTTGTAAATAATAATGTGCTTATTTAAAAATAGATGTTTATGTTTATTTAAATTTATTTTAGATTTGGATTTTTAAATTTGACTTTGAAATGAGTATAAATTTGAATTTAAAGAAATACATACATCTTAAAATAAAATAATAGTATGGTTCGATTTTAAAAATATATAGATAATGTTTTCAATTAAAAATAAGATTTTGTTTTATTTTTTTTGTAGAAATTTATCTATAGAAATTTGATTTGTATTTATTTAATAAAATAAATGCAAGGCTTTTGAATTAACATTTTAAAATAAGTTTTAAATATTGTATATAACTTTATTTAAATTATAATTGATTTTTTTATGTTCTTTTTAAAGATTGTATTTTATAGAAATTTAGGAAACATTTATAAATGTATAAATATTAGTTAACTAGGAATTTAATTAGAAAAGTATTTTTAAAAAATTAGAAACATGTTTGCTAATTAGGAAATATTTTAAAAAGTCTTTAAATTTCTTTTAAAATAAATATACATAAGATTTGACAAATGTTAGTTTTAAAAACACTATGTTAACAAGTGTTAAACATTTGTGTAAGTAAAGAGATAAGCGTCCATTTTTATTTCTATTTTCTTTTTAATTTATTTAAATCTGAAAATTCATCCATTTAAACCCATCTCATCTCATTTTTCTTTTTTTCTTCAAAATTTTTGTATTCATGTCTAAAAGAAAACTAAAATCATCTTGCAACTTTCAACATCCAAAACCAGAAAATCCTTCAAAATAAAATCTGAAACCCCCCTCAAACAAAATCTGCATCATTTTCTTGTGAATACAAATCTGAAGCAAAATGAATAAAGCATTTGCAAACACTCTTCAAACTCCAACACTACTCCCTGTTACCAAAATCTGAAACCATACTTGAAATTTTCCTCAAACAAATACATACTTGTTATCATCTCCTTTGAAACAACCTTCAGATTTATAATTTCCTCAAAACAAAAACCTGATCAATCTTCAAAAACAAATTCTGCAAATTTGTTAACCTGAAGCATCACAGTTTAAACCCAAATCTGCATCATGTTTTCAAGTATTTTTTGCAAAGCTATCAACCCAGTTTTCCTTGTCTGCCTCAAATCTTTCAAGTGCATGCAAGTTTCAAAGCTCCAGTTTTAAAAAGCTTCAAACTCAAGTGTTTCCAAGTTTTTCAAATTGTTGAAGCAATCTGAAGTTTTCTGTTTCAAAAGGGGGATCATCTTCAAAATTCAAAGCACTTTGCAATTTCCTGTTCTTTTTCCAAAACCCTGCACTGCATTTCTTATTGAGGTGAGTAAACATTTAATTTTTAACATAAGTTGATTTATAGTTGTTGCTTATAAAATCTTTGGGAATATGATGACTGCTAGTGTAAAATTTTGTGAATGTGATTTTATTTAAGTGTGCATGCCTGGTATACACATATCACCCCTCTGTTTCATAGTTCAGAATAAAATTTTGATCAAATATTGTTTCCTTTATTCCTGATCTTTGATAGGCCTGAGTATTTCAAAAAAATTTAGTTGTTTAAGTATGAACTAGGATTTAAAAATAGTTAAACATGTTTATATATATATATATATATATATATAGTAACTGGGAAGCAAGGGTTACAGTAATTTTTTTATAAATATGTAAAAATTAACTAACACAATTCACTGATTTACCTATATAGGTTGAATTGGTGTAGAAAGTTATGATTTTCAAAATCAAAATAAGGATTTTTAATAAAGTAAAATGTGAGAATTTGGGAATTTACTGCAAAATGGGTTTTTGGTGATATCTGTTGATCAGTGAATCTGGAATGCTCGAGATTATGGATGGAGTTAGGTGAAGCATCAGTAAGAGTAGCAAAAATAGTTGAAGGATTTTTAAATCACTGAGAAGTTTTGAATTTGCTCAAATTAATTTTTAACCTAGTTTTTGGGGTCTGCTGTAAATTGATTACTACAACCCCAAATTTGCATCGAGTTGTATGATTTTTGGGAAGGAGAATGCATGGTGGGTCAGTGATCTACGGCCGGAGATGTGGTGCCTAATGATGACCGGAGGTGATGATTTTAGGGTTGCTGAAGATGGTGTTTGGGTTCAGTAAACCATGAAAAGCTCGATTTTGAATCGAGGCTAGGGATGGGATTCTGTTAATCGTAGGTGATTGTAGGATGGAAGAGGGACTTGTCAGGGTTGTCGCCGATGACCAGAGATGGTCCGACAACGGTGCAGGTTGCACGGTGGAGTTGGTTGTGTCAGGGTGATTTGGGTTTTGTTTTGGGTTTGGGTACTGGAATTTAGCTCGGGGAAAGCACGAGGAATTTTGGTTGTGGCTCGGGTTGTAGCTCGTGTGGGTTATGAGATTATGTGCAGAGTAAACTGTTTTGTTTTAACAGTTTTAAGTTTTAACTTAAACAGTTTTAAAATTTTAAAATCCTAATTAACTTTGAACTGAAAACTAAAAGAAAGAAAGAACAGAAGTTGTACTTTGTTCCAGGATTCATGTAATCATGGGTTGAATCCAGATTTATGTTCAACCTGAATTTTAGTTTAAAATTAATTATAGATGAAGTACATAATTTAATTTATTAAATTAATTATAGATGAAGTAATTAATTTAATTCACTTTAAATTAATTAGAGATTAGAGATAGTTAATTTAATTTATTTTAAATTAATCATATTGTGGTATGAGTAAATCGTTGCTTATGTATGAATGGATGACATTGATTATCTTTGATGCTTTGTGATCTCAGTAATGAGATAAGTATGGTTGTATGATATGAATGCTTGGTTGCATTGTGACGATTACATAGATTATCAATTGGGATGTTGATATATGGATTATCTATTATGATATTGATAATGAGGATTACCTGTTATTTGATAATGTTGATTATCAATTGTGATTTGTGAGTTATCTATCTGTGTGTATATAGATACTATATTGAATTGTTTTAAGACCTTTAGAACAATTTGGACTTAAAAGACACGCTTTGGATTTCGATGAGACCAGGATCGGGTTTCCATATTTGGATATCCGAAAACCACATCGATTCCAATTAACGTTAAGTCGTGAATCAAAGTGGAGCTTTGTGAAGACTCGAGGTGTAAGGGCTATACGTCAGTATAACTCTGTGGGTGATTCCGTAATGAGTTTATGGAATAGTACTTATAGATTCGAGATGGTGGTTTAGAGTGCAAGGGTTACTGTCGTTGACTCTAAGGGTGATTCCAAAATGAGTGTAACGAGATAATGCCTTCGGTTTCGTTCAAACCCGGAACGAACTTGTATGGATTGAATGCTTTCAGAACATCGTCAGGTGGACGATGAGCATTCCAAGTGATGTGTTCATTAAAGGTAATCGTAACCTCAAGCCTCATCAACCGGGAATAGCTAAAACAGGGTAGGTGCAGTAAAGCTTCGTGGGTAGCCCCCACTTGAGAGTAAGATTTACCCCTGTCTAGAGGTCCCTTTATTTCGGCTGTGTGGACGGTTGAATAGCTACAACCGTCGGGGTTGTCTTATTCGGAACTGTTCAGTAATGAATGGATCCGGCTTTGTGTTGTAGGGGATCGGGAGTGGTCCTCGGTACGGTGATCTAGGCCACGTACTGTGACGGGTGGTACCCCAGTAGCCCTGCCATTATATGGAATCCAAAATCCAATAAGTGCCAACGGTTTTGATTGTATTACCCACTTTTGTGGCTAGTAGCTGGAATTTAATCGATGTAACAATTTCTGCTATTTCTTATTTATTTGAAAACCCTAGACACTATTATAATATCATCGGATTTCCTATCAAATGTTTTGGTTAGCGTAAGGTAAAAACTTTTCCACGTTTATGTGTAGGAAGTCTTACGTGATACCTTTTCTTTCAAAAGGATTTTAAAGTTAAGCAACTTTAACCGTTTACTCACACCAGACCCATGTCTGACCCGGAGTATATTCTGTTTTTCTTAAACTCTTGGGTACTCAAATTTTTACGAGTAGCCAAGGGATTCAGGTTAGGATTTTAGGTTGGCTTGACGAAATATGAAGGAGCAAATGGAGCAGGAGGCTTCTGCGTATAACTATAGAGTATTCCGCTGTGTGTTCTCTGAGTTGTTTGTTTTGAGATGTATTGAGTTGTATAACTGGACAGGTGTTTATAACTGTCTAGTATGAGTTGATTATGCTGTGTATCTCTGATGTATATGATACTATGTAAAGTATTATGTGATTAATATAATTTACTCGTTCCGCTGTTTAGATTCTGATGTTGTTTATTTCTTCTTCTCTATCTTTTCTCTTTTCTATCCCTTTCTTTCTTAAAGATGATGCGATTTTCTGGTGGTAGAAAGTCGGGTTGTCTCACAATTGCAAGAGTTCGGGAATGGATCTTTCTAACTTTAAAATCGATGAACATGACCGTGAGACATTTCATCACATTTTCGAAAGAGATGATGATTTTGATTTTAAAAATAGAAATTTTCAACCAAAAGCAAGGATTGTTAATCTTCTTTTGCAACGTACTTTGACCCTAAGGTTGGGAAATTTTAACAACCCTACTTCAAAAGTTTGCAAAGCTCTTTTTGCTATTTTCGGAAACTGACATAAATTGGGCGCAAGTTATTTTGGATGAACTTCGTCCTAAAAATCTTGAAATGGGTGAGAATACTTTATACCATGGAATTTATCTCACTCGGATTATTTACTATTTTGGAGTGGATTTTAAAGGCGAAGAATTTGTTTCTAGAAAAGTTTTCAATCATTCCAACATTTCGCTTATGAAAATTCCATTTGTTTTTTAACCTTATAAGACACTTACCGAAAAGGAAGAGCATTTAGCTCATGAGGAAATGGAAAAAGAGGAAGTTGAAGAAGAAGAAGAAGGTGATGAAATGGAAATTGAAGAAGAAGAAGAAGGTGAAACGTCTTTGGAAAGCATTGAATATCCTTCCTATCCATCCAACAAAACCCTTCTCAAAAACCAAAAGATAATTGTGGAGAATCAACGGATTCTAAAACGATCCGTTAGTAAAAAGTTAGATAACATTCCTTCGAAGATGAACAAGTTCTTTTCCAAAGTCAGCAAGAAACTTGGACTATCTTCCTCATCTTCATCCTCTAACTAGTTTTATCTTTTCGTATCTTGTTGTATTTGTTTTAGTTTGCTTTATTTCGAATGATCATGTAGTTTGTTGTGGCTTAATCATTGTATTATCGTAGTATGCAATGAAATGAAATTTCCTTTCTGTTATCTACCTTATCTTATCTCTAGAATAAATGTTAGTATATTATATATATATACACACACACAATTATTCACAAAATCAAATTAGTCATAACATTTCACTAACCCATGTCGACATCTCCTATGTGACCATGTCGACACGTACTGGTCAGAAATGGCAATTGATTTTGAATTTGAAATTTGAATAACTACCACATGTCTATTCAATTCAAATGAATTTCTACACCTATATATACCTGTTTCTTCACTGAAATTTATTTCTTATCATCTATATCCTCCATTTCTTTTACAAATTCAACTATGGCTAATCTTATTCACAATTTATCCGAAAATCTTGAAGAAACTCTTAATTCGTTCAGGAATATTCCCTCATTTATTCTACGAAACTAGCGTTATTTAGAATTAAGTCAAATGCAGATGATAAAGGAACAAGAAAGGCAATTCGATGCGATACGATGGATGATCTCCTCTCTGTACAAGGATGATAACGAAGCACATCCTCCTGTCTCTCACACCAATGACAATGATAATTGGGATGCTATTAAGGCAGACCCAATCTTTGGAGAAGAAGGACGGGTGGAAGTTCCACGTAACATTTGATTTTTTATTTACTTTGTTTGATTTGTTTGAATTGATTTGGTTTGAATTGATACTTTGTGTGGATTGATTTCTTATTGATTTGAAGATTGGTGTGTAATACACACACACACACATTGAAATGTATATAATATTTAAAATAGTTATCATGCTTAGAAGTATAATTATTTCCTACTCTATATATATTCCGTTGTATAGTTTATCAATGCATGTACTGAAGTCCAAGAATGAGGGGAGTAAGTTTTTGTTGATGACAAAGGGGGAGAAATATAAAATATGGTAGTTAGGTATAGATTAAGGGGGAGTTGTTAGTTTTAGGGGGAGTTATTAGAATAGAAATAATACTTTATAAACAAAGGTTGTCATCATCAAAAAGGGGGGAGATTGTTAGTCCGTGAGATGATGGTTTTGATGACAACAACCTTAGAATAGATTATAAAATATAAATACTAACATTATAAGTTTAGATATATATGTATATGCAGGATTTAACCATGCAGGTACTAAGAATGAAGACTGTACAGTATAGAGATTCAAGATATCAAGATAAAATATCAAGATAGAAGACTCATCAGTATCGAGACTCTCAATAGTTCAAGATTTCAAGGATAAGTATTTTTTTATTATTATTAAGAATTTTTGTTAAAACTCGTAGAAAAGCACTGACATCTTAAAATCTAATTTATTCGTGGAATGGAATCCACCTCGAGCCCGTTAAAGGGATGGAACCCTAAGTAGGATGGAACCTGCGAAAAATCTAGTGGAACATTGTTTTGTATCCGCTAACTTTTATTCAAAATGATTTTTAAAAATTGTATCCTGTTTTCAAAATGTTTTCAAAACTCTCCTTTTAAAAAATTCAAAATCCTCGATCCCGATTTTAAATAATTTTAGCCTAAAAAACATCTTTATTTTCAAAGTCAAATTACTCCTGATTTTAAACTATCTTTTTAAATAACATATTTAACTTTTAAATATTTATACTTAGATTTAAATATAAAATTATAGTTAAAATCTATATATTATTCTTTATATTTACTTATGAATTTTAACTATAGTCAAGTATATTTATAAAGTTTAAAATAGTTTTTATATAAGATAAAGGTTATTTTCAAAGAAAATCAAAAGCACCAAAAAATCCTTTGGGATGTCGACATGCCTAGCATGACTATGTCGACATGGTGGCAATTCGATTCAAAAATTTAAATTTCAAAAGAAGTGTCTATTCGCCATAACTCTTCATGAATGGTCATGGCTATTGTTCTTCTATAAATAAGGGTCAGTTTCAACGAATTTTCAATAATAATTTTCTGGTTTTCACTCCTCTTCTTCTTCCTCATTTCTTAATACATATTCTTATCATTACTCTGCCGAAATCAACATTGAATCATACTCGATTACTTCTAGTTTGATTCTCTATCACTATCTCTATAAGATTCTCAGTGCTATTCAGAGTTATAGACTTCTTTGTAATCTACTAAGTGAGAAAAGGCGTGATTGTAGCCTTGGAAATCAATCAAAAGGGAAAAGGTGTGATTGTAGCCTTGGTAAATCAATTAGGTAAACTTGTGGTCCGAAAATCAAGTATCTCTACCCAGAGGATCGAAATTCTGGAGGGTGTACCTCGTAGCCTTGAAACCGAGGGTGTAATTGTACAATTTATTTTGAAAGGAAATCCGTACTTGTGTTGCGTGACTGGATGTAGGATAACTCCGAACCGGTATAAAATCCGGTGTGTTCTTTCCTTTACTGCTTTTATTTTATTTCTGCATCTGTGATTGTTTCTGTAATCATATTTGTGTCTGTATATTGCATACTTTTGTGTCTAAATTAACATAAATTAAAAAGATTTAGTAATTCTTGATTAACACTATTCACCCCCCCTCTAGTGTTAATCTTAGCCTTAAGATCGGTAATCTGCATTTCTTACATGTTCCATTGGTTAAGTGATTTTACTTTGGTGCGAGAGGACACAAGTTCGAAACTTGCGTAGCGTGATTCGAGCATATACTGTTATGTGATTTGTAATATGTTGTTCCAGTGACATCTTCTATCTACGTACCATTTCAAAATAATAATAATAATAATTGCTTAAAGCTATTTATTATCATCATGTTTGTTTATTTTGAACACTTTTATAATCAATGGGATTGAAAATAATTTATGATAAACTAAAATTTTCTATTTATATTTTTTGATTTTTTGATCATTAGCGGATAACATAATTACCTAATATCTGTCCGTATCCGCGGATGTGGATATCCGATATCTAAATTGATTTTGGATGCAAATGCGGATAGTGTCCGCATCCGAAAGTATCCATTGGCAAGTTTATATCTACCTACATTCTCTCCCTCACTAACGGATCCATCAGTCACTTATTGCTTTGTTTGTGTTATGAATGAGATAACTATATTGTGTTCTTATGATTGAGTCACTAAATATTTCTAAAGGCACCATACCCTCACCAGCATAGGCCACAAGGTTAGCTTTGCCGGTTTGGATTGATAGATATGTCATGTGTTCATACTCACAATATGTGAGTTTAGAGGAATTATAATACAATTTTAGGCAACCGGGTATGTGGATGTTGTTATACCTAGTTTAAAATTATTAGATACCCGTGACATAAGTTAAGTTTTTAGTCCTTTTATAGCAGATGTAATTAGATATATCAAATAGGTAGGATCGAATTAATGATCTATCTCATTTGATCGTTTAGTATATGAATCGATATGAACAAATCCACTTGATTTACAGGTCACACATTTAATCCATTTAGTAAATTAAATTTTATTTGATTAATAAAAAATTTAAAAAGTATATGTGAAAAAAAGAAAACAAAATTTTGTTTTATATATATATAAATTTCACTTTTGATTTCTTTTTTCTAAATAATTAGAATTTCAAATTCTTGTTTTAATTTTAGTTAGAATTCAAAATTTTAGATTTTCAACTACAAAGTCAGAATGCAAAAATTAAAAATATAAATTTTCGAATGTAAATTCAAATTTAATTTAAAATTCAAAGTTTTAAATATTCAAACTCAAAAATCAAATTTTTGAGCTTCAAATTTCAAAAAAAAAATTACTTTTAAAATTGTATTTTTCAAAAACCAAATTTAGAATTCAACTTCAAAATTCCAAATTTTCTAAATTTAGTTTTTCAAAATTCAGCTTTCCAAATTTAAATTTTTATGTGTGGATTTTGCAGGACTATCCTGCGATTTAAAGACAAATGAAACATTAAATTATTGTCCAAGTCGAAGTTTATATTTGGGGGGTGTACCCTGCTATTTACTAAGCAGAACTGTTCGGCACTTTGGAAAACAGTTTCAAGGACAGTATTTTAGAATAATTAGTTTCAATGACACTATGAAAAAAAATCTTTATCATGTCATTGAATATGATACATTACTATATCTTTTGTCATTTGGAAGTAAATTATTCTTAAGTGTTGTCCTGTAAATATGTTACCTTGGACTAAGTAACTCTTTAAATGATAATCCTTTACATATATAATTAACATATATAAACATTGTTGGCCATGATTTTAAATTTAATATCATTTTATTTTAAATTTATATACATATTAAACAAGTCTATATGTGTAAGTGTGCACGCGCAAATGCGTGCATGCATACACACATACATTTATATTAATCTAAAATTTAAAATAACTTAGGTTTAGGATCTTAAAAATCAATTCAATAAAAAGAATTCTTTTGATAACAAAACTGATATTTAATATAAAATGGAAATTCTAAAATATCTATCATATTTTCGACCAGAAATGTAACCCCCAAATTCCAGTGGGTCCGGATTTTTCGCAAAAATGCTTAAAGCCAAGCCCACTAAAGCCCGAGTTGGGTATCTAGTATCTTACAAATAGAAAAAGACAAATATACCAGAGCTCAATTAAATATCTCACAACGGAATTGACTAAAATATAATAACAAGTAAATACCCATCAATATAATAACACATTCTAAACAAGTGTTTTAAAGCTGGGAAGTCTTTGCCATCTACCTAACATATAGGATGTCATCAGGAGGGGGTCAGAACTAAAGTTCTGGTGAATGGATAAATTATACACTTCTAAGCTTAATTCTACATATACCATTTTATTTCCATTTACTGTTATATTTGGTTCATTAGGTTTATAATACTCTCGCCTCTGTGCGTGAATCGTACCCATCTACTCCTTAGTAGATTAAAATCTAATAATTGATATATATGTAGCTATATGCCCAATAACCATATTGGTCCTAGGTACTACCCATAGTACCCTCCGTATCCTCCTCGTAAAGGACTCCATCATCTTGGTTCCATTGCATTCTATGACTACATCTATAAAGGACCGTCTCATGACGCCTACAACATAGATGTTCCATCATTTACCATGACAACGTAAAACAGTGTCCACACTAGTCTATACTAATGCTCGGACATCCACAATGTACCACCTAGTGTGTCCCTTGAGGACTATACGTAATTGTTCTGTCTACTCTCTGAATCTCGCCAACAAAGTCTACCTTGTACGGAACTCAGTCGGGGATTTTCCATATCTGTAAAGGACAGCTTCGTTAGACCTACAATACAGATATTCTACTTGGTTCGTCTCTTTTTCTCATCGTGGCTATGGCCCCACACAGCCACCCCTCAACTAATCGAAAGACCTCCAAAGAGTTAAGTGGTCGTGCCCTACTACAAACAATCTAATATCCAATTGGCGGTGCCCCTCATCTAATGTCTCTATAGTGAAAGTATCATTGTACTGTTGGTTTAACTCTAGTCTTTCCCGAACTCGCTCTTGGTTTTAATGCTGGTCGATATCCACATGCAACTATCCTTTTGGATCTTTCCCACTAAAGTTACTTGCAAGTACTGGGACATACGAATATCCTACTCCAAATACCAAACTATTTTCACCGTCTATAATGGTCCTGCCATGCAAAAAGCAGTCAAGGCATACTCTTTTGATGGAACACCTACAGACCTGCTTTCAGAGGACCGCATCATTGCGCCTACACCAGAGGGCCATCCTAGAGTATCCTCATGTCTTGTTGAAGTCTCGTACTTCCTTCTAACACAAAATAACTAAGTTGGCCGTGCTTCATCTGAGCTGAAATCTATGATGAGCTGCTTCGTTAGGCTCTTCATCCTTTGGACTGCTCCAAACGCATCTCACTCTTTTATTAGACCCTAAGTCTAATATTTTATTTTTGTTTAGTTTACTTTTCTTATTCTGTTAGCTACTTATTTATCCCGATTAGCATAATCTTGTCCCAACCTCACCCAACTGTTGTGAGAGTATTAGTTCTTGACTGAAAGGAAATGCTGTTGGGATGGGTCACTTCTATTATCTTGCTTATTAACTCAATTTAAGTCTTAAGTTTATTAAAATAAGCCTCTTCTATTATTTCTGCTCTATTTGCTTATTAACTTAATTTTAGTCTTAAATAAGCCTTTCTTTTCTTTCTACTTAAGTATAACCTATGTTATAATTTTACTTGTAATTGTCACTTTTATTTTCTTTTATAGTCTGAATATAATTATAACTGTCTCTTTTCTATTCTACTCTATCTTCTTTTATTATGATATTGAATTCTCTTTAATTCTCTTATATTATATAATTTAATTATATAATAACTATCTTATTTTATTATATGCGCAGTAAATGTAGATCTAGGTTCATTATCGTTTATAACTTCTAATTTTGTTCAATAACTAACTCAATTCCTTCAAGTCTTTACTTTATTTTCTTCTATTCTAAGAAGTAGTTCTATTCTATTTGCTTGGTAATGAAAACTACTAAAACTCCATTTCCATATTTTAATACTAAATTCAACAATAAGTCGTAACTATGAGATATCTCTTTTATTATTTCTTTAATTTTTAGATAGTGTAAAATACAACGATTTCTCTATTTTACACTAATTTCCTTTTTATTTATTTTATTCTTGCAGTTACGTTTATCATTATCTTTTTAAGTATTAAACTATAGAAATGTATCTTACTTTCTAAACCAACCAATTAAACTATCACTTACTCCCAAATCAATTTATTAGATTTTTCTCTAATTTATTACTACCATTTTAGCATAATTTATGGCAGAATTTTTATTTTTCTTGCTTTATTCCAGCTTTTCTTATTTTACATTTAATTTCCTAAAATATAGTATTTTCCCATTTTAATCCATAATTGCGAATTCCTTTTTTAAACTATATCATTCACGTAAAAAGGGAATAAAAAGAAGCTAGCATTTATGCTAAATTTTAACTTTAAAATAGATTTAAATTTCTTACAGTTTCAGCATGACTAATTGACAAAATTAATTACTGAAATACTGAATAAAATTATTTAATGGGAATCTAAAGATAATATATCATAAACGTAAAAGATATATAATTAAATCCACTCACATGTCATCCTTAACTTCAATCTCCATCCCTTTAATTTACTACGCGTTTCTCTGCTTTTCCTCCCTTTTTCTTTCGCTGTAATTCTCTGATTTGTTTGCACAATTCTCTGATTTGCTAGTATGTATTTTCGTGTTTAATTTTTTTGAGTTTGGAGAAAGATTTGATTGACAGAGGAGAAAGGAAGAGTGAGAAGAGTAGAGGAGTTTGCTGTGAACGATAGTAGTTGATTCAAAGAAAATAGTGTAGGCTAGGGTTAAGTTACATTTAATTTATAGGTGTAGTGAACAACTATGAACCATCCATTAACCCTAAAAACAATCCTCGCAATCATTTATTGATTTTTTTTACGTTAGCTTATAACATATAATTCTTCAATGTTATTCATTTATTCCTTTGTTATATGACCCTATTAATTCACGTTTCCTTTTAAATAAGATTCTTCCATTAATTATCCAGTTAATTAGATCATATATATATATATATATATATATATAATGTATATCCTATATTAATTGATTCTTATGCATTATAATTTCTTACCTATTTGAACACGTCAATTAATACCTCTATTAATTGAACGCATATAAAAGTTATACTTTTTAATTTATTCTTATTAACTTATCTTCATCATAAACCTAATTACTCCATTTGATGTTTGTATGCATTCCATTTTTTTTAACTTGGAAACAAATAATCCTATAACTAGCATTTTTTCTAGCTAATTAATTTACATTATTAGATATGTAACAATGGCATATTCATTGATTAATTACACCCTTTTTAAAACGTTCAACTAATTTCCAATTAATTAATTGAGATGTTTTCCCATCTTAATTGGTATCCAAATCAATTCCTCTGCACAAATAAATCACACATTTATTAGTTGTACGTATTTAACTCGCCAATTCATTACAAACATAAAAAATTTGTTACTACTTTTATAAATATCCTATGAATTAATTACAAATGTTCATAATTTATAAAATTTCCATGTGACCAATTAATGTAAATTAATTTCCTCCAATAGCTGATTTGATTACATTGCATGCTGATGTTAATTAATTAACTTTAATTGCTGACATCCATTAATTTCCTTTATGGTGGCAATGTTAATCAATCACCTTTATGATGCATGCCTATTTTAATATTCAAATGCGTGTTATTTTTAGAATTTCATACGCATATATATATATATATTTATTTATTTATTTATTACAAATATATTTATGTACATTTACATGTATAATTATTTCTCGATACAAAATTTCGGACGTCGATAACTTTTTCATACGAACTCCGTTCGAGACATATTATATATGTAAGTAGATCAGAAAATCGAAACAAACATAATGGAATAAGTTTCAAGGCTAAATTCTAAAAATTCCAAGAATGCTTATTTCCACTGTTCATAATTATTTGATTATTTAATTATATAAAAATATGGGGTGTTACTGGAAAAATACTAAGTTTTTTATTATTAGTTTATTATTCAAAAATTATATTTTTTATATGATTAATAAATATAATATCATCAATTGGAAAAAGTAAAGTAACTATTTTTTTTTACAAAATCTAAACAATTATATACATAAATTATTTTAATTCGAAAGTAGTTTTAATATAAAATCAAAGATATATGTATATACATGTGTTAATACACACACACACATATATATGTATGTGTTATATTATATATAAATATTACACACACACACACACATATCTGTGTGTGTTATATTATATATAAATATTATACACACACACACATTAGAAAACTAAAAAATATTATTGTTTTATTTTGTAACATTCAAAAATAAATCACTTTATTGTATTGTTGGCATAACATTTTGCTAAAAAAACCACCAAAGATCGAAGGTTGGGATTTAATAAGTAAGCTTCGATCTAAAGTAACACCGAAGGAGTCAAAGCTGTAAATGTTAGAAAGTACAGTAAATTCTAAAATAGTAAACACTAAACCAAAATTCATAGTAGATTGGGAAAAACCTTATAACAACTAGCAAATCCACATAATTCACAATAAAGCACACATGTCCATCCCAGATTGTATGGAAATACGGATAGCCATGGAAAAAGAAAGAAGAAAGAAAAAAGAAGAAGAGAAAAAAAGAAGGAGAGAAAAAGAAATTGAAACACAACAGAATCTCACAATCGCAACTAAACAATATATTATATAATATCAATGATCTTTACAAAGAGAAATTGTAATATACATACATCCATCAGAGTACACAACAAATAAATCATCAGCCTAGACAGTTGTAATGACCCTCCAATTTATCACTTCGATAAATTGGATTTATTTTTAAATTTATATAAATAAAAGGACAATATTGTTTCAAGTGATAATAAGTAATAGTAATCTTATTTTGGATAAATATTTAAATAAAAATTTTTCCTTGAAATTTATATCGATAAAATAGCATTGAATTTAAATAATTGGTTTACTAAATTTAAATTGAGATTTAATGATTTAATAGTTATTTTAATTATCTAAATAATTATTTCAAAATGATGATAATTCATTTTGAATAGTTATAAAGTTATAATGAATCATTTATAATAGTTATATATATATATTTGATTTAGAAATATAAGGAAAAATCGATATCGCTTTATTAGTATAATGACAATTTTTGTAAATAATTTTTAATATTAATTTATATGGTTTTATAAATGAAATACGATCATTTTAATTAGTTTAAAATGATAAGAAATTTTATTTTTGAATTTTTTTACAAATATATTTATGCTAATAAATAAGTGAAAATATGACCGACAATCGGTTCTCCGGATTTCAATGATTTAACGAACAAAAGTTGTTCGAAGACGTTAGAAGTGTTATGCATCTACATGTACAGACATATATATGTCACATGCACATGATAACATGCACATACATACATACATAAATACACACACATACACACATATATATTAGAAAAATGATTTAATAATTCCTAAGCTTATCCTTTAAGTAACCATAAGCAAACATCATTGTACCACACCATCACCTCACATTAACCATCACTTGGCTTTGGGGGCAGAGGAGCCATGCGCTAGAGGCTAGGGGAGGAGTGTGGGCTAGGGGTATTTAGGTAATTATGCAATATAATATTTTATTCTAAGGTTTTCTCTATAAATACAACCCCTCTTCTCACAAAAATCCTAGTGCCATTCCACTTCTTCTTCCTCTTCTTTTCAAGATTTCTAGGAATTCATTTAAGATAAATAAATCTTATGAATATGTTTTGTACAAGTGATTTTACAAACTGGATTTGTAAACCATGCTTTATAAAGGAATTTTTGAGAATCTAGATTCCGGTATTTATGAAAGGAATTTCAAATGATTTTTGGAAAAGGAATAATAATAGTATTATTTCTAAGATGGGATTTTGAAAACGAAAGAAACTATCTTATGACTAATTGATCTGGGTGGCTCGAATATAACTAAAAAAGGGCAGGAGATGTGTTCGGATGGTAAACGCTTCTCTTAAGTATTCTCCTTCTTGCTAAGGAAATATGCAATACTATTGGTAGTACCCAGTTCCTTGGTATTATTTTTGAGTAACTTGATCAATATAATTTTCTAAAGTTAAAAAGCATAATGTGAATCATTAGTTGATAAGTTAATTGCTGATTGTCAATTGGGGCATTTCACTAGAAAGACAAACTTTGCAGTTCAATTAGTTTCCGGGACACACATCCACAGAAATTAATTTCAAGGCCAAAGTCAGCAGAATAATTACTTTTAAGGACAAAGTCAACAGTCCAATTACTTTCAAGGACATAATTTCATAGGTTTTTAGGCCTTAGAAACTAATTACTTTGCATTTTGTCCTTAAAAGTAATTATTTCAGTTGTGTGTCCTAGAACCTAATTGCACTTGCTAAAGAGGCCCTTGTGACTAATTTCCACTTGTCCAATTTTTATCAAAGTGTATTATTTCAATTGATAAGCATGAGTATGCTTTGATTTTTAAAATAAATATTTAATGTTATTGATGAATGGTTTTGGGTTCGTAGTAAACGATGTTTTAGCAACATTTGTTTTTAAACCTTGAATGACACTTTGGAAAAAATCATATGGGTATATTTAGATCTTTGTTAATTGGATTTTTAGAGATAATAACAAGTATTGGAATCTTTTATAAAAAGATAGAAAATATTATAATTAACATGTTATAAAAAGAGAAGTTCAGTATAACAATGTTTTGGTAGTAATTATTTTAATCTCTTTGATTATATTTTAAAGTAAGTAAAACTTTTTAAGTAAATTGTGAATATACTTAAAACATTTGAATAAGTATATAAATACTTTTTAAGTATTAAAACTGGTATAAGTAAAGAGAATATATAAATAAAGAAAGCTTTAACTACATAAACACATTTAATATTGGTGAAACGAGGTTTATGGTGATTTATCAATTTATTGAAGTATTCTGAAAATAAGTTTTTCAAAAACCATTAAGATATGTTTAGAAATGTAATATAACAAAAAGATGGTTATCTTTTGGAAAGAAATGTGTTTTTAAGTAGAAATATTTGAAAATAAAAATATAAAATGGTTATGTATAAAGAAGTGTCTTTATAAAAGTTGGAATAAAAGATGAAAGTATTATAAAGTATTTTCATAATAATTTTGGAAAGGTTAATAAATTCATATGAAGTATGTGGATAATTTCGTCACGCGGTTTAACCTAAGATTCGAGTACAGAACTTTGGCTTGATTAACACTTACCCGAAAATGGATTTATCACTCGATTCTTAATGACGAACATTGATGAGGGTTGATGGTTAGATACTTGAGTTTTCTATCATAGTTAAGAGCTATGCAAGGAAAACTAAAGTTCTGATCAGATAGTCTGGTTAGAATTCGCACTAAATGTGACGTTTCGAATTTTTCCCGCTTGAAAATCGACATCCATACTTCAAATCATATTCGAATGCCGTAGATTCGACCGTTCAAATCCGATTCGCCGGAGCTTATAACAACATTAAGTAAATAACACAGCGAAAATAAAAATAAAATAATATATTGATATACAGCTAGATACAATATCTGATACAACAGATGATCCAATAGATATCAATATACATCAGAGATATGATACAACAAATAGCAGCGGAAAAGAAATAGATAACACTAGCAGCGGAACAAATAACTCTAAGATAGTCTTCAACGAAGAACTCCAAATCTGAACTCCATCTCCAAGAACCAATCCAGCAATAGCTCGAACTCCCAATAACGATGCACAAAGACAAGCAAGACTGGTGCGAGCAAAAGACTGAACTAACTCCAGATAATCCACTATATCTAACTATCTGAAAAACCCAACTCTAGACTGCTCGTGTGGAAAATAATGAGCACCCAGAGTATAGGAAAGGAACAATAAACTCCGGATCAGTCATGGGACTGGTGTGAGCAACAAAAACAGTTTATCTTTAAAAACAATCAACAAGAGAATTTTAAAGTAAATTCGCAATGCTTTTTGAAAATGAAACTACCATAAGACCTCCTGCCACACACACAATGCAAACGCAGACTTGGAGGAGATTTCTTCTTATGATAGTCAAATATGCTTAATACGCAGAAAATTTCTTTGATATTATTATTAGTGCATAGTGTAGAAAACATTTCGAAAGTAGAATATAAATCTTAGCCAGCATAGGTACCATTATATTATGCCCGCTATAGCTACCATATTAGATGGCAGGTTCTACAACTAATACCGTATAAGGCTCGTATTATTTCTTTGGATTTCGAACAAATGATCAGGCCAAGGAACTTCCCATTGCCACATGAGAACGCCTCTGGAAGGACGTCCCCGAGAACCTAACCGGATCTCTGCCAACACAAGGCCGGGTTGCCCCTAACTGGGTAACTACTGACACGAGTATGCCACCTCCCGGTTGTAACAACCTTTAACCGGGGCCCCAACATCAAATCACAAAACAAGATATATATATATATAGGTTTGTGATGTCCACATAAGTAAGTATCTGGGCTCCATACCATGATACCACTTCTATCCAGAAGGAGATGTACATACCCTAAAGGGGCGCTACCCCCTAATAACCTTGCCGCATCTTTCCTGTTTTGACCATTCCGGGGTGTGAGGCTCGACGAGGTCACGTCCACAAAACTACGCTTTGGTACAAAGCCATGCTTTGGGTCAACAAATGATCAAAGTAATGATCGCAAAGATAAATGATCAAACAAATGATCATATCACAAATGATCAAACAATGATCATTACACAGCAACACTTAGCATGTCACATTACCAAATTGGGAATATATCGCCGATAACCTTCAACTACATAACCTCTGAGCTCGTACGTCTCAGAGAAGGGTGTTAAGCTAAAAGA
The DNA here is from genome assembly GCA_030765085.1 of Allium cepa. Classification (NCBI taxonomy): domain Eukaryota; kingdom Viridiplantae; phylum Streptophyta; class Magnoliopsida; order Asparagales; family Amaryllidaceae; genus Allium; species Allium cepa. The sequence continues at coordinate 695,823,361 of CM060940.1, read as the reverse complement.
ATGAATTCTCCGCCACCAACAGAAATGTATTTGAAAGAAATCTGCTTTATATTTCAAAGTGTAATGTCAGACACACAATCCATACAAGTCTATTCTGGGTTTGAACAGAACCGAAGGCACTTCTTACGAAGCCCTTGCAAATCCGGGTATTCACAATCCCGATCGGACTTCCCATCACTTAGGAAATCTCTATACCGGCGCGACTCAGTGCAGAACAATTAATAGGTCATCCTATCGTTCTCGCAAATACCCGGTCTTCAACACCGGTCTTCAAATGCTATCCACAACGACGTATCACATATTCGGAATGGGTTATACGACACAAAGGTCCTTTCCCGGCTAAACCGAATAGTGAGCGCAATACTTAAAACATATGGATATGGTATTTCAATTAAGTCACAACTTAATAATTCAAAACTTACTTTCAAATGGTTTAATCCAATTACCATTTCAAATCTTTTAAACAAAAGATTTATTTCACAAAGATCAATTCATAGATTTCCAAAACAATTTCATTTCTATAGGATCAACCCATTTAAATCTTTAAGTTAAAGATTTAACTTATAGCTTTCAAATCATTTTCATAACTTGGAAATTATCTTCATTTCAAATTAGAGACCATTTTAACTCAAATTGGAAGTTCATTTCTTATGTGAAAGCTTTTATTAATTGAAAACAAACAGTTTTCGTTTCAGAAAAATCCAATTATATTTGCTCAAGTTAAAGCCCTCTAATTCTCAAAATTAATATATTTAAAATGGTTTAACTCATATATAACTGGTATAACCTCTTTAATCTCTAATTTCAAATCATAGAATTCAATTTCAAATCTTGAATTTAAATTTAAATCAATTTATTTAAATTCCAAAATTTAATCAAGTTATTCAAAAATAAATTACATCTTTAAAATTCTATTTCAAAAGCTTTTCACTTTTATTTCGATTCCATTTCCAAAACATTTGAATTTAAATATTCAACTTTTAAAATCATTTCAGAATCTGTGACTTAACTGATTTCCTCGTGAAATCCATAATTGTGTGTGTATAGGTGTGGTCCAGGGGTTTAACACAATAGTGCAACATCATTCAATCATCACAGATCAAAACACAGAATATAGTTGATAAGCGATATAAACTATAACGCTTATCGTCCATTCACAGATTCACAGATAATATGCAAATGTAAATGAATAACTTATACACAGCTCAATACTCAGAACAAAATATCACAAGTCAGATAGGACAATCAATTCAAGGCATCACATATAATATGATCATTCATATGTAAGGTCAAGCATTCAATAAACATTTATAAGCAGGATTAATCAATTGTTTAATCCTAATTTATTCGAGCTATTTCAAATTTAATTAATTACTTATGAATTCATTATCCAATTCTGATTTATTAGTTCCAAATCATTTGATATAAATTAATTTATCAAACACTTTAATTAATTAAATTATTCTTAATCAATCATATTAATTAAATTGACTTTTGAAACAATTATGTAATTAATTAACTTTTTAATTAATTATTTTAATAAATTTACTCTTTAATTACTTATCATTAAGTAATCATCTCATAATAACAAATCATTAATCACCAATTTATTTTTATCATTAATTAAATCAAAATATCCAAATTTATTTACAATTGGTAATTAACCCTTTAATTGCTTCCATTAAGTAATTAACAATTAACAATTGATTTAATTAATTAATCTAATTTGTTATCAAAATTTATCACATTTGATTTTGTTACTTAATAATTCATATTTAATTATCCTCATTAACTAATAACATTTCTTAATTTACTTCTTAATTAATCTCTAATTATTTAATTAGTTAAGTTCTAAACTGTAACTTAATAAATCTTAATTACTTGATTTAAATAACCCTAATCATTTGTTTAAAAGACAACTCTTATTAAATTAATGAATCTTATTTACAAGTTAATTTAACTTAATTAATAATTAATCCTTAATTAATTATTCTTGATTACAATTTAATTTGACCTTAATTAATTTAACTCAAACCTTAATTTCTTGATTAAATAATTAAATCAATTATTCACTTAAACTAATTTAATGAGTGCATATCATTTTATCTTTACTAATTCAAATTTAAAACATTTTCTATCTAATGTTTTAATTATCATCACAAAGCAAGTTTAAACAATTTGTTTTCAAATTTATATTTCGTAATTCATTTTAAACTTAAAGGAACAAAGTTTTCCAAAAACCCCTTAAACTTCTTAATCTCAGGTTTTAAAGAAATTCAAAACATTTACTTTTTGAACCAGATTTTTAAAACTTGATTAAATGTTTAGCTTAGTTTTCAATTTTACAAACAAATCAGTTCAGGTTCCAAGCCTGTAACGCTTTTTACTTTAGCAACCTTGTTCTTCAACAAAACACTCAGGCAACCCAAAAACTCGTGCACGTGCACATGGTCGCGGCGGCGCTCCGGTCATCGCTGCACCTCCGAGCATGCCGACGATCATCTCCAGATCGAGCTCCAACCCCTCAAACGCCACCAACATCACTCGAGCTCGAAAACAAGGAAAGGGGAACGAACCTGGGAACGAAAGTACTCAAACCTGGAACACGCTTACCTAGCTTCCACTCAAACCTGGCAACGGTTCGTACTCGACGCCTCCACCACCGGAGCTCGCGTAACTCCGGCCACGACTTCGATAGCCCCCACGCTTTCACCTCCCGAAACCCCAAGCAACTCGATCAACTGAGGGGGACGAACGAAATCAAAACTTACCCCAGATAAAAACTAGGGTTAAAAACTTTGCTTCATCGCCGCCGACGCCAAAGTCGCTTCCACCATCTCCGGCTATTTTTCCAAGCAACCCCATAGGCTCGTCTACCACCCCGAACAACCCCAATCAACACGAGTCTTTCAATCACCAGAAAAAGATAAAAATGCCCATTTTGTTCAATTATTAACTACAACTAAGATCGTCAACTAAAAATTCTCATATTAGTTTTAAAATTCTTGTCTTGGAGTGTAGATTCCAAATACGTACTTGAATCAATATTTCGTAAAACTTGAATTTTCCAGAAAAAGAAGTCACTACCGTAAAAATTCGATCTTTCCATCTATATGCATTTTTATGTCAGGAAACTATTTTTAAGTCCCTACTCGTACTTAAACACAACAACTTGTATTTGACATCAAAGCCTAATATTAATTAGGTAAAAGAAACTGAATTTTTTTCTTCTTGTTGTTGTCTGATACTCTGAAATGCAACAGGGAAGGATACCACTGATATATGCATATACACAGAGCCAATGGCATCATAGATTCAAATCTAAATGGCTGTTGTTACTCACCTTCCAAATCATGTTTCTAAAGCTTTCAATTTGATGCTGAGTTTGTGATCAGGTTTTGATGTTGAAACTTCTTTGCTTCCTGATGCCTACGCCTTGCTTGCTTTGGTATCAATTCACCTCTACCAATCTATATGTTTGAGGTTTAAAATTTTGTTTGAGTTTAAATGTTTCTTACTTCAGTTTTTTTTCTTTCTCCTTTCTTAATTTTTCACAGGTGAACGAAATGGTGAGGGGAGATATGTGTGACGACCCACCTTTCCGACCCTTGAGAACGACACTTAATACATCCATGGTATTCATGTGTCGTTGCCCAAGTATCTGAAAGACGAGTTGCCATGGGGTAAAATATAAGAACGGAATAACAATCTCACAATGGAACGGTTAAATATAACATAAAAATAAGACAGTACATAAGGTTACTCCCCAACATGGAGTTATCAGAGTTACAACAAAAGTACTACTATCAGTCTGGGCAGTTATAACAACCTGCCTTTAAATATACATACATAGAGCCAACATCTCATAATAGCGGAAATAAATAGCTAGATAGATAAGGAGCCTCCTGCTCGTCCACCATCTTCAAAAGGGCCCAAAGAAACCTGTCATTTCTGGACTACTCAAATATAAATGAGTACCCGAACGTTTAGGGAAAACAACAATTCGGGTCAGACAATAAGTCTGGAATGAGTAAACTCCAAAAATAGAACACACAAAGTAACTAGTGAGACCACATCGTAAAAACGCAGAATGGGTTTTTCCCTCACAAGGACAACATCCAAGTATAAAAGAATGGATACAGATAATTAAACATCGCGAAGAGTGCAAGACGCTTCCCGATGAAATTAAGAAAGAATCAATCCAAAGATTTGAATCAAAAATAAGGAAAAGGAATTTTTTCCAAATGACTAGGAGGGTGCGCCCCCCTTATCTAAAGTATACCTCTAGAAAATATACTTGAGAACTACGATGGCTCTCGGAAACCTCCAAGCCGGACCCCGCCATCCTTACCGAGTATCCGAGTATTTCACATCTCCGTGCGCATACAACCGGAACCAATCTAGAGTAGATGTGAAAATACCCTAATGGGAGCAACCCCACATAGCTTGGCCCCCACTCGCTCTTTATTTAGTCATTTCCGATAAAGGATATCAATGCTCAAATTGAGCAACAAATCGTCTTAGATTGACGAAACAAAAATAAAAGGAAAAAGGGTATCGAAATTGATAGTTGAGATATCGACTATCGGGGATAACTAAACAATCGTATATGGAAATTAAATCTTATACTCTTTCAATACTTGGAAAATATCCATATACTTATCCCATCGGTATAAGCATATTCTCAAAACAATTAAGAGGATTTCATATTTCAAAAGCATACTTAGATGGGTCAAAAACAATTGTCTATAAGAAATGCAAACGTTTTCCATTATAATTATAAAGATCATTTATGGAAATCAAATCTCCTACACTTGTCACGTTTCCGATATTCTCGACTTACTCTATCCCTCGCCCAGAAACAAAGCCAGGTAAGTCAGGGCACTGGTTGCTCCTAGCCTTGCCTAGACACTTCGGTTCCAGATCTCACAGATAGAGAATCAATCTACTCATCGGCTTTTAGTGCCAAGTATAGGACTACTTATAAATAACTCATTTAAATTATTATATAAATTTTGAAGCTCCTTTAAAATACTTTAAACAAAGATTTAAAACTTCCATTCAAATCATAACTTAAACCCATCATCTTTAAAGGATATTACAACCAAGAGGGGGTGAAGCTTCCTCTTAATCAAATGAGATAGCTAAAAGGGGCGTTGTTTCCTTTTAACCAAAAAGTCACTAAATGTCAATCCTAAGTTAAAAGGTGGTGTAAGTTCCCTTTAACTAAACATCAAAGTTATTGCTCATAAACTGGCCGAGCACAAATCAAACAACCAAACAAGAATAATAACAAGAATAATAACAGACTCATTATTATTAACAATTTACAATCAATAGTTAACACAACATTCGTTAAAATATGAATGAGTAAAAGGAAAGAGATTAAGATCACACTGACTGTAAAATAATTAAATTATACTCACAAAATAAGTTATACCCACTAAACTATGAAAACATGAAATATACTCACATCCTATTTGCTTTGATGGAGACTTGGAATACTTCACCTTTTAAAATGAATTTTAGTTCTTTTCTTTAGTTTTTGAATGAAATAAAATGATATATGGACTTGGCTATTTATAGGTGAAGAGAAGGGTACTTTAGTAATTTCCTATAGCCTAACCTGATTCAACCAGATTTTGGTCCAATAGAAGCTAGCCATATGGCATAATTTGATTTGACCATATTTTGGTCCAATAGAAAACATCCTTGTGGCTTAATTTGATTCGACCACCTTTTGGTCCAATAGGAATCCTCCTTATCAACTATGGCCTAACCTGATTTGACCATATTATGGTCCAATGGCAACCATCTGCATGGCATAACATGATTCAACCAGATTTTGGTCCAATGGCAACCATCTGCATGGCATAACATGATTCGACCAGATTTTGGTCCAATGGCAACCATCCGCATGAAATATAATAATCATTATTCTATTTTATTTTATTAGGCAACTAATTATACTATTTTGTTTTATTAGGCTACGTTAGTAATTCTTTCTTGTTTTATTAGGCAAGTAATTATACTATTTTGTTTTATTAGGCTACGTTAATAATTGTTTCTTGTTTTATTAGGCAAGTAATTATACTTCTAGATATAAAATCCATTATTTAATCATTTAAAAACATATTAACTATTCATGTTCAAAGTGATTAAATTATGGGTCGTTACATCCTCCCCTCCTTAAAGGAAATTTCGTCCTCGAAATTAATCGGATAAACTCTAGATATCAAAGAACCCAAATGATATCATATATACCACACAAAGATATAAGGAAAGTGACCTTAATACAACCCGTGAGTACACTAAAAAGAAACAACAAAATACAAACAACAACTACATCAACTCGGGATAAGAATCCCTAATATAGTCCTCGGTTTCCCAAGTACAATCTCTAACATCTCCACTCCACTGAACCTTAACAAGATTCACAATCTTATTCCTTAATCGCTTTATATCTCGAGCAACAATACGAATAGGCCGCCTAAGAATGGTTAGGTTAGGCTGAACCTCCAAATCAACTTGTTCGCCTGGTTTTATTATCATCGAAGGGTCGTGTACATACTTACGTAAATGAGATACGTGAAATACGTTGTGCACATCTGATAGTCGATCTGGTAACTCCACTTTATACGCAAGTTTACCAATTCGGTCTAGTATGGGAAAAGGGCCAATATATCGAGGGGCTAACTTCCCTGTCTTCCCAAACCTTACGACACTTCTTAGAGGAGAGACTTTTACAAATACCAAGTCCCCGACTAAGAACTCTAGATCCCTACGCCTTTGATCTGCATAACACTTTTGCCGATCTTGCGCTTCCTTCATCTTTCTTCTAACATCAACTACCTTCTCATTGGCTTCTAAAATTATGTCTGGTCCAAGAACAAGTTTATCTCCAGATTCAACCCAACACGAAGGAGAACGACATGGACGACCATAAAGAGCTTCGAAAGGGGCCATACCAATGCTTGCTTGATAGCTATTGTTATAAGTGAATTCAACTAAGGGTAAATGATCTTCCCAAGAACCCCCGAAGTCTAGAATGCATGCTCGTAATAAATCTTCCAAGATTCGGTTCACTCTCTCTGTTTGCCCATCTATTTGGGGATGGTAAGCTGTACTTAGACTTAGCTCAGTCCCTAAAGCAGTCTGCAGTCCCTCCCAGAACCTACTAGTGAATATCGGGTCTCGGTCACTTACAATACTACGAGGAATCCCATGGAGTCTCACAATCTCCTTCACATATAAACTCGCCAGACTCGTAGCAGTCCTAGTCAGCTTGACAGGAATGAAATGGGCACTCTTTGTTAGTCGATCGACTATAACCCAAATGCCATCATTACCTCTTCTTGACCTAGGAAGCCCATCAATAAAGTCCATAGAGATCTGCTTCCACTTCCACTTTGGGATCTCAAGTGGCTGAAGCAATCCAGCTGTCTTCAGCTGGTCACTCTTAATCTGCTGGCAGTTTGCACAACGACTCACAAAGATTGAAATATCTCGCTTCATCCCCTTCCACCAGAATACCCTCTTCATATCTTTGAACATCTTGGTCACTCCTGGATGAAAAGATAACTTTGAATGGTGGCATTCGGCTAACACTTCTTGCCTAAGTCCATCAAAGTCTGGAACACAAATACGCCCATTCATTTTCAATATGCCCCGGAGATCAATCTTAAAGCTAGAAACAACACCTTCTTCAACATCTTTCTTAAGTCGAGCTAAAATAGGATCTGCCTCTTGACTGGATGCAATTCTCTCTAACAATACTGGCTTAACTTCTAGATTTGCAACCATTGCTACCTTCCTACTCAATGCATCAGCAACGACATTTGCTTTTCCAGGGGTATAAAGAACCTCTAGATCATAAGAGGCGAGAAACTCCAGCCATCTCTGCTGCCTCAAGTTCAAATCTTTCTGCGTAAAAAGGTATTTTAAGGATTTGTGGTCTGTGTATAACTCAAAACTTTCACCCAAAAGATAATGCCTCCACATCTTTAGTGCGAAGACAACAGCCAAAAGTTCCAAATCGTGCGTAGCATAATTTTTCTCATGCGGCTTTAGCTGTCGGCTCGCATAGGCAATAACTTTCCCATGCTGCATCAGAACTGCTCCTAATCCGGTTCCACAAGCATCTGTATACACGGTTAAACCTTCGCTCCCATTTGGAATGGTTAAAATAGGAGCGCCAGTCAACTTGTTTTTCAATTCATTGAATGCTTGATCACACTTAGAAGTCCAAACGAACCTAACATCTTTCTTTGTTAACTTCGTCAGATGAGAAGCAATCTTCGAGAAGTCCTTGATAAACCTACGGTAAAAACCAGCCAATCCCAAGAAACTTCTAACTTCCGTCGCACTTTCGGGCTTCTTCCAGTCTTGGACCGCAACAACTTTAGCTGGATCCACCGATATACCTTCTCCCGAAATAACATGCCCTAGAAATCTAACTTCAGATTTCCAAAAATGACACTTGGAGAACTTAGCCTTCAACTCATGGCTCCTTAAGGTATCGAGTACGACACGGAGATGATATTTGTGTTCCTCCTCTGTCTTTGAATAGATAAGAATGTCATCAATAAAGACGAGAACAAATTTATTAAGAATGTCTCGAAATACTCGATTCATTAAGTCCACAAAATAAGCGGGGGCATTAGTCAATCGAAACGGCATAACTAACCACTCGTAGAAATTTTCAGGAGTTCGAAAAGCTGTTAAAGGAACATTCTCCTCTGCCACTCTTAATTGGTGGAAACCAGTGGCAAGATCTAATTGAGAAAATATCCGAGCACCATGGAGTTGATCAAACATATCGTCAATTCTTGGCAAAGGATATTTATTCTTGATAGTCCTTTTGTTCAACTCTCGATAGTCTACACATAACCTTAGAGAACCGTCTGCCTTTGTAACAAAGACGACTGGCGATCCCCAACTCGAGGTACTACGTCGGATCAAGCCCTTCTACAACAAGTCATAAGTCTGCCTTTCTAACTCCCTCTTCTCTTTTGGAGCCATCCTTCGTAAGGGTTGTACAATAGGTCTAGTTCCTGGAAACAAATCAATACGGAACTCGACTTCACGGTGAGGAGGTAAACCTTGCACCTCGTCAAAAATATCTATGAAATCTCGAACAACCGGCACATCTCCAAGCTCCGCTTTAGTCACTTCGAGTGAATAGAGAAAACTGCTCATTAACTTCTAAGGCTCTTCACAACTAATATCAACACCAACATCTCCTGCATCACTAACTCTAACAAGCCTTCTACCACAATCCAAGATAGCTTTAAACTTAGATAACCAATCCATACCCAACAACACTCCAAAACCCATAAACCCAAGAACAAACAAGTCAAAAGGAAAGAGATGATTTCGACAAGAAATAGGTAGATTTAGACACACGGTGTCAACATGTGTCGGACCTCCAATTGGGTTTGACACACAAAGAGGATTACTTATGATAACATATTTAAGGTTTAGTTTGTCCATTAGATCATGAGAAATAAAACTATGGGAAGCTCCTGTATCAAATAGCACCCTTACAGGAATATCATAGATGGATAATGTACCTTGCAACACTTGCTTCCCCTTTTTATCTGAAGAAGTGGATGGTATCTCTTCAATGGTAAAAGTTTGTCCTTGAGATCCCTTTTTAGGAAAATGGCACTCATTCTTCATATGTCCTGGCTGGCCACAATTAAAACATGTGGCAATTGGGCAATGATTTGCAAAGTGGCCCATCTTATTGCACTTAAAACAAAGAATGTTGGCCAAGTTGGTTTGCTTCTTCTGTGCTGGAGCGCCATCTCGGGTTTCTTCCCTACACCCTGCTTTTTTCCCTTAAATTTACGCTTGAAGTTTGGCTTACATTCAACCGGTATAACCGATAAAGGCTTGGCACTTATTGCTGGTACTACGCCCTTCTGGACTCCTTCCTTAATATCAAGAGCCTCAAACCTCAAAGCCATGCTAATAATGTTGGTGAATGTACCCATAAGATGATTGGTCATTTCACGATGGAACTCTGGTCGCATTCCATTCACAAACATTTCATTTTTCTTGAGTGGTGTGTCTATCAATCCAAGTCCAAAACGGGACAAAGCATTGAACTTATGCTCATACTGCGACACGGTCATATCACCCTGCTTTAAGTCAATGAAACTTCTAAATAACTGAGTTCTTCCGGCTGCTAGAATAAACTGTGCTTCAAAAACTTCCTTGAACTGGGCCCAAGAAAACTCCCCCTCTGGAGTACTTGTTGTTTCTGAATCCCACCAATCCATTGCCGACTTTTGAAGTTGTCGCGATGCCAACAACCGTTTCTCCGCATCTTCCAACCGAAGATCTCCAAATATTCTTTCACAAGTTCGGAGCCACATCTGCACCCCAAGAATGTATTCAGTCCCATAGAATGGTTTCCCACCCAAAGCGGTAAAATTCTTACACAAAGATGCAAAGTTCATAGGGGTATGAACTTGCACTAGCATTTCCTCTGCCGGGTCTACAGCTGACATAGTAGCATTTCTAGGTACCCTGCCATTGGTATCCGTGCTAGTTCTAGATCCTCTCCTTCCTCCTCTTCTTGTATTCATTTTCTATTATCTGAACAAATAACAAGTATCTTTAGAATAAAAAAATAGGATTAAAATGGTTTAAGGAAATAACACCAAAGGATCTAAAACTAGACTTTAGAGGATAAATATTATTATTATAAAAATTACAAATACGCTCCCTCAAGATTAACTCATTCTAGGGAATCACTTACCCTATCTCTGGTGAGTTGTACCCCAATCAGGCTAAGGCGTTCGCTCAACCGAAGCTCTGATACCAACTGTGACGACCCACCTTTCCGACCCTTGAGAACGACACTTAATACATCCATGGTATTCATGTGTCGTTGCCCAAGTATCTGAAAGACGAGTTGCCATGAGGTAAAATATAAGAACGGAATAACAATCTCACAATGGAACGGTTAAATATAACATAAAAATAAGACAGTACATAAGGTTACTCCCCAACATGGAGTTATCAGAGTTACAACAAAAGTACTACTATCAGTCTGGGCAGTTATAACAACCTGCCTTTAAATATACATACATAGAGCCAACATCTCATAATAGCGGAAATAAATAGCTAGATAGATAAGGAGCCTCCTGCTCGTCCACCATCTTCAAAAGGGCCCAAAGAAACCTGTCATTTCTGGACTACTCAAATATAAATGAGTACCCGAACGTTTAGGGAAAACAACAATTCGGGTCAGACAATAAGTATGGAATGAGTAAACTCCAAAAATAGAACACACAAAGTAACTAGTGAGACCACATCGTAAAAACGCAGAATGGGTTTTTCCCTCACAAGGACAACATCCAAGTATAAAAGAATGGATACAGATAATTAAACATCGCGAAGAGTGCAAGACGCTTCCCGATGAAATTAAGAAAGAATCAATCCAAAGATTTGAATCAAAAATAAGGAAAAGGAATTTTTTCCAAATGACTAGGAGGGTGCGCCCCCCTTATCTAAAGTATACCTCTAGAAAATATACTTGAGAACTACGATGGCTCTCGGAAACCTCCAAGCCGGACCCCGCCATCCTTACCGAGTATCCGAGTATTTCACATCTCCGTGCGCATACAACCGGAACCAATCTAGAGTAGATGTGAAAATACCCTAATGGGAGCAACCCCACATAGCTTGGCCCCCACTCGCTCTTTATTTAGTCATTTCCGATAAAGGATATCAATGCTCAAATTGAGCAACAAATCGTCTTAGATTGACGAAACAAAAATAAAAGGAAAAAGGGTATCGAAATTGATAGTTGAGATATCGACTATCGGGGATAACTAAACAATCGTATATGGAAATTAAATCTTATACTCTTTCAATACTTGGAAAATATCCATATACTTATCCCATCGGTATAAGCATATTCTCAAAACAATTAAGAGGATTTCATATTTCAAAAGCATACTTAGATGGGTCAAAAACAATTGTCTATAAGAAATGCAAACGTTTTCCATTATAATTATAAAGATCATTTATGGAAATCAAATCTCCTACACTTGTCACGTTTCCGATATTCTCGACTTACTCTATCCCTCGCCCAGAAACAAAGCCAGGTAAGTCAGGGCACTGGTTGCTCCTAGCCTTGCCTAGACACTTCGGTTCCAGATCTCACAGATAGAGAATCAATCTACTCATCGGCTTTTAGTGCCAAGTATAGGACTACTTATAAATAACTCATTTAAATTATTATATAAATTTTGAAGCTCCTTTAAAATACTTTAAACAAAGATTTAAAACTTCCATTCAAATCATAACTTAAACCCATCATCTTTAAAGGATATTACAACCAAGAGGGGGTGAAGCTTCCTCTTAATCAAATGAGATAGCTAAAAGGGGTGTTGTTTCCTTTTAACCAAAAAGTCACTAAATGTCAATCCTAAGTTAAAAGGTGGTGTAAGTTCCCTTTAACTAAACATCAAAGTTATTGCTCATAAACTGGCCGAGCACAAATCAAACAACCAAACAAGAATAATAACAAGAATAATAACAGACTCATTATTGTTAACAATTTACAATCAATAGTTAACACAACATTCGTTAAAATATGAATGAGTAAAAGGAAAGAGATTAAGATCACACTGACTGTAAAATAATTAAATTATACTCATAGAATAAGTTATACCCACTAAACTATGAAAACATGAAATATACTCACATCCTATTTGCTTTGATGGAGACTTGGAATACTTCACCTTTTAAAATGAATTTTAGTTCTTTTCTTTAGTTTTTGAATGAAATAAAATGATATATGGACTTGGCTATTTATAGGTGAAGAGAAGGGTACTTTAGTAATTTCCTATAGCCTAACCTGATTCAACCAGATTTTGGTCCAATAGAAGCTAGCTATATGGCATAATTTGATTCGACCATATTTTGGTCCAATAGAAAACATCCTTGTGGCTTAATTTGATTCGACCACCTTTTGGTCCAATAGGAATCCTCCTTATCAACTATGGCCTAACCTGATTTGACCAGATTATGGTCCAATGGCAACCATCTGCATGGCATAACATGATTCGACCAGATTTTGGTCCAATGGCAACCATCTGCATGGCATAACATGATTCGACCAGATTTTGGTCCAATGGCAACCATCCGCATGAAATATAATAATCATTATTCTATTTTATTTTATTAGGCAACTAATTATACTATTTTGTTTTATTAGGCTACGTTAATAATTCTTTCTTGTTTTATTAGGCAAGTAATTATACTATTTTGTTTTATTAGGCTACGTTAATAATTCTTTCTTGTTTTATTTGGCAAGTAATTATACTTCTAGATATAAAATCCATTATTTAATCATTTAAAAACATATTAACTATTCATATTCAAAGTGATTAAATTATGGGTCGTTACAATATGTATAAAACGAAGCATGCAGCTTGAAGTTCTTTGCAAGTACAGGATGTATTATTTTATTTTATTTTATTCCTAGAGATTTTCTTTGTACAATAGTTTATACTTTTTTATAAAAATGTGGACATGCATACTTTCAATTAGGGGCTGAAGTATATTTGCATTAATTGCCTTGTACCATGCTCACATTTTTTTTCTTTGGTTCGGCTGTCCAAAGATTTGAGACAGTGGTGGCTATGTTAATATTATATTTGTTCAGTAAATTTCTTGGTTATGTACTTTTTCTCCTTTCTCTTTTATATGGTTTCCAGGCCTGCATTTATTTGATACCACTTGTTGATTCTTTTACTTGCCTTGCTGTCCTCTCTTGTTTACACTTATGTTATTAAATTATGTAGGTACTTTATGTTTCTTTCACCTGCATGTATTTGCTCGGCTGATATGTTTGCATAACTTTCTTTACTTGCCTGATGTACAGGAAAGTATACTTCATTGTTTTACTTTGCATATTTATTTGCTTGAATACTTTATTTTGTTTACTTTTTATTTGCTTTACTATTCCCTTTGTTCATTATTTTACAAGTATACAAAGACATTTTATATTTACTTCTATCCATAATTCGAAGCTCTCAATTAAATTTCAAATTACAATTTTCTTATTATTATCATATACACATTATTTTAAGAGAAAATGCTGTTAAATTTTTAGTTGATGTATTTACTTATTTATTGTTTATTTCCATATATTCAAATTAATTCTTAATCAATTCATAATCTAAATAGTATTTTATATCAATTACCCATTATTTCATAATTTTTATTCAAAAATGAAATTGATTATCAATTCACACTCAATTTAAATCCAGGATCGTTACCCTAAAGGATTAGGGGATCAATGCTAGTTTATAAATAAAGTTGTGAATTCGAATAGAAGATCAAATCAGATATTACTTATAGATGATCTATGTACATTGTATGGGTGTAAGTTTAAAAATAAATATTTTTTAGCAAAATCTTTGGTTTTTGTTTTGGGTAAATTTTGGGGATGAAATTCTTTAAAGGAGTGCAGTCTGTAACGACCCGCCAATTAATCACTTTGATAAATTAGACTTATTTTTAATTTATGAAAATAAAAGAATAATATAGTTTCAAGTGATAATAAGTAATAGTAATCTTATTTTGAATAAATATTTAAATAAAATATTTTCCTCGAAATTTATATCGATAAGATAGCATTGAATTTAAAATTTTGATTTATTTAATTTAAATTGAGATTTAATGGTTGAATAATTATTTTAATCATCCAAATAATTATTTTAAATGACGATAATTAATTTTGAATAGTTATAAAGTGATAAAGAATCATTTATAATAGTTTTTAAAGGTATATACATTTGATTTGAAAATATAAGGAAAAATCGATATCGCTTTATCGGTATAATGGAAATTTTTGTAAATAATTTTTAATATTGATTTATATGGTTTTATAAATGAAATATGATCATTTTAATTAGTTTAAAATGATAAGGAATTTATTTTGAATTTTGTTTACAAATATATGCACGTTAATAAATAAGTGAAAATTTGACCGATAATCGGTTCTCCGGATTTCAATGATTTAATGAACAAAAGTTGTTTGAAGACATTCGAAGTGTTATGCACCTACATGTACATACATATATATGGCACATGCATATGATAACATGCACACACACACACACACATATATACACTACAAAAATGATTTAATAATTCCCAAGCTTAACCTTTAAGTAACCATAAAGCAAACATTACTTCATTGTACCACATCATCACCTCACATCAACCATCACTTGTCTTTGGAGGTAGGGAGCCATGTGCTAGAGGCTAGGGGAGGGGTGTGGGATAGGGGTATTTAGGTAATTATGCAATATAATATTTTATTCTAAGGCATTTCTATAAATACCACCCCTCTTCTCACAAAAATCCTAATACCATTCCACTTCTTCTTCCTCTTCTTTTCAAGCTTTTTAGGAGCCTCTTTAATGGCTAATTATTCATAAAAAATATTTTAGAAATGTTAGGAAAAATATATCAAATAAAAGAGGAAAATATATACAGTAGTTTATAATATCGATCCACTTCAAAACTAGTTCTAAACACTTCCTCTACTCTTCCAAAATCTATGGCCACCACCCCACACCATCTAGGTCGGGAGCACCAAGGCTAGGCCGAGCCACTTTAAGGGTCCAATTCTCGATTTCGTGAAGTTTAATTTCATGACAGCGGAGTTATTGTCGATTTTCTATTAGCTCGAATGAAAAATGAAGGCGACAACTCCTAAATTATTATATTCTTGAATGATGACATGATGCCTACAATGGATGTTTAATATACTTTGAACATCAAGTTTGGTTTCTTTATATGAATGTTGAATATATATGCAAGTCACGGAAATACACGTCGATAAGCACAAAGAAAATCACTTTTCTGTATTTAATGAATTGGTGTATATAGAATGTTAAACCTCCTTGAAAAAGGTTTAAATTTGAATTTGAAATGTTTTATAAACATATAAAAGAGTTTTGGTGAAGTTTGAAAAGAAATGAAAAATTTAGTCAAAAATAGGAGCGTCGCGTATCGGTAGTTCGCAATTTCATGCCTTAAAAGTTAAACGAGTATATAAAATGATATATGGCTCGGAATTCTTCGAGATAAGAATTTTCCAAACTATTATATCCATAGTTTTCAAGTAAAGAAAGAAAATCGATATTTCGATAAGTATACTTTGAAATATGAGTAAAACAAGTTATGGAAAAATTACAGTTTTGGAGTTCGGAATGCAGAAAATGATTTCTTTAAAAATGATAGTTTGAAATTGTTTACAATATGAAATAAATTCTAATTTTTTTTAAAATTGTTTAAAAGAGATTTAAATTGAAAAATATTTATTTCAAATATTGGAAAAGTTGTTTTAAATCAAATCATCTTTTAAGCACTTTGCGTAGCGCTTTTCTGCTGCCGTTCCAACAACTTTAGAAATGAAGTTTTTAAACTTAATGATTCTTTTTTAAATCTTTTATGAATGTTTTGAAATGAATAATTAAGTGTTTTAATGATAATGTGGAAGTTTTATAGTTTATTTAAAAAGAGTTTAAACAAACGATTCAAAGAAAAGCTACTACAAATTAAGAGATATAATCTTGGCTCTAAAAGACGACGAGTAGAATAAATTTCTCAATCCATGAGATCAGATAGGAGGTTCTTAAACTAAGGAGATGTTAAGAGCAACCAGTGCCATAGTTTACCCGGCCTCTTCCTCGGGTGAGGAATAGATAAGGTCGAAATGTTGAAAACGAGTTGAGTATAAAAATATTTAAAATTTCCAAATTTATATTAAATTTAACTTTGATTGTATAGAGATGATCTTCTTACATTTGGTGTTAAATACCGATGAAGGAACTCGTTCTATTCGTGGAATTTAAAAGGTGATTTCACCGTTATTCCGCCCACAGTATCTGTTTAATACCGAAATTGATATTGAGTAGAATTAGATGATTTTTATAGATTCTGTTCACTTAATATTTACTAGTTTTGGATTAATATCCTAGATAACATGGTTTCAACTAAATCAAAATTATGAGTTTGAATTTAGAAATCTTTGTCAAGATTTAAATGAAATAATTTAAAATTAGTTTAATTCCTATACTTAAAATTTAGTGGTTTAGATTTATAGTAAAGGATGTCTTGAATAACATTATTTTCTATCCATTTCAAAAATTATGATTTGGAAATATTTGTTAAATTTAAATAAATGATTTGGAAATATTTTCCTAAGAAAAGATGTAAGTAATTAAGGAATTAATAAGAGGGGTTTAATGATTTCGTATATATAAGGAAGAATGTTTTAGAAATATATATCTCTAGAAGAGATTTTGATTAAAAAAACTTAATCAATTAAAGATTGATCCCCTATTCACAAGACATCTTTTTATCAATGATTTGTTTGAACGAACCGGGTCGAATCTGGGGTAATTCCTATCCGAAATCCACTTTGGACCGATGTATGCGTTTGGAAAATAAAGACCTGACAAAGAAAATGAAGGATGAAGACCGAGGATTTTCGAGGTGAAAGGACTGCTTGTTGATAATTCTGGTTAGCTCCCAGATACTAAATTAGCAGCTGTCCCATCACTTCTGAAACTCTTTAGGTTACATGGACTTCTCGCTACTAATATTAGAGTTTCCCAACAGGATGTGGTAAAAGGGCGCCTTCAGTTTCGTTCAGTCCCAGAACGAACTTGTATGGACAAATGTATGACATCGCATTCTTGAGATTTCATCGTGAAAATTTATAAATATACACCTGTTTAGTGGTGGAGAAGACCATTACTCTTAGCTTAACACCCTTCTTTGAGATGTATGAGCTCGGAGGTTGTATGTTTGTGGAAGTCAATAGTAATCGATGGAATGGAAATATGGCATTCAAAGTGAAAAATGCAATTAAAAAGACAATCGTTACCTCAGGCCTCACACCTTTATATGGTCGTAATAGGGTAGATGCGGCAAGGCTATGTGGTTTGCAACCATTATGATACGATCATCCCCTTCTAGATATATTTATTCCTGCTATGACATTCGAGACATAAATTATTGTTGATGTATGCTATGAGGGCCCTCGGATAGGTTGGTAATGACCGAGGTGATGACATATTTGGTATTATCTAAGAAGAGGTAGGCCGGTCTTGTGTTGGTAGAGGACCATCAGCTGGGCCTCGATACATTCCTCTAAAATGTACTGCCGGAATGTAGTCCCTTCACTTAGTCCTTTGTATAGAAACCCATTCGCCAATAAGAGCCTCGACGATTTTAGATGTAGAAAGCCTTGTATTACACGGTGGTATGTTGGAATTTAATAATGTTCTAATTTCGACTAAGATTGCTAAGTTTATTAGCAAATGTTTTCAAAGATATGTCATTAAAGAATAATATGAAGTTATTTTCCGTAATAATGATTTGGTTATCATAAAGTAAAAACCCGTTCCGTGTTTATGTGCGGCATGGTTTATGAGTACCTTCTTGGTTTCCAAAACGCGTATTTTGAGTTCTCACATCGGTTCCATGACTGACCCGGAGTTTATTTTCCTTTTCCTTAAACTTTGGGTGCCATAATTTTCCCGGATAGCTTAGTAGTCAGGTTTAGTTTAGAAGGAAGCTATAGGGAGCTTGGAGCATGGAGTTAGACGATTTTGGTCTATTTCCACCAAACTCTTGTACTATAGTATTCCGCATTCGTAAGGACAGGAATTTATAACTGTCCATGTTTTTAACTCTGATAAATGTATTTTAATTTCCATTGTAATTTTTTATTTGAAATAACATACGTGAGATTCCGTTCTGTCTTTATTTTTCTTTCTTACCCTTGAGAATCTATTCTCCGGCTCTTGGATTTACGGCATATGAATACCGATGATGTATTAGTATCGATTTTCGAGAATCGAAGAAATTGGTCCTCACAATTGTTATAACAATCTGTCTTCACAAATGCTAATAATATCAACAATAATGCAGCGAAAAATAAACATATACATGAATACGAATTAAAGACCTCCAGCGCATCTTTGGAAGCTCTAAAGCTTCCAAATCTAAATCTGTAAATTTGCTCGGCTTGACCCGAGCATTACAATACAATAATATCCGAGTCAGTCTGGTAAACCAGCATGAGAAAACACACCCATTTGGATTTTTTTCACGTTGTCAATCTCTTTTCAAATAAAGGCATCTCGGATCATGCTGCATATAAACACGGATGGTTTTTACCTTATGATAATTAAAACATTTTCTATAGAAAATCCATTGATACTATAATTGGGACGCCCCACCTCTATACCCAAGCTAGCCAAGAACACTACGGTGTAATGCTGTCAACTAGCACGGAGAATAAGGCTGTTGAGGAGCGACCATCCATGTAATTGCTTTGTGCAAGCAACGATATGTCAGATGGTATAACATGCATTTCATTTCAAGAGGAAATCCGACATACCGATACAACACAAAGCTACTACACAGTGGCTATAATAATCTTTGGAAACAAATATAGAAATAAGCATAACACAAATCAGTCACAGATAATTCATATCACAAAGGTGGAAGAAGATATAAATATATAACTAACACATGAAAGTGTATATCAGAGTAGTGGTCAAATAAGATCCACAACATCATAAAAGAATAGATACAAGTGCTAGACAAAAGAATATGTATACATCAAGGAGTCTATTTCTCAAATGCATACAACAAAAACTACTAAACTAAAGTAGTTAGCCAAAAGTCAGAAGATGGTTCCAGATAGGAAGCCATGAGGAAGCACCTGTAATATCTCAGTCTGACCCGAGTATTATTTAAGAAGAAAATAATAAACGGATCAGTCTAGCTATAAATATCAGATGGAATGATATAGAATAAGAGATATGACTAAACGTATAATAATCACAATACCAAGCTGTAGTATATAAATAATTGAAAAATCAATAAGAGATTAATCAATATCGCAAAGATCTTCTCAAAGATAAAAAGGAATGTCATACTCCTAATTTCATTCACCAAGCCACAATAATTGATAAATCAAATCAATAGAAATCACGAAAATAGGTATTCACTAACTACAAAATCCTCTCTTAACCCGGAGGAATAGGTTCACAACTTACCCGAACAACCGAACGAGATTTCTTTGCCTCAAACTACCTAAGAGGACTTCAAACCTCAATACTAAACAAGTTTTGACTAGTTGTGTTCTTTATAACACGAATGAGTCTAATGTAGTACAATGTTCCTATAATCTTATCCTCAAGAATATGAAATATGTTTGTGAAGATTAAGGAATTATGAATTTGCTATGAATCAAATATATTAAATATAAACAGTAATTCAAGCAAAGAGAGTAGTGATTGCTTTGATAATGTTTAGAAAATATGATCAAGAAATAGATAGATTAGAGTAAGAGAATTCGATGTCTTGAATGATATTTGAATCATGTATTTATAGTTGTAAAAAGGATGCATGTATTGCCAAGGGTTGTAGATAAGAGAAGCTTCCATTTCTATTGAGGAATGGTCGCAACTCTTGGGAAGAAGAAGGTGTCCTTTCATGCAAAATTCTCAGGTTCAAATTCAGTCGACTGTGTAGGAAATTCAGTCGACTGAAAATATGAAGAAAAATTTTCAGGAACAATTTCAGTCGACTGTGCAGGAAATTCAGTCGACTAAATTTTGTTGTTAAACAAAAACATCAATAGCTCATTTGGTTAGAGTACATGCCTTCCAAACTAGTAACCCGGGTTCGAGCCCTGCTCCATGCATTTTTTTGAAAACTTTATTTTGATTAAAATATGCATGCAAGTTTATTTGAATGTGAATGATGATTCTTGAGGAAAGATTTTAACAAAACACTTACTAGACTCTATATACATATTTGATGACTCTTGTTAAAATATATAACTATATGAACCATACTTTGAGTCATTGAGTCAGGATGATGTCGTAGTCGTAGATTCGTGAATTTTTGTCAGCAATCAAAACCTATGATTCAACATTCTCCCCCTTTTTGATGATGACAACTCCATTTTCTATGAACGAATCTTTGACAAGCTTTGTTGATCATATCTCTCTCACTGAATATCTTTCCGTAATTGTGCTATCGATTTCTCCCCCTGAATCTATGCTTTATATTCCTATTTAATCTTTTTCCCCCTTAGTCTGTGCTTATATGGTTTATTCCTGCAAATTGTGTTAGAGAGCAATATCTTTCTCCCCCTTTGTCATCGACAAAAAGGAGAGTTTATATGATGATATAAAATATATTTTACATAAGTGTTAACATAGAGAAATATAAAACAAAATAACTACTACTTATAATGTAAGGTATCAGAAAAAAAAAATTAACATTTAAAGCTTGCGATACCCAAGGTTCTTATAATTTCCTAATTTTTAGGAAACCATACCCATTTGGGTGTGGTTGAACCTTTATAAATATAATTTTCATTATTAACTACCATATCAAAATAATCGTTAATGTATTTTTCTCTATTTTTCCAATTAACAGGAACCCATATACTTAGATAATTTTTATTCATATTTCCTGTTAATGATTTTGTACTTCTAAAGGAATTATCAACATTATAGGTCATAGTAGTATTTGAATTTCTATAAAAATTGGATTTAGGCTTTACTCGAAATTTAGTACTAGCACTATCATTTTTACTATACATGAAAGCATATCTAGTGCTATTTCTACGATCAGTTTTATCATATCCTAAACCACTTTTATCATTGAGAGCTTTTGAATTCTTAACATAACCTAATCCCTTCTTATTTGATACAGGTTGAGAATTTTCAATAATCTTGGATAAATTTTCTCTTCCTTTGTTAAAGTTAGAAACATTTTTAGTGATGTTCTCTAATCTAGTTTGAAGACTATTATTTTCTAACTCAACATGTCTAATTTTAGTTTTTAAATCAAGATTTTCAGAAATAATTATATCATTCTTTAATTTTTGGGTTTCAATTTCTTGACTTAAAAGTGATAATTGAGTTTCCGAATTTGAATAAGATTCTTGAACTTTTTCAAATTCTTCTTCAAGAATTTTCTTTTCATCATTTAACATATCTCTTTCGAATTCTGCTTTCTTCTGATTTTCTAGAGCTTCCTTATATTTTCTTTTGAGACTTTTTAAAGTGTCTAGAAGTTCTGAATTTATTTCTATCATATCATCAAAAGTTAGATCACTAACCTCATTATCTTCTGCCATGAAGCATTTGTTTGTTTGCTCCTTTGATTTTTCTTTATTGCTCTTCCTCTTCTTATTGCCTTGACTAGATCTCTTTGTAGCCATTTATTCTAGGATGTTGTTACGATCTCTAGAATACCAGGCTCTGATACCAATTGAAAGTCGGGGGTAATTGATAGGATCGTGTAATATGGTAAGTAAAAATCGCACCAAGATTTTATACTGGTTCAGATCACTTGTCCTACGTTCAGTCCCTAAGCTTCACTTAGGTATTCACTAACTACAAAACCCTCTCTTAACCCGGAGGAATAGGTTCACAACTTACCCGAACAACCGAGGGGGATTTCTTTGCCTCAAACTACCTAAGAGGACTTCAAACCTCAATACTAAACAAGTTTTGACTAGTTGTGTTCTTTATAACACGAATGAATCTAATGTAGTACAATGTTCCTATAATCTTATCCTCAAGAATATGAAATATGTTTGTGAAGATTAAGAAATTATGAATTTGCTATGAATCAAATATATTAAATATAAACAGTAATTCAAGCAAAGAGAGTAGTGATTGCTTTGATAATGTTTAGAAAATATGATCAAGAAATAGATAGATTAGAGTAAGAGAATTCGATGTCTTGAATGATGTTTGAATCATGTATTTATATTTGTAAAAAGGATGCATGTATTGCCAAGGGTTGTAGATAAGAGAAGCTTCCATTTCTATTGAGGAATGGTCGCAACTCTTGGGAAGAAGAAGGTGTCCTTTCATGCAAAATTCTCAGGTTCAAATTCAGTCGACTGTGCAGGAAATTCAGTCGACTGAAAATATGAAGAAAAATTTTCAGGAACAATTTCAGTCGACTGTGCAGGAAATTCAGTCGACTGAATTTTGTTGTTAAACAAAAACAGCAATAGCTCATTTGGTTAGAGTACATGCCTTCCAAACTAGTGACCCGGGTTCGAGCCCTGCTCCATGCATTTTTTTTGAAAACTTGATTTTGATTAAAATATGCATGCAAGTTTATTTGAATGTGAATGATGATTCTTGAGGAAAGATTTTAACAAAACACTTACTAGACTCTATATACATATTTGATGACTCTTGTTAAAATATATAACTATATGAACCATACTTTGAGTCATTGAGTCAGGATGATGTCGTAGTCGTAGATTCGTGAATTTTTGTCAGCAATCAAAACCTATGATCCAACATCATCTCGATCAGCTTCCTCTACTTCGAAGCCAAGAACGACTTGTGCCTCTGCCCCAGGACTGGTCCAACTCGGTTGACCATAAAGCTCAAAAAACGTGTGTGAACATTGTGCCTTCACGAACGAATTGCCGACGAACCGTAGCTTCGTTTACGATCTCTACCGTTGAGATCATAGATCTCACTCCCCTCTACAATCTTCTAGTTGAAAAATTCTTGAATAGATGCTTGGATTAGAAGATAATTGGAGGGGAAGATAATTGTGTTTCGGCCATTGAATTTATTGGAGGCGGCGGCTGGCTATTAGGTTTAGGGTTTTGCAATTTTTGTGAAGAGTATGGTGCATTTATAGAAATTTTGACAAACACTATTCATTCCGGATTTTCCAAACTCCAAATCTCGCACGGTGACCGGTGTTTTTAGGGTTTATCCCGCGTTCCGGACACAACGGAACGTGTTTCGAAGGCCAATTCGATCATCTGTGCGAGTTACGGGAATAAACGATCGATTTAAAATTAAATCGGTTAATCAAATTTCCAGGCGTTTTAGTTTGCCCCGGACAAACGGTATATCCGATTGACACGAAATTTGAAAACATACAATAATATCACATTACGGATCCGACGAAACTAGTTTCGTCGAAATCCGAGACTGTTTGAAAAATGGCTATTTTAACTTGTCAATTAAATATTAAAATATTTAATTTTCACAAATTTACTTCAAATTCATTTTTAAAAGTTCACAAACATCATTCTAACTCCAATATGATATAATAAAATTTTAAAAATCAATTCCAATCATATTTAACCCAATTTTCAATTATTTCTGTAATTTCAACTATTAAATTATCGATTTAATTATCCAATTAAATTTAATTATTCGAAATAAAATTTATTCGACTTATAAATTTCACTTATTAATATTTAAAATAAATTAAATATACGAATTTTAATTGACAGAAATTCTGGGTCGTTACATACTTCCACCCTTAAAAGAATTTCGTCCTCGAAATTACCAAGTAAGAAAAGTTACAGAATCCATTAACTTTCCAAAACAAACCATTCAAATTGGTATTTTCAAATCTCTTAAGTGTTTAACTTTCACAAAATTCATAGTTAAACTTCTTACAAGATCTTTACTAAGTTTCCAAACCCAAACTTAGTTTTGAAAAAAATTCTCAATTTTCTCAAAATTTTTCTAATGCCTTAAATTTTCGAAAAAATTCGCCAGAGTCTCCTTTAAGTGGCTCGATTCGAAAAAATAAATGACAGTATATATATATATATATATATCACAAATATACATCTCATCAAGTGATGAGGCATCCCGCAAGGAAAAAAGTGTAAAAGTACGATATTTAATCCGAGATATGTACCTTATATTTTATTAGAGAGCGTATACCGCTAATATAGCGCGAAAGCGAGCTCCAAATGCAAAGCAAACGCGACCCACACCTACTAAATACTCAACAAACAGATGAGAAACATGTATATAGACAATAGTATCGATATACAACATATAGCAACATAACAACTATATATGCCAACATAGCAAATGCAGTAAAAGCAATATATTCAACCATCAACCAACTATCATCCAACCAGCATTCAACTAACATCCATAACCGATAAATATTTATTCATATTCTCATTAATATTCAATGAAATGGGTTTTTAATTTAATCACATTTGATTCATTAACATTGGATGTTTTATCAATATTCCTTTATTCATTTCCAATTAGTTTATATTCACTAATTTATATTTACATTAGTTCACTTCCAATTTGAATCAAATTAAATTCTATTTAAATTCATTTACTTCACTTTCAATTTGAATTCAATTACTTAACTTCAAATTTATCAATTCAACTTCATTAACACTTAATGAATTTATATACAATCAATTAACAATCAAATAACAACCAATGTACATTCAACATAACTAAATTTATTTAATTTACTTTCAATTCGGTTCAACACTTTTTTACTTTCAATTGATTTATATTAAATTGATTTTCATTCAATTATTCAACTTCCAATAACATTGGCTTTTAATGAATTAACACTTATATTCATTGTTTCATTTCAATTTATTTACATCCAATTAATTAACATTCCATTTGTTTTACCTCAGTAGCTTTGTTCATTATCTCCTTTTGTTTATTTATTTCTACAATCAAGACGCAAAAGTCTTTTACCAAAATTTTCGACTTACAAAACTCAAATTTAAACTTGAAATTCTTCATGTTAGAGATTTGCATATTATATCTTTTCCAAAGCTGTGGACCTTCAAGACATTTTAAAGATCTTCTTCCTTAGTTCATTAGGTTGGAATTATGTAATTTTAATTTCAGACTATTGATTTGCTATTTAAAGTTTTGAAAATACTTACTAACTCGAAGTTTAACAAGTCTATTGTCGTTCCTACATACATTAGGCATATGCTGGCCATGCGCAGGACTAAAAATCTCCAAGTACTAAATATACTTGCTTCAACTCCCAGTGAAAATACTTAAAAATCTTTTAAAAATGGATATGGAAAGCACGTTCCCCCATGGATCACAGTTACCCGGCGGTTACGCTACTATCCCAGTAGAATCGCTTGTAATATGTAGATTTCACATCTCTTGAATTTCGCCATGGTTGTTGCCATAGATCGTGGTTCACACGGCGATTACGCTACTATCCCAGTAGAATCGCTTGTGAC
Organism: Allium cepa; assembly: GCA_030765085.1. NCBI lineage: Eukaryota > Viridiplantae > Streptophyta > Magnoliopsida > Asparagales > Amaryllidaceae > Allium > Allium cepa. The sequence goes on along the minus strand of CM060940.1, from coordinate 695,797,254 downwards.
CGTAGGCATCTTGCCCCTCAAATTTCGCTTTGGCATCTAGATCGCAGTTTACGCGGCGGTTGCGCCACTATCCCAGTGGAATCGCTTGTAAGTGTAGGCATCACGCCCCTCAAATTACGCTAGCATACATCATCATCAATTCACATGATCCCATCACGATGATCCATCATGAGGGATTCTAATCCAAATGGACACTCCAACTTATGGAAATTCTACGTAGCTACGAATTTCAAATGGACACTCATACCGAGTTCCAACACCTTCACAAATTTTAAATGGAAGGTACTTTTCCATATCCTCAGTTTAGAAAACATAATGTCATATACATATAGTACTTCATTTCACATTTCATACATATCATACCTATGTAAACTTACAAAGGATTTCCATAATAATGACTTTCCAAACTGATGGTTTTCGAATTTACTGCATATCTCATATATAAGTTCCGAAAACCACAATATCCCATACCATAACAAATAGAGGATTTCTAAATTTTCCATCTCATTACCAATTTAAAATTTTCCTCTAAATCGATTTGAAAATTTAAGGTTATCTCAAACCCAATTCACATTCATAATCCAATTTATTATCGACTTCACATTCGATTTGGATTTCACGTTACATCGTCAATTCTCAACATATAATTGATGTCTACCGATATATAACCTCTGAGCTCGTACGTCTCAGAGAAGGGTGTATATAGCTAAAAGAATAAATTCTCCGCCACCACAGATATATATTTAATAGAGATCAATTGCTATGCCATCAATTCACAATGTTAGACATACAATCCCAATCGACTATTCGAAATTCAAAGCTCAACTTATATTGTTTTTGGTGTTGAAGTTAAACTCAATTTAACTCAAGATCCAATCTTTTTGAAAAATTTCAAGTTGAACTAATTGTTCAAATTTCCCATAAATATCTTTACAAGATATATATAATTTTCCACACTTAACCATTTGAAACAAATTTCAAATATTCACTTTTCAATTTTAAAGAAAATTTTATTTAACCTTTAGCAAGTCAAATTTATTATCTAATATCACCATCAAATTCAGATTTTGTTTTGCTTAACAAATTGTTTAACCATTTTAATAATTGGTTTCACTTTCATCTTCTCATTTCATAAGTTATATAACTTATATTCAACAATTACCACTTGGATTTTATTGATTTACTTATACTTACTTTAATTTAACTCCGTCCTTTAAGTCAAATTTTTTTCTATCAAAAATTCAAATTGTATAAGTTATCAACTCATTTATCATTCCCATAAAATTTTTAAATAGGATTCCAGAGTCTTTTCAACCTTTCAAAACCATTTTTGAAACCAATTCAATTATCCTTAGAATTTCAAAACCCAAACTCAAATTTTCCAAACAACTTCATTTAAAATAATTTGGCAGCAATCCCTCTTTTGAAAACCCAAAAATGAACACCGATGATGTCATGATCATCGTCGGAATTATATTCCAGCGACCGAAAAGAGTTTAGAGCTTTAATTTCTCCAAAACAATTTTCCAAAATATCAAATCCGTTCAAAACACTTATCTGGAATTTTATTTTCAGATTATAAATCACATTTATAAGTCTTTTACTTATATAATTTCATTTCTTATATATAAGATTATTCCACAATTGCAAATCATTTTAATTATAACTTCATACTTATAATTCTTTTGCTTATACAATTCATCTTTTACAGCTGTTGTTTTTATTTAACTTATTCAACAACCAAATAATCAGTTCATATACACTTTAATATTTTTGAAAAATTATTCCTTTATATATACAATATAATCGAGGTAAAATTATTTTATTTACCCAATTTAAATAATACTATGTCGACATGCCTCGTTTAAGTGTTTAGAAATCCCTATTGATAATATGGCGTCCCATCTACCGACTAGAATTCACAAACAGCTCAACGGATAAGCAAACACAATATAAAACATTTTATATTCACTAACAAGTACACGCTCGTATCTATTATTACACTCAAACTCATTCTAGAGTACTACCGACTCTATCTCTAATGAGCAATACCCAACAGAGCCATGGTTGTCGCTTAACCATAAGCTCTGATACCAAATGTAACGACGTGACTTTTCGACGCTCGAAAACCGACATCAATACATCCACTGCATCAACTGCCAAGTAATCGAAGGCCGGAAAACCGTACGGTTAGGGTTAAAGAAGAGGAAGAAGATAGAAGAAGAGAGAAAGAAAAAGAAAACAACAGAAACCATAACAGAATCTCACATATCGCAGCGGAACAACATATAATAAATAAAATGAATAATCTTTAAACAAAGAATTATATCAGTTATTACATTACATCATATTACATCATCAGAGTGAACAACAACAAATAACAACAAATAGCGGAAAAGAAATACTATATACTAGTGAATACGCCATGCCATCCAACTTGCCTCCAGCAACTCCTGAATTCCAGAATATCCTGATAAACCTAACTCTTAACTGCCCGTGTGGAAATTGGTGGGCACCCAGAGTTTAGGAAGGAAAACAATAAACTCCGAGTCAGTCATGGGAATGGTGTGAGAACTTAAAACAGTTTATCTTTAAAGCAAAGAACATGATAATTTTAAAATAGATTCACCTTTACCACTTTTGAAAACAAATTTCAATCATTTTCCTTACGCGGAAATACTTTCATTTCAAAATGGTTCATTTAAACCAATTAAATAAATCCTTACCAATTTACTTTATATTTACGTTTCAAATCCGTAAATTCATTCCCACACTTCAAAAATAAATCAACGTTTATTTTTGAACAAGTTTCCCTTTCTTTTATAAATTCCATAGTGAATTTACAATTCTAAAATATCTATGAATATAGGATTTCCAAATCGATCTCTAATATTCATTTTCAATTTATCTTTACAAGATAAAATCTCAAAACATTCACTTCATATTGGAAAACATTTCCATACTTATTCAAATAAGTATTTCACAAATTCATTTATTTTCAACACTTGGAAAATATTCAATATACTTAAATCGAAATTAAGTATATATTTCATTCTTTAAGGAAAACGTGCGCTTAAACACATTTGTTTGGGCCAAAATGAATGTTACGTAAAACATCGTTACAACGACCAAAAAATCACTAGTATAAGGATTCAAAATTAAAATAGATATATAAATCTCAATACTTTACAAAACATTTTCTTTCGGAAATCATTTACTATAACAAGTGTTATAGTCTACCATTTCCTTATATTTCTCGAAAACGTCTATTTCAACAATGAATGTTGAAATCTATGTTTCGATAGTCAATACATTTTTAAACAACTTTAAAATGATTAACTTCATTTCATAATATCACTTTCCCAAAAACATATCTATTTTCTTTAATAATATATTCACTGTCCAAAATCGTGAATATACTTCACTAACTAAATTTCAATATTTCTACACATTTTATATAAAGAATAGTTCGCTATCCAAAATCACGAATATACTTCTTTTAATAAATTTCTATATTCAATTTATCAAATTCCATTGATTTCGATTTTATAAACAATGTCTATAAATTCCATTTCTATTTATAAACTTCGATTTATAAATCTCCTTTATTAATCCAATTCAATTTATATATCTCAAATATATACCAAAAGTCCATATTATAAGTTAAATACTTATAATTCATTTATTTACAAAATCGTTCTTTTTAAAACTTCTATTACTTATAAGATTCATTTATATTTTATAACAACTTCAACTTATAAATCTCCTTTATTAACAATTTCTATTAATATCCCATTTAAATGCCCAAAATCCAGTTTATAAGTTAATTACTGATAAATCTTTTGTTTTACAACATCTATTCATTTCATAACTTCACAATTTCTAAGTCTATAAATTTTATTCACTTGTGAAATCCATTTATGCTTCATTTTAACACTTAATAAACTCGTTTTATAATTCCAATGTTTTAATTTATAAATATCAATTTTATAAATCTTTTATATAAATCAATTTATATTATTATTTTAAAACGTCTTTAAACTCCTTTATAATTTCATCATTTTGATTTATAAAATAATCAAATTTTATAAATCCTATATTTTAACTTTTTACAATAAATTCAAAAATCCCAATTTAAACTATTTTATAAAATTACTTAACTATTTATTCCAAAAATCACACTTTGGTTATATTTCACCAAAAATCATAATTTTTATAACTTTAAAATTTTAACGTTTATTTATTTAAAATGAATCGATTCAAAAGTTTAATAAAACGTATTCTTTGAAATATCACTTTAAAATTCTTTCTAAAATCAAAAATCATTATTTTAAAACTTCAAAAATGGATCCGATGATGCAACAGCACCCAATAGTCAATCACGACAACAAACATCATATATCATCATATGATAATCAACAAACATCAAAATATCTGTAATCAAATAAATACTGGTGAGGAATCCAGTTGGATCCCTCCAATCTGTTTCCCTGCATCCATAAACATTAGCACAATACCAATTCCGTTCAAAGTGGAATATCGTGGTATATGGGATTTATAAAATATTATCCGCTTAATAGACGGCGAAATAGGGTCTCATCCGCTATATAATGCGAAAAATCAACTCCAAGTACATATATAATACCAATTTCACTGTACTGTGAAATATTCGCGGTATATGTTTTTAATAAATAACCTCCGCTTACTAACGGCGCATAATGTCTATTTTAACAATCAATAGATAACAATCATCAGTCAAACATACAATCAAGAAATTTTAAATATAACTATTTAAAATTAAAATCGAAACTATTCGATTGAGTGAGAAGTTCTCACCTCGATTTCAATTCCGTTTTTCGCGTTTTATTTCGAATAAAATTAAACGAGTGTTTAATTTTATCCGAAATTCAAACTAGCTTAAATAAATTCCAATCCAGCTCCATCGCGTAATGTTCGTCCATACGAACCCAACGCAACTTGTTTCGTGCGTTTTCTACCTCGTATGAAAGAGATACAATATTTTAAAGTTTACACGATTCATTAATATAATAATTTACACTTTTTATTTTCAATTTTAAACCTCGCAATGATCTGCGCCGTTGGATCTGGCCTCCCCCCTTCAGGCCGCATGCGCACAATTTCCATCTTCCCAGTGAACATCGCGCAAAGAAACCCATACGCACGCCATCAACCCTAATAGCCGTGCTTCCATCTTCATGTATCAGCTCGATCAGCTTCCTCTACTTCGAAGCCAAGGCCGAATTGTGCCTCCGCCCCAGGACCGGTCCAACTCGGTCGACCATATAGCTCGAAAAACGTGCGTGAACATTGTGCCTTCATGAACGAATTGCCGACGAACCGTAGCTTCGTTTACGATCTCTACCGTTGAGATCATAGATCTCACTTCCCTCTACAATCTTCTAGTTGAAAAATTCTTGAATATATGCTTGGATTAGAAGATAATTGGAGGGGAAGATAATTGTGTTTCGGCCGTTGAAGTTATTGGAGGCGGCAGCTGGCTATTAGGTTTAGGGTTTTGCAATTTTTGTGAAGAGTATGGTGCATTTATAGAAATTTTGACGAACACTATTCATTCCAGATTTTCCAAACTCCAAATCTCGCACGGTGACTGGCGTTTCTAAGGTTTATCCCGCGTTCTGGACACAATGGAACGTGTTTCGGAGGCCAATTCGATCATCCGTGCAAGTTACGGCAATAACGATCGATTTAAAATTAAATCGGTTAATCAAATTTCTAGGCGTTTTAGTTTGCCCCAAAAAAAGGTATATCCGATTGACATGAAATTTGAAACCATACAATAATATCACATTACGGATCCGATGAAACTAGTTTCATCGAAATCCGAGACTGTTTGAAAAATGGCTATTTTAACTCGTCAATTAAATATTAAAATATTCAATTTTCACAAATTAACTTTAAACTCAATTTTAAAAGTTCACAAACATCATTCTAGCTCCAATGTGATATAATAAAATTTTAAAAATCAATTCCAATCATATTTAACCCAATTTTCAATTATTTCTGTAATTTCAACAATTAAATTATCGATTTTATTATCCAATTAAATTTAGTTATTCGAAATAAAATTTATTCGACTTATAAATTTCACTTACTAATATTTAAAATAAATTAAATATACGAATTTTAATTGACAGAAATTCTGGGTCGTTACAACAATGGATTCTAGACAGTGGTTGCTCGAAACACATGACTGGTGATAAAGACATGTTAACAAACATAGTCTACTCAAATGGAGGATCAGTCACTTTTGGAGATAATTCAAAAGGTTATGTCATCGGCAAAGGCGATGTGAGCAATAATGGTATCTCTAACTCACTTCTCATTACTGATGTTCGATTAGTTAAAAACTTAAAAACATAATTTATTAAGTATAAGTCAGTTATGTGATAAAGGTTTTAATATATCTTTTTCAGAAAATAAATTTAATATTTCTGATAAAAATCAAAATTTAATTTTTGAGGGTATAAGCGATAAAAATATCTATATTTAAATACAAATATAAATCATAACACAAATATGTGTTTAGTAGCTACAGAAAATGATTCTTGGCTATAGCACAAAAGATTTTGTCACATAAACACTAACACTATTAATAAATTAGCTAAAAATAAACTTGTTAAAGGACTAACTGATCTGAAATTCAAAATTGATAATATCTGTGATGCATGTCAGTTAGGAAAATTAACAAAATCTTCTTTTAAATCTAAAAAAATCATATCTACAACACAACCACTTGAACTATTACATATGGACCTTTTCGGACGTACTCAAGTTCAATCTATTAATCACAATAGATATGTTATTGTTATTATAGATGATTTTTCAAGATATACTTGGTCTATTTTTATGAAACATAAAAGTGATACTTTTGAAAATTTTGTAATTTTTGTAAAAAGAATTCAAAATATAAAAAATTTTAAAGTTAAAAACATTAGAAGTGATCACGGAGGTGAATTTGAAAATGAAGCTTTCGAACGTTTTTGTAACAAGAAAGAAATTAATCATAATTTCTCCTTTCCTAGAACACCACAACAAAATGGAGTTGCAGAAAGGAAAAACAGAACATTACAAGAATGTTCACGAACTTTATTAAATGGAAACACTCTACCTAAGCATTTATGGGCAGAAGCTGTTGCAACTGCTTGCTATGTTTTAAATCGTGTTTCTATTCGACCATTAACAAAACATACTCCTTATGAACTTTTAAATGGTAGAAAACCAAATATTTCATATTTTAAAGTTTTTGGTTCAAAATTTTCATGCTTAACAATAAAGATCAGCTTGGAAAATTTGATCCAAAATCCGATGAAGGTATATTCATAGGATATTCGGAAAGAAGCAAAGCTTATCGAGTTTTTAATACAAGAACTAAAATAATCGAAGTAACACTTCATGTTTCATTCGATGAAAATGTCAAAACTTCTTCTAAATCTACAAATTTGAAAAATAATACAAATAAAATTCTGATAAATAATTCGGAAGATGATGATATTATTCTTCAAAATAATAATTCTGATGATTCTTTAGAAAATGTAAATACTATTAATAATGATAATATAGTAAGATCTTCTCCAAGAATTCTTAGAAATCACCCTGTTCAAAATATAATTGGAGAAGTAAATTCAAATGTAAGAACAAGACATCAATTAAATCAAATGGGCCATAGAGCTTTTCTCTCTAATATAGAACCTAAAAATATTAAGGAAGCCTCAACTGATGATTATTGGATTATAGCTATGCAAGAAGACCTAAATCAATTTGAAAGAAACGAAGTTTGGGAATTAGTTCCTAGACCAAGTGATCAATCAGTCATCGTTAAAAAATGGGTTTTCAAAAACAAAGCCGGTGAACAAGGTAACATTACTAGAAATAAAGCTAGATTAGTAGCACAAGATTATAATCAAGAAGAGGGCAGAGACTATGAAGAAACGTTTGCTCCAGTTGCAAGACTAGAAGCTATACATATTCTACCGGCTTTTACATGTTTTCATAACTTTAAATTATATCAAATGGATGTTAAAAGTGCTTTTTAAATGGTTTTATAAAAGAAAATGTTTATGTTGAACAACCTCCTCTGTTTACTCATGAAAAATTTCTAGATCATGTTTATAAACTTAAGAAAGCTTTATATGGTTTAAAACAAGCACATCGTGCTTGGTATGACCGACTTAAAAGCTATTTATTGGAATCTGGTTTTGAGATTGGGAAAGTTGATCAAACATTATTTATTAAGAAAACTAAACCAGATATTTTAATTATTCAAATATATGTTGATGATATTATTTTTGGTTCAACAAATGAAAAATTATGTCAGGAATTTTCGACAATCATGACAAATGAATTTGAAATGTCACATATGGGAGAACTATCATATTTTCTCGGATTACAAATCAAACAAATGCAAAATAGCATTTTTCTTAATCAAGAAAAGTATTGTAATAATCTAATTAAACGATTCGGTATGGAAAACACGTCTTCCAAACCAAATCCTATGAGTATAACTATACATCTTGAAAAAGATGAAAATGGCAAGAGTGTTGACCAAAAACTATATCGTTGTATGATTGGATCACCACTTTACTTAACTGCTAGTCGACCTGACATTATGATGAGTATTTGTTTATGTTCTCGATTTCAAGCAAATCCTAAAGAATCACATATGCGGGCAGTTAAAATATAATTCGTTATCTTAATAAAACCAAAGATTTAGGATTATTTTATCTAAAAGAATGTCCTTTTGAATTAGTATCATGCAGTGATGCTGATTTTGGAGGAAGACAGACAGATAGAAAAAGTACAAGTGGAACTTGTCATTTCATTGGACGATCCTTAGTATCTTGGTTTAGTAAGAAACAAAATTGCGTTTCACTATCGACATGTGAAGCAGAATATATATCTGCAGCTTTATCATGTGCTCAAGTAATCTACATACAATAAACGTTTTTGATATAAAATTAAATAAATCTATAATATATTGTGATAACACTAGTGCAATAAATTTATTTAAAAATCTTGTCAATCACTCACGAACTAAACATATTGACATTCGTCATCATTTTCTTCGTGATAATATTGAAAAGGATGTAACAAATTTAGAATTTGTAAATTCTAAAAATCAATTAGCTGACACTAAACCTCTAAACGATGATTGTTTTATAAGATTAAGAAGAGAACTAGGTATAATTTCTTTAACAGAATTATAAAAAATTACTAATTAATTTAATTTAATTTTTTTTGTACTCGAACTCTGCACCTCAGGTTTGATAAGTCTATGTCTTTACCATCTAGCCATTCAATGTTTCACATCTACACCTTATACATCTTTATATTTTCTATTTTTTAAAGATAAAATATCAGCCACAAACTTTTTTGGTTCATTCTTTTATCGCTTTTTTCGAACTGCACGTTCAATCATCATTTTTTAACTGCATTTCCTCCTATATAATTCAGTACTCAGCTCTCCTATCCCTATCAAAAGAAATTTATATCTCAAACAAATTTGTTTCTTTCTCCACTACATAAACTTCTAAAATCAAAATGTCTTCATCACATAATTCATCAGATGGATCATCCTACTCATCTATCAACTTTGAAACTCCATCATCTGCATCATCAACTTACCTACACCTACTCCTACCTATGAACTTGCAAGACCGTCTAATTATCGAACGGGTTATACACCCAAGAAAAGAAAGCTAGACGGTTCCTGTTCTTTGGTTCTCGTCAAATCAAAAAATATGATGATCTTCATCATTACCAGAGGGAATCGATAGCGCTTTAGTGTGAAATGTATTATGAACAGAAAATGAATTCTAGACGTCTGAGTTTTGTTGAGCAGATTAGATGGAAGTTCTACGGTTCATCTTCCTCTTTGGCTCATCAACCTACACCATTGTCAACTCGGAATCCATGGGATAGGTCGCGTCAACCTCCGCCTGTCTCTCCAAACTCATGGGAACGTGGAAACCATTGGTCACCACTACAACCATATGTAGAGAAGACGAAGGATGAACCGAAAAACTCCAAGTCTCCGTCAACTTCTTCTTCCAAATAATTTTGTTTTTGTCTACTTTTAATTTTTTTTAATCTTACATTGTATACATTTTGTTTATATATAAAATATATTACTCTTTTGTGTTCAAAAATGACTGATTATGCTGAAAGACTCATTCAGTCGACTGAAAAATTCGATCAGTCGTCTGAAATTGCATGCTGTATGTTCTCATACAATATTCAGTCGACTGATCGAATGCAACCAATCGACTGAATGACCAAACAGAGAGTATATTGGTTTATTCAGTCGACTAGACCAGTCAACTAATTCTATGATAGAACTCTCGGGAAAGTGGTTCAGTCGACTGACCACATTACCCCAGTCGACTCAAACTGAAGCAAAGCTCTCGGGAAAGTGGTTCAGTCGACTGACCACAGTCGTTCAGTCGACTGAATTCACATCTGAAACGTACCTTTTCACCTTTTTTACCTTCTTTTTAACACTAAAACCCTCTCTTCCCCTTTTACTTTTACTTTTACCTCCATTCTCCAGAATTCCAAAACCCTAGTTCCCCAAATTTTTCCAAAATTCTTCAATTCTTTGATAAATTCAAATGGCCCCTCGTCAAACAAAGAGATCTAGGCATGCTTCTTCTTCCTCCGAGCCAATTGATTCACAAATCGCTTAATGGCTATACGATGCAACTGCAGTTCAACGATGGAATAAGATGAAAGAAGCTCGATTCTTTGAAGGTTCTTTTGTTGTCTTTCCTGATTTTACGTTGTATAGGATTCAAGAATTAGCAAGAAGAACCTATCTGGAGTCACTTTTAGATCATAATCAAAACAATATCAAGATAAATCATACCTTGGTTAAACTTTTCTATGCGAACTTGAATTTAGGCCATCAAAACCCACGTAATCGTGACAGTTTCGTTTGGAGTTTGGTATGTAGGCAACAAGTGTTTCTCTCTTTAGATAGAATCGGTCATATTCTTCATACTCCAATAAGTGGTGTTGAGTTACAAGAATTAAATGCTGTCGTAGGTGAGAGAGATGAAGTAAGTCATCGATTCCTAGAAGATGACATGACCGAGCTTAAGTCTATTGCATTACGACCTACTACCAGAATAATGCATAGAGTTTTAATGCACACAATTCTACTCCGTACTGGCTCATATGAGCTTGTCTATCCGAACAACTATAAAGCATTATATGCTATTTGGGGAGAAGTTGAAGTAAATTGACCAAAACTCATTCTAGATGAATTTCTGTCATTCAACCAAGGTCGTATGAATATTATTTATTTTGGTGAATATATTATGCGGCTGCTTATGAATCTCCAGATTCCTATTTCGGAATCCGATACCTCTATTCCAAAAACCTTGAATAGCCGCACCATTAGCCTCATCAAACTGCCACCAATACCTCTCACTATCATGAGCTTTCAAGAATGGAAATCTCGACCTCGCCAAGAAACCTCTACTCGACAACAACATCAATCAAGAGATGACATCCGCATGCCAACTCCATCCCAAAGCACTCGAGAATCTATTGATTTAATCGTAAGAAATCAAGTTATCTTGGATTCCCGTATTAAAAATCTTGATAAGAACATACTACAGAGACTTCTCAACGTGATCCAGGAAAATGCCCAGCCCCTCACTTTACTTGGTCAACATCGGAAGAACATACTAGTTCCGACACAAGTGACAGTGGAGGTAGACAATTTGCAAGGAGTTCCTCCAAAGGAAAATGACCAATGCAAGTTGAAGAAGAGGAGACAGAATCTGATTCTGAATGAGGTTGTTATCTTTTTTAGTGGTAGTAAGTTAGTTATTTCTTTGTTTCATACATTCTATAAGTTTGTATTCGTAACATTTGATATCTGTTGTTTCTGTGTTGCATCTAGTATTTTATTTTAATTCTATTGTATTTTATTTTAATTCTATTATCTTTTCCTTTTTGTCGATGACAAAGGGGGAGAAATTTGTAAACTAACCATTTTATGCAGGGATTACAAGTGTCACCATATATTCAGGAGGAGATATATAACTCCCATTATATATTTCTCAAAATAGTATCATATATAACAGGTGTTGTCATCAATCAAAAAGGGGGAGAATGTTAAATCACATGTTTCGATTCATGACAGAGCAATGAATTATACTACATGGATGAGCGACAAAAAGAAAAGGAATTATGCTGTTCAAACTACAAAGGAGACAAGGCTACAAAACTACGCATAATATGTTGATTTATTGAAGTTTTTTAGCCTTAGAAATATTAAAATATATCCTCAAGTAGTCAAGTTGTTTTAAAACTTCAAACTTTTTAAAAATGTGTAAATAATGCTTTGACTGTCAGGTCAGTCGACTGACTGTATATGGCCAGTCGATTGAATCCGTACAGATGCATAGAAATGCTCTGTTTTTAAACAACTTTGAATACTCAGTTGACTGATCATTTTGGGTCAGTCGACTGAATTCTTTCAACAGCTAATTATCTGAATGGACATTTCTTTTTTCCTAGAGTCACGTTCTAATATGAAGAGGTATGAATGCTTCTGTTGATCAGCACTCTTCATGAACGATTGCATCTCTTTAACTATTATATAAACATAAAAAATCCACTTCACAATCACCAATTTTCTGATTACTTTCTGATCTTACTTTCTACTATCTCTGCATTCTAAAAAACAATCATAACTTTCATATATTGCTCGAATCTCTGAAACAATTAACTTATTCTTTGATTCAAAGCAATATTTTCCTTTCTAAATCTTTATACACACATATATACTTGAGGAAAGATTATAGGAAGGTTGTACTATCAAAGACAAATCAGTGTTATTAAGAACACTAAGTGTCAAAGTAATTCTATTGAAACTGTTGAAGTCCTATTTGGTTGTTCAGGCGGGTAAAGTCCTCTTTCGGTTGTTATAGGCGGAAAAATCCTTTTCGGTTGTTCAGGTGTTGTATACCTATTCCTCCGGGTTAAGAGAGGGTTATTGTGAGAAATTCCAATGGGAAGGCTGGGACTGGACATAGAACGGGAAGTTCGAACCAGTATAAAAATTCCTGGTGTGCTCATTTTTATTTACTTTGCTATTATCATCTATTTCTACATTTAGACTTAATTGTATTCCATATTACACAATCCTAAGTGATAGCTAGCCAAACAGTAGTCATTTTCATTTGGTATCAGAGCTAGGCATCTTATAATCGTTACAAAGTTATCTGATATCTTGCTAATATGGAAAACAACACCAACAATACCACTAACACTGTTACTAACACTAGTTTTATTGAAGGTCAATCCACTGCACGACCTCCATTTTTTAATGGTTTGAACTATAATTATTGGTCTACTCGTACGAGAATCTATATGCAATCTAATAGTTTTGAATCATGGAATATCACACAGAATGAATACACTATTCCTACTGGAGAATATTCCACTTGGTCAAACACACAAAAATTAGATGCTACTGCCAATGCTAAAGCTATGAACATGTTATTTTATGCACTAGATAGAAATGAATGTAATCATTTTAGCATGTGTCAAACTGCTTATGAAATATGGAGAACGCTTAAATCACTCATGAAGGAACTAACAAAGTTAAATAAAGCAAAATATTACACAATCCTAAGTGATAGCTAGCCACACATTAGTAACTTTCAGGCTAGCTACCCTTAGCGGACATCCATTCTTCGATTTTCTTCTTGGATTTTGTCCATACTATTGCCTTTTGATGTTGGTTTTGATTGGTGCACCGTGATTTTGGGATAACCTCCCTTTGACTCGATATGTGATGGATGTACGCGATGGGCGATCATGACTATGAAGCTTTACCACCAGGCCCGAGACTCGAACTGGTAGTATCCTACCTTGAGAATTGCCTCACGTTCCTTGTCATACTTTTATCCTTATATGAGACCACCACGATTTTGGTTTAGCATTGTCGTAGTACGGCGCATCCTTATCCCTCGACGTGCTACTGGGGCGTTATATTCAAACTGTACGACAATGCTTGAAAACACATTAAGGGAGATTAATGTAAATCCTTAATGCTAAGAAAAATATTTATTTTATTGATTAGACATTACAAATATAGCGTATGCTACTATATACAAATATTTTGATGCATCCTTAAGAGATGAAAAATCCCTTGACATCTCGTTATTGCACTCCTGTTATATGTGATATTGATTTGTCTCACAAAAGGATATTTTAGTCTCGACTCGAGTGTTTTGTCTTCTCATTACGCTCGGGTCAGTGCTGAGTTTTTCATCGCATTGAAGATTATTTTCTAAAGGGTGAAGATGGAGATTTGGTATATTATATTACTAGTATTATTTCCCCATCATGTTTTTCTACTGCATTATTCTATTTTTCATTTGTATATATAACTCAGATAGATGTTGTAAATTTTAGTCAAATGTATAGTATAAATAGCTTCACGAACTGTTTATTTGATTATTATATTTCGTCATTCCGCTGCTAGATTCTGTTTTTGTTTTCTTCTTTTCTTATTTTTCTTAATTAACCCTATTGATTATCTGTGTTTTGGATTGTTAAAGTTGGACATGTGTGGATTATTGTCGATTTCAACCTTTCGAAATGTGGGCTGCCACAACAGCCCTCCAGGCAATAATGCAATGCCAACATTCATCCATACAAGTTAGTTCTGGGACTGAACAAAACTGAAGGCACCACTTTTATAACATCCAATTTGCAATCGTCCTCAGGACTAGTAGCATGTATCCCTTACACTTCAAAAGCTATACTTTGATTATCTTTAAGACATTCCAATTCGAAATACTTATGCTGGTTCAAAGTGGTTTTGCAGATATCATACCTAATCTCGGTCTTTCCAAACCGACAACGTTAGTTTATAAGCTGGCCAACGTTTGATTGTCGGTTATTTAATTACTAAATAAACAAATAATCCAACCAAAGATCAAATTTTCGAAGGAAGTAACACTGGTTAAGCCCAAGCAACTTTAAGCCTCTTAAGTAATATTTTCATTAACTAAAAAACTTTGCAAATATTTATCTCAAAATATCTTTACGAAGATATGTTCTCAAAACCACCTTTACTCTTTCTATATTCGGGAATTACTTATCTCAAAGGTATATGTAATGACCTGGATTTTTCGACATTTAATTTTGAATATTTAAAGGGATTTAAATATTGGATTGGGAACAAAAATTGAGTTTCGAATATGAAGATTTTGGTTGAAATAATAGAATGAATTTAAATTTCAAATATAGCAATTTATCGTAATATGGAAATGGTAAATAATTGAAATTGAATTCAATATGAATTGAAACAATTTCTAATGTTGATATAAATTCTATTTGAATTAGATTTGAATTAGTATGTTTTTAAACTGTAATTTCAAGTGATTTCGCCAATTTCTTAGATCATCGATTTAATTGACGCGTTAAAATTGCGATCCGGGGCACAATCTTGGATTTTGATGAAACCAATTCCATTGGATCCATAATAGAATATTATTATTGGATTTTAAATTTCTTAGTGTTTGGATTCACCGTTTGGTCATACAATCTAAAAACACCCAGAAATAATTTAATTGAATTTAATTTAAATAGTCGATTTAAAAAGCTATCTTCCATATATGATTCATTTGGGGCTCGAGGCTTGTTCCATTGCATTCGGGATAGGGGTAGAACATTAGGAATGCCAGGCAACACGTTTCGATTAGGGTCCGTAATTATTCAATGAAATATTTTGGAATTAATTAATATAATACAATTTAAAAGTCAAAACCTATTATGTCTCATCGTCACCCTACCACTGCACTTAGCCAACCTACCTTGTACCCGAAGCCACCTTTCCCTTTCCTTTTAAAAATCATGTCTTCTCTTATGAACGAAGAAAATCGAAATCGACATTTATATAGAAAAAGATAATAAGAATCAAATCTTGAACGAAGACGAATCGCGAGAGCTTGGAGAGGCGTTCAGTCAGCGCAAGGGTTGGTAGGCGAGTGTCGCGAGCATTCGGGTGGCGTGCCCGAGCAGAGGCGGTGTGAGTTTGATTAGGGTTAGTCGCGAAAGTTCTTTCACGTGCGCAACACATTGAAGCACGCCTATGCTCTAGTGAAGGCACGACGCTCGAAGGCAACTCGGTGGTAAGTGGCGATAGGTAAAGGGGCTTGCGAACTGGATGGCGGTGGTGGTTTGTGCTATGCATATGGGCTCGGCCTCATTTAGAGATTGGCCGATGTTCGTATGCTCGAAATGACTGTGTCGCGTGAGAGAGGGAATAGGAGACGAGGTCGCCTAAAAGCGTGAATTTGAAAGGAAGGTAATTTTATTTAAAAAACAATTTTAATTTTAAATTAATTATCAACTAATTTATTTTGAAGTTCATTAATCCATATCAAGTTCATACGAGGTGCAAAAATCATGAAACAAGTCGAGTTTGGTTCATAGCTGTGAAATCTACGCATAGGAATTGGTTTGTGATTTTTCGGAATCAACTGGAATTTTAGAAAAATTTAAAATTTGATTGTTCGGCAAATTAAAAATCAAGGTGAGTAAATCTCATTCAATTTGGTTGATTGGTTAAATTTATAGCAATTAAAAGTTAATTATTAGACGAGTTTATAAATTATCGTTAGTTGGATGTTATATTATATATATTAGTAGTTGGATATATTTCCCGTCGATTAGAGCGGATGAGACACTATGCGCCCCACATAATAGCGGATGACCCTATATTACCGCGATGTCCCGCCTCGAAGTGAGATGGCATTTTATGTTATATAACATATGTGGATGCAGGAAAACAGGTTGTAGCGGTCCAACTGGATTCCTCAAAAATGTTGATTTTAATTTCATATATGGCGATACATGATTTGTATGAATAATCTGATATAGATTGTGTGGTGATTTGAATTATTGGATGCTATAGTAGCACTGGCATTAATTTTATAACTTTTAACACCATAAATGTTATTTTTGAATTTGAAGGAATTAAAAGGGGATTTTGGATATAAAAATATTTATACCAAAATTTGGATTATTTTAAAAGAAATTGATTTGGATAAAAACAATGATTTGATTTCAGGATTTGTACTTATCTATTTCGGAAAATATTTTAAATAGAGATTTAAAAATAATTTATGTAAAAGATTTTTAACAATGAATTTGTTAGTGATATTTCTAGATTAATGGAAAGGAAGTTGAAATCGATATTAAAAGCAGATTTGAAAAATAAATGAGATTTATTAAGTAATGGGTTCGTAAAATGAGATTTTTAAAACAAGTAAAACCCAAATGAGTTTATAAATTTATAAACGATGTTTATAAATAAGGGAAATGATATCAGTTAAAAAATTAGGAATATAATTTCACAGTGTGAATCTATACTGAGATATGAAAATAGGTTTTAGGAAAATAGTGGATTCTATTTTGAAAAATGAGAATGTTTAGGGAATCAAAATGAAATTGATGTGATGTGAATTGAGAGGGATTTATAAATTGAATTGGTTATTGGGATTTTATAAAATTATTTTTATTAAGAAGTTAAGTTTGTTTTAAAGGGAAAATTTTATTTATTAAACTATGTAATTTAAAGCTAGTTAGTATTAAAATACTTCGAAAAGTGGATTTTCCAAATATCTAATATTAATTGAAATTAATTCTAATTTTTAAAATAAGCCTTGTAAATTAATTAGTTTTATTTAAAAATGAATTGGAAATGAGTTATCGATGTTATTTAAAGTGTTTTAATATTTTAAATAATTACTTGAACTTGTGTTAAAAATAAATTATTATTCTTTAAAAATACTTATCAAATATATAGAGTTTTTAAATGATTTTAATTTATTTATAAATCCTCTCGAGATTTATAAATCGAGTTTTATTTAGTGGGTGAGATTTTATAAGAGCAATATTACAACGGGATTCTGGAAACTTAAGAAATTGCCTAATTGTTGGAATACAGAAACTTCGAAAATGAATTTGAATTCATAAAGAAAGTTATAAGAGTTAAATCGGATTATAAATAAGTATAATTGAGATTTTGAAATTTTTAAAGAGAATTGGAAATTGATTCTGAAAAATTGTAAATGAGCTATAATGGGTTGAGAATTTGCAAATGAATTTGCAAATGTTTCAAATGAAAAATAAAATGGGAAATCTCCTATGTTGTGAATATACTTAACAGTCGAGGTAAGTTAGGGAATATTTCCTAGGTATGAATATTAGAAATGCTTTTGAAAAATATACTTATAATTATTTTTCCAAGTATTGGATTTAAATGTTTGGAGATATTTTAACTACGAAATGATTTGTATAGAAATAGTTTTTTCTAAGTACTGGCTTATAAGTCGAATTTGGAAATATTTCACTAAGTGATGAAATAAGGTATAATTTGGAACTACCCTGTTATGGGAATAAATATTTGAGTTTGGTTCACATATTGAAATATTGAAAGAGATTTGAATATATATATATATATACATATATGTAAAGATATTTTAAAATAAGTGTTTTTAAAAGATTTATGATATAAGCCTAGCGATTGCTTATGTGTATTATTTGATAGTCAAATAACAGATTATCAAATCTGGCCAAATTCGTTGATCATTTTGAAAAGATCGGGATCAGATTTAATTATCCGAAACCACTTCTATCCGATTTGTGCGTTATGAATTGTGATATCATGAAGATAATGGAGATGGTGATTTTGGAGATTCGGTTTGTCCAGACCCAGAACAACTTGTATTGTTGAATGCTTTCATTGCATCGTTTCCTGGAAGGCAGTGTTAGCATTCCAAGTATAAATGATATTCTAAAGGTAAACGTAGCCTCAAGCCTCATCAACTGGGAATGACTAAAACACGGGAGATGCAGTAAGGCTAAGTGGGTCGCACCGAAAAAGGGATGTTGTCACCTTTCTAGATACTCTCGGATGTACTATAATATAATTATGGATATGGTTGTGCATTGGAAGAGAATGCTCGATTTGGGTGGGAACCCCTGGGTGATTACATATACGGCACTATCCAGTAAGGGGTAGGTCGGTCCTGTGTTGGCAGGGATCGTTAGGTACGATCTCGGTACATTTTTCTAAAGATGTACTATGATGGGCGGTACCCTAGTAGCCCAGTCATCATATGGAATCCAATATCCACCACGAGCCCGTATGGTTTTGATTGTGTCCAACTATGCTGAAACGTGAGATGCAAGCATTTCAGCTATTTTCTAGTTTTATTTTCTGTGGACACTATTATAATATAAGATGATCTTGATATAAAATGTTTTAGTTATCGTAAGGTAAAAACTCATCGTATTTATCTGTGGCGTGGTCTTACGAGATACCTTTATTTTCAAAGGATTTTGATAACAGTAATAATTTAAAGTGAGTGTGTTTTCTCACGCTGGTTTTGTAGACAGACTCGGATGTTATTTTATTATAACGCTCAGGTCAGACCAAGTATTACAGATTTAAGTTAGGATTGCTGGAGGAGTCTTAGGCGTATTTTACATACTTGGTTATTTCCATTGTATGAGTCATGCTGTATATTCAGTATTTATGAGGACAAGTTATTATAACTGTCCAGATTGATTGTTGGACGTTGTACTCTGATGATTGTGTGCATACATACAACTACAGATTCTTTTGTATAAAAATTTGTTATTATGTATTATATTTTGTTCTACTGTCACTGTAAGATTCTGTATTGTTGTTTCTATTTTCGTATATCCCTTTTCTTCTTAACCCTTAATGATTAGTATTTCTGTTCAATTTAAGTTGGACATGTGTGATATATTATCGACTCAAAGGGTACAGAGATGCAGGCCATTACACTTGGTATCAGAGCTGAAGGTTAAGCAAGAACCTTGGTTTTGATGGGGATTACACATTAGAGATAGGGTCAGTAGTACCCTAGAATGAGTTTGAGTGTATTAATAGACATGAGTGCGGATTTGTTAGTGAACATAAATTGTTTTAAATTGTATTGATTTATCTGTTGAGTGGCTTATAAATTCTGGCTAAATAGTGGGATGCCACAAAGTCGATAGGAGTTTCTAAATACTTAAACACGATAAACCGTTACAGTATGGTTTTGAAGTGGGTAAATGAAATAATTTTACCCAAACTACATTTTGATCTGAAGGAAATAATTTTATAGAAATTATTATAGTATAGCTGGTATGTTTGGTTGTTATTATTATAATCAAAATAAGATTATAAATATTGGAATGGTTATATATAACCAAATTTAAATTGTATAAGCATGATTTATGTGAGTGGGTTATAAATAAAAGCGGATAAAACTAGAATTTGGAGATTTAAATCCTGAAAGGTTTGGAAAATATTTTTCAAGGAGTTGCCAAAATAAAATTAGTATTATTTTGAAAGGATTTTGAATAAAAATTGGTTTTAAATAGATTTTGGAAGTAAGTAAGCACTAAACCCACTTCAGTCGCTGGAAAATAATTCTGGTGATGACGGCACATCATCAATCTTTATTTTTGAGTTTCTAAGTGACGGATTGCTACCGAGGTTGTTGTTTCAAGATTGATTTGGAAAAAACGAGTTTGATTTAAAATTTCAAAGGGAATTTGGTTGGTAAAAGAAGGTTTGATTTTAAAATTCCAAAGCTAAAGTTGATATACAAAAGTGAATATTTGTGTGTGTGTGTGTGTATATATATATATTTGATTTTAAAAATGATTTGAAACAAATACCGAGTGTTTAAATTCTTGAATTTTATCCAAATGGTGTGTGGAAGCATCATATAGTAAGTTTGAACTTATAAGTTGAGAATGATATTAATACGGAAAGGAAGTGCGATAATTGAATTCTAGAATTAAAATTTAACTCGAGTAAGTTTAAATGGATTGAAGGAATTGAGATTTAACTTAAGCTGAGTTAAATAAAATTGAATTGGAGTTGGAAAAATATCGAATTGAATTAAATATCAAATTTGAGTTGAAATAATATCCATATTCAAGCTAAGTTATAAATGATTGTATAACTATGAGTTAATTTTTTTGAATGGAATCAACTCAAGAATAGAATTTATGAAAATGTAAAAGTTGTGTAACTTATAAATTGAAAAAAATGGAACTTCAGCTCTAAATGGAGCTCGACTTATGTATATTTCGAAATCTTCTTGAGTAAAATAGAAATGGAAAAGAAAACCAAGTTGAATGGTTAATTGATTTTTGAAAAGAAATGAAAAGCCGAAATTGGATTTAGTTGGAAATGAACTTAAGTTTGATATGAAATGATATGAATGTTGAATAAAAGGTTATAATTAACCTTAGTGTTAATCTTATGAAACGATTCATCGATAAATTTACATGAAATGAAATAATAAACTAAAATTGCGAATGGAATTGGATTTGCTTGGAAATGAATTAAAGAAGTGAATATGAACAAGAGTATAAAAGGAAATTCGCCTTAAGCGTAAAATGAGTGGAAATGTGTTTGAAATATTGATTGATAAGGATTGAAATATGGACTTAAGTCGTAAGTGATAGTAATAAGAAGGGGTAGTATAAAATGTTTATAGTATAACTCAAATAAAAAAGAAATGAAACAGATAAATCAAATTGAATTTGAATTATAGTGGAACGATGAATGAATATGGGATTTGAATTATAAATGAAACTTGAGTATGAACTTAAGTTTCAAAGTGGAAAATTCAAGTGGTGTATAAAAGGTTATAATAAAACTTAATATTTATTTTATGAGAGGAAACTTAAATAAATTGGCATGGATTGGTTTGTTGTTGAATATAAAATTAAGAAAACAAGATTTTGTGAATAAAATTGAATGTGGATTAATAAAAATTTGATAAATTGATTTGGAATCAATTTAATATAGTTATAAGCTTAAGTGGTTATTGTATTAAATGAATATCATCGAATTTTTATGGAAAAATTTGTCATTTGACGTAAACAGAAGTAGACAAAATTTGATGAATCAATAGGAAGTGAATAACTGATTTAGAGTCATTTGAAATGAATATGAATATGTTGTGCGTAAATATGAATTGAATGGTAATAAATCTTATGTGAATCATTTGGAATTGAATGAAATGGTGTATAAATTGAATTGGAAGTGAATAACAAAATGTTGGAACCCTATATTTGTATATACCTTCTAAAATACATGATATACCATGTTGGCATTATGAAATCATGTGTTAAAGTAGTTAAAGGGATGCAAAATTATTAAATTTATAAATTATGAAACTGATGTGTTTATTTGAGTAAGTACAGGTACATGGAACTCTTTGGCTAGATTTTGGTTGTGCAAATTGCATTTAAATTAAGCGAACTCGCTTAATAACGCTAATATAAGGTACGCTTACACTATAAATGCGAAAATGAGATAAATATTGATACATTTTGTGTTTTCGACCGTATGGGTCGATGTATATTATATTTAACATAGTGTAAAAGGTTCTCCGTACAATGGTTACTCTGCCAAAAGATTTCGAAAATTTAGGATGTTAGAAAAATTTGGAAAATTTTTGTTAACCAAAATTTGATTTCAAATTGTAACTGAAATAGGGGATTTGATTTATATATGAAAACTAATTATTTTAAATGGAACTAAAAGATTTGGGAAAATGGAATATCGGGTTTTCTCTTAGTAGGTTTTTGAAAAGTAATAGGTTTGGATTATTCGTCATACCTTAGCAATTTCGGGGATGAAATTCTTTTAAGGAGGGAGGAATGTAACGAAC
Organism: Allium cepa; assembly: GCA_030765085.1. Lineage (NCBI taxonomy): Eukaryota > Viridiplantae > Streptophyta > Magnoliopsida > Asparagales > Amaryllidaceae > Allium > Allium cepa. The sequence goes on along the minus strand of CM060940.1, from coordinate 695,774,473 downwards.
CAGATTTTTCGACATTTAATTTTGAGTATTTGAATGATTTTAAATATTGGATTAGGAATAGAAATTGATTTTTGATTATGAAGATTTCGGTTGAAATTATAGATGAATTTGAATTTCAAATATAGTGATTTATCGTAATACAGAAATGGTAAATAATTGAAATTGAACTGAATGTGAATTGAAATGATTTCTAGTGTTGATATAAATTCTATATGAATTAGAACCGAGTTAGTAAGTTTTTAAAACCGGAATTTCAAGTGATTTCGCCAATTTTTGAAATCATCGATTTAATTGACGTGTTAAAATAGCGATCCGGGACACAATCTTGGATTTTGATGAAACCAGTTCCATTGGATCCTAATAGTGTATTATTATCGGATTTCGAATTTCTTAGCGTTTGGATTCACCGTTTGGTCATACGATCTGAAAAAGCCTAGAAATAATTTAATTTAATTTAATTTAAACAGCCGATTTAAAAAGCTATCTTCTACATAAGATCGAATTAGGGCTCGAAGCTTGTTCCATTGCATTTGAAATAGAGGTATAACATTAGGAACACCAGGCGGCACGTTTTGATTGGGGTCCGTAGTTATTCAATGAGATATTTTGGGATTAATCAATTTTATAAAATTTCAAAGTCTTAACCTATTATGTCTAATCGCCACCCTACCATTGAACTTAGCCAACCTACCTTGGACCCTAAGTCGCCTTCCCCTTTCCTTTTAAAAATCGCATCGTCTCTTAGGAAAGAAGAAAATTGAAATCGACATTTATATAAATAATAATAATAACAATAATCAAATCGCAACCAAAGACGAATCGCGAGAGCTTGGGGTGGCGTTCGGTCATTGCAAGGGTTGGTAGGCGAGTGTCGCGAGCATCTTGGTGGCATACACGAGCGGAGGCGACGTGAGTTCGATTAGGGTTAGTCGTGGCAGTTCTTTCCATGCGTGCGATGCGTTGAAGCACACATATGCTCTGGTGGAGGCACGCCGCTCGAAGGCAACTCAGTGACAAGAGGTGATAGGCGGAGGGGCGGGCAAACTAGATGGCTGCGATTGTTTGTGCTACGCATATGGGCTCAACGTCGTTTAAGTTTGGCTAATGTTTGTGTGCACAAAATGATTGTGTCGCGTGAGAGGGGGAAGAGGAGACGAGGTCGCCTAAAAGCGTGAATTTGAAAGGAAGGTAATTTTATTTGATTTTTTTCTAAATTTAAGTTAATTATCAATTAATTTACTTTGAAGTTCATTAATCCATTTTAAGTTCATATGAGATCCAGAAATCATGAAACAAGTACAGTTTGGTTCGTAGCTGTGAAATCTACGCATAGGAATTGGTTTGGGATTTTTCGGACATCTAGGATTTTGGAAAAAATTAAAATCTGGATGTTCGGCAAATTAAAAAATCAAGGTGAGTAAATATCTCTCAATTTGGTTGATTGGTTAAATTTATAGCAATTAAAAGTTAATTATTGAATGATTGGATGGGTTTATAAATTATTATCAGTTGGATGTTACATTGTATATATTAGTAGTTTGATATATTTTCCGCCGATTGGAGCGAATGAGACACTATGCGCCCCGCATAATAGCGGATGATCCTATATTACCGTGATATCCCGCCTCGAAGTGGGGTTGGTGTTTTATGTTATATAACATATATGGAAGCAGGGAAACAGGCTGGAGGGATCCAATTGGATTCCTCAAAAATGTTGATTTTAATTTCACATATGGTGATATATGATTTGTGTGAATAATCTGATATTGATTATGTGGTGATTTGAATTATTGGATGTTATAGCAGCAATGGCATTAATTTTGTAATTTTAAATACCACAAATATTATTTTTTAATTTGAAGGAATTAAAAGGAGATTTTGGATATAAAAATATTTATATCAAAATTTGGATTATTTTAAAGGAAATTGATTTCGATAAAAATAATGATTTGATTTTCAGATTTGTACTTATATATTTCAGAAAATATTTTAAATAGAGATTTAAGAATAATTTATATAAAAGATTTTTCACAATGGATTTTTAAGTGACATTTCTGGATTTATGGAAAGGAAGTTGAAATAGATATTAAAAGTAGATTTGAAAAATAAATGGGATTCATTAAGGAATGGGTTCATAAAATGAGATTTTATAAATGAGATATTTTTTAAAACAAGTAAAACCCAAATGAAGTTTATAAATAAAGGAAATGATATCAGTTGATAAATTAGGAATATAAGTTCACAGTGTGAATTTGTATCGAGATATGAAAATAGGTTTTTGGGAAAAATAGTGGATTCTATTTTGAAAAGTGAGAATGTTTAAGGAATCAGAATGAAATTGATGTGATGTGAATCGAGAAGGATTTATAAATTGAATTAGTTACTGGGATTTTATAAATATATTTTTATTAATAAGTTAAGTTTTTTTTAAAGGAAATTGTTTATTTACTGAACTATGTAATTTAAAGCTAGTTAGCATTGAAATACTTCGGAAAGTGGATTTTCCAAATATCTAATATTAATTGAAGTTGATTCTAATTTTTATAATAGGCCTTGTAAATCAATTAGTTTTATTTAAAAATGAATTGGAAATGAGTTTTCATTGTTTATTAAAAGTGTTTTAAGATTTTAAATAATTACTTAAACATGTATTAAAAATTAATTATTATTCTTTAAAAATACTTATCATATGTATAGAGTTTTGAAATGATTTTAATTTATTTATAAATCCTCTCGATATTTGTAAACTGGGTTTTATTTAACGTTTGAGATTTTATAAGGCAACCTTATAATGGGATTCTAGAAACATAAGAAATTTCCTAAATGTTGCAATACAAATACTTCGAAAATGAATTTGAATTCATAAAGGAAGTTATAAGTGTTAGATGGGATTATAAATAAGTATAATCAGGATTTTGGAAATTGATTTTGGAAAATTATAAATGAGCTATAATGGATTGAGAATTTGCAAATTAATTTCTAAATGTTTCACATTCAAAATAAAAAGGGAAATCTTCTATGTTGTGAATATACTTAACAGTCGAGGTAAGTTAGGGAATACTTCCTAGGTATGAATATTAGAAATGCTTTTGAAAAATATACTTGCAATTATTTTTCCAAGTATTGGAGTTAAAAGTTTGGAGATATTTTAACTACGGAATGATTTATATAGAAATATTTTTTTTCTAAGTAATGGGTTATAAGTCGAAATTGGAAATATTTCACTAAGTGTTGAAATAAGGTATAATTTGGAATTACCCTATTATGGGAATAAATATTTGAGTTTGATTCGCGTATTGAAATATTGAAAGAGATTTGAATATATATATATATATATATATATATATATCTATGTAAAGATATTTTAAAATAAATGTTTTTAAAAGATTTATGATATAGGCCTAGCGATTTCTTATGTGTGTTATTTGATAGTTAAATAATCGACTATCAAATCTGGCCAAATTCATTGATCATTTTGAAGAGACCAGGATCAAATTTAATTATCCGAAAACCACTTCGATCTGATTTGTGCATTATGAATTGTGATATCGTGAAGATAATGGAGATGGTGATTTTGGAGATTCGATTTGTTCAAGCCCAGAATAACTTATATGGATGAATGCAATCATTGCATCGTTGCCTGGAATGCAGTGTTAGCATTCCACGTATGAATGCTATTCTAAAGGTAAACGTAGCCTCAAGGCTCATCAACCAGGAATGACTAAAATTGGGCAGATGTAGTAGGGCTAAGTGGGTCGCACCCAAGTAGGTTATTTTGTCACCTTTCTAGATACCCTCGGATATACTATAATATGATTATGGATATGGTTGTGCATGGAAAAGAGAGCGCTCGATTTGGGTGGAAACACCCAAGGTGATAACATATACGGTACTATCCTATAAGAGCTAAGCCGATGTTTTGTTGGCAGGGATCGTAAGGTTCGATCTCTGAGTGTGTTTTCTCACGCTGGTTTTCCAGACTAATTCAGGTGTTATTGTATTATAGTGCTCGGGTCAGACCGAGTATTACAGATTCAGGTTAGGATGCTATGGAGCACAGGAGATGTGATGGAGGAGTCTCAGGCATATTTTACGTACTTGGTTATTTCCACTGTGTGAGTCATGTTGTATATTCAATATTTATGAGTAAAAGTTGGTATAACTGTCCAGATTGATTGTTGTTGTTGTACTTTGATGACTATGTGTATATGAACAACTATAAATTCCTTTGTATAAAAATTTGTTATTATATATTATATTTTGTTCTGCTGTGATTGTGAGATTTTGTATTGTTGTTTGTATTTTCTTCTATCTCTTTTCTTACTAACCTCTAATGATTTGTATTTCTGTTCAATCTGAGTTGGATACGTTTGATATATTCTCGACTCAAAGGGTATGGAGATATGAGCCAATATAGTATAAGCATTCACAAACCATTTCATTTTAAATGTTTAGATGATGCCCCTATATACTTAAATCCATAATTGAGTAAATCTTCTACTTTCAAAAATACACTTTATTGGATCAAAACGAATGTTGTGTAAAACATCGTTATGACAACCTAAAAATACTTGTATAGAGGTCCAATTAGTCTTCTTTAATTTTAATTTTCGATGTCGAACTCAAACTATTTATTGGTCAGAAATGAAGCCGATCAAGTTGGGGTACCATTACCTCTCAGACCTTGAATAAAAGGCATTCCTAACTTCAAAACGGCTGTATGTTACACACCTCGAAACTTAACGTCAAATATAGGATATAAATATAAATCCCATATACTATAAAAAAAATCTTCTTCAAGAAATCATCTACTATAACAACCGTGTTATAGTCTATGTCTTCCTCACTTTCTCGAAAACATTTATTACAATAAAAATATTGAAATCCATGTCTTCCTACCACTTAAGATATTTTAAATCACTTTTTAAAACCATTAAACTCCATTTGAAAATATCACTTTCAAACTTTCTTTTTAAAGATTGTTTTAACCTTTTAAAACAGAAATATATTTCCTTGATAAAATCCATACTAAATTTCAACATAATCATTTCCATATTTAAAAACTATATTTATAAATCTTCTTCTATTTCATAAAACTTCCTTTTTATAAACCCTTTACTTATAAAACCGCATTTATAACTCTATCCCTTTATAAATCCTATTTGTTTAAAAAAACTCATTTAAAACATCAATTACAATCCGTCTTTAAAGTTTCCTCTATAATTATGAATTTGTTTTATAAATTCCCTTCTATTTATAAAATATCGTTTTACATCTCCCAATTTATCCTCACTTTCAATTTCCAAAAATTGAATCGACTATGTTTTCTAAAACAGCTTTCCACATCTTATTATAAATCCACAATTTGTGATTTATTTTCCCAATTTATCCATTGATAATAGTTTCCCTTCTATTTATAAAACACCGTTTATAAATCTATCCTTTTACTACTAAATTACGATTTTACAACTTTTCACTTTATTTGTAATATGTCACATTTATAAATTTTCACACTTATAAATAAATCTTAATATGCGTGTGTGTGTGTATATCACTTTAAATAAAATAATTAACAAGTATTTATACCAAAATATTTCTCTCCTTTTCAAAACTGTTTTCCTTTATTATAAAAGAAGGACTTAATTTTAAGATTTTAAAAATCTTTATTTTTTACAGTTCAAAAATCTCTATTTACAATATTTTATAAACTATTAATTTATAATATATAAAAATCATACTTTTTATCTAATTTAAAATAAATTCCTTCATTTTATAATTCAAGAATTATTATTACCACATATAAAATTTTAAAATCACTTAAAAACCTTTTTTTAAAACTAAATCTTCACTTTACAATATTTCAAAATACTAAAAATATGGCCTAGTGCTACCATAGCACTAAATAGGAAAAAATCATCAATGTCATCAAATATAGCATCAACACATCATATATCAAAATATATGAAAAGTAAATTCAACGGTGTGAGGAATCAAGTTGGATCCCTCCAACCTGTTCCCCTACATCACATAAAGTATAATCATAAAATATAAATCAATCGCTTCGAAGTGGGATCGTATACAAAGGGTCATCCGCTATTTATTATCATCATATTTGTTTATTTTGAACATTATTATAATCAATGGGATAGAAAAGAATTTATGTTAAACAAAAATTTTCTGTTTATATTTCTTCATTTGTCAATTGTTAGCAGATAGGATATTATTCGATATCCATTCGTATCTCCAAATGCGAATATCTGATATCCGAAAATGATTTCGGATGCAGATGCGAATAGTTCCGGGTCCGAAAGTGTCCTTTGACACACTTATATCTACTTACCTTCTCTCCTCCACTAACGGATCCATCAGTCACTGATTGCTCTGTTTATGTTACGAACGAGATAACTATATTGTATAGTTATGATTGAGTCACCAAGTATTTCTAAAGGCACTATATCCTCAATAGTGTAGGCCACAAGGCTAGCTTCTCCGATTTGAATTGACAAATATTTAATGTGTTGATACTCAAAACATGTGAGTTTAGAGGAATTATAATCTAATTTTAGGCAACCAGGTATGTGAATGTTGTTATACCAAGTTTACAATTATTCGATACTCGTGACATAAGTTATGTTTTTAGTCCTTTTATAGCGGATGTGATTAGATCTATCAAACAGGTAGGGCAGAATCAATGATCTATCTCATTTGACCATTTAGTATATGAATCAATTTGAACAAATCGATTGGGTTTACATATCACACATTTAATCTATTTGATGAATTAAATTTTATTTGATTAATAAAAATTTAAGAAGTATATATGGAAAAAAGAAAAAACCAAATCTTGCATTACATACATACATACATACATACGTACATATATATTTCACTTCTGATTTTTTTGAAATAATTATAATTTCAAATTCTAGTTCTAATTTTAATCAGAATTCAAATTTTGAGATTTTCAACTACAAAGTCAAAATGCAAAATTTTAAAACATAAATTTTCTGATGTAAATCAAATTTTCAAATTCAGATTTAATGCAAAATTCAAAGTTTTAAATATTCAAACTCAAAAATCAAAATTTTGAGCTTCAAATTTAAAAAATAAAAATTGCATTTCAAAATCCAAATATAGAATTCAACTTCAAAATTCAAAATTTCAGCTTTTTTAGAATTCAACTTTTCAAATTCAAATTTTATGTGTGGACTTTGCACGACTATCCTGTGACTTAAAAGGTGAATAAAACATTAAATTATTGTTCAATTCAAAGTTTATATTTGGAGGTGTACCCTACTATTTACTAAGTAGAACTGTTCATCACTATGGAAAACGATTTCGAGGGTGGTATTTTAGAATAATTATTTTCAAGGACATCATAAAAAAAACTTTATCATGTCATTGAATATTATACTTTATTATATTTTGTCGTTGGAACTAAATTATTCTAAAGTGTTGTCCTGTAAACGTATTACCTTGGACTAAGTAACCCTTTAAGTGAAAATCCTCTACATATATAATTAATATATATAAACATTTTTGGCCATGATTTTAAATTTAATATCATTTTATTTTAATTAGATATAGATATTAAATAAGTCTATATGTGTATGTGTGTGCGTGCGTGTGCATACACACATACATATATATTAATCTAAAATTTAAAATAAATTAGGTTTAGGATCTTAAAAACCAATTCAACAAAAAAGAATTCTTTTGATAACAAAACTGATATTTAATATAAAAATGAAATTTCTAAAATATCTATTATATTTTTGACTAGAAAAATACTATGTTTCATATTATTAGTTCATTATTCAAAATTTATATTTTTAACATGATCAATAAGTATAATATCATAATATTTCAGCTAGAAAAATTAAAGTAACTAAAATATATTTTCTACAAAATCTGAACAATTATATATACATATTATTTTAAGGGGCATTTCACTAGAAGGACAAACTTTGCAGTCCAATTAGTTTCTAGGACACACATCTATAGAAATTAATTGTAAGGCCAATGTCGGCAGAATAATTACTTTTAAGGACAAAGTCTGAAGTCTAATTACTTTCAAGGACATAATTTCATAAGTTTTTAGGCCTTAGAAACTAATTATTTTGCATTTGTCCTTAAAAGTAATTATTTCAGTTGTGTGTTCTACAAACTAATTGCACTTGCCAAAGAGGCCCTTGTGGCTAATTTCCACTTATTTTAATTTGAAAATAATTTTAATAAAAAATCAAAGATATATGTTATATATATACATATACATATACATATACATATATGTGTGTATGTGTGTGTGTTATATTATATGTACATACACACATTAGAAAACTCAAAAATATAATTATTTTATTTTGTAACGTTAAAAAATAAATCACTTTATTTTATTTTTGGCGCAGCATTTTGCTAAAGTCGAAACAACTAAAGATTAAGGGTTGGGCTTTAATACGTAAGCTTCGATTCTGAAGTAACACCGAAGGAGTTTTGTGGTGGAAAAGCAGTAAATGTTAGAAAGTAGAGTAAATTCTAAATTAAAAAAAACTAAACCAAAATTTATATTGGATCGAAAAGACCTCTATACCCAATTTGGTACTTTTTTCCTTTAGAGTTATAAACGAAGATTACAAATTGAGTTCTTAAGCAATTAACGAGATTTTTACGAGAACTCCAATCGAGAAATGTACACTTTTCTTTGTATTTAGTATTTGATTTCTTATTTGATGACTGGCGTGGAATCCATGCCTATTTATAAGGATTTGTAATGGACACAAATTGATGATTTACAGCACCAGATTGGAGTGGACATTTCATTTTCATTCAGCGCATTTTCCTTTGCGTCTACAAATTGATGACATATAATTAGTTAATACCTCTACCTTCATCTTTTAACTTTGGCTGATGCATACATGTAGCACCCTTGAGCGAGTTGTTGGATCATATGCATTGACAATAGGGAAAATGGGGAAATTAAAAAAAATTCTTTTTATTGGTTTGCATTAGATCTTATTTTGTGTTCACATAAAAATATATTTGTGGTAAATCATGTCTAGTGATTATTAATAAAGGAGTTTGTTGTTTCAATTCTAATTTAATTAAATTATATTAAAACTTAATGTATGTTTATTTTGTATATTATGATTTAAGTTTATGAAATATAATATATGCTGTTATTTTAGTTCAAATTAATTTTAATTTTATTTATTAATTAAATGTGTGCATTTATAACACAAATGTAACAACATAGTAAATAAATGTGGTAGACTGAACTACGATTACTATAAAGGGTATAATGTCATGGATAATAATAATGTCACATATAAACATGTGTTTGTGTACATATAAATAATTTTTTTTGATCATCAATGTATTTACCAATATGTATATGTATGCATCCTATTATTAATCTTGGTATAATATAACATTTTTCTAGATTCGATTAAAAACTATATAAGTTAAAGCCGAATATATAAGTATATATGTGTATACATATATGTATGTATATATATATGTGTGTGTGTATGTGTATGTATGCATATGTGTACGTATATGCGTGCATATGCATGTGCGCACAAAAATATTTATCCAAAACAAAATGTAACAACCCAGTATTTTGTGATTATTTTAATTATTTAAACTAAAACTCCCGATTTAATTTTTTTTATACTTCTTAAAATGGATAAATTTTGTTATTTTAAAAGTATATTTTGATTTTTGTGTGAATTATAATTTCAAACCTGAATAAATAGAATACTTCAAGTAAATGTGGATTTTGGTCAATCTGGTCAAACTTTGATTTTAAAATTTAAAATTTAAAATTTTGAATTTATGAATTTTATATTTTATAATGAAAATAAATTAAATTTCAAGAATACTTCTTTTTATTTTGTTGAAATCTGATTTATATTGTGAAAGTTATGCTTTTTACAATATTGTATGTAAATTGATTTATTTAATAAAATTGTCTATTTTAATTTATATAAATAATATTTTATTTGTCAAATCTTGTTCTAATTTTTATATATGTGCATGATATGGCATGTTAGGTATATATTTTTATTTTAAAACATTTTTAAAGTGATGTTATAATTTTCCAAAGCTTATTGTATTTTATTTTCAATTTTTAAAACCCTGGTTTCTATTATTTAGCTATTTTGTTAATTAATTACATTTATCTAAAATTTATTTATTTATTTCTTTTCATACATTATTTTGTTGTGTTTTTATTTTTTTAATATTCATTTTTCATGTGTTTAAAAATGTAAAAAGAATAAGGAAATTTGAAGAGTTTATAACTTTCACATGCCTTTGACTTTCCACCTTCTTTTACCTTTTCATTTGCAAATCAACATTTGCATTCAATTTGGCTGACCATGTCCTTTCTTCAACCATCGCCCTATATTTTTCATGAAAAAAATAAGTTTCTCATTCTAAAATTTTCAGCTATCATCTTTGAAACAAATTTTGGTAATGATTCTTCTCCTTTTTCTTACATTTTTTCTTGTTTTATGTGATTTTATGCCTTGCTTTCATCTATATGGTTCGGCCATAGCCTCCTCCTTCACCACCACCTTCATCACGACCTTGTTCAGCTGCAAAACACCTCCATCTCCACTGACCTACCTGGCCGTGGCTTATATGATGCAAGATCTACACAAAAATTAGCAAACACTTCTTATTTATGCATAGCCGAGTCCACCTATTGCCTTCACCACTTCACCACACCTCTTGGCCACCACTTGCACCACTTCCACCAGCCCCTACCTGACTCTAAGCCACTTCCATACCATCCCCTAGCCTCCACCAATCATGACTGAGCCAATTGGAGCCATGGCCGAGCTTGTGATGCACACAAAAATCCATTTTTGCCTTGGCTTGTATATTCATGCCATTAATCACCTAAGCAACTTCCACATCTTCTTACCCTAGCTAGGCCGACCATATTGGACCCATACTTAACCAAATACACCCCATGCCCGTGCCTTATCATCATATGGCCATGCATGGTATTGGTGAAAGCAAGTGCAAGTCATTTGATTTTATGTTGTGCATAAATTCTAGCTTGTAGATGTTATATTTAGTGTTGAAATTCATTTCACATATGTTGTTTTGTTTCATATGCACGAGACAACTATTTTGGCTCTCCCCACACTTGAATCATAGTCGTGCTTTCGTGCCTCTATGGATCTTGGTTTGTGTGTTTGGTTGTATTATCTCCAACTTGTAGAGGTGAGTATTTCTCACCAGACATTTTGTACTTATATAATTAGTAAACTGATAGCATTTGAATCTGTAGATATTATTATCATGTTATAACTACCTATGCTATGATCATATGATGTTCACCCTATTTATACACTTGTCAATCTGTTACTGTTACATAATGTTATTCTGTTTATTTATATGTTTATCACACTGCAAGTTCCCTGTAGATTAGAATCATTATGGGTTGAAATGATATATACCCGAATGGACTTTAAAATAGGAAAAATTGTTATAGGATGAAATGATAGGCCTGAACGATTTTTATTATTTTTATTTAACTTGGGATTGCGGGTTTGAAATGATAGAATCCAGATTTTCTTTGTAAATTACGGGTTGAAATGATATATTATCCGTATCATTTGAGTTAGGTTAGAAAATTATATACGGACCCGTGGTTAAAATGTATTTTTCTAAAATTTTTAAAATATTACATAAATGTAAAATATTATGATATTTTGATTTATATTTAATTAAAAATGATTTTTATAAAATATTAGTGATTTTTTACAAGTTAAATAAGTGAAATAAATAAATAGTAGAGTAGAATTTGAAATATAAGTTAATTTTGAAATTTATGATTTTTGTTTATAAATGAAGTTTAAATTAAGTAAGGAAATATAATAATTTGATTTAAATTTGAATTTAAAATGATTTTATAAAGTGTTATTGATTTTTTTAATAAATTAAAAATAGTTAAATAAATAAATGTTTAAAATTGAAATTTGAGATATAACTTAACTTGGAAAATGTGAAATGTGTTTTAGAATAAAAGTTAAGTTAAGATAAATAAAATGGAATCTAAATATAATTTATGAAATGGTAAATTAAATTAAATGTAAATTAAATGAGATGTTATAAAATTGTACATTAATTTTTAAATGAATTATTTAAGAAATTTGATTTTTGTATGAAAATTTCACTTTATAACATCATAAATTTAAGGGTATTTAAATGATTGTTTTTAAAGTGGAAAAATATTAAATTCTATAAGTTATAATGATTTAAATTAAAGTTTTAATTGTTTATGAAATTGTATTGAAAATTTAAAATTTAATTTAACCGCATTTTAGAAATGATATCATTTCTGAAGTAAAGGATATTATTGCATTTCTAAGTGCTGTAATTGATACCATTGAACTAAATGGCAAAAATGAACTAAGGGCTATTACAGTACTTTGTAAGTGTTGTGGTTGCTGAATTTAACTAAAGTTTTTATTTGAAACCTAAAACCTATTACAACATTTTAATGCCGTCTTTGCTAAATTTAATTGTTTTAAAACATAACTTTCCGTAGCAGTTTCTAAGTGCTACGAAAGTTGAATTTTCACTGTTTTGATAACTTTAAGTGAATAAATGAACTTTGAAAAGTTAAAATTTTGGAAATTGAATATTTGAATTTTAAATATAATGACTTCATTTTTAAATGGATTAAATGGAGTATTTTGATTTGAAAATATAAACCATTTTGAAATTTGATTTGGAATGATATTTAAATTAAATAAAATGAATGTGGTTTGAAAAATATGATATTTTGATAATTTGAAATGAATTTAAAATGATATTGAATTTTGAAATGATATTTGATTTAGAAGTAAAAATACCATTTTGAAATTTTTAACCACGAGATGTATTTAATTTATGGTTTAACTGATCCTTAGAGGATGGGCGATCCCAAGAATCCTTTAAGTTATTGTGCATTACTACTACAATTCACTTGAGTTGGTTTACATTATATATATAAGTATGTATGTCCTGACTCGAGTGTCTCGTGTTTTACTTTACGCTCGGGTCAGCCTGGGTATTTACAGCTTAGCATTGGATTTCTTTTCTGAAGTTAGGAATCGCTGGAGATTCTGCTTGTCTATTTATCTATTCCCTTTCAGTTTCAGTTGTTCTATTTCAGCTCCGGTATTTATAAACTTCTATGTATTTGAGATTTCTATTGTATATGTTTTTCAGACTGATATTATGTATTTGTTTTGAGATTTTGTTATAGTAGCTTCATGAACTACTATGGTATTTTAATTTCCGTTGCGAGTTATTCTGATAATTATGTGTCTGTGATTCTGTGACTGTTTTTCATTTGCTCCAAAATTATCTACAATGCGGTATTTTGAGCAATTCAAGTCCGGCATGTCTGGATGCGAATGGCTGAAAATATCGGGTTGTTACACAAAATATGTTTTCTTCTTTCTTCTTTGAGAGAAATGAGAGATCTTGTCTAAGCAGAAAGCACTCATACATTGTGTTTTCCTATTTCAAATGTCAAGAGCAATAACTTTTTTATAAATTTTTTAAACCATAAGCATGTATTATATTATGTTTGTAATATTCGAAAAAATATTTTTATTTGAAACCGAGAATAACAGGTCCTTTTTTATTTTAAAACCATGAATGAATTCAAATATAAATCTACATTTAATTTTAATTTAAACTGAAAATCATTTTACATATATAGGTATGAGCCATGGGAAAATAGTCCTATTTTTAATTTTCAACACGAATTAAAAATGCACAGATATAATTATACACATATAAATTTTTTAATTTTAATTTTGAAATAATATTCTTTTTTTGGCTGACTACAAATATGTATAAATCAACAATTTTGATTTCTAGATAAAATCTATTATTTACCATTTATTTATCGATACTTTGGTGTTAGGTACTTCCTCTACAAATCCTTTGTTCCTTGTCCCTGACTATGGTGGAAAATCTCGTTTTATGGGCTTCACCAATTCCTTTTTAGTGGAGGCCGGGATTTTTGTTCTATGTATTTAGACAAAAGAGAACACAGCAATTTATGGCCATCTACATTTCAAAATATCCAATGCCTTTTTTTAAGATCTAAAGGACATGAGTTTTGCCCCATGTTGCCTCATTATATGGCCATCCATCCTTTAGTGGTATAATGGGTTCGGGCCTAATTAATTATCATATAAATTAAATTGTTTAAATAATTATTTAATATTACATTTTAATTAAACCAATAAATAAAATTTACGAATAAATAATTAAAATGCCATAAAAATTCGATACAATATATATATTAATTTTATTACTAATTTATAATATTTATAAATCAATTTTGAATTGATTGAACTTAGACAATTAGCCAACAATGTGGTTATGTTGACTCCTTTGTGTGGACTTAATCCTCAGTCAATATTTAAGTTATTCAAATACTAAAGTCTGTATGGACTTTGGTGAAGTACAATATCGAGCACAAGTTCAGCTGCTTATAGCTCAGTTAAGTTAAACCAATTTTTAATTTTTATTAAGCCACACATTGTAATAATATTTTTTTGCATGTTTTTTTCCGTCATTACTGTATCATTGAAATATCAAGAGTTTGGTCAATGATAAAAAAATCTAATAATATCCTTAGTCACCTCTGTACACATATTAACAAAGGATATTACTGGGTAATATCGTCTGTTAATATGAAGAATAAAGCTGGTTAGGAGCGATCAACCGTGAATATTATTTTGGACGAGTATCGACATGTTGAATATGTAATAAAAAAGTTTCCGCTAAAGTAGATTCAAAATGTGCAATCCAGGCACAAGGGAATATCATGATGACTAAACACATTCAGAACAATATAAAGTATCACATGGAATACAGAATCACAGGGCACATAAGAAAATATAATATCGACATGAAAGTGTGTGTGTATATATATATATATATATATCAGCGAGTCTATAGAATAAAAGAATAGACCTTCATAACATACATATCAAGGCATGGGCTAATATAAAAAATATATGTACATAACATGAATTACTATCTCAACAAAAGATAACACTGGTACAAGGCTTAGCGCCAAAAAGTTACATATACTATATGTACATAACTAAATCCAAGTCAATACAATTCTCGGTACTTGAAATTTCTCGGTTTGACTCGAGTATTATAAAAGTAATAAACGGGCCAGACTAATTCTAAACAATAAAGGTGAGTATGATACGATACTATAATAAATACAGTAATAATAAATATTAATGTCATACTCTAATTCTAAAATATATGCATATCATTCATCAAATTCCGTGTCACAAATCTACAAATTTTCTCCTCGCAAGCAATCTCAAAATATGGTAATAGAAACGTTACAAAACATTTCTCAAATCAAAATTACCATGTCATAAATCCTTAAATTTGCTTTTCATAAGAAATCTTAAAATGTGATAATAGAAATCTCACAAACATATCATAAATCAAAGAATCTGCATGAAAGTGAGTCATAATATGATGTCAAACCCAAGGCATGCATAAGAGTATGCCAAAGACAAGCTTGAAGGCGAGTCAACATGTAAAGATGATTATAAAAGAATGTCGATGAACAAGCCTAAAAGCGAGTCACCACATCTAAAAGCATAGATAAGAGTACGTCGAAGAAAAATCCGAAAATAAGTCAATCATGCAAAGAAGAACATGAAAGAATGTCTATGAATAAGCCTAAAAGCGAGTCACCACATCCAAAGGCGTACATAAGAGTACCTTGAAAACAAATCCAAAAATAAGTCAATATGCAAAGACAAACATGAAAGAATATCGGTGAACAAGCCTAAAAGCTAGTCACCACATCCAAAGGCGTACATAAGAGTACCTCAAAGACAAATCCAAAAATAAGTGCGCATGCAAAGACGAACATGAAAGAACGTCAGTGCACAAGCCTAAAAGTGAGTCACCACATCCCGAATGATCATTTCTGATCTAAAGTGTTATATAGTTTCTAATACTATATACTCAAGATTCTCCTAATGTCCCGTAATCACTTGGTGATTCTTGAATATTTAGAATAAGATAATAAACTTCACTTCATAAAATAAAATAATCTACCAAACAAGTAAAATAATTAATCGATAGTAATAATAATATTCCATACCACTAGTCTACAAAATCGATTAATTAGAATCCTCATTTCATAGAAGTAATATTTTATATGAAATTACTTCTTTTAGAAACCGATTAAAAATGTGTCTATTGACTATATTTAATATATGAAAAACTATTCTTATTTGAATATAACCTTGAAATACTATTTCTTTGCTTTTAAAATTAGTATGATAAACATTTCTAATATTATATAATAATTTGGATTTGAAAATATTATCATAGGAAAATTTTATAGAATTTATAAAAGTGGTTTTTCAAATTCCATACTTATAATATGAATTTTTGAAAATTATTTTCAAAAATTCCTCAAGTTAACATATATCAAAATACATATGCTATTAGGGAAAATTTCCTTAAATCCATAGAATTGATATTCCATGATATTACAAGCCAAAATAGCATTACGAACCAAGAATCAGGAATCAAAGCAAAATAAACCCCAAATTTATAGAATTAAAATTCCATGAAATTACAAGGTTAAAGAATCAGAATTAGTGCAAGAATTAAGAATTAAAAAAAGGGAAGTTAAACTATAAATGCCTAAAGCAATCATGCTGCAGGGACTGCAACCTAATCTGGCCTACTACTATCATGCATCTATCGATCATTATGTAGTCCAGCTACTAAATCGAGTGTATTTTGACGATTATCAACATACACGCACTTTTAATAATTGATGGTTGAATCAATTTCTACATATAAACACTCAATTCAACCAATTCATCCATCAAACAAATTGAACCCATAACATGCAATTTATTTCAATAATTTTATCCAATTGCTACTAAAATTTACGCAATTTATAAGCGATTCATAAGCTATGAAAAGCATGAAAAGAAGGATATTTTTATTTAGATATAACAAATGTGAGTTAAGAGGATAACTTGCCATATTGAAGAGCAGAAACTAATCACCCGACCTTCAACAATTGCTACTCGAAACCTATCTGCCATATCCAAGCTTAGTCTTCAAGAATTCCAACTGTCAAACCTTATGCAACAACCTCCTAATAGGTTGAATGCATCACTAATCGACCGCTAGTATGTGAGCACAACGTAGTCGATTCAAGATTAGGGATTCAAGGTGTCGGTTTTATGATTTTTGTATAAGGGAGGATAAGATCTGGGTTAGATTAACAAGCATGTAGGTGGGCTTAGGCTTATTGTTTTAGGTCCGTTTAAATTGTTTTCTTTTTATTCTCAATGGATTTGGCACCTTTTCGATTCGATCGAGCTGTGTAACCTTTTATAAAAATCATTCAAGCTAATAGAATATTTTCTACAATTTTATTCTGATCCAAAATAATTTTTCTTTTATTAAAACACCTTTTTCTAGTTTTAGCCAAATTTTGAAATAATCGTTTTGTTTTTCAAAAAAAATCCTAAAATTCACATATTATTTATTTCACTAATATGAATTAGAAATGTCTTTTGGGGTTGCAAAACGCAATTTATATCTTAAATTGAATTGTAAATCAATAGTATTCATTTTATTCCCAAACAATTCCAAAATCTAAATTAAATTTCCAAACAATTCCAAAATCTAAATTAAATTCTCAAAATTCATTTCAATAAATTTACTTTATTTTAATCTTGATCAAGGTTGTTTCAAACTCTTCCCTTAAACGAATTGCGTCCCTACAATTCACTATAGAATTCTACAATCAATTTAATCAATAATACTAACCACAAAATATAATACACGCTTTATTTATTATTGCACTTTCACCGCACGACATTGATAAACTTTCATACAGTACGTACCTCTTGTAAAATTTTATTTCGTTGGAAGAACCATGTAGAAGAAATGTCTTATTCCATTAAGATGTAATCTATATAATAATATATGCATCATAGGTGCATACTTATAGCTATTAATAGTTCTTTTGAAAATTTTCTTTAATTTCAAAATATATAAAATTTTAGTAAAAATTTAAGTGTCAAAATTTTTAATTTTTTTGTCAAAGTCCCTTTGTACGGAGAGTCTTTTGAAAATTTCAATATAATAAAAAAGATATACATCGACCAAAACATGGTTAGAAACAATTTATACATAAAATTTGCCACACGATATAAAACTAACAATATATATAACACTTTAAGTAAATACTTACCTTGTTTTAACATTTTTCTAAACCAATTTATTAAATTCTTATGCGAGCGAGAGCGAGTTTGCGCCACACTAATCCAAATTGTCATCATGTGCCCATGTTTACTCATAGAAATCATATGAGATCATATCTTATAATAAAAAGTAATATGACATTAATATAATAGATTAATGAAATTTCATTTTCAATTTGGTTTCTTTGCATCTAAGTTTTAGGTATCAAAACTAAAAATTATGCAACGTTCCCATAAGCAAAGTCGTTTTTTTGGATAAGTAGCTTTTCGTAAAACCTTTCGGATCACAAAAATATAGCGTACGTCAAAAGTTATAGCTATTTTTGTAAGCATTGTTATCTCATATATCAACTTATTTATATCAGGTCCACCACTAAAAACTGCACTTTTAGCCTATTAAATGACAAAATTTTGTGAAATATTTGGAATAAACGTTGTTCTTTCTGCCACTGGCTTTTCAGAACGTGTTGAAATTTTTGGCACCCCCTTGCATCGTCCACTATGCGTGCACTTCATTTAGTGTAGAAGAGGCAAGTCCACTGAAGGAAGCTATTTTTGGTGCCTACATCATGATTGGACATCCCTACATCCCCCTTAGAGCACATATACTTTCATGACAACATTTATTTGTAACAAAAGGAATCCCTTATTGTTACAAGCTACGAATCTCGTATATATGATCATCCCATTTAGAATAACTTGCGATGTGAGACTAATCGTAATCCAATCTAGGTACCCACCCTAATACAATGTGAGCCACACCAAAAAATCTCCACCTTGGTGAGCATTTTCTCAATTCAACTTGAAGTTATACAATGTCCTCAAACACTTAGATAAGGCCGCTAACACCTCCAGTAGTTTAGATTAGGTCGCTGGCACCTCTCAATAGTTAGGCCAAGCTATTTTTACAAAGAGCTCTCTTTTCCACGTTGAAGAAGGCCACATTCTAACTTATAACTCCACCTTAATGAGCATCTCGAGCTCAAACCACATACTGGAGCATACTTAGGTTAATGCTGCATCATATTGGTCCCCTCGAACCATGGGCTCTGATATTATGTTGAAATTTTGGACATCCACTCACATTTTTCGCTATGCACACACTTCATTTAACGTAGAAGAGGAAAACCACTGAACGAAGTTCTTTTTAGTGCCAATGTCATGATTATACATCCCTACATCCCCTTAGAGCTCATATATTTTCATGTCAACATTTAGTTGTAAAAAAAGGAATCCATTGTTATTACGTGCTACTAATCTAATATGTGTGCTCACCACTTTTAGAATATCTTGCGATGTGGAACAAATCATAATCCAATCTATTCACCCATTCTAATACAATGCAAGTCACACCTAACAGAAAGCACAAGATCGTCGAAATCAGATTAACCATTTAAAAGTTATGATCAGGTGAATTTACTGCTTTTTAGAATGGTTTTCGTTTTTCGGACAGTGAAACGTTTGCGTAGTAATCTCACTTTAACCTTGGCAATCATTTAACAAAGGATATTATTGGGTAATATCATTTGTTAATATAGAGAATAAGGCTAGTAGGAGCGACCAACCGTGAATATTACTTTGGACGAGTAACGACACGTCGAATTATTTAATAATTTTTTTACGCTATAGTAGATTCGATATGTACAATGCAGGCATAAGGCAATACCATGATGACTAAACATATTCAGAATGATGTAAAGTATCACAGAGAATACAGAATCACTAGACAAATATAATATTGATATGAAAGTACATATATATCAACGAGTCTACAAAAATAAAAGATAGACCTTCATAACATACATGCCAAGCCCAAGGGTATATCAAAAGTATATGTATACAACATGAATTACTATCTCAACAAAAGATAACACTAGTACAAGGCCTAGTTGTAAAAAGGTACATATAATCTACATGTACATAACTAACTCCAAGCTACAACATCAAAACGAGTCCCAGTACTTGAAATGTCTTGATCTGACCTGAGTACCATAAAAATAATAAACGGGTCAGGTTAATTCTAAACAATAAAAGCGAGTATGATATGATACTATAATAAATCCCAATAGCAATAGTATTAGTGTCATACTCTGATTCTATAATAGATGCATATCATTCATCAAATTCCATGTCATAAATCTACAAATTGGTCATCATAAGCAATCTCAAAATATGGTGATAGAAACAGTCCGTAAATTAAATTACCATGTCATAAATCTCCAAATTTTCCTTTCATAAGCAACCGTAAAATAAGATAATAGAAATATCACAAAGCATATCATAAATCAAAGAAACCGCATGAAAGCGAGTCATAATATGATGTCAAACCCAAGGCATAAATAAGAGTATGTCGAAGACAAGTTTGAAGATGATTCAACATGCAAAGATGAACATGAAAGAACGTCAATGACCAAGCCTAAAAGCGAGTCACCACATCCAAAAACATATATAAGAGTACGTCGAAGTCAAATATGAAAATATGTCAACATGAAAAGATGAACATGAAAGAACATCGGTGAATAAGCCTAAAAGAAAGCTACCACATCCAAAGGCATACATAATAGTACGTTGGATACAAATCCGAAAATATATAACCATGCAAAGACGAACATGAAAGAATGTCGGTTAATAAGACTAAAAGCGAATCACCATATCCATAGGCATACATAAGAGTACCTCAAAGACAAATCAGAAAATAATTCAACATGCAAAGAGGAACATGAAAGAACGTCCGTAAACAGGCCTAAAAGCGAGTCACCATATCCCGAAAGTGATCATTGCTGATCTAAAGTGTTGTATACTTTTGAATACTAAATACTTGAGATTCCCTTAATGTCCCAAAATAACTTGGTGATTCTTGAAATTTAGAATAAGACAGTAAACTCCACTTCATAAAATAGAATAATCTACCAAAAAAGTCAAGAACTAATCGGTATAGTGATACTAATGTTCCATACAACTACCACTAACTCTACTAATTAGTATTTTCTCATTTCATAGAAGTAATATTTTATATGAAACCACTTCTTTTAGAAATCGATTGAAAACATGTCCATCGACTAAAATCAGTATACAGAAAACCATTCTTATTTAAATATAGCCTTAAAATACTATTTCTTTGCTTTTAAAAATATTATGTTAAATATTTCTATCATCATATAATAATTTGAATTTGAAAATATTATCATAGGAAAATTTTATAGTATTTATAAAAATGGTTTTTGCAATTCTATATCTTATAATATGATTTTCAGAAACTATTCTAAAAAATACTGTAAGTTAATATATATAAAAATATATACGTTATTATGGAAAATTTCCCCAAATTCATAGAATTGATATTCCATGATATCACAAGCCAAAATTGCATTACGAACCAAGAATCAGGAATCAAAATAAATAAACGCTAAATTCATAGAATTAAAATTCCAAAAAATTACAAGGTCAAAGAATCAGAAACAGTGCAAGAATCAAGAATTAAAACCAAGGAAGTTAGACTGTACATGCCTAAAGCAATCATTCCCCAAGGACTGCAACCCAATCAAGGCTACTACTATCATGCATCTAATTATCATTATATAATCTAACTACTAAATCAAGTGTATTTTGACGATTATCAACATACATACACTTTCAATAACAGATAATCAAATCAAATTCTACATTTAAACACTCAGTTCAACTAATTCATCCATCTAACATATTGAACCCATAACATGCAATTTATAAGTGATTCATAAGCTAAGAAAAGCGTGCAAAGAGGAATATTTTTATTTAGATATAGCAATGTGAGTTAAGAGGATAACTCATCTTATTGAAGAGCAAAAACCTATCACTCGGCTTTTAACATTCGCCGCTCGAAACCCATTAGCCACATCCAAGCTCAGTCATCAAGAAATCTAGCCGTTAAACCTTATTCTATACCTCCTAATAGCTTGAACGCATCGCCAATCGATTGCCAGTATGCGAGCACAGCCCAGGCCACCGTCTTCTGAAAGTAAGGCCTGCCATCTTATATGCTTAGCCAATAGCCTCCTCATCGCATCAACATCACTCCGACAACGTATGCCATCACTCTTCCTTCCACCACCGTCGCCCTAAACATCTCTACGTCGCCAGCTATACTTGTTCACCTACTCCTCCATGCGGGTATAGGCTAGGCGTCGGCCACCTCCACTCGCGTGCGCACGACCATCAACTTCAACGTTGGGCAGTAAAGAGGGCGAGCGTCTTTTTTTTTTTGCATGGGTGATTAGGAACTAGGGCTTCAACGGTTTGGGTTATACTAGGTTAGGATAAGATTTGGGTCAGATTAGGGTAAGGGTTAGATTAACAAGTGTGTAGGTATGCTTGGGCTTATTATTTTAGGTCGTTTAAACTGTTTTTTTTATTCTCAATGGAATTGGCTCCTTTTTGATTCGTTCGAGTTGTAAAACCTTCTATAAACATCATTCAAGATAATATAATATTCTTCATAATTTTATTCTCACCTAAAATGATTTTTATTTTAATAAAACGTCATTTTTTGGTTTTTGCCAAATTTGGGAATAATAGCTTTATTTGTCAGAGAAATCCTAAAATCCACAAGTATCATTTATTTCACTAATATGAATTTGTAATGACTTTTGGGTTTTTAAAACATAATTTAAATCTTAAATTGAATTCTAAATCAATATTTCCCATTTTATTCCCAAATAATTCCAAAATCTAAATTAAATTTTCAAAAGTCATTTCAATTTTTTTTATTTTAGCCTCGACCACGGATGTTACCGGCTCCTCCATAAAGGGATCGCGTCCTCGCAATTCACTAGAGAATTCTGTAATCTATTTAATCAATAATACGAACTGTAAAATATAAATCCCTTTTGTTGGCTTGAAACCGATGAAAAGTTGGTTTTAGGTCCTGATTCTTTTTGAGAAGCTTCTAAGAAGATTGATCTTAGCAAAGGATGAAAAGGTCCAAAGTAGGCAGATATCCTATTCATATAATAGAAGAAGAGATTTGGAGATTCCTATAGGAGGCTTAGTTTTTATTCGTGTTTCACCTTTGAAGGGTGTTATGCGTTTCAGTCAGTTTGGGAATTGGCTCCTCGCTGCATTGGACCCTCCTAAATTACTGAATGCATTGGCCTAGTTACTTATCGAATCTCTCTTCCAGCTCAATTTTTTGGTATTCACGATGTCTTTCATTATTAACCCACCTTTTGGCAAGGTAGTACACAAGTGGATTTAACCCAACAGACTTCACGAACATCAAGCCAGAGAATCCCGAAGAGATGATTACCAGGATTTGAGATCGGTTATATTTGAAACTTTGGACGATAGTTGGATGGATTCGGAAGAATGGCATTCATAAATGGCTAAGTATGGTCCTAGCACTCCCCTAGAAGAGGGATCGGATTGGAATATTCACTATACAAAAAGGAATTGGATAAAGGGATTGGTTGAACAAGATGCATACAACACAACTCAACGATGATCGCTCCATAACTCAACAGCCACAAGGCGGATAGAAGTGAAAGTTTGGGAACAAGAAGGGGGACCCTAGGGATCACATCACAAATAGAGCAACTTTGGAGGGATCGGGTATAATCCCTTTATAAGGATTGGCCCCTATCCCTATTTAAGGATTGGTTTGGTTGAATTTGCAGCAATGATCGGTTTATAAATCAAAATCTACAGATGCTATCAGCATGAAACTTAGAGTAAAAGCATATTATAACATAAGAAATACACTATAGGGATTGCAACCCCAAAGGATCAAGTAAAATAGATGGACCCCTATCCCTATATAGGGATCGTTTCTCATCCCAGTTCACAACATAATGCGACGATGGTTGATCGATATCTCAATATCCATAAGTGCGATCGACATGAAATTTGGAGAGCAAGAAGATGTGAGAAATGCGGATTACAGATCTTAAGGCTAGGATTAACACTAGTGGGGGGGTGGTGAATAGTGTTAATAAAGAATTACTGAATCTTTTTCGATTATGTTAATTTAGACATCGATGTATGCAATATACAGACACATATATGTTCACAGAAACAAACACAGATGCAGAAATAAAATAAAAGCAGTAAAGGAAAGAACACACCGGATTTTATACTGGTTCGGAGTTACCCTACATCCAGTCCCGCAACACAAGTACGGATTTCCTTTCAAAAGCAATTGTACAGTTACACCCTCGGTTTCAAGGCTACGAGGTACTCCCTCCAGAATTTCGATCCTCTGGGTAGAGATACTTGATTTTCGGGCCACAAGTTTACCCAATTGATTTACCAAGGCTACAATCACACCTTATCTTCCTTGATTGATTTTCAAGGCTACAATCACACCTTTTCTCGCTTAATAAATTACAAAGAAGTCTATAACTCCGAATAGCACTGAGAATCTTGAAGAGAGAGTGATAGAGAATCAAACTAGAAGCAATCGAGTTTGATTCAATGTTGATTTCGACAGAGTAATGATAAGAATATGTATTAAGAGAAGTGGAAGAAGAAGAGGAGTGCAAAACTAGAAAATCTGATATAAAATTCGTTGAAACTAACCCCTATTTATAGAAGAACAACAGTCATGTCCGTTCGTGAAGAGTTATGGTGAATAGACACTTCTTTTGAAATTTAAATTTTGAACTCAACTGACACCATGTCGACATGGGGTACATAGGCATGTCGACATCCCAAAGCATTTTTTGATGTTTTGATTTTCTTTGAAAATAACCTTTATCTTATATTAAAATTAATTTAAACTTTATAAATATACGTGAATATAGTTATAATTCATAAGTAAATATAGGGAATAATATATATAGAATTTAACTCTAATTTTATATTTTAAATCTAAGTATAAATGTTTAAAAGTTAAATATATTATATTAAAATATAGTTTTAAATCAGGAGTAATTTGACTTTGAAATTAAAGATAATTTTGAGGCTAAAGTTATTTAAAATTAGGATAGAGGGTTTTGAATCTTTTAAAAGGAAAGTTTTGAAAACATTTTGAAAACAGGATATAATTTTGAAAAATCATTTTGAATAAAAAGTTAGCGGATACAAAACAATGTTCCACTAGATTTTTCGTAGGTTCCATCCTACTTAGGGTTCCATCCCTTTAACAGGCTCGAAGTGGATTCCATTCCACGAATAAATTGGATTTTAAGATGCCAGTGCTTTTCTATGAGTTTTAACAATATTCCTAATAATAAAAAATACTTAACCTTGAAATCTTGAACTCTTGATAATCATGATACTCATGAGTCTTCTATCTTGATATTTTGAATCTCTATACTGTACAGTATTCATTCTTAGTACCTACACGGTTAAATCCTGCATATACATATATATCTAAACTTATAATGTTAGTATTTATATTTTATAATCTATTCTAAGGTTGTTGTCATCTAAACCATCATCTCATGGACTAACAGAAGAAAACATAATGGAGGACCCATCATAGGGATTGCACCCCTTGATTCCATGAAAATAAGTATTGGCCTCGACCCATATTATGGGCTCCAATGGGTCCCAACCTTCTGGGCAGGCTCATCTTGGCTTTAGGTTTCCAGATCTGGGTTTTGAGCGAGATATTTTCACATTTTCTCTTAGAAGTACAGTGGGCATGACATCGGCAAAGGGATAAGCTATACTCTTCCACTTTCCTTCGGGGATTTCATGGGTATGTAATTGTAAACAACAACATAAATAAATAAAATGAAAATCTTTGCAGTGGACGTATGCCGAAGTTAGTCGAAACATTATAAATCCATGTATTCCTTTACTTGCCTTTCGTTTTTATTCTTCAATTTATATTCTCTACATTTAGTTATCCGAGATTGGTGAATGTATATTGGTGCTATCACATACCTGGGTGTTGGTGGCCATTTTTGATGCCAATATTCACATATCTCAAATTCAAAAATGCCTTGGAGATTCAGATTTATCCTTGAACCTAGAATTCTAAAGGAGCTTGAGATCTCACTAGATTTGACTTTTGAGCAGAGCCTTATTCGTATTGTTGCTTTGGAGGTTAAATGCCTTCGGAATAAATACGTTCCGTTAATCAAAGTTCAACGGTCTGCTAATCCTAAGGACTGCTCTTGGAAAACCAAAGAATCAATCGAGCGAACGCCTCCTGAGTCATTTTCAAGAGCTTATTATGGTGGGCCTTTTCGTTTAAATTATCTTTTGCCCTTTATATAATTATCCGTTGAAAGATGTATCACTTGTGAATTGTTATCAACTTTCCTGTATGGAGAATTGTGTTGATTCATGGGTTTTGATTCATGACACAAGCTTCAGAGATCATGAGATGAACAACAAAGAGAATACTATATAAAGGCAACAAAAAGAAAATAAAAAGTATATTGTGCACTACAAAGGAGACAAGACTACAATCCATAGATTAGTATTAATAATTTGTAACGACCTAGAATTTTTGATAATTAAAATTTGAATATTTAATTAATTTTAAATATTAATAAGTGAAATTTATAAGTCGAATAAATTTTATTTCGAATAATTGGATTTAATTGGATAATTAAATCGATAATTTAATATGTTAAACTATGGAAATAATTGAAAATTGAGTTAAATATGATTGAAAATGATTTGTAAAATTTTATTTTATCATATTGGAGTTAGAACGATATTTTAGAACTTTTAAAATTGAATTAAAAGTTAATTTGTGAAAATTGAATATTTTAATATTAAATCGACTAGTGAAAATAGCCAATTTTTGAACAGTTTCAGAATTTGACGAAACTAGTTCCATTGGATCCATAATAGTTAGTTATTACCGGATTTCAATTTTCGTAGCAATAGGAGTTATCGTTTGATCGTGGCAGCTCGAAACGCATCGAATTGTTTTTAATATTAATTTGGCGAGTTAAAATAGCCATTTTTCAAAAAGTCTCGGATTTCGACGAAACTAGTTTCATCGGATCCGTAATGTGATATTATTGTAAGGTTTCAAATTTCGTGTCAATTGGATTTACCGTTTGTCCGGTACAAATTAAAACGCCTAGAAAATCGTTCAAATCGGTTTAATTTAAATTGAACGTTTATTGCCATAACTCGCACAGATGTCCGAATTAGCTTCCGAAACCTGTTCCATTGTGTCCGGAACGCGGGGTAAACCCTAGAAATGCTGGTTACGGCGCGTAAATCGGAGTTCGGAAAACCTGGATGAATAGTGTTCGAAATTTCCTATAAATAGACCATAAATTCACAAGAAAAAAAAAAATTATAACCCTAGCCGCCTCCACCTAAATACACGGCCAGAATTTAATGTCCTTCCTCCCTCAAATTCGTCAAATCCATTCGCAATCAAGCAAGGTATTCAACTGCAAAGTTGTAGCTAACGTCGAGGGCTACGAATCCATACGGATATGATCGCGAATGGAGCAGTGTGGTGGTCGTTGGGGAGCCATGAAGGCAGGCCGTTCGGCCTCAATTTGCATGCTGGGGGCTCGACCGAGCTCCTCCATGTTTGGGCCGAGCGTGGCTTTTGCGAGGGGGGTTCGTATGAGGGTCTCTGATCGAATTATCGTCGAGCGAGGAAGTTGCAAAATCGAACCCTAATTTTCATAGATGGGTTATGTGTTGCGTATATTGTCTGTAGATGGATCGCGTGAGGAAGGAGAAGGGGGAGGGGTACGCACGGCTAGGATTTGTTGATGCTGGATCTTGTGGCTGTGGTGATTGTAGGTTATAATAAAAAAAGAAATTGTTGTAAAATTTAATTATAAAAATCGTGTAACTTCATAAATGCATATCTTTTTCATACGAGGTCGGAAACGCGCGAAACCAGTTGCGTTGGAATCGTATGGACGAGCACTACGCAATGGAATTCGATTGGAGTTGTTTGGAGTTAGTGAGAATTTCGGGTAAAATTAAACGTCCGTTTAATTTTATTCGAAATAAATCGCTAAAACGAAATTGGAATCAAGGTGAGAACTTCTCACTCAATCGAATCAGTTTCGATTTTATTTTAAATAGTTAGATTTAAAATATTTGAATACATGTTTGAATGATGATTGTTATCTATTGATTGTTAAAATAGACATTATGCGCCGTTAGTAAGCGGATGTTATTTATTAAAAACATATACCGCGAATATTTCATAAACAGTGAAATTGGTATTATATATAATAGCAATATATATATATATTGGCATATGTATATATTGCAGTTGTTGATTTTCCGCATTTTTTTAGCGGATGAGACCCTATTGCTCCATCTATTAAGCGGATAATATTTTAAATCCCATATACCGCGATAATTTCGTACTGCAGCGAAATTGGTATTGTGCTAATGTTTGAGGATGCAGGAAAACAGGTTGGAGGGATCCAACTGGATTCCTCAACAGTTTTTATTTGATTATGGATATTTTGATATTCGTTGATTATCATATTGATATATGATGTCGTTGTAGTCGTGATTGACTATTTGGTGTGTAGCATCATTGAACCAAATTTTGGGATTTTAAAATGATTTTAAAGTGATTTTTTGAAAGTATACGTTTATAAAATATTTTTGGAATTGATCCATTTTAAATAAATAAACGTTATAATTTTTAAAGTTATAAAAATTATGATTTTGAGAAATACGGTTAAAGATTGATTTTTGAGAAATATGGGTTAATGTTTTTTATAAAATAATTAAATTGGATTTTTGAATTTATTATAAAAAGTTTAAAAAATAGGATTTATAAAATTTGATTATTTTATAAATCAAGAGAATGGTGAAATTATAAAGGAGATTAAAGATGTTTTAAAATAATAGTATAAATTGATTTTATAAAGGATTTATAAATTGATATTTATAAATTGAAACATTTGAATTATAAAACGAGTTTTTATAAGTGTTCGAATGAAGTGAAAATGGATTGCATAAGTGAATGGAATTTATAAAATTATAAATGGTGAAGTTATAAATGAAATTTATAAATAGTAAGATTTATAAATTTTGTGAAGTTATTAAAGAATATATTTGGATAAATAATTGAATCTTATAAGTTATAAGATTTATAATTATAAAGTTTAAAAGAACGATTTTGTAAAATAATCGTTTTATAAGCATTTAACTTATAATGTGAACTTTTGGTTTATAATTGAGTTATAAATCGAATAGGTTAATAAAGGAGATGTATAAAAAGGAAGTAGTTATAAAACAAATAGAATAGAATTTATAAACGTTGTTTTATAAAATTCACAAACGACTTATTTTGACAAGTTAATTTTTATAACTTATTTATAAAGTTATATTCACGTTTTAGACAGTGAATAATCCTTTAAAATGAAATGTATAGAAATGATGAAATTGGTTAACGTAGTATATTCACGTTTTTGAATAGTGAATAATATGTTAAAGAAAATGTTTAGATTTGATGTTTTAAATAGAATTAAAACGATCTAACGATGTTTTAAAATATGTTGAGATTCGAAACCATAGATTTCAACATTTATTGTTGAAGTAGACGTTTTCGAGAAATAAAAGAAAATGGTGGACTATAACACTGTTGTTATAGTAAATGATTTCCGAAAGGAAATGTTTTGTATAGTATTGGGATTTATATATCTATTTTAATTTCGAATCCCTATACTAGTGATTTTGGGTTGTCGTAACGATTTTTTACGTAACATTCGTTTTGGCCCAAATAAATATGTTTAAGAGAATGATTTCCTTAAAGAATGAAATATATACTTAATCTCGATTTAAGTATATTGAATATTTTCCAAAGGTTGAAAATAAAAGATTTGTGAATTACTTATTAAATAAGTATGGAAATATTTTCCAATATAAAGTGAATATTTTGAGAATTTATCTTTTTGAAGATAAATTGAAAAGGAATATTGAAACCTATTGAAAATCGTATATCAGTAGATATTGTGAAATATAAATTCACTATGGAATTTATAAAAGAAAGGGGAACTTGTTTAAAAATAAATATTGATTTATTTTTGAAGTATTGAAAATAATATATCTTGTAAAGATATTTTGGAAAATAAATAATTTGGAAAATTATTTGGAAACTGGTGATGTGTGCATATCCATTGATAGTTCAATAACCGACTATCAATATTTCCCTTTGAATGGGTATTTGATGTGATTTGTTTGAAGTTGAATGCCACACTTATTTTTGAATAAGCGCTCACTATTCGGGTTAACCGGGAAAGGACCATGGGGTCGTATAACCCATCCGAATATGTGATACGTCGTTATGAATTGCATTTGAAGACCGGTGTTGAAGACCGGATCTTTTTGAAAGCGAAAGGACAACTCGTCGATTGTCTTTGCACCGAGTAGCTACAGTATAGAGACTCCCTATGTGATGGGAAGTCCGGACGTGATTAGAGATTATCCGGATTGCAAGGACTTCTTTGTAAGTGCCTTCGGTTCTGTTCGAGCCCGGGACAGACTTGTATGGATTGTATGTCTGACATTACAAGTTGAGATATAAAGCCGATTTCTTTCAAATATATTTCTGTTGGTGGCGGAGAATTTATTCTCTTAGCTTAACACCCTTCTCTGAGACGTACGAGCTCAGAGGTTATGTAGTTGAAGGTTATCAGCGATATATTCCCAATTTGGTAATGTAACATGCTGAGTGTTGCTGTGAAATGATCATTGTGTTGATTATTTGTGATAGGATCATTTGTTTGATCGTCTATCTTTGTGATCATTTCTATGATCATTTGTTGACCCAAAGCACGGCTTTTGTATAAAGTGTGTTTTTGTGGACGTGACTTCGTCGAGCCTCACAAACCGGTAATGGTCGAAACAGGAATTGTGCGGCAAGGTTTTCAGGGATAGCTTCCCTAGGGTATGACCATTCCTTCTGGAAAAGGGTAGTATCATGGTATGGAGCCCAGATACTTACTCATGTTGAAACACTTATTATTATGGTGTGATGTTGGTTAGAGAGCTCTCGTTTAAAGGTCCCAAAGGACCGGGGGTGGCATATCTGAGGGTTTGTAATATCCCTTGGGAAAAGGGGTTCCCGGCCTTGTTTAGCAGAGAACGGTTTGGTTCTCGGGGCGTCCTTCCAGAGGCGTTTCCATGTGGCAATGGGAAGTTCCTTGGCCTGACAATTTGTTGGAAAATCCATTCTTCAAATACGAGCCTTGTAGGGTATTAGTTGTATTACCTGCCATCTACTTATGGTGGCGCCCCACTGTTTGGATGGTAGCTATAGTAGGCATAGTTTGAAATGTCTATGTCGGCTAAGATTTATATCTTTATTTCCGAAATGAATTTTCTCTACACTATGCACTAGTAATAATATCAAATGTTCTTTTTAATGCGTATCAAGCATCTTTGACTATCATAAGGAGAAATCTCCTCCGATTCTGCGTTTGCATTGTGTGTGTGTGTGCGGGAGGCCTTATGGTAGTCTCATTTTTAAAAGCATTGCGAATTGACTTTAAAAATATTCCTCTATTTTTATTTTTAAAGATAAATAAACTGTTTTGAGTTCTCACACCAGTCACATGACTGACTCGGAGTTTATTGTTTTCCTTCCTAAACTCTGGGTGCCCACCAATTTCCACACGGGCAGTCAAGAGTTAGGTTTATCAGGATATTCTGGATATTCAGGAGTTGCTGGAGGCAAGATGGATGGCATGGCGTATTATTATGTATAGTATTTCTTTTCCGCTGTTTGTTGTTGTTGTTGTACACTCTGATGTGATGTAATGTAATGATGTAATGTAATAACTGATATAGTTCTTTGTTTAAAGATTATTCATTTATCTATTATATGTTGTTCCGCTGCGAATTGTGAGATTCTGATATTGTTCTGTTATTTCTTTCAGTTCTATTTTCTATCTTTTCTCTCTTCTTCTACCTCATTCCTTTTCTTAAACCATAACATTTCGGGTTTCCGGCCTTCGATTTCTCGGCAGTCGATAAAGTGAGTATCGATGTTGAATTTTCGAAAGTCGAAAATTTTCGGGACGTTACATTTGGTATCAGAGCATATGGTTAAGCGACAACCATGGTTCTGTTGGGTGTTACTCATTAGAGATAGAGTCAACAGTACTCTAGAATGAGTTTGAGTGTAATAATAGCTATGAGTGCGTATTTGTTAGTGAATATATAAAATTATTTTATATTGTGATGATTGGTTTATTGAGTGGCATATGAACCTTCGTCAGCACGGTCTCGAAAACTATGCCGAAGGGGTTTTATAAACATTTGAATAGAAAAATTCGGCACAATATTGTTTTAAGTTGGGTAAATGGAATAATTTTACCTTGATTATATTCTATATAAAGGAATAATTTTTCAGAATTATTAAAGGATATATAAGTAGATTGTTTGGTTGTTGAATAAGATGTTTGAATAATCTAAATAAAAGAATAAATTGTATAAGCAAAAGAATTATAAGAATTGAATTATAATTAAAGTGATTTACAATTGTGAAATAAACTTATATATATAAGAAGTGAAACTTTATGAATATGTTTATGAATATGAGTTGTAAGTAAAAATGAATTTAAAGTTAAATGGAATATAACTTAAGAGATGTTGAATGAAGTTGATATTAGTATCAAAGTAAAATAATAAAGTGAAGTGATAAATGTGAACTTGAGTTATATAAATGAAATTCAACTTTTGTAATTGAATTGAATTAATGGATTAAATGTTAATCAATCAAATGTAAATTAAGTTGATATGGAATAATGAATGTAAGTGTTAATTCATTAAAATCTAATGTTATTGAAAGTTGAATAATTGAATGAAAATCAATTTAACTGAACCAATTGAAAGTAAAGATGTTTAACCAAATTGAATGAATTTATAGCAAAGGAATTTGGTTGTAATTAATATACATTGGTTGTTGTATGATTGTTAGTTGATTGCATATAATTCATTAAGTGTTAATGAAATTGGAAGCTAAAGTAATTGAAATCCAATTGAAAGTTAAGTGAATCTTAAATAGAATTGAATTTAATTTGGAAGTAAACCAACTTGAATATGAATTAGTGAATATAAACTAATTGAAAATGAATGTTAGTAAAAACATCCACTGTTAATAAATCAAATATGATTAAAGTGAAAACCTATTTCATTGAATATTAATGAGAATATGAATGAATATTTATTGGTTATGAATCAGTTGGATGATAGTTGATTGATGGTTGTATATATTGCTTTTACTACATTTGCTATGTTGGCATATATAGTTATTATGTTGCTATATGTTTTATATCGATACTGTTGTATATATACATGTTCTCATGTTGTTTGTTGAGTGTTTAGTAGGTGCGGATCGCGTTTGATTCGCATTTGGAGCTCGCTTTCGCGCTATATTAGCCGTATATGCTCGCTAATAAAATATAAGGTACATACTCGGATTAAATATCGTACTTTTATAATTTTTTTTCCTTCGGGATGCCTCATTACTTGATGAGATGTATATTTGTGATATATATACTGTCATTTTTTTTTTCGGATCGAGCCGCGCAAAGGAGACTATGGCGAATTTTTTCGGAAATTTAAGGCGTTAGAAAAAATTTGAGAAAATTTGGAAAATTTTGAAAACTTTAATTTTGATTTGGAGTTGAAAGTTAAACAATAGTAGTTATTTTTAAAAAGATAACTAAGTATGATTTGAAAACTTAGTAAGTTATTATAAGAAGTTTGGCTATGAATTATGGAAAGTTAATAAATTCTGTAACTTTTCTTACTTATTAATTTCGAGGACGAAATTCTTTTAAGGGGGGAAGATTGTAACGACCCAGAATTTTGATAATTAAAATTTAAATATTTAATTAATTTTAAATATTAATAAGTGAAATTTATAAGTCGAATAAATTTTATTTCGAATAATTGGATTTAATTGGATAATTAATCGATAATTTAATATGTTAAATTATGGAAATAATTGAAAATTGAGTTAAATATGATTGAAAATGATTTGTAAAATTTTATTTTATCATATTGGAGTTAGAATGATATTTTAGAACTTTTAAAATTGAATTAAAAGTTAATTTGTGAAAATTGAATATTTTAATATTAAATCGACTAAAATAGCCAATTTTTGAACAGTCTCAGAATTTGACGAAACTAGTTCCATTGGATCCGTAATAGTTAGTTATTACTGGATTTCAATTTTCGTAGCAATAGGAGTTATCGTTTGATCGTGGCAGCTCGAAACGCATCGAATTGTTTTTAATATTAATTTGGCGAGTTAAAATAGCCATTTTTCAAAAAGTCTCGGATTTCGACGAAACCAGTTTCATCGGATCCGTAATGTGATATTATTGTAAGGTTTCAAATTTCGTGTCAATTGGATTACCGTTTGTCCGGTACAAATTAAAACACCTAGAAAATCGTTTAAATTGGTTTAATTTAAATTGAACATTTATTGCCATAACTCGCACAGATGTCCGAATTAGCTTCCGAAACCTGTTCCATTGTGTCCGAAACGCGGGGTAAACCCTAGAAACGCTGGTTACGGCGCGTAAATCGGAGTTCGGAAAACCCGGATGAATAGTGTTCGAAATTTCCTATAAATAGACCATAAATTCACAAGAAAATAAAATAAAAAAAATTTATAACCCTAGCCGCCTCCACCTAAATACACGGCCGGAATTTAATGTCCTTCCTCCCTCAAATTCGTCAAATCCATTCGCAATCAAGCAAGGTATTCAACTGCAAAGTTGTAGCTAACGTCGAGGGCTACGAATCCATACGGATATGATCGCGAATGGAGCAGTGTGGTGGTCGTTGGGGAGCCATGAAGGCAGGCCGTTCGGCCTCAATTTGCGTGCTGGGGGCTCGACCGAGCTCCTCCATGTTTGGGCCGAGCGTGGCTTTTGCGAGGGGGGTTCGTATGAGGGTCTCTGATCGAATTATCGTCGAGCGAGGAAGTTGCAAAATCGAACCCTAATTTTCATAGATGGGTTATGTGTTGCGTATATTGTCTGTAGATGGATCGCGTGAGGAAGGAGAAGGGGTGGGGTACGCACGGCTAGGATTTGTTGATGCTGGATCTTGTGGCTGTGGTGATTGTAGGTTATAATAAAAAAAGAAATTGTTGTAAAATTTAATTATAAAAATCGTGTAACTTCATAAATGCATATCTTTTTCATACGAGGTCGAAAACGCGCGAAACCAGTTGCGTTGGAATCGTATGGACGAGCACTACGCAATGGAATTGGATTGGAGTCGTTTGGAGTTAGTGAGAATTTCGGGTAAAATTAAACGTCCGTTTAATTTTATTCGAAATAAATCGCTAAAACCAAATTGGAATCAAGGTGAGAACTTCTCACTCAATCGAATTAGTTTCGATTTTATTTTAAATAGTTAGATTTAAAATATTTGAATGCGTGTTTGAATGATGATTGTTATCTATTGATTGTTAAAATAGACATTATGCGCCGTTAGTAAGCGGATGTTATTTATTAAAAACATATACCGCGAATATTTCATAAACAGTGAAATTGGTATTATATATAATAGCAATATATATATATTGGCATATGTATATATTGCAGTTGTTGATTTCCCGCATTTTTTTTTGCGGATGAGACCCTATTGCGCCGTCTATTAAGCGGATAATATTTTAAATCCCATATACCGCGATAATTTCGTACTGCAGCGAAATTGGTATTGTGCTAATGTTTGTGGATGCAGGAAAATAGGTTGGAGGGATCCAACTGGATTCCTCAACCGTTTTTATTTGATTATGGATATTTTGATATTCGTTGATTATCATATTGATATATGATGTCGTTGTAGTCGTGATTGACTATTTGGTGTGTAGCATCATTGAACCAAATTTTGGGATTTTAAAGCGATTTTTTGAAAGTATACGTTTATAAAATATTTTTGGAATTGATCCATTTTAAATAAATAAACGTTATAATTTTTAAAGTTATAAAAATTATGATTTTGAGAAATACGGTTAAAGATTGATTTTTGAGAAATATGGGTTAATGTTTTTTATAAAATAATTAAATTGGATTTTTGAATTTATTATAAAAAGTTTAAAAAATAGGATTTATAAAATTTGATTATTTTATAAATCAAGAGAATGGTGAAATTATAAAGGAGATTAAAGATGTTTTAAAATAATAGTATAAATTGATTTTATAAAGGATTTATAAATTGATATTTATAAATTGAAACATTTGAATTATAAAACGAGTTTTTATAAGTGTTCGAATGAAGTGAAAATGGATTGCATAAGTGAATGGAATTTATAAAATTATAAATGGTGAAGTTATAAATGAAATTTATAAATAGTAAGACTTATAAATTTTGTGAAGTTATTAAAGAATATATTTGGATAAATAATTGAATCTTATAAGTTATAATATTTATAATTATGAAGTTTAAAAGAACGATTTTGTAAAATAATCGTTTTATAAGCATTTAACTTATAATGTGAACTTTTGGTTTATAATTGAGTTATAAATCGAATAGGTTAATAAAGGAGATGTATAAAAAGGAAGTAGTTATAAAACAAATAGAAATAGAATTTATAAACGTTGTTTTATAAAATTCACAAACGACTTATTTTGACAAGTTAATTTTTATAACTTATTTATAAAGTTATATTCACGTTTTAGAGAGTGAATAATCCTTTAAAATGAAATGTATAGAAATGATGAAATTGGTTAACGTAGTATATTCTCGCTTTTGAATAGTGAATAATATGTTAAAGAAAATGTTTAGATTTGATGTTTTAAATAGAATTAAAACGATCTAACGATGTTTTAAAATGTGTTGAGATTCGAAACCATAGATTTCAACATTTATTGTTGAAGTAGACGTTTTCGAGAAATAAAAGGAAATGGTGGACTATAACACTGTTGTTATAGTAAATGATTTCCGAAAGGAAATGTTTTGTATAGTATTGGGATTTATATATCTATTTTAATTTCGAATCCCTATACTAGTGATTTTGGGTTGTCGTAGCGATGTTTTACGTAACATTCGTTTTGGCCCAAATAAATATGTTTAAGAGAATGATTTCCTTAAAGAATGAAATATATACTTAATCCCGATTTAAGTATATTGAATATTTTCCAAAGGTTGAAAATAAAAGATTTGTGAATTACTTATTAAATAAGTATGGAAATGTTTTCCAATATAAAGTGAATATTTTGAGAATTTATCTTTTTGAAGATAAATTGAAAAGGAATATTGAAACCTATTGAAAATCGTATATCAGTAGATATTGTGAAATATAAATTCACTATGGAATTTATAAAAGAAAGGGGAACTTGTTTAAAAATAAATATTGATTTATTTTTGAAGTATTGAAAATAATATATCTTGTAAAGATATTTTGGAAAATAAATAATATGGAAAATTATTTGGAAACTGGTGATGTGTGCATATCCATTGATAGTTCAATAACCGACTATCAATATTTCCCTTTGAATGGGTATTTGATGTGATATGTTTGAAGTTGAATGCCACACTTATTTTTGAATAAGCGCTCACTATTCGGGTTAACCGGGAAAGGACCATGGGGTTGTATAACCCATTCCGAATATGTGATACGTCGTTATGAATTGCATTTGAAGACCGGTGTTGAAGACCGGATCTTTTTGAAAGCGAAAGGACGACTCGTCGATTGTCTTTGCACCGAGTAGCTACGGTATAGAGACTCCCTATGTGATGGGAAGTCCGGACGTGATTAGAGATTATCCGGATTGCAAGGACTTCTTTGTAAGTGCCTTCGGTTCTGTTCGAGCCCGGAACAGACTTGTATGGATTGTATGTCTGACATTACAAGTTGAGATATAAAGCCGATTTCTTTCAAATATATTTCTGTTGGTGGCGGAGAATTTATTCTCTTAGCTTAACACCCTTCTCTGAGACGTACGAGCTCAGAGGTTATGTAGTTGAAGGTTATCAGCGATATATTCCCAATTTGGTAATGTGACATGCTGAGTGTTGCTGTGAAATGATCATTGTGTTGATTATTTGTGATAGGATCATTTGTTTGATCGTCTATCTTTGTGATCATTTCTATGATCATTTGTTGACCCAAAGCACGGCTTTTGTATAAAGTGTGTTTTTGTGGACGTGACTTCGTCGAGCCTCACAAACCGGTAATGGTCGAAACAGGAATTGTGCGGCAAGGTTTTCAGGGATAGCTTCCCTAGGGTATGACCATTCCTTCTGGAAAAGGGTAGTATCATGGTATGGAGCCCAGATACTTACTCATGTTGAAACACTTATTATTATGGTGTGATGTTGGTTAGAGAGCTCTCGTTTAAAGGTCCCAAAGGACCGGGGGTGGCATATCTGAGAGTTTGTAATATCCCTTGGGAAAATGGGTTCCCGGCCTTGTTTAGCAGAGAACGGTTTGGTTCTCGGGGCATCCTTCCAGAGGCGTTTCCATGTGGCAATGGGAAGTTCCTTGGCCTGACCATTTGTTGGAAAATCCATTCTTCAAATACGAGCCTTGTAGGGTATTAGTTGTATTACCTGCCATCTACTTATGGTGGCGCCCCACTGTTTGGATGGTAGCTATAGTAGGCATAGTTCGAAATGTCTATGTCGGCTAAGATTTATATCCTTATTTTCGAAATGAATTTTCTCTACACTATGCACTAGTAATAATATCAAATGTTCTTTTTAATGCGTATCAAGCATCTTTGACTATCATAAGGAGAAATCTCCTCCGATTCTGCTTTTGCATTGTGTGTGTGTGTGCGGGAGGCCTTATGGTAGTCTCATTTTTAAAAGCATTGCGAATTGACTTTAAAAATATTCCTCTATTTTTATTTTTAAAGATAAATAAACTGTTTTGAGTTCTCACACCAGTCACATGACTGACTCGGAGTTTATTGTTTTCCTTCCTAAACTCTGGGTGCCCACCAATTTCCACACGGGCAGTCAAGAGTTAGGTTTATCAGGATATTCTGGATATTCAGGAGTTGCTGGAGGCAAGATGGATGGCATGGCGTATTATTATGTATAGTATTTCTTTTCCGCTGTTTGTTGTTGTTGTTGTACACTCTGATGTGATGTAATGTAATGATGTAATGTAATAACTGATATAGTTCTTTGTTTAAAGATTATTCATTTATCTATTATATGTTGTTCCGCTGCGAATTGTGAGATTCTGATATTGTTCTGTTATTTCTTTCAGTTCTATTTTCTATCTTTTCTCTCTTCTTCTACCTCTTTCCTTTTCTTAAACCATAACATTTCGGGTTTCCGGCCTTCGATTTCTCGGCAGTCGATAAAGTGAGTATCGATGTTGAATTTTCGAAAGTCGAAAATTTTCGGGACGTTACATAATTTATTATATTGAGTCTTAGAATATTGTTAAGATCATTTCTCTAGTAGTCACACACACATACGAATAGTTGTATATTGTCTTATACTTGAAAAAGTATGATCTGTGCACATAACAACAGGTTCGGTCATCATTTTTATTTTTCTGAATTTCTAGTTCTTCAGATATTGAAGAAATTTGAGAAAATAGGTTAGAATTTGATTGTTGAGAAATTTCAAGTTCTTCTTCTAATATTTTCTTCTCATCTTTCAGCATATCTACTTTTAAGACTGTCCTATCTAATTTTCTTTGTAAATCTTTATTTTTCTTTTTAAGTTGCTTTGCTATGTCTACTAATTCAGAATTAATTTCAATTAAATCTTCAAAACTAAGATCACTTACATCGTCGGATGAAGCCATGGAGCATACATTTGCTTGCTCATATTCATTATCACTTTCACTTTCTGATGAGGATGATGAGTCTGTGTCGTCCCAATTGACTGAAAAAGCTCTACGTTTGGTTCTGTCCTTCTTAAAATTGCTCTTTTTACGTTCTGGAAAATCCTTCTTCATGTTACCTTTCTTGTGACATTCATAACATTCCACTGCTGAAGATGATGGTTTGCTATTGTTGGTATTGTTGTTGGAATTATTTTTGTTTCCCCTGAATTTATTTCTTTTGAATTTCAGAAACTTTTTGAAATTTTTAGCAATCATTGCCATATCTTCGTTCTCTGAGTCGGAACTATCTTTTTCTGCTTGAAATTCCACATTCTTCTTTTCTTGTGCTACATTTCTCTTTACCTGCAAATTTACTTCGTAGGACATTGAATTACCTATCAATTCTTCTGGTTTTATTGTTGACAAATAACTTGCTTCTTCAATGGCTAGGACTTTTCTTTCCCATTCGTCAGTTAAAGAATTCAAGATTTTTGTGACAACATCAAAATCAGTAAATGTTTGTTCTAATGATAGTAGAGCATGATAAATATCCTGAAATCTAGAGTACATATCATTTATAGCTTCATTTGGCTTCATTTTGAAATTTTCAAATTGAATTTTCAACATAGAAATTTTGCTTAGTTTAACTTTGTTCGTTCCTTCATGTGTTACTTTAAGTGTTCTCCATATTTCATAACCAAAATGCACATGCTAACTCTATTGAATTCATTTCTATCTAATGCACAAAATAAAATATTCGTAGCTTTTGCATTTGATGTAGCATCTTGTTTTTGTGTGTTACTCCAAGTAGAGTATTCTCCAGTAGGAGTTATGTACTCTCTTTGTATAACATTCCAGATCTCAAAACCACAAGGTTGCATATAGATTCTCATTCTAGTTGACCAATAATTATAATTTAAACCATTAAAAAGTGGAGGTCGTAAAGTTTATTGACCTTCTGTGAAACTAGTATTAGTGTTAGTGCTAACATTGTTAGTTTGTGTCGTTGCCATATTACTAGAAATAAACATCAAATAACTTTGTGACGGTTATATGATAACCTTGCTTTGATACCAAATGAAAGTGTACGTGCAGTACTAAGGATCGTGTAATATAATATGTAAATGCGGAAACTGATATAGCAGTAAAATAAGAATTAAAGTAAGCACACCAGGAATTTTTATACTGGTTCGAACTTCCCGTTCTACGTCCAGTCCCAGAATATCCTCTGGATTTAGACTAAACCCCTCACTTAGCCCGAAGGAATAGGTATACCACACCTGAGCAGCCGAACAGGATTTTTTCTGCCTCAACAGCCGAAGAGGACTTCAACTTAATACAAATAATTTGTTGACGAGTGTGTTCTGAATAACACAGATTGTCTTTTGATAGTACAATTTTCCTATAATCAAATCCTCAAGAATATGTAGTGTGTGTGAAGATTTAGAAGGAGCATAATCTCGTAGAATCGAATTATATAGATTAATTCAAAGATTCTAGCGATATTTAATGAGAATGAATGCTTTTATTTGTAGAAATAAATAAGGAATAGATTTCAAAATTATAAACCAGAATTGGTTATTGTAGAAATGAATTAAACATGTTTATATAGTTGTAGAATAGTTACAATCTTTCATGAAGAGTTTCAATCAAAAGTTGTGACCATATGTCTTGGATTGAAGGTGATTCCTCTTTACGAATGATCGCAACTCTTCAGAAAAATAGCCGTTATTTCCAGGTCGGTTGACTGAAAATTCTGGTCGGTCAGCTGAGTTTAAAATCGTGCACAAAACAGAGCATATCTATGCACTAACAACATGTTCGGTCAGCCGAGTGTATTGGTCGGTCGACCGACCTGATGTTATGTGCACGGATAATACTTTTTCAAGTATAAGACAATATACAACTATTCGTATGTGTGTGTGACTACTTGAGGAATGATTTTAACAATATTCTAAGACTCAATATAATAAATTATTAATACTAATCTCTGGATTGTAGTCTTGTCTCCTTTGTAGTGCACAATATACTTTTTATTTTCTTTTTTGTTGTCTTTGTATAGTAATCTCTTTGTAGTTCGTCTCATGATCACTGAAGTTTGTGTCATGAATCAAAACCCATGAATCAACATTCTCCCCCCTTTTGATTGATGACAATACTTATGTGACGAAGTAGTATGTATTGTAATTCTCCCCCTGAATATATGGCGATTTCTCTGCAAAAACTTGTTAGCTTCCATATATTTCTCCCCCTTTGTCATCGACAAAAAGGAATACTTATGATGCATAAAAGGTAAAAAAAATACGGAACCATTTATCAAATTTAGGAACACAGAATTAAAGTTACATACCGAAAACAATTGAAATGTTAATGATACAGTACTTAACACAGCATAAAATAGAAATATTGTTTCACAATAAAAAACAGAATAGAAATAATCCAACAAGATCACTCCTCATCATCGTCGGAATCCCAAAATTCTAGACGAATATTTTCCTTAGGAGGAGCTTGTTCTTTACCACAACGCTGAGTATGAGAAGTATGTGTTCCTGATGTTCCCGAACTTGTATTTTTCGAAGTTGACCAAGAAAAATTAGGTGCCGGTCTTTTTCCGGGAGCGAGATGAGAAGCACCGGCTTCAGAAGTGCATGATAACACATACCAAAGATTAACAACGAAGCCTTTGATTTGCTTTCATCTTCCGTCTATTTTCCATAGACGGGCATCTAAAACTAATTGATTTTGAGCTAGAAGATCAATAGCAGCTGCCGTACCAAGTCCGGGTGTTGGTCTTTGAATTATGGACTGGCGAGTTAAGCGTTCCGTAGAATGAGTGGTTGGATGTGGTGTGGAATGGCTACGGCATAGTTGATCTCTAGAAGTAGCACGCCATTGATTAAAATTCATAAATCTTGGTGGAGCATCCGGCAACTTCATTAATTTAATGGTCCTTGAATCAAAATGATGAACTTTGGTAGTTTCGAATTCTGGAGCATGTGAGACTGAGTTGTTGATTAATCTCATTATATATTATCCATAATAAATATGAAGCATATTTCCTTGATTAAATGAGAGAAACTCATCCATAAGTAATTGTGCCCAACTAACTCGTATATTCCCACATATAGCATATAAAGCTTTAAAATTTTCAGGATACACTAAGTGATAGGATCCGCCTCGTGGAACAATGGATTTCATCATGAAACGATGAAAAAGTCTAGCTTTTAGTCGAAGAGATGATGTTTGTCGGAGATCTATAGCATCATCTTCAAAAAAGAGATGGCTTATTTGGTCGCGTCTCATTACATTGCAATCCACATCATGTAACGATATTCCACCCAGCCGAGCATCCAAAATATGATTTATTCTATCTAGTGAAAGGAAAATTGGCGTACCACATACCGATGTCCAAACACAATTTTCAGTGTTTCTAGGAGGATTAACAAGGTTTAGGTTAGCAAGAAATAATTTGACCATAATGTGATTAATTTTCAAATTGTTCTTTCTATGGTCAAGAAAAGTATCAAGCCCACTTTCAATTGCTGCATTTTCAATACCGTAAAAAGAGAAATCGGCGTAAATTACGAAGGATTCCTCGAAGATCTTGGCA
This sequence comes from Allium cepa, assembly GCA_030765085.1. Taxonomy (NCBI): domain Eukaryota; kingdom Viridiplantae; phylum Streptophyta; class Magnoliopsida; order Asparagales; family Amaryllidaceae; genus Allium; species Allium cepa. The sequence goes on along the minus strand of CM060940.1, from coordinate 695,730,870 downwards.
TCTTGAAGTTTAGTCCATCTTTTTAGTGCTTTATCGCTCACAAGCCTTGAGGCTATTTGAGAATCCACTGGAGTTGATGAAGAAGCACCGGTAGTTTTAGTTTTCTTTCTAGATGCCATTGAAAGTTGATAAAATTTTAATGGAATTTGAGGAAGAAATGTGAAATTGGGAAAGTAAAAAATGAAAAGGTAGTTGAAAAAGTGAGTAGCACTACACCACAAAAGGCTTTTAACAGCATTTGATAAACGCTGTAATATGATACAACAGCGTTATTTCAAACGCTGTATAACGACATGCTGTCGTATATATATAACTTACAACAGCTTTTCTATAAACGCTGTTGAAACATCTCAGTGACAGCGTTTATTATGAGCTGTCAATAATGTTTTTACAGCGTTTTCAGACGTGCTGTATTATGTTTCAACAGCGTTTATAATTTAGTTGTCGAAGATGTTCAAATTCTACTTTAACTGTTTACAACAGCTTTTTCTAAACGCTGTTATTGAATCATCAACAATTTTGACAGCATGTTAAAAACGCTGTTATTGAATCATCAACTATTTCGACAGCATGTAAAAAACGCTGTTATTGACAATTTCAAGATAATTACAGCACGAATTAAACGCTGTTGTTTCTTCATTGACAGCATTAATCAAACGCTGTCTTCTATTTATATAACAACTTTAATATTCCACTCTATTTTTGAATATTCCAAAACTATATTTTAAGCATATTCAAGCAACTAGTATATATAACAGGTTCTAATAACTATTAATTGGTTACATAAACTAGTTAAGACAATATTAATAAACAAAAGACATCCACAAACCAAGTTTCAATAATATCCATAAACAAAAATAACAAAGTAAACCAAGTTTCCACAAATTCTGTTAAACAAAGACACGTTATATGTTAAGTAAAAGTATAATATCAATACAGTATGTCCACACCAAATGCCAACAACAAAACGTGCATCTAAAAAGTTTCATATGCTTGCTACTTGCTACTTGCTACGGAAGAAGAATGTGTCATCGCCATCTTTAATTACCTGCAATGAAGAAATTTGAAATGATCAGTGAGTAAACGCCATCTAAAAATTTGAAGTTTCATATGCTAAAATGCTTAACTGCGCCAAAAAATCACTATATGGATCTAAAAATTTGAAGTGATCAGTGAGTAAATGCTTAACAACCCACCACTATAATCAATACAAACCAGTGCCCATCACCAGTGAACATCAAACCAAACTGCACCATATTCCATCCCCAACTACCCCCACTACCACCCTATTGCAAATTCCTCCATCATCACCATTTAAATACACTTTGCTACAGCCATAACAGCTGCAACAAAATCCACTCAACTACACGACCAGACACCAAGCATTATCATTACATTTACACCACCATTCATCTTCACTGCTTCTCCCCTGTTCAAACCCGGTCAGACCAAACCACCCACTTCTGCCACTTCTCCTCTCTGAACACATCCTTCATTACTGCCACATTCAAACTGTCACATTACTACTCATCTCGTCATCAGCATATCATGCATCACATTACCCACCATTGCTTAATAAGATCCAATCTAGAATATATACATTATGCATAGCTTTCGATATTGTGTAATTCGGTCCAAAACTTAATAAGATCCTATCCAGAATCAGTTGCCGATTAAACTTTAGGACCATATGAATCTATGATGATAATTCAAAGAATCAAAAGTACACGTTGGTTGCCGGAAAAGGAAGACAGCTCTAGTGGAGGCCACCATTGCCACGTGGCATGCCAGCTAACACTGCATGGGTTCCCGACGCTTGACCATATACCTGCAAATTAATGGCTGTGCACTAAGCAAACCACAACAACATCAATTTGTATAAGCATTAAATCGATACTTTTGTGCTGTCAAAATTTTGAAAGTTCTTCAGTAAACTAATAATCCACAAGTTTTGGTGCTACAACAGTATAACAGTTTAAGAGTAAGATTGAATTGATCAGTTAGTGCAGAGTATACACTGTGAATCAAAATGTGCAGGAGCATAGGTGTAATCATATAAAGGAGAAAAGGACTGTTCAGAGATGAAAAAGAACAATGAACATGCACAGGTTGTACATGTTTCGGATGTAATATGTAGAGAAGCATGGTTATATTAGGGACCATGCTCATGGCATCAACTTATGTTAACTATTTTCAGATTTTCAAAATCTGATCACAGGGACCACGCAACGTGCATGTTAGCAAGTAGGTGGTAAAATCAATAATTTCTTAAACCAACAAGGAAAAAAGAAGAAAGGAACAACTTAAGTTACTTTGGGCAACAAGGTTAACAAAATATCTGGTATGACACATGTGCTAACACTACAATGTGATTAAACTGCCTAAAGCGTCTTCTTAATCTGAGCGATATATAGTTCAATATAACTGTGATAAAGATAATTAATGCACCATGCTATGAAAACTGTGGTGCAAAGTACACCAAGCAAATATATAATTACTTCAATATTTTATTCTATAATTTTGTATATGGATTCCAACTTTGTAAAAATATACGTACATAATAAACAAGATAAATAAGGGCAAGATAGTAAATTTATGTTAGTTTATGTCGAACTGTTATAAATCTGGTGTTACTTACGATATTTTTTTACCTTTTTCACCGTGTTTGCTTTATTTATTTTATCTTATTTCTCATTATATTTCTATTTTCTCTTCTTTTACACTATTTACGATCTCTTCTAAAAATTTTTGTCCAAAAACCTTTTAGTAAAAATAATATTGAGGCTTGTGGCCAAAAATACCATAAATAATTTGGTTCTTTTGTTAGGAACGATCTTGTCCTTTCGGTGGTTTACTTTTTAAGATTGTTATTTCTAATTTTTTGAAAATGATATATTCTAGTTTTGGATTTTGTAACACCCGCACTTTCCAGACATACACATTCAACGCCTAAAGCGAAGTTCAAAATCGCTTCATGCCAAAAGTGCAGATCGTTAGAGTTTGATGTGGTACAGAGATAAATGCTGATGTTAAACATTTTACGCTTTAAGATCTCTTTATAAAAACAGTAATGTTGAAATAACTTTACAAAGTCTAGATAATATCCAACTGGAAATACAATAGGTAACCAACCGACAAAGGTAATAAGATATATATGGAATGACTGTAAATAAAGCAAATCTAGAGTAGATGGTCACATCGTTCACGTATCTTACCCCCCTTTGTCATAACTCCCAACCATCCTATCAACCTATAAGCTGGTATAATGAGGAAAAAAATAAAGGGGACCATACTTAGTCTACTGAGTAAGAAGTATTCCTTGTTGCATGATGCTTGTAAGCAGATAAATTATCGTTTATAATGTGAACAACCTAAGGGTGTTTATTCGTAGGTGTTCACTATATCCTACAGATCAACAAACTAACAAAATATAGGGTAACAGCTGTAATACATCAAAAGTCGGTGGTAGTCTGCAAGGATTCCCATTCTAAGGTTGGACATCTAAAAACTAGGTAAACCTGGCAATGTTAAGTATATACAGTCTCACTGGTAAATTGCCTATATAGTATAATGCATCAAGTATATAGTCTCAATGTTATACCATCTACCTATACATTAAGTAACAATCTTAATGGTAAACCTCCTAATCTATATATAATAAGGATACTCCAATTTGAAGCTTTTATATTTATCAAATTACCCATCTGTTGTATACATTTGTTAATCAAGAGATTTGAGGACAATATTGATTAGTCTTTGTTTTGGTATACTATACGTATAACAAGGAAGTGATGAAACAATATACAGATTTTTTTATTTCCCGCACAAATTTTATTTCCAGCCCGCCTTTTTACTGATAGAGTTGTACATTAAAATTACCAAGTCGAATAGCGGTAGAAACCCTAGCTTGCATATCGTACCAAAGGTGATATGGGGGAACGCTATATATTGGTGCTATCAAAAGTTCATTTTGTTGTAGTGAATAATCTTTCTTGCTCAAAACAACTAAAACTACAACCTACAATGCCATCAAAATAAATATATTTTACTACCAAACTCCACATTGTATGTTGATAGCAACTCTTCACCTGAAAGCACCAAACTAGAGTTATATTTATTTTAGTATTTTTAAGCTGTTAGTTAAAATATAGCTAAAGGCAACTCTTTGGATAATGCAAGTGATCAAGATGAAAGCGAGGAAAATGTATTTGGTGAGATGTACGTAAATGAATGATAAAGATAAGCGGCAAAGTTTCTTGTTGAATTGATCTCTCTTTCTAACCTTTTACCAACTTAAAGTAAATTAGCTTAATATTTTCCTGTACTGACCCATACCCATATCTAATTATGCCCATAATGATCAGTTGCATTGGATATTCGACTCAAACGTAATATATGCAAACTTTATCCTATTTATATACCAAGTTATCGAATTTTTTTCTTCAAGTAATAACAAAATCATGAATTAAATTTAACATTTCACACTCTTTTGAATTAATAGCTAGAAAATGGAAGGGATGATCCCATACGTGTATAAGGCAATAGTTCAATATAAGGGTGGTGAAGCTCCTAAAATTGCAAGAAATGCAACCTGGTTCAGAGAGTCTCCTTCAGGACCCTATATCCGATTACCGGGTGATCCAAATAGATTTACTGGGTTGATATTGAACTAGATCTTACTATCATCACCTCCAGTATCACCTATTATTTCAAGGCTTTCGAGGTTTCATGTCGCTCCTCTTATAAGGGCTTGAGTACATAATAAAAATGATGGATTCAACACTTTTCAGAGGAAAAGTCGGGAGCATTAGTTTCTTTATATTTTATTCCTATCTGTGTTCAAATAAGGAATGAACTTCCAAAGGGGTTCTTTCTACTTATTCGTTGTGGTGGGCATGCAAGTATTGTTTGTATAAATATAGTTAACTTTTTAAAATTAGTTTAACTTTATAAACTTTGGTATTTATGTAAATGTAGTTAAATTTTTGAAACATAATTAATATTTATAGATATGGTTATATGTAAAACATAATTAATTTTTATGAACTTAGTTATTTTTAAAAATTATTTAGTCTTTTTAAAATTTAGTTAATTTTTTAAAACTTAATCAACTTCGTTACTTTTTTTACAAAACTTAAATAATCTGTTTAATTATTTTTAAACTTAGTTAATTTTTACAAATTAAGCAAATTTAATAAAAAACGTAATTAATTTTTATAAACTTATTATTTTTTATAAAACTTATTTAAATTATATAAATTTAGTTAATTTAATAAACTTAGTCAACTTAGGTAATTTTTATATATTTATTTATTTAAGTTAATTAATTTACTTTTCTATAAAACTTGGTTAAATTAGTTATTTTTAGTGAACCGAGTTAATTATTTTAACGCCTGACTAATTTTTATAAACTTATTTTATTTTTTTAAAATTTAATTAATTTTAATAAACTTAATTAATTTTATAAAATTACTTAATTTTATAAAATTACTTAATTTTTTAAAATTAATAAGTCTTTATAAACTTAGTTATTTTTTGTAAACTTGCTTAACTTTTATAAAATTTAGATAATTTAGTTACCTTTATAAATTTTGTTAAATTCAATAAAACTTAGACAACTTATTTTAATTTACAAAACATAGTTAATTTGTATAATTTTTATAAACCTTGGTGAAATTAGTTAACATTATAAATTTATACAGTTTTTATAAACTTATTTACTTTGTTATATATAAATGTTTTACAACTATTTTTGTATTGTTGGATTTTTGAGAAATCCAACAATACCTCCTTTGCATGGTTTGAAAAATCCAACTATTTAAGTTGTTTTTTTCGGATGTTGTAGTTGCTTGAGAGACTGTGAACTACAATGGCATGGAAGTGCAATGTCAGGGTTCATCACCAACAATATCAATTGACAACGGAAGTGGCTGCCAATTATATTTAAGCAAAAATTTATCGATGGCTTCTATAACCACTACCAAATCAAGTGAGGTTAATATGGTAGCTCCAAATGCTAAAGCTGATAGTGATTAGGTAGAGATACTTATTGGTTCAATAACTAAAATGAATATTAGTTCAATAACTGAAAAACTACGTGTTAATACCTATGTGCAATCAATACTTATTTTACTTTGTTGGAGGTAACTCTAACTTAATCTCAATTGTTCTTTATTCTTTGTTGATTTTTAAATTTTGCTTTCAAACTCCAACAAAATAAACATTTAACCATTTTTATTTCAGTCACAAATGCAAATAACAATAAGCAAACAATACCAAACTGAAATAGATTATGCCAGTGCAACGAAAAGATAACTGCTATAGAAAATGGAAAATAGAGTTAATACCATAGAGTATTTTCTGTTTTATAAAAAAATTCAAATATAAGATCATATTTTACCATATGTAAGTTTGACTGAAAAAAATTACCTTTTTATATTTATGGAACAAAGTAAAGAGAGAGAAAGAAGGAAAAAACAAACACCAAACTCAACCAAAGGGTACAGGGATAAGAACCTGTTATAGATATCCCAAAAAGTAGTTCATCTCATCATGAATCCATCTATTATGAAATTGATATGTCCAAGTAAAACCTGGGCATTAAATCAACATAAAATTGAGTCATTAAAGCAACATCTACATAAACACATAACATGAAAATTAAACCATTCATATGATTCATATGGCACTCTATGAATGCATAGCATCTCATATAATAAGCTTTAAAGGAATGCTTCAATGAAAAAGAAAAATTAAGGACTCCAATTTAGTTTTTAGGACCTAGTACATTTTCATATAAACTTTAACTAATAACTCAAATGAATACATGATAAGACACATAAAATATTGTATTAAAATTAACAGTTATAGGTAGGCATCATTTTGAAACACTGACAAACATTTACCATTGAATAAAACATAATGATAAATCCATATAGCAGCATATAAAATATTGTAAAGAGAATGATAAATACAAGTTAGTAGTTCGTATATTTATGCCATTTGTACTAAGTATGATACTATTAAGTGATAAACATTATAACATTGCAATAACTAAAAATATGAAAAATGCATACAACATTGTGAAGAACAAATTAAAGAACCGATTTATCCATCTTTAAAAAATTAAAAAAAAGGATGTCCCAAATGGGACAATGATATATCTCTAGATTGTTTATCTAGAAACAGTGGGACTTAATCATGTTTCCATTAATTACGTATTTTCTTATTTGGAAAAATGATAAATTTATTGTTAAAAACCATGTAGATTTTACATTTATGATGATGTGTCAAACTAATTTTTAGATCTGGAAGATATGTGAAGTAAAATACTAGTTTTCCTAAGTTTATTAAGCAAGTAGCTCTGCCTTTGGATTTGTCGATGGAGCTCTAATTGGATCATAATACTCAAGTTTGAGAAAAAGAAAAGAAATTTTAGGGTTCTTTGATTTTGGAGAAAGGGGATAACTACGAAGGGAAAATAAGTGGCAAGACTACGGAATTAATCTGACTTCCTTAGCTGATATTGGCAATGATAAAACAATGTTTAATTATTATTCTCTTCTTATTTATTTCAAACAACACTCTGCTTAGAAACACTGATAATAATTGATGTTACTGGCTTGTTTTCTTGTAGTGTCACCTAAACATACCATTGATCAGGATATGCATGAATTAGTGTAATTCCTCTTGGACATTTTCATGATGATAACTTTTACATACTTAACTATTCACTTCTAAAACTGTTGCTTTTGTATGATATGAAAAAAAAAGGAAGAAATGGTATTAGTTGATATGCACATAAGACTAGGTGAAGCATAGGAATATTGCCCAAAGAGCACTGTATGGAAATTTAGTGATAATATGAAAAATGAATTTAACGTGGTAAATATTCAAAAGTTTCACTCTCCATGTGTCAAGACACATTCTTGGTCTATATATTTGTGGCATATGTAGGTAGTGAAAGCAGGCTTTGAGAACGAATTCCTTCTTCTAAGAAATGTGAAAGGTATTTTCTAATCGGAACCTTATACAAACATTTATGTTATCCAAATTTTGCTTCTATATTTCTTTTATCTCGCATTCATATAGTATATACCCAATTGCAAGGGTACAAAATGCACATGAGATTCATCCTCAAATTACATGTATCCCATGTTCTAAAGCAATCATAAATGTATATCCTTTTGATTTAACAAATTAGTTAGAATATGTATAATAGAATGAGATTTTTAGGGATATATGGCATGATGCATATGACATAAAATCTATGCAGTATAAATTGGAACAGATTTAGTTACACACGCATGCCTATTTTAATTTCATAAAATTGAATTATATTTCAATATGCTTTCTTCAATATATCTTGAGTTTGACTAGTGGATGTGGGTGATAATATTAGATGTTGTGAAAAGTCAAAACCATAGATTCCATGAAATTAAACTTGCAAATAGTTTAGAATTGAACTAAAAGTACACAAAATTTTGAAAAATTGTTTAAAATGAAAATTTAACCTTTTCCCAAATCTTATCAAGAGTGAACAACAACAATGAGATCTGAAAAAAATTAGTAAATGCCAAAAATACAAAAACTATCACCTCATACAATGCAAATTTTGAAAAAGAAAAATGAAGGGAAAAATTCAGGATAAAAAAAGATGGTATCACATATCTACAGTCGTATTCGACCACTTTCTGAAAATTTGTTTTAACTATTGCACTTGGGGTAAAATTCTAGAGTAAAAGCAGGGTAATTTATTTGAAGTTATCAGTTGGTATTGCAAGAAACTACCATGAAATCTGACCATTACAAGAAGTAACAGAAAAAACTCAGATTATACTGATATGCAAACACATTAGTCAAATTGTTCTAGAAAATATATGCCAAATACAATAATGAATAAATACAAATGACAATCTCCTCATTACATGAGCCAATTGTAGCCTTTTTATATCAAGTTGTTTATTGAAGTTTCTTTTAAATTTCATAATTCACTTCTTCAGGTGCCAACACATTTTAACAAAATATGTAATCCTACAAGTAACCCATATCTGAACAAGTTGGTCTTCCTTTAATGCTGATAAGCTAACCAATATAGGAAATCTTACAATAAACTCTAGAATGATACATATGATAAAGATCTCCACTCTCAACCTATAGTTAATTGCCATATACAATAAAGTTTATATGATTCAGGAATCCATAATTATTAGAGAAGGGAAATATGGGTAATAAATAACTACTAAGACGTACATTACATATTATCGATGAATTTACCGATTTACAAACCAAAGAATAAGTATGGAACATCGATTCCAACAAGGATGAAGTCACTGCAACATTGGTTAATCCCTCAAACTTACATGTTTGGGATCCCCAAAACCTATGGAACAATCTCTCCATCTATAGTATAATCAAAAAGAAGAAACCTCTTAGTTTATGGGAGTAGGAAATTGATAAATACTAAGGCTGTTAGATAAATTCACCTTTCTGATATCAGTTTCTCCAACATAATTAACAAATTAACTTTCAATATTCAACATAAATTACCTCAAATCAGATTATTGAAGAGAATCATCAGAGAACTCTTTAGAGACCGGTGCTCTTAACTATTGAGTAAACTCAAAATTAGATCATTTACTTCTATTTGACAAGGAAAAATTCAAGAGGCGTTAGGGGTCGACTGAATTGGATATTGCAGGTAAAATCAGAGGATGAATAAAATTTCGTGGAGATTTCGTGTGTATTTGGTATTTTGATTTGGTTTAAAATAATCTATGGAAGGAATTAGGATTTTACGCGAAGTAAAAGGAAAAGAAAGAAAGAAAGGCGGCTAAAATAACCGCGAAATGAAAAAATGTCAACATTGAATGGCTGAGTTTAAACAGCGTTTAATATTCTAGTTTTTATTTTTTAGAAATCTTTTGTCAGCGGTTATGGTAGAAACGCTGACTTTTAATGCTGTTAAAACCACTTTTTCTTGTAGTGTAGGTAGGTTAATATATGTAACTGGTCACACAGATTTAAGTCGCTCGGTTGACCGAAATGTCTGATCGGCCGACCGACTCTGTTAAATGAACAACAGAGATTTTCGGGAAGGATTCGGCTGACCGACATAGGACTTTCGATCGACCGACCTTGTTGTTCTGCCCAGATATGCCTGTTTTGGTTTAAAGAGTTGTACAAAGAGAAATTTTACTATATCTGAATGATAATAATACAGCTTATAGAAAATCAGCAACATATATATATATATATTTAAAAAAAGCTTAACCACCGGTTGTTAATATCGACGTTCCCAAGAAGTTGGAGATTGAACATTCTCTATAGGTGACCACATAGGAGCTACTGGTGATTGAGCATGATTTAAGGAGGTTGAGGGTCTAGGTGTGGGTTTAATAATGTCTTCCTTTTTCGACGAACAGATTTTTATGGCCATCCGTTCTAGGAAGCTCAAACGTCTTGCCGTAACTTTTTGTTCATAGTATAACTCCTTTTGTATTTCCATTTGTTGTTGTTGATAGTGGTGTATCTCATCTATTTTCTGTTTAGTTGAAGGAGATATGACCATAGCTTTCTTGCCTTTCTTCTTTTTCGGTGTATAACTGGTATGAGTGTTCTCCCATGGTTTCCAGCCATGTCGGGGGTCTTTATCCGGGGAAGGAGAGAATTTAAGAACACGGTCAGGTAAGGGAAATATAGGATATGGTCCATTTTCAGGAATACGATCGGAATCATCGTCCAGGGATGTATACGATAAATGAGAGTTTTCAGAATTGTAGGAATCATTGTCGGATGACATTTTCAAATAATTTTGAATATAAACTTTTCTTAGTATTTGTTTGAAACTGAACATAGTGTGTATATATATACGTATTTGTTTGCTTAAAAATAAGTGGTTAAGGATTAGTATTTATTTCTCATCACAGGTAATTAATAGTAAACTAATTGATAAAAATAGTGTTATGAAAATACAATTTAAACTAAAAAGCTGATTGAGACAAGAAATAACTATAGCTCAAGTGGCTATAATATACCATAAAACAAGCAAGTAATAGGTCATGGGTTCAAATCTCGCTTTGGTCAGAAAAAAAAATTTGTTTTAAATATTTTGCATATTTTTAGTTATAACTCTTTTAGAGACATTATTCCTAAATCTCATCTAAGTTTAATAAACTATTTTCATTTAATGGTTTGGTAAAAATGTTAGCAATCTGATTTTCAGTATTAATAAATTCTAAATTTATCAATCTTTTTTCCAAACAATCACGAAGAAAATGATGACGAATATTTTTATGTTTTGCTCGTGAGCGATTGACAGGATTTTTAGAAAGATTTATTGCACTAGTATTATCACAATAAATTACAGATTTTTCAAGATGACAATTAAAATCCTAAAGTGTTTGTTGCATGTAAATGACTTGTGCACATGCCAAAGCAGCAGATATATATTCTGCTTCACATGTCGATAAAGAAACGCGGCTTTGTTTTTTACTGAACCAAGAAACTAAGGAACGTTCAATGAAGTGACATGTTCCGCTAGTACTTTTTCTATCCGTCCGACTTCCTCCAAAATCAGCGTCGCTATAGGAAACTAACTCAAAAGGACATTCTTTTGGATAAAATAGTCCGAAGTCTTTGGTTTTAGTTAGATAACGAATAATGCGTTTAACTGCTCGCATATGCGATTCTTTGGAATTTGCTTGAAATCTAGCACATAAACAAACACTCATCATTATATCAGGTCGACTAGCTGTTAAATATAATAACGATCCAATCATACTACGATATAGTTTTTGATCAACACTTTTGCCCTCCTCGTCTCTATCGAGATGAATCGTTGTGCTCGTAGGAGTTGGTTTGGCAGAAGAGTTTTCCAGACCAAATCGTTTAATTAAATTATAACAATATTTTTCTTGATTAATCAAAATTACATTTTCAATTTTTTTAATTTGTAATCCAAGAAAATACGACAATTCCCCCATACGAGACATTTCAAATTCATTTGTCATTATAGTTGAAAATTCCTGACATAACTTATCATTTGTCGATCCAAAGATAATGTCATCAACATAAATTTGAATTATCAGAAATATCTTTCTTTGTTTTCTTAATAAAAAGAGTTTGATCTACTTTACCAATTTCAAAACCAAATTCTAATAAATAGCTTTTAAGACGATCATACCAAGCATGAGGTGCTTGCTTTAAACCGTATAAAGCCTTTTTGAGTTTATAAACATGATCCGGAAATTTTTCATGATAAAAAAGAGGTGGTTGTTCAACAAAAACATTTTCTTTTATGTAACCATTTAAAAATGCACTTTTAACATCCATTTGATAAAGTTTAAAATTATGAAAACATGCAAACACCAATAAAATTCGTATTGCTTCAAGTCGGGCGACTGGAGCAAACGTTTCTTCGTAGTCAATTCCCTCTTCTTGATTATATCCTTGTGCAACTAATCTAGCTTTATTCCTAGATATATTTCCTATTTCATCTGCTTTATTTTTGAAAACCAATTTAGTACCAATAACTGATTGATCACTAGGTCTAGGAACAAGTTCCCAAACTTCGTTTCGTTCAAATTGATTTAGTTCCTCTTGCATGGAAAGAATCCAGTAGTCATCAGTTGAGGCTTCTTTTATATTCTTAGGTTCTATGTTAGAGAGAAAAGCTACATGACCAACTTGATTTAATTGATGTCTGGTTTTAACATTTGTATTTACTTCTCCAATTATATTTTGTATAGGATGATCCCGTAAAATTCTAGGTGGAGATTTTGTTATATTAGTAGTAATGTTTGTATTTTTGGTAATTTCATTAGTATTATCAAAATTTTCACTAGTAATACTGTTTTTATTATGAATAGTTTCATCATCAGAATCGATAATAATATTTGAATTTATATTTTTAAAATTTTCATCAAATGAAACATGTAAACTTTCTTCAATAATCTGAGTTCTTTTATTAAAAATTCGATAAGCTTTACTTCGTTCCGAATATCCTACGAATATTCCTTCATCGGATTTTGGATCGAATTTGTGTTTGCACAAAAAATGGACAAACACCTCCAAGTCGTATGAATTAGTTGATTTTATGTTGTTTCTAGTGATTTGGGTGATTTATGCAAATATATAAAAAGCAGGGACTAAACTGTAAAAGACACACAGATTTATAGTGGTTTGGCCAGAACGTGCCTACGTCCACTTTATATGTTATTCTCCTTTTCTCTTCAAATTACAAGTACAAATCTTTGATTACAAGTAACTGAAAGTTGTTTGAAAGTTCTATCCGTGCTTGAGCTCTCAAACTTGTCTGCCATTGTTGTACCCCTGCCCCTCTATTTATAGAGTGAGGTTGGGGGCAGGGGTCTTGGATGTATATAGCTGCTGGTGGGCCTGGGCTGAAGCAATCAGGCCTGATAGAGTTGGTCCGGCAAGGCTTGGTTCGGTGGAAAGAGGGATTGGACCGGTGGTAGGTGGTCCGGTGGCGAGTGGTTCGGTGGTACGTGGAGATATGGGTTGGTTCGGTGCCGCAGTTGGTTCGGTAGTAGGTGGATCCGGTGATGGCTTGGGGGAGATGTTGTTTGGTTCGGAGGTGAGGGATGCGGTAGTGGCTGGTTCGGTGATGGTTGGAAGTAGAGTTTTGGATCGGTAGTGTTGGGAGAGTAGGGTGGTTCGGTGGACCGGATGGTTCGGTGGTGAAGGCGTGGGATGGTTCGGTAGGTTGATTCGGTGGGTGGTAGATACGTACCCAACATTTGCCCCCCAAAGTAGGGCATATGTTTAACATATGTCGTGCTTTGTTTTAATGGGATAGCCTCGTTCGGTTATAAGCGTCGAGCCATCTGGTCCGGTCATTGAGGTTTGCTTATAAATAGGGGTTACATGCCTTCATTATTCCTTACCAACCGAGCCGAATCTTTTGCCGAATCAAGCTCTCAGTTTCGCCGAATCAAAGAGCTAGCCGAACCAGGTGATATTCTTTCCCGCCAAATGACTTTATGTTCTTGTATTACCGGATGGACTTAGGGACTTCGTGTACCGAATGAACATGAAGGCTTTGAATTACCGAATGTGTTCGTTGCCCCCAAGTACCGAATGAACTTGCAGTTTGATTTACCGAATGAACCTTGTGGGTTTGAACTACCGAATGAGTTTGGGAAGTGTGAGGCCGAATGGTCTTTGGTCTTGAGTTTTTACGTTTCGAATTGCGAATGAGACTCTAGGTTGCATGTACCTGTTTGTTTGTATTTCCATACTCCTTGTTCTAACAATATGTTTTTCCTTTGTGTTTGTAGGAAAATGTCTCGCAAAGTGGAAACTCGATCAGAAAAAAGAAAATCTACGGACCGAAGTGAGCCTCTCGTTGTGTCCCCTGCCCAGCTAGGACCAATGCGGCAGGGACCTGCCCCGAGGTCACTAGTGGACGGATATGGCCCCCAGGAGCTTCTGAACTCTCCTCCCGATTGTTATCCGAGCTCTCTCAAAGAAGGGCAACTTGATATCATCGCTCGCTCCTTTGGGATTGACAGGGCGAGTATGCTGCTGCCGGGAGATGGTGTGATACCGTACGATCCTCCTGAAGGATACTTCGCTTACAGCCGATACCATTGTATGTGCGGGGCCATTCCCCCAATCAATGCCTGGATAGTCAGCTTTTTTACCTATTTAAAGGTGGCTCCATTCCAACTTCAGCCCAATTCCTATGCTATCCTGGTGTGCTTGTTCGTCATTTTTCAGAGGAAATATGGGCGTCCCCCTTCCAACTGGGAGATCCGGTATTTGTACAACTTGAGAGGCTATAAGAAGGGGTCTCCATATATCAGCTTGGAGGCGGCCGTGCCCTTTAAGCCCGTTCTGGATTTGCATTCGAAGCTCAGTATGTTCAAGAAAGAATGGTTCTTCATCAAGGATGACTCTATTTCCTTCCGTCTTTTCACTTCCGGCTGTAAGTTGAACTCCATTTATATTTTCTTTGTTTTGACCCCAATGCTTACTCTTATATGCTTTTATTTCTTGCTAGCGACAGGTGGCTTTGCGGTCGTGGAGAATGATTCCTTGGTTCGGATGGCTGCGGAAATAAAGGCCATCTCGGGACGGGATAGGTCGGCTTCTTACCTGATCAGGAATGCCACTCTCCTGGAGTACAACTTAATTCTGCCACGTCAATCTGTGGCCAAGAAGAGAGATACAGCCGAGAAGAGGGCTGCCAAAGCTAAAGACGGGGCTGCCGCGAAGAGTAGCAAGAGGAGACCTTTCTCGGTACCTCCAGTCATCGGGGGGAAAAAGTTTAAGAAGTCTGATGGACCCTCCCCTAGTACATGTCCAGATATTCCGGAGGAGGAAGGTGGAGAGGAGGAAAGAGGCGAGGAGGAGAGCGGAGGACATGGAGAAGATGAAGGACAAGGTGGTAGTGGTGCCGGGGCTTTGTCTTTCGAGCAGGCAGGGGAGATCCAGGAGTGGACGGATGATGCCTTCCGCCAGGCTTTTGAGGGGTTGTAGGAAGGATCAGCCTCGGCGGAGAAGGCGAAGAAGGCTGGGACTGGTGCCGATCCATCTTCTAAGGATCCTTCAGCTAGGGTAACTCAAGGTGAATTCTCAACTTCTGCAGACTCCCTTTATGACAAGAACTTAGTAATATTTTATGGCTAGCTCCCGTCCTGGAATGAGATTCAGGACTTATTGCAGTATCCCACTCCCCCTCAGGGTTTGTAAAATAAACGCGCCTTCCTACTCCTTTTAACTTGTCACATTTCTTGAATTATAGTTTCATGCATGCTTGTAACACCTGGTTTTTATTCCAGGAATAGGTAAGGTGGCCAAGACATCAGATATTCGGCACCGCCTTGAACAGTACAAGCTACTCAAAGCTTCTGCCAAACCAAAGCCGTCAGCTAGCCGTTCTGGAGATGCGGTTAGATATCGCCCTCTTCTCGGAGTTATTGAAGAAGATATGCAAAAGAGAAAGAGGGGCCGATCTTCGTTTGAACCTTCACCTGGCCCTCAGCCTCCAGTCCAGCCTATCCATGATATTACTGAGTAGGATACTGAGCTTATGCCTTTCCCACATTCATCCGAAAATCCAACCGTCACCCCGACAGACCATCCTGATTTGGTTCGCAACCCATTTGCCGGCCACCCGGATCTGGACCCGAGTTTTCAGGACATCTCTTTTGACGAGGCCACGGGTGAGCATCTTCTTCCCCGCAATCCCATGGTACGGGTGCTTGATGAGGCTAAGTCCTTAGACCTCGATTTGCTTACTACTCGGATTGTGACCATGGGGAATGAGGCCAAGGCAAACATCGATCGGGTGGCTGAAGAAACCAAGAGGCTAATGGAGCATCACACTCGACTGGCCGAGGCTGGGGAGGAAATCGGAGCTAATATTCGGTTGCGGCTAAAGGTTGCTAATCAGGCCAAACAGCTTGCCGATCAAGCCATTCAGATTTCTCAGCATGAGGCAGCCTCCAGGCGGTTGAAGAAGACTATGGAAGAGGCTAGTAAGGCAGAACTACGAAAGATGGAGGTTGCCTGCAAGGAACGGATTGACATGGCCATAGCAACGGTGGACGAGGTTCGGAGAGCGGATCTTGAGCAGGTAGAGGAGTTATCTGGGAGGCTTGAGGCCGCAGAGCTTGCTCAGGCCAAGCTGAAGGAGGAGATGGAAGTGATGCGGAAGTCCCTTCAGGCTGACTGCTCGAGATACCGATTGGAGAGAGATGCTGCTGTCGCACGACTGTCGGCTTCTGAGTCCCGGATGAAAGAGTTTGAGGAGAACGAGGGGATGATGGACGAGATGCTCCAGGACATGTATTTCCGTACTTGGAGGCAGGGCAACCTGTCCTGGATGGACGATTATCCCCGGGTTATGGCTAGGATATATCTTCGGGCTTTGGAGGAAGCTAAGGCCGATGCGGATAAGGAAGGTGGTGCGGCTTTCAGGATGGATGTGGTTACAGCCCAATTCACTAAGGAAGAGAAGGTGGCGGTTAAGGAGGGCATGCGTCGGCTTGCTGCGGATGAGGTAGGCGTGCAGCTAGACGATGATGGTCAGGGGGCAGGTGTTGGTAAGTCTTTCCTTTTAACCTTTTCATGATTTGATTGCTTATCTTTCGTCATTATTGATGGATTCTCTTCTGAATTATGCAGGCGGGACCTCAGTAGCACATGCTGGGTGTTCCGATCCTGCAGTTAAGTAGATCCCAAGGGCTAGCGGGATGGAGGCGAAGCTCTGATTCTTTGACTTGACTTGTACATATTTTGGTTGCTGTCTATGTTAGTCCGAAACATTAATGTAACTTGTAATTATATTATTTGTAAAGAATGACTTTACGTAATTTTATAACAAGTTGATTCTGTCATGTTTGAATGCTGTTGTCATTTTGATATGTTGCACAAGAAATACAGCTGCGTATTTATGCGTGTGACTCAATAGTATTTAATGCTAAGTTTCTGCTTAAAATATTATCTCATGTCTTGTAATGCCAATATGATGTGTGAATAATTAAAGCTACATATTTTTATAAAAGAGAAGATAGTACCGCCCTTCGTGTTTTAGTTGTAGAGGGTTGCTTTGAATGTCTTGCGTGACTGAGTATGGAATGTAGCCGAGTGTTCCGTCATCCGGATGTGAGTTCATATTTCCACAAGTGAGAGTTCCCCTACTTTGTGACCCGTACTTTAAGGATTGTTATATAGGATAGGAGAAAAGTTTTTGAATGAAATGGAAATATGAGAAACAGTAAAACTTCCAATCAGGGAAGCCCGTCGATATGCTTAAGTTCGTGGCAAACGGGTTTTGTAGTCACTTTCCCTAGCTGTGGGTCTTGGAGACATTTGTCACTCATCTTACGCCTCCGCGGGGAGTTTATCTTTTTTACCACAGCCTCACTTAAGACATATCGGAGCCGAGATCGCGCACAGTAACTACCCGAGCCATTATGGCCCGTAGCCGTGGGTATTATTCGATTTACTGTGGCCGGCTAGCGTGGGTGCCGATCGTCAACCGTGAACTACCCCTGGCTGGCCACACCTTATGTTTGGGCTTAAAGTAGGTTCACAGTTGCCGGCAAGCTGAACGCCGTAATGAGCTGCCATCGGCTATAGTCGGCCTTCTTGATGGCTTATAATCGGCTCATTACAGTTGGCTTTGAGGGTAGTCGCGGGCAATGAGTTAACCCGCAGCAGAGGGATGCTGGAGCAAAAGTGTCTCATTGGCGAGTGCATAGAATTGCATAGTACCTGTTGGATCTTGTCCAGGTGAGGTTGCGCCGCAAAGTTCCAGTATGGAAATGTCGTTATACATGATTTTGTTCAACAGAAAAAGATAAATCTTAATAAGCAGCCAAGATATAAAGGAACAAGTTAAAAAGAGACAAGTTTTTTTAAAGTGGTTCGGCACGAAAATGCCTACATCCACTGATTCTCTTTGTTAATTCACTTCATATGTGCAATACAAGTTAAGAAAAGTATCGACGGAGGTGTCGGATGTTCCATGCCCTCTGGAACACCTCTCCGTCCACTGTTGATAAAATATAGGCTCCGTTGCGGAGATCTTTATGAATTACATAGGGTCCGTCCCAGATTGGATCTAGCGCTCCGGGGTGCGGGAAGATCCGCTTGAGGACAAGATCTCCTTCTTGTAAGCTGCGGTGCTTGACTTTGGAGTTGTATTGTGCTGCCACTTTTCGCTTCTGAGCTGCTGCTTTGAGTGCTGCGTCATTTCTTCTCTCCTCAATTAGATCCAAAGACATGTGGAGGAGTTCTTCATTCTCTTCTGGGTTGTAGTGGATCCTACGGTGGGAAGGCACTACAGTTTCAACTGGGAGCATGGCCTCCGATCCGTATGCCAAAGAGAAGGGAGTATGCCCTGTTGATGTTTTGTAAGATGTGCGGTAGGCCCAAAGTGCCGTAGGAAGTTCATCCACCCAAGCGCCTTTTGACTTTTCAAGTTTCTTCTTGATTAGGGTTTTGAGGATTTTGTTGATAGCTTCGACTTGTCCGTTTGCCTAGGGGTAAGCCACAGATGAGAAGCTTTTGTGAATTCCGTGCTCTTGGCACCAGTCGGCGAATTCCTCGCTGTCAAATTGAAGTCCATTATCCGATATGATTTTGAGTGGAACCCCGTACCTGCATAAAACATTTTTGATCAAGAAGTTAATAACTTTTGCCGAAGATATTTTATTTAGAGGCTCCGCTTCCACCCATTTGGTGAAATAGTCAACTGCTACTATGGCATATTTGGCTCCGCCTCGGCCCACCGGCAGTTCGCCAATCAAGTCAATTCCCCATATTGCAAAGGGCCAAGGGCTGGTCATTTGAGCAATCTCGTTTGTTGGTAGTCGAGGAATTTTAGCAAATTTCTGACATCTGTCATATCTTTTGACGAAGTCTAGGGTGTCTTTGTTTAAGGTGGGCCAGTAATATCCATATCGGAGTATCTTCTTTGCCAGAGTCTGCCCACCAGTGTGATCTCCGCAACTTCCTCGATGTATGTTGGATAAGATCTCCTTGGCTTCCCTTCCAGCGACACACCTTAATAAGGGATTAGAGAAGCCGCGTCGATAGAGGATGCCTTCTTGTATCGTGTAGCGGGAAGCTTTCCTCAAGATTTTCTTGACTTCGTTACGCCCGTCGGGCAGTGTGCCATCTTGTAAATGTTTCCGGATAGGAGTCATCCAAGTTTCCTCTTCGATTGCAGCTATCATGTTCATTGTCTCGTAACTCGGGGCTAGTTGTTGTGAGATGGTTATTGTTCGGAAAGCGGCGCCGTCCTTCATGCTAGCTTGCTTTGCCAGTTCGTCGGCCTCCTGATTCTCTTCTCGAGGAATGCGTTTGATTAAATAGTGATCCAATTGATTGAGCAGCAGCTTGGCCTTCTTTAGATATGCTATGAGTCGTTCTCCTCGAGTCTGGAATTCTCCCAGTATTTGATTTACAATAAGTTGAGAATCACTATGGAGACATAAAGAATCGACTCCAATCTCCAGGGAAAGTTCTAATCCGGCTATCACTGCTTCGTATTCTGCGTCATTGTTAGTGGCAGCGAACTCCAACCTTAGGGTGTAGTGCAGCTTCCTTCCCCTGGGGGTGATTATCACAACACCTGCCCCCGAGCCTTGTTCATTTGATGCTCCATCAACGAAGAGGTTCCACTTGATATTTTCTGCTACTTCAGATTGCTCCTTACCTTCATTAGTAGTGAATTCGGCAATGAAATCAGCTATGGCTTGTCCCTTGATAGCGGTGCGAGGATGGTAGGTAATATCATATTGACTCAGTTCAATGCACCACTTAAGTAGTCGCCCAGAAGTGTCGGGGCGATGGAGTACCTGCCTTAGCGGTTGATCGGTTAAAACTCTGATGGGATGAGATTGGAAATAGTGTCGCAGTTTCCGTGACATGATTAGCAAACAGTATGCTAGCTTTTCAAGTTTAGGGTATCTGGCTTCTGCCCCTGTGAATCTCTTGCTTACAAAGTATACGGGTCATTGTGCGTGGTTGTCCTCCCTCACCAAAGCGGCGCTTAAAGCATGGGACGATACAGAAAGGTATAGGTATAGTTCCTCGCCTTCATTTGGAGTTGAGAATACTGGTGGTCTTTGGAGGTGTTCGATTAAGTTAAGGAAGGCTGTCGAGCATTCGTCAGTCCATTCGAACTTTCCTTTGTCTTTCTTAAGAGCTTCGAAGAAGGGGATGCATTTGTTGGTTGCTTTAGAGATGAACCTGCTTAAGGCAGCCACCTTCCCGTTTAGGCTTTGCATCTCTCTTCGAGTGGATGGTATCTTGATATCTTGCAAGGCCCGGACTTGTTCGTGGTTCGCTTCAATCCCCCTGGCATGGACGATGAATCCCAAGAACTTTCCCGACGATACTCCGAAGGAGCACTTTAGAGGATTCAGTTTCATTCCATATTGGCGAAGTACTTGAAATATCTCGTTCAGGTGGTTTATATGATCGTTGGCTTTCCTTGATTTTACCAGCATGTCATCCACATAAACTTCCATAGTTCGCCCTATTAATTTCGCAAACATCTTGTTGACAAGGCGCTGATAAGTAGCACCAGCTTTTTTAAGTCCAAAAGGCATTACTTTGTAGCAGTACAATCCCCGGTCAGTGATGAAACTGGTGTGGTCTTGATCGGGGGCGTGCATAGGGATCTGGTTGTATCCTGAGTATGCGTCCATAAAGGATAAGAGTTCATGTCCGGCTGTGCTGTCCACGAGCTGGTCGATTCGGGGGAGTGGGAAGCAGTCTTTCGGGCAAGCGTCATTTAAGTTGGAGAAATCGATGCATGTTCGCCACTTCCCATTAGCTTTCTTTACCAGTACCGGGTTGGAGATCCATTCTGGGTAGATGACTTCTCGTGTGAAGTCATTGGAAAGTAAGTTCTTTACTTCTTCCTCGAGGGCTGCTGATCGTTCTGCCCCCATGCTCCTCTTTTTCTGCTTCACTGGCACCTTGGTGGGATCGATGTTCAGTATGTGGCATGCTACGTCTGGAGAGATTCCTGTCATGTCGGCGTGCGTCCATGCAAATACATCCATGTTGTGGCGAAGAAATCGACGAGTTGGTCTTTTAACTCCGCTCTTAACTGAGACCCGACTCTCAGCAGTTTACTTGGATCGTGTTTGTCTACAGATACAAATTCCATAGCCTCTGCAGGCTCGGTGGTGGCCTCCTCCTCTTTGTCCCTGGGGTCTAATTCGTTGAAAGGATCGCTTGTATACCAAAGAGGAGGGGCTTTCTTTAATTGCTATGCTTCCAGGCTTTTCTTGCAGAGAGAAGTCTCTGCATCCTTTCCTTTATCCTTCCTGCGGTTATTGCGAAGCTCAGTTACATAGCAATCTCGAGCGGCGTCTTGATCTCCCTCTATTTCTCCTACTCCGTTATCTGTTGGGAATTTCATCTTCATGCACCATGGGGCTAGGACAACTTGGAAGTCAGACAAGGCTGGTCTTCCCAAAAAGGCGTTGTAGGCCGAATGGTTCTCTATCAGTACAAATGTTTGTTTTCGCACAGCGGAGCGGGGATGACTTCCTATTTCAACAAAAAGGTCCAGTTGCCTGAGGGGCATCTTCACATCTCCAGTGAAACCATGTAGTGGTTTGTTGCAGGGAGACACATCCTTCATTGACAGCTTCATTTTGTCGAATGCATGCTTGAATAGGATATTCACTGAGCTTCCAGTGTCTACTAAAATTCGGAAAACTTTGGCTGAACCGAACCAGGCAGAGATGAGCATAGGATCCATGTGTGGGTACTGTCTTCCCTCTAGATCACGCCTACTGAATGTGATGTCATCATTCTCTTTCTGTTTCGGGTGGCGTTCTTCCATAACAGAATTAACGTAGCCTTCAGCGTTTCTAAGTGACTTACCGTATCTTTCCATCTCTGCCCAGCTTCTGTCGGCGATGTGTGGTCCTCCTGATATGGTATGGACCACTATTTTCTCTTGACTAGAGCCGCTGGTGTTGCGATTTCGTCCGCCTCCTTTTGGGAGGGGTAACCCTGGGTTTTCATTGGCGGGAGCTGGAGTCCTGTTCTGGCTTTTTACATAGCGTTCTAGTCTCCTCCTTCTAGTGTGTTCTTCAATCAAGTCCCGGAGATGGTGGCATTCATTGGTGTCATGTCCGTGGGATTCGTGGAAGCGGCATAACTTTACAGACTTGAGTGCGTTATCTGACTCCTTCTTGTGCGGGGGCGTTTGTATCTAACTTCGTCTTGAGTGGCTAGGAAGATGTTTTCGATTGTTTCATTCAAAGGAGTGTAGCAGTCAAATCTTGGTCCTGGTCGATATAAGCGCTTTTCTCCCTTCTTGCCCCCAGCATTGTCTCTAGAGTCACTTCTCCAAACATCCTTTGCTGCAAAGGGAACTCTGTCTGTAGCTGTCTTAGCCTGTTGCTCCGACTGCCTCTCAGTGGCAGCGTCTTCAAGTCTCATATACTTTCCAGCTTCATGGAAGAAATCAGGTAAAGTAGCTAGTTTTTCCTTGGTTAGTCTTCTAGCAAATTTAGTATCCGGACGTACACCATTGCAGAGGGCCATTAGGATAAGTTTCTCGTCGGCATCTTGGACTGCGGCCGCTGCGGCGTTGAATCGGGTTAGATATTGTTGCACTTTCTCTCCGGGCTTCTGTTTGATATTAGATAAGGAATAAGCGTCCTTGGGTTATTCCACATGGATGCGGAACTGGCTGATGAACTTTTCTTTCAACATTTCTCATGAGCTGATGGACCCTTGGGGTAAGTGGCAGAACCAGGAGGTAGCTAGATCTGCTAAGAAAAGTGGGAAGCATTTGCACAATACTCCCTCCGTTGCTCCGGTCATGAGCATATGCTGGGTGCATCTCTGTAAGTGTACTATGGGGTCAGAGGTTCCTTGTAAGGTTCCATCGTTGGCATTTTCCATTCCCGGGGGGTGATGGCGGTCTCGATATTGCGGGTGAAAGGGCTGGTTACCCTAGCGCGTATCCCTCGATCCCTTTGCTCCCGTTGGACGCACTTCCTGAACAATCGCGCCATCCTTTCATCAGAACTTGGAGCGGATAAAAATGAGTTTGGTTCTTCCCTGCGGAATCGATTCCGTCAGATGACCTGTAAGGATGGTATCGTTTATCACTCCTGACATTCTCCAATGGCTGCCTCTGGTCTTCCGGGGGCATGCTGGGGTCAGCCACTGTTGGCCCTTACCTTGATCTTCCCCTGCTGGGTTCTGTTCTTAGCACTTCCTCGGGTCCTACTTTGGGCTGGACTCTAGCTCGGCCCCGTCTACTGGTGTTTCCATGGTTAGGTAGCATGACAGGCTCAGCTACATCCGACCCCTGTCTGGTGCCTCCCCTATTAGGTTCGGCTCCAAGAGTTTCCTCGGGTCGGAATTCGGGCTGAGCCTGGGCTCGGCTCCTACCATTGTTGTTTCTGTCATTAGCCTCTTCGAAGAAGAAAGACCTTTGTCGTCTCCCAGATCCTCCAGACCGGGACTCACCCCATGATTCAGTGTTACGGTTGGATTCTTCAGCATCCCTTAAGCGTGACATGAGTTGGTCCACCAAGGCTTCTTGTTGAGATGCGAAGCGGTTAGTTACTTCAGCCACAATCCTGTCCAGATCCGCCCTTGTAATTGGTTGTTCCGTAGCAGGGGCTGTCAGATTTGCCTGATTTAAATTTGCCGTTGGAACCTGAAGATTGTCTTGGTCCCTGATCACTGGATCTGGGATATTGCCAGTTGCAACGTTCTTTCCTTTGTTAGTATCTTTCTTCCGTCCGGGAGGCATGTTTTCCAAATGAACGATGCTGACAGAAAAAGGATTAAGTGGGAGAAGCTGAAGCTTCGAGCTCCTGTTCTCAGTGAAAGCACCAAAAATGTTTGCACAAAAAATGGGCAAACACCTCCAAGTCGCATGAATTAGTTGATTTTATGTTGTTTCCAGTGATTTGGGTGATTTATGCAAATATATAAAAAGCAGGGACTAAACTGTAAAAGACACACAGATTTATAGTGGTTCGGCCAGAACGTGCCTACGTCTACTTTATATGTTATTCTCCTTTTCTCTTCAAATTACAAGTACAAAGCTTTAATTACAAGTAACTGAAAGTTGTTTGAAAGTTCTATCCGTGCTTGAGCTCTCAAACTTGTCTGCCATTGTTGTACCCCTGCCCCTCTATTTATAGAGTGAGGTTGGGGGCAGGGGTCTTGGATGTATATAGCTGCTGGTGGGCCTGGGATGAAGCAATCTGGCCTGATAGTGTTGGTCCGACAAGGATTGGTTCGATGGAGAGAGGGATTGGACCGGTGGTAGGTGGTCCGGTGGCGAGTGGTTCGGTGGTACGTGGAGATATGGGTTGGTTCGGTGCCTCGGTTGGTTCGGTAGTAGGTGGATCCGGTGATAGCTTGGGGGAGATGTTGTTTGGTTCGGAGGTGAGGGATGCGGTAGTGGCTGGTTCGGTGATGGTTGGAAGTAGAGTTTTGGATCGGTAGTGTTTGGAGAGTAGGGTGGTTCGGTGGACCAGATGGTTCGGTGGTGAAGGCGTGGGATGGTTCGGTAGGTTGATTCGGCGGGTGGTAGATACGTACCCAACAATTTACCTGGCTGATCTTTAGTATTCAAAATAAAACATTTAGAACCAAAAACTTTAAGATATGAAATATTTGGTTTTCTTCCATTTAGAAGTTCTTATGGAGTATTCTTAGTTAACGGTCGAATGGAAACACGATTCAATACATAAAAAACAGTAGCTACATCTTCTGCCCAAAAATGTTTTGATAAAGTAGTTCCATTTAATAAAGTTCTTGCACATTCTTGTAACGTTCTATTTTTTCTTTCTACAATTCCATTTTGTTGTAGTGTTCTAGGAAATGAAAAATTATGGTTAATACCTTTCTTGTTACAAAATTGTTCAAAAACTTCATTTTCAAATTCTCCTCCATGATCACTTATGATATTTTTAATTTTCAAACTTTTAATATTTTGAATTCTTTTAACAAATATTTTAAAATTATCAAAAGTATCACTTTTATTTTTTAAAAAGAAAATCCAAGTATATCTAGAAAAATCATCTACAATAATAAACACATCTATTATGATTAATAGATTGAACTTGAGTTGGACCAAAAAGATCCATGTGTAAAAGTTCAAGTAGTTGTTCTGTAGAAATTACTTTTTATGATTTAAAAGAAGATTTTGTTAATTTTCCTAATTTACATGCATCACAAAATATATCGTTTTGAATTTCATGTCAGGTAATCCTTTAACTAATTTATTTTTAGCTAATTTGTTGATGGTTTTAAAATTGATGTGACAAAATCTTTTGTGCCAAAGACAAGAATTATTTTCCTTGGCTATTAAACACAAATTTGAATCATTTTTAACGTTCATATTTAAAATATAAATGTTTTTATCTCTTATTCCTTCAAAAATAGTGTTATGATTTTTATCGATAATATTACATTTATTTTCTAAAAAAATTATATTAAAACCTTTATCACATAACTGACTAATACTCAATAAATTATGTTTTAAATTTTTGACTAATAAAACATCAGTAATGAGAGGTAAAATAGTGATACCGTCGCTGCTAACATCGCCTTTACCGATGATATATCCTTTAGAGTTATCTCCAAAAGTAACCGATCCTCCATTTGAGTAGATAATATTTGACAACATTTCTTTGTTTCCAGTCATATGTTTTGAGCAACCACTATCTAAAATCCATTCTCCTCTCCTTTTATGTGGTACCTGTAAAATTTTTATAAAAAGTTGGCACCCGTTTCTTTTTCGGGTCCTCAGAGTTAGATCTTAGGAAGCCAAACCCATACAGCTTCAGAATTCCCTTTATAAACTTAGTTTTGTTATTATGAACAGTTTCCATGAACATTTTAATATGTTTATTTCTTATCAAAACATTATTTGATTTTGAAATCCATATCTTAATGGTTTTAGTGTTTGAACAAACTATTTTCTTAATATCCTTTTTAATATTATTATTAATCCTACTTTTAGCAAAATTATTTTGTTTCTTAAATCCTAGTCCAGATTTATTGTTAGTGGATTGAGAATTTTCTAATATTTTGGAAAGATTCTCTCTTCCTTTATTGAAATTCGAGACATTTTTAGAGATGTGATAAAATTTTATTTTTAGACTAAATTTTTCTAATCTAATCTTTAATTTTAGAATGTAAGCTATTATGTTCAAAAAATAAAACATCATTTTTATTTTTCTGAATTTCTAGTTCTTCAGATGTTGAAGAAATTTAAGAAGATAGGTTAGAATTTGATTGTTGAGAAATTTCAAGTTCTTCTTCTAATATTTTCTTCTCATCTTTCAACATATCTACTTCTAAGACTGTCCTATCTAATTTTCTTTGTAAATCTTTATTTTCCTTTTTAAGTTGCTTTGCTAAGTCTGCTAATTCAGAATTAATTTCAATTAAATCTTCAAAACTGAGATCACTTACATCGTCTAATGAAGCCATGAAGCATACATTTGCTTGCTCATTTTCATTATCACTTTCACTTTCTGATGAGGATGATGAGTCTGTGCTGTCCCAAGTGACTGAAAAAGCTCTTTGTTTGGTTTTATCCTTCTTAAAATTGCTCATTTTACATTCTGGACAATCCTTCTTCATGTGACCTTTCTTATGACATTCATAACATTCCATTGCTGACGATGATGGTTTGCTACTGTTGGTATTGTTGTTGAAATTATTTTTGTTTCCCCTGAATTTATTTCTTTTGAATTTCAGAAACTTTTTGAAATTTTTAGCAATCATTGCCATGTCTTCGTTCTCTGAGTCGGACCTATCTTTTTCTGCTTAAAATGCCACATTCTTCTTTTCTTGTGCTACATTTCTCTTTGCCTGCAAATTTACTTCGTAGGACATTAAATTACCTATCAATTCTTCTGGTTTTAATGTTGACAAATCACTTGCTTCTTCAATGGCTAGGACTTTTCTTTCCCATTCATCAGTTAAAGAATTTAAGATTTTTGTGACAACATCAAAATCAGTAAATGTTTGTTCTAATGATAGTAGAGCATGATAAATATCCTGGAATCTAGAGTACATATCATTTATAGATTCATTTGGCTTCATTTTGAAATTTTCAAATTGATTTTTCAACATAGAAATTTTGCTTAATTTAACTTTGTTCGTTCCTTCATGTGTTACTTTAAGTGTTCTCCATATTTCATAACCAGAAGTGCACATGCTAACTCTATTGAATTCATTTCTATCTAATGCACAAAATAAAATAATCATAGCCTTTGCATTTGATGTAGCATCTTGTTTTTGTGTGTTACTCCAAGTAGAGTATTCTTCGGTAGGAGTTATGTACTCTCTTTGTATAACATTCCAGATCTCAAAACCACTAGATTGCATATAGATTCTCATTCTAGTTGACCAATAATTATAATTTAAACCAATAAATAGGGGAGGTCGTGAAGTTGATTGACCTTCTGTGAAACTAGTATTAGTGTTGGTGCCAACATTGTTAGTTTGTGTCGTTGCCATATTACTAGAAATAAATATCAAATAACTTTGTAACGGTTATATGATAACCTTGCTTTGATACCAAATGAAAGTGTACGTGCAGTACTAAGGATCGTGTAATATAATATATAAATGCCGAAACTGATAATAGCAGTAAAATAAGAATTAAAGTAAGCACGCCAGGAATTTTTATACTGGTTCGAACTTCCCGTTCTACGTCCAGTCCCAAAATATCCTCTGGATTTATAATAAACCCCTCACTTAACCCGAAGGAATATGTATACCACACCTGAGCAGCCGAACATGAATTTTTCCGCCTCAACAGCCGAAGAGGACTTCAACTTAATACAAATAATTTGTTGACGAGTGTGTTCCGAATAACACAGTTTGTCTTTTGATAGTACAATTTTCCTATAATAAAATCCTCAAGAATATGTAGTGTGTGTGAAGATTTAGAAGGAGGATAATGTAACAACCCGCAAATTTATCGATTGTATATTTAAATATTTCATCGTTCGTCGGATTTTTTTTCCGAAAACCTACTTTTAGCAAACAGTCGAATTGGGAGTCGAGACCACTTCCATTGAGTTCGAAATGTAGTTCACAACCTTTTTGAGTATAAGCTTCGATATGTTTGGAGTAAGTTGATTTTTGCTACCTTTTCACTTTGGGTATGAGTTTGGGTTTCAGCCCAATGTTCCACCTTAAGACTCTAGCTCCACTCCAACTCTTCATTACTTCATTTCATATTCCTAACACTTCAAGCTAAAGTAAAAATGGTGGAAGAGATTGGAAATGGAAATCCTAAGCCCTAGTCTTCATTAGCAAATCCAACTTCTAGCTCCAAATTCAAGAGAACCCATAGGTAAGCATCTCCTTCTTCTTCTCCAACTCATTCTCCTTCCAATTTCTCCTAAACCTAATTTGGGAAACATTTCTCTTTTAAGCTTAGAATCAAGCTTCTTGAGTTGGGATTGAAGTGTGGTTGATCTTCCTTTGCTTTCAAGCTTCTTCTTCCTTGTTGGTGTGAAAAGGTGAGATTTTTATCTCACATCTTTGTCTATAATTATCTTCGATTGTTAGGTATGAATTCCTAACACTTATTCTTGTGCAATTGATTTTGGTTTGGATTAATTTGGTGTATATTCCAAATTTTGGTGTTTTAAAATCAAAATCTATGAAAATCCTCTTATGGATATTTGGACATTGATATTTGAGGCGTATCGAAGAGCCGTTAAGGCTGGGTTGTCGCTTGGCGTAAATCCTTAGTCGTTATCGCTCGATCGATCGCTTCCGGTATTCGTTTGGCCATTTTTGGCCTAGGTTCAGGGCCCTGAACCCTTGATTCAGACGTGTGAAACGTTTGATTCAGACGTCTGAATATTATACTGGGAATTTTTATTCCCCAGTATTCAAACATCTGAATCTATATTTCAGATGTCTGAATTGGTTCGTTTGGAAGCACAGAGGAAATAGGCTAAAAACTGCCTATTTTAGACGTCTGAATTCAAGGATTCAGACGTCTGAATTCTGTTTTTGGAAAATATTTATTTTCCAGATTCCGACGTCTGAATCCTTGATTTCAGACGTCTGAATCTGCACTCTTTTTGCCTATTTGCCTATTTGCTTGAGAATTCCAAATTTGATCGATTTATGTTGATTCCCTTTTGTTGTTATCATTTATTATGGACTTGATGACTTTTATATCATGATTTTTGGGAATATCCATTCTGATGGATTAAGTATCGATTTCTTTGGATTTTATTCGCGTCTTTGAATGTGAATTTTTATGATTGATTATTTCTACAATCACTTCTATGATTTGTCACTTTAAAATATAAAGGTTTTCTATACTAGTAGTAAATATCAAAACTCTTTCTTCAAATGATTTCAACACTATTTTATAACAAAGCTTGTTTTCTCAAACCGATTTCCAATCTATTAGTATATACAAACCTTTACCTCACTCGGGTGAGAAATCTAATTAAACGACTTAGAAAAACAAGTGGTATGAAACGCTTGCGTTTACTTCGTCGGTTAATTCTTGGACTTGTTCGATTGAATCTCTTGTGACAATTTTCTAGTGGAGATCTACAATTTGTTCGTAAATATTTAAGTTAAGCTAGTGGTTATGGGACATGAAGCTATGCTCATATATTTACTAGCTTACTGTAATTGACACTTCTCTTTGATCATGACGATCATTTTATGGTTTAGACTAGCATTGTGCGATGTCTCTTTGTCCACGTGGAGGACTGTACCTCATTTTTATTGAGCTTCGGCTTGCCAGGAGGAGCTTCGGCTCAATGTCCGCAATGGGGGACTATACCCTGTCAGGAGGAACTTCAGTTCACCAGGAGGAGCTTCGGCTCAATGTCCGCAATGGGGGACTATACCCTGTCAGGAGGAACTTCGGTTCACCAGGAGGAGCTTCGGCTCAATGTCCGCAATGGGGAACTATACCCTGTCTGGAGAAGCTCTGGCTCATTTTTATGGGATTGGCCATCCTTTTCTTGAGATTTCTGGATTTCTAATTATTGATTTCTGGAATTTATGCTTCACCTATTTCTTGTGATTTCTATTGATAAGCTTTATCAATTTTGGCGCCTTGGTGAATTCGTGTGTCATTGACTTGTTATGAATACAAGTTTTGGGTATGATACCCTTTTTGGATCTTTGAGAAGATTCTTGTGATATTGATTAATCTCTTGTTGATTTTCAGTTTCATACTTATTGTAGTACGCCATTATGGTTATCATATGTTTATGCCATATCTCTTATTTTATATCATTTTATCTGATAATTATAGCTAGACTGATCCGTTTATTATTTTCTTATTAAATAATACTCGGGTCAGACTGAGATTTTACAGGTGCTTCTGCTTGCCACCTTATCGGACCATCATCTGATCTTTTGGCTAACTACTCTAGTTTGGTAGTTTTTTGTTGTATACATCTAAGATATTGACTCCTTGTTGTACACATATTCGTTTGGCTTGCACTTGTATCTATTCGTTTGTGATAGTGTGGATCTTGTTTGACCACTACTCTGATATACACTTTCATATGTTATATTCATATATATTTCCGCCTTTGTGATATGAATTATCTGTGACTGATTTGTGTTATGTTTATTTCTATATTTGTTTTCGAAGATTTTATATAGCCACTGTGCAGTAGCTTTGAGTTTGTGTCGGTATGTCGGATTTCCTCTTGAGATGAAATGCATGTTATATTTTTATCTGGCATATCGGTACTCACACAAAGCCATTGCATGGATGGTCGCTCCTCAACAGCCTTATTCTCCGTGCTAGTTTACAGCATTATACCGTAGTGTTCTTGGCTAGCGTGGGTATAGAGGTGGGGCGTCACAGCTTGACATCAGAGCCAAACTTCGGAACAATATGAAATATTGTAACAAGGATCATCGTCCTAAGTCTATCTTAGGAGTCATGCTTTAGGATTTAATTCAAGTCTTCGTACCGATTCATCCTATTTTCTTTACGATTTCTTGTTTTATCTTTCAAGATTGCTTGATACTCATTTGGTGAATAACCTTTTTCTTCTTTCTTTCTTTCTTAAAGAAGAGAAATGGTTAGACCAGGCCGTCCCAGCGTCGGTCAATCTAGTGCTACTCCTCAGGATGGAGTATTTATGTCTGCCCAGCAGCTTCTTGATCTAGTAAAGAACGCTCAAGCTGCCGGACCCATTTCAGAGCCTACTCATCCTAGATCCGGTTTTGCATGCTTGTGTAAAGATTACACCGATTTGGGTGGAAGGCCATTCAGTGGATCCGAGAGTGTTATAGAAATTCAAGCTTGGCTCAAATCATGCGATTGCATCTTTTCTCGCATGAACCTTATTGATCTACATCGAGTCCAAGTGGCTTCTAGCATGCTCCAAGAAAGAGTGTTAGATTGGTATGAGCTCTCGACTTCGGAGATAATCGAAGCGGATCTTATTTGGGAGCAATTCCGGGAACGATTCGAACTAAAGTTTGTGCCGGAGGCTGAAAAAGTAACTTTAGCACGCGTTTTATTGACCTTGTTCAAGGTGAATCTTTTGTGACAGACTATGTCGCATCTTTCGAATCTCTGTCCAAATACGGGGTTGAGTACATTAATACCCCATTGAAGAAAAATCAGAGATTTTTCTATGGCTTGAATAAGAATCTTAAGAAGCCATTACTTCTGAAACTTGAGGTTTCATTTGATCAGCTTATTGATATCGCTCTTCGTCTTGAAGAGGCCGATAATGAAGGTGACGTTGAAGTTGTGCGTGCCCAACAGAACTTCGACAATAACTTGAAGAGGCCTATCAAATACAAAGGCCCCAATTCTAATAAGAAAGGGAAGCAACAAACTCCGGTAGCAAAGACTCCTACCTCTAGTCGTGGACGATGCTACAATTGTGGTTCTACAGACCACCATGCAAGGGAGTGCCCGAAACCCCTCTTTTGTCGTTATTGCAAAGGTTCGGGTCATCTTTTATCTTCGTGTCCTAAGCTTCCAAGCAAGAGAGAAGGAAAGCTGCAAGCCCCTGGCAACACTTCTCTTGGTCAGGGTATTTCTCATTCAATCCTTGATGACATTTGCTTTGTGATTATCTTGTTCGTGTTCTTTTTGATATGGGTTCCATATCACTATTTTATATCAAAAGAACTTGTTGGTTCTTTTCCTTTAAACAATTTTGGGATTGATGTCTTCCTTGAGAATTGCGAATTCGGATGGTAGATCCGCAACACTCAATTTGCTTTTTATTGATGTCGAAATTATTTTATGTGATTTTTCTGTCCGAGCCGATTTTTACTTAGGCTTCGAAATCGATTTTTAGAAAGGATTGGCTTATTGCGAAGCCCATATCCTACTTTCCGTGTGGACTATTCATCTTCGACATTTTCTATCTGTTAAGTAGATTTCTATTTCTCTTTGTGATTTTGATTTTGATTTGACGGCATAATTTTATTCTTTAAGCCTTCATGATAAGGAAAGTGTTGTTTCTCTTATCTAAATAGTTTGTGAAACTTTCCGGTATTTTTGAGTTTGTCTTAGGATTATCACCTAAGAAATCTTTTGTGTGGTGTTAAGGTCTTTCTAGTTCGACCTTGCCACCGATTTTCATTTGTCTACAAGTTGCGGGAGTTAGCATTCCACTTACCGCATTCCGCACTCGTTACGATTCTTACGAATGACTTATTATATCATTCAGTTTGTCCAGCTTATTTCATCCATTTTATAAGCCGAGTATTCTATGAGTATTTCGATGAGACCATT
The DNA here is from genome assembly GCA_030765085.1 of Allium cepa. Lineage (NCBI taxonomy): Eukaryota > Viridiplantae > Streptophyta > Magnoliopsida > Asparagales > Amaryllidaceae > Allium > Allium cepa. Next base: position 695,697,608 of record CM060940.1, on the reverse strand, counting down.
CTTGTGTTTATTGATTTTGGATGAAATTAGCAATTTAAAATTTTTGCAAATCTTTTTCATAAGATTTGTTTATAAGTATAAATAGGATTTCTGTTTCTAGAACGAACAAAGAGAATTTTCAAAAGTTTTTAGAAACATGTTTATCTTATAAAACATGATTTTGTGATTGTATTGGCCATTTAGTGTTTTAAGAATTCTGGTCGATGCGCCCGATCAACGTTATCGATAGGAATTTCCTAAATGCTTTGATGAGACAGTCAGACACGATATATTGACTTGTAAAAATGTAATTTTGAAAGTTTTAACTTTTCAGGAAAGAAGATTATTTAAAAGAAATTCTTTCTTTTCTATACTCTTATTCTTGTGATTCCCGAAGGGAACCAAGACTTTATCTTTTGTACCAATGCTTATCATATTGGTTTGGATGCCGTTCTCTTGCAAAAGATAACGTGCTATCACTTGTGGTTTTAAATCATTAAATCCGAATGAGACTAGGTATGCCACTCATGATCTAGTGCTCACGGCTATTGTTTTCGCTTTTAGAGTTTGGCATCATCATTTTTGGGGGAGAAATTTGTTCTCCACCTCGATCATAAAATCTTTGGAATATTTATTTTCTCATAAGGAACTTCATGTTGACTCGAGTTCCTGGCATCTTATGATCTTGATATTATTTTTATTCTCGGATGGAGAATCGTGTTGCCTATGCACTTTGACGTAAGCAATAGGTGGTTGTTTCTTTGTTGATGACCAAATGAAATTATCTTTTTACCAAGTTCATCGGGTGTTTTGATGTACTTAGTTCTATTGATTTTCATCTCATTCCTTTTATGCACTAGTGTCCGATGTTCTTTTATGGTGTTCGGTTCATTGGACGTACCGTATTCGTACTACGTCGGTGTTTCGAATTATTCGAGCTTTGGATCATCTGGCGTACCGTTATTGTACTACGCCGTTGTTCCAAATTATTCGAGTTCCTCATTTCTCGAGCATACCGTTTTTGTACTACGCCATTGCACTGGCTCAATTTTCTGCTATTCTTGACGTTTTCTGCGTCTTTTAACTATGGAAATGCTTTTAGGTTTCCTATTTTATTCTTGAGCCCGGTGATATTGAGGAAATTGAAGTTTCACCAGATTTGACTTTTGAGCAACATTCTATTCGCATCATTGCTTCGGAGGTTGAGTGCCTTCGAAATAAAGATGTTCTTTTTGTGAGAGATCAATGGTTCTCAAATCCTATGGATTGCTCTTGGGAATCCAGAGAATTCACCGCGCGAACCCGTTCAGGCTAACTCTTTCATGCTCTTTATGGTGAACTTCCTATTTTAAATTTTCTTTTGTGTTGATATGCTTCTATGGTTGTTCCTTCTTATTTTCTTCTTAAGTATTGCGAGGAAGCAATTTCTTTAAGGATGGGAGTCTGTAACAACCCGCATATTTATCGATTATATATTTAAATATTTCATCGTTCGTCGGATTTTTGTCCGAAAACCTACTTTTAGAAAACAGTCGAATTGGGACTCGAGACCACTTCCATTGAGTTCAAAATGCCGTTCGCCACCTTTTTGAGTATAAGCTTCGATATGTTTGGAGTAAGTTGATTTTTGCTACTTTTTCACTTTGGGTTTGAGTTTGGGTTTCAGCCCAATGTTCCACCTTAAGACTCTAGCTCCACTCCAACTCTTCATTACTTCATTTCATATTCCTAACACTTCAAGCTAAAGTAAAAATGGTGGAAGAGATTGGAAATGGAAATTCCTAAGCCCTAGTCTTCATTAGCAAATCCAACTTCTAGCTCCAAATTCAAGATAACCCATTGGTAAGCATCTCCTTCTACTTCTCCAACTCATTCTCCTTCCAATTTCAAAAATTCCTAAACCTAATTTAGGAAACATTTCTCTTTTAAGCTTAGAATCAAGCTTCTTGAGTTGGGATTGAAGTGTGGTTGATCTTCCTTTGCTTTCAAGCTTCTTCTTCCTTGTTGGTGTGAAAAGGTGAGATTTTTATCTCACATCTTTGTCTATAATTATCTTCGATTGTTAGGTATGAATTCCTAACACTTATTCTTGTGCAATTGATTTTGATTTGAATTGATCTGGTGTATATTTCAATTTTTGGTGTTTTGAAATCAAAATCTATGAAAATCCTTTTATGGATATTTGGACTTGATATTTGAGGCGTATCGAAGAGCCGTTATGGCTGGGTTGTCGCTTGGCGTAAATCCTTAGTCATTATCGATCGATCGCTTCCAGTATTCGTTTGGCCATTTTTGGCCTAGGTTCAGGGCCCTGAACCCTTGATTTATACGTGTGAAACGTTTGATTCAGACGTCTGAATATTATACTGGGAATTTTTATTCCCCAGTATTCAGACGTCTGAATCTATATTTCAGACGTCTGAATTGGTTCGTTTGGAACCAGAGAGGAAATAGGCTAAAAAGTGCCTATTTCAGACGTCTGAATTCAAGGATTCGGACGTCTGAATTCTGTTTTTGAAAAATATTTATTTTCCAGATTCAGACGTCTGAATCCTTGATTTCAGACGTCTGAATCTGCACTCTTTTTTCCCTATTTGCCTATTTGCTTGAGAATTCCAACTTTGATCGATTTATGTTGATTCCCTTTTGTTGTTATCATTTATTATGGACTTGATGACTTTTATATCGTGATTTTTGGGAATATCCATTTTGATGGATTCAGTATCGATTTCTTTGGATTTTATTCGCGTCTTTGAATGTGAATTTTTATGATTGATTGTTTCTACAATCACTTCTATGATTTGTCACTTTAAAATATAAAGGTTTTCTATACTATTAGTAAATATCAAAACCCTTTCTTCAAATGATTTCAACACTATTTTATAACATAGCTTGTTTTCTCAAACCGATTTCCAATCTATTAGTATATACAAACCTTTACCTCACTCGGGTGAGAAATCTAATTAAATGACTTAGTAAAACAAGTGGTATGAAACGCTTGCGTTTACTTCGTCGGTTAATTCTTGGGCTTGTTTGATTGAATCTCTTGTGACAATTTTATAGTGGAGATCTACAATTTGTTCGTAAATATTTAAGTTAAGCTAGTGGTTATGGGACATGAAGCCATGCTCATATATTTACTAGCTTACTATAATTGACACTTCTCTTTGATCATGACGATCATTTTATGGTTTAGACTAGCATTGTGTGATGTCTCTTTGTCCACATGGAGGACTGTGCCTCATTTTTATTGAGCTTCGGCTCGCCAGGAGGAGCTTCGGCTCAATGTCCGCAATGGGGGACTATACCTTGTCAGGAGGAACTTCGGTTCACCAGGAGGAGCTTCGGCTCAATGTCCGCAATGGGGGACTATACCCTGTCAGGAGGAACTTTGGTTCACCAGGAGGAGCTTCGGCTCAATGTCCGCAATGGGGAACTATACCCTGTCAGGAGGAACTTCGGTTCACCAGGAGGAGCTTCGGCTCAATGTCCGCAATGGTGAACTATACCCTGTCTGGAGAAGCTCTGGCTTATTTTTATGGGATTGGCCATCCTTTTCTTGAGATTTCTGGATTTCTAATTATTGATTTCTGGAATTTATGCTTCTCCTATTTCTTGTGATTTCTATTGATAAGCTTTATCAATTTTTGTGTCTTGGTGAATTCGTGTGCATTGACTTGTTATGAATACAAGTTTTGGGTATGATACCCTTTTTGGATCTTTGAGAAGATTCTTGTGATATTGATTAATCTCTTGTTGATTTTCAATTTCATACTTATTATAGTATGCCATTATGGTTATCATATGTTTATGCCATATCTCTTATTTTATATCATTTTATCTGATAATTATAGCTAGACTGATCCGTTTATTATTTTCGTATTAAATAATACTCGGGTCAGACTGAGATTTTATAGGTGCTTCTGCTTGCCACCTTATCAGACCATCATCTGATCTTTTGGCTAACTACTCTAGTTTGGTAGTTTTTTGTTGTATACATCTAAGATATTGACTCCTTGATGTACACATATTCGTTTGGCTTGCACTTGTATCTATTCTTTTGTGATAGTGTGGATCTTGTTTGACCACTACTCTGATATACACTTTCATGTGTTATATTCATATCTATTTCCGCCTTTGTGATATGAATTATCTGTGACTGATTTGTGTTATGTTTATTTCTATATTTGTTTCCGAAGATTTTTTATAGCCACTGTGTAGTAGCTTTGAGTTTGTGTCGGTATGTCGGATTTCCTCTTGAGATGAAATGCATGTTATATTTTTATCTGTCATATCGGTACTCGCACAAAGCCATTGCATGGATGGTAGCTCCTCAACAGCCTTATTCTCCGTGCTAGTTGACAGCATTATACCGTAGTGTTCTTGGCTAGCGTGGGTATAGAGGTGGGGCGTCACAGATAATCTCGTAGAATCGAAGTATATAAATTAATTCAGAGATTCTAGCGATATTGAATGAGAATGAATGCTTTTATTTGTTGAAATAAATAGAGAATAGATTTCAAAATTATAAACCAGAATTGGTTATTGTAGAAATGAATTAAACATGTTTATATAGTTGTAGAATAGTTACAATCTTTCATGAAGAGTTTCAATCAAAGGTTGTGACCATATCTCTTGGATTGAAGGTGATTCCTCTTCACGAATGATTGCAACTCTTCAGAAAAATAGCCGTTATTTCCAGGTCGGTTGACTGAAAATTCTGGCCGGTCAGCTGAGTTTAAAATCGTGCACAAAACAGAGCATGTCTGTGCACTAACAACAGGTTCGGTCAGCCGAGTGTATTGGTCGGTCGACCGACCTGATGTTATGTGCACAGATCATACTTTTTCAAGTATAAGACAATATACAACTATTCGTGTGTGTGACTACTTGAGGAATGATTTTAACAATATTCTAAGACTCAATATAATAAATTATTAATATTAATCTCTGGATTGTAGTCTTGTCTCCTTTGTAGTGCACAATATACTTTTTATTTTCTTTTTGTTGCATTTGTATAGTATTCTTTTTGTAGTTCGTCTCATGATCTCTGAAGCTTGTGTCATGAATCAAAACCCATGAATCAACAAACTGCAGGGACACAATTTTCGTAAGGAGGAGTATGTAACAAAACTGGTTTAGATTATCTGAAATCAAATTAAAATGTAATTGAAATGTTAATAATTACATAATTATGAACTTTGGAGATTTTATTTTATTTCAGTTTCCAAATTAAAGTAGAAGGAGAACTTATATAATTTTTTTTTCAAGCGGAAAACAAATGGTTGGAAAATTTAAGTGAAACATTATTCTTATGTGGCTTAATCCTTTCATTTAATAGTAAAAGAAAATGGGAAACTAAATTAATGGAAAATAATCCAAAAGGTTTAAAATAAGGAACCAATGCGAATTAATCTTTTTAGTTGGAATAAAAAAGTGTAGCTTTCGGTAAATATCAATTTAATAAAAAGATATTTTTAAAGTGGTTATGGTTTATTATTTAAATAGAGTATTATGACATAATAGGCTATTCTTTTAAAATTAATTAAGAACAAAAAAGTGACTTTTAGAATTAAAAAGTTGAGCTGCGGATACATTTCATTTATTGTAATAAATGTACTAATGTTGATTTTATTAAAATGGGGTTAATTTATGAAATAAATTTATATTCTAAAAACATTGTTTATGAAGAGCATTTTCCTTTGTACTTGGAATAATATAATACTTTGTTTCTTTATTGGGTAATATACAAGCCTTGGCCTAAATAGAATTAGTAACTAAGTAGTAGTGAGAAAATAATAATTTGTACGTTCACTTTGTTTCTCACTTCTCATTTTACAATAACCAGAAAATTGACAGTAAACATTGTTCTTCCCTCTTTCTCAAAACCCTAGAGTAATCTCCCCTAAATTAATTAATTAAAGGAGTAAATCACTAAATATTGGAGCTAATCTTTTTAGGAATCTATTCTAACACTAGATGCATCTTGTAGTCCTTCAATTTTAGTTTTTTCTTTATAATTGAAATGATTTTTGAATTAATTTCCGAGATCTTTTAGGACCAACGGCTGAAAAGTTCGGTAAAAGCTCAAAAGTGTAAACAACTCATTCTTAGCCAATAGGTAAGTAATTCGCACACTTCTAGTTCTAATTCTTATGCTTGTGTTTGTTAGTTTGAATGATAGAAAGATTTGTTTGATTTGATCTCATTTTGGACTCTGTATGTTCTTATGTCTGTTGTTTTCTCTGTAAGTAGCTAATTCCTTTCTGTCCACTAAAATCAATCATGTTTATCTCACCTATTTGCTATATCGGTGTTAATTGTGTGCATGCAATAGTTTCAACCAGTTGAAAATAAATATTACAATCGTCGAAACCCAAACATTGAAACCATCAAGCGTAGGGAGACCAATCACTGCTTGGAGCAAGCTCTAAGCGCGTCCACCGATTGACCGGCGGACCATAACCAGTCGATGGATCGCGAACCCGAAGCTTGCTCCAGGTCGAGTTCTATCTCCCTAGTCTGCTCTCTTCTCTTTTGTTTTTTTTCCTAATTGATTTGCAATGTTTTTGCTTTGGTTTGATGCCAGCTTTCTAATGGTTTCTAATGCAAATTTTTAGGCTTTTATATCTATGGTTAATGCTTGCATTTTGATGCTTTTCTTCTACAGAAGCTATTCTATGGAAGCAGTTCAATACAATGATTTTATCGCATTGATTTCAGACTAATTTACATAAGAATTATTTTCGACACTAAATTGTATTTTAGAAAGTATATTTTGTTGATATGAATGACATTGGAAATATATAGGTTTATATATAGAAATATATTTATTAATTGTTTCAAAATAGTTTGAAAAGTATGAATTTTCATATATATATATGTATATATTTATTTATATATATAAAGTAAGTTATATTTTGTAAAAACTACTAATAGCTTTATAAGCCAATAATTTCCAAAGCAGGGTTTTAAAGCAAACTATTTTTATATAAAATTGCATGTTCTCAATTAAATGAGAAATTGAATTAAACAGTCTAGTAAAAAAAAGTGGCATGGAACACTTGTATTTTATTCATTGGTTAATTCTCGAACTTGTTCAATTGAACCCATTTTCACACGAGCGAAGTTTTACTAACTAACAGTAAATATTTGAGCAAACCCGAGCGTATGGGACATATGGTTGTTATTTGAATTGTTACAACTCGTGAGTGCACGACACTTAATCTGAAGGTATTATGGGTTTTCATGCCCATCTGCATTTATGGGATTTCACGCCCATCTAGAGTATTTATGGAATTTCATATCCATCCGGAGTATTTATGGATTTTCATATCCATCTTGAGGTAACATGCGTGTTTGGTGAGTTTTCATGCTCACTAATCTGGAGTATTTTTAGGCGTCTTCTTCCCTTGTGATTTCTTGATTTCTATTGTTGATTTCTGGATTTTATGAGATTTGAGTTTTCACCAAAGATTAACTTGGGATTTGCTTTTAAAAAGCTAAATTTAAATTTGGGATTTTAGTGAATATAATTTGGAGAATGTTGATATTCTTTGAGGTTTGACACTATATGGCTAAATGCTATTCTTTAGAGCTATTTTATCATTATCATTCTATTTCATGTTTATTTGAATTAAAACTAGACCGACCCATTTATTATTTTATAATACTCGGGTCAGGGCAAGATGTTTTGGATGCTTCTACTTGATGACTTCTATGGTCTGCCTTTTAAGAGTCAGTTAGATGTATATTATCATCCTTCCGTGCATATCACATATCTATGTAGTTGTTTATTTTGTTATCGAGATAAGGACTCGTTTTGTGTACTATATGTTATTTTGAGTTATCGAGCGTGTATATTGAGCGGATCCCTTATGAACTATTTTGTAGACTTTCTCATGTATATGCTCTTTTTCGCTTCAGCTTTGTATCCCATGTATATTCTGTTATACACTTTGTTATTCTGTGATTCTATGTTCTGTGATATTTTATATTATTCTGAATTATGTTAAGTCGTTGTATTATTGTTTTGCACCTGGACCGTGTATGTTAAATCCCTTCTCGTAAGGAAAAGAAAAAATATAGTCACATAATTCAACGTATCGATACTCGCCTAAAGCAATACTGTGGAAGATCGCTCCTAACTAGCCTTATTTTCCGCATTAGCAAACGATATTACTTACTAATGTCCTTTTTTAATGAGGGTCTAAATATGGGGTGTTACAAGCTCTAATACAAAACTGCAGCACCCTACTTGATACATGTACTAATAAAGAATATTACAAAGTAATATTGTCGGCTAATACAGAGAATAAGGCTGCTTAGGAGCGACTAAGCATGAATATTCACTTAGGCTAACACCGATACATCTATCTTTCCAAAAAAAATTGAGAGTCTGAACTAAATAATTAAGGTGTACAGTGTTGGCACAAAGCAATAAATACGATAGCTAAAAGGAAGTTCAGAATAGTATATAATATCACCGAAAATACAGAATCACAGAGCACGGCGGAATATAAATTATCAACATGAAAATGGATAAATATATGAGTCTACGAAAGATAATACTAGACCCCATAATATACAAGTCAAGCCCATGGCTAGTATCAAAGAATATGTATATAATACGAGCCTCTATCTACAAATTGTAACACTGATACATCTATTAGACCCAAAAAGAGACACACACACACACTACATATATATAATTATCTCCAAGTCACGCTAACATCTAAAGGTTACCGAGTCTCGGTATCTGAAATGTCTCGGTTTGACCCAAGTATTATAAAAACAATAAATGGGATAGACTAATTGTAATTCAACAAAAGTGAGATCATATGGTATGACATATATGAATCACAATGTGAAGCCATAATTCTATATTAAGCCAAAATCTAAATAAATAATGGCTTAATTCAAGTAATTCAGTATCAAAATAAAATGAATCAAATATTTCACGATCAAAATAACAAATTTACATGAAAGAAAGTGAAATTCAAAAGACATGCATAAAAGCAAGTCGAGCCGAAAAGACGAGCATGAAAGCAAGTCCAACCTAAAGAAAAGCATGAAAGTGAGTTAAAAGTGACATAAGCATATCATTCAACAAATTACCACGTCATAAATCCATAAATTTGCTTATCATAAGCAATCTAAAAATATGGTAATTGAAATCCCATAAAGCATATCATAAATCAAAGAACTTGCATGAAAGTGAGTCATAATATGACCTCCAACCCAAGGCATACATAAGAGTATGTTGAAAATAAGTTTGAAAATGAGTCAACATGCAAAGACGTACATGAAAGCATGTCGGTGAACAAACCTAAAAGCGAGTCACCACATCCAAAGGCGCACATAACAGTACGTCAAAGACAAATCCAAAAATAAGTCAACATGCAAAGACAAACCAGAAAGAACGTCGGTGAACAACATCTAGTGGCATAAATAAGTGTATGTCGAAGAAAAATCCAAAAATAAGTCAATATGCAAAGATGAACATGAAAAACGTCGGTGAGCAAGCCTAAAAGCGAGTCACCATATCTAAAGGTGTACAATAGGGTACATCGAAGACAAATCCAAAAATGAGTTAACATGCAAAGACCAACATGAAAGAACGTCGGTGAGCAAGCCTGAAAGCGAGTGACCACATCTCAAATGTGATCATTTCTGATCTAAAATGTTGTACACTTTCTAATATTAATTACTCGAGATTCCCTTTATGTCCTATAACTACTTGGCGACTTTTGAATATTTATTATAAGATAGTAAACTCCACTTCATAAAATAATCCATAAAACCAGTCAAAGAATTAATCGATATGATGATATTAATGTTCCATACCACTAGTACTACTAAATTGATTAATTAAAATTCTTATTTCATAGAATTACTATATTATATGAAATTATAACTTTTAGAAAAAAATTGAAAATGTGTCTATTGACTATTTTTAATAGATAGAAAACTCTTTTTATTTAAATATAGTCTTGAAATACTATATCTTTCCTCCCAAAATTATTATTATATTAACTATTTTCTTTCATACAATAATTTAAATTTGCAATATTTTCATAAGAAATTTTTTAGAATTTATAAAAGTGATTTTCAAACTACATACAATATAATACGATTTCTAAAATTATTTTTCCAAATATCTTAGTTTAATATATATATATATATATATATATATATAATTATTGGAAAATTTCCTTCAAATTCATAGAATAGAAATTCTATGATTTCACAATGTAAAAACTTCAATTACAAACCAAAAATCAGATCGGAAAAGCGGAAGAAATCCTGAAGGAAAACAGCGGAAAATAGGGCTAAAATTTAAACCCAAGGAAGCCTAAAAATACTTGACCGGTCACCTTATGCTGTCAAACCTATTCTTTAAGTTAACTGACTAGGTTAAAGTCCTTGATTCAATCTGATAACATTTATTTATTAACCAATTTACTCAATCCAAAGAATTTAACTTTAAGTTAATCGACAATTATGGTGACACCAACCTTCTACGACGAAGGAGATGAATCCTCTCTTGAGTAGTGTTTCATTTTAAGCAGTTCAAAATGTACCCAACAATGATCATAGCATGATCACGATGTCATATGATTGATCGTAATCAAAGTATAGTTTATTTACTTAAAATCCCTAGTACTCAAACTATCACGTGTATGAGATGTTCTATTTTGACTAGTTGTATTAACATATAGAAGAATCTCATTGAGACCGTGATTGTTTCAAACAACCAGTAACCTCTTTATGTCTACAACGGTTATGTGTAATTCACCGTCCATCACACGAAGAGCATTACATACACCAGTCTCAACAGATGCATCGATATTCTTTTCTCGATACATTTTAAGACTATGAAAATTTAAGGAATAAGTGTTTGAATATCGATTCGAAACTCATAATTATGAAATCATTAGTAACTATAATCAATAAAAAATTTCTTCTAAGTATTTTCTATGTACATATATATATATCGTATATAAAAACACCACTTATATAACATATAATTATATATATATAAAAGAAAATAAGATCAAAAGCAAAATTTATTGCAAACAAGATTATTTTATAAGTGTTAAGTTACACGACAAATTAAGTAATTACTCCTAGGGCATGACATTACCTCTATCATGGTTGAACGAGTATGGTTTCTTCGTCACATGTATTTGGAGAACAAAATTTTAGGTTGATCTTCCTATGATATTCGGCTAAGCACCAATCGATTTTGGTAAATAAGGACTTTGGCTCTCTGTGTTTGGAACCTAGGCCTGTCAAACGGGTTGGGTTGGGTCAAAAAGGGTTGGGTCGAGTTTGACCCAACCCATTTATAACCCATTCTCTTTTATCCATTTATGACCCAGCCCATTTATCACCCAACCCACTTAATAAGTGGGTTAACCATTTAACCCATTTAAAGATTTAAATTTAATTTGACTAATAAAAAATAAATAAACATAAAATGATTCTAATTCTAATTTTTATGTTTTGATATCCGACAAAAATTTAAAATTTTAATTATAATTTTCATCAAAGTTCAAATATGGGGATGAGGTAGCTTATTATTTTCTAAGTACAACTGTCAGTCCCCTTGGAGAACTACAGTGTGCATTCACATGATAAAATATCCGAGTGTTCCATACTATCTGTAATTTAGGTGGTAGTTAATCGGTCGAAGTCTCATTTGATTCCGAGTTAGAACGAAGGAGTTATTGCAGTCTGAACAAAAAAATAGCGGCTTCTGCACTAGGCGGAGTTCAATATGCAGATGTGGTAGCCTGTTATTTTCTAAGTACAACTGTCAGTCCCTTAGGAGAGCCACAACGTGCGTTCACACGATGAAGTATCCGAATGTTGCATACTGTCCGTAATTTAGGTGGGAATTGATCGGTCGAAGTCTCGCTTGATTCCGAGTTAGAACGAAGGAGTTATTGCAGTCCGAACAAAAAAAATGCGGCTTCTGCATTAGGCAGAGTTTAATATGCAAATATGGTAGTCTGTTATTTTCTAAGTACAACTGTCAGTCCCCTTGGAGAACTACAGTGTGCGTTCACACGATAAAGTATCCGAGTGTTCCATACTGTTTGTAATTTAGGTGGGAGTTGATAGGTCGAAGTCTCGTCCGATTTCGAGTTAGAACGAATGAGTTATTGCAGTCTGAACAAAAAAAATAGCGGCTTCTGCACTAGGCGGAGTTCAATATGCAGATATGGTAGCCTGTTATTTTGTAAGTACAAATGTCAGTCCCCTAGGAGAGCTACAGTGTGCGTTCACACGATAAAGTATCCGCGTGTTCCATACTGTCCGTAATTTAGGTGGGAGTTGATTAGTCGAAGTCCCGCCTGATTCTGAGTTAGAACGAAGGAGTTACCGCGGTCCGAACAAAAAAATAGCGGCATTTGCACTAGGTGGAGTTCAAATATGGGGATGTGGTAGCCTGTTATTTTCTAAGTACAATTGTCAGTCCCCTTGGAGAACTACAGTGTGCGTTCACACGATGAAGTATCCGAGTATACCATACTGTCTGTAATTTAGAATGGAGTTGATCGGTCGAAGTCTCGCCTGATTCCGAGTTAGAACGAAGAAGCTATTGCAGTCTAAACAAAAAAAAATAGCGGCTTCTACACTAGGCGGAATTCAAATATGCGGATACGGTAGCCTGTTATTTTCTAAGCACAAATGTCAGTCTCCATGAAAAAGTATAATGTATGTTCAAAATTCTTATTTTTTAATTTTATATTAAAATTTAATATTTTTAATAAATGAGTAAATGAGTTACCCATTTATAACCCTTTTAAGAATGGGTCAACCCAACCCATAACCCATTTAATAATATTCATAAATGGGTTGACTCAACCGATTTATAAGTACGGTAAATGGGTTGGATTAATGGATTAGGTCAAATTTTGACAGGTTTACCTGTACTTAATGTAGTACAGTAAATACAGCTTGTGGTAGAGAAAATGAACAGTCTCCTTTCGACATTTATACAATTCAACCAATAATTACTTCACCATTAGAATATAACCATATAAACTTATATTCATACATCACTTCATTACATCTTTATTCGTTTGACTTTTTAACAATAGGAATTCAACACTTCTTTTAGTTTGTAAATGGCTAAGAAATGCTTTTCTAGTGTTATTTTATACCGATTGAACAAAATAAACCCTTTGTAAAGTAGGCCGTAACATATTCTCTCCCTACAAAATTTACTTTGTCTTAGTGCAAAATGAATTTATACTGAAAAGATTGTTTCAGTTATTGCTGAGTGTTTTATATAGATGACTTTCCTTGTTAAATATGAGCATTTAATGTTTTATCTAGATGTCTAGCCGTCATTAGTCAAATTTCAACATGGCTTTTTGTTTCCCTATGCAAAATATTCTGTCTTTCATGAGAAAACAACCTTTGTTATTTTTCATCATTGTCATTTTATATGGGTAGATTTTGATCTTATATTTTTGATTTACGGTTTAGATTAATTATGATTTTGAGATATGTCACCTCCGTTCTCCTTCCTTACTTTTAATAGAACTGCAATCCGCTATTATAGTTTCTCGAATTCTTAAAACATTAGATTTCTTTATTTTCAATACTTCTCTAAATTGCAAATCAATAAGTATAATTTTTTTCTTTATTATTTCATTTCTCAGCATGTAGTTATATGGTTTATTATATACACTTTTATAACGTCGATTAGGACTCCGATTTCATGGGTTTTATGCGTATATTTTACATTTTATGTTGATTTTATATATGGTTTATTATATACACTTTTATAACGTCGATTAGGACTCCGATTTCATGGGTTTTATGCGTATATTTTACATTTTATGTTGATTTTATATAAAAATCACATTTTTTTTAAACTTTTGAAAATGTTTTTCTTTATTTAAATTCGATTTAAAAAGATTTATTTCAATCTTTGAATATGCCATTTTTATGTTAAAACCTGTTTCAAGTAAATTGGTTTATAAAATAGTTTATGGGCTTTGTTAATTATGAGTATGACATGTTTAGTTTTTGGTAGTAAATCGGCTAATAAAACAATCAACGTGATTATTTAATTATTAAGCATATTTAGTTTATGGGTTTCAGTCTTATTTAACCATAGAGGATAAATCACTATGTTTTAAGTTACTAAACAATGACAATAGTACGTTCGACCCTTGACCGCGAGGATGACATAAACGCGCACCATTAACCACCTCAGTATCTCGAGGTTTGAGCCAGTTACCTAAAGTCCCTTTGACAACTGGCCCATTACTACAATCTTAATCCTTTCCAACTTGGTCATATTTCGTATAATAGTTTGAGTGCCCTCATCGTCTTATATAAAAACTTATGTTATTTTGATCTTCCTACTAATGAGATCAACTGCCTCTTTAACCTGAATGATCTGGATTCCATTGATAAAGGCCACCTCATTTCTTATTCATTTCTTTTAAAATAAACTAATAGAGTTAAGGGTGTTCCATAAAGACTATTATGCAATTTCTTTATATAACTTATCTCTTATAACAGATCTTGTTGGAAACAAAGTAAGCTTTACACACACACACAGATATATATATATATATATATATATATATATATATATGATATAATTATTGTTTTAATTACAATAACCAAATGAAAAATCCTAAAGAAATGTATTTAATCGATTGTAGTTACGAAAGAGAGGGTGCGTCTTCTTAAAATAGAAGATTAATATCACAACGATTGCTAGTTAACTTAAACAAATTCTTTAGCCATACAAAATCGAGTAATTAATAAATGTTATTAAATTGAATCATCACTTTAATGTTATAATTAACTTTGAATGTTATTAATATGTTTTATTAACAAGTAAATAGGCATAAGGAAGAAGTTGCAAAAAAATTAGTATAAGGGACAATAAATTTGCTTTTTAGCCTAAAGAACACTTTTTAGCATAAACTGAAAATGATAGTTACAACTATCATTCTGTGATTTACACTAAAAAGTGTCCTTCAGCCTAAAAAACAAACTTCTTGTCCCTGAAACTAAATTTTTTTCTAATTTTTTCCTTCAGCCTAAATACCCCTTTTATTAATTTAATTTGATTTAAATTAATATGTTTTTAAATTCTTTATTTACTGTTCATGCATGTAACGACCCGATTTTTCGACGCCTGAAAGTCGACATTAATACGTCCACTGCATCAACTGCCAAACAATCGAATGCCGGAAAACCGAACCATTAAGGTTTAAGAAGAAGAAGATAAAAGAAAAAAACAGAACACGAACAAAATCTCACATTTCACAGCGGAACAAATATAATAGATAAATAAATATCTCTAAAACAGAATCACTATATCAGTTATTACATTACATCACATTACATTATCAGAGCGTACAACAACAAACAGCGGAAAGAAATATTACATATATAAGTGATACGCCTCGCCATCCAGCTCCAACTCCTGATTTCCATAGCAACTTCTTGACTTCGCTCCCGAATAACTGCTAAGCTGACTCTAGGCTGCCCGTGTGGAAAATTATGGGCACCCAGAGTTTAGAAAGGGATCAATAAACTCCAGGTCAGTCGTGGGACAGGTGTGAGATCTTAAAACAGTTATTTTCACAAAGAAAATAAAAGAAATTCACTTTGCTTTTGGAAATTGAAACTACCATAAGGCCTCCTGCCACACACACAATGCAAACGCAAAATTATGGGAGATTTCTCCTTATGATAGTCAAACATGCTTAATACGCAAAATCCTTTTGATGTTATTATTAGTGCATAGTGCAGAAAATATTTCGAAAGTAATCTTGGCCAGCATATGCATTTCGCACTTATGCCTACTATAACTACCATGTTCCATAGCAGGTTACCGCCACATTCCATGGTAGACTATACAATTAAAACCGTACAGGGCGCGTATTGTTTCTTTGGATTTTAAACAAATTGTCATGCTAAGGAACTTCCTACGGCCACATGGGTAAGCCTCTGGAGGGACGTCCCGAGAACCTACCCGGATCTCTACCAATACAAGGCCGAGTTACCTCTGTAACTAGGTAACTACTACTCGAGTATGCCATTTCCCGGTCCTTTGGGACCTTTATCCGAGGATCCTCTATACCAACAACCACAAGGAAAAGTATTTGGAGCAACCACAAAGGTTAAATATCAGGGCTCCATACCTGACACCACCCTTTTCCATAAGGAAATGACATACCCTAAAGGGCACGACCCTCATAGCCTTGCTGCATCTTTCCTGTTTTGACCATTTTCAGGGTGTGAGGTCCGACGAAATCTCGTCCACAAAGCTACACTTTTCACAAAGTCATGCTTTGATCAACAAATATCAGCAGCATTTCGTATGACACATTACCAATTTGGGAATGTATCACTAGCAACCAACAACTACATAACCTCTGAGCTCGTATGTCTCAGAGAAGGGTGTTAAGCTAAGAGAATAAATTCTCCGCCACCAACAGAAATGTATTTGATAGAAACCAGCTTTACATTTCAAAGTGTAACGTCAGACACACATCCATACAAGTCTGTTCCGGGATCGAACGGAACCGAAGGCACATCAAAGAAGCCCTTGCAAATTCAGATATTCACGAATCACATCCGGAATCCCTATCACAAAGGATAATAAAATCTCTATACCGGAGCATCCCGGTGTAGAGACATTCGACAGGTAATCCTTTCGCTTTCGAAAATACCCGGTCTTCAACACCATCTTCAAATGCAATCCCATTTCTTCGTATCGTTATTCGGAATGGGTTTTATGACACAAGGTCCTCTTCCGGTTAATTCAAATAACGGGCGCTTATTTTTTTTTTTTTTTTTTTTTTTTTACAAATAAGTGTTCATTCAGATTTCAAACAAATCACAACAATTTTCCACTTCGATCTTTAAATAAAAGATCTATCACAAATCACAAAGGTTCGATGTGGTTTTCAGATATCCACTTGGAATCCGATCCCCGGTCGCATCGAAATTCAAATGCCATTAAAAGGCGAATATTGATAGTCGGTTATTTCCATCAATCAACATTTTCAACAATTTGCCAGATTTAAATAAATTTCCTAAATTATTTAATTTCAAAATATGTCTGCAAGATATATTTCACACTTCAACCATTTGGAAAAAAATTTCAAATTACTTTCCACATTTAAATACTTTGAAAAAAATTTCAAATCACTTTTCCTTACGCGGAATATATTTCCAAATATTTAGTTGTTTCCGCTGAAAATCTGCTGAGTTCAAATACTATAAAATACTTTAAATCACTTATCCAAAATATACTTGGAAACATTTAGATAAAATTATTTTAAAACATTTATTTAAATATTAGTTATGAAAATATTATATAAATGTCTCATATAAAATTTCAAGTCCAAACTAACTTCAAAATAAAATTAGTAGATAGAATATAATTATTTAAATACTATTTTTTAAATCAAATATCATTTTAATCTTAAAAGAAAAAAATCCCTTCTATACTTAATTAAATAAATCTTTACTTTAAAGATTTAAAACAACTCCCAAAAATAATACCTCCAACAATATTCTTCCAAATCAATTTCTAGAACTTTTAATTTATACTTCAAAAGCTACTTTAAAATATACTCGGCTTTCCAGGGAAGAATCTTCTCGATTTATTGTAATTTATATTTCAAATCTATAAACTTCTTTTCACACCTTAAAATAACCAAATGTTAATTTTTTTAAACAAAATTCCCTTTCCTCTATAAATTCCTATTGTGAACTTAAACTTCTAAACATCCATTGATATATGATTTTCAAATATTCATTTTCAGCACCGAATTAAATCCTAAATTGATTTCCAAATTTATTTTCAAATACCAAATCAATTTCCAAAATTTATTTCTAAATTTATTTCAACATTAAATTTATTATATTTTAAAACAAATTCCTTCTTTTAAATTTATTCAATTTTCTAAAGTCAATTTACTATAAATTTTCTACTAAACTTAAAAAATCAATTTTTTTTTATCTATTTCTAGTGTCCTACGATACCAAAAATATATTCGGCTAAATTTTAGCCTTAAACAGTTTCAATCACAAATAGTCACACACAGATTATAAAAAAAAATCAACATACAATATGGAAACAAATTCAATTATTTGAGGAATCCAGTTGGATTCCTCCAACCTGTTTCCCTGCATCCACAGACGTTAGCACAACAATTAAATACCAATTCCACTTCGAGGTGGAATAACGCGGTATATGGGGTTTACAAAATATCATCCGCTATTATGCGGCGTATAGGGTCTATTTCAAAACAAATAATAACAACCATCATCCAAGAACACAATCAACAAATTTAAATTTTAACTCTTTAAAATCAAACTGGAAATTCCAATTTAAAAATGAGTGAGAAGATCTCACCTTTGCTTTTATTTTGCAATCCATTTCCATCGCAACCATTCCTTCATGGTTACAGACCTTGGAAAAACAATTATATGATTTTATTAATATTGAATTAATCAAAGGGTCAATTTCCATTTAATAAATTTAATTATCCCATAATTTTATTTAAGCTAATTTCTTCCTAAAAAAATCTTTAAGTTACAAAAATAATCTAAATAAGTAAATATCCATATTGCATCATTTTTAAAATAAACTGGTTTAAATAATAAATTTACCAACCTGATTTATATCTGATATAAATACCTTTGGTATTTAGCTGTTGTAATACCCTAATACTAATAAATTTAATTAATCTAATTTTCTATAATAAATTGCTTCTTCACTTAAGATTTTAAAGCATTCTAATTGTTTTATTTAAACATAAGTCAATTTTTTAAAATTAAAACGTTAAAAAAATCATGTTACCTACTCGAACGCGCGAGTAAAACATCGAATAGCCTTCCACCAGAAATCGCCACACAGCCACCCACTTGCCCACGCCTTGATTTCAGCATCGAACTGCCGAATCCCCTATCGCGACTCTTGCCATGAACCATGACCACGAACGAACACGACCCCACTGTCGTCACTTCCAATTGCTCGCAAAATGCCATCGATTCCTCCACAACTTCCTTTGGTCAACCCCTTCGCGCAACCCTAGCCTCTACCTGCAATGAAATGCCTTCGTGAATGGGAGGTCTATGGTCGAGCGATTAGATTGAAGAAGGAAACAGGATTGAGGAGATGATAACTGCGATCCCCCTTTTTGAACGAAAATCTAATTCGAACGAAAAATGATTTTGTTCGATGATTTTGCTCAGCCCTAATACGAACATAGTTCGATCTCTCAAAAGAATTTGATGAAGAAGTTCGGCCATTGTTTTGTTCGAGCGAACCAAATTTGAGTTTTGATTATTTTTTCTGTGACCATCGGCCATTATTTATTTATTTATTTATTTATTTTATATACGAGATTTGAGAAGGAGAACGAAAGAAGTATACTGGGGATCGACCATAAGACCTGGGTTTCAAGACGAAGCTCGTTTTGAACGAGTCATACTTATTTTTTTTCTTTCGCCAGCTGAAGGAGACAAAACATGTTTCGACACCTGAAAAGCTGAGGTAGCGTGTATGTAGGGGTTAGTTACAGTGACATATGGAAAGAATGGAAAAAATTTTGATGCGAGAGAATTGTGACTGATCAGTGTTTTATGTTTAAATTTAAATTAAATTTGAATCTTCTTGAAAATCGTAGCTCAAAATCCCGACCTCCAGTCGAGGGACGCCGCTAGGCGTTTATAATGTTAAACCCATATTTCGAACGCGATGAAAAAGTTTCCGAGGCCAAATTCGATCGTATGGGGAAGATAGCGTTTTGAATTGATTATTATCAATTTAAACTATCAGCGCGTTTACATATCGTACGCTCACACAACAACTCCGATCGATACAAAACATGAAATCCGATAATAATACAATATTACGGATCCAATGGAACTGGTTTCGTCAAAATCCGAGACTGTGCCTCTAAAGGCTATTTTTAAATATCGATTTAAACGATATTATCTCAAAACTGAACAAAGTATTTCCAAATCAAATTCTGATGTTTCCATTAACCTCAGTATTATCAATACAAATTTTCTAAGCCTTTGAAATATTTTTAATCAACTTAAAATTTCAGATTCAAATTTTTTATCCAAACTTCAATAATTAAATTACATAATTTAATTGTCAAATTCATAGTTATATTTGAAATTCAAGTTAAACCATCATTCAAATATCTAAAAGCAATTAAATTTTCAAATTTCAATTGTCCAAAATTCAGGGTCGTCACATCCTTCCCCCTTAAAAGAATTTCGTCCCGAAATAACTAGTTAAGAAGAATGATCCTCATCAACCCATTCTATTTTCCCAAAACCAAATAGTTTTATCAACTTACCAAAACAAATCTTTTATTGAAGACTCATTATCATTTCAACTAATTTTCCAAATTCAATCATAAGTTTCCAAACAACATTGTTTTCAATAATTCAAGTTTAAATTTAAATTCAAAATTTTAAACTTTCAAAATTTTCTCAAATTTTTTTTTAACTCTCTAAATTTTCGAAAAATTTCGCCAGCGTCTCCTTTGCGCGGCTAGCTCGGTATGACTACAAAATGGCACCACAGACCCTCCGATTCCAAAAGAAAACAAAAGCCAAGTGGCTAGACAAGAAAATCACCAAATTCCATACTGAAATTGAAATACATACCTTTTTGTCGAGCAATTCAAATTTATCTTCAAAAATCAAAACGAATTTTCCTTTCTCTTTATTATACCTGTATATCCTATTTAGCAATAATATCCATTCATAGCCTTTAAAATCTTTTTATACATTTTCTTACAAAAGTTTTCATACCTACTTCTATTCAATTAGTTTTCCTATTACCATATGATTTCAATTTATCGTCAACTCTGAATATTGAATTTTATCTTTCAATTATAACTGATTCATCATATTATTTTAAATTAGTTTCATTCACTAGTTTACTTCAATTTCCAATTTGAAATCGTTTGTCGCTAACAAAAAAATTTCCCAATTTTTTTTTATCTCCCAAAATTTTCGAATTTTTTTGGCAGAGTCCCCTTTGTACGGAGGAGCTTTCACAATTTGAAAAAAAATATAAATATATATACATCGACCCACCCGGTCGGGAAAAACAAAAATAGTTCATATTTCCTATTTTTATTGCGTAGGCGTACCTTATTTAGCATTTTTAAGCAAGCGGCTTATTTAATTAGCATTTTGCGCAATCAAATCCAACCCAACAACTTCCCTGAACCTGTACTTACTCAGCTAAAGCATGTCAGTGTCATATATATGAAGTTTAACAACATTTCACTTATTTGCAATAGTTAAACACATGAATTCTAAAAGCAATGCACACTAAACACTTTTCGTAAGCAATTTATATAGTTTTAACATTAATTCAACTGTTTTTAATTAATTCATACACCATTTTATTCAATTTGAAGGGTTTACAACCCACTTGCTTACATTCAGTTCATTTTTTAATTTTAAACAACCCATATTATTCCAATTGATTAAAAATTCAATTTTATTCACCTCTATTAATATATTTACTTTCGTGTACAATTATTGAATTTCTATTCATTTCAAATCATATTCAATTTCGTCATTCCTTTAATTAGTTTTATTTACTAATTTTATTTCAATATTTCACTTTGTTTAATAAAAATAAAATTCAATTCCAATTCAATTCTATTTGCTTACAAATTCGAAATGAATTTCCACATTCAGTTTCACTTTTATTTACTTGCAATTGTAAATTTATTAATACATTCAGAAATTTATTTCCTTAATTCAAACTCAACTCCAATTCATTTGTCTTAACTCCAAATTTATTTTCAACTTAATAAATTTTATTTAAGAAATCATTATACTTAGTCTCCTTAGACTTTTCTTCAAATTCACTTCTTTTAATTGATTCACTTATACTTATTTTAATTTAACTCTATCCTTTAGGTTAAATTCATTCTATCAATGTCAAATTGTATAAGTTATCAACTCATTTATTAATCCCATAAATATTTAAATAGGATTCCACAGTCTTTTCAACATTTCAAAAATCATTTTTGAAATCAATTCAAATTATCTTTTCTTTTTTGTAAATAACTTCCATTTTAAAAACATTTGGCAGCAATTCCTCTTTTGGAAACCCGAAAATGAACATCGATGATGCTGTAGTCATCACCGCAATTATTTTTCAATGACCGAAAAGAGTTCAGAGCTTTTATCCCTCCAAAACATTTTTCCAAAAACCCTTGAAAACTATCTCCAATCCCAAAGGGAATTTAATTTCCAAACTTCCCGAATTTCAAATATTTCTCTGGAATTCCATTTCAAATTATAAATCTCATTTACAATTTACATTTACAAATCCCATTTGGATTTTTTATTGCTTAGTTTTTGGTTTTGATTTCAATTCCTCATGCAACGATGATAATAATTTAATATTATCGCTTCCTAGCAACCAAGCAACCATATATTATAATAATTCACAAAAATTTTATTTCCTTTATATATGAAAATAGTTTGGGTAAAATTATTTCACTTACCCTATTTTAAAACGATATCGTGTCGAATTTGTTCTGTACAAGTGTTTATAGATCCCTATCAATAACGTTATTACTCGTATTGACAAGAATCCATATACCACTCAACAAACCATCGACACAGTATAAAACAATTTTGTAGTCACTAACAAATACGCGCTCATATCTATTATTACACTCACACTCATTCTAGAGTACTAATGACTCTATCTCTAATGAGTAACACCCAACAGAGCCAGGGTTGTCGCTAAACCAAATGCTCCAATACCAAATGTAACGACCCGATTTTTCAACGCCCGAAAGTCGACATTAATACGTCCACTGTATCAACTGTCGAACAATCGAATGCGGGAAAACCGAACCATTAGGGTTTAAGAAGAAGAAGATAGAAGAAAAAAACAGAACAATAAACAGAATCTCACATTTCGCAGCGGAACAAATATAATAGATAAATAAATATCTCTAAAACAGAATCACTATATCAGTTATTACATTACATCACATTCCATTATCAGAGTCTACAACACAAACAGCGGAAAGAAATATTACATATATAAGTGATACGCCTCGCCATCCAGCTCCAACTCCTGATTTCCATAGCAACTTCTTGACTTCGCTCTCGAATAACTGCTAAGATGACTCTAGGCTTCCTGTGTGAAAAATTATGGGCACCCAGAGTTTAGAAAGGGAACAATAAACTCCAGATCAGTCGTGAGACTGGTGTGAGATCTTAAAACAACTACTTTCACAAAGAAAATAAAAGAAATTCGCTATGCTTTTGGAAAATGAAACTACCATAAGGCCTCCCGCCACACACACAATGCAAACGCAGAATTGGACTAGATTTCTCCTTATGATAGTCAAACATGCTTAATACGCAAAATTCTTTCGATGTTATTATTAGTGCATAGTGCAGAAAACATTTCGAAAGTATAATATTAATCTTAGCGAACATAGGCATTTTGCACTTATGCCTACTATAGCTACCATGTTCAATAGCAGGTTACCGCCACATTCCATGGCAAGTTATAAAACTAAAACCGTACAGGGCGCGTATTGTTTCTTTGGATTTCCAACAAATGGTCAGGCTAAGGAACTTCCTACTGCCACATGGGTACACCTCTGGAGGGACGTCCCGAGAACCTACCCGGGTCTCAGCCAACACAAGGCCGGGTTACCTCTGTAACTACGTAACTACTGCTCGAGTATGCCATCCCTCGGCCCTTTGGGACCTTTATCTGAGGACCCTCTACACCAACAACCACAAAGAAAAGTATTTGCAGTAACTACAAAGGTTAAATATCAGGGCTCCATACCTGACACCACCCTTTTCCAGAAGGAAATGACATACCCTAAAGGGCACGACCCTCATAACCTTGCCGCATCTTTCCTGTTTTGACCATTTCCAGGGTGTGAGGTCCGACGAAGTCTCGTCCACAAAGCTACACTTTTCACAAAGTCATGCTTTGATCAACAAATGATCAGCAGCACTTCGTATGCCACGTTACCAATTTGGGAATGTATCACTAGTAACCATCAGCTACATAACCTCTGAGCTCGTATGTCTCAGAGAAGGATGTTAAGCTAAGAGAATAAATTCTCCGCCACCAATAGAAATGTATTTGATAGAAATCAGCTTTACATCTCAAAGTGTAACGTCAGACGCACATTCATACAAGTCCGTTCCGGGATTGAACGGAACCGAAGGCACTTCAAAGAAGCCCTTGCAAATCCGGATATTCACAAATCACGTCCGAAACCCCCATCACAAAGGATAATAAAATCTCTATACTGGAGAAACCCGATGCAGAGACATTCGACAGGTAATCCTTTCGCTTTCGAAAATACCCGGTCTTCAACTCCATCTTCAAATGCAATCCCATTTTGGCGTATCGTTATACGGAATGGGTTTTATGACACAAGGACCTCTCCCGGCTAATCCGAATAACGAGCGCTTATTTTTTTAAAATAAGTGTTCATTCAGATTTCAAACAAATCACAATAATTTTCCACTTCGATCTTTTAAATAAAAGGTCTATCACAAATCACAAAGGTTCGATGTGGTTTTCGGATATCCACTTGGAATTCGACCCCCGGTCGCATCGAAATTCAAATGCCATTAAAAGGCGAATATTGATAGTCGGTTATTTATATCAATCAACATTCTCAATAATTTGCCGGATTTAAATAAATTTCCCATATTATTTAATTTCAAAATATGTCCGCAAGATATATTTCACACTTCAACCATTTGGAAACAAATTTCAAATTACTTTCCACATTTTAATACTTTGAAAACAAATTTCAAATCACTTTTCCTTACGCGGAATATATTTCCAAATATTTATTTGTTTCCGCTGAAAATCTGTCGAGTTCAAATACTTTATAATACTTTAAATCACTTATCCAAAATATACTTGGAAACATTTGGATAAAATTATTTTAAAACATTTATTCAAATATTAGTTATGTAAATATTATATAAATGTCTCATATAAAATTTCAAGTCCAAACTAACTTTAAAATAAAATTAGTAGATAGAATATAATTATTTAAATAACTATTTTTTAAATCAAATATCAATTTAATCTTAAAAAAAATTCCCTTCTATACTTAATTAAGTAAATCTTTACTTTAAAGATTTAAAACAACTCCCAAAAATAATACCTCCAACAATATTCTTCCAAATCAATTTCTAGAACTTTTAATTTATACTTCAAAAGCTAC
Organism: Allium cepa; assembly: GCA_030765085.1. NCBI lineage: Eukaryota > Viridiplantae > Streptophyta > Magnoliopsida > Asparagales > Amaryllidaceae > Allium > Allium cepa. The sequence goes on along the minus strand of CM060940.1, from coordinate 695,672,349 downwards.
TTTAAAATATACTCGGCTTTCCATGGAAGAATCTTCTCGATTTATTTTAATTTACATTTCAAATTTGTAAAATTCTTTTCACACCTTAAAAATAACCAAATGTTTATTTTTTTTAAAACAAATTTCCCTTTCCTCTATAAATTCCCATTGTGAATTTAAACTTCTAAATATCCATTGATAAACGATTTTTAAATCGGTTTCCAAATATTCATTTTCAGCACCGAATTAAACCCTAAGTTGATTTCCAAATTTATTTTCAAATACAAAATCAATTTCCAAAATTTATTTCTTAATTTATTTCAACACCAAATTTATTATCTTTTAAAACAAATTCCTCCTTTTAAATTTATTTAAGTTTCTAAAATCAATTTACTATAAATTTTCTACTAAACTTAAAAAAATCAATTTTTTATCAATTTCTGGTATCCTACGATACCAAAAATATATTCGGCTAAATTTTAGCCTTCAACAGTTTCAATCACAAATAGTCACACACAGATTATAAAAAAAATCAACATACAATATGGAAACAAATTCAATTATTTGAGGAATCCAGTTGGATCTCTCCAACCAGTTTCCCTGCATCCACACACGTTAGCACAACAATTAAATACCAATTCCACTTCGAGGTGGAATGTCGCGATATATGGGATTTACAAAATATCATCCACTATTATGCGGCGTATAGTGTCTATTTCAAAACAAATAATAACATTCATCATCCAAGCACACAATCAACAAATTTAAATTTTAACTTTTTAAAATCAAATTGGAAATTCCAATTTAAACTTGAGTGAGAAGATCTCACCTTTGCTTTTATTTTGCAATCCATTTCCATCTCAACCATTCCTTCATGTTTATAGACCTTGTAAAAAAAATTATATGATTTTATTAATATTGAATTAACCAAAGGGTAAATTCCCATTTAATAAATTTAATTATCTCGTAATTTTATTTAAGCTAATTTCTTCCTACAAAAATCTTTAAGTTACAAAAATAATCTAAATAAGTAAATTCCCATATTACATCATTTTAAAGTAAACTGGTTTTAAATAATAAATTTACCAACCTGATTTATATCTGATATAAATACCTTTGGTATTTAGCTGCTGTAATACCCTAATAATAATAAATTTAATTAATCTAATTTTCTATAATAAACTGCTTCTTCACTTAAGATTTTAAAGCATTCGAGTTGTTTAATTTAAACATAAGTCAATTTTTTTAATTAAAATGTTGAAAAAATCATGTTACCTACTCGAATGCGCGAGGAAAACATCAAACAGCCTTCCACCAGAAATCGCCACACAGCCACCCACTCGCCCACGCCTTGATTTCAGTGTCGAACTACCGAATCCCCTATCGCGACTCCTGCCATGAACCATGACCACGACGAACACGACCCCACTGTCGTCACTTCTAATTGCTCGCAAAATGCCTTCGGTTCCTCCACAATTTCCTTTGGTCAACCCCTTCGTGCAACCCTAGCCGCCGCCTGCAATGAAATGCCTTCATAAATGGGAGGTCTAAGATCGAGCGATTAGATTCAAGGAGGAAACGAGATTGAGGAGACGATAACTGCGATCCCCTTTTTTGAACGAAAATCTAATTCGAACGAAAAATAATTTCGTTCGATGATTTTGCTCGGCCCTAATACGAACATGGTTCAATCTCTCGAAAGAATTTAATGAAGAAGTTCGGCCATTGTTTTGATCGAGCGAACCAAATTTGAGTTTTGATTTTTTTTTCTGTGACCATCGGCCATTTTTTTTAATTTTATTTTATATGCAAGATTTGAGAAGGAGAACGAAAAAAGTATACTGGGGATCGGCCATAAGATCTAGGTTTCAAGAAGAAGCTCGTTTTGAACGAGTCATACTTATTATTATTTTTCTTTTTCCAGCTGAAGGAGACAAAACATGATTCGACACCTGAAAAGCTGAGGTAGCGTGTATGCAGGGGTTGGCTACAGTGATATATGGAAAGAATGGAAAAAGTTTTGATGCGAGAGAATCGTGGCTGATCAGTGTTTTATGTTTAAATTTAAATAAAATTTGAATCGTCTAGAATATCGTAGTTTAAAATCCCGACCTCCAATCGAGGCACGCCGCTAGGCGTTCATAATGTTAAACCCCTATTTTGAACGCAATGGAAATGTTTCTGAGGCCAAATTCGATCGTATGGGGAAGATAGCATTTTGAATTGATTATTATCAATTTAAATTTTCAGCGCGTTTACATATCGTACGTTCACACAACAACTCCAATCAATACGAAATTTGAAATCCAATAATAATACAATATTATGGATCCAATGGAACTGGTTTTGTCAAAATCCAAGACTGTGCCTCGGAAGGCTATTTATAAATGTCGATTTAAACGATATTATCTAAAAACTAAACAAAGTATTTTCAAATCAAATTCTGAAGCTTCCATTAACCTCAGTATTATCAACACAAATTTTCTAAGCGTTTGAAATATTTTTAATCAGCTTAAAATTTCAGATTCAATTTTTTAATCCAAACTTCAGTAATTAAATTACATAATTTAATTGCCAAATTCATAGTTATATTTGAAATTCAAGTTAAACCATCATTCAAATATCTAAAAATCAATTAAATTTTCAAATTTCAATTGTCCAAAATTCAGGGTCCTCACAATGCACAATCGTGCATGTCAGCTATGCGTATCCAAGTCGACCAATATTAGTATTCGAGCTCGAATATAGGAGACGATGATCATCTCTTCGACTACAAAGATGTGAATCAAGCTCTTATGTTTTGAGCAAATAGAGAGGCAAGTTCTCCTTGATCGATGTCGCAGATTAGGGCTTCGTAGCAAATTATTGTAGATAGAAAATTAGGTGCTAGAGAGATTCTTGTTGGTGATGGACGCGCTGCCTTTGGTAATTCCGATGGCGGTAAAATTGATACAGTGGAAAGATTTAGGCGGCTGTGGTTTTGGATAGGAAGGGATAAAATGATTTATATGTCCCTGTCATTCTTAAAGTAACATCTTATCCCCTAAAACTTCAAAAAAATTTACTCTTACATGTGAACTCTTATTTGTATGGAAGTTTCACAATTGAGTTTGCGATTAAATTCTAAACACTTTAGCATTATCTAGCAATAAATTATACACTTATTTATTATTTTGTATATTAAACAATGTAATTTTAATATGAACATTAAATATATACATATCGACACCATTAATCCAAGTATTAAATTTTAATATGTGTTATTTGAATATATACTAATACTATTTATTAGTTATATCATTTAGATATACTTATTCAGAATTAAGAAAAATTATATGCATATAAGTATGATTATATATGGAATTTTTTTTTATTATAGCTACCATTGAGTAATACTATATAATTTGATAATAAATTATCTTGGTAAATAATTTTAACTAAATAGTGACATTGTAAACTAGATAACACTATTAATATAACGTCAACGTAATATATCATAAAATTCATTTAGTAAAACATTAAATATGATTTAATATTAACAACATTATTTACGATAATGTTGTAAAGATCTAATGTATAATGAATCAAAAGGAAAAGTTTGAAATTGCCCCTTTTACCCCATATAAACCCGAGAAGCTAAAATGTCATGAGGCTTATGACTCTTATGTTAACATTGTGCTTCAACTATTGTCGGTTGATAGGCGGTGCTAGCTTTTTCTTATACCAAGAACCTTCGTGAGTTGGGTTAATCTCTCCCTCATCTTCTCCCTGAAACCCCCTTTGCTTGGCACCAAAAAGCCTTCTTCCTATAAAGGGAGTGCAGTTACAACTAATACCGTAGAGGAAAAGGGATAAGCAGAAAGTTATCATTGAGGTTGAGAGGTAGAGGTTACAAAACCTTGCACATGTTGAAACTCCATCAACTCCTACCCTTAAGAGCACATGTTGGACTTATAGTCCCATTTTTATACTTAGGATTTAAACAATTTTTTCAATACATATTTTTTATTTTTGCTTCTAACATTCTAACTTGCATTTAAATGTCTTCTATTTTTATCTAACTTTTTTTTTGTTTTTTGGCTTTTAATATTGGGTGCTTCTACCACATGCTTTACTATTAATAAAAACTTATAAAAGAAAACGACTAATACTATGGTCTCAATTTTCAAAGCTCCCGAAACATTAATGTTTGCAACAACTTCAAAAAAATACATCGGTTTTCAAGCCATTGGTAAATCGCAAAACATTAAGCATCCAAGGATTTAATAGCAAAAGGAGGCTTTAATGCAGATCTATGATGATTTTCCTTTCTTATACATAAAGACGACACTTAATACAAACTTGGTATTCATGTGCCGATCATTTAAGTGTTCCAAAGACATGTCGCAAGGTAAGGAAAAAATAAAAGACAAGGAAAAACAAACACAGATTTCTACTCACAACGTCAGAGTAACATATTCATCATTATGTAATAGTACATATGGTTACTCCAAAATGTTACATCAAAGTTACAACAAGTACTATTCCCAACAAGGATAGCTATATCAGCCTGCCCAAACTACTAATATATAATATACAGTCACAATGGAAATATAGACAACTACAAGATGATGATGAAAGCCCCTACTCCATAATACGTCCTAAAATGCTCCATAGGAACATGACTACTTGGCTATGTATAAATCTTTGATTATCCAAGAGTTTAAGGGAAAGAAATAAAACTCCAAGTCAGACTTGGGGTCTTGTATGAGTAAAGCATAAGTTTAACTTTATAAAAACCTTCAAACTAGAGGTGTTTCGTAAGACTAAGCCGCATATAAACATGGACGGGTTTTTACCGTACGATAACCAAAACATTTCCATATAAAATTATATGATATTGTTATTGTCTAGGGTTTAAAGTAAATATTTAATATGGATGAATTGCTTGCATCTCACATTTCAGTAATTGGGCACAACTAATTCCATAAGGCACGTATTAGAGAATGGTTTCTAACAATGATAAGGTATAAAGTACACCTCTAGAGAAAGTGTACCGAGGGCTACAAACGCATTTGCCTCTCTACCGAACACAGGTCTGGCCTACCCCTTACTGGATAGTACCAAATATGATCACCCCTTTGGTTAGGATCAAGAACCATATAGGGAACCCAAAGCATACATAAACCATAGATATCGCTCTAGATTAGGCGATGGTCATACCCTAATGGGCATGATCTATATAGCCCTACTGCATTTACCCTACTTTAGCTATTTAACGGTTGTGAGGCTTGAGGTTGCACTTTTACCTTCCCTCCTAGCAAACCATCTTAGAATGCTAACACCACCCTCTAAGAAACCAATACAACCAATACGATGCTAGCATTCATCCATACAAGTTGTTCTAGGATCGAACAAACCTTCTACAATTACTATATTCTATTTCGAAATCATTCTTAGGAACTTCATAACAATCCATCACAAAGTTATTAGTTTGGAGCAGTCCGGATAACCATAATTATCTGAAATCTGCGTCTCTAAACTAAGCGATAATTCCCAGCTAACTCAATTCTGGTTCTTTTTGGAAGTATGCAACAAGTACTCGAGTCTTCATCGAGGAACTCGAATATACACGACAACTTTTGAGTTAAAACAGGTCTAGTTATAAATAGCGGACAATCTGCTATTTTGGGTAATTACATAGATAGCATATGGATAATTATATACTCAAATTAAATGTGAACAATAGGTAGAAATTAACCCTCCTATATCAATCATATTTAAGATATTTTGACCTTACTGTATCCCTTACCTAGAAATAAATTCTAGATCTCACAGCTAGAGGATCAACCTACTTATCGACTTTTAGTGTCAACTATGGGATGACTTAATTCCCATAAACGTGTTACCATATTAGTATTGGTTTCATATTTGTTTGAGATTACTTAAGCATAATCAACAAAGAAATCCCTTAATTTAATACACTTTTGGAAAAAAATAGTTTTAAACATAACCAATATTTTAGAAAATAAAGTGATTTTTAAAATTATTATAATTAATTAAATAATAAATTAAACCCTTTTAAATAAGAATTAAATCTTAATTAAGCTCTAATTAAAATCTTAATTAAATTTGACTTAGTTTTTTTTAGCAAGGCAAGCGGGGTTAACTGGTCCCGTACCAGTTTATTGATAAAGAGAAAAAAAGAAAAGAATAAAAACAAAGGTGACTAGAACAAGCTCAAGTCACAAGGCACACACAAACATCACTGGACAAAAACACATAAGGAAAGAAAAAGAAAAAGACAGCACGGAAAGAAGAGAAGAGCTAAAAGAAGTAAAAAGGAAAAAAAAAGATCTAAGGCCAGTCAGTGGGAAAGTAACCACTGAAATCAAATTTACTGTCCCACATTCCAATCCTGATGCTGGCCATCAATGCATTCCATAGCTGGTGTTTGTTCCTAGATTTGTTCTCAAAGCTTCTCTGATTTCTTTCTTCCCATATTAATGCTAAGTACATTTTGAACATAAAAAAGTGCACGAACCTATCCTTATTTCTCCATTTAGTTGCTTTGCCAATCATATCCCAATCAAGTCTGGATTGTGCCTGAATATGATTAACATTCACTTTACTCAGAAGTCTAACCCACAATCCCCGTAGCTCACTGCAATCAAAAAACAGGTGATCCACAGTTTCAGATTGCATCTTGCAGATAACACAGTTAAGATCAACTGCCATCCCATAAGTCAATAGTTTGTCTTTAGTCAGGAGCGCTTTGTTTATAACCTTCCACATCATTAAGTTATCTTTGGAATTAGAATTAACAGTCCAAATAACCTTGTGCCATTTAATAGCAGAAGCTACAGGCGCTATGTTTTATGCTGAAAACTATTCCAAACTGCTCTAATATCCTGGTTACTAGTATAAGGCAAAAGAAGCTTACCATGATGAATGTAATCAGAAGCTTTTGCATTAGCATTAATACCAGACTGGACAATTTGCTGTGGGGTAAAAATATTGCCAAGAATAAGGCCATCTGCCATCCAAGGAACTGTCCAGAAATTAGCAGAGCTTGTAGGAGAGACTAACACTTTGATATACGGGGAAAGATAAGGCCTTAAGTTCAGCAAGCTCTTCCAAGTCCAGCTGCAATTAGGTGGGACTATCATGGTCCAGAAATTCATACTGCCCAAGTTGTGAATTTTGGTCCACCTAACCCGTAAAGAATCTTTATCAGCTATCAAATCATTGAGAACAGAGCTCATGGCAGCTCTATTCCAAGTGTGCATATTGAAAATTCCAAGTTCACCTTTGTGTATCTGCTGCTCCATGATGGAAAAGGAGCAGGGAATTATTTTCTTATTTAGAATAGAGCCAGTCCAGAAGAATCTTAGCATAGCATTTCTCACCATATTCACAAGTTTGTTGGGAAGAATGAAAACCCTGCTCCAATACACCATCATGGATGATATAACTGACTTGATAAGAACAAGTCTACCAGCTTGAGAGAGAAATCGATTAACCCAACATTTCATTTTGCTGCAGATTTTATCATATAAAGGCAAGCAATTGGCAGTTGTGATTCTTGAGGAGCAGAGTGGGATGCCTAAATATGTCATATTATTGTTCATAGTTTGGATGCCAGAGGAAGCAGATAACGAAGATGCTTGCTCAGTTGATAAGCCAGAAATTAGAATATGGGATTTATTAAAATTGAGTTGAAGACCAGTCATAAGGTAGAAATTGTGAAGAGTATCTTTGATTTTGGCCAATGATCATGTGTCAGGTTTAGTGAATATCATAATGTCATCAGCGAAAAGCAGAGAGGAGATGCTCAGTGATTTACATTTAGAGTGAAACAAAATTTCCTTGTTCTCATAGTTTGTATGTAACATGATAGTCAGTACTTCCATAACCAGAATGAAGAAGTAAGAGGAGATGGGGTCCCCCTGCCTGATCCCCTGCTTACTCTTGAAAAATCCAGAAGTAGAGCCATTGTATTTGATGGAGAAGGTGGAGGAGGAAATACAGACATAAATCCATGCCACAAATACTTTAGGAAATCCCATCAGAGCCATAATCCTCACAATAGATCTCCAGTGTATGCTATCGAATGCCTTCTTTAAGTCAAGCTGCAACAAAGCATTTTTGGAAGCATGAGCGCGTCCATACCCTTTCAGAAGTTCATGAGTAAGTAAGATATTATCAATGATGTTCCTCTTGGGCAGGAATGCAGATTGATTCTTTGAGATGATTCTGGAAAGAACAGGAACAATTCTGGTGGCCAAAATCTTGGAGATGCATTTATAAATCACATTACAACATGAGATGGGTCTAAAGGAATCAACAGCAGAGGGTGGCTGCATTTTAGGAATGAGCACTATATTTGTTGCATTGACTTCAAGTAACATTTTTGATTTGTTGAAAAAATTGTGGACTGCTTTAAGAAAGTCATCCTTGATGATTTCCCAACTATGGATGTAGAAGTTTAAGTTGAAGCCATCAGGTCCCCCACATGAATGTTTGTTCATGGAAAATAGAGTGTCCTTAATTTCTTTATCTGTTACCTTGATTATTAGATTGTTAGCTTCATCATGATTCAGTTTGGGCAGTTGCACAAGGTCAAGTTCATCAAAAAAGGAGTGAAATCACCTTTGTTTCCCAGCATGGATTTGAAATATTGCAGAATGGCATGGTCTACATCAGAAGGATTAGAGTGAAGGACCCCAAACTCATCATGAATTTGAGTGATCTTCTCCCTTGCATGTTTGATCTTTGTTGCAACATGATAATATGCAGTGTTGTAGTCCCCTTCTTGTGCCCATTTTTGCCTTAGTTGTTGTCTCCTCATTTTGCCTTCGGTTGATGGAGCTTCATTCAGTTGATCAAATAGGATTCTTTCATTCTCAGCAGCTGCAGCATCATCAGGTTTACTCAGCATTAAGTCTTGAGCTTCATTGAGTTTCTGTCTGATCAGAGATGAAACAAGAGACCCATTACCAAATTTATCCTTTGCCCAAGTTCTTAAGGCTTCTTTGGTAGCATTTGATTTTCTGCAAAAAATGTACATAGGATTACCATAAAATTTTCCAGACCAAGATTTAATGATAATATTAGCATACTTAGGTTCATTGACCCAAGTATTATAAAATTTAAAGCTTTTTTTTTCCTTTTAATATCCTCTGACTCGAGGAGAAGATTAATGGGGAGTGGTCAGAATGGACAGGATTTGGGATAAAAGTTGACATGGAAGGCCAAGTGGTTAAGGCTTTGAGATTGGCAAAAGAGTGGTCAATGTTTGAGAATATTCTAGTACCAGACCTACTCCTATTGTTCCAAGTGTATTCAGCTCCTATGGAGGCAATAGGGAGAAGATTGGATTCATCAATGGCTTTGTTGAGGGGGAAAATGTCTTTGAGTAAAAGAGGTGATCCACCATGCTTGTCATGTAAACTGTAACAGCAGTTAAAGTCCCCAAAGACAAGCCAGGGATGGGAAGTTTGCCTGAAAGAAGGAAGAAGATTAAGGAAGTTTTGTCTTGAGTTCATAGAATTATGAGCATATACAATGGTTAGGTAGAAGGAAATTTGGGTATTGTTCATTTTAGCTTGGAAATGCATGACTTGGTCAGTAGAGAGTATTAAGGTTATGGAAATGACAATGGGATTGTGAATCACCATAATGCGGCCATAAGAAGCATGAGCCAAATTGTGATGTAATGTCCAAGATGGTTCAATGTGCTTAGCTGCTTTCACTGTAAGTGTTTCATTTAGTTTGGTTTCCAGAATGGCAAATAGAGAGAGCTTGTGCTGGGATATGAGGTACTTGACTTGATCTAACTTGTTAGTGGTATGAGCCCCTCTTATGTTCCAAATGGCAAGGCTGTGCATCATTTGGAAAACTGTAGGGATTGGTGGATGATGTTTTTCATGCTCCTGGTTGCAGGAGAGTCTCTGGGATCAGTGCTTCTTTTTGCCTTGTCTTGTTTTTTAATTCTTGTTGTTTTCTTTCTATCCAGACTAGTTAAATTGGGAGATTGTGATTTGTTAGGTGATGTTGGGGTTGATTTCCATCCCGGTAATACACCATTGAATGAGTATTGGTTGTTATTGTTACTTACTGTTTCTTTCATGCACAATGAAAGAATGTCATTTTCCAGTGCATGTCTAACATTGTTTCATCAAAGAATGATATATCTGCTGAGTCTCTGTTGTTTTCATGCATGGAAATATCAACTCTGGAATGTAAAGGAGATTGACCACTATTACTGATTAATTTAGGCATGTTAATATTTGCTTGCAGGCTCTGAGAAGGTTGGATTGATTTATCTTTGGATTTGTTGCATTCAAGATCCTTTCTTTTAGATTCCATATTACTTGTTATTGGAACTAATTCAATAGCAACAACAGCATTGTGCTTGTCTCCTTGTATTTCTCCCTCTTCCAACTGGTTATTGTCTTCACTGATCTCATTTCCTGTAACATTGTTACAATCCACATAGCATTCTTCAGTTAAATTTTCATCCATCAACACATTGAATCTATTTGTGACCGAGACTTCCCCCAACATTGTTGTTAAATTATTATCTTTATTCATACTGCTGGTAGTTGAAACAAACAATAAATTGTTGCCAACCCCATCACCATCATTCACTGTCTTTTTTGACATTACATCTGCTGATATTTTTTTTCTCTCTTTATCTATTATTATCTTAACTCCTTTTTTTTCCACTTTTTTCCATTCCTGCTTGTGTTTTACATTTTTCAAAACTTTACCATGCACAATTTCCTTCCCCATGATTTCATTACTTGCTTTAAGTCTAGCATCTGCCTTTCCTTTGTTGTTCAGTTCCATTTTCAGCCAAAATTCTGTCTTGTGACCAAAGACTTTACAACTAATGCAAATTTCAGGTTTCCAAAGATATTCTACTGTGACTATTTGCTCTGATCCATCCATTAATCTTACAGGAAACTCATTCAGGAGTTCATCAGATGGTGTAACCTCAACCATACATTTTGCATATCCTATCCTCTCCAACTTTTCAGTTTGAGCATCCATACACATAAATGAACCAAGACGTGAAGCAAGCCAGTTAATTCCGGGATGGGACCACGCATAAAGTGGTATATTGTGGAGTTTAACCCAAACTGGAATAGATCTTATAGTGCTACAACTATTCCCAACAGTTTGATCCCATTGCTTAACAATGAAAATTTTGTTCCTCATGATAATTGGGTCTGATTCAATTATTTTCCTTCTATCTTCATCGCAAGACAGATTGAATAGGAACAGAAATCCATCCGATTTTACTTTGATTGAACCTTTGAGTTTCCAAATTTTTTTGAGGTGCGAAATCACAGTCATGTAGGATAAAGGCTTATCAAGAAAAAAGCCAACTAAGTATTCTCCCCATACTTCATTACCTGCCTTAATGACATTATCAGGTGGAACCAAGACGAGACCATCAAAAATTAGAGGGACATGAATAGGGGAATGTTGTCCAACGTTACGCGGCTTCGCTTTGAACAGAGAATTCCATTTAGCTGGTATGGGATTATGGGAGGAGGAAGAGATAGAAGAAGGGTCATTGCTGGGGGGACCGTTAAGGGCTTGGGGAGGGAGAGGAGGTATAGTCAGCTGAGGGGGGTCAGGCGGGCGTGGTTCGGGAGGGACAAGTGGTGACAGGTGAACAGGAGGAGGAATGGTGGAAAGGACGATGGGGATGTTTGAAGGTAAGTGTCGGGAGGGAAAAATGGGGTCAGCGGACATTAAAAAAATAAAAAAACTGAGGAATTATTAAAAAATGTTTGACTTAGTTAGTAATTAATTGATAATTAAACCGCATTTAATAAATAAATAAGTAATACTTAATCTTAAATAAATAATTAAATAATAATTAACCTTAAAATTAATTAACTAGTTATAATTAACTTACTTTATTAACACTTAAGTACTAATTATTTTTGTTAACAAATGAATAAGTACTATTTACTTTACTTAATTGCTTAATTAAATAATCATTAATTAAATAATTAATTAAGTAAATAAATAAATATTTATTATTGCATAAAATATAATTTAAAACACTTTCCAAAAAGATTCCTAAGTGAAAACACTTTGAATTTTCCCAAAATAGTTCGTTTATGAACTTCTTTCGTAGGACTATCGCTATGTGGCACATAATTTTCAAAACTTTTTTAACCTTCCAAATAGCCTTAAAAACCTTTCCTTTTAATTTTAACCCACTTTATAACTTGTTTGAAGTTTGTAAACAAATTAAAAGTAAAGTTAACATTTACGGAAACATTTCCAGAGTCGCATAAGAAAAGCAAGTTTAGGTAAAGGATTTCTGATGTCGCAACAAGTGATTTTAGGTGCTAATTCCTTTAGCATACAACACATACAATAGTGTAACGTTATCCCAACATAAGCAATATTTCTAACTTATATATATGCAATAATTTAACATATATAAGTAAAGATTAAGAGCTTGTATACTAACTTAACTTTTAACTTCCATGTTCAAAACTATACGTCATCTTAACCAAGCATATATACATACATCCAATTCAACATCATATATATCCAAACAAACATCATATTTTACAACAAGTCAAACATATATATAAGTTTTAAAAACTTAGTTAAAAGCTAGATCTTTACTTACCAAAAGTACATAAAATAAATAAAACTTTCACTATAATTTATACACGACCTTGACCTTCGGTTTGCCTGTGGAAAAATGAAGTTTTTGGGCCAAAAGGTGCTTTTTGAATTCGGTCTAAAGGGGTATGGGTTTGGCCTTGAGTGCAAAAGGGTAGTGGGGTTTGTTTTTGGAAAAGAAGAGTTGTAGAAATCGAAAAGAAGGCTTTAAACAAGGATATTTAAAAGTGAATAAACTAGGATTTTTAACTTTAGAAATCTACGGAAGTTATGAAAGTATACATGAAGACTTGGAAGAAAATTTGCAAAGTAAGAATGAAATGAAAAATGGGAAAAATATTAGGAAATTTTCATATATACAAGCTGCATAAATTAAATTACTAAACTAGCCTACGTACATAACCTCCACTACATGCTTGCCACCTCACCAGCCTTGTCTCCTGTTTAACGGCGGAAATTCTTTGGAATTAGAATACCATCGAAAAATTTCAATTAAAAAATAACCGCAAGCGCACGGTGTACGAATGTAGCACGTGGCGAATACGGGTCGATCCGCTGGGAATTGATGATTTTAAAAATTCTATTCAATCAAATTAACCAAAGTTGGAAGTGTGATTAGCTAAAAATGTAAGAAACTAACAAAAACTCAATAGGAAAATAGATAAAAATATGAGAGTTAAATGACAATTTAGAGATAATTCCGCTCTCTAGATCATATAGTTCAACAAATTATGAAATTATGATCTCTTTTTTTGATCATAAGTGAATTTAAATGATGTGTTTATCATAAGTATGGCTCATTTGTGCTATTAATTAGCTTAACATATGCCATCAAACTATAACGCAACCTTTAAACCACTTACCAACTCTAATGAAAATGACAACAAAGTTGAAAATGAAATCTATTTTTAGTATGGCCTATTAACTATTACTTAGAAACATAGGCCATCAAATTTGAATTTCAAATCACTTTCTTATGCCATAATCATATTTTGATGAAGAGGCATTTGTGTTAGTGATTGTTTAAGCATAGCATATCTGGTGTCAACAATATAGGCTATCAAATTCAAAACAAAAACAACAAGTTAAACCGCTTCAAGCATTGTCATTAAGCACAAAAAGAGAGAAATAATATCAAAATGTTGAATCTACATACTAGAGAGCTTCATTACCCCTAAATTGAAGGGATTAAGCTCTCATATTTGTTATCATATGAACAAATGTAGAAAGCAACATTAAACAAACAAGAGGAAAAGGAGAGCAAAAAGAAAGGAAAAACTAATCTACTTGCAAGAAATAAGAGAGATCTACACTACTTGCATAAAAGGAAATGAACATGTAATTAAAAAGAAACAATAATTAACATTGCATAAAATGAAAAGAAAATTACATAAAATAAAAATGGCTAAGTAGCCATGAAAAGTGAAAGAGTGTTTTCTTTTATTTTGAGCCTAAACTAATGAGAAGAGAGACTAAGAGAGAGGAGAGATTACATGAAACATATGGGTATTTATATATGTATGAAACCCTAATTCGTATTTTTGGGGAATGCCCATGAGGTAGTGTGGCCACCAAGTAATCATTAGCATGTCATAATCTCCATTTAAATGTACTTGAAGCCATTAATTCCATAAGCATATGCAATAGCCTCTAATTTATACATTAAGGTGGTGGGTAGGTGGGGTCCTCCATGTTCTTCACTTTGGATTATTTACATCTTCATTTTTATCTTCTTTATGCATGCATATTCCTTCATGAAACCACTCCTATTTGAGACCAAATTTCTACAAAAATTTATATAAATTTCCCAATAATTTTTCTCAAAGAAATATATGCACACAAATGACCATTTCGACCTTGGATGAAGATGAATATGTAACAATTTGGAATTAATATGAATTTCGGTTAAAAAAGTTAAAATACCCAATATGTTCATTTATTTAATTTAAATAGAATAAATATGGCGGTAAAAATATGCACATTTACTTGCACATCAAATACCCCCACGCTTATCTTTTTATTAGTCTTCGAATAAAGAAAAACTAAGATAAATCCATTTTCGTAGGAAGCACGATTGCATTAAGCATATGCAATAAGCCGTAAAACCTCTACGTGTCCCCAGTAGAACGAGTGTATTCTCATGAGGGTTTTCAGCGGATACTACCCACAAAATCCAAATGCAGGATGAAAATATATACAAAATGCAAGATTTATTTACAAAGAGATGAATGTGAGTTTTTGAAAATATTTACAAATGAAGGATTTATTTTTAAATTGACACGAATAAGTTAAATATAGATTTTGGTTATTATCTTGAAATTTAAGTCATTTACTCATCAAAATTTTCAACCAAAATAAAGTTATCACAACAAATAGACTATGGTTTAACTCGTTGTTTTGGTTAATAACATAGTGTAACTAAGGAATGGATCCTTAGTTGATTATCAAAGTTCATCAAAGTGGTATTTTCATTTGTTTTCAATAACAAATAAAATTAAATAAGTACAAATAGTGCTAGGATTTCAATTGCTTGCTCTCTCATTATTTGCAAAAAAAATTACACACCTAGCTCAAGTAAACTAAGGCTAGATATACCACCCATGCACTGCCTTTTGGTCATATGTGAGGGGAGTACAGAGCATGGCGAGTGCACACACTTTTGTGTATATACCTATTGACCGTAGGCAGTTTTTATTAAGTCTATTTTTTTTACATCTGTTCCATACATGCATACCATGAGGACTTTTAAATGAGTATGAAAGCAAATAATCAAAGATTCCAAGTAATTCACTCATGCATAACCGTGAGAACTTTTAAATGAGAGTGAATACTTGGATGTTATTATTTTTATTTTTATATTTAGTTTTATTTATTTTTAAGAGAGAGAGTTGTAACATCCCGCTATTTTGGACCATTCAAATCGACACTAAAACCGTACATGTCCGACTTGAATAATTCAAAATACCGAATTGTTAATAAAAATTTGGCAAAACTTAAATATACAGTAAATAAATCAATCACAGATCACAGACACAGAGTAATATAATGCAGCGGAATAGATAAAGGATAGTAGTTCATGAAGCTACTATATACATCAGAGTTTAAAATAAAATACATCAGAATATCTCGAATATAGTGAAGTCTTCAGTACGAGCCGATGACTTCTCTGAACCAGTCAACTAGAAAAACTGAAAGCTGAATAGATAGTTGGATCTCCAAATGAAGCTCCAATCTCCAAAGGTGAGTCTCAAATGCTGTATTACTCAGTCTGACCCGAGCGTAAAGCAAAACACAAAACACTCGAGTCAGGATTAACATTCTTATATCAATAAACTCAACTCAAATGAAATATCAACTGAAATACAATATAACTTAAAGGATGTTTGGGATGTCCATCCTCTAAGGGTCCATAGAACTATCTACAGGGTAGAAATATACACTATTACACCGCGGTCATTCACTTAATTTATACTTCAAACCCAAATGTCAATTTCACTTCAAATGATTATATTCCCAAATAGTAATTATATATATTAAATGCTGTATACGGTAAAACACTTTCAATTTCCTTAACTTAACATATCGTTTCACATCAACCCGACCTTCCCATTCAAATTAAATCCAATCTCATTTTATCAATTTAAATTTCCCTATACTTCAATTTTATAACTCTCAAATTTGGATTTGATATCCCAATTTCCTCTTTTATTTCAATATTTTTCCATACTTTAAGTATTCAACATTTCAACTAAATTTTTCCCAATCTAGTTTTCTAAATAAAATTTCCAATTTAGTTCATCCTCAATTGATATCTAATTCAAACCGTTATCTAACTAACAAATTCAACTATCTTGGTTCCAAATACATATCCGAATTTCTAAACCATTTGATTACAATATAGTTCATAGCTTAACTATAACAATTTAAATTTAACCGTTTCATATAGATTCTCGATTTTTACATCATTATTATTTCGTCTTGGACCCTCCCTTATTTGATTCAATATCATTTTAGTGACCCTAAATTACATTTTACTCAATTATTTCTTAGATTTTATTAAACGTGAACTATCTCCTTCGATAAATTTCAAATGGATTTAAATAAATAACTCCTTATCTAAAACCATTTAAAATAACCCAGATTTATCTTCCAATCTTAGTTGTTCAATATTATTGCAAAATTTATCCGAAATAAAATTCTTATAAATATTTATCATAATTTATGTATTTAATCAAATCTTGATTTAAGCTAGATATAATTAACTCTATATTTATCATTACCCTTTATAGATGTATTTAAGAATTTACACTTAATAAGACCATATATTTCTTATCATATGGTCAAGTGTTACGGATATTATCATTTCAATCCGTACACTAAATGTATACGGGTAATAGCATTTCAACCCGTAACCCCAAATTTAATTAAATGAAAACCGCTTGGGTCTATCATTTCAACCCATTTCAATTTAAAATCAAACATAACAAAGGGAACTTGCAGTGTGATGACAGGGATGGTGTCAAAGTAAATAAACAAATAATAACAACAATCAACAACCATTCAATAGATAAATCAAATAACCCCGAAATAATCGTATTAATTCGCATTGTTATTTGTATAATTATTTCTAGAATCTACACTATCATTTCACGTAGATTAAAGATTATTACATTTCAGTTTTTCACTTTTCGTTCCACTTCAATTTCAGTTTAATACTACAACAATTAATCCAAACTACGTTCAAGGATTTAAAGTATAATTTATCAATTTCTACGACAATTAATGGGTCAAAATTTAACTAATCCAATTCACATATGGCGGGGTCAGGTTTTAACAAAGCAAGGTCCATCATATATAATCCGTTTTACTTTGTAAACTATACTACCCCAAATTTTACTAGCAAACTAGTTATCGCTTAACAGTAGTACTTAACATCCAATTTAAACGACAATCAATCAATCAGTCAATTATCAACCAATCTGTATTATTCTCACATAAATAATTAACCGATAATGTTGTCAGGTGTCATAGGTGAACAGATACAGATAATAGCAGTCATAACAGTAAAAACAACTAACAGCAGCATATTTCAATTGACGTTTCAATTGAAATCAAATTTAATAAATAAAAGAACGTTAATCGTGAGTGATTTCTCACCTTTCGAGGCTGGAGAATACAGAAGATGACATGGATACGCACACTGATACGGACACTGAAATTTGAATGACGAATTGAAGCAAAGCAAAATCGACACGAATCAATGATCAAGCTGATAAAAGAATAGATGGAACAAATCAGAACGGGGTCGGTGAAGATAATTGGTATAAGTGAACCTATATATAACTATATATATTGTTGTATATAAAGTCATATACTAAATCCAAACATAAAATTTCAAAACTACGTATTCATACTTATCTTTATATATACAATATATGGACTACGAACAATCAAAATGTAGATTATATTTATAACTCAATATATAGATCCGACTATAAGCAGTTACTTGTAGATTTCACTTATAAAGAGTCATTTGCAAACTTATAAAATCTTATATCACTTATACATATACAAAATAAATTATATAACATATGTCATATATAACTCACGCACGCTATAATACAACTGTATTTATACTTGAAAACTAAATATATAAATAGGTGGCTAACACATGTATACAGCTGCTTCAACATATTCTACTTTTTTTTCTCTCAGGAAAGATACTTAAATCTTATCACTTTTAAAATAATATACTCATGCCCTTTCATAAACATACAAAACTTATGTATAATAAAACATACTACTTACTAACTCTATATAACTTTTATTTAAAAGATTTATATACATAATACTTATATAATATAGAGTAGCTCATATAAAATAAACCACTTATATTTATACACTTACATATATAATACTATATGAAAAATGTATATACATATGTTTATTAAAACCCAAATTCTAGTACTTATATATAAGACTGCACTGTCCAAACTTCATACAAATATATATAGACTAGTAACAATACAATTAACATATTGTAACTATAGACCAAACCAAAATATAGTATAAACAACATATTTATTTATTTGCAAACGCATCCATAATAACCACAAAGCCTATAAAATAATGTATATATCTACCATTTATAGTTAACGAGCTATACATCAATATAAACTGATATAATCTGAACTATACATATGTATATCTCTAAGTATAATAGAATAAAATAAAATATAAAACAGGATAAGAAACATTTAAAGCTTATGCACACAACAGGTAATAGCCGAGCACCACGTTTTGGGTAAAGCAAAAGGTGAGGTGACAGATATTATGTCTTCATACAATACAAAACAATACATTCATCATGCTATATTATAAAAAAAAATATACTAGAGGTAGGAATGAAAATTAGGAACTTGTTCATGATATACCAATATATACATTAGACAAAATAATATCGCAAGAGAGTTGTTGTACTCACGTTGCAGCGATGAAGAGGGGAGGTGCTTGGCCGCTACAGAAGGTGGAGATCTTGGATCTGGGTGGCTCGGTGGTTGGAGGAGGCGGATGGCGAGCCGAGCAAAGGAAGGTGACTAGATGGGGAGGGCTGGGTGAAGGCGGATGGAGGTGCTCGGAGGTGAGGCATTCGGCAGGGGCTGCTATGGTTCGCGGAAAGGCTGGGCTCAACGTCGTGAAGAAGAGAGAGGGGAGAGCGGGCAGGGAAGATGGTGGTCAGAGGGACTAAGGGAGGAGTTGTGTGGGCATGGGATGTGGTCGTAGCTGCTGATGAGGTATCGGTGAAGGCAGCCTACGTGAAGGAAGAGGAAGAATATTTTGTAGAGGCGAGAAGAGAGGGTGAGATTGGAATAGGAACATCAGTGGCTCATCTCATATTTGTAAGATATAATTGAAACGCAGGCGTTACTGTTATTTAAATGAGATAACGCAAGTGAAGGCGAAGAAGAAGGGCCAAATTAAAGGAAAGCTATTCAACCAGTAGAAATAAATAGAAATATAAGGTGAACGTTAAAATAGTGTGAATAGTGGTAGACAAATCAATTAATAAATAATAAAACAAAAGTTTGGTAACGGTACCCTCAAATTTGGCTAAATAGATAAAACAATAAATCGTTGTTTGGATGATACGTCTAAAGTTTGAAATTCAAAAGAGAACAAAGTTCAAGGATCCGGTACTGATACGGTTACCGGTTCCGCGAATTTCGTTGTGTACCGGAGTTCAAAACACAGAAATAAATATACTATTGGGGACAGCACGACGAGACGATCGCAACGGTATACGGATATTAGTAGTATGATCATCCGAACAAAAGTCGATACCGGTACCCAAAATGCTGCTATTTTGCAGAAATAAGGTAAACGGAGCAGTAGATGTCCGAATTTGGAAAAACGACGAACTGACATCTTGCTCAGAAGATGGTTTAGAATTTTTCTGTGTAAAAAGATTTTGGTTTTGAAACGTTTTATTTTCGTCACTTTTTAACTGATTTAATTGAAGTAAATTTACGCGTGAAATAAACTTTCATATTTTTGGACGAAAATTTACAGTTTGCTATGTTTACTCAGACGCATTCCGAATTTTAACTTTTTATTTGCCATTTAATTTAATTAAATTTCACCAAATTTCACTTAAATGTGTTAAATAGAACCATTTAAACTAATAGAATTTTATGGGTCGTTACACTCTCCCCCACTCAAAACTTTTCGTCCCCGAAAAGGAAAGAGGTAGGAGAATAAAACAACCAGAAATTTATTAGATTGAAAGATAAGATAAACAACAAGTTTTAAAACTACTCAAATTTATTTGAAATCTTTATTTGGAACTTTATTTGAAATTCAAATTTTCTATAATACTATAATACTTTCCAAACTCCTTTGAAAACAATTACCTGCACTATTACTTATATTCACAAAGTCTATTGAAAATATTAAATCCAAGATTTATGAAAGTTAAAATCATTTCTTTAACGGTGTTTTATTTAATTAATAACTTCAAAAATATTTACAATATTTAAAATCTTCTATTAAACCAAGTAGTATATAAATAACCAGCATTGTAAAGATTATATTCAAAAGGAAAGAAGAGGAAGATTCAGGAAACAGAATATAGGTAAATAAATAAGCTGAGCAGATAAGGTAGATTCAAGAGACTAGTATCGGGCACGAATAGTTGACATCAAACCCAAAGAGTTTAAATTTCAAATATTAATTCAAAATTTCTTTGTTGGGAAAAATATTTTTATAATAAATATCTTTATAATAATACTTTTAAAATAAGATACTACTATATCAAAGTAAATTTCTTTCGAAAATACTTTTATAACTCGATGTTTCAACAAGTTTATCCTCGTTCTTGCAGACTCTGGCCATGCGTTGATCAGGCGCAAAGCTAGAATTCTTCAAGTACTTAGTAGACTTGTTTCAACAACCAGTGAAAATACTTGGAAAACCTTTTAAAATCAGATATGGAAAGTACGATCCAACAAAACAATCAAACCAAAAATCTTTGTCCGATCATGGTTCGCAGATACACAATGGTTACGCCTGGTTCCCCCAGGAAACAATCCGTATCCGTAAGCTTTCACAGCCCTGCGAGTTACGCCATGATGACTAGTAGGGTGCAGGATACACAATGGTTACGCCTGGTTCCCCCAGGAAACAATCCGTACCCCTAGGCAAGACTCAGCCAGGCACTTGCGCTACTATTCGCGACCTACACAGATTGCAGGATACACAATGGTTACGCCTGGTTCCCCCAGGAAACAATCCGTACCCCTAGGCAAGACTCAGCCAGGCACTTTCGCTGTGCATTCACGAGAGAAAAAGAAACCATGGGTTACGCCACGGTGGGAATACTCGAGTATTACATCCGGAAAACCAAAATCAGAGAGAATAATATCGATAGAATGAATCCACGCTGTGGCCACAAAGCGGATATCAAGCAGAAGGCACTTTCCATATCTTTACTTGGAAAATATATATCATATAGTACCCTTTTAAATCCCTTTCAAATATCATACTTATATATAGTCCATTATATATAGGATTCCTTTTTCCAAATCGAATATTTTCCAAATCAATAGTATATCAAAACATACTTATATGGACTTTGATTATATAAACTCTTTCCAAATTGAGTACCTTTCAAATCAATAGATTTCAAGTCAACTTCATACTTATACAAATCCATTTTATATAAGTTCGACCACTCCCAAATCAAGTGCTTAATAATGTAAGGTTCTCAATTTCAAATCATTTCAATATCAATTCGGTTTCAAAATCATATACGATTTCACCAAATTTTCTTCCAAATTAGATATCTAAATTCCAAAGTTCCCAAAATAACAGGCTTATAAAATAATCCTAGTTTCCCGATTCAAGTCAAACAAATTCATTTCCAAAATCACCATATAAGTGCTGGTTTTTAATTTCAATTTAATTTCAAAACCAAATATTTTCTCAAAATCAATTATACTTAAAAATGGTTTCCAAATTTATAATTATCCCTTTAAAACCTTTAAGCTATCTATTTTTATTTGAAATATCCAATTTACCTTTCTGAAAACCATTATTCAAAATTATTCAAAACATTTCAAAACTAAATTCCATATTAGTATAATTCAAAATATTCATATTCTCTTATTTAACAAAAAGGCTTCAAACTTAAACATACAAACTAAACTTATATGCTTTATCAAATATTTTATACTTTCGAAATTTCTTAGTTTTTAAAACCTTGATTTGGAAGTACTCAAACCTTCAAAATAGTCGGTGCAATCAAATTTCAAATCCAAAGTCGGAAATCAAATTTTTATAAATAGGGTTATTCTAAGTCAAATCAAAACTCGAGGATCGAACACCGGTATCATTTCAAATATATACATATTTCTTTCGAAAATATCAAATTACTTCGGAATTCGAAATCAAAAACGGTTTTACAAGATCACTCGCATAGCGAAGCTATTAAAGTGGCCTCTCCCCCACTCTGAGGCTCGAAAATCAATGTCGATGATGCGTGCACTCATCACCGAAATTATTCTCCAGCGACATAAGTGAGTTCTGGACTTCTATTTTCTTGAAAGCTTCTTTGAAATTTCTTCAAAATTATCGGAATTCATTTGAACTCATTTCGAAACATTTCTTATTCGGAAAAATACTTTTAAATCGTATTATTCATATATATTTTCCAAAATCTAAAACCCAATTTCAAAATACCGGAATTCAATTCTCGAATTTCAAATCTAACCCTTCAGTTATAAATCAATTTATTATAAATTTTCAAAATTTCAAATCCTTTCAGATATTTCTTATTTGTTTTATATATAGGTATGTAATCCTTGTCGAAACATTTTCTTTTTTTATATATAGAATAAAATCATAGTTATCAGAATAATAATTTTGATATATAAAACAATTCCAAAATACAAATATACCCGATTTTTCAAAGGGTGATTCAAGAGATGGACTTCAAAACAAAGATAGAGAGTTAAATTAGAGGAACTCTAATCAATAGAATCCTGATAGGATGATAGGTTCAACAAAGTTGAGAAAAATCAAATTACAAAATAGAAGATGGATATATTTCTATAAATCACGGGCGACCTTAACCGGGTCAACCGTGACTTCAGGAATATGATCGATGCGGGATTCTAAAACAAATCGATATTCGATCGCCAAATATAGAATTCGGCATATGAAGATATATCAGCATTGCAAACCGAGGGTACAGAAATCTTCGGTGAATCAATGCCAATTGCACGGAATTTCATCCGTTTATAAAACATTCAGTCTTTTTCAAAACATTCAGTGGAGTCATTGGATACTCCAGAATCAAAGAACATAAATAGAGGGAGACAAGAATGAATTTCGGAATCGAGGGGCATTCCAAAATTCAAAGGAAATCGAGTCAAAAGGGAAGAGATTCAACTCGCGCGAAAGTGATTCTGTAGATAAATTAACCATATATGTTAAGATTTTCCTAGAGCCAAAGCTCTGATACCAACTGTAACATCCCGCTATTTTGGACCATTCAAATCGACACTAAAACCGTACATGTCCGACTTGAATAATTCAAAATACCGAATTGTTAATAAAAATTTGGCAAAACTTAAATATACAGTAAATAAATCAATCACAGATCACAGACACAGAGTAATATAATGCAGCGGAATAGATAAAGGATAGTAGTTCATGAAGCTACTATATACATCAGAGTTTAAAATAAAATACATCAGAATATCTCGAATATAGTGAAGTCTTCAGTACGAGCCGATGACTTCTCTGAACCAGTCAACTAGAAAAACTGAAAGCTGAATAGATAGTTGGATCTCCAAATGAAGCTCCAATCTCCAAAGGTGAGTCTCAAATGCTGTATTACTCAGTCTGACCCGAGCGTAAAGCAAAACACAAAACACTCGAGTCAGGATTAACATTCTTATATCAATAAACTCAACTCAAATGAAATATCAACTGAAATACAATATAACTTAAAGGATGTTTGGGATGTCCATCCTCTAAGGGTCCATAGAACTATCTACAGGGTAGAAATATACACTATTACACCGCGGTCATTCACTTAATTTATACTTCAAACCCAAATGTCAATTTCACTTCAAATGATTATATTCCCAAATAGTAATTATATATATTAAATGCTGTATACGGTAAAACACTTTCAATTTCCTTAACTTAACATATCGTTTCACATCAACCCGACCTTCCCATTCAAATTAAATCCAATCTCATTTTATCAATTTAAATTTCCCTATACTTCAATTTTATAACTCTCAAATTTGGATTTGATATCCCAATTTCCTCTTTTATTTCAATATTTTTCCATACTTTAAGTATTCAACATTTCAACTAAATTTTTCCCAATCTAGTTTTCTAAATAAAATTTCCAATTTAGTTCATCCTCAATTGATATCTAATTCAAACCGTTATCTAACTAACAAATTCAACTATCTTGGTTCCAAATACATATCCGAATTTCTAAACCATTTGATTACAATATAGTTCATAGCTTAACTATAACAATTTAAATTTAACCGTTTCATATAGATTCTCGATTTTTACATCATTATTATTTCGTCTTGGACCCTCCCTTATTTGATTCAATATCATTTTAGTGACCCTAAATTACATTTTACTCAATTATTTCTTAGATTTTATTAAACGTGAACTATCTCCTTCGATAAATTTCAAATGGATTTAAATAAATAACTCCTTATCTAAAACCATTTAAAATAACCCAGATTTATCTTCCAATCTTAGTTGTTCAATATTATTGCAAAATTTATCCGAAATAAAATTCTTATAAATATTTATCATAATTTATGTATTTAATCAAATCTTGATTTAAGCTAGATATAATTAACTCTATATTTATCATTACCCTTTATAGATGTATTTAAGAATTTACACTTAATAAGACCATATATTTCTTATCATATGGTCAAGTGTTACGGATATTATCATTTCAATCCGTACACTAAATGTATACGGGTAATAGCATTTCAACCCGTAACCCCAAATTTAATTAAATGAAAACCGCTTGGGTCTATCATTTCAACCCATTTCAATTTAAAATCAAACATAACAAAGGGAACTTGCAGTGTGATGACAGGGATGGTGTCAAAGTAAATAAACAAATAATAACAACAATCAACAACCATTCAATAGATAAATCAAATAACCCCGAAATAATCGTATTAATTCGCATTGTTATTTGTATAATTATTTCTAGAATCTACACTATCATTTCACGTAGATTAAAGATTATTACATTTCAGTTTTTCACTTTTCGTTCCACTTCAATTTCAGTTTAATACTACAACAATTAATCCAAACTACGTTCAAGGATTTAAAGTATAATTTATCAATTTCTACGACAATTAATGGGTCAAAATTTAACTAATCCAATTCACATATGGCGGGGTCAGGTTTTAACAAAGCAAGGTCCATCATATATAATCCGTTTTACTTTGTAAACTATACTACCCCAAATTTTACTAGCAAACTAGTTATCGCTTAACAGTAGTACTTAACATCCAATTTAAACGACAATCAATCAATCAGTCAATTATCAACCAATCTGTATTATTCTCACATAAATAATTAACCGATAATGTTGTCAGGTGTCATAGGTGAACAGATACAGATAATAGCAGTCATAACAGTAAAAACAACTAACAGCAGCATATTTCAATTGACGTTTCAATTGAAATCAAATTTAATAAATAAAAGAACGTTAATCGTGAGTGATTTCTCACCTTTCGAGGCTGGAGAATACAGAAGATGACATGGATACGCACACTGATACGGACACTGAAATTTGAATGACGAATTGAAGCAAAGCAAAATCGACACGAATCAATGATCAAGCTGATAAAAGAATAGATGGAACAAATCAGAACGGGGTCGGTGAAGATAATTGGTATAAGTGAACCTATATATAACTATATATATTGTTGTATATAAAGTCATATACTAAATCCAAACATAAAATTTCAAAACTACGTATTCATACTTATCTTTATATATACAATATATGGACTACGAACAATCAAAATGTAGATTATATTTATAACTCAATATATAGATCCGACTATAAGCAGTTACTTGTAGATTTCACTTATAAAGAGTCATTTGCAAACTTATAAAATCTTATATCACTTATACATATACAAAATAAATTATATAACATATGTCATATATAACTCACGCACGCTATAATACAACTGTATTTATACTTGAAAACTAAATATATAAATAGGTGGCTAACACATGTATACAGCTGCTTCAACATATTCTACTTTTTTTTCTCTCAGGAAAGATACTTAAATCTTATCACTTTTAAAATAATATACTCATGCCCTTTCATAAACATACAAAACTTATGTATAATAAAACATACTACTTACTAACTCTATATAACTTTTATTTAAAAGATTTATATACATAATACTTATATAATATAGAGTAGCTCATATAAAATAAACCACTTATATTTATACACTTACATATATAATACTATATGAAAAATGTATATACATATGTTTATTAAAACCCAAATTCTAGTACTTATATATAAGACTGCACTGTCCAAACTTCATACAAATATATATAGACTAGTAACAATACAATTAACATATTGTAACTATAGACCAAACCAAAATATAGTATAAACAACATATTTATTTATTTGCAAACGCATCCATAATAACCACAAAGCCTATAAAATAATGTATATATCTACCATTTATAGTTAACGAGCTATACATCAATATAAACTGATATAATCTGAACTATACATATGTATATCTCTAAGTATAATAGAATAAAATAAAATATAAAACAGGATAAGAAACATTTAAAGCTTATGCACACAACAGGTAATAGCCGAGCACCACGTTTTGGGTAAAGCAAAAGGTGAGGTGACAGATATTATGTCTTCATACAATACAAAACAATACATTCATCATGCTATATTATAAAAAAAAATATACTAGAGGTAGGAATGAAAATTAGGAACTTGTTCATGATATACCAATATATACATTAGACAAAATAATATCGCAAGAGAGTTGTTGTACTCACGTTGCAGCGATGAAGAGGGGAGGTGCTTGGCCGCTACAGAAGGTGGAGATCTTGGATCTGGGTGGCTCGGTGGTTGGAGGAGGCGGATGGCGAGCCGAGCAAAGGAAGGTGACTAGATGGGGAGGGCTGGGTGAAGGCGGATGGAGGTGCTCGGAGGTGAGGCATTCGGCAGGGGCTGCTATGGTTCGCGGAAAGGCTGGGCTCAACGTCGTGAAGAAGAGAGAGGGGAGAGCGGGCAGGGAAGATGGTGGTCAGAGGGACTAAGGGAGGAGTTGTGTGGGCATGGGATGTGGTCGTAGCTGCTGATGAGGTATCGGTGAAGGCAGCCTACGTGAAGGAAGAGGAAGAATATTTTGTAGAGGCGAGAAGAGAGGGTGAGATTGGAATAGGAACATCAGTGGCTCATCTCATATTTGTAAGATATAATTGAAACGCAGGCGTTACTGTTATTTAAATGAGATAACGCAAGTGAAGGCGAAGAAGAAGGGCCAAATTAAAGGAAAGCTATTCAACCAGTAGAAATAAATAGAAATATAAGGTGAACGTTAAAATAGTGTGAATAGTGGTAGACAAATCAATTAATAAATAATAAAACAAAAGTTTGGTAACGGTACCCTCAAATTTGGCTAAATAGATAAAACAATAAATCGTTGTTTGGATGATACGTCTAAAGTTTGAAATTCAAAAGAGAACAAAGTTCAAGGATCCGGTACTGATACGGTTACCGGTTCCGCGAATTTCGTTGTGTACCGGAGTTCAAAACACAGAAATAAATATACTATTGGGGACAGCACGACGAGACGATCGCAACGGTATACGGATATTAGTAGTATGATCATCCGAACAAAAGTCGATACCGGTACCCAAAATGCTGCTATTTTGCAGAAATAAGGTAAACGGAGCAGTAGATGTCCGAATTTGGAAAAACGACGAACTGACATCTTGCTCAGAAGATGGTTTAGAATTTTTCTGTGTAAAAAGATTTTGGTTTTGAAACGTTTTATTTTCGTCACTTTTTAACTGATTTAATTGAAGTAAATTTACGCGTGAAATAAACTTTCATATTTTTGGACGAAAATTTACAGTTTGCTATGTTTACTCAGACGCATTCCGAATTTTAACTTTTTATTTGCCATTTAATTTAATTAAATTTCACCAAATTTCACTTAAATGTGTTAAATAGAACCATTTAAACTAATAGAATTTTATGGGTCGTTACAAGAGTTTTGCAAAATCATCTTATCACCATCTAACTTAGAAGACAAAAAAGTGTTATATTCTTTACTTTAAATCAACCACTTTTTAAAACAAAGATTTTCAATTAGGATGTATTTCATAATTAACACGTATGAATATTCCTATATACTAGTTAAACCATTGTTATTTGTAATCAAACTTACCTTTTGTTTTTGTTAAGATAAATAAAGTTTCAAAAATTTCAATTTAATAAGCCAAAACCATATATTTATCCTATAGTGTTTCTTTAAAAATAAATCAAAAATGCTTAATTTTTTTTTGAGATTGTAATGCAAAAATAAACCATGAAAAATAAAAAAAATGAAGATGAGTGTCCCCTCCCACACTTGATTTTGACTGTGTCCCTACAGTCAACCCAAGTGAAAGGAACATTTATTATTATTCTCAAGAAAATGAAACGTATTTACACGATATCAGAAAGTATACCGTTAAAAAGTAAATGAACTGGTCTTCCAAAAACCGATTCATTTGTCTCGCCAAGTATGCGAGACACAGCTTAAGCTCGAAAAATCAAACCGTAAAAGATTTCGAAGTTGAACGTTGATTTGGAAAAATGAATGTCGTATTATTAAAAATCTTATGAGTTGTTTTATTTTCGATGATTTTTGGGTTTGGTAAAACGATTGATTGAAATTCAAGTTTATTTTCACCAAATTGAAAGTTAAGCTCACCATCAACAAAATTTTCAAAATTATTGATTTCAAAATCAAAGTGGTGATTAAATCTTCCCCGTCGGAATTTAACAACACATCATCCGAAAGTCCAAAAAATTTGTGTTCATTAAATTCGTCTTCCTTTGTTGGATTATCAACAACTTCATTGTGTATCTCAAGTTCAAAATCCAAAGTTGTTATATTCAAATTTTCAAAATCAAGAAAAGGAAGATCTAATTTTAAATTTGGTTCCACACCCTCAAAAGAATTGAAATCCAACTCAATTACCGTATTTTCAATAACTTCGTTAAGACTTTCGTTTTCAATTTCAAAGTTGTTATTTGAAAATCGTCGATTTTGGTAAAAGATGGATTATCATTTGACTTCTCACACATTGCAATTTGATTTTGTTTTTCACGTTGTTTCATAAATGTTTCAAACAACGAATCCGTGTGATCATCGTAAATTTCGTTCATTTGCTCAACAAAATCCAATTTATAGTTATTAACTTGAGAATTTTTGATTTGGATTTGTTAAGGACAAAATTTTTCACTCATATCATAATCAAGATTATTCCTATTGCCAAATTCGTTTGAAAAGTTGTTTTCATTTTCATCTTGATTTTGAAATTCGTTTTGGAGCTTGAAATTGAATTGGCATGGGTTATAATCGTACTTATTTGAATTTTGAATTGAATCCAAATTTTTAAATCCTTGAAAACTTTGACTCGAGTTACCGTAGAAACACGAATTACACAAATCATTTATCATTTGATTTTGTTGTGTAGATATTTCAAAAAGAGATGAAATGCTATTTTCGAGATTTGAAGGTTGCATCGTTATTTTGAAAAAAATTTGGTTCGAAATTTGAAGTGTTTAAACAATAGTTGGTGTTAAAAAATCCATATGAATTTGGAGTGAAATCGTATGGATTATATTGATTTTCATAACTATTGTAAAATTCACGTAAGTGGGGAAACTTGGACATTTTCAAGAATTTTTTTTTGGTTTTTTTTATAAAAAAATATTTACAAATAAAATTTATTTTTCAAAAGGAAATTTATTTTTGTTTTGTATTTGGTTTTCTATTTTTTTTCCTAAAAAGATTTTTTTTGGGATTTTTGAAATTTTAAAGGAAAAAGATTAAAAATTTCAAAGGAAAAGGAATATTTACAATTCTTTTTTTGGATTTTTGAATTTTTTTTTTAAATATACATGAACTAATGCAATTAAATTAAAGAAAGGGTTAATTACAAATGATTTATCCAAGGTTAACCCACAATTGTATAATCACAAATTGTCTTAGATAAACAAGATAGTTCTCAGCCAGGTAACAGACAGGAGTTATCGGTGCACCACGAATCACCGTAGCAATACAGCCGAAGGTTTAAGTGCCTTCAGAGGAACAACCACAATAATATTTACGAATCACCGTAATCTTTATAAATGGTTATTACTCTGCCGTAGCCTAGACACCAAGAAAATAAATTGTTCAAAGAAGACAAATTGTCAATATACAATTAAGTGTTATTGATGTCTAACCGTTATTATTAACAAATTCTAGTATGAAATGCAAAACAAAAATTAAACATGTATTAACAATGCAACTACAAATGATTTTTTTAAAAGATGCAAATGCAAGCAACCAATAATGCAATTCAAATAAAACTGAAATGAAAGCAGAATTTTTTTTGAGCTAGCAAGCAAGGTAAATTATTTTGGCTAGCGAAGCAAGCAACTGCTCTTGATTTTCTGCTTTGACAACCTGAAAATTAAAACAAGCTATATACAATTTGTTTTTTTAAATACCAAAGAAGTAACTAAAACAAAGGAGAATCTAAATGAATCAAATCAAAAGAAGTCAAACAAAACAAAAGAAGCTTGTTTTTTTTTAAATTTCAAATAAGAGACTAAAACAATTGAAAAACTAGAATTGAAACTAACACAAAACAAATGAAACCAAAATGAAAAAAATGAAAACTTGCTTATTTTCTTTTATAACTACACCAAACCAAATGAAAAAGAAAAAGAAAAATGAAAACCAACTTGTCTTTATTAGACCGTGAAAATTCTCAAGCCCGCCTATACAAAAGCCCACAGTCCAACACTTTCAACTATCAAACCCCTTTTTTTTCCTTTTTTTCTTCAGAGAAATGCAAAAAATTCCCAAATTGTCAAACAAAATTCTCAACCCATTAGAATTGAATTCGTGTTCGCGTTGGGTGATGAATTCGAAGTGTTGATTTAGGTTGTGATTGCTTTGGATTGGCAATTGGATTGCTAGAATTCTTGAATTGGTAGTTGTGATCGATATGAGTTGCTGAGAAGGGGAGATGGTGGAATTGCACGCAGTAGGCGGTTGAAATGGTGAATGGTTAATGCAATATAAGTGGTAATGTTGTAGAGTAGCAGCTGTTTGGTTTATGAGGAAGTTTGTCGCCCAGACAGTGGTAGATGTCTTTGTAAGTAGTGATATGTGAGCTAGTTTGCTTTGATGTTTGTAAGTAAAGGATTGTGGATGGAAGTCAGGTTGTTTGATAATGGTCGCGTGAAGTAGGCGATTGGTCTTGGCGTTGCTGTGCACTGGGAGGTTGACGAGTGGGTTTGATGAGCAAGAGGTGATTGTTGTATGTTTTATGGAAGTAAGTGGATTATGATGATGGTGGTTGCTTTTAGTGAGGAGAAGGATGGATGCAGTGCACTGAAGCAACTGATGATGGAAGTCAGAAGTGAAGGTTTGGTTTGGCTATGTACAGGGGAATGATGGTGGACTATAACTACAACTGAATGTGGTGATTGTTGTGGATAAATGGTTAGTGAGTAAGTTATATGGTAGAGGGGATGTTGTATGGGAGATGCGAACTGTTTGTATTGGTGCTGTTTGTACTAGTTGCAGGTTGCAGTGCTTTGTTGTGATTGTGGTGCTTGACAGTGGAGTGTTTTGTAGAATGGAGGTAGCTGATGTAGTGATGGTATAACTGATTGGTAATGGGTGCAGCAGTATTTAAAGGGAAGTGGTCTGTGAAGTTTGTAAGCCTGAAGTGAAAGTGGTATGGATTGTTGTAGGGAAGTTTGGATGATGGTTGTATCAGTGGTTTAGTGGATGGTAGTTTGATGATGAAAATGATGCCAGTGATGTACACTGTGCAGGCACAGAGAAACAGATAGGAAATAAAATAAAAATTGTAACAGTGTTTTGAAAATTGTAACAGAAATTGTATATGAAAACGGAAATGCAATAAAAGATATTATTTTGAATTGTGATTGTGTTTTTCTTTTTTTTATATAAAAAAATTCAAATGCAATAAAAATGGAACTAAAAAAACAACAATCACACAATTAATAAAAATGAAAACAACGAACACACAATACAAATGATATTTTTTATGCAAACTAACACAAAAAAATCAAAAATAAATAATTCGAAGAATATAAAATCAAAATCAAAACAACTTCCCGACAACGGCGCCAAAAACTTGTTTAACGGAGGAAATTATATGGAATTAGAATACCGTCGAAAAATTTCGATTTAAAAATAACCGCAAGCGCACGGTGTACAAATGTGGCACGTGGAGAATACGGATCGATCCGCAGGGAATTGATGATTTTGAAAATTCTATTCAATCAAATTAACCAAAGTTGAAAATGTGATTAGCTAAAATGGTAAGAAACTAAAAAAAACTAGCAAAAGGAAAATAGACAAAAAAAATATGAGAGTTAAATGACAATTTAGAGATAATTCCGCTCTCTAGATCATATAGTTCAACAAATTATGAAATTATGATCTCTCTTTTTTGATCATAAGTGAATTTAAATGATGTGTTTATCATAAGTATGGTTCATTTGTGCTATTAATTAGCTTAACATATGCCATCAAACTATAACACAACTTTAAACCACCTACCAACTCTAATGAAAATGACAACAAAGTTGAAAATGAAATATATTTTAAGTATGGCCTATTAACTATTACTTAGAGACATAGACCATCAAATTTGAATTTCAAATCACTTTCTTATGCCATAATCATATTTTGATGAAGAGGCATTTGGGTTAGTGATTGTTTAAGCATAGCCTATTTGTGTCAACAATATAGCCTATCAAATTCAAAACAATAACAACAAGTTAAACCACTTCAAGCATTGCCATTAAGCACAAAAAGAGAGAAATAATATCAAAATGTTGAATCTACATACTAGAGAGCTTCATTACCCCCAAATTGAAGTGATTAAGCTCTCATATTTGTTATCATATGAACAAATGTAGAAAGCAACATTAAACAAACAAGAGGAAAAAGAGAGCAAAAGAAAGGAAAAACTAATCTACTTGCATGAAATAAGAGAGATCTACACTACTTGCATAAAAGGAATTGAACATGTAATTAAAAAGAAACAATAATTAACATTGCATAAAATGAAAAAAAAATTACATAAAATAAAAATGGCTAAGTAGACATGAAAAGAGAAAGAGAGATTTCTTTTATTTTGAGCCTAACTAATGAGAAGAGAGATTAAGAGAGAGGAGAGATTACATGAAACATATGGGTATTTATACATGTATGAAACCCTAATTCATATTTTTGGAGAATGCCCAAAATGCCCATGAGGTAGTATGGCTACCAAGTAATCATTAGCATGTCATAATCTTCATTTAAATGTACATGAAGCCATTGATTCCATAAGCATATGCATTAGCCTCTAATTTGTACATTAAGGTGGTTGGTAGGTGGGGTCCTCCATGTTCTTCACTTTGAATTATTTACATCTTCATTCTTTTGTATCTTCTTTGTGCGTGCATATTCCTTCATGAAACCACTCCTATTTGAGACCAAATTCCTACAAAAATATATATAAATTTCCAATTAATTTTCTCAAAGAAATATATGCACACAAATGACCGTTTTGCCCTTGGATGAAGATGAATATGTGACAATTTGGAATTGATATGAATTTTGGTTAAAACAAGTTAAAATACCCAATATGATCATTTGTTTAATTTAAACAGAATAAATATGGCAGTAAAAATATGCACATTTACATGCACATCATCTCTCCTCCCCTTACTCATGTGTATGCTTCCCTCCTTCATTTTGGTGAGCCAACATTCATTTAAAACTAGTGTACTTTATGTTTATAAAGATGTGATATGTTATGACACTTTTCTTTTTCTTTTTAGTTTCTTTTAAACCTTTTTCATAACAAGTCACATCATATATTTATAAACTTAAGGTGTGTGTATATAAATGTGTATATGTATATTAATACAAAATTTTAACTTATTTATAAATGTGAATATGTTAACTTAAATGTGTATAACGTTCTTCGACAACCTTTGGACACCGAAAAGTCGAAAATTAGAAAAAGATTTCCAGTCATATTTTCTATTTTTCCTTAAACTGAATATTTTTGTAAACTAATTCAAAAACTATTTCACCATTATTAGTTATCTTTTTAAAGGAGTTTATTTGAGTTATAAAATCCATTAATTAATTATTTAAAATTATATTAAAAATATCAATATTTAAAGTGATCAAATTGTAGGTCGTTGCACTCTCACCCTTTAAAAGAATTTCATCCTGAAATTAGTAAATAAGGAGATTACTCAAAACAACTCAAAAGGCTATATATTTTATATCATGAGATCCATATAAAATACGTACATTAAGCAACCATAACACAAACTGTACACACGTAATATATACAAATAAACAACTATTCTAACATCAACTCGGGATAGGCTTTCCTTATACGATCAACAGTCTCGTAAATACAATATCTGGGATTATCAATCTACTGAATCTTAACTAATTTGACCACCTTATTATGCAGCCTCTTCTCATCCTGATCTACAATATGACTGGATGCCTGTTCACATTCAAGTTTGGTTCTATCTCCAAATCCTCTTGAGTTGATGGCTCCATAATTAGCTATGGGTCATGAACATACTTTCTTAAATGAGACATGTAAAAAACATTATGGACCCCCAACAACCTTTTCGGCAACTCAACTCTATAGGCGAGCGATCCAATCCTCTTAATAACTTTACAAGGTCCAATATATGGGTGCCAACTTCCCAGCTCTTTCAAATTAAATAACTCCTTTGATCGGGGAAATCTTCACAAATATAGAGTCTTTAACTTTAAATTCCAAATCTCTTCTTCTTTTATCAGCATAACTCTTTCGTCAATCCTGAACTTCTATCATTCATTTATTGATCTTCACAACTTTTTCCATAGCTTTCAAATCATATCTAGTCCAAGTACTAGACGATCTCCAGTCTCAACCCAATATGCTGGTGACTTACATGGATGTCGATAAAGTGCTTCGTAGGGTGCCATGCCTATGCTCGCTTGATAACTACCGTTGTAGGAGAATTCTATCAAGTGCAAGTGATCTTCCCATGATCCTTCGAAATCCAGAATGTATGCACTCAACAGATCTTCTAAAATCCGGTTCACTCACTCCGTTGGTCCGTCTGTTTAAGGGTGGCAAGCTGTGCTCAAGCTTAGCTTTGTTCCTAAAGCTTCTTGCAATGCCTCCACAAACTGATTAGTGAAGATGGGATCTCGATCACTTACAATACTTAGTGAGACTCCGTGCAATCTGGCTATCTCTTTCATATGAATCTCTGCCAATGAAGCTGTAGTTCGCATTGGCTTTACCAGGATAAACATTCTTCATTAGCTGATCCACGATAACCTACACTCCTTCATTTCCTTTTATTATCCTAGGTAATCCAGCTATAAAATCCATTGATATCATCTCTCATTTTCAAATTGGAATCTCTAAGGGTTGAAGTAAACCAACCATTTTCTAGTGATCGCCTTTTATTTGCTGATAGTTGAAACATTTGCTAACAAAGATTGGGACATCCTTCTTCATTTCGGGCCATAAAAATACTAGTTTCGTATCCATATACATTTGTTAACTCCAAGGTGGATATTTAACTTAGACTTTTGAAATTCCATCAAAACTTCTTGTCTAAGACCATCCATGTTAGGAAGCATATTCTTCCATTCATGCTCAAAGTGCCACGGTTATCAATATCGAATATAGAACTTTGACCCTCCTCAATTTGTTGAATATATTCTAATGGAAGACTATCTTCCTTTTGTTTACTTGCAATCCTTTCGAAAAGAGTCGAAGTAACTTCTGAGAGAGCTGACACTGCTGTGATGCCCCCACCTCTATACTCACGCTAGCCAAGGACACTACGAGGTAATGCCATCAACTAGCATGAAGAATAAGGTTGTCGAGGAACGACCATCCGTATAATTGCTTTGTGCGAGTACCAATATTTAGATAGTATAACATGCATTTCATTTCAAGAGGAAATCCGACATATCAAATACAAACTCAAAGCTACTACAAAGTGGCTATGTGATCTTCGAAAATATATATAGAAATAAGCATAACACAAATCAATCAAAGATATCCACATCACAAAGGCGGAAACAGATATGAATATATCACATAAAAGTGTACATCAAAGTAGTGATCATACAAGATCCACTACATCACAAAAGAATAGGTACAAGAGCTAGACAAAAGAATATGTATACATTAAGGAGTCTCTATTTCGAATGTATAATAACAAAAACTACTAAAATAGGTAATTAGACAAAAATCAGATGATGGTCCAAGATAAGGAGTCAAGCAGAAGCATCTGTAACATCTCGGTCTGACCCGAGTATTATTTAATAAGAAAATAATAAAAGGATCAGTCTAGCTATAAATATCAGATAAAATGAGATAGGATAAGAGATATAACAAAACCATATGATATCAACAATGCCATACTATGAAAAGTATACATTTAACAATAACAAAAAAAATCATACAATATCTCAAGAATCTCAGAGATAAAAAAGAATGTCAAATCCTTTATTTTATTCACCAAACCAGAAATATTGACACATATATCAATGCCAATCGCAGAATTGGTGAAAGACAAATTCTAGAAATCATCAATTAGAAATCCAGAAATCACAAAGGAGGAGGCCTACCACAAACAGGAGCATGAAAACTCACCAACACGTGCATCACAAATGGGTCGCTAACCCATGGTCGCTAACCATAGAGCCGGTGCAACGACATAGTACAATATCGGTATGCCCGAGGAACTTGAAACTCGAATAATTCGGAACAAAATGTAGTACAATAATGGTACGTCCGATGAGCCGAACTCCATAAAAAAACATGGGTCGTTAGCCCACAAAAATGAGTCGAAACTCCAAAGAACCCATAGGTCGTTAGCCTATAAAAGAAATGAGACGAAACTCAATAAAACGAGGTGCAGTCCCCCACGTGGACAAAGAGACATAACATATCGCTAGTCTAAATCATAGAATGATCATCATTGGTCAATAAAAAGTGTGAATTACACTAAGCTAGTAAATAAATGACTTTAGCTTCATGTCCCATAACCACTGGCTTATCTTAAGTATTTACGAACAAATTGTAGATTTCCACTCGAAAATTGTCACAAGATTTTCAATCGAACAAGTCCAAAAACTAACCGACGAAGTAAACGCAAGCGTTTCATGCCACCTGTTTTGTTAAGCTGTTTAATCAGATTTTCTCATACGAACGAGGTAAAGGTTTGTATATATTAATAGGTTGGAAAACGGTTTTAATAAAGCTTTATATAAATGGTGTTGAAATCGTTTTGATGAATGAGTTTAGATATTTACTACTAGCATAGACACCTTTGCATTTCAAAGTGACAAACCATAGAAATGATTGAAGAAGCCGTGATAGAAATGATTTGCATTTCAAAGTTCGAAGACGTGAATTAAATCAAAAGAAATTGATACAAAATCCATCAAAATTGATATTCCTGAAATCTCAAAAAAAGAAGTTATCAAAGTCAACAAAGGTGATAACAACAAATCAGATCCACTAGAATCGATTAAAAATTGAAAATCCACACAAAAGGCAAAATTGGCTGAGACAGCAGATTCAGTCGACTGAACCAGGATGGTCAGTCGACTGAACTATGCCTGGAAACCTTCAGTTTCCAGGTTCAGTCGACTGCACCAGAGTGGTCAGTCGACTGATACTGGCATAGGAACTTTCTGTTCCCAAGTTCAGTCGACTGGACCAGAGTGGTCAGTCGACTGATACTGGCATAGGAAATTTCCTGGGTTCGGGTTCAGTCGACTGACTTCCTAGTTCAGTCGACTGAACTGGTATTTCCAGTATTCTTAGCCAGGCCCCAATGAAGGGCGAAAATCATAATGGAGGCGATCGAACGAGCAACGATGACTAGGGATTTATGCCACATGAAAACCTAGCCTTATAGGCTCTTCGACACACCCTAAAAACATGTCCAAACATCCATAGTAGGATTTTCATAAATTGGACAACAAGAAGCAAAAATTGGAAAATTCACCAAATCTATTCAAAGCAAAAGCAAATGAACATGTCTAGATGTTAAAAATTCATACTTAACAATAATGAAATCTATAGACATAGATGTGAGTTCAAAAACTCACCTTTAAACCCAAAAACAATGAAGGAGAAGCTTTTAAAACAAGGCAAGATCAATTCCTCTTCACTACACCTCTAAAATCTTCAGTCTATTAACAAAGATGAAGTTTTTCCTAAGTTAGGTTATAGGAATTTCTGAAAATTGAAGAGGGATTGAGATGGATAAGATGAAGAGGATGCTTACCTAAGCTTCTCTTGGATTTCTAGAGCTTGAATTGGAATTTCCTAAGAATCTAGGGCTTAGGAATTTAGTTTCCAATCTTTTCCCCCATTTTTACTAAAGCTTAAGTGTTAGGAAATATTATGAAAGAATGAAGAGGAGTGGAGTGGAGTTGGGTTAATATGTTGGGTTAATGGGTTGAAACCCATACTCAAAGCCCTAAATGAAAACATCAAAATTCTACTCAACTCCAAACATATCAATGTTTATACTCAAAAAGGTCGCAAACACCATTTTGGACTCAATGGAAGGGGTCTCGAGTTCTAATTCGACTGTTTGCAAAAAGTAGCATTTCAGACTTAAATCCGACTTACAATGCTATATTTAAATATACAAATCGTAAAATATGCAGGTTGTTGCAGACTTCCCTCCTTAAAGAAATTGCATCCTCGCAATACTTAAGAAAAATGAAAAATAAAAAGTAACAACAATAAAAGCAAATCAACATAAAAGAAAATTTGAAATAAGAAGTTCACCTCAAAGAGCATGAGAGTGTAAGTCTGGATGTGTTCGCTAGATGAATTCTCTGGATTCCCAAGAGCAATCCTTAGGATTTGAGGACCATTGAACTTTCACAAGCGAAACATCTTTATTTCGAAGGCGTTTAACCTCCATAGCAATGATATGAATAGGATGTTGCTCATAAGTCAAATTAGGCGAAACTTTGACTTCTTCAATAACACTGGGCTCAAGAATAGAATCGGAATCCCTAAGGTACTTCCATAGTTGAGAAATGTGAAACACGTCATGAATAGCAGAAAATTGAGTGGGTAATAAAAGGCGATAAGCCATGGAACCAATACGTTCGGTGATGGGAAATGGACCAATATATCGAGGTGCTAACTTTCTCGATCGACTGAAACACACAACACCCTTCATAGGTGAAACATGAATAAAACAACAAATCTCTCACATAAAATTCTAATTTTCTTCTTCGGTTATCGACATAGGATTTTTTGTCTACATTGAGCTTCTTTCATCCTATGGCGAATAAGGTCAATCTTTTCTGTGGAATCATGAATAAAATCTTGACCTAAAACCAGCTTCTCACTGGCTTCAAGCCAACAAGAAGAAGATCGGCATGGCCTTCCGTAGAGTGTCTCCAAAGAAGCCATACCAATACTAGATTGGAAGCTATTATTATAGGAAAACTCAAAAAGATAAATTCGATCTTCCCAACTTCCACAAAAATCAAGAACACACGCACGAAGAAGATCTTCAAGAGTTTGATCCATAAGCTCGGTTTGTCCATCGAAAGGAGGATGGTAAGCGGTGCTAAAATTAAGCTTCGTTCCCAAAGCTTTTTGAAGACTCTTCCAGAATCCACTAGTAAACAATGGATCACGATCGCTAACAATAGAAGTAGGAACTCCATTCAATTAACAATTTCTTTCATACAGATTTTGGCCAAAAGAGGTACGGTTCGATTAGACCAAACGGGAATATATGGGCGGATTTTGTAAGTCTATCAACAATCACCCATAAACTATCATGGCCTGAAAGAGAACGGGGAAGTCCGTCAATAAAGTCTATGAAGACTTGATCCCACTTCCAAATTGGATGTCCAAAGGTTGCAATAACCCACCGGGCCTTTGATGCTCATCCTTTATGAGTTGGCAAGTCATGCAACACTTAATGAAGTTAGCAATATCAGATTTCATTCCATCCCAATAATAAAGTCGCTTCATATCCGCATACATTTTACTACTACCGGGATGAATGATAAATTTAGAACGATGAGAATCTTCTAAAATGTCTTTATGAAGATCACTAATATTTGGCACGATAAGTCTACCAAATTTTCGAATGCCACCACGAGCATCGATTTCAAAGTCTTTCAAACCATCAATATTACTATCCTAACAACTTTGGCGAAGAAGAACCAATTCGGGGTCATGATTTTGAGCTTCAAGAATGCGGTCTAAAAGAGAAGGATGAGCCTTAAGGCTACATTGAACAAGAGATGAACATAAATCGGATTCACGATCTCGAATCTCACAAGTGGATAAAGTCTCAAGGTCATTCCATTCAGATATCATCATAGAAACAACCGCTTGTTGTCCGCGACTAAGAGCATCGGCAATACAATTTCCCATTTGAGGAGTATAAAGAATATCAAGATCATAAGATGCGAGGAAATCGAGCCAACGTTGTTGATGCAAATTAAGTTCCTTTTGAGAAAATAAATACTTCAAACATTTATGATCGATATAGAGAACAAATTTCTCTCCCAAAAGATAATGACGCCAAATTCTAAGGGCGAAAATAATAACCGCGAGCTCTAAATCATGAGTGGCATATCTAGTCTCCGTAGGCTTTAATTGCCTAGAAGCATAAGCAATAACACGTTCCCTTTGCATGAGAGCGGCTCTCGAACCAACACGACTAGCATCGGTATAAATAACAAAGTCTTGGTTCCGTTTGGGAATCACAAGAATTGGAGCATCTGTAACGACCCGCCTTTTTGGACAGTTTAAACCGACGATCAAATACCCATGTCGATTCCAAACCATTAAAAGGGCAGATAGTTATTGGGGTAATTAAGAAAAGAAAAGGAAGGGAAATAAAGGAAATGAAACAACACAGAATCTCACAGCGGAAGGCTAAAGTATAATAATAAAATAACAGTTCATGAAGCTGTTAATTAAATGAATACATTTGAAATGAATACATTTGATTATTATTATACAACATTTATCAGAGTTACATACACAACAAATATCATACAACAATGCAGCGGAATGGAATGAATATAATAGTAGTAGATAATATACCAAATCTTCGTCTCCGTCCTCCAAGGAAATGATCTTCAACCTAAACTGAAAACTCAGGACTGACCCGAGCGTAATGAAAAGACAAAACACTCGAGTCAGGACTAAATATCCTTATGAAAGTTAAATCAATCGTAAATAAATATGAGTGTAAACGGCGTCAGAGATGTTTACGGGGTTTGACATCTCCTATCCAGTGTCAACGTGCGTGCAATAACTTAAGAGATGTTACGGGATTTTCCATCTCTCAAGGACCCGTTAAACTATCTACTATGTAGTAATATACGCTAAGTAGATAATGTCTATCAGTAATATAAAGTATCAAAATAGCGTTAAGGCGTTACCATAATCCCCTTTAACACATTTTTATATTCCCAAAAGCATATACAAGACCGTAGTTTCCCCAAAACCGGAAGTCACCAGAGGGCAATCCATATACTCAAGGTACAAATCAAAACGTAGTGGTCGCGAATAGGATAATCAGTATGACAAGGTACATGAGGCGATACCAACTAGGATACTAGTAGTTGCGTGATCCGGACTGATGTTGGGCATAGCCAGCAGCTACCCCAACACCGCGAAACAACACTCCCAAATCAAGGGGTGCACCCAAATCGCATCACAAATGTAATAGAAATGGTATCGAAGAAGTGTGTCCGCTAGAGGTGGCGAACCTCAATGGCCCGGCGCGGCTCCTGTTTTAGTCATGTCAGGGGTCATCCAATAATCGTTCTCTTTCTTCAGTCAACGCGTTCACCAAACCATCCACTTCATTCTGGATCAACACTCCGCGTATAATAGTTATTAAAGTGGTTTTCGGTATCGACAGAGAGTATGTCCATATCCGATCCCGGTCTCTTTAATAACTACGTATTATTACACCGTTGGCTCTTTTACATTTCAAATCGATTCATGATTGATATCAAATGTCATATTCACTTCAAAATCAAATCCATTTCAAATATCGACATAGCCATTCAAAATATAAGGTTCCTTTTCAAAAATCATTTTGCGTCTCAATATCTCATTTCGGTTTCAAAATCATTCCGAATTTCAATTTTATGTTGCAACTTCATTTAACCCAATTCGTATTTAAATTCAAGATTTAAACATAAACATTCCACCTTATTAACCAGCTTGAAATTTTTAGAAAATAGTTTTAAGTAGTTTAAAAGTAGTTTAAATAATTAAAATAGTTAAAAATACTTAAAATCTTTAAAATGGATTTAAAATAGATAAATTAGTTTAAAATAATTTAAATTGGGTTAAGTAGATTAAAAATAGATTAAAATAGTTTAAGTATTCAAAATGGTTTATATAACAGAGTAATTTGGAAAACAAATTAAAATAGCTTCAAAATCAATCCATTTAATGTTCAATCTTTAAAACAAATAAATTTCCGAAATTCAATCATATCCAAATTTTAAATCTCAAAGTCTCCA
The DNA here is from genome assembly GCA_030765085.1 of Allium cepa. NCBI lineage: Eukaryota > Viridiplantae > Streptophyta > Magnoliopsida > Asparagales > Amaryllidaceae > Allium > Allium cepa. The sequence goes on along the minus strand of CM060940.1, from coordinate 695,629,276 downwards.
CTTAAATTTATTCAATAATTTCTTTTAACCAAAATTTTATTTCAACATTTCAAACTCAATTTTTCGATAAATTCGGTTCCTATAAATTGATTTCTATTTATCACTTTTAAATCGAAACATTTAAATAAATTTCAAATCGACGATTTCAAAAATTATTAATTTAGCCAATTCGGTGTCCGTATATAATTTTCTATCCTATGGCCAAGTAATTACTTATTTCAATTAAATGTCAGGGATGAGTATACATTACTTAAATTAAATCTCAGTATCATATGTATGCATAACAGGATCTATATAAGCAAATAAACATCCAAACATTCAAGTATCAACCAATAGCATCCATCAAAATACATCATCCAATAAACAATACAATTCATGGCAGTTTCATAGTTATCAATGTCAGGTAATTTAATCGCAATTCAATTTTAATTTCAATTTAACTGTCAATTTAATTTTTCAACGGTTAATGCAAATGACAAGCTATATGACAATTAAATTTTTACCAAACAACGACAAATAAAATCATAACACTTCATAATATCAAATTTAACTAGCATAAAGATATTTAGTACGGTGTGAGCGTTATAAAACACTCACCTTGATTTCAATGTAGTTCCAGCGCTTTATTTCGAATAAAATTAAACGAACGTTTAATTTTACCCGAAATTTTCACTATCCCCAAATGATTCCAATCCAGCTCCATTGCGTAGTGCTCGACAAAACGATTCCAACGCAAAAAGTTTCGTGCGTTTTCGACCTCGTATGCAAAAGTTATGCTATTTTAAAGTTTATACGAATTTAAATATACAATTTCAGCTTTTATTTTAAATATCAAACCCTCAACTGCATTCTGGCCATCGATTTCTGCATCTTCAGATCTGAGCCGTTGCTGCATCTTCTTCCTCTTCACGTTGAATGCCCAGGTTTGAACGTAAGAAACAAACCCATCAGCCGCCATCTTCATCGATTTTTCACGACCAAACCGAGCAACTTGAAGACGATCAGGTTACACCACTTCGAAGCCACCGCCTTACTCCACCTTCACCATCAATAGCCTGAAGCTCGGCCACCCCCTCTGCCTCGAATTGCGTGAAAAATGCAGCAGGTCCAATCTCGATTTGCCGTCGATCCGTGGCTCCGTTTCCGATCTCCACCGTTGGATAGCTAGATCTTGATGTCCTCTACAACTTTGCAGTTGAGAGTTTTTGCTAATTGTTGATGGATTGAGAGGAAAATGAGGAAGAAGTTTCGAATTTCGTGGCCATTGATTCAGGAAATGGCGGCTAGGGCTGAAGTCAATTAGGGTTTCTGGATTAAAATAATAATAAAACTGCATCGGTTTACGTGCGTATTTATATAGGTAGGTCCAAAATCATCCGAACTCCGATCGAGACGTGCCGCCAGGCGTTTATAAGGTTTTACCCCCATTCTGGACGCAATGGAACTAGTTTCAAGGCCTAATTCGATCATATGTGAGAGTTACGGAAATAAACGATCAATTTTACATTAAACCGATTAACCGAATTTCTATGCGTTTTGGCTTGCCCCGGACAAACGGTAAATCCGTTTGACTTAAAATTTGAAACCTTACAATAATATCACATTACGGATCCAATGAAACTAGTTTCGTCGAAATCCGAGACCGTTTGAAAAATGTCTATTTTAACTCGCCAAATTAATATTAAAACCATTTCAACGTGTTTCGAGCTGCCACGGTCAAACGACAACTCCCATTGCTACAAAAATTGAAACCCGATAATAACTAACTATTACGGATCCAATGAAACTAGTTTTGTCCAATTCTGAGACTGTTCAAAAATTGGCTATTTTCCAGTCGAAAATTAAATATTAAAATATTCAATTTTCACAAATAAATTTTAAATTCAGTTTTAAAAGTTCTATAACATCACTATAAAATCAATATGATAAAATAAAATTTTACAAATCATTTTTAATCATATTAAACCCGTTATTTAATTTATCCAATAAATTCCAAATATTTAATTTAGACAATTTCGCTTATCCAATGATTCATTATCTTTTGAAATATTGAAATTGAACTTATAAGATTCAACTTTTAAAACCATTTCAAAATTTAGAACCCTATTTTCATTTTACAGTTATTCAATTATTCAATAAGTTTTAAATATTTAATTTAAACAATTTACGTGTTCAATATTCAATATTTGATTTCAAATAGATTTTACTTATCAATCAACTACTTTCTTATACCAAATGAATTCAACATTTATCACCCTATTCAACTATCGATTGCAAAGGAATTTACTAAGTAGCATTTATTTTTCATTACTTGGATAATTGTTGCAATTCATTCCAGTTATTATTATTCCAAATGAATTACAATTTTTTTCTAACATTAAATCACGAAATCTTATTAATTTAGCTATTTTAATTATCGAAAATTTACGGGTCGTTACACTCTCCCCCACTCAAAACTTTTCGTCCCCGAAAAGGAAAAAGAAGGGAAAAGAAACTAAGTATAGAATTCAACATCAGATATATTTTATCAAAGTTACCAACTTATAAAACGATGAAATTCCATTTATAAAGTCATAACTACGCTTCCACAATGTTACTCCGAACGGCTTTCTAAATTTAAAAGTTAGTTATCAAAACAAGTTATAAAAATTTAAAACTTGAAAAATTTCTAACACTTGGATTTACGGAAAATTTCGGCAGAGTCTCCTTTGCGCGGCTCGATCGGAAAAAATATAATAGCATATATATCACAAATATACATCTCATCTCAATGATGAGGCATCCCATATGTGGAAAACAACATATAAATATCACCAATATCATATAAAACCGTAAGCGTACCTTTTATTTAGCATTTATTACCATTTTACTTACATTATGCGTTTAGCGTAGAAGCGAGCTCCACAACGAAGCGCAACCCCTTTGCTACCTACTAAAATGCTCAATAACTAAGTTAGAACCATGCATATAAAGATATATCGCTATACTTAGCCTACACAACATATATATAACATATTTAGCTTCAAAACTGAGATTTCAATTTCTGGACAGCAACAAATCTTAGCTTTAGGTCACCTAAACGGTAAAATTTGACAATAGAATCTAAACAAAAGTTGTTTCATTCATTTCAGGCTTTCCGGAATGTCCAAAATCATCGAATTCGGATAATCCGTTCAAAAGTTGTGGCCGTTTTACTTAGGGGATACGCTTCAGCCTAGGCAATGAATTGCGCACGTCAGCGACGTTCACCCACGTTTTCGACCTTCTAAACGATATCAAAACACAAAACACTTAAAACAAAAGTTTTAGCTTAAGTTCTTAGCTTTCCATAAAGTGCAAGATCATCAAAATCCGATAAACCAGTCAAAAGATATGGCGAAAATACTAAGGGTGTATACTACTGATTTTACTTATTTTTACACAGGACAGCGAGTAACATTCAAGTTTTTAACCTATTAAACGAAGGAATTTTCTCAAGTTATCTAAACAAAAATTGTGCTATAGTTTCTGATCTTTTCGAAAAGTCCAAGATCGTCGAATTCCGTTCAGCCATTTAAAAGTTATGGTTGTTTTCGTTTAAGCATATATTGGACAAATTTGGATTTTCCCAAAAATTTGCTTTTATTATTTCAAAGTACAAAACATCAAAACTTCAAATTTTCTAAAGAACAATCATAAACAAAAAGTCATCTATTTTCTTATTCATCCATGCAATAGGTTTACATTCAATTTGTTTCCGATTTATTCAAGTTTGTTTCATTCACATTTTTAATTCAAGTCAATTTGCTCCCAATTTGAATTTAATTATTTAAAATTTTATTCCGTTTATTCAATTCCATTAACACTAATGAATTCTACTTAATCAATTATCATCCATCTAACAACCAATGCATATCAAACATTAACATCCATCCAAAATCTACACTAAATCAATTATACATTTACAAGTCAATTTTTATTTCATACACTTCCAAGTTTATTGGCATTTAGTTATATTCAAATTTAATTAGTTTCCATTTACCAATTTTATATTTCATTAAGTTTAAATTTTATTCATTCACTTATACATGTATCATTCATTTTACAGCTTAAATTTCTTTTATATTTACAACTATCAATAGATCTTTACATTTTATTTTTCACTCTCACGCTGGTATATTATTTCTCTACTTATCCTTATTAGCATTTTAAACCCTTTAAGTATTTGGTAAGTTATAGTTATGCAAATAGAATGTAGTTAAACAGCATACAACTTCTTTTCATTTAAAGTTGAATTTTCAATTTATCAATTCTTAAGTGATTACTTAAATTTCACTATAATTTAATTTCACATTTACATTCACATATAGTATTTTCATTTTATATTAACATAATTGGGAATCTCCTTTAAATGTTAATTTAATTCCAATTATTTACTAACAATTTTATTTATATTTGCAAACCATTAATTAAATGCATATTTCATTATTCAAACCTATACTCGTATATTATCCAGTTAACAATTCATATAACATTTTGAACTTCTTAAATATTTTGGTAAGTTATATGTATGCTATAGAATGAAATTTAATACTATGCGAGTTTTGCAGTTTCAATTTTATTTTAAGTTCATAATTTCCTAATTCTAAGGATTTCTACTTCAATTGATATTTCACTTAGCTCTTAGGTTCATTTCTCATTTCACAATTCAGAAGTTCCTTAATGATTCAAGTCTAAATTCATTTCAATCATTTAAAAAAATCATTAATTTTTAAAGGACTTAAGAATTCCAATCCCGGTTTCATTTCAAATCAAGTTTTGAAATAATATATACTTATATAATTTATATATCAAATCATACTATAGAGAATACAAAATAAAATAAATTTGAATCAAAACAAGGTTTAGACAAGCTATTAAGTGGTCTCCCCCACTCAGACTCTCGAAAATAAACGCCGATGATGCGTGCACTCATCACCGAAATCATTTTCTAACGTCAAGAGTAGGGAATATAACACTTATCATAAAAAAAAATCCTTCGAAAACAATTTCAACTCAATTATACTATCATATAATACTCATATTATGTTTTTCAAATTCTTGTAAGTCAATTTCAAACACCGAAATTTAAATTCCCAAATCCAAGTTAAAATTCATTTATATTCATTATCAATTGTGTCTACAAGATTTCATTTTCCTAAATCCATTGTTATTTAATCAATTGTTGTAATTATTGACTGATCAAACAATAACGATAATAATCAAATATTATCATCTCCTAACAATCAATTCAATCAAAATGAATAAATATTCAAATAATTCTTTATATAAAAATATATTCCAAAACGATATTGTGTTGGTTTGTCTTATTCGAGTGTTTAGAAATTCCTATCGACGCCTTGGCGTCCCAAGTATCGACCAGAATTCATAAATACTCAACGGAACAAATTAACACAATATAAAACCATTTTATATCAAATAACAAGTACGCACTCTCATATACACTCAACTCATTCATATAGTTTACCTCTATTTCAATGAGTTATTCCCCACTAGAGCCAAGGTTTATCGCTAAACCAAAGCTCTGATACCAACTGTAACGACCCGCCTTTTTGGACAGTTTAAACCGACGATCAAATACCCATGTCGATTCCAAACCATTAAAAGGGCAGATAGTTATTGGGGTAATTAAGAAAAGAAAAGGAAGGGAAATAAAGGAAATGAAACAACACAGAATCTCACAGCGGAAGGCTAAAGTATAATAATAAAATAACAGTTCATGAAGCTGTTAATTAAATGAATACATTTGAAATGAATACATTTGATTATTATTATACAACATTTATCAGAGTTACATACACAACAAATATCATACAACAATGCAGCGGAATGGAATGAATATAATAGTAGTAGATAATATACCAAATCTTCGTCTCCGTCCTCCAAGGAAATGATCTTCAACCTAAACTGAAAACTCAGGACTGACCCGACCGTAATGAAAAGACAAAACACTCGAGTCAGGACTAAATATCCTTATGAAAGTTAAATCAATCGTAAATAAATATGAGTGTAAACGGCGTCAGAGATGTTTACGGGGTTTGACATCTCCTATCCAGTGTCAACGTGCGTGCAATAACTTAAGAGATGTTACGGGATTTTCCATCTCTCAAGGACCCGTTAAACTATCTACTATGTAGTAATATACGCTAAGTAGATAATGTCTATCAGTAATATAAAGTATCAAAATAGCGTTAAGGCGTTACCATAATCCCCCTTAACACATTTTTATATTCCCAAAAGCATATACAAGACCGTAGTTTCCCCAAAACCGGAAGTCACCAGAGGGCAATCCATATACTCAAGGTACAAATCAAAACGTAGTGGTCGCGAATAGGATAATCAGTATGACAAGGTACATGAGGCGATACCAACTAGGATACTAGTAGTTGCGTGATCCGGACTGATGTTGGGCATAGCCAGCAGCTACCCCAACACCGCGAAACAACACTCCCAAATCAAGGGGTGCACCCAAATCGCATCACAAATGTAATAGAAATGGTATCGAAGAAGTGTGTCCGCTAGAGGTGGCGAACCTCAATGGCCCGGCGCGGCTCCTGTTTTAGTCATGTCAGGGGTCATCCAATAATCGTTCTCTTTCTTCAGTCAACGCGTTCACCAAACCATCCACTTCATTCTGGATCAACACTCCGCGTATAATAGTTATTAAAGTGGTTTTCGGTATCGACAGAGAGTATGTCCATATCCGATCCCGGTCTCTTTAATAACTACGTATTATTACACCGTTGGCTCTTTTACATTTCAAATCGATTCATGATTGATATCAAATGTCATATTCACTTCAAAATCAAATCCATTTCAAATATCGACATAGCCATTCAAAATATAAGGTTCCTTTTCAAAAATCATTTTGCGTCTCAATATCTCATTTCGGTTTCAAAATCATTCCGAATTTCAATTTTATGTTGCAACTTCATTTAACCCAATTCGTATTTAAATTCAAGATTTAAACATAAACATTCCACCTTATTAACCAGCTTGAAATTTTTAGAAAATAGTTTTAAGTAGTTTAAAAGTAGTTTAAATAATTAAAATAGTTAAAAATACTTAAAATCTTTAAAATGGATTTAAAATAGATAAATTAGTTTAAAATAATTTAAATTGGGTTAAGTAGATTAAAAATAGATTAAAATAGTTTAAGTATTCAAAATGGTTTATATAACAGAGTAATTTGGAAAACAAATTAAAACAGCTTCAAAATCAATCCATTTAATGTTCAATCTTTAAAACAAATAAATTTCCGAAATTCAATCATATCCAAATTTTAAATCTCAAAGTCTCCACTTAAATTTATTCAACAATTTCTTTTAACCAAAATTTTATTTCAACATTTCAAACTCAATTTTTCGATAAATTCGGTTCCTATAAATTGATTTCTATTTATCACTTTTAAATCGAAACATTTAAATAAATTTCAAATCGACGATTTCAAAAATTATTAATTTAGCCAATTCGGTGTCCGTATATAATTTTCTATCCTATGGCCAAGTAATTACTTATTTCAATTAAATGTCAGGGATGAGTATACATTACTTAAATTAAATCTCAGTATCATATGTATGCATAACATGATCTATATAAGCAAATAAACATCCAAACATTCAAGTATCAACCAATAGCATCCATCAAAATACATCATCCAATAAACAATACAATTCATGGCAGTTTCATAGTTATCAATGTCAGGTAATTTAATCGCAATTCAATTTTAATTTCAATTTAACTGTCAATTTAATTTTTCAACGGTTAATGCAAATGACAAGCTATATGACAATTAAATTTTTACCAAACAACGACAAATAAAATCATAACACTTCATAATATCAAATTTAACTAGCATAAAGATATTTAGTACGGTGTGAGCGTTATAAAACACTCACCTTGATTTCAATGTAGTTCCAGCGCTTTATTTCGAATAAAATTAAACGAACGTTTAATTTTACCCGAAATTTTCACTATCCCCAAATGATTCCAATCCAGCTCCATTGCGTAGTGCTCGACAAAACGATTCCAACGCAAAAAGTTTCGTGCGTTTTCGACCTCGTATGCAAAAGTTATGCTATTTTAAAGTTTATACGAATTTAAATATACAATTTCAGCTTTTATTTTAAATATCAAACCCTCAACTGCATCCTGGCCATCGATTTCTGCATCTTCAGATCTGAGCCGTTGCTGCATCTTCTTCCTCTTCACGTTGAATGCCCAGGTTTGAACGTAAGAAACAAACCCATCAGCCGCCATCTTCATCGATTTTTCACGACCAAACCGAGCAACTTGAAGACGATCAGGTTACACCACTTCGAAGCCACCGCCTTACTCCACCTTCACCATCAATAGCCTGAAGCTCGGCCACCCCCTCTGCCTCGAATTGCGTGAAAAACGCAGCAGGTCCAATCTCGATTTGCCGTCGATCCGTGGCTCCGTTTCCGATCTCCACCGTTGGATAGCTAGATCTTGATGTCCTCTACAACTTTGCAGTTGAGAGTTTTTGCTAATTGTTGATGGATTGAGAGGAAAATGAGGAAGAAGTTTCGAATTTCGTGGCCATTGATTCAGGAAATGGCGGCTAGGGCTGAAGTCAATTAGGGTTTCTGGATTAAAATAATAATAAAACTGCATCGGTTTACGTGCGTATTTATATAGGTAGGTCCAAAATCATCCGAACTCCGATCGAGACGTGCCGCCAGGCGTTTATAAGGTTTTACCCCCATTCCGGACGCAATGGAACTAGTTTCAAGGCCTAATTCGATCATATGTGAGAGTTACGGAAATAAACGATCAATTTTACATTAAACCGATTAACCGAATTTCTATGCGTTTTGGCTTGCCCCGGACAAACGGTAAATCCGTTTGACTTAAAATTTGAAACCTTACAATAATATCACATTACGGATCCAATGAAACTAGTTTCGTCGAAATCCGAGACCGTTTGAAAAATGACTATTTTAACTCGCCAAATTAATATTAAAACCATTTCAACGCGTTTCGAGCTGCCACGGTCAAACGACAACTCCCATTGCTACGAAAATTGAGACCCGATAATAACTAACTATTACGGATCCAATGAAACTAGTTTTGTCCAATTCTGAGACTGTGCAAAAATTGGCTATTTTCCAGTCGAAAATTAAATATTAAAATATTCAATTTTCACAAATAAATTTTAAATTCAGTTTTAAAAGTTCTATAACATCACTATAAAATCAATATGATAAAATAAAATTTTACAAATCATTTTTAATCATATTAAACCCGTTATTTAATTTATCCAATAAATTCCAAATATTTAATTTAGACAATTTCGCTTATCCAATGATTCATTATCTTTTGAAATATTGAAATTGAACTTATAAGATTCAACTTTTAAAACCATTTCAAAATTTAGAACCCTATTTTCATTTTACAGTTATTCAATTATTCAATAAGTTTTAAATATTTAATTTAAACAATTTACGTGTTCAATATTCAATATTTGATTTCAAATAGATTTTACTTATCAATCAACTACTTTCTTATACCAAATGAATTCAACATTTATCACCCTATTCAACTATCGATTGCAAAGGAATTTACTAAGTAGCATTTATTTTTCATTACTTGGATAATTGTTGCAATTCATTCCAGTTATTATTATTCCAAATGAATTACAATTTTTTTCTAACATTAAATCACGAAATCTTATTAATTTAGCTATTTTAATTATCGAAAATTTACGGGTCGTTACAGCATCAGAAAGGAGTTCTTTTAATCTTTGAAAAAAGCTTCACATTTGTCTGACCAAACGCACTTAACTCCCTTCTTTGTCAAACTAGTAAGAGGCACGGAAATTTTAGAAAATTCTTTTATGAAACGACGGCAATAGCCCGCCAATCCAAGGAAACTTCGGATTTCAGTCACACTCTCCGGTCTCTTCCAATTTTGAATCGGTTTAATCTTTGAAGGATCTACAAAAATTTCAGATTCAGAAATGATGCGTCCAAGAAATTTCACACAAGATTGCCGAAAGTGGCACTTAGAAAATTTTCTTTTAATTGATTGCTTCTAAGAGTTTCCAACATAATCCGAAGATGCTTTTCATGCTCTTCCTCGGTTTGAGAATAAACAAGAATATCATCTATAAAGATGAGAACAAATCGATCGAGGAAGTCTTTGAAAACTCGATTCATAAGGTCAACGAAATAAGCTGGAGCATTCGTTAAACCAAATGGCATAACAAGCCATTCATATGTTCCATAACGAGTACGGAATGATGTCAAAGGAATGCTATCCTCTGCAATACAAAGCTGATGAAAACCAGTTGCTAAGTCTAACTGTGAAAAGACTCTAGCACCACTAAGTTGGTCAAATAAATCATCAATTCGAGATAAAGGATATTTATTCTTAATGGTATGATCATTAAGCTTGCGGTAATCAACACAAATCCTAAGTGTACCAACGGATTTCTTCACAAAAATAGCCGAAGCTCCCTTAGGAGAGGAAGTAGAACGAGTAAATTGCTTCCCTTCCAATTCAGATAATTTTTTACGCATCTCCTCATTTTCTTTATTAGACATACGATAAGGAGGATGATTTATAGGTAGAGCTCCAGGGATTAGATTAATTGTGAACTCAATTGTTCGCTTAGGGGGTAATCCTAAGACGAGCTCACATATGTCGAGAAATTCACGAACAATGTGAATGAGGGAAATGACATCATCCTAATCATCATTATCGTCATCATGAGGGTTTAGAGAATATAAGGACACTGCCAATTTGGAATCCAAATCTTTGAGAACCATAGAAATCTGCTTAACAGATAGAGGATGTCGAATATGAATGGTCCTCTCAGTACATTGGATATGGGATTCATAACGGCTAAGCCAATCCATTTCCAAAATCATTCCGAAACCTAAGTAGCGCATAACATGCAAATCAGCTCGGAAAGAATAATCACATAAAATAATCACGACACCTTTACAAAGCAAACTGAGTATTACTAATCCACCAATCGGATTCGCAATTCTCAGCGAAGTCATCAAAGCCATAACACTTAAAGAAAAAGTATCAGTAAGTTCTTTTGATATAAAAGAATGGGATGCAGCCGTATTAAAAAGAACTCGAATAGGATGATCACGAAACATAATAATGCCATCAAGGGTAGAATGAGAAATACCCTGACCATGAGAATTCTTAGTACGGGTTTGCACAACATTTAGCTTTCCCTTGTTCTTGCTTTGAAGTTTGGGACATGAAGATAAAAGATGACCCGAACTTTTGCAATAACGATAAAAGAGAGGTTTCAGACATCTATTAGCAAAATGGTCCTTAGAACCACAATTGTAGCATTGCCCATGACTAGAGATAGAAGTCTTTGCTACCGGAGTTGCTTGCTTCCTTTCTTGTTGGGATAAGGACCTTTGAACTTAATAGGCCTCTTCTTGTTGTTGTTGAAGTTCCGTTCGGCACCCATAACTTCAACATCACTTTCTTTATCGGCCTCTTCGAGTCGAAGAGCGATTATCAACAAGCTGATCGAAAGAAACTTATAATTTCATAAGTAATGGCTTTTTGAGATTCTTATTCAAGCTATAGAAAAACCTCTGATTTTTCTTCAATGGGGTATTAATGTACTCGACCCCGTATTTGGAGAGGGAAATTCAAACGATGCGACGTAATCCGTCATAGAAGATTCACCTTGAACAAGGTCAATAAAGCGCCGAGCTAAAGTTACCTTTTCAGCTTCCGGCACAAACTTCATTTCAAATCTTTCCCGAAATTGCTCCTATGTAAGATTCGCTTCAATAATTTCAGAAACCAGAAGCTTATACCAATCTAATGCTCTTTCTTGGAGCATACTAGAGGCCACTTGGACACGATGCAAATCAATAAGATTCATACATGAAAAGATGTGATCGCATGTTCTAAGCCAAGCTTGGACTTCTATAACGCTTTCAGAACCCTTGAACGGCTTTCCACCCAAATTGGTATAATCACTACATAAGCGTGCAAATCCAGATTTAGGATGAATAGGCTCTGGAATAGGTCCGACAGCTTGAGCATTCTTTACAAAATCTAGAAGCTGTTGGGCAAACATAAATACTCCATCCTGAGGAGCAGCACTGGATTGACCGACGCTGGGATGACCTAGTCTAACCATTTCTCCTTTTTAAGAAAGAAAGAAAGAAGAAGAAAAAGGTTATTCACAAAATGAATATCAAACAATCATGATTGATAAAACAAGGCATTATAAAAGAAAGTAGGATAGAACGGTTCCTAAGACTCAGATAAAATCCTATGGCACGACTCCTAAGAAAGACTCAGGACAATGATCCTTACTAGATTATTCTACATTGTTACGAAGTTTGGCTCTGATACCAAGCTGTGATGCCCCACCTCTATACTCACGCTAGCTAAGGACATTACGAGGTAATGCCGTCTACAAGCATGAAGAATAAGGCCGTTGAGGAGCGACCATCCGTGTAATTGCTTTGTGTGAGTACCAATATGCCAGATAGTATAACATGCATTTCATTTCAAGAGGAAATCCGACATATCAAATACAAACTCAAAGCTGCTACACAGTGGCTATGTGATCCTCAAAAACAAATATAGAAATAAGCATAACACAAATCGGTCACAAATATCCACATCACAAAGGCGGAAAAAGATATCAATATATGACATAAAAGTGTACATCAAAATAGTGGTCATACAAGATCCACTACGTCACAAAAGAATAGGTACACGAGCTAGACAAAAGAATATGTATACATCAAGGAGTCTCTATCTCGAATGTATAATAACAAAAACTACTAAACTAAGTAGTTAGATAAAAATCAGATGATGGTCCCAGATAAGGAGTCAAGCTGAAGTACATGTAACATCTCGGTCTGACCCGAGTATTATTTAATAAGAAAATAATAAACGGATCAGTCTTGCTATAAATATCTAATAAAATGAGATAGGTTAAGAGATATAACAAAAACATATGATATCAAAAATGCCATACTATGAAAAGTATACATTTAACAACAGCAAAAAAATCAAACAATATCTCAAGAATCTCAGAGATCAAAAAGAATGTCATATCCTTTATTTTATTCACCAAACCAGAAATATTGACACATATATCAATGCCAAACACAAAATTGGTGAAACACAAATTCTAGAAATCATCAAATAGAAATCCAAAAATCACAAAGGGGGGAGGCCTATCACAAACATGAGCATGAAAACTCACCAACACGTGCATCACAAACCGGTCGCTGACCCATGTTGCTAACCATAGAGCCGGTGCAACGACGTAGTACAATATCGGTACACCCGAGGAGCATGAAACTCTAATAATTTGGAACAACGACGTAGTACAATAACGGTATGTCCAATGAGCCAAAACTCCATAAAAGAACATGAGTCGCTAGCCCACAAAAATGATTCGAAACTCCAAAGAACCCACAGGTCGTTAGCCTATAAAAGAAATGAGACGAAACTCAATAGAACAAGGTACAGTCTCCCACATGGACAAAGAGACATAGCATATCGCTAGTCTAAATTACAAAATGATCATCATTGATCAATAAAAAGTGTGAATTACACTAAGCTAGTAAATAAACTAATTTAGCTTCATGTCCCATAACCACTGGATTAACTTAAATATTTACGAAGAAATTGTAGATTTCCACTCGAAAATTGTCACAAGATTTTCAATCGAATAAGTCCAAAAATTAACCGACGAAGTAAATGCAAGCGTTTCATACCACTTGTTTTGCTAAGCCGTTTAATCAGATTTTCTCATGCGAATGAGGAAAAGTTTTGTATATACTAATAGGTTGGAAAACAGTTTTAATAAACGAGCTTTATATTAAAATGGTGTTGAAATCGTTTTGATGAAAGATTTTTGATTTTTACTACTAGTATAGAAACCTTTACATTTCAAAATGACAAACCATAGAAATGATTGTAGAAGCAATCAATCACCAGAAATTCACATTCAAAGAAGTGAATTAAATCCAAAGAAATCGATACAAAATCCATCAAAATGAATATTTTCGAAATAACGAAAAAAGAAGTTATCAAAGTCAACAAAGGTGATAACAACAAATCGGATCCACTAGAATCGATTAAAAATTGGAAATCCACACAAAAGGCAAAATTGGCTGAGATAGAAGATTCAGTTGACTGAACTAGGGTGGTAAGTTGACTGAACTATGCCTGGAAACTTTCAGTTTCCGGGTTCTGTCGATTGGACCAAAGTGGCCAGTCGATTAATCTTGGCACAAGAACTTTCTATTCCCAGGTTCAGTCAACTGGACCAGAGTGGTTAGTCAACTGATACTGGCACAGGAAATTTCCTGGGTTCTGGTTCAGTCGACTGACTTCCTGGTTTGGTCGATTGAACTGGTATTTCCAATATTCTCAGCCTAGCCCCAATTAAGGGCAAAAATCGTAATGGAGGCGATCGAACGAGCAACGACGACTAGGGATTTATGCCACACGACAACCCAGCCTTATAGGCCCTTCGACACATATCCAAAAAACATGTCCAAACATCCATAGTAGGATTTTCATAAATTGGACAACAAGAATAAAAAATTAAAAAATTCACCAAATCCATTCAAATCAAAAGCAAATGAACATGAATAGATGTTAGGAATTCATACCTAACAACAATGAAATCTATAAATATAGATGTGAGTTCAAAAACTCATCTTTAAACACATAAACAATGAAGGAGAAGCTTTTAAAACAAGGCAAGATCGATTCCTCTTCACTAGACCTCTAAAATCTTCAATCTATTAACAAAGGTAAAGTTTTTCCTAAGTTAGGTTATAGGAATTTCTAAAAATTGAAGAGGGATTGAGATGGAGAAGATGAAGAGGATGCTTACCTGAGCTTCTCTTGGATTTCTAGAGCTTGAATTGGAATTCCCTAAGAATCTAGGGCTTAGGAATTTTAGTTTCCAATCTTTTCCCCCATTTTTACTAAAGCTTGAGTGTTAGGAAATATTATGAAGGAATAAAGAGGAGTGGAGTGGAGTTGGTTAATATGTTGGGTTAATGGGTTGAAACTCAAACCCAAAGCCCTAAATGAAAACATCAACATTCTACTCAACTCCAAATATATCAATGTTTATACTCAAAAAAGGCCACAAACGCCATTTTGGACTCAATGGAAGGGGTCTCGAGTCCTAATTTGACTGTTTGCAAAAAGTAGCATTTCAGACTTTAATCCGACTAACGATGCTATATTTAAATAAAATATTTAAATACACAAATCATAAAATATGCGGGTTGTTACAACTGCATTCCTACTAAGAGCGTCTTCCATCACATTTGCTTTTCCTAGTATTAGAGAATATCCAAGTCGTAAGCTGTCTGAAACTCCAACCATCGCTGTTGCCTCAAGTTTAGATCCTTCTGAGGGAAAAGTTACTCAAGGGACTTATGATATGTGAAGAGCTCAAACTATTCACCTATTTAAAGATGGAAATACTAACTAGGATTCTTAAATATTAGAAATAAACAAAAGAGGAAAAGATGGTACTTACCTAGCAAGTAATGCCTCCTCATCTTTAACGCAAATACTAGGGCTAAAAGCTCCAAGTCATGTGTTGCATAATTCTTCTCATGAGGCTTTAACTGTCTACTTGCATAGGCTATAACCTTCCCATGTTGCATCAACACTGCACCAAAACCAACCCTACATGCGTCCGTATATACAGTTAACCCTTCTCCTCCGTCAAATAGCCAAAACAAGGGCATTAGTCAACCTTTTTTTTCAAATCGCAGAATGCACCCTCACATTTGGAGTCCACTCAAACTTAACATCCTTCTTTGTTAGCTTGGTTAGACCAGCAATGATCTTGTAGTGATCCTTGATAAACTTCCTATAACAACCCGCCATTCCTAAAAAGCTTCCCACTTCTTTGGGAGTTTGGGGTCCCTTGAAATCCTGCACGACCACTACCTTTTCCAGTTCAACTAAGATTCCATCTCCTGACACAACATGTCATAAGTATCTTACTAATTGTCAAAAGTGTCGCTTACAAAACTTAGCCTTAAGAACGTTTTTCCTTAATGTTTCTAACACCACTTAAAAATGGTGTTTGTGCTCTTCCTTGGTCATGAAATAAATAAGAATGTCATCAATGAAAACTAGCATAAACTTATGCAACACAACCCTAAAAACATGATTCATAAGATCAATGAAAAATGCAGGTGCATTGGTTAGCCCAGGCATAACCAACCATTCATAGAAAAAATCTAGCCCTCTAAAAGTAGTTATGGATATACAATCCTTCCTACCCTTAACTAATGGAATTCCATAGCAAGGTCTAATTGGGAGACCACTCTAGCTCCATGAAGTTAGTCAAACATATCAAATATGTTGGGTAACAAATACTTATTCCTAAAGGTCTTCTTGTTTAAGTCTCAATAATCCATGCATAAACTTAACGAACCATCGGACTTAGCTACAAAAACTACTACTAATCCCCAACTCGAATGGCTTTGTCTAATCAATCCTCTTCTCAACAAATCATCTATTTGATCCCTTAACTATAGCTTCTCTCTCAGGGCCATTTTAGGCAGGGGTTATATAATAGGTCTTGCACCAAGAGCTAAGTCAATATGAAATTCAATTTCCAAATTTGGAGGGGGGGGGCAAACTGCTAATCGACTCAAAAATATCAAGTAATCTTAACAACTTCTATTGATCCTAACTCCTTAGGGGATGGATCAAGGGTATAAAGGAAACTCCTCATTAACTCCTTAGCCCCCTATAAGATACTTCAGTAAGTTCCTCCAACTTGGTTCTTAAAAATATCTTTCTATCAATGCAATTTAAAACAATTTTATTCTATACTAACCATTCCATACCAAGTAAAATGTCAAATCCAATAAAGTCAAGGACAAACATGTCCCAAGAAAAGTGGTGGGTAAGGTGAGAAATTTTTACATCTTCACAAATCAAACTTAGGCTAGTTGTACCACCAATAGGGTTTGAACACAGATAAAGGGGTCGACAAATTTTGGGGTAAGCCATAATCTATCTACTAATTCTTTAGAGATGAAATTAGAGAAGCTCCGGTATTAAACAAAACATGATATAAAATACCATTAATAAGTAAAGTACCTTCCAAGACTCCTTTCCCTTTTACGTCTTCAGAAGTTAAGGGTTCATCCTTAATTTTGTAGACCTTAATTTGTTGGCCCTTCTTCAATAACAGAAGCCCTCAACCATGTGTCCAGGTCGATGGAAATTATGGCAACGCATCTTCTAGACCATTGGAGAGATAGTCTTCGCCCGCTGGCAATGTGGTGAAATGTTCCCCTTTTATTACACTTGAAACATGTAACATCTTTGAACTTGTTCCTTGATTTCCTCCTGCTAGTTTTCCCTTCCCCTTCTTCTTCCAGTTTAGATTAAACCTCCTTTTGTTTAGTTGATGGTACTACCACTAGGTGGTGCTGCAACTGGTTTCTTCTTCAAAATCACTTTATACCTTAAGGTTATGGCTATTAATTATGAAAATGATTACTTCACATGAGTGGACTCTTTTCATTGAACTCTTCTCTCATACCCAATACGAACATCTCTTTTTCTTTAGTGGCATGTTAATATGTCTAGAGCCGAAACAAGATAACTCATTAAACCTTGCCTCATATTCTGCCACTGACAAGTCTTCCTGCTTGAGATCCATAAAACTTCTATATAGGCGATTTTTGCTTGCAATTGGAACCATGTTTTGGTATTTGATTACTTCTTTGAATATAGCTCATGAGAACTTATCTTCTGAAACATTTGCGAAGATAGAATCCCACCATTCCATCGCCCTCTCTTGCAGTTACTACAATGCCAAGGAGTATTTCTGGTCATCAAAAATATCCAAACCTTTGAAAATCTTCTCACATGACCGTAGCCAAGCTTGTACTTCAATGATGGATTATGTACCCTTAAAAGGTTTCCCTCTTAGATTTGTGAAGTCCTTTCATAGAGTTGTGGAGTTTATTCAAGGCTGTACTGGAGCTACTGCCTCAACAACCATTCCACCCCTTCCAACATTCGAGGTTCTTGCATTTATGGTTGTTATGCTACCGTTTCACCTTTCTTGTCCACTTCTCATACTCATTCTTACTATTTGAACAAAGTAAGATATCTTTAGAATGCATAGATGAGATTGTCTTAAGAAAAAAGACCATAAAACTAAACACAGAAATGTTGACCAAAAAAACGTGAAAACATACTCTCAAAGTCTAAAATCATTCTAAAGTACTACTAACCCTATGTCTAATGAGTTGACCCTAACCAAGGCCTAACTGTTTAGTCAATCTAAGCTATTATACCAAGTGTGGCGATCTTCCTTTCTTACACCTAAAGATGACATTTAATACAACCTCGGTACTTATGTGTCGATCATTTAACTGTCCAAAAGACAGGACATGAGGTAAAGAAAAGTAAAAGACAAGGAAAAAACATAGATTTTTACTCATAATGTCAGGGTTACATATTCATCATCACAGAATAGTACATATGGTTACTCCAAAATGTTATATTAAAGTTACAACAAGTATTATTGCTAACAAGGATAGTTATATCAGCCTGCCTAAACTACTTATACATAATATACAATCACAGTGGAAATATAGACAACTACAAGATGATGATGAAAGCTCCTATATATACCATATCCCTAAAATGTTCTAAAGAAATATGACTACTTGGCTACTCATAAAAATTTGAGTACCCAAGAATTTAAGGGAAAGAAATAAAACTCCGGGTCAGACATGGGTCTGGTATGAGTTATGAATGATTTAGTTCATAAAATTTTACAATAGAACTGTAATTGTAATTTATTATTAATTAATAATATATATATAGATATAATATTTTTGTGAGGGACCTTCCAAAAGAGGAGAGAACTCATGTAATTTTATTCTACACAAAAAAAGGAGCTGCTAACATGCCTGACATGTAGCAAATAACAACCTCTCCCTTGTACAAAGAGAAAGAAAAAAGCCCCACCCAACTCCTATTCGAAACTCCACCAAGACCCTAAGACCCTAGGACCCTAAGACCTAGACTGAGGTCCCAAACCTAAATGCAGGCTGGTTCAGAAGGAAAGATAGAATAGAAAGCTAAAAATGCCAAAGACACTAGAGAAGTCATGGCTTCTAATAAAAACAAAAAGCGAAAGCGTAGATCAATATGCAGAATCAGAATAAGTGATGTGGATCAGTAGAGGCTAGGCTACGTAAGCACTATATCTAAAAACTTCTTGGTTATAAGAAAGTCCATAAAGCATAACTATGGAGAAAAATAGCCCATTCCACCAAAACCACTGAAACTACAGAACACAATAAAAATTGTAGTCCAGTACATATATATGTATATAATTAAAAGATTATACACCTATATATGTGAGGAAGTAAAAAAAGAAGAGGAAGTAAAAAAAGAATAGGAAGTAAAAAAAGAATAGAAAGTAAAATAAATACGTTTTCTGTTAACGGTGGACCATTTAATGAGTTATCCACATTAGAAATGTCACCTGGGTTATTACTTAAGGCCATATTTTGTCTCCCATTATTATAAACGATCTTAACCTTCAAGGTATCAATGAGACTTTTTACCTTTTTAAGGAATTCCTTGAATGAAACATTTTTAAATAATTTATAGCTTGGATTTGAAATCCAATTAAAATTGAAAAGTGCAATAGCATAATCAGGTTGTCGAAGGGGGTTTATCATGATTAAAAATTCTTTTGGTTCCTTTTAAGATGTAAGTTCCAACAAGAAATAATGAGTATGATATTGAATAAAATTTCTATGACCTTTAACATATTAAAATCCAAAATGGTTCTAATAGTATTTACAAATAAAGTTGGTGTAAAAATATTTAGGATGTTTGCTAGAATAGAATATGTAATGGGCATTTTTATTATAAATATGCTACATTTTCTAGGTCTATATTGCAAAAACACTTTTTTTTATCTAAATGCAAATTCTTATTCTTTAAATTTTCAATTATGCTTAATTTCTTATGTGGATTAAGCACATGTGTAGCTTTGTTTTGGGGAAGCATTAGCTTTCTAAATAAATTTGAAAATATAAGGTTTAGCCCTAAAGTAGTTTAGAAACTTGTAGACCGAGTTTGAGGAGTATGTTTTACTTTTATCCTAACATTGGAATTTTAGAATCACTCTCATTATCTAAGTTATAATGTTTTAACTTTTTACATAGTGAAACAAATTGATTAAAGTAATACCTTGAAGAGCACAGTTGAAATTACAATTCCAAGAAAATTCGTTTTGAGATATAATGACCTTTGAAATTAAGGCATTTTTGAAATTACAAATGTCAAATAAGTCCTTATATTCAACTCTAAGTGTTAATGCAAAAATTCATTTATCATGCCAAAACATTGTGCTATTTCCCGAATGAACTATGTTATTAATCCAAAGGTTAAAAATATTAATTTATTTAAGATGGATTTCTAAAAGTGGGACATGTTGTTGGAATTGGAGATGAAATGTTGAAGGTTGTATGATCTATCGTAGAATCGAATTGAAATTATTACTTTCCAAATTAGGTTTTCATCATTATTATTAAATTTCCATAGCTATTTTCTTAGTAATAACATATTAAAATTATGTAAATTTATTATTCCTAACACCCCATCCTCTTTGAATTCGTAAACCATTTCCTTACTAGCAAGACGTTAATACTACAATAAGTGCTATTATTACTTTAAAGCAAGTTACCTCTAATTTTAATTAATTTATCAATAAATCATTTTGAAAAAAGATAAAAAGATATCCAGTAAATCGGCAGTGCAGATAAAATAAAGTTAATTAAAATGATTCTACCCGCTATAGATAAAAATTTACAGTTTAAGCGAGATAATTTTCTATTAATATTTCCTATTATTATTATTTTCCAATCTTCATTTTTTAACTTAGATGGTTGTTATCTAGACTTTTGATCAGGTAATGTCTGCACGAACTAGACAAGGTGAACTTGAAAGCTATCAAGGCAGAAAGCCCAGGGAGATTGCCATAAGTCCAGAAATCAAGTACAACCAAGATCACATGATATAACAATACCATCCTAAGAAATTACAAAGCAAAACCCATCAAGGTGATAGATCGGTACCGGTCCATCCACATGGATCGATACAGACAAATAGAACTCCATCAAATAAGCCCCACTTCCCTCCTACTACCAAGTTTCGATGCTAGAAATATATTCCTAAATCCATTGATCGATCGTATGTTGTTTGCTATCAAATTCCTCAAGCATTGAAATCAGTAATTCCATTCCTCCACCAATCCATCTTATAGGCAAAAACAAGCTCATAACCTTGTAAATATGATAGGAATCATGAAGCAAACAACAAGACTACATCACACAAAGTAGTGTGAACGATCCATTAGAAGATCTTACGGATCGGTCCTGATCCATGCTTATGGATCGATACCAATTGTTAGCTGCTTGTTGACCTAGCCATGTTTTCTCGAGAGCAACAGCTGTTAGATAGAGGAGATTGTGGAGGAAGATGTGGTGGAGCATTTCTTGCAAACTTATAGCTATAAATAGGAGGCTAGGGGCTTATTTTCGGTGATCTTTTTTGCTTTCTTGCAATTTTTACATATTTTCTTGTAACTGCCTATGGAGTGGTACCAAACCATAAGAATTGTACTTGTAAACAACAAGATAATCAATAGAAATCTTAAGTGAAAGTAGGCAATGGCTTAGCCGAACCACTATAAATGTTTGATGTCATGTTTCTTACTCATTTTCTTTTACTTTTCTTCAATTTCATTCTCTATTAATTTGTCAGGTGTTTGTGCCACATTTTGCTACTAACATTTTGGTGCTTTCAGTGCGAACCGATTCTTAGTTTGGTTGGATCCATTATATACTGCTAGATTGCCTAAATCCAAGAGATAGATTCAAGTTTCATCATTTTTGGAATTTTTAACTACTTGGATTTTCTAAAAATATACACAGTGCTTTCTACCATGGACCTGGAAGAGATTCATCCACCACTTTGTCTGCTACTGAGAATGTTGGTTCCCAACATGTTGAGGAGGTTCCACAGCAAACCACCAATGAAGGTCAGAACCCAAAAGATGCGATTACTAGGTTAGAGATGGACCGTATGATGAAGGAAATAGAAGACAGGCTCCAAGAAAGTCGAAATGTACTGAATCGATAAATGAAGCAAAGCTTAGATTTTTTGAATCATTGACAAGCAATCATAGGAGAAGCCAGAGGAATAGAACACCTTCTAGTTAGAATCCGACAGTTCCTCGTCATCGAAGCAAAGGTAGAGGAACAAGAAACAAAGGACGGTTCTAAAGAAGATTGGAGCATCAAAGGCCCAGACGAAGTCGGGACAAGGGGCCATAGTTTGGTACTAATCCATCAAGTGGGATTGGTAATGAACTATCCAATTATGGTTCTAGCCCTCGATTTTTGAATAATGACGTTGACTTGGCTTTTGGTCATGCTGCAGATGGCCATAGTGCTTGAGTCAAGCGGCTGTGGTGGATCCACCTTGAAGAATTCATCAAACTATTAAATGAACAGTTTTCCAACGATCAGGGGAATCTAGCTATCATGAAAAAAAACCGATTGCATTTTTCAAGCTAAACACTCAAGGCGGATCATGATTACCATCGTTCAGTAGATCCACCTGAAGCGGATTTGGCTAAAATGGTCGGGAGACCCATAAGTGAGAGCCATCATCAGACTAATCATGAGTGAGGTTCCTCCACGAGTCAGAATTCGTTCTCGAAAGACATACTATACGAGGAGTGCCCAAGGAGATTCATAATGCTAATGATGCCATCATATAATGGGAAGATAGATCTAAGGCAACACCTGATGAAGTACGATTGGCATATGGATACTACCACTGATGTTGTACAATGTCATTGTTTCCTAATTTTCCTACAGAAAGTGGCGACGATATGGTTCATCGGTTATCGTCAAGATCCATATCTTCTTTTGAGAAATTAGCATGGAAATTCATTATGCAATTCCATATGCACACAACCAGTTCAAAGGACATCATGTCATTTTCCAACCTCTTATAAGGAGCAAGAAAGTCTTTGAAGGATTTCTTACATAGATTTACATCATAGTGACTGAAGTAAGCAACGCTCAAGAGGATATCATGTTGATGGCAATGATTATGGGGATACATCCTGAGAATGATTTTAGGAGGTCGTTGAAGATGAAATCCCCATCGACGATGGATGTGTTTTATAGAAAGGCGAGTTAGTTCTTGCGCTTGTAGGAGGCAAGTACTAGCGTCGGAAAGACGAATTCTGGAAAATCGGTAGAGGTAATACAAAGTAATGTTGCTGCGAAATATTCCAAACGGAATTTCATCAATGTCGAGAACTTAAACACTAGCAATGAAGTGGCTTTAGACATTGAAGAACAGTTTGAAGACAATGTTAGTGATAGGGATGGTATTGAAGGCCGCAACAATAAGCTTGGCGATGAGTGTGGCAATATAGAAAAGTTAATCAAAAATAGGCACATAGACGAAATATGCACACCTTCAAACTGGAATGACCTAGATGAGTGTTATTCCGATGAATCTGATGAGGATGGGATATTGGTTAAGGGTGATAAAAGAGATTCGAAGAGGATGATGGGATATATATGCCAGACTTGGATTCTGAAAAAGAAGCATATAGGGTTAATACATGGACAGTGTGTACATATGAAGAGGTAGACGATGTTTTGATGCAGGAGGTGATGCTTGATAGGAATGTGTTACATGACAAGTGCTTTAAGATGATTGATCCAAATTACAGTGTGAAATTGTTACAGCATGGCTCGAAGAAGGTTAATGCTGAAATGATTGAAGGGGAAGATAATAACCCATCAGGTTACTTTGCCATAGTTTCTCACAAATGTTATATTTTGTGGTGGAAGAGGCTAGTGCACATGATACATGAAAAATATATTTCGAAGGCTTAGAAACAGAATACATGAAGTTTAGCCTATAGAGGGGTCTATGGGTCTAGTATCGACATTGGACGGTGAAGGTAAGTTGTGTTGAAATATACAACTTGATTTCTTATGGTTAATTTTTAGAAGCTTCTTATTATTATAATTTCTAAAGTCTTCTTGCATTTACTATAGTTTGTTGAGAGCTCTTGAATTTTTCAGTAGAAATAAGAATTATATATGGAGTCATGTTTCTAGAATCGTTTAGAGAGTCATGTTTCTAGAATAGTCTATGGAGTCCTATAAATAGAAGAGCTCTCTCATTATTTTGTATCAAGCAATCAAGCAAGAAATTACCATTAATAAAAGAAAAGTTTTCAATAACAAAAAGGCAACTTTCTTATATTCGCTTCCTCTTTCTCATAAAAATATTCAACAAAGTGGTATCAGAGCTTTAAGTTCTTTCAAAAAAAGATAGAGATGGAAAATAATGGAATTCCCTTACAAGTTACAATGCTCACCAAGAACAATTATGACAATTGGAGCTCAAGAATGATGGCTCTCCTTGGAGCACAAGACGTATGAGAAATAGTAGAGAAATGCTATATTGAACAAGAAAGTGAATGTAGCTTATCTCAAACTCAACGGAATAGTTTAAGAAACTCAAAGACGAGAGACAACAAGGCTCTCTGCCTAATCTACCAAGCATTGGATTGTAATGATCTCGAATTTGTTAAGTTTGTATTGATATTTTAATTTAATTTTTTGGATAAAAATTGTAAAAATAATTGGTAATTAATATAAGATGTTAGTTAAATTTTGGATTACTGGAAAAAAAAGGTACTTAAATTTGATTTGAATTGGGATTTACAAATATTGTAAAGAAAAAATTAAAATACCACCAAGCTATACTTATAAAATAAGTAATTAAATATTTGATAATTTAAGTTGAAAATTAATATGTAAGTTAAATTAACTATTGAAGTTTGAAATAAATAAAATTAATAAACAAAAGCATAGCAAATAAAATAAATTCACATATAAACAACAAACCAGACCACAATTATAAAGATATATGTACAAACAAACAAAATAGAATATATTTGCACATAAGTTAAAAACTATAACCAATAACTAAAGAAAAACAAAAGTATGCATGAATAAAAGAAGATAATACATATATTCAAGTATAAACAAAGGAAAGGTAAGTAAGAACAAACAAAGTAATATGACTAAGGAAAGGGAAAACTGGAAATTAAATTAAGCAAGTTAAAAGTCATCTCAGTGAACAAAAGAATGAAAAATATAAATGTCTACAAACCAAAACTGTGCATATACAAATCAAAGGAATTTTATATAAACAAAAATATCTAAGTACAAAAGCTTGCAAAAGAAGGAACAAATAAATATGTATTTTGTACAAGGTAATTAATGCAAGCATACAAAACAAGATTTGTAGCCACCAAAATAAACTATCAGCCGAAATGAAAATCTGCATAGTCAACAAAAACAAATCTACATACAAATAAAAAATACAAGCACAACCGAAATAAAGTGAACTGTACAAACATGATACAAATAGTAAGCTTGTAAACCAAAATAGGATTTGCATTTAATGCCACTTCCTCTCAGCATGTCCAAGATCCTCTCAGCCAATGTAAGCTACTTCCTTTCAGCCTCCATATACAGAAAGTCTCTGAGCATAATGAAAGAAATATCGTACCTATACTATACAAATAATAATATACCCTATAAGCTTTCTTATATATATATATATATATCAAACTCTTCACCTTATTCCATTTCATTCATCACAACTTAGCAACTGGAAAATTTTATAGTAAGCAATTTTTTTACAAACTGAAGCATCATTTAATTAAACAAAAGCAAGAAAATTTGGGTGGAAGATCAAAGCAATTTCCAGTTAAAAGTCAAGCCAGTTTCAAAGTATTTCAAGTAGCGACTCTGTTCTTCTTCTTTAAACTGTGAGTAAACCTATACTTTGTTCAAATTCTTGGTGCTTGAATTCTTCCATGAATGTAATAGCTCTGAACTTGTGTTTGATTTTCCTGGAAACATTTATTTTTCTTCTGTTCCTGTTTTTCTTGTAACATGTAGTTACAGTGAACCTTAGAACCCACTCTCCCATCTTCTTTTGAATGAGATTTGAGATGCAAAGCAAGTAAAGTATGGTTTAAACTTACACTGTGTTTCAGAAAAACAAATCAAAGTAAAACTTTGTAGTTTTCTTTTCACTGGAAAAAAAATGCGTAAAATACTGATATGCTCAAATCTCTGGTTTATAGAGTAAACTATACACAAATCCAACATCTTCTTCCTCTCCTTGCTCCTGAAGAATGTTAGTAATCAAGTTAAAATTTTTATTTTAAACCTGTATTTTATCTCAGTAGTGAATCAAAGCAAAAGAAAAAAAAGAAACACGTTTTATCTTCACTGGGAAATGTAAACACAGTGTAAACTTAAATTTAGTCAAAAAAAAGAAATATTTGTCATGATTTATAAATTCAGGTTTATGAATCAAATACAAATACCAAAATATGATTTTTAAAATTAATATGATGATTTTTAGTTATGTGTTTAAGGGGCAGTTTCGAGATGAAGCAAAAATTCTTTTTTTGTCAATTCCTGATAATTTAACAAATTTTAGATCTTGTAATTCGTTTTGGAGTTTGCTGATACACGTTGAATTCAGGAAAAATGTTAGAAAAATTTTCTAATGCAAGGATTTAGGGGGAGAAACAAATATAGGGTTTGGTTTGAGTTTTTCCGGGTTCGGTATGCTCATTAATTTCGCCATCATGGGACGATCGAGCTGTGCGTGCTTTTAAGGGATGGAGGAGGAGGTGTCGACAAGTTCGTGGCCGGAGTAGTTGATGTTCCGGTGGTCGGTGACGTGTGCGCGAGGCGTTGACAAGTTTGAGATGGGACTGCTGTTGCGTGTTCCAAGTTTTTGTTCAAAATAGCTCGATTTCGATAGTGGACTTGTTCGAGTTTTTAGGCGATCGGGGTTCGATGTCGAGGGGATACTCGGTGGATAGGAGGCGTCGAAGTTGGTCGGAAGGCACTGGAGTGACGGTGCACGTACACCGTGCACTATATTTGGTGATCTGGAATGTTGTAGTTTGGAGGAAGCAGGATGAACTTGCATATTTGTTCTCGAGTTTTACTCGAGTAGTGGGGTTTTGGACTCGAAGAGAAATGGTAGGGCTCGGGTAGAAAAGTTTGTACAGGTTTAAGCAAAACCTGTTTTGCTTTTAGTTTAAAATTTAATTTAAATTATTAAGCAGGGTTTGAATTAAGTCAAGGTTAAACTATAAATTCA
Source organism: Allium cepa (assembly GCA_030765085.1). Classification (NCBI taxonomy): domain Eukaryota; kingdom Viridiplantae; phylum Streptophyta; class Magnoliopsida; order Asparagales; family Amaryllidaceae; genus Allium; species Allium cepa. The sequence continues at coordinate 695,601,934 of CM060940.1, read as the reverse complement.
AGTTTAGTTGAAGCTTAGTTTGGAAATAAGATTTTTGTAAAATTCAAATTGTTTAACAATTAAAAAGTGGCTAAGCATTTAAGTGTAATTTATCAAGAATTTAGGTTTAAATGGAATGTGAATCTAAAGCAAGTTAAAAAAATTAATGTTTCAAATATTTTTGGGAGTGTTAATTAAATTGTTTTACTTTTATGTAAATAAAAATTCAATAATTTGTAATTCATTAATTTTGAAGTTAATTAGAATGGAATAATTAATGTTTTGTGTTAATTAAATTAGTAATTAGAAGTTTAAATTTATAAATCAAGGTTTAAGTTAATTAATTAACAGATAGTTAATGTGTAATTAAGAATCATAGATTTGAGTAGATAATTTATGATTAGAAATTAATTAGCTGTAATAAAAAAAATTAAGGTGCAATTAACACCTAATTAAATAATTAAGATTATTTAATGGATTATTAATGGTTAATAAATTTTTATAAATAATGATTAAAGTTAATTAATCAAGTGATTAAGACATAATTACAATTAATTAAATGTTGATTTATTCATAAAGGTGATTAATTACTTAAAGATAATTATTTAATGAAATTAACTAAGATTAAATGATTATATAATTAACTTAAATTTAATATAATCAATTTATTAATTATGAATAATTAATTAAAATGTTTGATTAATCAATTTATATCAAATAATTTGTAATCAATTTATTAGGATTGGGTAATAAATTCATAAGTAATTAAGTTACTTGGAAATAACTTAAATTGATTAGGATTAAAACGATTCAATTAATCCTACTTATAAATGACTATTGAATACTTGACCTTACTTATGAATGATTGTATTGAGTAAGTTACCTTAAATTGATTGTCCAATCTAATCTGCGATATTTTGTTCTGTGAATTGAGCTGTGTATTTATTCATTTATTGATGATACATTTGTATATTACCCGTGAATCTGTGAATGGACGATAAGCGTTATAGTTTATATCGCTTATCAATTATAGTTCTGTGTTTGATCTGTGATGATTGAATGATGTCGCACAATTGTGTTGAACCCCTGGACCACACTTATACACACACCAATATGGATTTCACGAGGAAATCGATTAAGTCACAGATTTTGAAATGATTTTTTAAGTTGAATATTTGAATTCAAAGGTTTTGGAAATGGATTGGGTTTAAAGCGAAAAGATTTTGAAATGGAATTTCAAAGATGAAATATATTTGAATAACTTGATTGAGTTTTGAAATTTAAATATTTTGATTTAAATTCGAATTCAATATTTGAAATCGAATTCTATAATTTGGAAATTAGCATTTAAAAAGGCTATTCAACTTATAAGTGAGTTCATATGGGTTAAACTATTTTAAGGGTATTGATTGGGAAACTTGAATTTAAATTCAAAGGCTTTAACTCGTGTAAATAAAATTGGATCTTTCTGACACGGAAACTATTTGTTTTTAAATAATAAAAGCTTCCATATAGGAAGTGAACTTCCAAATTGTGTTAAAAGGATTTCAAGTTAAAAATGAAAATGATTTCGTAAGTTATAGAAACGATTTGAAAGCTATAAGTTAAATCTTTAATTTAAAGATTTAACGAGTTAATCCAATTGAAATGGAAATTGTTTTAAAATCCGTAAATGGATCTTTGTGAAACTGAATGAATTTTGTGAAATGAATCTTTTCGATAAAGGATTTGGAATGATAATTGGTTTAAACCATTTGAAAGAAAGTTTGTAATTATTAAGTTGTGACTTAATTGAAACCCCATTTCCATACGTTTCTAAATATTACGCTCATTATTCGGTTTATCCAGGAGAGGACCGAATAATGATACGTCGTTATGGATAGCATTTGAAGACCAGCGTTGAAGATCGGGTATTTGCAAGAATGATAGGATGACCTATCGATTGCCTCTGCACTGAGTTGCTCCGGTATAGAGACTCCCTAAGTGATGGGAAGTCCGATCGGGATTGTGAATACCCGGATTGCAAGGGCTTCTTTGGAAGTGCATTCGGTTCTGTTCGAACCCGGAACAGACTTGTATGGATTGTATGTCTGACATTACATTTTGAGATATAAAGCGGATTTCTTTCAAATACATTTCTCTTGGTGGCGGAGAATTTATTCTCTTAGCATTAACACCCTTTTCTGAGACGTGCGAGCTCAGAGGTTATGTAGTTGAAGGTTATCAGCGATACATTCCCAATTTGGTAATGTGGCATGCTGAGTGTTGCTGATCATTTGTTGATCAAAGCGTGGCTTTTGTAAAAAGCGTAGCTTTGTGGACGAGACTTAGTCGAGCCTCACAAACCGGTAATGGTCGAACAGGAATTGTGCGGCAAGGTTTCAGGGGTAGCTTCCCTAGGGTATGGCCATTCCTTCTGGAAAAGGATAGTATCATGGAATGGAGCCCAGATACTTACTTATATGGACACACTATATTATTTACTGTGTGATGTTGTTGGTTAGAGAGCTCTCGTTTAAAGGTCTCAAAGGACCGGGGGTGGCATATCTGAGTTTTGTATATTCCCCGAGAAGGGGGGTAGCCGACCTTGTTTGGCAGAGATCCGGTTTGGTTCTCGGGGCGTCCTTCCAGAGGCGTTTCCATGTGGCAATGGGTAGTTCCTTGGCCTGACCATTTATTGGAAAATCCATTCATCCAATACGAGCCTTGTACGGTATTAGTTTTATTACCTGCCATCTACTTATGGTGGCACCCCACTGTTTGGATGGTAGCTATAGTAGACATAAGTGCGAAATGTCTATGCTGGCTAAGATTTATATTATACTTTCGAAAAGTTTTTCTGCACTTTGCACTTATAGTAATAATATCAAAGAAATTCGCGTATCAAGCATATTTGACTATCATAAGGAGAAATCTCCTCCGATTCTGCTTTTGCATTGTGTGTGTGTGCGGGAGGCCTTATGGTAGTCTCATTTTTCAAAAGCATTGCGATTATAAAAATTTAAATCTTTGATTGTTGTAAAGACAAACTGTTTTTGTTTGCTCATACCAGTCCCACGACTGACCAAGAGTTTATTGTTTATTTCCTAAACTCTGGGTGCTCAAAATTTTTCCACACGGGCAGTCTAGAGTTTGGTTTTTCAGATAGTTAGGTTCAGTAGATTATCTGGAGCTAGTTCAGTTTTTGAATGCGGACGAGACTTGCTTAGCTTGGCGCAAATCTTGATGGTGGATCGAGCTAGGAGTTTTGGAGCTTTGTTTTTGGAGCTTTTTGGATCAGAGTTGCAGTATTATATCTGTGAAGACTTATTTCATATTGTATCATGTCCCGCTGTATTCTATGTTGTATATTCTCTGATGTTGATGATTATCATTGTATCAAATTAATGTATCGAATATTGTATTCGTGTTATATCAGCGATATCATCTTTTATTTTCCGCTGTGTTTTTATCATTTAATGGTGTTGCAAGCTCCCGCGATACGAATTTGATGTTGTTTGTCGGACATCGAGTTTGGGTCGTGACAAATTGGTATCAGAGCTAAGGTTGAACTTTAGCTCAAGAGTATAACACATTAAGTAGCTCATTAGAGATAGGGCGAAGTATCCCTAGAATGAGTATATCCCTAAGATATCCATTCGAATATCTCAGTAAATTCTCTTACTATCTACTGATGGTGAGTATAAGTGCAAGAAGAGAATGAGATAGGGGACATGGGAGTACCACTATAAATGGTCAATGCTCTGCAACAACGGAAACGATCTTTCTCTGTCAATTTCCTTTGGTTCGTCTTTCCAAATTCTTTTGATTGCTTCGTGACACCTCCAGAAAGAAGTTTCAGTTTGATGATGGCCATACGGATCGTTGTAGGAAATCCTTACCTCGTATCTTCATCGGTTTCTTATCAGTTTTTGATTTAAACCCTAATTAATATGAATTGAAAATTTGAAATTGAAAATTTAAATAAATTGGAAATTTTAGATTGAGTTAACTTGATTAATAGAATATGAAGGATAATTTGAATTGAACTGATAAAACGATTTCGTTCAAAACCGAATTTGAATTTTGAAATACTATTGTAATTCCTTGTGTAGATTGAAGTCCGAAGAGGGACAAATTGGTATATAATTTGGGGTATTCCGACTTGAGTTTGGAATCCATATATAGTATTTGGAAGTCATGGAAAATAAAAATGCATTTATCTATTGTTTGGATCTTAATATATTTTACGAATGGTTAGTTATCCCTTCGAACTAACCGGTGCCTTGCATATTTCGTAAATTTAATGACCCGAGCATCCTATGTATTATTGTATGAGTTTGATCTCATATTGGTGATATTCTAATTTGGTAAGCCAAATGCAGAATAAATATATCTAGTTGATCTCAAAAGATATTTCTCTTTCATCTATCTTCGTTATCTCTCTCTGGCGAATTTCGAGGATGAAATTCCTTTTAAAGGGGAAAGTCTGTAATGATCTCGTATTTGTTAAGTTTATATTGATATTTTAATTTAATTTTATGGATAGAAACCGGAAAAATAATTGGTAATTAATATAAGATGTTAGTTAAATTTTGGATTACTGGAAAAAAAATGTACTTAAATTTAATTTGAATTGGGATTTACGTATATTGTAAAGAAAAATAAAATACAACCAAGCTAAACTTATAAAATAAGTAATTAAATATTTGATAATTTAAGTTGAAAATTAATATGTAAGTTTAATTAACTATTGAAGTTTGAAATAAATAAAATTAATAAACAAAAGCATAGCAAATAAAATAAATTCACATATAAACAACAAACCAGACCACAATTATAAACATATATGTATAAATAAACAAAATAGAATATATTTGCACATAAGTTAAAAACTATAACCAATAACTAAAGAAAAAAAAAAGTATGCATGAATAAAAGAAGATGATACATATATTCAAGTATAAACAAAGGAAAGGTAAGTAAGAACAAAACAAAGTAATATGACTAAGGAAAGGGAAAACTGGAAATTAAATTAAGCAAGTTAAAAGTCATCTCAGTGAACAAAAGAATGAAAAATATAAATGTCTACAAACCAAAACTGTGCATATACAAATCAAAGGAATTTTATGTAAACAAAAATATCTAAGTACAAAAGCTTGCAAAAGAAGGAACAAATAAATATGTATTTTGTACAAGGTAATTAATGCAAGCATACAAAACAAGATTTGTAGCCACCAAAAAAAACTATCAGCCGAAATGAAAATCTGCATAGTCAACAAAAACAAATCTACATACAAATAAAAAATATAAGCACAACCGAAATAAAGTGAACTGTACAAACATGATACAAATAGTAAGCTTGTAAACCAAAATAGGATTCGCATTTAATGCCACTTCCTCTCAGCATGTCCAAAATCCTCTCAGCCGAAGTAAGCTACTTCCTTTCAGCCTCCATATACAACAAAGTCTCTGAGCATAATAAAAGAAATATTGTACCTGTACTGTACAAATGATAATATACCCTATAAGCTTTCTTATATATATCAAACTCTTCATCCTATTCCATTTCGTTCATCACAACTTAGCAAATGGAAAATTTTATAGCAAGCATTTTTTTACAAACTGAAGCATCATTCAATTAAACAAAAGCAAGAAAATTTGGGTGGGAGATCAAAGCTATTTCCAGTTTAAAAGTCAAGCCAGTTTCAAAGTATTTCAAGTAGCCACTCTGTTCTTCTTCTTTAAACTGTGAGTAAACCTATACTTTGTTCAAATTCTTGGTGCTTGAATTCTTGCATGAATGTAATAGCTCTGAACTTGTGTTTGATTTTCCTGGAAAGATTTATTTTTCTTCTGTTCCTGTTTTCCCTGTAACATGTAGTTACAGTGAACCTTAGAACCCACTCTCCCATCTTCTTTTGAAAGAGATTTGAGATGCAAAGCAAGTAAAGTATGGTTTAAACTTACACTATGTTTCAGAAAAACAAATCAAAGTAAAACTTTGTAGTTTTCTTTTCACTGGAAAAAAAATGCGTAAAATACTGATATGCTCAAATCTCTGGTTTACAGAGTAAATTATACACAAATCCAACATATTCTTCCTCTCCTTGCTCCTGAAGAATGTTAGTAATCAAGTTAAATTTTTTATTTTAAACCTGTATTTTATCTCAGTAGTGAATCAAAGAAAAAGAAGGAAAAGAAAAAAAAGAAACACGTTTTATCTTCACTGGGAAATGTAAACACAGTGTAAACTTAAATTTAGTCAAAAAAAAGAAATATTTGTCATGATTTATAAATTCAGGTTTATGAATCAAATACAAATACCAAAATATGATTTTTAAAATTAATATGATCAATTTTAGTTACGTGTTTAAGGGGCAGTTTCGAGATGAAGCAAAATGCTTTTTTGGTCAATTCCTGATAATTTAACAAATTTTAGATCTTGTAATTCGTTTTGGAGTTTGCTTGATACACATTGAATTCAGGAAAAATGTTAGAAAAATTTTCTAATGCAAGGATTTAGGGGGCGAAACGAATATAGGGTTTGGTTTGATTTTTTCTGGGTTCGGTATGCTCATTAATTTCGCCATCATGGGACGATCGAGCTGTGCGTGCTTTTAAGGGATGGAGGAGGAGGTGTCGACGAGTTCGTGGTCGGAGTAGTTTATGTTCCGGTGGTCGGTGACGTGTACGCGAGGCGTTGATAGGTTTGAGATGGGGCTGCTGTTGCGTGTTCCAGGTTTTTGTTTAAAACAGCTCGATTTCGATAGTGGACTTGTTCGAGTTTTTAGGCGATCGAGGTTCGTTGTCGAGGGGATACTCGGTGGATAGGAGGCGTCGAAGTTGGTCGGAAGGCACTAGAGTGACGGTGCACGTACACCGTGCACTATATTTGGAGATCTGGAATGTTGTAGTTTAGAGGAAGCAGGATGAACTTGCGTATTTGTTCTCGAGTTTTACTCGAGTAAGTGGGGTTTTGGACTCGAAGAGAAATGGTAGGGCTCGGGTAGAAAAGTTTGTGCAGGTTTAAACAAAACCTATTTTGCTTTTAATTTAAAATTTAATTTAAATTATTAAGCAGGGTCTGAATTACGTTAAGTTTTAACTATAAATTCAAGTTTAATTGAAGCTTAATTTGGAAATAAGATTTTTGTAAAATTCAAATTGTTTAACAATTGAAAAGTGGCTAAGCATTTAAGTGTAATTTATCAAGAATTTGGGTTTAAATGGAATGTGAATCTAAAGAAAGTTAAAAAAAATTAATGTTTCAAATATTTTGTGAGTGTTAATTAAATAGTTTTACTTTTATGTAAATAAAAATTCAATAATTTGTAATTCATTAATTTTGAAGTTAATTAGAATGGAATAATTAATGTTTTGTGTTAATTAAATTAGTAATTAGAAGTTTAAATTTATAAATCAAGGTTTAAGTTAATTAATTAAGAGATAGTTAATGTCTAATTAAGAATCATAGATTTGAGTAGATAATTTATGATTAGAAATTAGTTAGTTGTAATAAAAAAAATTAAGTTGCGATTAACACCTAATTAAATAATTAAGATTAATTAATGGATTATTAATGGTTAATCAAATTTTATAAATAATGATTAAAGTTAATTAATCAAGTGATTAAGATATAATTACAAATAATTAAATGTTGATTTATTCATAAAGGTGATTAATTACTTAAAGGTAATTATTTAATGAAATTAACTAAGATTAAATGATTATGTAATTAACTTAAAGTTAATCTAATCAATTTATTAATTAAGAATAATTAATTAAAATGTTTGATTAATTAATTTATATCAAATAATTTGTAATCAATTTATTAGGATTGGGTAATAAATTCATAAGTAATTAAGTTACATGGAAATAACTTAAATTGATTAGGATTAAAACGATTTAATTAATCCTACTTGTAAATGACTATTAGATACTTGACCTTACTTATGAATGATTGTATTGAATATGTTACCTTAAATTGATTGTCCTATCTAATCTGTGATATTTTGTTCTGTGAATTGAGCTGTGTATTTATTCATTTATTGATGATACATTTGTATATGATCTGTGAATCTGTGAATGGACGATAAGCGTTATAGTTTATATCGCTTATCAATTATAGTTCTGTGTTTGATCTGTGATGATTGAATGATGTCGCACTATTGTGTTGAACCCCTAGATTACACTTATACACACACCAATAAGGATTTCACGAGGAAATCGATTAAGTCACAGATTTTGAAATGATTTTTTAAGTTGAATATTTGAATTCAAAGGTTTTGGAAATGGATTGGGTTTAAAGCGAAAAGCTTTTGAAATGGAATTTCAAAGATGAAATATATTTGAATAACTTGATTGAGTTTTGAAATTTAAATATTTTGATTTAAATTCGAATTCAGTATTTGAAATTGAATTTTATAATTTGGAAACTAGCGTTTAAAAGGCTATTCAACTTATAAGTGAGTTTATATGGGTTAAACTATTTTGAGGGTATTGATTAGGAAACTTGAATTTAAATTCAAAGGCTTTAACTCGTGTAAATAAAATTGGATCTTTCTGACACAGAAACTATTTGTTTTTAAATAATAAAAGCTTCCATATAGGAAGTGAACTTCCAAATTGTGTTAAAAGGATTTCAAGTTAAAAATGAAAATGATTTCGTAAGTTATGGAAACGATTTGAAAGCTATAAGTTAAATCTTTAATTTAAAGATTTAACGAGTTAATCCAATTGAAATGGAAATTGTTTTAAAATCCGTAAATGGATCTTTGTGAAACTGAATGAATTTTGTGAAATGAATCTTTTTGATAAAGGATTTGGAATGGTAATTGGTTTAAACCATTTGAAAGAAAGTTTGGAATTATTAAGTTGTGACTTAATTGAAACCCCATATCCATATGTTTCTAAATACTACGCTCATTATTCGGTTCAGCCAGGAGAGGACCGAATAATGATACGTCGTTATGGATAGCATTTGAAGACCAGCGTTGAAGAGCGGTTATTTGCGAGAACGATAGGATGACCTATCGATTGTCTCTGCACTGAGTTGCTCCGGTATAGAGACTCCTTAAGTGATGGGAAGTCCGATCGGGATTGTGAATACCCGGATTGCAATGGCTTCTTTGGAAGTGCCTTCGGTTTTGTTCGAACCCGGAACAGACTTGTATGGATTGTATGTCTGACATTACATTTTGAGGTATAAAGCGGATTTCTTTCAAATACATTTCTGTTAGTGGCGGAGAATTTATTCTCTTAGCATTAACACCCTTTTCTGAGACGTACGAGCTCAGAGGTTATGTAGTTGAAGGTTATCAGCGATATATTCCCAACTTGCTAATGTGGCACGCTGAGTGTTGCTGATCATTCGTTGATCAAAGCGTGGCTTTTGTAAAAAGCGTAGCTTTGTGGACGAAACTTCGTCCAGCCTCACAAACCGGTAATGGTCGAACAGGAATTGTGCGGCAAGGTTTCAGGGGTAGCTTCCCTAGGGTATGACCATTCCTTCTGGAAAAGGGTAGTATCATGGAATGGAGCCCAGATACTTAATCATGTGGACACATTATATTATTTACTGTGTGATGTTGTTGGTTAGAGAGCTCTCATTTAAAGGTCCCAAAGGACCGAGGGTGGCATATCTGAGGTTTTGTATATTCCCCGAGAAGGGGGGTAGCCAGCCTTGTTTGGCAGAGATCCGGTTTGGTTCTCGGGGCGTCCTTCCAGAGGCATTTCCATGTGGAAATGGGAAGTTCCTTGGCCTGACCATTTGTTGGAAAATCCATTCATCCAATACGAGCCTTGTACGGTATTAGTTGTATTACCTGCCATCTACTTATGCTGGCGCCCTACTGTCTGGATGGTAGCTATAGTAGGCATAAGTGCGAAATGTCTATGCTGGCTAAGATTTATATTATACTTTCAAAAATTTTTCTGCACTTTGCACTTATAGTAAAAATATCAAAGAAATTCTCATATCAAGCATATTTGACTATCATAAGGAGAAAGCTCCTCCGATCCTGCTTTTGCATTGTGTGTGTGTGGGAGGCCTTATGGTAGTCTCATTTTTCAAAAGCATTGCGATTATAAAAATTTAAATCTTTGATTGTTTTAACGACAAACTGTTTTTGTTTGCTCATACCAGTCCCATGACTGACCCAGAGTTTATTGTTTATTTCCTAAACTCTGGGTGCTCAAAATTTTTCCACACGGTCAGTCTAGAGTTTGGTTTTTCAGATAGTTAGGTTCAGTAGATTATCTGGAGCTAGTTCAGTTTTTGGATACGGACGAGACTTGCTTAGCTTGGCACAAATCTTGATGGTGGATCGAGCTAGGAGTTTAGGAGCTTTGTCTTTGGAGCTTTTTGGATCAGAGTTGCAGTATTATATCTGTGAAGACTTATTTCATATGGTATCATGTTCCGGTGTATTCTATGTTGTATATTCTCCGATGTTGTTGATTATCATTGTATCAAATTAATGTATCGGATATTGTATTCATTTTATATCAGTGATATCATCTTTTATTTTCCGTTGTGTTTGTTATCATTTAATGGTGTTGCAAGCTCCCGCGATACGAATTTGATGTTGTTTGTCGGACATCGAGTTCGGGTCGTGACAAATTGGTATCGGAGCTAAGGTTGAACTTTAGCTTAGGAGTATAACACATTAAGTAGATCATTAGAGATAGGGTGAAGTATCCTTAGAATGAGTATATCCCTAAGATATCCATTCGAATGTCTCAGTAATTCTCTTACTATCTACTGATGGTGAGTATGAGTGCAAGAAGAGAATGAGACAGGGGACAGGGGAGTACCACTATAAATGGTCAATGCTCTACAACAGCGGAAATGATCTTTCTCTATCAATTTCCTTTGATTCGTCTTTCCAAATTCTTTTGATTGCTTCGTGACAGCTCCAGAAAGAAGTTTCAGTGTGATGATGGCCGTACGAATCGTTGTAGGAAATCCTTACCTCGTATCTTCATCGGTTTCTTATCAGTTTTTGATTTAAACCTTAATGAATATTAATTGAAAATTAAATAAATTGGAAATTTTAGATTTAGTTAACTTGATTAATAGAATATGGAGGATAATTTGAATTGAATTGATAAAACGTTTTCGTTTAAAACCAAATTTGACTTTTGAAATACTATTGTAATTCCTTGTGTAGATTGAAGTCCGAAGAGGGACAAATTGGTATATACTTTGGGGTATTCCGACTTGAGTTTGGAATCCATATCGAGTATTTGGAAGTCGTGTAAAATAAAAATGCATTTATCTATTGTTTGGATCTTAATATATTTTACAAATGGTTAGTTATCCCTTCGAACTAACCAGTGCCTTGCATATTTCGTAAATTTAATGACCCGAGTATCCTGTGTAGTATTGTATGAGTTTGATCTCATATTGGTGACATTCTGATTTGGCAAGCCAAATGCAGAATAAATATATCTAGTTGATCTCAAAAGATATTTCTCTTTCATCTATCTTCGTTATCACTCTCTGGCGATATTCGAGGATGAAATTCCTTTTAAGGGGGAAAGTCTGTAACGATCTCGAATTTGTTAAGTTTATATTGATATTTTAATTTAATTTTTTGGATGAAAATTGTAAAAATAATTGGTAATTAATATAAGATGTTAGTTAAATTTTGGATTACTGGAAAAAAATGTACTTAAATTTAATTTGAATTGGGATTACAAATATTGTAAAGAAAAAAATAAAATACAACCAAGCTATACTTATAAAATAAGTAATTAAATATTTAATAATTTAAGTTGAAAATTAATATGTAAGTCAAATTAACTATTGAAGTTTGAAATAAATAAAATTAATAAAAAAAAGCATAGCAAATAAAATACATTCACATATAAACAACAAACCAGACCACAATTATAAACATATATGTACAAACAAACAAAATAGAATATATTTGCACATAAGTTAAAAACTATAACCAATAACTAAAGAAAAACAAAAGTATGCATGAACAATGGACGATAAGCGTTATAGTTTATATCGCTTATCAATTATAGTTCTGTGTTTGATCTGTGATGATTGAATGATGTCGCACTATTATGTTGAAACCCTGCACCACACTTATACACACACCAATATGGATTTCACGAGGAAATCGATTAAGTCACAGATTTTGAAATGATTTTTAAAGTTTAATATTTGAATTCAAAGGTTTTGGAAATGGATTGGGTTTAAAGCGAAAAGCTTTTGAAATGGAATTTCAAAGATGAAATATATTTGAATAACTTGATTGAGTTTTGAAATTAAATATTTTGATTTAAATTCGAATTCAATATTTGAAATTGAATTCTATAATTTGGAAACTAGCGTTCAAAAAGGCTATTCAACTTATAAGTGAGTTTATATGGGTTAAACTATTTTAAAGGTATTGATTGGGAAACTTGAATTTAAATTCAAAAGCTTTAACTCGTGTAAATAAAATTGGATCTTTCTGACACAGAAACTATTTGGTTTTAAATAATAAAAGCTTCCATATAGGAAGTGAACTTCCAAATTGTGTTAAAAGGATTTCAAGTTAAAAATGAAAATGATTTCGTAAGTTATGGAAACGATTTGAAAGCTATAAGTTAAATCTTTAATTTAAAGATTTAACGAGTTAATCCAATTGAAATGGAAATTATTTTAAAATCCGTAAGTGGATCTTTGTGAAACTGAATGAATTTTGTGAAATGAATCTTTTTGATAAGGGATTTGGAATGGTAATTGGTTTAAACCATTTGAAAGAAAGTTTGGAATTATTAAGTTGTGACTTAATTGAAACCCCATATCCATATGTTTCTAAATATTACGCTCATTATTCAGTTTAGCCCGGAGAGGACCGAATAATGATACGTCGTTATGGATAGCATTGAAGACCAGCGTTGAAGACCGGGTATTTGCGAGAACGATAGGATGACCTATCGATTGTCTCTGCACTGAATTGCTCCGGTATAGAGACTCCCTAAGTGATGGGAAGTCCGATCGGGATTGTGAATACCCGGATTGCAAGGGCTTCTTTAGAAGTGCCTTCGGTTCTGTTCGAACCCGGAACAGACTTGTATGGATTGTATGTCTGACATTACATTTTGAGATATAAAGCGGATTTCTTTCAAATACATTTCTCTTGGTGGCGGAGAATTTATTCTCTTAGCATTAACACCCTTTTCTGAGACGTACGAGCTCAAAGGTTATGTAGTTGAAGGTTATCAGCGATATATTCCCAACTTGGTAATGTGGCATGCTGAGTGTTGCTGATCATTTGTTGATCAAAGCGTGGCTTTTGTAAAAAGCATAGCTTTGTGGACGAGACTTCTTCGAGCCTCACAAACCGGTAATGGTCGAATATGAATTGTGCGGCAAGGTTTCAGGGGTAGCTTCCCTAGGGTATGACCATTCCTTCTGGAAAAGGGTAGTATCATGGAATGGAGCCCAGATACTTACTCATGTGGACACACTATATTATTTACCGTGTGATGTTTTGGGTTAGAGAGCTCTCGTTTAAAGGTCCCAAAGGACCGGGGGTGGCATATCTGAGGTTTTGTATATTCCCCGAGAAGGTGGGTAGCCGACCTTGTTTGGCAGAGATCCGGTTTGGTTCTCAAGGAGTCCTTCGAGAGGCGTTTCCATGTGGCAAAGGGAAGTTCCTTGGCCCGACCATTTGTTGGAAAATCCATTCATCCAATACGAGCCTTGTACGGTATTAGTTGTATTACCTGCCATCTACTTATGGTGGCGCCCCACTGTTTGGATGGTAGCTATAGTAGGCATAAGTGCGAAATGTCTATACTGGCTAAGATTTATTTTATACTTTCGAAAAGTTTTTCTGCACTTTGCACTTATAGTAATAATATCAAAGAAATTTGCGTATCAAGCATATTTGACTATCATAAGGAGAAATCTCCTCCGATTCTGCTTTTGCATTGTGTGTGTGTGCGGGAGGCCTTATGGTAGTCTCATTTTTCAAAAGCATTGCGATTATAAAAATTTAAATCTTTGATTGTTTTAAAGACAAACTGTTTTTGTTTGCTTATACCAGTCCCACGACTGACCCAGAGTTTATTGTTTATTTCCTAAACTTTGGGTGCTCAAATTTTTTCCACACGGGCAGTCTAGAGTTTGGTTTTTCAGATAGTGAGGTTCAGTAGATTATCTGGAGCTAGTTCAGTTTTTGGACGCGGACGAGACTTTCTTAGCTTGGCGCAAATCTTGATGGTGGATCGAGCTAGGAGTTTTGGAGCTTTGTCTTTGGAGCTTTTTGGATCAGAGTTGCAGTATTATATCTGTGAAGACTTATGTCATATGGTATCATGTTCTGCCGTATTCTATGTTGTATATTCTCTGATGTTGATGATTATCATTGTATCAAATTAATGTATCGGATATTGTATTCATGTTATATCAGTGATATCATCTTTTATTTTCCGCTGTGTTATTTATCATTTAATGGTGTTGCAAGCTCTCGCGATATGAAATTGATGTTGTTTGTCGGACATCGAGTTCGGGTCGTGACATGGATGATGATACTTTTGTGAAGGTTTGAGGATCGAAGTTAGAAAAAGAAGCATGAGAGAAGCTTCAAACATTTTACAAGGAATCTAATCAAGTCAAAAAGGTAAGACTTCAAACTTTTAGAGGAGAGTTTGAAACTCTGCATATGAAAGAAGGTGAGCTTGTTTCTGATTACTTCTTAAGAGTTTTAGTTGTTACTAATAGTCTAAAAATAAATGGTGAGAAGTTAGATGAAATAAGAATTATGGAGAAGATTCTTAGATCATTAGATCCAAAGTTCGAACATATTATCACCATCATTGAAGAAACAAAAAACTTGAAGACCATGACAATGGAGGAACTTCTAGGCTTATTGCGAACTTATGAATAAAAGAAAAGAAAGAAGGAAGAGACCATAGAGCAAGTTTCTTAAGACACAAATTGATTCAAAAAAGGAAAAAGATAATCGAAGCCAACAAAGATGGGGTTATGGCCAAGAAAGAGAAGTGGTCGTGGATATGGACATGGAAAAGGTTGGAGGCCCAACAATGAAAACAACAACAACAACAACAATAAAAGGGGAGAAAGCTCAACAAGTGGTCATGGGAGAGGAAATTCAAGGTATGATAAGTCATGCGTTAAATTATACAATTATGAAAAATATGGACGTTATGCTTCCGAAAGTAGAGCTCCATGGAAAAATAACGTTGAAGAGAAGACCAATTACATTGAAGAAAAAAATCAAGAGGATGGTACGTTACTACTGGCTCACAAAGAAAATGAAAAAAGGCGAGGAAAATCAATGGTACCTAGATAGCGATGCATGCGACATATATATGGAAGAAAAAACATGTTTGTGGAGCTTGATGAATCGGTGAAGGACAACGTCGCATTTAATAAAGAATTAAAGATAGCAGTGATGGGTAAAGGAAAGGTTCTTATCTAATTGAAGAATAGAGAGCACCAATTCATTTCTAATGTTTATTACGTGCCAAACATAAAGAGCAGCACCTTGAGCCTAGGACAACTCTTAGAGAAAGGTTATGATATTCGATTAAAAGATAATAACCTTTCTATAATAGATGATGCAAGTAAATTCATTGTTAAGGTACCAATGTTAAGAAATAGAATGTTTGTGCTCAACATTCAAAATGATGTCACACAATACCCTAAGGTGTGCTACAAAGATGCCTCTTGGCTTTGGCATCTTTGTTTTGGACATAATAACTTCATAAGACTAGAATTGCTCTCCAAGAAGGAAATGGTAAGAGGATTACCATGCATAAGCCATCCTAAATCAAGTGTACGATGGATGTTTACTTGGAAAGCAATTCAAAATGGGCTTCCTAGAGAAGTCATGCTCTAGAGCTAAAATGCCGTTGGAACTCATACATACGGATATGTGTGGTCCGATCAAGCCAAGTTCACTTGGTAAGAATAACTATTTCCTTCTTTTCATCGACTATTTTTCCAGAAAAACATGGGTATATTTTTTGTAGGAGAAATCTGAGATTTTTGAGAACTTCAAGAAGTTCAAGGCCAAAGTTGAGAAGGAAAGCGGTCTTGTGATAAAGCCATGAGATCTGATCATGGAGGAGAGTTCAAATCAAAAGAATTCCAAAAGTATTATGGAAATATTGGAATCAAACGACAGCTGACAATGCCTAGATCCTCCAGCAAAATGTAGTAGCAGAGCGGAAGAATAGAAAATTCTTAAGATGGTAAGAAGCATGCTTAAAAGTAAAAGGCTGCCAAAGGAATTTTGGACGGAAGCTGTGGCATGTGAGGTTTATCTATCAAACAGGTCTCCAACAAAAAGTGTGTGGGAAAAGACACCACTAGAAGCACGAAGTGGAAGGAAGCCCGGTATTTCTCATCTAAGAGTCTTTGGAAGCATAGCTCGTGTACATATACCGGACGAGAAGCGAAGCAAATTGGATGGAAAAGGTGAAAAGTATATTTTACAGATTACGACACCAACTCCAAAGGCTATAAGCTTTACAATCCCGATACGAGGAAGATAACAATTAGTCGAGATATTGTGTTTGATGAAGAAGGAGAATGTGAATGGAGATCACATAATGACAATTACAACTTCTTTCCATGCCTTGAAGGTGATGAAATGCAACAACCGAGGATCGAACAATCAAGCAAGGAGCCAACTTCCCCACTAGCTTCACCAACCATAAGTTGTCAAGAAGATGAGAGCTCAAGTGAAAGGGCTCCACGCTTTAAAAGCCTTCAAGAAAGTTGCGAGGTAATGGAAAATCAAGAAAATTTTACTCTTTTTTGTCTATTTTTGTATTGTGAGCCTGTAAACTTCCAAGAAGCTTTACAAAAGAAGAATTGGACAAATGCTATGGACGAAGAAATCAAGGCCATCAAGAAGAATGACACATGGGAGTTAGCTTCACTTCCAAAAGGACACAAGGCAATTGGTGTGAAGTGGATGTACAAAGCAAAAAAAAAGCCAAAGAAGAAGTTGAAAGATATAAGCGAGATTGGTGGTAAAAGACTATAGTCAAAGAGCTGGCATTGACTATGATGAGGTATTCACTCCAGTTGCTCGACTAGAAACTGTTAGGCTAATAATTTCTTTAGCAGCTCAAAATAATTGGAAGATACATTAAATGGATATGAAATCTGCCTTCCTAAATGGAGTTCTTAAAGAATAAATTTATATCGAGCAACCACAAGGCTACAAAGTCAAGGGAGAAGAAGACAATATCTTGAAGCTAAAGAAGGCACTTTATGGGTTGAAACAAGCTCCATGAGCTTGGAATGCTCGAATTGATAAGTATCTCCAAGAAAGAAAATTCATCAAATGTCCATATAGCAATCCAAGCATGTTTAAAGAGTTTAAGAAAGAGACGACGAAGGAGTTTGAGATGACTGATATTAGGCTTATGTATTATTACCTTAACATTGAAGTAAATAAGAGGATAAAGGCATCCTAATCACTCAAGAAGGTTATGCTAAAAAAGTATTGAGGAGGTTCAAGATGAACGACTCTAACCCAGTTTGCATGCTGATTAAATGTGGAATTAAGTTATAAAGGCCTGAGGAAGAAGAAAAGGTGAACTCAACACTATTCAAGAGCTTAGTTGGAAGCATGCGATATTTAACATGCACAAGACCCAACATTCTGTATGCGGTAGGAGTTGTGAGTCGATACATGGAGAATCCAATAACAATTCATTTCAAGGCAGCAAAGATGATTCTTCGTTATGTTAAAGACACAAAAAACTATGGCTTGTACTACTCTGTTTCTAATAATTATGAGCTTATTGGATACAACTATAGCAATTAGAGTGGAGATACAGATGACCGAAAAAGAACAAGTGGCTTCGTATTCTACATGGAAGACACAACCTTCACTTGATATCGAAAAAATATTTGATTGTCACTTTTTCCACATGCGAAGCGGAGTATGTAGCTGTTACTTGATGTGTTTTCCATGCAATTTGGTTATGAAATATCCTAAAGGAGTTGAAATTACCACAAGAGGAGACGACCAAGATTTTCGTGGACAGCAAGTCAGCAATTGCTTTGGCAAAGAATCTAGCCTTTCACGATCGAAGCAAGCATATTGATACACGCTATCACTATATAAGAGAGTACTGCCAAAAAGGATGTGCAACTAGCTAGAGTATGTGAAGACGCATGATCAAGTAGCCGATATCTTCACCAAGCCTTTTAAGCATGAAAATTTTGTTTGGTTAAGGAATCTTCTTGAAGTCACAATTCAAGTTTAAAGGGGGTGTTGAAATATTAAACTTGATTTGTTATGGTTAATTTCTAGAAGCTTCTTGTTATTATAGTTCCTAGAGTCTTCTTGCATTTACTGGAGTTTGTTGAGTGCTCTTGAATTTTTTGGTACAAATAAGAATTATGCATGGAGTCATGTTTCTAGAATTGTTTAAAGAGTCATGTTTCTAGAGTAATCTATAGAGTCCTATAAATAGAAGACATCTCTCATCATTTTGTATCAAACAATCAAGCAAGAAATCTCCCATCAATAAAAAAAAAGTTTCAACAACAAAAATACCACTTTCTTATATTCTCTCCCTCTTTTTCATAAAAATATTCAACAAGTTGTTGGAAAGGCATGCAATTTTGAAAATTTAAATGAATATGGAAGTTAATGATAAGAGATATGAATATATAAATTTGAAGTAGTATACATTGGTTGAAGGTGGTACAAGTTATTATGCACATGGATTAAATATGTTCAGTAACCAAAAGCTTCATGTAAGAAAAATGGTAAGGATAGGGTATAACAATGAAGATAAAATTTATAGCAGAAATCAAAAGATAATTAATAAAGCAAAACATAATTCAAATGATATTATTGAACTAGAAGAGGCAAATGTGGAACAAATTGAAGTGCCTATGATCCACGAGGCTGCAATTACTTTGGATACTTTGCATGTTTCGTTGAGGAAGACTTGTTTTCATCATTCAGAGAGGTTGTCGCATGAAGATACTGATAGTGTTTGGTAATACAAATTCGATGTAAGTACTGGTGAGTAGAAGAGCCAGTTGTCGTCAGTAGAGGGTTTCTAGAGCTTATGAAGGTTCTAGCTTAGGATCAATAAGAAGGAGCTCCCGTCTCCATAGAACTGCTATTAAAGTTTACGATGACTCTAGCCTAGGTATTGATTTGTTAGATAATACTTATAGTCATTATGCTTTGAGTAGCTTACCTGCTAATGATATGCATTAGCTTATTAGGAATTATGGTTATATTTTTGATGATATTCAGTTAGATGCAAGTACCGTAGGAGTGGGGAATCAGAGTGTATTAGATCACTTAGATCATGATATATATCGGCTGGAACGTTACGGGTCTATACGACTTAGGAAAATATGGTAAAAATTAGGCCTTTCTTAAAAGAATTAACATTGATATTGCTCTATTACAAGAAATAAAAACTTGGTATCCTGATTATAGACTTTATAAGTGACTACGGGGTGTACATTTTAGTAATTAGGTTCATCTCCCATATAGAATAGCTCGGGATACCAATTGTGGGTTGGAAAGAAAATTTTATTATACTTCTATAAACTATTGTTAAAATTCACTCGATGCATCTAATTTTCACTGATTTTAGCAATGGTTAAATTCAGAATGTTATTAATGTTTTTGGACCGAATTCCAAGATAGATCAAAGGGTTCTTTGGAATGAATATCTTAACTTTAAATCACTTGCTCTAGGTCCTTGAGTGATGGGTTAGAATTCAATGTCACTAGATTTCTAGTGAAACGATCTCCTAGAGAAGGTGAATTTTTCACTATGGAAGAGTTCAATTAGTTTACCATGGATAGTCACTTAACTGAGTTATAGTTGAATAATAGATGGTTCACTTTGTTGAATGGTAGGGAAGACCCATCGATGGAACTGTTAGACAGTTTCTTTTATTAATGATGAACTGGAAGACAAATTCCATTTTGAAAAGTTGTGGGACTTCCAAAAATTTATTCGGATATTATCCAATTATTTTATCGTGCACTACCTAAAATATTGGAAATAAAAAATTTAGATTTTAAAAATGTAGTTGTTAAAAAACAATTGTACATATTTAATTACAAATAAATGGTTTTCTATGAGCAATTATAATTATAGATTTTTAAGATACATGGCTTAAATATTTGTAGGTAAACTTAGAGATTTAACATATTTTCTTAGAAAATGAAATAAAGACGTTTTTGGCAACGTTAAAATTAAAAAAGGTAAATTAATAAATGATATTTTAGACTTGAATAAAATTTAAGAATCTAGAAATTTAAAATTTTCAATAAAAAACCGTGCTTTTAAATCTCAAAGAAGAAATAAATAAAATTCTAAGATAAGAACAAGTGATGTGGAAACATTAATCTATGGTCTAATGAATGGATGAGGGAGATAAGAATACCTACATTTTTGTAAAAGCAAATGGTAGAAAATGTAGCAATATCATAACACTATTTAATTAATAATGTCTAGATTTTTGATCAAAAAGAATTATACAAGGCATTTACTAATTATTATAAAGAAAATTTTGGAACTAAGAAATGGCATAGGATTAGGTCTAAATAGGATGATTTTTACCGTGATGAAACTAGGATCGATTTAGACTGACTAGATAATTCATTTATTGAAGAATGGATTACGTGGGCTATAAAGGATATGCCCAATGATAAACCCCCTAGTCTTTATGGATTTCCCATTTTATTTCATAATTTTTTTGGAATATTTTAAAATAAAATAAAATTAAAACGTTTACGAATTCTATGATGGTTCATTACAATTAGGCTGGTTTAATTTTTTCGATATAATCTTATTACACAAAAAAAGAGCGAATTAGTTAAAAGAATTCAGAATTATTTCATTATTAAATTGTTTTTTAAAATTATTTCTAAGGTTTTAGCTAATAGGTTAAATACTAAAATGAACGAATAAGTTGAAAATTCTCAAATCACTTTTATCAAAAGGTAGAAATATTACAGATGGGGTAGTGATAGTTTAAGAATTTATTGATTATTGTTGTAAAAATAATATCACTTCTGCACTTTTAAAACTTTATTTTGCACAATCTTTTGACTTAGTTTATTGGGATTTTCTAAAGGATTTATTACTAGCTAGGGGTTTCAGTTTAGATGGGTGGGTTGGGTTTATGTCTTTATTTAAAATTTAAAATTCAAGTATTATGTCAATGGTATATTAGGATATAAAATCCAATCGAAATAGGGACTTGGGCAAGGTAACCCTTTGTCACATCTTTTGTTTGATTTAGCTACTGATGTTTTTGCTAGGACTATCAAGCTAGCCATTGGTAATGGTATTTTAGAATAGGAAATGAGATTACGAGGAATGGGCTATCTAGTCTCCTATTTGAAGATGATACCAGGCTCACTGCATCTTATTTTCCTAGGCACATTATAGCACTTAAGTTTATTTTATACAATTTTGAGTTACTCTCTAGATCAAACATTAATTTTTATAGTAGTTCCATGATGGTATTGCATAATATAGATAAGATAAAGAGTTAATTCTCTTGTATGTTGAATTGTTAAATTATGAAATTTCCTATAGAACACTTAGGATTTTTTATAAGGTCGACCAAACTCAATCACGATGACTAGTCGATAACAATTGATAAAATTAATAAAAGACTATCCAAATGGAATGGTAAATTATTATCGAGGGCGGATATGATAGTTCTTATTAATTCTGTTTTACTAGCACTACCTATATATAGATGTCTTATCGCTTTTCAATATTGGTAATTGACAAAATAGATAACATTAGAAGAGTGTTTTTATGGAGTGGGAATAATCATAATAGTGGCTCAAAGTATCTAGTTCAATGAAAAATTGTATGTAAATATAAAGAGGGGGATGGACAGAAATTATAAATTTAATTAATTTAAATACATCTTTGTTAGAAAAATGGCTATGGAATATACTGATAAAAAAGAAAATTTTATTTGGAAAGAATAATAGAGAACATATGGTATGGTGGTTCATATAATCTTCTCCCACCTCTATTAGTGATATAAATAATGTATTTCTCATTTTTGAAAATCGATAATAAATTTTTTAATTTTAAATTAGGAATTAATAATAAATTACATTCAAGGAATAACATTTCATTCTGACATGATTACTAGATATTAGTTATTCCACTTAAAATGGAATTTAAAGGTGTAACGACCCGGTATTTTGGGCAATATCAATTTAATAATCTGTATAAATAATTTAATTGGTTTGATAATTTTCTTTATAATTTTAATTTAAATTGGTAAATTTAATCTTTTAAAGGTTAATAAATATTTAATCTGGCAATATTGATAAGATTTGTTTGGCAAAAGCTAATCAAATTTTATTCTGTTTATAATATATATATATTTGATATATATTGTGAATAGAATTTCTTTTGTTTTAAATAAAGATTGAATTTTCAAATCTGTTGATAATTTATATATGTACTGTAATTTAAAGCTTTGTTTTAAAACTAAATATTTTTCAAAAGTAAATTTAAGATTAATTCATTTGTTTTCAAAATGTAAGATAATTGTTGTTTTAAAAATATGATAGTTTAAAAAGGATTTAAACAAGTTTTGTTTTGTTCTCTTTTAAAATATTAAAATTTTAAAATGGTTATAAGGTACATGTATAAGGAATTTGTTTATATCTTAATTAGTTTTAAAACATTTTTCTTTTAAAGGTAAATTTATATTTATATATGTAAGCATTTATTTATAAAGTAACATAAATAAGTAAGTTTATATTGTCATTTAAATTAAATAAAAATTTGTTTAAAGACACTTAAGTAATAAGTGTAAACATATTAACATATTAGTGACATTTGTAAAGCAATTAAGTACTATAGTGACATTTGTTCAATTTAATAACAAGTGTCTTCTTTTTTTAAAAAATTCACTTTCTTTAATTTTTATTAAATCAAACTTAAGTTTATTAAACATATTTTCAGCCATTTTTCAATCTATTTTCAGCTGAACAAAGGTCATGTCAGATTAGAACCAAAAAGCAAAATATAACCCAAAGCTCAAAACAAAAGTCTTTTTCAAATCTGAAGTCTGACTGGAAAGTTTTTCAAATCTACAAACCTGTAATCAAACCCTCAAACTCAAGAAACAAAACTGCAATTTCAACCTGTAATGCTAGTGGAAGATCGACACAGCAAGTTTCAATTTTTTTTTAAGAAAAAAACTCAATTCACCAGCATGAAAGGATTCCAGATCTCATCAGCAAGGCAAAATCAAAAACTATTTCCAGATCAAAAACTTCAAGAGCCTGGAATAACTGGAAACTGCTCTGCTTATAATATACAAGTAAGTAAATTATTTAAAAACAGTTTGAAATTGGTTTAAACTCTAATGCATGTTAAATCTTTGAATTGATACTGGGTATTGCATGGAATTCATTCAGTATTTATGTTATTGAATTTATAGAGATGTTTATATAGGTGAGAAAAAAAAATCTGTGTATATGTGTAGCTCTCTGTTTCCTGTTTTATTTGCAGACATGATTCATTTTCAAAATTTAAATCTCCCACTAACTAAATACTTAACTTTGATGATTAAATAAAAGTTGTATGTAAATGTTTGATGAAGATTGAAAAATAGTTTCTGTAATTTTTCTAAAATTTAAAAATAATTTTAGAAATGTAAAACACAGTAAAACAAAGAGTTTTGTTAAAACCCAACTGTCTTAAATTTTAAATTGAATTACATGTATGTAATCTAGGTAGAAAACCATGAATTTTGATATGTAATTTGTGATTTTTAGTTGAGTATTCGTTGAGGATTTTGGGTTTGTGTATTTTAGGGAGTTTTGGTGATTGCCGATTATCCATGTTACAATTTGGTTTGAAATCTTGGTTGAAGCTTGTGTATAGATTGTTGATTATGGGAAAAATACAAAAGAATTTTTCTAATGAACGATTTATTCGAATTTGAATCAATTAGGGTTTTAGAGTTGTTTGGTTTCGGCCGAACTGCAGAAGCTTTTGTGTCGTGTTTTTGACCGAATTTGATCGCATTTGGGGAAGTTGATGATTATGGTGTGGTGCATCTTTAGGTAGATCGGCGAGGGTTGAGCGGCGTCGTGGTGTTAGTGTATGGGGTTTTGGGTCGAGTAGTTCTGCAGTATTTCGAGCTGATGATCAAATTTTGATTCGTGAGTGGATTCTTGAATCTGGGTTTGGTTTTGTGTTCGTATGCGTTTGGATGATCGTGGGCGGTGGACACGGCGAACTTCGCTGGCCGTGGGTGCTGTGCAAGGTGCACGTGTGTATGGTGTGTACACTGGAAGTTGAAGTTAGGGAAGAAAGGATTATTCGAAGATTTGCTCGCGTTGTTTTCGAAGGTCAACTCGAAGAGCTCCTCGTGTTATACTTGTAGCTGACTCGAAGTAGGGGGAGGTAACTGGGTGCTTCGGAACTGGCTCGTGTAGTTTAGGTGATTTACTCGAGTTTGGGTTGTGGGTTATAGTTTGTATTGTGTAATATTAAAGTGATAATTCAACTTGTTGTTGAAATAAAAAAAATCAAGCATTAAGCTGTAATCATTTTTTATTAAAGAAACAAAATTTAAACTTGATGTTTTGAAAATAAAGCTAATCAAACTTTATAAAGTATTAATTGAATTTATTTTCAAAAATTTAAATTGTTAAATGATTTCTTTTGGAAATAATCAACTTAACCAAATTTTATAATTTTAAATTTGAAGGAAGTGTTTTCAAATTAAAGAATTAATCAAAGTTTTAAGTGAATCTTAAAGTAAAAACCAAGTTTTCAATTTATTTTGAAATAAATAAGTTTAATTATATATTTTAAAGTGTTTTAAAATTTGAAATTGATTCCTAAATTTCTTATTTTCAAATAAGGTTATTTTTATAATTTTGAAAACCAAATAGGATAAGTTGATTAAGTTCTTAAAATTTGATTAATTTCAAATAACTTATTTATAAAGATAAATAATGTTAACTGATTTTGATATGAATTTGAGAATACTTAATTAAATATGATTTGTAATTAAGTAAAGAATTAATTAAGATAAATGTTTTCTTAATTAATTAAGGATTTTTAAATATAAGTCATTAATTAATTAATTGTTTAATTAATTTTAATTGTTTATTTAATTTTTAATAATCACTTAATTATGGATTAATTAAGTGTAATTACTTAATAAAGTAATCAATATTTAATAATTGAATATAATTAGAATGGTAATTACTTATGGAAGTAATTAGAGAAGTTACTTATGAAAGTAATTAAAGTGGAAGTGATTAATGGATAATCACATAATATTATTAATTAAGGATTAATTAAATTAATTGTTTTAAAGTTAATTAATTAGGGAGTAATTAATTAATTAATGAATTAAGAATTATGTAATAATGGAATTAATTATTTGTTAAGTAATTAATGAAAGTAATTAGAGATAATTATTTATGTAAGTAATTAAGAGTTAATTACTTATTTATTTTAGTTAATTAATTAATGTGATTAATTAATGAATGAATGTGATTAATTTAAGATTAATTATTAAGGGTAATTAATTAAAATGTAATTAATTAATAAGTAATTAATTAAGGAATTATTAATTAATTTAATTGAATAATGATTACTTAATAAAGTAATTAAAGATTAATTAATTAGATTAATTAATTAATCAAGATTAATATAATTAACCAAGAAGTTAATTAATTAAGATAAGTAATTACAAATTGTTGATTACTGTTTATGATTAATAAGATGATTAGTTATATATTAATTATTTAATTAATTAAAGTAGTTATTAATTAATAAGGATCATTTATTAATATAATTAATGATATTAATCAAGGTTGATTAATATAAGTGATTTAATTTAAGTATAATTAATTAATTGTAATTAATTAAGGTTTAATGTAATTAATTATAATTAATTAATTAATGTAATTAAATAAAGGATCATTAATTATTGAAATTAATGATAGTAATTAAAGGTTAATTACTGAATATGGTTAAGGATAATTACTTGAATGCAATTATAAGATAATTAATCAAGGAAGATCATTAGAGATGATTAATTTATTCATTTGGAATAATAATTAATGAAGAAGGATTATAGTAATTCAATTGATTAAGAGATAATCAATTCTGTTTTGGATGTTTGATTAATATGGGTTGATTTATTAATATTGGTTAATAGATTGATATTAGATGATCAATATTTGGAGATTGATATTGGATGATTGGTTGATATTGGATGTTTGATATTGGTTGATACTGGATATCTCTGTTATGTAATATGCTGCTTTGTGAAGATAAATATTGATATGAATTATCTGTTGTGATAATATGATTCATTTATCTGTTTATTTCATCTTGAATATGAATTAAATTGTTTTAAACCCTTAAGTACAACTTGGACATTAAATTGGCATTTGGTTTCGATGAGACCGGGATCGGGTTTGCTACAGTACAACGTGATAAGGGGTTCTCGCTTTGCGTTAGGTGGCGAACGGGAGACTCTTACTCCTACATGCCCCCGGGGGTAGTATAAGGCCTTGCGGGGTTGGTTGTGAGTCGAGAGGCTGGCCGTAAAAGCAAACCCGAGGTACCACTGGGAGCCACGGCGGGGCTGGGATGGTTGAAAAGCCTACCAGTCGGTGAGCCGCTGTTGATGGTTGTAAAGCCTAGACTATCTCAGTTGGTATCAGAGCATTAGGCTGAGTAAATACCTAGGCTCTGAAGTGTATCTTTCTTTAAGGAGCATTAGGTTGAGTGAATACCTAGGCTCTATAGTGATGTCTTTCTTGAGAGAGCATACTTGTAATATACATACACACACACACACACACACACACACACACACACACACACACACACACACACACACACACACACACACACACACACACACACACACACACATATATATATATATATATATATATATATATATATCTACCTGATTTGTTGGGTTATCTGTTCGGATTTTCCAACATAAGTTTTAGAGGTAGATGGAGTAGTGGTGTGTGTGTGTGTAACATGACTACCACTGATGGAAGAGGTCCATGTGTTTGAGGTTGGAAGTTTTGTTGAGACTGTAGACCTATTACCGCCTCGAGTGAGATTTGTAGTTTGGAGTAAGGTCTCTCTAATATCCGAAGGAAATCTTTTTAAAGATTCGGAGTTTATCTTTGAAGTGTAAGTTTGGATTTCGCTTAGGTGAGCGAATTTTTCTTGAGTTTGGATCTGTCGGAAGTGCAGATGTAAGTGATGGTATCTTGATAACTACGTGATGAGATGCAGTATCAATTGGATATTTCCAGAAGATGTTTTCTTTTGAAGCAGTTTTAGATATGGTTGAGAAGCAGTTTTTACCTGCCGCAGGGAAGATTCGTCTGTGTAGAAGTTGTCTGGATCTTTAGCATGGAGATTGGCTGTTTGGAATATGAGACTAAGGTCTATAAGTTATTTGCTTTGGCATGGTCTCATTCCCTAAGGAAAGCGAGATATAGATGCTTGGTTTGGAGTCCGAGTTTCTTGAGAGGTTGTCTGCCATCTCGGAAGTCAGTTGTGTGGTTTGTTGATGGTTTTGGAGTTGAGAAGCCTTAGGATTAAAATTCTTTGGATAGCTGTGGTAGCAGTGCAACCCGAAGTGTTCGGTGTGCTGACGAGGAGGTCTTTTAGCTTCGCAGTATCATCGAGGCAAAATTTGGAAGCAGCAGTGTGGTTTGTTTCTTCGATGGTTCAGGAATTTTGTGATTCTTCTTTCAGCAGCCCGGGTAGTTGGTGATGTTTTCTTGAAGGGTTAACCTTGTTTGGAAAAGTTTAAAGCTGTTCTATTTGGTAAATAGAGGATAGTTTATTTGGAATCTGAATCAGGTTGGATCGTAAAAGTGACTTGCGATTAATTTGGGAATTTATCTTTGTTTGAGATAGAGGGTTCTCATGTGGAAGTAGGAGCTGCTGATGTAATCAGAAGGTTGTCTGCATCTGGAGTTGAGTTCCATATTAGTTTTGGTTCTAAAAGTGATTTTGGTAGTTAGCCTGGTTGTAGAATGGCTCTTGAGAAGAGTTGGTATAACAGCTTAGGAATTTTTGGAAATTGGATTGGTTAGATCTGTTTTTGAGTTGGATTCTGTTATAAGGTTGTGTTACTGAGTCTGATGGGTCACTAATATTTTATGGATTTGATGAACAAAGTTTCCCGGATATATTGGATAAGTTTATATTCGAGTTCATCAACAGTATTCTCATCTATTTAAGAATCAGAGTTGTGCAGCGGAAGCGAGGTAGCAGCTGTACAAGGAAGGAAGCAAGTTCAGTTTGCTATTGTTTGGGAGTAGAATTTGTGTTCTGGATTTCGACGGATTTTGGAAGACTTTTCTGTTGAATAGGATCCATAAACTGCTTTGTTTTGGTTTAGTTGTTTCTGGAAGTATCAGCATAGGTTGAGCTGATCAGGAAGAATATTAGCAGCCTTGGATTCTCTGTTGAGTTATTCAGATAAGAGATAAGGAGTTTTGGAATTTGAAGTTGGAGACTTCTTCATTGTTGTTCAAATTCTCTGGTTAGGAGAGAGCAGTAATTAGATAAGATTGGTTGGTTAGTGCTGAGATATTTGAGATTTCTTATTTGTGTTTTGATAGGATAAGATTGAATTGCCAGTTTGGATAGCTGGAATTCATTGTGTATCACATATCTCTGAGGGAATACATGTATGATTCATTGTTGGTTATTGAATCTGTAGTTCAGTTGGAGTTGGATGTTGAGCTGGATTTGAGAGTAACCTGATGTTCTGTTCAGATTGATGGATCTAGAGATGAGAGGAGCTCTGGATTTTGGTAGTATAGTCAGTTTGTTGGCTTTTGTAGAGCGATTCTCCCGGTGATTTATACTTGGAAAACTCGAGATAGTATTAGAAATTTATTCTGATTTGTGTCAGAATAATTAGTTAGGTTTGTTTGTTTGATTGATTTGCTATGGTTATTAGTAACTGGTTGTTAGGTATGCTTTGCTGTTTGAAATTAAAATCTTTGCTGGGTTATTAGATTACCCTTGCTTTTAAATTTCGGGGACGAAATTCTTTTAAGGGGGGAGGATTGTAACGACCCGGAATTTTGGGCAATATCAATTTAATAATCTGTATAAATAATTTAATTGGTTTGATAATTTTCTTTATAATTTTAATTTAAAATTGGTAAATTTAATCTTTTAAAGGTTAATAAATATTTAATTGGCAATATTGATAAGATTTGTTTGTCAAAAGCTAATCAAATTTTATTCTGTTTATAATATATATATTTGATATATATTGTGAATAGAATTTCTTTTGTTTTAAATAAAGATTGAATTTTCAAATCTTTTGGTAATTTATATATGTACTGTAATTTAAAGCTTTGTTTTAAAACTAAATATTTTTCAAAAGTAAATTTAAGATTAATTCATTTGTTTTCAAAATGTAAGATAATTGTTGTTTTAAAAATATGATAGTTTAAAAAGGATTTAAACAAGTTTTGTTTTGTTCTCTTTTAAAATATTAAAATTTTAAAATGGTTATAAAGTACATGTATAAGGAATTTGTTTATATCTTAATTAGTTTTAAAACATTTTTCTTTTAAAGGTAAATTTATATTTATATATGTAAGCATTTATTTATAAAGTAACATAAATAAGTACGTTTATATTGTCATTTAAATTAAATAAAAATTTGTTTAAAGACACTTAAGTAATATGTGTAATCATATTAACATATTAGTGACATTTGTAAAGCAATTAAGTACTATAGTGACATTTGTTCAATTTAATAACAAGTGTCTACTTTTTAAAAAAAAATTCACTTTCTTTAATTTTTATTAAATCAAAATTAAGTTTATTAAACATATTTTCAGCCATTTTTCAATCTATTTTCAGCTGAACAAAGTTCATGTCAGATTAGAACCAAAAAGCAAAAATTTAATCCAAAGCTCAAAACAAAAGTCTTTTTCAAATCTGAAGTCTAACTGGAAAGTTTTTCAAATCTGCAAACCTATAATCAATCCCTCAACTTAAGAAACAAAACTGCAATTTCAACCTGTAATGCTAATGGAAGATCAACACAGCAAGTTCCAATTTTTTTTTTTAAAAAAAAAACTCAATTTACCAGCATGCAAGGATTCTAGATCTCATCAGCAAGGCAAAATCAAAAACTATTTCCAGATCAAAAACTTCAAGAGCCTGGAATAACT
Source organism: Allium cepa (assembly GCA_030765085.1). Taxonomy (NCBI): domain Eukaryota; kingdom Viridiplantae; phylum Streptophyta; class Magnoliopsida; order Asparagales; family Amaryllidaceae; genus Allium; species Allium cepa. The sequence continues at coordinate 695,571,737 of CM060940.1, read as the reverse complement.
GGAAACTGCTCTGCTTATAATATACAAGTGAGTAAATTATTTAAAAACAGTTTGAAATTGGTTTAAACTCTAATGCATGTTAAATCTTTGAATCGATACTGGGTATTGCATGGAATGCATTCAGTATTTATGTTATTGAATTTATAGAGATGTTTATATAGGTGAGAAAAAAAATCTGTGTATATGTGTAGCTCTCTGTTTCCTTTTTTATTTGCAGACAAGATTCGTTTCAAAAATTTAAATCTCCCACTAACTTAAATACTTAACTTTGATGGTTAAATAAAAGTTGTATGTAAATATTTGATGAAGATTGAAAAATAGTTTCTGTAATTTTTTTTTTAAATTTACAAATAATTTTAGAAATGGAAAACACAGTAAAACTAAGATTTTTGTTAAAACCCAACTGTCTTAAATTTTAAATTGAATTACATGTATGTAATCTAGGTAGAAAATCATGAATTTTGATATGTAATTTGTGATTTTTAGCTAAGTATTCGTTGAGGATTTTGGGTTTGTGTGTTTTTGGGAGTTTTGTTGATTGTCGATTATCCATGTTACAATTTGGTTTGAAATCTTGGTTGAAGCTTGTGTATAGGTTGTTGATTATAGGAAAAATACAAAAGAATTTTTCTAATGAACGATTTATTCGAATTTGAATCAATTAGGGTTTTAGAGTTGTTTGGTTTCGGCCGAACTGCAGAAGCTTTTGCGTCGTGAATTTTTGACCGAGTTTGATCGCATTTGGGGAAGTTGATGATTATGGTGTGGCGCATCTTCAGGCAGAACAGCGAGGGTTGAGCGGCGTCGTAGTGTCGGTGTTACGGGGTTTTGGGTCGAGTAGTTCTACAGTATTTCGAGCTGATGATCAAATTTTGATTCGTGAGTGGATTCTCGAATTTGGGATTGGTTTTGTGTTCGTATGCGTTTGGATGATCGTGGGCGATGGATACGGTGAACTTCGCAGGCCGTGGGTGTTGTGCAAGGTGCACGTGTATACGGTGTGTACACTGGAAGTTGAAGTTGGGGAAGAAAGGATTATTCGAAGATTTGCTCGCGTTCTTTTCGAAGGTCAACTCGAAAAGCTCCTCGTGTTATACTTGTAGTTGACTCGAAGTAGGGGGAGGTAACTGGGTGCTTCGGAACTGGCTCGTGTAGTTTATGTGATTTACTCGAGTTTGGGTTGTGGGTTATAGTTTGTACTGTGTAATATTAAAGTGCTAATTCAACTTGTTGAAATAAATAAAAAATCAAGCATTAAGCTGTAATCATGTTTTATTAAAGAAACAAAATTTAAAATTGATTATTTGAAAATAAAGCTAATCAAACTTTATAAAGTATTAATTGAATTTATTTTCAAAAATTTAAATTTTTAAATGATTTCTTTTGGAAATAATCAACTTAACCGAATTTTATAATTTTAAATTTGAAGGAAGTGTTTTCAAATTAAAGAATTAATCAAAGTTTTAAGTGAATCTTAAAGTAACAACCAAGTTTTCAATTTATTTTGAAATAAATAAGTTTTAATTATATATTTTAAAGTGTTTTAAAATTTGAAATTGATTCCTAAATTTCTTATTTTCAAATAAGGTTATTATTATAATTTTGAAAACCAAATAGGATAAGTTGATTAAGTTGTTAAAATTTGATTAATTTCAAATAATTTATTTATAAAGATAAATAATGTTAAATTATTTTGATATGAATTTGAGAATACTTAATTAAATATGATTTGTAATTAAGTAAAGAATTAATTAAGATAAATGTTTTCTTAATTAATTAAGGATTTTTAAATATAAGTCGTTAATTAATTAACTGTTTAATTAATTTTAATTGTTTATTTAATTTTTAATAATCACTTAATTATGGATTAATTAGGTGTAATTACTTAATAAAGTAATCAATGTTTAATAATTGAATATAATTAGAATGGTAATTACTTATGGAAGTAATTAGAGAAGTTACTTATGGAAGTAATTAAAGTGGAAGTGATTAATGGATAATCACATAATGTTATTAATTAAGGATTAATTAAATTAATTGTTTTAAAGTTAATTAATTAGGGTGTAATTAATTAATTAATGAATTAAGAATTATTTAATAATGGAATTAATTATTAGTTAAGTAATTAATGAAAGTAATTAGAGATAATTATTTATGTAAGTAATTAAGAGTTAATTACTTAATTATTTTAGTTAATTAATTAATGTGATTAATTAATTAATGAATGTGATTAATTTAAGATTAATTATTAAGGCTAATTAATTAAAATGTAATTAATTAATAAGTAATTAATTAAGGAATTATTAATTAATTTAATTGAATAATGATTACTTAATGAAGTAATTAAAGATTAACTAATTAGATTAATTAATCAAGATTAATATAGTTAACCAAGAAGTTAATTAATTAAGATAAGTAATTACAAATTGTTGATTACTGTTTATGATTAATAAGATGATTAATTATATATTAATTATTTAATTAATTAAAGTAGTTATTAATTAATAAGGATCATTTATTAATATAATTAATGATATTAATCAAGGTTGATTAATATAAGTGATTTAATTTAAGTATAATTAATTAATTGTAATTAATAAGGTTTAATGTAATTAATTATAATTAATTAATTAATGTAATTAAATAAAGGATCATTAATTATTGAAATTAATGATAGTAATTAAAGGTTAATTACTGAATATGGTTAAGGATAATTACTTGAATGTAATTATAAGATAATTAATCAAGGAGGATTAATTAAGGAAGATCATTAGAGATGATTAATTTATTCATTTGGAATAATAATTAATGAAGAAGGATTATAGTAATTCAATTGATTAAGAGATAATCAATTCTGTTTTGGATGTTTGATTAATATGGGTTGATTTATTAATATTGGTTAACTGATTGATATTAGATGATCAATATTTGGAGATTGATATTGGATGATTGGTTGATATTGGATGTTTGATATTGGTTGATACTGGATATCTCTGTTATGTAATATGCTGCTTTGTGAAGATAAATATTGATATGAATTATCTGTTGTGATAATATGATTCATCTATCTGTTTATTTCATCTTGAATATGAATTAAATTGTTTTAAACCCTTAAGTACAACTTGGACATTAAAATGGCATTTGGTTTCGGTGAGACCGGGATAGGGTTCCCATATTTGGGATCCGAAAACCATATCGATTCCAATTAAACGTTAGGTCGTGAATCCAAGTGGAGCAAGTGAAGACTCAAGGTGTAAGGGCTATTCGTCAGTATAACTCTGTGGGTGATTCCGTAATGAGTTGATGGAATAGTACTTATAGATTCGAGATGGCGATTTAGAGTGCAAGGGCTATGGTCGTTGACTCAAAGGGTGATTCCAATAATGAGTGCAACGAGATGGTGCCTTCGGTTTCGTTCGAACCCGGAACGAACTTGTATGGATTGAATGCTTTCAGAACATCGTCAGGTGGACGATGAGCATTCTAAGATAGATGTGTTCTATAAAGGTAATCGTAACCTCAAGCCTCATCAACCGCGAATGGCTAAAACAGGGGAGGTGCAGCAAGGCTTCGTGGGTAGCCCCCACTTGAGAGTGAGATTTACTCCTGTCTAGAGGTCCCTTTCTATTTCGGCTTAGTGTGTGGTTGGTCGCGCCAACTATGAGGTGGTCTTGTTCGGGACTGTTCAGTAAGGAATGGTTTCGGCCTTGTGTTGCAGGGGAGTGGGCGTACTCCTCGGTACGTTGATCTAGGCCACGTACTTTGACGGGCGGTACCCCAATAGCCCTGCCATTGTATGGAATCCAAAATCCAATAAGTGCCTGTACGGTTTTGATTGTGCCCAACTATGTTGGAACATGAGATGTAAGCATTCCAGCTATTTATGTATTTTATTTTGAAAACCCTAGACACTATTATAATATCACTGGATTTCCTATCAAATGTTTTGGTTAGCGTAAGGTAAAAACTTTTCCATGTTTATGTGTAGGAAGTCTTACGTGATACCTTTTCTTTTCAAAGGTTTTCTAAAAGTTAAGCAATTTTTTAACCCCTTTACTCACACCAGACTCCTGTCTGACCCGAGTGTTTATTTTCTGTTTTATTAAACTCTTGGGTACTCATATTATTTATGAATAGTCAAGTGATTTAGGTTAGTCTGACGAATTCTGGAGGAGATATGGAGCAGGAGGCTTCGACGTGTAGATATATATATTGATTCCGCTGTGTTTGTTTAGTATCTATTTCTGTTGTACTTGAGCTATATAGTTAGACAGAAGTTTATAACTGTCTATTATATGTTGTTTAAGTTGTGTACTCTGATGTAATTTGATACTATGTAATACTTTATGAGATATATTATATTTCATTCGTTCCGCTGTGAGTTATCTGTTGTTGTGTTCTTCTTTCCTTTTCTTTTCTTCTTCTATCCCTTTCTTTCTTCAAGATGATGCGATTTCCTGGAGATAGGAAGTCGGGTCGTCTCAAAAGGATTTTATGAAATTTTTAATTTTAAAATTTGTTGATTTAAAAAATATATAGACCAAATCAAAGTTTCCAATAGAAATTTAGTTTTAATCATACATTAGTTGGAGATGCTTTATTTTAGTTTGCTTTACTTATGCTATACTTGAATTGTACAATATCGATAATGAAAAGGATATTAAAATATGGTGTTGGTATATGAGTAAAAGTTATACATCTAATTTTCATAAATTTATAAACTTTTTAAAAACAACGTTGAACATATTAATTACATCTAGAAAGATAATGCTCTGCCCAAAGCAATGTAACTATGTGGTTAATTGTACATGGAAAGTTAAATACTACAGAATTTTTTTTAAAAAGAAAATTATATTTATTGATAATAATTTTTTTTTAAAATTGGGAATGTAATATTGCGAATTGATATTTTGAATGTCATATCACTAGATTTATTGTTATAAATAGTCTTAGTATTTTTGATTTACTATAGTAAATAGTGTTGCTAATTATGAATTATATTGGCATAGCTTTAGTTTTTATTATACTGGATTTCATAGATTAGTGTTTGATACTATTTTTACTATAATATGTTGGTACATATGGTTTGAAAGAGATCAGAGTGTTTTTAATAATATAAATTTAATATATTTATCTTGTTTTGTTTTGTTTGGATTTCAAATCCTAGTTATTAAATAGTTAACAATATTAATTTTAAAAAATATCTTAAAAAGGTAAAATCTTAGATTGCTATACTTAAAAAAAATTATTCTCTAAAAATATAAATAAAAACAACACTCTAAATACCATATGTGTGCTAATGTATTTTATGATGCAATATTTTTAATAGGAAACTAAATAGACTATAAATAGTTGTCGTTTAGCACTTATCTTTCAATTCATATCTAAACCAGTCCATTCTATACTGTAATATAATGTTTTTATTCACTTTTTATGTATCTTACTTAGCCTTATATAGTAAGTTTATTTTGTCTTTTCATAGCACATATATGTATATAACACACATACATATATGTTAAATCTATATACATATGTATGTATCAATCTAATCATTTTATTGTGCTTTTGTTTTTAGTTTTAGATGTATCGGTGTTTGAATGGAGTTAGCGAATCTTACTATCATTGATGGATTGTAGATTTTGGTGTATATTTAGACTTTAGCTTTTTTTTGTTTTGTTCTATTTTATTATCATTTATTTACATTATGAACTTTAGTCATTTGGATTTAGGGAAATATATTTTATTTTATTATATGAGCGAGAGGGGTTATTGTTACCTATCAGGCTTGTTGGAAGCACCATTTTTAGCATATATTAGAATACACGGGGTGCTATTCTCCTATAATAAAGGATCACTCTTTTTTCTCAATTTTTTATTAAATAATATATTAAATAAATATTATTCAAATTATAACCAAATTGCTTTTAACATTATATTATAATGAATGTTATTCGTCCTAATAATGAATTCACTTTAAACATATAAATATTTTATTGATAAGAATTAGTAGTGAAATTATTTAGTAATCTCACACATGATTAAATGTCAACTGTGTTAAATAACTTTAAATTCAAATAAAATCCATCCAATACAACATTAATATGATTTAAACTTAACAACAGTTTTCATGATAACACTATAAAGATCCAATAGATAATGAATTCAAAGGTTTTTCTTTGAAATTCTCGTCTATATCCTGTGGTCCAGTACCCCTGGTGCAAAAAATATGTCATTCTTAGAAAATGCTGAGGTTCTAGTCTAAGCTTATTTACAAAAAAGTTAGACAACCAAAACAAGACCGAAGAAGGTACCTCCTCTCAACTAACTATCCCTCCTAGGGAACAATTTTTAAAATACCGAGGTGGAAATTACCAAGGAGGAGAACTCCTTGGTAATACCTAAATTCTAGCTACTTTTTATTTGGACATAATTTTTCGTAACCTTGTATATCTAATTAATTGATAAGTTTATCCTTTTGCCTTCGCATATTCGCTCATGTTCCAATTTTATTCCTCTTATTTTTTTGACCAATTCAAGAATGTCATCCTATCAAGACTTAACTCATAAAGCATACTTTTAAACTTAAGTCGAGCTAGGTGTTCTTAGTTAGTTAAAGATATTACCTATATCAAATGCTAACTTCATGTTAGTGGAGTTCGTAACTGTGACATCCCCCTACTTGGAGGCTCAAAACTAACGGCTACGGATGCTGTAGTCATCCATAGTTATTAATCCTGTACGACTAAATACTGCGACATTAGATACATTGATGCACAAAAACACAAGAATATGCAAAAATTTAAACAACAAACAAATTCCGTATTCCATTTCAAAATATTCCAAATTGATTACATAATCCCAATTCACAGACCACGTTCAGATAACATATAATTATTACAAAATACACCAAGAGTGACATAGGAAGATGCCTCCTTTGTAAATCAAAGTATATAGGTTGGAAATAAAACAATTTGCCTTTACAAACAAAACACACAGTGGAAATACTAGTAACAAGCTAGCCTTTTACACGTCCTCGGAAGCTTTGTTCCTCTAAAAGAACATCTGGAAACCTTAACTCTCAACCTACTCAAAATCAACTGAGTACCTAAGAAAAACAAAAATTTTGAGTCAGACAAAGCGTAGTATGAATAATAATTTATCATCTCAAACCATTTAGATATCTAGTAGGACTACGCACTTATATCAGATTTAAACCATAAAAATGTAACATCTAAGCCCTTCCATATACCAAAACTAATTATTTCAAAAAGCCATTCTTTTAAAATAATCTACTTTCCTTAGTAAATCAACTGGGAAAAATCCTCAAAAATCACAGAAATTCGATTTTATCATGTAATCGAACATATTATAAATTAGACCCAAAGAAATATTCAAAATAAATTTTAAACACAATTACATCATATTTATCATCAATGATTCATAATAAAATTTTCAAAGCTCGGAAAATTCTGAAAATTAAAACCCATATTCAAAATCATGTTTTATTAACATAAAAAATTACATGGCATTTTAAAATCAATAACCCATTTTTTGCCCCTAAAATCGTATGAATTTTGCATATAACTAAACTGTTTAAATCAAACAATCCATAACTTTAGATTTCATCATCCAAAATATCGTAGAGATGAAATAAATGCTTAAATCTGGAATCATAGGATTATAGAAGCCAAAAAGAGATGGAATAAATTATTATTCACCTTAGATTTGATAAGGAATTTGAGATTTTTTTTGTTGATTAATCCTTTCTAGCTTTGATCCTTAGCTTTATATTGAAATTTCTCCTTTTTCCTCCTTGTCAATGGCCGGCTCTTTTTAGTTTTGATTTGTGTTTGTGAATATGAAAAAATGGAACATGAATAGGCAAGAATAGGATGTGTATAGCCCTGTATAATAGAATGGCTAATTACCACTATGCCCACGTGCAAATTAATTATCTTATAAACCAATTTAAAGACCATTAAATTTTTATTATCAAGCATGACCCATTATATAATTTATTCAATCTCAATCCCCTTATCATTATTATTCTATTTAATTTAAGTAATTAAATTTTTTGAATAATGTTATCATAAATTAGTGATGTTATAGGCTCCGCTCTTAAAGAATTTCATCCTCAAAATTCAGTTAAGGACTAAATACTAAACATAACAATCATTTTTAACAACTCCTAATAACCATATTGGTCTAACTGACTAGCAACTATCTATATAATTCTAATATAGACATAACCTCATAGCAAAGTAGGATAAGTATCTCTAATATTGTCCCCTGTCTCTAAAATATAGCCCTTCTTATTGTCGCTCCATTGAAATTTCACCAACCTGATTGTCTTGTTTCTTAATCTTTTCTCATCTCTAGCTACAACCCGAACTGGTTGTCTAACAATAGTCAAATTAGGCTCTACCACTATGTCATCCAACCCTGTAGGAAGAATAGTAGTCTCTAGATCATGCACGTACATGTGAAGATGAGACAGATGACTATCTACTAAATTGCCCGGCAACTTTATTTTGTATGTGAGCGTTCCAATCCTCTCATAATCTGGAATGGACCTACATATCTTGGGACTCACTTCCCCGACTTTCCAAATCATATCACACCCTTTATTGGTGATACCTTAATTAAAATCTTATCTCCAACTGATAATTATAAGTCCTTACGCCTCTTATTTGTGAAACTCTTCTGTCTTGACTGAGCTTCCTTTATCCTTCGTCGGATTAACTCAATCTTCTCTAATGCCCCTTTAACCAAATCTGGACCTAAGACTAATCTGTCTCCAGTCTCCAACCAAAATGCTGGCGATTTGCATGGTCTTCTATACAAAACATCAAATGGCTCCATTCCTATACTTGTTTGATAATTATTATTATAGGAAAACTCAACCAAATGTAGGAGATCCTCCTAAGATCCACCAAGTCTTATACACAAGCTCTTAGTAGATCCTTGAGTACTTTGTTGACTCTCTTTGTCCTCCCATCTATCTGAGGGTGATACGCATACTCACATTAAGCTTGGTACCCATCACTTGACTCTTCCAAAATTCATTAGTGAACAAATCATCTCTTTCGCTACTTATACTACTAGGAATTCCATGCAGTCTAACTATGTTCTTGGGGAACAACTTAGCTAAAACTGGTGCCGTTCTAGTTGACTTAACTGGAATGTAATAGGCACTCTTGGTCAGTTTATCCACTGTAACCCATATACTTTCATTACCTCTATTTGACCTTGGAAACCCGTCTATAAAATCCATAAATATCGAGTCACATTTCTAAACTGCAATCTCTAAAGGCTGAAGCAACCCACTCGGCTTCTGATGTTCAGCTTTCACTCGTTGACAGTTTGCGCACTGCCTAATCCACAAGCCAAATATCTCTCTTCATGCCTTCCCAATAGAAGCTTCTTTTCATATCCTGATACATCTTGGTCCCTTCAGGATGAATCGTAAACTTTGATCGATGACATTCTCCAAAAAATTCTTTCCTCAAGTCCTCCACGTTCGAAACACACAACCGTCCCTTTTTCTTAGCCATCCTTTCTGGTTAAGATTAAAGTCCTTTAAATCATCGATCTCTGTTCCAACCTCCAGTCTTCTGATCCTTTCAGCTAATACTGGGTCCTCCTTTTGCTTAGAAGAAATTTTCTCAATCAATACTGGTAGAACTTTAAACAAGACAACCTGGCAGTATTCTGATTAGAACCAGCGGTTGATCTTAACTGCACATTGCAACCAAATAAAGCTTGTAAATCCTTCCACTCTTCCAACATAGCTAACACCACATTCTGGTGTTTGCTGCTAAGAGCATTAACCACTTTATTACCTTTTCCTAGTGTATATTCTATACCAAAATCATATGCAACCAAAAACTCTAGCCACCTCTGCTCCGTCACATTCAACTCCTTCTGAGAGAATAAGTATCGTAAAAACCTATAATCAATATACAATTCAAATATCTCCCCTAAGAGATAATGTCTCCAAATCTTCAATGCAAAGATCACACCTGCCAACTCCAAATCATGAGTAGGATATCTAACTGCATGCAGTCTAAGCTGCAATAAATGCATAGGCAATGACTTTACCATTCTACATCAACACCACTCCTAATCTAGTTCCATATGCATTAGTATATACCACCAATCATTGGTTTTCATCTGGATCTACTAACACGGGGCATTGGTTAATAAATTCTTTAACTTAAGGAATGCCTTCTCATATTTATCAGACCAAACAAATCTCACTTCCTTCCTGGTTAGCTTAGTTAAGGGTGCTGTTATCCACGAGAAATCCTTAATGAATCTCCGGTAGTAGCCAGCAAGTCCAAGAAAACTCCTGATCTCAGTCACTATCTTCGGTCTCTTCTAATTATTCACAGCTTCGATATTATTTTGATCAACTGACGATCCTTTCTCTGAAACCATGTGACCAAGAAATTTTACCTCTTTCTTCCAGAAATGACACTTTGTAAATTCCTCCTTTAGCTGATTCTATCTCAGCGTCTCAAGTGCGACTCTAAGGTGAACTTTATGCTCTCTCTCATTCCTAGGGTGGACTAGAATGTCATCTATAAACACCAAAAAAACCTATCCAAGTACTCTTGGAAAATTTGGTTCATTAGATCCACAAAGAAAGCAGGTGCATTTGTTAATCCAAATGGCATCACCAACCACTCATATGAACCATACCTAATTCGACATGCTGTCAAAGGGATACTGTCCTCTACCACTCTTAACTGATGGAAACCTATCGCCAAGTCACCCTGGGAAGACACTCTAGCGCCACTCAACTGATCAAACAGATCATCTTTTCTTGGAAAAGGATACTTATTCTTAATTTTCCTTTCGTTTAACTTGCGATAGTCAGTGCACATCTTTAGCGACCCATCCGATTTCTTTACAAACATCACGGCTGCTCCCTAAGATAAACTGCTTGGTCTAATAAAACTCCTTCCTATTAGATCCACTAGTTGCACCTTTAATTCCTTCATCTCATTTTGTGTCATCCTGCTAGGTGGTTTACTTATAGCTTCAGCTCCTGGCACAAGATCTATTATAAACTCAACATCACTTTTCGGGGATAGTCCAGTGACTGGCTCAAAGGCATCTGCAAATTCTTTCTACCTAAGCCTGATTTAACTCATTTCCTACCTCCAAAGAGTTAAGCATAGAACTAACACTCCGGTCAATATTCTCTACTGAGAATATCACTCGGTCATGACTATCATCTTTGGAACCATTACCCCCTTTCGAAAGTAATCAGGTAGCAGCTTAACTTAGGTAAAAGCAAAGAAACCTTTGGAAGGCTATTGATGACTTTAATACCTCATAAGGAAAATAGCGGCTAGATTTCGACCAGGTCGAAACCAACCATTTCAAAAGCTCTTATTTAAAGAAAAACGCACCCCGTTCAAAAGCTAATACTTTAACATAACGTGACAACCTTCTTTAAAAGCTATTTATAAAACCCTTTTGAAAGCATATGTTTCGACTATGTTGAAGGCTTTATGTAAAACAAGGCAAGACGTTAACTTTTGAAATCGAGCAGGGTTTCGACCACATCGGAGCTTACCTTCTGACACCAGGGCTTCTACCTTCCTTTTGATCCACTGTGTTCCACTAGGTGATACCATGTGTATTGGTTTTGACTATGAGAGTTTCAACTATGTAGGTTTCGACTAGGATGGGGCGGAATCAATATAGTCGAAAGGGGCTACTAATTTGAGGCGGAACACCTTTTAAAAGCCGAAATGTTGCTTCTTTTAGCAATTGCTTTATAACAACTTGCCAATTTGCAAACCATTGATTAACTGCCATAAATTTTTTTAAGTACTTTACATTTTAAACTACTGCACTTATATCAGATTTAAACCATAAACATGTAACAGTTAAGCCCTTCTATATACCACAACCAATTATTTTAGAAAAGTCCTTCTTTTAAAATAATTTACTTTCCTTAGTAAATCAATTGGGTAAAATTGCTAAAAATCATAGAAATTCGATTTTATCATGTAATCAAACATATTAAAAATTTAGACCCAATTGCTTCCTGAAATATGCAAAATAAATTTTAAGCCAAATTACATCATATTTATCATCAAAAATTCATAATAAAATTTCCATAGCTTGGAAAATTTTGAAAATTAAAAATCATCTTCAAAATCATGTTTTACTTAACATAAAAAATTTCCATGACATTTTAAAATCAACAACCCGTACTATTGCCCCTAAAACCATACGAATTTTGCGTATAAATAAATTTTTTAAATCAAACAATCCATAAATTTAGCATATCATTATCCAAAATATCATAGAGATGAAATAGATGCTTAAATCCAAAATCATAGGATTATAGAAACCAAAAGGAGATGGCAAAAATTATTATTCACCTTAGATTTGATAAGGAAATTGAGATTTGTTATTGATTAATCCTTCCTAGCTTTGGTTCTTAGCTTTAGATTGAAATTTCTCGTTTTTCCTCCTTGTTAATGGTCGGCTCTATTTAGTTTTGATCTGCGTTTGTGAATAATGAAAAAATGAAACATGAATGGGCAAAAATAAGATGTGTATAGCCGTGTATAATAAAATGGCTAATACCCACTATTCCCATGTGTAAATTAATTATCTTATTAACCAATTTAAAGCCCATTAAATTTTTATTATTAAGCATAACCAATTATATAATTTATTCAAATCTCAATCCCCTTGTCATCATTATTTTATTTTATTTGTCTAATTAAATTTCCTAAATAATGTTACCAAAAATTAGGGATGTTACAGTAATATACACCCAACTAATCAACTTAATGAAGTGGGGGATTCTCATAGTAAACTATGTCCTCCTTACTTAAATCTTTATGGCTTAAACACCATTGGTTTATTAATAATCAATTAAATCAATTGGGCAAAGTTAGTTTTATATCTTAAGACCAAGAAAACCTTTAGCAGGAAATTCTCTTGCTATCCAGATAATTTCCAAGTGATGAAGCTCTTAGGTGACGGAGACCAAAGTTCTTAAAAACTACATTGTGGTCAGACATTGTCATATCTCCTTCTCTATTCCAAAATTTGCACTTATTCTAACTAGTAATGTGCAAAATGCTTACTTAATAGTGATATGGTTATAACACAATCATATTCTTCTTTCTATGGTTATTCCTAATGCTACCAAATCTGGGGGAATCTCTTCCTCATCATCATAGCTTTCGACATTAACCTACTATAGGGTACACGCAAAGATATATCATCATACCAAATACCAAAGTCGTCATCTAGTTTATCTTGGTTTTTTCTAGTTCTTGGCCTATGGCCTAAGGCCTAAGGGATTATACTCAAAGCGAAATAACTTTGTACTTAGAAATTATTTTATACTTTGTCTGTTTTGATTTTTGGTATTTATTCTTAAATAATTTAGTGAGAATTAAATTTTTCTTTCTTCTTTCTTATACTGTACCTATTATTACAGAACATTAAATGTCATAAGTTCCTAAAGAACAAACTAATATTCACATCTATAAAATCTACATATAACTTTTCCATAGACCACTGGAGAGTACTTGAAAAATCAAACAACATATTGCATGCCAAAGTAAATTACTTATAGTCCATTACGCATGCAAGCAATCATAATGTTTAAAAAACATAAGATGCCAAACTTAAAGCATCTTTGGAAAAACTTCAAGATCATTTTGCATCTTTTCCAATGGTTATTCCTACAGCAAAAAAACTTCGACACAACTCACTACCGAATCAATAGATTCTATTATATATCTTTGGGGTGATCCCGACAAAGCTCAAAACGACCTATAAAAGGTAAAGTATGTGAAATGGATGCCAGAGCCAGTAGCCAAGGGGTTATTATGGCTATTATTCTTTAAACTACAAAAGAATAAGGTGAAGTATAGGTGTGAAAACAACTTCTATGCCCAAAACCAATGTTACTACCCCAACGCCATCAATTTCCCTATGGTCATACATCACCTTCGGAGAATGTAGCTCCATATCCCATTCAAGGAGTATTTGATGTATTAGTTTTAAACATAGAATAAAAAATCATACTTTTTGGCAAATTCGAGAAGGAATAGATACTAAAGAAATGTGCAAAACTTGATAAACATTAGTCAAAGGATTTTGCTTATGTTAAAGCGGATGTTAAGAGATAGGTGAACTGTTTGCACCAAAAAAGGTCATAAACAACCAAGAATAGAATAATAGAGAAACTAATGAAGAATAATCTAAATTAAAAGAGGAGATAAGTAATTATGAAATCAGAGTAAAGAATAATAGAAACACAAGGATTTATAGTGGTTCAGCGTTGTGTGCCTACGTCCACTTTGAAGAATTCTCTTTATTGATCACTTTTAAATCCGATTAGAATAGAAGAATAATGATAGCGCTTGATTACAATGGATTCTAAAGTAACAAGGAGCATCCATATTCCTTAAATGAGTAGAGAAGTCTATATTTATAGGTTGAGACGATGAAATATCTCGCCGGAAATTTAGCAGAAGGCTCATCACATCTGGAGGGCCCACCAGAACGATCGCATATACTAGTTCTTCATTTTGAACGATGAGGGCCAATCGTTATTTTTGGCTCTGATTAATGCATGATCATTCATATTGGCTTGTCCATGTCTCCAGACCTTTCTCTCAAAGTTTGGTGCTATATTGAGTTATGGTTTATGAGATATCGACCAATCTTTGTCGAATGTGGATCGTTCTGCTGATTCTATACGATTGTTCATGAACGATTGGTATGTTTTTCTGATTTTTGTGAGTTTTGACCTGAGGTCATTTTCATGGACTCCACTCTTTAGTATATTGATGCTCTAAAAGTATCAAATGTATTGGACTTGTAGATTTTGATATATCGATCATCGTTGGTTTATGCTGTTTTATGGATCGTTCCTGATCGAACCATATAGATTCTTCCTTTGTCCATAACTCAAGCATACGAACTCCGATTGTCTTGAAATTTTAAATGTAGTCTTATAGGGCCTTCCATGTCATTTTATTTTACTGATTTCATGTTGATTGGGACTCGATCCAAATCTTCTTAACCATCGTCCATAGTCTTGTATATAACTAATCCCCAAGACCGGTAACCATCCGTATTTCGCCAGGTCTTCGATTTCACAGACTTGCCAAAAGGCGAGGCAATATTTTCCCTTCAAAGTATGTCCTGTTTGAATATGATGTTGTTTGAATGATTACAATTTCAATTGTCAGAAAGAGTTTAATACAATTTATTAAATAGTTGCCATCATTTCATTGAGTTGCTTCTTCACTGACAGTCATATCCATTTCTATTTATCATGACTGGTGGTTGATTTCTTACAGTACAAATACCAAATCATGGCTTGTCAAAGATTATCTTGTTTTGTTTGTGATGATTATCAAGCTCTAGAAATCTGATTTGAAATCTTATCTAATGGACTTCAGGTGAGAATTTAATTCTGCCGATTTCAAAAATTGAATTTTGAAATGTATAATAGATGTATACATGTTTATACTTGACCCCGATCATGATTTCACATCCATCGGTCGTTATCAAGTTTGAAAGTTTTTTTATGATCTTACTCGATCGTTATTAGATATAACAGAAACTTCGAATCGTTTAAAACCATCGTTTTAGAACATTCAGTGCAAAAGTGATCGTAACATTTATACTTAAGGAATGATTGGTTTCATTCTTAGGCCATAAAGGATTGGCCTGCCGCCCAATATAAAAACATCTGCACCTAGCTATTTCCACTTCCTTCTCTTTATTTCATATCATTCCAATTTAATTAGAAAAGGAAACGAATTGCTCTCCTCTTTTCCTCCATCGTTCCAAGCAATAACTCGAAATGCTGAAGCAAGAAATCCACATTAATTACTATTGCATTTGTCCCTTCAGATCCCCCATAGATCCAAATTCAAATTGATTTGCATCTTCAAATTCTAATTTAGGCAGGTTGCATTTTCGATTTTATTGATTTTGTGGTGTTCGATTCGATCCATAGAGCGAGTAGAGGTTGGAGGAGATGGAAGCTTCAGCTGATCATTATTGGGGAAGATTGAGCAACCATCTTGATATGGGATGATCATTCTTAAATGTTCGATCAAGTTTTTGGACTTAGTGAATTTGAAGGAGATTGATTGATTTACAGAACATCCAGATGAAGTGATGCAATGCCGACGGTCGATTTGTGATGATGTTGATTCGAACGATTAGTTGAACGTAGAACATGAATGATCGGATGAAGTGATGGAGTGAATGATCGATAAAAGGGGTGAAGTGGAAAGAACAATCATATAGAGTGTTTGAGATGAACGATCGATTGGAGATTAATGATTGGTTGGATAGGATTTGGCTCGACTATTGACGATCGTTGTAGTACGATCATTTACAAAAGATCATTCTAGAACGATCGACTATATCTTGGTGGATGGATTGATTGTTTACAACTAATTTTTAAAATGGAACTCGAGCACATGAACCTGGACTTCGAGATGAGCATTGGCTTTAAATACTTGAATGGACACTTGGACTTGCATATGACTAAAACTGCATATTCGAAAATTCATGACATTTTGAACTATGATGTGAACCAATGCATTAAACAATTTTCCTAAAGCTCATTTGTGACTTGAACATAAAAATGATATCAAACTGACAATCAATCCCAAAACTCGGGCTGAATCATTCCCTAGTGATGTAGTAAACCGGTTGAGACGGTCAGCAATGATGGTCACTTCAGCCAAACTTCGAAGTCTTGTCATCTTTTCCATTTTTAATTCTTTATAACTTATCACCGTATTGCATGGCACTTTACCATACAACATTAGCCTCACTTAGCCCGCCAGGGGAGGTGGGCACAGGTTATTTTATCTAATAATGATTTTTTACTAAGTTTGATAGCGATGGAATCCACATGTTTGGAACATCTTGTAGCTATGTCCACTGGACCATCTTCTCAACACAGTAATTCCGATTCAAAGTCGAGTTCTGCCGCTGAATCAGATAGTCTATCTCCTAGTCATCAATCTGAGCAATTGAAAAGCTCTACTCCACCATTTGATTTATTCTTCACCATTCCTACTCTTCCGGTAAAAATTATCGATCATGCCTATGACACATTAGAGGATATAGTCTCCTTGGAAGATCCACTGGATTCCGTGGCCTCGAAGATTAGTGAATTCGATTTTCGTCGAATCTATGAGAGATATGGGATTTCATTTGACGATGTTCTGGTCCATTCATGGGCGATAGAGCTCATAGACCCCCGAAAGGGTATACTGCATGCAAAAAATTTATGTGCCAGGCTGGATGCATTCCACCATTTAATTCACATATCCGTAAGGTTCTACATTATTTTAGGATAGCCTCGATGCTACAACATCCAAAGTGATGCGCCTCGCTTAACTATATTCACATGGTGTTGATGGAGTTTTTATATTACCATCCAACTACCGAGGATATTCGATTCATATTTACCTTCAAGCAACAGACAAGAAGACTCTTGTTTACATTTTTAGAGTCAGTTAAGAAGTGCTAAATCTTAACAGGCACTTGGAATAAATTAAGCGCTTTCAAAAGAAAACGATTCTTTATGCAGTGTTTGTCTGGCTTCACTCGACGGTGTTTAAAAAGATGTAAACGTCACTCTTCACTTCAATTCATATGCTTATATCCGGGTTGTATCCTAGACTAAGTAGTTTTTTTGGTATTTTATAGGCACTATCCCGTAGCTTGAAGGTAAACTTCTTGAGGAGGCAGTCTCGATTCTTAAGGATGTGCCGCCAGAAGATGGAGATATTGAGTGCTTCCTTATTGATGAACATCTCATCACCTTTAGACTGATGGAAGAAAGCCAGAGCATAGGGTTAATAGAAATCGCTCGAGTTGGAGCAGCAAGAAAACGGGGCGCAGTTGGTCAAAGGAGTAGCCGAGTTGATCCTATCGTGCCACCAATCGCAAGAGCTTAGAAGGTCACCAATATTGACGCTGAGAAAGATGAAGCTGACAAGCCCAGTTGTGATAATGAAGGGTCTAGTCTTGGGGTCGCGAATAAATCCTCGTAGACCCTACAACCCTCCGCTCTTGAAAAATAAATGGAAAGAAACCCGTCTATCGATTTCCTAAGAGTCACCTCTCCAATCAGTCCAAGCCATCATCCACTCCTCAAGTTATTCCAAATGAGTCCACCTCTCTACTGTTTGAGAATTTAGGTGAACCACTTGACTCATTATCAAACTTTCCAATTCCACATGATGTTGAAACTTTTCACTTTACTGATATGAGCATCGATGGGTCGGACTATCCTACCAGAACCAGTGCAGAAATCCCACTTATTAATAAAGAAGAGGTTACTCCTGCGAGCAAAGCTCCAACATCTGGTCCATTGGGGGAAACACAAGTACACTTGCACACACTTGCATTTCATGATATTGCACAGCCTTAATCATGTGCCTTTCAATATTTAAAGTTAATTCACTCGTTGTTCTTCTTTGTAGGAATCATGGTGAAGAAGAGGAACATATTCTAGTCTCTCTTAGACTTATCCCACCAAACTTCAGGCTCATATTCAAGCCAGTATCATAAAGGCGACGGTCGTGAGAATGATCCCAACTATTGCTCCAGTCGAGATCGGATCGTTAGGATAGATGTGATAGAAATAGGTTTGCCTATGACAAACATCAATAAAAATCTATATCCCCTCCTCCAAAGAGCTCAAAAAAGAAAAAAAAATCATCGAGACCTACCTATTGATTCTTCTAGTGGTCCTTCCCTTTCTCTATTTCCTCCACAGCCTTTAGTCCCCTCTCATTATTGGCGACTTAATGATCATCGTCATCACAATAGGCATGTTGCTCCCTACAAGTCAGGCAAAAAAGAGCTGCCATTACAACAACTACCAAGGAGCATGAAATTGATCTAGCCACTCATATTCCATGGTCAGGGAAGAGTTTTTGAACTTGTGCTTTGATGGATTTTTCTTCCCTCCTAATCTAAAAATGGTCCCCCAAAAGGTTCAAAAAATGACTAGGGAATGTGTTACTGATATCCACAGGTAGTATAATATGGATGAAAGCTGAAGAGAAAATGTCCAAAGTATCCTTTGAATGAGTGGTAGAGATAGAAAAACTAAAGCGTCGTCTCAAGGTAAGAGGATCATCGAAACTTTAACAAATAAGCGAGAAGCTTCAAGGAATTATCAAATCGAGGCCGCTATTACGGCTTTAGAGGATGAAAAGACTAGACATCTAGATGAAGTTCAAGTGCTACGTCATCGAAACCATCAACTTGCACTTGAAGGAAAGAAAGTCCAAAAGAGGATAGCTGAACTTGAAGCCAAACTTGAATGTGGGACTAGGGAGAAAGATAAGGCACAAAAGATCAGCCAAGATGCCTGAGAGGCGCTAGTGAATATCGGGCTCGAAAGGGATGCGTCTATTGATAAATCCAAAGATATTGACGTCCTCGTTCAACATGAAGTTGATGCCAATAAGGAGTAAGTTAGAGAGGAAGTAATGAATAAGCTTGACCCGCTATTTGTTCTCTGCAATGCCAATGTTCTTGAGCATAGAAACCTAAAATGACTTAGATATGACTATCTCTACCAAATATTGCGTGCATGGCAATTTCTTGTTGTTGAGGAGAAGAAAGCGCTCAATGTAGCAGAGATTGATCTGATGAGGTTTGAAGGTGAGATCTTACTCGGTTATGAACCTAAAATTTTACACGACCCTCAACTTGTATTTCAGTTAGAGTCAACTACTCCCTCGCATCATGAAGTGGGTGAAAGTTCCAGGCATGTGTAACCTAATGCTGACTAATCTACCTCCAGTGTCTTAGGGTATTCTTAGCACTGCCATGGGTTCTTTCACGGTTCCAAGGTACAATCTGGACAAGCCTCAATATGAAATTCATAGCAAGCTTTTTCCAATTCCAGAACGAAGTTCTGAAGGTACTCCAGCTCATCTCCAGAGCCAGACCGGAGAAGGTATCTCACTGATATCTCCTGTCGTTTAGAAAGTTAGGGTGTTGCCAGTTGATATTTCTAATATTTTTAGCTATGTTTCCTCAATTTTAAGTCATCCGGTTGTAGTTTCTCCTCCTCTATAATTCCATCTAGGTTATCAAGTGCCCGCAAAAGTGTTCGTTATAGTTACAACCTCAGCTACGACAGTATACATTCCAGAAGAGGAGACTTTCACATTTGATGGGCACATGGTGGATGCGTTGTAAGCAAGAGTAGTGATTCACACTGTGAAATCCCTATTGATGATGATGCGGTGATCATATGTAGCTCTGATCCCACTAACATGCTCATTCTAAAGTAGCACATTGAGAAGGGAGAGTCATTAAAGAAAAAGGCCAGGGCCGAGCCATTTGATGTGGACCCTAATGATCCAAATCCGGTCCTGCTTCAAGTCATTCTTCTAGTCGGGTCGATTCCTAGCAGTGAGATCCTTCCTTCTTCCTAGGATGACACTACTTCGATCCTCATATCTAGCGATGTCCCATCGAAAAGCGGTAGAGGTGGTTCAAGATCGAAGAGAGGGTTGGGTGATAAGTCGAGTGGATCCACCCCTAAGAAATCGAAGAAAGACAAGAAGTCTAAGAAGTAGTCGTCGGATTGGCTTGATGCGTAGATAGCTTAGGTTGGTACTCTTTCTCTTTTCTTGGACGTGTTTCTGCGAGTATGGCCCCTACTTATAATTCACATTTTTGGATAAAGTTGTACTGCAACTTACAAGTTTAAAGTGAATAATATATCTCTTGCTTTCGTAGAACTCTTATGCGTATTTGCTTAAGTGATCGAGCTATTAATTTTTTCATTCAATGCACTTATAATTCATTGCTCGTTAGCTCTGATATTGGCTTGATTCATCAATCTCATGGCCTCCCTGAGGTCGCGGCCTCGAGCCATATTCAAATATTAGGCTTGAGCCTTAATGTTACACTGTCGAACTCAGTGGCTAAAAAGTTATGTTTTTCCCCCATGTTGGTGAAATTAAAGTGGATGGTCGAGTTCTATCTTCCCTAACTTCGTTCTCATCATGTCAAAATCAGGTCTAAGATGGTTAAGAAGTAAGTGGTCTTATCACACTCATTATTTATTTATACTCATATCCATGCTCTATGGTCTTGGGCGGTCGTTCCCATCCATTAATGTTTGTAATCCTATTCACACTCTGGGAATTGGAGTTGTTTGGAAGACTGTCGAGTTCAATCTCCCTTATTCAGTTATCTTTCCCCCAAGTATGGGGTTCCTTTCAATAAGTGATCGATCGAACCACGGTCATTATCAAGTCACGTTGACTCCACTATATGGTGGGATTTAGTTGGTCGTATGTTGCAACTAATATGCAATCTAATGATAGGTCACATATATGAAGCAAAATTCAAAGCTTTATTTTCCAAATGGAAAGAAATGACATAATTTTGTCTTATTACATATCTGGAAAATTAAATGCTAAAGCATATCCTAAAACAGCTAAATGAAAGAGAAATAAACTAGGTGAAGTAGCATCATAAATGCTCGCTGTTCTACATCCTTGGGAGTGTGACACAATCAACAGTCGCTATCTTGAAAGTTCCTTCTCCAAGCATTTGTTCAATAACAAATGGTCCTTTCCAAGAAGGATTCATATGCGACGGGAGAGGAAAGACCGTTTTCAAGATGAGATCGCCGATTTCAAAGTTTCTAGGTCGGACTTTAATGTTGTAGTATCAGGTGACTTAGTGTCGTGCATAGCTGCCCTCAAATCAGCTTTTTCGCGCTTCTCATCGAGTAAGTCTAGAGATTCCAAGAGAAGATCTCTATTTGTTATGGGATCATAGTGGGTCACTCAATGAGAAGGAACTTCGAGTTTAACAAGAATAACGGCTTCGAAGCTATAAGTAAGGGTGAATGAAGTATGGCCAGTCGTGGACTTGTGCATGGTTCTATAGGCCCATAATGCTGTTGGGAGTTCATCCACCCACTTTCCTTTAGCCTTTTCCAAATGCTTCTTCATAATGGACTTTATGATTTTGTTCACAGCTTCAACTTTTCCATTTTCTTGAGGGTAAGCAACTGCCGCAAATCTCTTATTCAATATAATGTCGTTGGCAGAAGTCTTTAAACTCAATGTCGTCGAATTAGGTTACATTATCGGTTACTATAGATCGTGGAAGAAAAAAATGACAGATGATGTTCTAGACGATGAAGTTGATTACTTTCTTTATTGTAATCATGGCTAAAGATTCTTCTTCGACCCACTAAGTGAAGTAATCAACTACGATGATGGCATACTTTACACTACCTTTAGATATTAGTAAGAACTGATAATATATATGCCCCATATAGCAAATGGCCATGGGCTGACCATTTATGTCATTTCCATCGACAGAACTCTCGAAACTTTTTCATACCTCTAGCACTTTTTGTGTTGCCTCGCATAATTAGTGGCATCTCAATTGATAGTCGGCCAATTATATCCATAACGGAGTATTTTCTTTGCTAGGACTTGACCTCCAATCTGATCACCGCATTCCCTTTCATGAACTTTCTTTAGGACTTGTTTTATTTCATTATGAGCGACACACTGGAGCAGAGGGATAGAAAAACCATTTCTTTACATAACTCCTTCCTGAATAATTAATCGTGAAGCTTTACGAAGGACTTGTCGTTTCTCATTCCTCCGTTCGGGAAGAGCTCCATGTAGAAAATAGTCTTTAATTGGAGTCATCCACGACTCTTTCTCGGGATCTGTCTCTAGTACCCAGTCGATTTCCATTTGGTTTATACTCGAAGCATCCAATACTTGAATTGGAACCAAGTCCACTTGTTGTGCATCTTCAATGCTAGAAAATTTTGCCAATGAGTCAGCCTCTTTATTTTGATGTCAAGGATGGTGTGTAATATCATAGTATTCAAAGTCGGTTAACAACTCTTAGACTCGAGTAAGGTATGGGGCGATCATTTCCCTTTAGCCCGATAATCTTCCCTGACTTGGTATACCACCAATTATGAACCACAGAAGAATTCAAGAGATTTTATTCCTCGTTCTTTGGCAAATTTGAGTCCAGCAATCAGAGCTTCATACTGAGCATCGTTATTTGTTGCAGGGAAGTCAAGCTTCAAGGTGTAGAAAATTGATCGATCTTTCGAAGTTACTAGTACAATGCCAGCTCTAGAACAACGATCATTGGAGGCTCCATCAGTATACATTTTCCATTGGATGGTAGGGGCTTCACTGCTCTCTGGGAGATCATCCTATGCAGTAAACTCAGCTATAAAGTCCACTGGTGCCTGTCCCTAGATGGATCCACAAGGGAGGTAAATCATGTCAAATTGACTCTACTTGATGTTCCAATTGAGTAACCTTCTAGGCATCTTAAGTTGCTGCAGGACCTATCGTAACGACTGATCGGTGTAAACATTGATAGGATGAGCTTGAAAATAGGAGTGAAGCTTTCGTGAAGCAATCAACAAATAGTATGTCAATTTCTCTTCCTTTAGATAGTTCCTTTCAGCTCCCATTAATTGCTTGCTAACATAATAAACCGGTCATTGGATTCGATTCTCTTCATGAAGTAGTGTGGCACTTATAGCGTGTACCAACATGGCCAAGTAGATATATAATTCTTCATGATACACTGTCTTTGGCAACTTGAGAGGTCTTCCTAAGTGGTTCACCAAAGCTTGGATTGCATCTTTACAATCACGCGTCCATTCAAAATTCCTTTTCCCTCCTCTAATCAGGTCAAAGGAATGCATTTACCGGTAGCTCTGGAAATAAACTAACTTAGAGTGACAACCTGCTCATTCAAGCTCTATACTTGTTTGATAGTCTTTGACACTTGGATGTTGCGTATAGCTTGGATCTTTTAGGATTAGATTTAATTCCATGGGCATTAACGATGAAACCTAAAAACTTTCTTGGTGCAACACCGAAAGAACACTTTAGAGGATTGATCTTCATTGTGTAATATTGAAGGATATCGAACATTTCCGCCAAGTCCCTAACGTGGTTGCTAGGTCATCGTGACTTCACAAGCATATCATCTACATAGCCTTCATCTTCTTTTCAAATTGATGCCTAAACATTCTATTGACTAGACATTTATAGGTCGCTTCGACATTCTTTAAACCAAATGGCACCACCACATAACAATATAATCCAACGTTGGTAATGAAGCTAGTGTGCTTTTGATTGGGAATGTGCGTTGAGATTTAGTTATATCCAGAGTACGCATCTATAAAGGATAGCAATTTGTGCCCCGCGGTTGAGTCCACTAGTTGATCGATCCTTAGAAGTGAAAAATTATCTTTCGAGCACGCCTTGTTTAAATCTAAATAATCTACGCATGTCCGCTATCTCCCATTTGCATTTCCCACAAGCACATGATTAGATACCCATTTAGGGTAAAGGGTGTCATGAATATACCCATTGTCTTTGAGCCTATCCACCTCCTCTTTAAGAGCGGCAGATCTCTTTGGATCCATGCCAAGCCTTTTTGGTTTCAATAGGACGTGCCTCGGGTCAATTTTCAATGTATGGCTCACAATGGCAAGCGAGATCCCACACATGTCAGAGCGAGTCCAAGCATACACGTCGAGGTTTGCTCGGCGAAAATCAGCAAGTTCTTTCATCATCTGGGGGTTGAGCTATGATAAAATCTTTAGGATGCAGGAAAGGTCGTCGTTGCTGGCCGTGATGTCAGTTGTATCTCAACTGGTGCAGCCTTGGTCACATTGGACTCCTCTTGGTCATCACTTGGATTTGTCTCTATAGAATCGACCGTGGCACTCGAGCCAAGGCTCGAGCGCTGGTTATTAATCTTCTGCAGTTTGGATATAGAGAGATTTTTCCACACCCTTACCTTTCTCCTTTCGTTGAGCATCCCTTAATTCAGCTACGTAGTAGGCACATCCGGTCACCTGATTACCATGAACAACTCCAACACCATTTTCTATCAGAAACTTCAAAGGCAAATAGCATAGGGCAAGAGCTACCCAGAACTCAGTTAGGGCAAGTCGGCCTAGAAAACCATTGCATGGAGAGTCTACATCCAAAATAAAAAATGGTAAAATCTGCACTTTCCTATGGTTACCTTCTCCCAACTCCATGGGAAATTCAACGTAACCGACATCTTTGGTCGCAACAACGTTAAAGCCATGAATGCAGGCTTCAAGCGGTTTTAAGTTCTTGGCTTCCATCCTCATATAATCAAAAAAATTTTGAAAATTATATTTATGGAGCTTTTACAATTAACCAAAATCCTGCTAAATAGGGAGGGGCTAATCATGGTCGAAATGACCATTGGGTCGATCGTCGGTGCGTTGAAATTGTTTGCATTTCTTCTTTTGAACACAATGTCATCTGTCATTGTATGTTGATGTTTTTCCGGAGCTCCATCTTTTCTACTTGAACAACATTCATAATTCACATGCTCGATCATGCTAGCATAGCACTCCGACTCATTCCAACTCTTATCAGGTGGATGCATTCCTCGACTACTATATTAATTACTAATCTTCCAACAGTCCGTGCAGGCTCCTCATCCCTAGGCGGTGCTTGTCCTCGGTTGGGGTTAGATATCCCCCACCCGCTATCCTATGAAGCTTTTATGAACTGCTGTAACTTTCTTTCTCAAATCAGTTTTCCAATAATGTCCTGGAGATGCCTGCACTCATTTGTGTTATGACCATAAAATTCTTGAAACTGATAATATTTTCTGGTTTGTTTTTGTTTCTCCGTTGATTCATTCGAAGGCGACTTCTTATACTACATGGTATTGCAGCTGGACAAATGTACATTTTCTAGGGATGTATTTAGTGGCATGTAGGTATCGTACATCGGAATCATAGGCTTTCCTCTTCCATAACCCCCCTTTCGTTCTCGGCTGCTATTTCCGCCTTTCTTTTACAGAATCGGTTTATTTTGGACATTCACTTGACTTTTCCAGAGCTTTCACTAGTTCCACAACATTCTTCTTCTTAGAACCCCTACTTTCCCCATTCCTCAAATATCAAGCTGCCTTTGCATAGAAGCATTCCAATATTGCAGCTAGCTTGTTAGCTAGCCAATTGCCAAAATTAGATTCTTAATCAATCCCTCTTGATACCGCCACTAATATTGCATGGTAACTCGAATTACTGATTTCTGTGACAACTGTATGTAATCTCTTTAAATACTCTCTCAGTGATTCTCTCGGAGTCTGGATCACGCTGACATTGCATATTCAGGGCAAGTTGCGTGCATATGGAATTGCTCCACAGATTTGTTGGTAAATCGTTCAATCTAGAAACCGACCATGGAGGTAATCTCATAAACAACATCATTGCTATTTTAGAGAGAGTAATAGGAAAACATGTACACTTGGTCGCATCATCTTCTTGTGCAAAATCCATCATTCGTTCATATCTCATAGTATGCTGCCCGAGGTTGGTTTTTCCCTTATAGGCAGACATCGATGGCACATTGAACCTTCATGTATGCTCAACGTGTAAGATATTATCAATGAATAGGGTATGGCTTCTGGATATTTCCCAGCTATCATTTGTCAAGCCTTGGCTCTCTCTCACTAACTGTTTAACCATAACCAACAAACCTAGTGTTTGGATAGTCGAAACCAAGTGGTGACCATGTTTCTACCTCACATGGTTGGTCTGGTCGATGTCTATGGGTCGTTCCATGCATTTTTCGTTCAATATCCTCTCGATATACATCATATGCGTTTACTTCATCATCATTCCAAGGAGGTATCTAGTCAGCATTTGCTTGAACTCCAGCATCCAATTGATTGTAGCATCGCCAGTATGTAACCTTTCCGTTATTGGATGAGATCTTCGATCCAGAGAAGGATCGGCACCGATCGTTCTAGAATGATCGACAACGATCGTTGTTGCTTTGTTTGGAATGATTGGTGGTAGGCGAGTTGATGCTTCAGTGAGGTATTCATCCATTCTCCGGTGTCTACGTTTGTGATAATCGTCCAATGAACTAGAACTCTCTAATATAGAGTAATGGGTAGGGTTCCTCCTTGCTTTCCCACGCTGTTGCTGATTGAGTTGGTTCATTAGATCGATATTGGCTTGAATTTGCTAATTCAATTGTTGATAGCTATATACTAGCTCTCTCATCAGATTTTGGAATTCCGCTCTTGTAATAGAATCAGTCAGATGTTGGATATCAATTGGATTGGAAACATTCATATCCACTGGTTGACTACTTAGGCCTCCTTATTGGATGCTAGCATTCTCATTTACTTCTGCATTCTAAGAAGTAGATCTGGTATTCCTAACCATTGTTCATAGCTTTACTTAGGCTTTTGCAAATCTGAATAGAACAAGCAAGCTCCTTGAAAATAATTATGGATCTCCTTTATGGGATTTATGTAATTCAGTAGCAACAAAGGGATCTAAATAAACTGAGAATCAAGCATTCTCAGTGAAAGCAACAAAATATTTAGACCGAAAATGGTCATAAACATACATGAACAGAATAATAGAGTGTTACCCCGCACCTTAGACTGGCTACAAAACGATAGTTGAAGATATTATTATTAGCACTAGACAAGATTATGACCAAGAAGAGACTGAAGATATAAGGGTTTGATGCAATCGACATGTTTCGGTGTTTATGTGCGGTTCGGTAGGTATGGTTCGGTGTGTGCCGCTCGGTCTGAGTAACTCGACACTTCGCTCAGTCTGGGTAACTCAACACACGTCTCCCTATCAAGATCGCACGGCATGCATCGTTCGGTCAGTTGATTCATCGTCACTCGGCATGTATCGCTCGGTCGAGGGAGGTTAGCAAAGATAGCTCAAACAGCTCAGACACATGAGTTTCGTTGTACATGGTTCGGCTAACTCCGGTTTGGCCTAGATGGTTTAACAGTTCCCGCTCGGCCTAAGTGGTTTGATCAAGATGATGAAGGGGAGGTGGCCCGGTGCAAGTAGTTCGGCGCCACTGGGTGGAACTGAGTGGTTCGGTTTTCCACCATTCGGTACGCCTAGCTCAGTGCATAGAAGTTGCTAACTATAGGCTGAAGTACCTTGTTCTTGGGCCTACGTAGGGAGTCTAGCCTATCTTCATGTATAAATAGAGAGGCAGGGGTACAAATGAAGGGACCTTTTTCCAAGGCCACTGGGGAGACTCTGCCTTTTTTATACTCTCCTCTTTTCGATTCAAACCTGTATTTAAGTGATTTATTTACGGATTGTATCTGTATTCAAGTGATTAAGAAAGTAATAAAGATTTTATTCAAAGTGGACGTAGGCAATTACGCTGAACCACTATAACTCTGGTGTTCTCATTTTTGTTGTTTGTTTTGCATTAATATACACCATTTTTCTGTTTTAATTTACTCTCTTCATTAATCTCTCTACATAACTCTACTCAAGGGTGCTAGTGACCAATTTTGGTGCTAACATAGAGAAATAAATGAAGATTAATCTAAATTAAAAAGAGGAGATAAGTAATTATGCAATCAGAGTAAAGCAATAATAGAAACACAAGGATTTATAATTGTTCGGCGTTGTGTGCCTACATCCACTTTGAAGAATTCTCTTTATTGATCACTTGTAAATCCCATCACAATAGAAGAATAATGATAGCATTGCTTACAATGGAGTCTAGAGTAAAAAGCAGTGCCTAGATCCCTTAAATGAAGAGAGAAATCTATATTTATAGGTTGAGACGACGAAATATCTCGCTGGAAATTTGGCAGAAAGCTCTAAAGATCCGTAAGGGCCCACCAATACGATCACATATGCTAATTCCTCATTCTGGATGATCGGGGTTGATTGTTATTTTTAGCTTTGATTGGTGTATGATTGTTCATGATGTCTTATACATGTCTCTAGACCTACTCTCAAAGTTTGGTGTCTTTCTGAGTTGTGGTTTGTGAGATATCAACCAATCTTTATCGAATATGGATCGTTCTGTTGATTCCATATGATCGTTCATGAAGGATCGACATGTTTTTTCTAATTTTTGTGAGTTTTGACCTACGATCATTTTTATGGACTCCACTCTTCAACATATTGATGCTCTGAAAGTTTCAAGTATGTTTGACTTGTAGATTTTGAGATGTTGATCGATCATCGTTGGTTTATGTTGTTTTATGTATCGTTCTTGATCAATTCATATATATTTTTCCTTTGTACATAACTCAAGCATAGGAACTTTGATTGACTTGAAATTTAAAATGAAGCCTAAGGGGCATTCCTTGTCACTTCATACTGATTGCACCTTGATTGGGGTTCAATCCGAATCCGCTTGACCATCGTCCATAGTCTCGTATATACCTGATCCCCAAGACTAGTAATCATTCGTTTTAGCCAAATCTTCAATTTCACGTCCTTGCCAAAATGCGGCATAACACGAACCAAATTCACTACTACAAGTATGTCCTTTAATCTTTTGTTTCCTTTAATTCCTCAAAAACTCTTGTTTATTATAGAAGAAGGCATGCTTGACCATATCTTATGGGTTACATCAAGTCACATGCTTTGCTTTGCAAAGTATAACTTGCATAGTCATCATTTCCTATTACCCTGCAGCGATTTTCGTATGTCTATTATATGAGATATAGTGGAGGTAAAAGAACTCCCATGTGATCACAACCCGAGCCTAGGATGGTGGTATAAGGAAAAGGAAGAATGTTATAAAAGAAAAGTAGTGACATGCAATTGTATACATATTCGTAAGTGACTTTAATATTTATAATATTCTAGTCTTAGTAATATACTTTTTAGAAATAGACATATATAAACTTTGAAAATACTTGTCTGTCTTTGAAACTAATACATTACATATAAAAATAATTTGAATACCTTTCACCTTTTGAAATTATTACATCCATTTTCAATTGAAAGAGGATCATCAATATCATTTGGTAGGACAAAGATGACACATAGAAACATTGCTCCAATATAAATTTGCAGATCGTGGCATAAACGTTCATTGACTCTCACTATAGAAAGCAGTCAAAGTGTGAAAATGATATTGCCTTAAACCATACAAACCACGGTCCTTAAAAGCATTACACAAGGTATATTAGAAAAACATAATGCCTAACCTTTCACTAGAAAGTGATTCATAAACATGCACGCAAGCATAAAAAAAATTACTCAACCATACAACCATGTAGTTTAAAAGTGCAAAGACATGGGTCAATCATCAATAGGAATTGCACTGATCCAAGTAGGATTATTTTGAAATTTGGTTATCTTCCTATTGTTGAAGCATAATCCCACATAAAGTTGTATTATCCTACCGCTTAATACATGTCATACTTTTCAAGGATGATTTGGATATTAGACACATGGAGAAATCTAAAGGTACGCATAAAAGCTAGCAAATGATGTTATAAATCCAGGTGATTTCCACCTACAATAAATAAAATATACTGTAGTGTGAAGAGGGCGAGAAAATAGAGAAAGTCTTGCTCAAAATAGAGAAAGCCTCGCTCAAAGCTCCTTAATCGCTTAGTGGCACAAACAACTATTATTAATCGGCACAATCTCATTCAAAAATACTCAATCACTAGGTGGCTCATCTTCTAATGCTTAATTCATTAGTGCCCATAATGAATGGCCTTCACTACATCGTCTCTCCCTCTAGCACCCAAGGGACACGTTGCTCCCTAGTTTAGGCCTCTTAAAAGGACCGACTGAACAGCCTTCACTGCATCGTCTCCCCTGGTAACCTTAAAAAGAATATGTGTGATAGGAATGATGAATTACATAATATATTGATCTTTTTATTCTTCATTTTTATGAGAATAAAAGAGGCGACCTCATTTGTGTTATATATTAAGATTCACAAGCTTGAGTCGAGGAATGGTTTAACCAAAGACAAAAGGGCTGATTATGATTCAGCTAAATTTGCAGTAAGTCCTATATATAACCGAGTGTGTGTATATTACAAGTCATTATAAATATGAAATATATGTAATGGGGAGATTATAAAGCTGTAATTGATAAATTGCATAATTAAGGAATCAAAGTGACATATGATATTGAAGAAGAAATTTTATCTCTTAGCATCAAAAGATGGGTCATATGCTTAACTGTTACAATGCTATTATTGTTTTTCTTAACCTTTTATCAACTATGTCTTAAAACTTACAAATTATGATGAGTTTCCACACTACAAGACACACACTAAATAGGAATAGGCTGGGATGACAACCGTCGAAGGCTCCGTCGACAAGTGCCAATGACTAGTTATTTTAATTAACTAATTAAATAATTAATTCTTTTAAATTCTTATTATGTTTTAAAAAATATTAAAAAATACCAATTTAATGCTATAAAACAGAATCGATATTTTAGCTTAGCCTTTCAACCTAATGACGGCTTGTGATCAGTTAAATCAACATTTTCGATAATCTACCTTCGTGTAATTCGAATATTTATCTTTATTGAAAATCTAACTTGCACGACCAATCTATGCAACTTTTAGTTGGTCTATTATGTAACTTCAATAAATTAGATTATGCGTAACATTTAAAATAAATTAACTATGGAGTAATCAATTATGAATTGTTAAATGTAGTTGTACAATAAAATTATATAAAATAAAATATTCGATTAAAAAATAAATTTATTGGATCTTATGTCGATCTAAAGTATTTTGAACCTATTTGCAAAACATAATTAAAAAATAAACAATTGTAGGGTGTCAATCTTGAAGTTTAAAATATATAGCCATTCATTTAAACTAAAAACCTTTGTTTGAATTTGTTAGTAAGTGTATTATTTAGATAATACACTTATTAACAATTTGTGGTTGAATGCATGTGAGTTATGTATGTAGAGTTTGAATAATGTTGTAGCATTTGAATTTGTTAATAAGTGAATGTACATTCGAGTAATGTGTTAATAAGTGTGTGTTTTGGAAGTAAATTTAATTAATAAATTGCTTTTGAAAAGAGTATTCAATTCAACTAAATTTTTTAATATTAAGAGATAAATACCTTTGTTATATAGGTGCGCGATTTGGCTCAAAAAAGGCCCAGGTGCACGTCATGCGTCTTTTTGTAGTTTGGATGCGCCTTTTTGCAGTTTGAGGCACCGTAATGCAAAATTCAAATTTTAATTTACAAAATAGTCAATAAAAAATATAAATAGTTAAATGAATGATAAAATATGGTTTAAAAATTAATTTATAGTTGGTATAATAGTAGATCAAACTTATATAAAAGGCACGCAAAAGGCCAAGGCTCAAAAAACCGAAGGCCCAAGTCTTGCGCCTTTTTGTACCTTAGCTACTTTGATAAATATGATGTTAATTTGTGAATAAATGGTAAATATTAATTTAACAAATACAACAACAACGAAAAGCCTTTAGTCCCACAAGGCTTTATTTTAGTAAATATTATTCTAGAAAATACAATAACAACAACACACCTCTTGGATGCAAAGTTATGCATACAATACAAAGAAGTAAAATGTTGTCGAAATTTCTAACATATATTTTTAAATTAGGAAAACTGTTCAATTATTTTCTCGATCATAGCTGGATGTATGAAGACCATTCGAAAGGTTAAGTAAATGAACATTTCTACAATGGTATACATGAATTTATTAGATTCGCTAAATCTAATAATAGAGATGATGTAGAAATTCATTGCCCATATTGTAATTTTGAAAATTTGGAGCATTAGAAACTGGATGTGGTTATAGTACATTTGTGTTAAGTTGATTTTGTGCCAAACTATTATTTTTGGGATCGTCATGGAGGAATATATGTAGCACCTAATTCTATAGTGTTAGAGGAGAAGGTGAATAATGATTATTTTATGAAAAATTCAATAGAAGATATAGTGGAGGATCCAGCACGATCAATGTTCCAAACCATTCAAGCTGATGTTGAAGACGTAAATCTCAAAGAAGAACCGACCAAGGGGTGTGAAATGAATTTATGATTTATTGGATTCTGCTAAGAGGCTGTTATGAGATGGTTGTAATAACAACATCGAATTATTAGTGACTACCGAATACATTACTATGAAAACAAAATTCAACTTTATAGAAGTTGGATTTATAGTAGTTGTACAAGCTGCAAAATGACATATGCCGCCAAATTAATCTGACGTGCATTAATCATTATGAAGTGGAAAATCTAAGGTCCTCTTACGGTCTGCCCTACCAAAAGATAGGCATATGTATAAAAGGCTACATATTGTATTGGAAGATGGTATTACTCTTAGTAAAAGCAGAATATGTAATGAGGATAGATACAAACTAGGAAAAAGGATAGGAAAGAAAGTTCCACATAAGAGAATGCATTATTTACCCATCACACTTCGATGCCAAAGATTATACGTCTTTTATTACCGCATCCCATATGAGATGGCACAATGTGATAACAGAAGAAGATGGAACTATGACATATCCATCTGATGGAGAAGCATGGAAACATTTTGATAAGACTTATCCCATATTTGTTGCAGAGAGCCGTAATGTTTGATCTGGTTTATGTACGGATGAATTTTCACCATTCGCTCAGTTTGGTAGTAATATTCATCTCGGCTTATTGTCATTACACCATATAATTTACCTTCGTGGATATGTGTTAAAAATCCATATATGTTTCTCACTATCGTCATTACTAATCCTAATGATCTAATATAAGGAATCAATATTTATTTGTAGCCATTGATTGAGGAGTTTAAAACGTTATGGCATGAAGATGTTGATACATATGGCATTACTTAAAAATTAATTTTTCTGTGTTTGCATATTTATTATAGACTACTAGTAATTTTCCTACTTATGCAATGCTTTCTGGTTGGAGTATAGCTTGTATCTAGCCTGTTCTTATTGCATGGAAGAAACACGAGCATTTTGTTTACCACATGGAAGGGAAGTTACATAGTTTGATTTTCATCGATGTTTCCTTCACATAAATCATTCTTTTAGAAGAGATATACATAACTTTTTAGCTAACAGAGTAAAGACTGTACAACAACCAGCGATTTTTTGAAGTCAATAAATATATGAACTTGTTAACGAATATCCGAAGATATATGAAACTGGAGTACAAACTAAAATTCTAAGTAAAGCGATAATCCATAATTGGTGCAAATGAAGTATATTTTGAGAGTTACCTTATTGGAAAGGTCTCCTCCTCCGACATAATATTAACGTGATGCATAACAAAAAAATGTGTTTGATAATGTATTTAATATAATTTTAAATGTTAAGGGGAA
The DNA here is from genome assembly GCA_030765085.1 of Allium cepa. Lineage (NCBI taxonomy): Eukaryota > Viridiplantae > Streptophyta > Magnoliopsida > Asparagales > Amaryllidaceae > Allium > Allium cepa. Next base: position 695,537,516 of record CM060940.1, on the reverse strand, counting down.
CTAAGGATGATCTGAATTCAAGATGTGATATAGCATAGTAATGTAAGCTTCCCGAGCTTCATATTAATCCCAATGACACTAAAAAATCCAAAGCATGCTATGAGCTAAACAACAAGCAAGTAAAACCTTTGTTACAGTGGGTGGAAGGATTATAATTTCTTGATGGTAATCTCTATAAATGCGCTTGCTTTAGAAACAATAAATTAAGTAGGTTGAAAAGTCATGATTGCCATGTCATGATGGAAAATTTATTACTCGTAAATTTTAAAGAATTGTTGCCCATAAAAGTATGTAGTATTAAAGCAGAATTAAGTAAAGAGCTTTGTTTGACTAGGTTAAGAGTTAAGCATATTCGTAAACTTGAAGAGGATATCCCTATATTTCTCTGCAAACTTGAAAAAATATTTCCTCTAGGATTCTCTAATGTAATAAATCAATTATATGTTCATCTTAATTTAAAGCACTTCTTCGAGGTCCTGTGCAATATGATTGGATGTATCCATTTGAGAGGTAATATTGAATAGCTGAAATAATAATTTAATTTCAAATTAAAATTTACATAAAAAATTTAAATCGAATCAATTTTGTAATAGGGACTTGAATCATATGAAGAATAAAGCTAGACAAAAGACACAAGTTGAGGGCTCGATTTGCAAATCAAGAAACTTCATTCTTTCTCTCTCATTATTTCAATGACCATTTGAAATTAACATTAGTAATTGTTCCTCCTAATGATGAAGCCGTTAAACAAGATTGCTCTCAATCAACGTTATCTATTTTTAGATAACATGGTCGACCTACTGGAATATGTATGGAGCTATAGTTAGATGTTAGATATTATCATGTAACACACACATATATTCTTCTTAATTGTGCTAAAGTAACACCATTTGTTAGGTAATTGTTATCTAGCTTTATGACCAAGCCATAATTAGATTGATTGGATGAGTCCGACTTAGAGTCATAAAAGCTGAAAGCTCAGAGAGATAGCCTAAAATGCCAAGCATGAACAAAGTCGTAAGGTCGCTGCCAGAACAACTCAAGGCTAAAGCAACACGAGTCCACCCATCTTATGGGTCGGTACCAACCCCTATTTCTTCCACTTGAGGAACCCATTTTCTACCCACTAGTCCTACTTGATGCCAATAGCCTATTTCGCATGTCGTTTTTTTGATCCAATGCAATTCTCCATCAATCTCCACGATTGAAGCTGCGACTCTGTTCTTCCATAACTAAATCATTTGGACATAGAAGCAAGCTAATGCTGGTGCAAACAACTGTGGAATCATGAAGCTAACCGGGTAACAAGCGAAGATGAAGAGTTGAAGACAACCATATTAGCAATTCTATGTGCCAATATCAATCCCTAAACTTGGAGTTGTACTGGGTTGGAGGTATTTTTATGCAAGATTTTACACCCCTACCTCTATAAATTGAAGGGTACAACTCTTTTTAGTATCCTTTTGGCTCTAGTTCTACCCTATTCTATATTCTTGTAATTCTAAAAATATAAGTGCCGGATTTGTACAGACTCCAAAGAAACTTCTGCCTCCAAGTCAAATTTAAGCGCAAAAATCTTAAAGTGGACGTAGGCCTTACTTTGTCGAACCACTATAAACGATTGTGTCTTGTTTGTTTCTCATTTTAATTTACATTTCTTTATATTTATCCTCTACATAAGCTTCTAGGTGTTTATGCCATTTTTGGTTTAAACATTTTGGTGCTTTCATTAAGAGATTTATTCTAAGGCTGCTTGAATTTATCATATATTATAGGATTTCTTAATTCCATAAGATGGATCCAATTTTTCTACCTTATTTTCTACTTCTAATTTTTTTAATAATCTAAGAGAACCTATTTGCAATGGCCACATCAAGAAGTGACCATTCTACCAATTCCAGAGCTACTGCTGAAGTTGAGAACCAAAGTGCCAAGCATGTAGATGAACTTCCTAACCTGCTTAATTGGAGATATAGAATCCATCTGAAGTTGTGACTAGAATGGAGATGGATAGAATGATGAAGAGGATGGAAGATAGATTCTAAGCTAGTCAGAATGAGATGAAGCAAACGATGTAGCAGAGCCTGAGATTACTGAATGAACTGACTCAAAATAGCCACAGAAGGATTAAAAGAGATTGTAGTTCTTTATCTGAAAGTTCCTTATTATCCGAGCAGAGACAGAGGGATATGAAGCAGAAAAGGACTCCGAATGTTGTTGAAACATCGTACCAGGGAGAAAGACGAGCCCAAGGTTTATATTTGGATATCGTTACCGACCCAAGATTAGGGGCTGGTACCAACCCCTCCAATGGTAGGCCAAAAGCCCATTCTTTGGAAGGAGACGTGGACTCGGCTTTAGGATGCACTACTAGTGGTCAGAATGTTGAGAATTGTGTTGCCGATGATGATATTGCTCATGGGAATCAAATAAGGGGCCGCTGGATGAATGGATCTCCTGGAGGCTGGAGAACCTCGGTATTAAGAGCCAAAACGAGAGCGATCGCCAAGCGAACACCCGAGGCGATGCCCGGTTACCACTATTCAATCTACCCTGTTGACCTAAACTACTTAGGAGATATGGTCAAGAGACTTGTTAGCAAAAATATTTTTAGAAGCAATGATGAATGTGGTAACTCTCCCCATCGGATTCCATTTACAAAGAATATTCTATGTGCCAGATATCCCTGGATATTCGCAATGCTAACTATGTTATTGTATGGAGGAACGATGGATCCTATGTAGCACTTAATGAGACATGAATGTAATATGGATTTAGCTAGAGCTTCTGATGCCATGAAATGCTGCTGTTTTTCAATTTTATTAAAAGAAGTAGCTACGATGTGGTTCACTCGACTTTCGTTGAGGTCCATTTCATCTTTTGCTGAGTTATTAAAGAAGTTTGTAGAATAATTCCATTTATATACTGCACGTCAGTAGCATGTGATGTCTTTGTCAAACCACTTCCAAACCGAGGGAGATTCACTGAAGGATTTCTTCAATCGATTTCACATAGTTGTAACAAAAGTTATAGATTCCAAGGATGACATAGTGCTGATGGCGTTGATTAGGGGGATTCATCCTGATAGGAAGTTCAAAGAATGGTTGGTTAGGAAGCCCCTATTGAGAATGGATGCTATTTGTAGAAAAGATAATGAGTACTTACGCTTGGAGGAAGGAAGCAAACGTATACGAAGAACTAAGGTTGGGAGTTCAGCTGGAATAGTGCAAAGCAAAATTACTAAAAAGCAGTCTCGAGCAAGCTTTGGAAATGTGGATGTGAATGTTGGTAACCAAAACAATAATCGAAAATGAAGTGATGATGGGGATAAGAAGAAGAAGTCAGACAACGTGAATCGAATTAGGACTCCTAGGTATGGCAGCTATACCAAACTTAACAACTCGATAAAGAATATCAATATAGCAACTCCAAACACTAAGCAGTACAAAAAACCGGCTCCAAGAGAGTCAACTGAAAAGGAAAGGAAGTCAAGTAAGTTTTGCAGGTTCCATGAAACTCACAAGCATAATACCAATGATTGCAGACACCTATGGGATATGATTGAAGAGTTGATTCTTAATAAATTTATAGCAATATATGAAAGATATGTAGAATGGCGAGCAAGCAAATTCTAACGCCCCTGGGCCGTCTTCCCAATGGGTTAAGATGAGACTGGCGTCGATGCATTTAGGTGGCAAGAAAAAACGATTGGTGATTAATACAATTATCGATGGGTCACACCCAGCCGATAAAAGTCTAGTTTAGATGGATAGATAATTTAGTGCAATAAAACATGTGGAGAATGAAAGCTGCTTCGCTATTGAAGATGGGATTCCAACAACACAAGGCAAAACGATAATTGATATTTTTTTCGAAATAAATATCTTCATGGAGTAGAAGCTCTAATTATTGATCCACTCATGATCGCAGCCACGATTGGTCCTGCTATTGTTCGAAAGTGCTTATTAACTGTGGGAGTTCAACAAATATCTTGTTTGAGAAGGCTTTTGATCAAATGATGTTAGAGGAGAAGGATTTGTAGTCTTATAAATCTTGAATACAGGGATTCAACAGGACGACTACTAAGCCGATTGGCTATGTAGAATTACCAGTGGTACTTAGCGAGGGCGACCGTAAGCGAGTGCAAGTCATGCCTTTTTTGGTGTTGGACATTTACTTGGCTTATAATGCATTTCTAGGCCGACTGGATTTAGGTAAGTTTAGAGCGGCTATAGCACTTTAGTGTTTGACTATTAAGTTTCCTACAGTGAATGGCATAGAGATTATCTAGGAAGATAAGTTAACTGGCCGTGAATGCTATGTCACAAAGCTAAAGGAGGAAAGGCGAAGGGGAAAGGAAAAAATGTAGAGGGGACCATCTGCATTAAGGCTTTGGACACATAGCAACTACAGCCTAATCCCTGGCTTGGGTAGCCCTGTTAGTTCCACGATGACATAGACCAATGTAAAGAGCCAAGAGTAGCACCTTTTGAGTTAACATTTTCTATTTCAGTCAACAAAGATGATCCAAATCAGGTCCTAAAGGTTGGATCGTAGCTCCATGGAAGTTTGACAAAGGAGTTGGTTGGTTTTCTCCGGGTGAACCTGGATGTGTTTGCCTAAACATGCTCGGGTATGTATGGGATCTCGCCGAAGATATAAGCCATGCATTAAATATAAATCCCAAATGTGTCTTGTGAATCAAAAATGTCACAGCCTAGTTCCAAAGAGATCCACTGCACACAAAGAAGAGGTGGATAAGCTAAAGGACAATGGCTTCATCCACAATGCCTTATACCCGGATTAGGTATCTAATCCTGTCCTGGTGAGAAAAGCTAACTAAAAGTGGAGGACATGCATCAACTATTCAGAATTAACTAAGGAATGCCAAAGACAACTTCCCATTTTCGAGGATCGATCAGCTGGTGGACTCAACCACTAAACATGAACTACATTCATTTATAGACGCATACTCTGGATATAACCAAATACCGGTGCCAGATTAGGAACACACCAGCGTCATAAATAACCTCGGACTGTAATGCTATATAGTTATTCCTTTTGGATTAAAAAACAGAAGCAACTTACCATAAGCTTGTAAACTAGATGTTTAAAGACCATATTAGACGCTCGATGGAAGTCTACGTTGATGATCTGGTGGAGATGTTTGTTGTCCTCCGAAAGTATGGAATAAAGCTCAATCCCTTGAAATTCTCTTTCGGCGTTGCATCAGGGAAATTCTTGAGCTTCAATGTGAAATCCTATGGGATTGAAGCCAATCTAAAGAAAATTGAGGCATTAATAAAGATCGAAGCTTCGAAGATGATTAAGGAGGTCCAAAGCTTGGATGCAAAGGTCGCTGCCCTGAGCCAGTTCGTCTCCAAAGCCATAGATAAATGCATTCCTTTTTCAATCTAATTAAGAAGGGAAAAAGGAATTCTGAATGGATTCGCAAGTGTAAAGATGCGTTCAAGCTTTAGCGAATCACTTGGGGAAACCCTCCATCCTTTCGAAGCTAGTGGATGACGAGGACTTATTTATATACTTGGCAGTATCGGTGCATGCTTTGAGCACCGCACTTGTATGTGAGGAAACTTACATACTGCTTGTCGATTGCTTCAAGAAAGCTCCGCCCTTACTTTCAGACTCACCGATCAAATTTTTCACCGACCAGCCTTTACGACAAGTCTTGTAGTGACGTGAGACTTCTAAAAGGCAATTGAAATGAAACATTGAAATAAGCCAATATGATATAACTTATCACCCTTATAGAGCAGTTTAGGGTCAGGCCTTGGCGGATTTCATAGCTGAATTCAGTGCACGAGATGATCCTCTAGAGAACAGTGGTCAAAGAGATACTGGATGGAAATTGTACATAGATGGAGCATCTAATGAAAGGTATTCCGATGCTGAAGTTGAACTTCTCACTCCCAAAGAACACCTGATCTGTTATGCCTTGAAGCTGTAGCAACAAACAATGAAACTGAATATAGGACTTGATTTAGGACTCGAGGTCTCAAAACAACTAGGATTAAAGATTTTACTCATTTTCTACGACTCCTAACTAGTGGTTTGGCAAGTTCGGAAAGAGTTTCAAGAAATAGTAGCAAGATTAGCTCCTTATCTAAATCGGGTCCTTGCGATGCTCAGTGACATTGAATATTACACGATCGTGTATTTCTAGAGAAGAAAATGAGAAGGCTGATTCATTGGCTAAACTGGCTAGTTTTGGGGATGCGCAACTCATAGGCAAGGTTGCGATAGAAATTCTTTTGGCTTTGAGCATCGACTAGATATATGTCGATTGGATCTTGGAAGTTGAACCCGAAAGGAAGTAATGGATGACTGCAATAAGAGATTATTTGCAAAGACGAACCCTTCTGGAGAGAAGGAATGAATGACGAAAAATCCTTCGATAAACTTCGAGACATATCATGTAGGAAGAAGTACATTACATAAAGGGTTTCTCTATCCCTATGCTTCAGTGTGTCACCTACGACGAGTCCAAGTGAGTTCTGAAAGAAGTTCATGAAGGGGACTATGGTGACCATATCGGGGGAGGGGGGAAACCCTAACGAAGAAGATCCTTTGCTACAGATACTTCCAGCAAACTGTTAATCGAGATGCAGCTGATTACACTAGTGGATGCAACAAGTGCTAGAGGTTTGCTAAAATATCGAGAGCCCCACCAACAAAGATTACTCAAATGGTTAGTCCTTAGTTGTTTGAAGTTTGGAGAATTTATATCATCGGCATGTGACGGATACCTAAAGGTGGTGCAAAGTACGCAATTGTTGCAGTTGACTACTTCACCAAGTGAGCTGAGGCACAGCCGTTGGCCGCGATCACCATGAATTTTTTTGTCAACTTTGTTACTTGGAATATCATCTATCATTTTGGAGTTCCATAGGCAATCATTACCGATAACGGGACCCAATTCAACTGATTCGAGTTGAAATATTTATGCCGCCAGCATCGCATAGAGAAGCGATTTGCTGTGGCGGCATATCTCCAGGCGAACAGACAGGCCGAAGTTGTATATAAGATTTTCAAGTCCATTCTAAGATGTAGGTTGAAAAGGCCAAAGACAAGTGGGTTGATGAACTTTAATTAGGACTATGGGCTTATCGAACAACTCACAAGTTAGCCACTGGCCATTCTCCATTTGCCGTAGCCTACGAATCATAGGCTATGGTTCCGATTGAATTGGAAGTACATTCTCATTGGGTGATTCACGACAATCCATGGACTAATGAGCAACTCCTGCTAGAGTCTCTTGATATGACCGATGAGAAGCACGGCTGAGTTAAGGACAGCTGCACGTTGACTCCAAGTCGCATGATATTACAACACTAAGGTCAGGAATCGGACCTTTGAAGTTGACAACTTATTTCTCAATCGAATCTTCCTTGGCCTTGGAAATTTACGCCCAACCATGAAAGGTTCATACGCAATAAAGTAGAAGCTTGGAGATGGAACTTTCAGGCTTGCGAAGATAGACGTGATTTTTCTCCCGAGGGAGTGGAATAGCAAGCACTTATGACGCTATTTCTTTAAATTCCAATAAATTCTTTTATTTCGATTTACACTCTTATTATTGAATCAACTATTACATTATAAATATAATTATCATTAATTTACATTTTATTACATTAATATTCTACAGTTATCATCATTTACCATATTAATTACAATATTTCAATTTCATTAATTCCATTAATTACCAATTTTATTCCTTATTTACAATTATAACCAAATTAACTTTACAATTATTTCAATTGATTGAAATTACATTAAAATAGTTGTCAATAACATCCAAACAACACTATTAAATCAATTCTAATTATTTTTCTCATTAATACATTATAAATTTTAATTTCTCACAATAGTAAAATCTAAAATCTTATTAAATTTAATATTTTTTAATTATAAAAAATACGGGTCGTTACAATCTAGAGCAGGGAATGGAAAGGACAAAGGAAAGAGAGGAGTTAGTGAAGACTTGGGGAATAAAAACGACAAATGATGGAGCCTAAATTGTCAGAGACCTTGGAAATGATATGTCTTGACATTAGGGGGCGGATCCCTATCGGAAACCTCTAGAAGAGTGCCCACTGATTGGGAAAAAAGATCTGAAAAGTTTTGCATCTTCCATGAGTCAGAGGGGAATGAAATGAATGAGTGGCGACACCTTTGTGATCTAATAAAAGAGCTGGCTCGAAGCAACCAACTACAGCAGTATTTGAGGAACCAAACTACGAAGATGTGGCCGAAGAAACAACCATCTACAGCCAACTCATCAAGGAACATCCAAGGATCTTGTACGAGACTCGAAATCACTTCATCAGGATGGTCAGGAGTTAGGTTTGACTCCCTTTCTTTGCTTCTTCCCTTTATAAATTGTTAAGACAATAATAACCTTAATCTGCTTACATGAGTGCAACGTCCAGATTCATCTCTAGGAACGCTCTAAGTTGAATGTTTGAGATGACTAACAAGGACAAAAATAGCCTCGGACTGCCTATACATGTATGGGACCTAGACTGGTCCCCAGGCACGCTTTGAGTTGAATGTCTGGGATGGACAATTAGGATTCCTACTTGTTTGCCTTGATTTGAATATTTGACTTTTTTAAAATTCACATTGAATGTGATGACTGATATTGATCGGTTTAAGTCATGTCTGAAGAGACAGGACCAAAATGCAGGGTGCAAGTCCCTTTCCCGGAGATTGAGCGAATGGACTTCTATGATATTGATCACTTTAAGTCCCACCCGAGGAGATGAGAATGGAGTGCAAGGTGCAAGCTCCCTTTGCTAGAGAACGAGTGGATAGGCTTGTATGAAAAGTAAGCCCCCTCGTCGAAGAGTACGAGGATCAGCTTGCTAGGTCGTTGAGTTCCTTTGTGAGAGAGCAACCGAATTCAATAAGGATCCGGAGAGATCGAAACCCTAGATTAGACAACAAAAGATCCGAACGATTTGGAGAGATCGCATATTAAATTGAATGTAAAATGATTCAAAGAGATCGAACCTTAGAATGGAAAAAGATTTGGTAAAAGGATTTGAATGCCTTCTAATTAGAGTAAAACATATGAATTACAGATGAAAACGTGATGATTTTGATATGTGATGTAATAACTCCGAATGAAATTGTAATGGTTATGATGTATAAACGACACTTAAGCGGACTAGAGTCTTTAGCTATGACATGTTCAAAATGGCCTATGATTTGCAATAGAATCCAAAGGAACTGGATGATTCACCAAGATTAAGGTTTAAGAATAGCCAGAGAGCTCAACTATCGAAGGGAAATTGCAAGAACTTGTTCTTGAGCAAAGAAAACCTACATTCTAAAGGCGTACTTTGGGGGGAAAACGTTAACCTGCTTTTGAGTCAGAGTAGATTATAACTGGACTTAGAAGATTAAAACAAGGATGAAAAGAGTAGAAAATTAGCAAGCACACTTGGATGGAACAAGAAAATAGCTCGGAAAAATTTCAATCAAAAATACACGAAGGAAACAAGTGGGCACCGAAATGTTTTGTATCGACATGTTTCATACCAATTTGTTCGAGCCTATTTTCCTCCGCTCTAACTTCACATGAGTTATTGTCTAACTTTCCCATGTACGTCAAATTGATATCCAAGGGCTTTGGATTACCTATTCCAAGAATCGAAGAGTTAACAGCTAAAACAGAAAAATAAACCAAGCAATGAAAGAAAGATCATCAAAATCAACCAATAATCGATGAAAAAACATAGGATGCCGCACAATGAAGTAGGAAGAAGCATACAAGATAGTTGAAGCGATTCAAGCAAAATAAACAAGTCGGTACCGACATGTTTAGTTAATTCGTGGCACTTTATAATTTTACATGCAACTTCGAGGCGAATTCTGAACTCTTCTACAGGTGGACTTCTGACCTAAACAACCGTTTCTCTATAAATACCAGCCAACCTATAACCAAAACCAGATCTGATCTCTCTTTCCCGACCTTCAGTTCTTTACTCTAGATTTGATCTCTCTACCATTGGTGACTTCTTCCTCTACTTCACTCTGGTCCTTTACTTCTCAAACTCTATAGGAACTCATTGTAAATCTGAGGTCCATTAGGTAGTGGTAAGATCTGATATAACTAGTTGTAATCCAGAGAGTGAACAACTAATAAAAGAGATTAAAGTGAATGTAGGCTGGAGATTATGTTGAACCACTACAAAAATTCTTGTATGCGCTTTAATTTTTTTGCTTCCTTACTTGCTTGATCATGGATTTCTATTCTTTTATATTTTTTAATACAAGAACTAGTGCTTTTGTCTGATAGCTGGGTGTTATTCCATTTTTTGGTTAATATTATCCAAATTGATCATGTAATTCAACATATCTTTTTCCTTTATCTGTTTTGTTATTAACTTAATCCAACTATCTCATTTCCCTACGTTTCCATAGGCTAAAGAATTCACATGATATCATTCATTTCTTTGGTTCTTATTCCGATTCGAGTCTTCCATTTTCAAATTAACAAGGAATATTTTTTAAATTGATTTTCAACTAATTTATATTTCTTTTATTTGGGTTTACTTTTCTATTGGTACATAAGCTATTGCACGTTTAAGATTATGTTAATGAAAATAGTGAGTTAGAAGATTGTAAGAGTAATGTTTGGGTGATTTTTATAATTTTATTATATCATATATCTGTTTATTCATTTCAGGATAATTTATTACAAAATTAATAATCTCTTTTTATTTAGCAATATTTCACATAAATAAAAATGGTTGATTGTAGTCCAAATGACATGCTACCAAGTATTCATGGTAAATATTATATTATTTTAAATGTACCTGGTTGTATTATATCAAAAAATTAATATAGAGGATATTTTCTTTATATCATATATATCGAGAAACTATATCTAACAAATATATTTCTAAATGGATATTCTTAATTTTCTTTGAACTATCATTAATTTATAAATTTTTAGGAATTCTAAATTATGCTCCTAAAAGAATGGTGTCAAATTCCATACATAAACTTTTGATCACCCTGATTGTTTATTGCAAGTAGTATAGGTAAATGGATTATTGAAAATAAACATCATAATATATATATATATATATATATATAACTATGTGCGTGTCTACATGCATGCATGTATGTATATATGTGTGTATGTGTGCATGCATGTGAGTGTGGATGTGTGAACGTGTGTGTGCATCTCATGATATATTATTTGAGATTATGACTATGCAATGGTCATATCAGAACAGATTGGTTATTTAAAGGTAACATTATACTACATATAATAATTTTGGATTTATTCCAATTTTTATTTTACCTTATTTTATAAATAAAATATTCGACTCTTCTGATCGAGTCTATAGTTTAGAAGATCCAAGTTTAAGTCCTAATAAGCTCACTAATCTAATGTATTTTAGAATATTCCGATACCCTTTGATTTACCCTATTCTTAAGCACCCGAGTTCAAATCATATCAATCTCTTTTTATCTAAATATTTTAAAAATACATAGTTCATGTAAAACTCTTTACCTTTTCCTTTAAGTCTTTTCTTTCTTTAAAATCCTATCTAAATCCAAGTTCACATCCGACAACCCTGTTTTTTATAGGTTTTTAAACAAGCAAGCATTATATTTGTCATAATTTTATTAGTTCTAATTTTTGAAATTATAAACATTACAGGTGAAAAGACCAATATCTTTTCTAACACTTCAGTTCGTATTGAAAAGAATGAAAATGTTAAAAGTAACAAATAAATTTGAAACTAAGTGATAATAATAAATTATGCCAAAATATATTGTTTAATAAATCTATTAATCTATTCTATGTGAGAGCTATATTTTTATTTTAAACTCTTTTCTTAGTTCTCTTCGAATAAGATCAAATTTGATAATAAGTTATAGTATAAAAAATATACGGTGAAATCACTCTTTTTATTCAGATTCAACCACTAATATAATGCTTATTTCATAATTATGTGAAATAAGCATGGGACATAGGTGATGGGATTTTATCGCTTTTATTTTTGAAATCATAAAATTGTTGATAAAAAATAACATATTTTTACATTTTATAAGAAGACAAACTAGAATGTAAAAAGTAAAAATTAATAAAAACTACAACATAAAAATTATTAATATTCACAATATAGTGACCTAGAAAAATATATCTACTTGGTTTGAATACTATAACTAGCATTTAAAGTTATTTTCTTAACTCGCTATATTCTCAAAAAGATCCAATATCAACCATTTAACCAATCTTTTAAAATATAAGATATAAAGTGGTAGCATGACTATTAATCTCCATTTATAATTCTCAAATATAAACAAATATTAATTTGGACAAAGTAATCTAACACTGTACATTATGTATAGTTAGATATATATTATTAATTTATGTCGTGTATACTATGAAAAATAGAAAGTCAAGCTTCTTTTCTATGAAATACAAGATTTACAATAAAATAAATCAATAGTCAAAATTTAGTTTTTCTACTGAGGATTAATTTTTCTTGGTCATTCTCTTCTTTATGTCTCCTAGCTCTTTTATTTCTAAATTAACTCCCCTCATTTCATTTTTTTATTCATTCCTAATTTCTCTAAAAGAAATAACCGCAATATAACTTAAATGCACATTTTGAAAATGAAGAAAGAGTTCATCGACCTATACAAAATAAGTATTGATCCATAGTCATCATCTATCATAATATGTGTAATGGCTCGTTTTTTCGTACCCTTTGATCATTTTATGATAGATAATGACTATGGATCGATACTTATTTTTTATAGGTTGATGAACTCTTTCTTCATTTTCAAAATGTGCATTTAAGTTATATTGCGGTTATTTCTTCTAAAGAAATTAGGAATGAACAAAAAAAGTGAAATGAAGGGAGTTAACGTAGAAATAGAAAGCGCTAGGAGGAATTAAGAAGAGAATGATCAAGAAAAATTAATCCTCGGTAGAAAAAGTGAATTTTGACTATTGATTTATTTTATTGTAAATCTTGTATTTCATAAAAAAAGAAGCTTGACTTTCAATTTTTTTATAATAAACACGAAATAAATTAATAATATATATCTAAATATACATAATGTGTAGTGTTAGATTACTTTGTCCAAATTAATATTTGTTTATATTTGAGAGTTATAAATGGAGATTAATACTCATGCGACCACTTTATATCTTATATTTTAAAAAAATTGTTAGTGGTTGATATTCGATCTTTTTGAAAATATAGCGAGTTAAAAAAGAACTTTAAATGCTAGTTATAGTATTCAAACTAAGTAGATATATTTTTCTAGGTCACTATATTTTGAATATTAATAATTTTTATGTTGTAGTTTTTATTAATTTTTATTTTTTACATTCTAGTTAGTCTTCTTATAAAATGTAAAAATATGTAATTTTTTATCAACAATTTTATGATTTCAAAAATAAAAGCAATAAAATCCCATCACCGATGTCCCAGCTTATTTAACATAGTTATGAAATATGCATTGTATTAGTGGTTGAATCTGAATATGGGTGATTTCACCGTATATTTGTATATTACATCTTATTATCAAATTTGATCTTAATCGAAGAAAACTAAGAAAAGAGCTTAAAATAAAAATATAGCTCTCATATAGAATAGATTAATAGATTTATTAAACAATATATTTTGGCATAATTTAGTATTATCACTTAGTTTCAAATTTATTTGTTACTTTTAACTTTTTCATTCTTTTTAATACGAACTGAAGTGTTTGAAAAGATATTGGTCTTTTCACCTGTAATGTTTATAATTTCAAAAATTAGAACTAATAAAATTATGACAAATATAACGCTTGCTTGTTTAAAAACCTATAAATAATAAGGTTGTTGGATATGAACTTGGATTTAGATAGGATTTTAAGGTTAGAAAAGACTTAAAGGAAAAGGTAAAGAATTTTACATGAATTTTTAAAATATTTAGATAAAAAGAGATTGATTTGATTTAAACTCGGGTGCTTAAGAATAGGGTAAATCAAAGGGTATTGGAATATTCTAAAATACATTAGATTAGTGTGATTATTAGGACTTGAACTTGGATCTTCTAAACTATTGACTCGATCAAGAAGAGTCGAATATTTTATTTATAAAATAAGGTAAAATAAAAATTGGAACAAATCCAACATTGTTATATGTAGTATAATGTTACCTTTAAAGAACCAATCTGTTCTGACATGACCTTTGTATAGTCATAATCTCAAATAATATATCATGAGATACACACACATGTACACGCATCCACACACACGCATACACACACACATATACATACATGCATGCATGCAGACACACACACACATACAGAGAGTTATATATATATATATATATATATTATGATGTTGATTTTCAATAATCCATTTATCTATACTACTTGCTATAAAGAATCAGGGTGATTAAAAGTTTATGTATGCAATTTGACACCATTCTTCTAGGGATCATAATTTAGAATTCCTAAATATTTATAAATTAATGGTAGTTCGTAGAAAATTAAGAATATCCACTTAGAAATATATTTGTCAGATATAGTTTCTCGGTATATATGACATAAAGAAAATATTCTCTGTATTAATTTTTTGATGTAGGTGCAACCAACTACATTTAAAATAATATAATAATTACCACGAACACTTAGTAGCATGTCATTTAGGCTACAATCAACCACTTTTATTTATGTGAAATATTGCTAAGTAAAAAGAGATTATTAATTTTGTAATAAATTATCCTAAAATGAATAAACAAATATATGATATAATAAAATTATAAAAATCACACAAACATTACTCTTACAATCTTCTGACTTACTAATTTCATTAACATAATCTTAAAAGTGCAATAGCTTATGTACCACAAAAAAGTTAAACCCAAATAAAAGAAATATAAATTAGTTGAAAATCAATTTAAAAAAATATTCTTGTTAATTTGAAAATGGAAGACTCGAATCAAAATAAGAACCAAAGAAAAGAAATGATATCAAGTGAATTCTTTAAGAAATGGAAACATAAGGAAATGATATAGTTGGCTTCAGTTAATGGAAAAACAGATAAAGGCATGAGGTATGTTGAATTACGTGATCAATTTGGATAATATTAACCAAAAAATGGAATAACACCCAGCAATCAGACGAAAGCACATGGAATAACACCCAACAAACAGACAAAAGCACTAGCTCTTGTACAAAGAAATGTAAAAGAATAGAAATCCAAGATCAAGCAAGTAAGAAAGAAAAAAATTAAAGCACACACAAGAATTTTTATAGTGGTTCAACGTAATCTCCAGCCTATAGAGTTTGAGAGGTAAAGGACCGTAGTGAAGAAGAGGAAGAAGTCGCCAATGGCAGAGAGATCAGATCTAGAGTAAAGGACTAAAGGTCAGGAAAGAGAGATCAGATCTGGTTTTGATTATAGGTTGGCTGGTATTTATAGAGAAATAGTTGTTTAGGTCAGAAGTCCACCTGGAGAAGAGTTCAGAATTCGCCTCGAAGTTACATGTAAAATTGTAAAGTGCCACGAATTAACCAAACATGTTGGTACCGACTTGTTTCTTTAGTTTGAATCACTTCGAACTATCTTGCATCCTTCTTCCTACTTCATTGTGCGGCATCTTATGTTTTTTCATCGATTATTGGTTGATTTTGATGATCTTTCTTTCATTGCTTGGTTTATTTTGCTGTTTTAGCTGTTAACTCTTCGATTCTTGGCAAAGGTAATCCAAAGCCCTTGGAAATCAGTTTGACGCACATGGGAAAGTTAGATAATAACTCATGTGAAGTTGGAGCAGAGGAATATAGGCCAAACAAGTCGGTATGAAACATGTTGATACAAAACATATCGGTGCCCACTTGTTTCCTTCATGTATTTTTGATTGAAATTTTTCCAAGCTATTTTCTTGTTCCATCCAAGTGTGCTTGTTAATTTTTTACTCTTTTCATCCTTGTTTTAATCTTTTAAGTCTAGTTATAAACTACTTTGACTCAAAAGCAGGTTAACATTTTCCCCCTAAAGTACGCCTTTAATGTAAGGCGTACTTTGCTCATGAACATGTTCTAGCAATTAGCCTTCGATAGTTGCGCTTTCTGGCTATCCGCTAACCTTAATCTTGGTGAATCATCTAGTTCCTTCGAATTCTATTGCTAATCACATGCCATTTTGAACATGTCATAGCTAAAGACTCTAGTCCGCTTAAGTGTTGTTTATACATCATAACCATTACAATTTCATTCGGAGATATTACATCATATATCAAAATCATCCCGTTTTCATGTGTAATTCATATGTTTTACTCTAATTAGAAGGCGTTCAAATCCTTTTATCAAATCTTTTTCCATTCTTAGGTTCGATCTCTTTGGATCAATTTACATTCAATTTAATATGCGATTTCTCCGAATCGTTCAGGATCCAATCAAGGATTCAATCTCTCCAGATGGTTTAACTTCCCATCTAGAGTATGATATCTCATCTTTTATTGTCCAATCTGGGGTTTCGATCTCTTCTGATCCTTATTGAATTCAGTTGCTCTCTCGCAAAGGAACTCAATGATCTAGCAAGCCCATCCTCTCACTCTTCGATGAGGGGACTTACTTTTCATACAAGCCCATCCGCTCGTTCTCTAGCAAAGGGAACTTGCACTTTGCACTCCAGTCTCATCTCCCCCGGTGGGACTTAAATTGATCAATATCATAGACTCCATCCGCTCAATCTCCGGCAAAGGGACTTGCACCCTGCATTTTTGCCCTGTCTCTTCAGACATAACTTAAACCGATCAATATCAGTCATCACATTAACTCAAAGCGTGCCTAAAGACCACTCTAGGCCCCATACATGTATAGGCAGTCCAAGGTTACTATTGTCCTTAATAGTCATCTCAGACATCCGACTTAGAGCGTGCCTATAGACGAATCTGGGCGCCGTACTCGTGTAAGCGGATTAAGGTTATTATTGTCTTAATAATTTAAAGAAAGAAAAAGCAAAGAAAGGGAGTCAAACCTAACTCCCGACCATCCCGATAAAGTGATTTCGAGTCTCGTACCAGATCCTTGGATGTTCCTTGATGAGTTGGCAGTAGATGGTAGTTTCTTTGGCCACACCTTTGCAATTTGGTTCCTCAAATACTGCTGCAGTTAGTTGCTTCGAACCAGTTATTTAATTAGATCACATAGGTGACGCCACTCATTCATTTCATTACCCTTCACTCATGGAAAATGCAAAAAAAAAAATATTTTTTTCCCAATCAGTGTGCACTCTTCTAGCAGGTTTTCGATAGGGATCTGCCCCCTAATGTCAAGATGTATAATTTCCAAGGTCTCAATTAAATCAATGTCAAGGAGAATTTAGGATCCATCCTTCGTCGTTTCGATTCCCCAAGTCATCATTAAGTCTTCTCATTCCTTTGTCCTTTCCATTCTATACTCTAGATTGTAACGACCCATATTTTTTATAATTAAAAAATATTAAATTTAGTAAGATTTTAGATTTTAATGTTGTGAGAAATTAAAATTTATGATTTATTAATGAGAAAAGTAATTATAATTGACTTAATAATGTTGTTTGAATGATAGTGACAACTATATTAATGTAATTTCAATCAATTGAAATAATTGTAAAGTTAATTTGGTTATAATTATAAATAAGGAGTAAAATTAGTAATTAGTGGAATTAGTGAAATTAAAATATTATAATTAATATGGTAAAAGATGATAACTGCAGAATATTAGTGTAATAAAATGTAATAACGATAATTATACTCATAATGTAATAGTTGATTCAATAATAAGAGTGTAAATCGAAACAAAAGAATTTATTGGAATTCAAATATAATTAACTAGAACTTTATTACAATTGCAATCGAACCCTGAAATTAGTGTAATATTTAAATATTGGATTTAACATGGAAAAATTATTTTAAAAGATTATTAATTTTTGTGTCATCAAGAATATAAATGGTAAACTTTTAAATTTTGAATTTAAAGATGATTAAATCAATTTAATTTTAATTTATTTAATTAACGTGAAAATTAGCGATTTTGGCCACTGTCTTGTATTTCGATGGAACTAGTTTCATCGAATCTGCAATAGTGAATTATTGTAGGATTTCAAGTTTCGTAGTGATCAGACTTATCACTTGATCGTGCGAGCTTGAAACGCGTAGAAATCAATTAATATAATTTAAATAAAATAATTTGATTTTGATAGCTAAATTCTGTATACAATGGAATCAGGGTTTAAAACTAGTTCCATTGAGTTTAAAAATATCATAAACCTATATTTTGATATACGGGATTACCTACTTTCATTTTAGGGATGAAACGGGTTTTCGGGCCGATGTTATCGTTGTTATCTTTAATACCTATTCCAAAATAATAAATTACGAAATGATAATGTTGAGTCACCATGATAAAGTGATCAATTGTTTGATTTAAAAGTTTAAGTACAACTACCTTGTGAATTAAGTTTCACGATTTGACTATAAGGTGTTTGATAATAAGATTTGTTCCAGGAATGAACATATAAGATATAAATCTAACAGAAAATGATTATGAAAAAGGATAAATATAAAAGGAATGAGAATTTAAATTCAAGTAAAAGAATTGTGTAAATTTAAATTAAGTTAATTAGTATAAGATAAAATGAATATATAAGATTGGTTTTATAAAGTAATCTCTAAAGGATTTTGAAAATGGTATTATTTCACATAAAAAGAGGTATTTTATGATAATTAATTCGATTGGCTTGAAAATAAACTGAAAATAGGCAAGAGATGTGTTGGATGGTAAGCACTTCACTTAAGTATCACTCTTACTGTTAAGAAGATATATTATACTATTGGTAGTACCAGTTTCTTGGGTTGTTTTGGAGTTACACGATCTATATAATTCTCTTTAGTAAAAGAAATAATGTGAATCATTGATTAGTAATCTTTATAGAAGTGTTTAAGTTAAAGATAAAATTTGGACCGCTAATTGCTAAAATAAAGTGGAATTTCCAATGATTTGGGACAGTCGAAAATTTTCGAATCAGACAAAACTCAGAGCTAAGAAATTTGTGAAAACTTTTGGTAAAAGATTGAAATACTTTGAGAAAATAAAATAAGATAAGGATAATTTATAAATATGATTTATAAAAAAAATTCAAGAGTTAAGAATATGGGTGGTTTTAA
The DNA here is from genome assembly GCA_030765085.1 of Allium cepa. NCBI lineage: Eukaryota > Viridiplantae > Streptophyta > Magnoliopsida > Asparagales > Amaryllidaceae > Allium > Allium cepa. Next base: position 695,518,312 of record CM060940.1, on the reverse strand, counting down.
AATTTATTTTTCAAAGCTAGAAAAATAGTAATAACAGTTCCTCAAAAAGGTAATTATAACCTGGAAAATGTTTTATTAATAAATTCCAGCATTAATTAAGAATTTAGGCTTAAGTCTTTAAAATGTTATTGATTTACATAAGTTATAAGATGAAATATACTTAAGATATTAGTTTTATGAAAAAAGTTTATGAAAGTTAGTAAATACATATATTATATGTAGATCATTTGGTCACACAAATTTTGATCAAAGATTTGAGTATGGAACTTTGAGATGTTTACACTGGTCTGAAAAAGAATTTATCACTCGATTCTTGACGGCAAACATTGATGAGGATTTTTCGTTGGGTACTCGAATTTTCTATCATAGTTGAGTATTATGCAAGGAAAACAAAGGTTTATAGCAAAGAGCCTGATCAGAGTCCGCACTACAGGATCGAGGGATCGATACTAGTTCGGAAATAAAGTTTTGCATTCGAATAGGAGATCGAATAAGATATTTCATACAGATGATTTGTGTATATTATATGGAATTAAGTTTAAAGATAAATGTTTTAGGCAAACTTTTGTTTGGGTAATTTCAAGGACGAAATTCTTTTAAGTAGGGGTGAATGTAACGACCCGTTATTTCGCTACTTCACAAATGAGAAATTTCATTTGTTTTAAATTTAAAATGGTTTAAAAAATAATAATTTATATATAATAAATAATAATAGAGAAATTATTTATTCTTATAGTTGATAATTTAAAAAGTATAAATTTGGATTATAAAACAAATCAACAAAAGTTAAGTTTTCTTAAAATAAATAAATGCTTAAATAAATAGGTTTAAATATCTATTTAAAAAGATAAATATTAGTGAAAACATTTAATATAGTTAACAAAGTATATTAAAATATTTAAAAGTACGTTAATAATCTTTTTACAAAAATAACCAATTTTATCGCATTTTGTCAGTTTTACATGCACCGTAAAATTAGAGATTTTGATTATTTAAAATATAAAGAGACATGTTTGAATTTATTTAAAAAAGTAAAAAGTTCATTTTTGAATTTGGTTTACATAAATAAATAGTTTAACTAAAACGTCAAAATATGACCGTAAAACATTTTGTCGAGAATCAATGTTTCGTTGATTAAAAGTTGTCGCAATGTCGTCGCACCTTTACTTTCTTATATATAAAAATATATTTAAATAGTATAAGCACTACTTAATTCACTAATCAAGTTTACTTTTACTAGACATACTTAGAAAATTCTAGAATATAATTAACAAAAAGTAAGCACAAAAAGACAAAAAAGACAAAAAGTCAAAAAGTAAAACATCAAATCGAAACATAATTATTACTTTCTTTACTTAATATCCAATTGAAAATGGCATAGAGTAATGATTTAAAATGTGATATTAAGTGTTGAAAAAAATAAGGTTACTTAAGAAGTAGGTAAGGTTATTTTGGTAATTTGGTAAAGGTATATTTCGGTAACTTACCGCTTCATTTTTTTCTATAAATACCAACCACTTTCTCACCTTTTTTCACACTATTTCTATCTTGTTCTTCTTCCTCCTTGAAGCTCTCTTTAATGGCTTTTTCTTCTCTTCCATTTCCTTACTAACTTTTTTGAAACCATATCAAATCAACTTCAATAACCATCAAACTTTGCCAAAGACCTTAGGATACCATTAAAACATGGTTTAGCATCTAAGAAGTGAAGAAATGATGGAGAAAGTGGTAGAATAGGGTATGGTTGAACCTATGCAAGAAAATGGAGTAAGTCTTGAAGCTCCGGAGCAAGAAAAGAGAAGGAAGTGCAACCGATATCTTTCCAAGGAGCTAGGAGAAAATTCAAGGTGCTGCGGAAGCTTTGCCTAATTTTCGAGAGTTTGGAAGAAGATGTCGATAGCATTAAGCAAGAGTTTGGAAGAAGATGTCGATAGCATTAAGCAAAATAAATGGAGTAGAAGTTGATTAGTTGAAGTTTAAGTAAAATATTGTTGCATCTGAATGTTGGTAGAAAGAATTGGTTAAGTTCAAAGGTGAGTACTCATATTTACTAATTAATCCATGACCTATTCCAAGTATAATGATTTGAAAGTTTAAATACGTTGAATGACTAAATGTTTGATAACTTGGTTGCAAATTGGTTGATTATGTGGTTGATAACTTGTTTGATAAATGATAAGAGAAATGATTAGTAATTAACCATAATTAAATGAGAATTTAATCCATACAAATATGTGTATGGAAGTTATTTAGCCTCTTAATGATTTTAAATAAGTTAAAATAGTTTAAATATGGTTCAAAAAAATTTGAAGTGTTTCGGATAATTTTCGAAGCAATTCACAAAATTGGTCAAAATTGAGCTTATCGCATAGCGGCAGTTCGTAAATTTCGACCCGTAACTTCAAATTTATGTAGAGAATGATTTATAAGTCGGATTTCTCGAAATAAAAATTCTTTCATCCAAAATGATAATACTTTTTTAATGAGGAAAGAAAATCAAGATTTCATTAAGTAGATTTCGAAATATGTCCAAAATAATTTTCTAAAAATGTCGCGGTTTTACAGTTGGAAATCCAGAAAATGATTTCTTTATAAATGATATTTTTAAATGATTAAAAATATGAAATAAATTTGAAAAATCTATTAAAATGGTTTAAAATATATTTGGAACAGGAAATATGAATATTCAAATATTAAAAAGTTGTTAAAATCAAATAAGCTTATATAGCACTTTCCACAGCACTTTTATGCTACGAATTCTATAGCATTTTGATTATGAGTTTAAACGTAATGATATTTCCTAAAATCAGTTATGAATATTCTTAAAAGAATAATTAAGTATTTTAAATGATGATTTGGAAGTTTAATAAATCATAACTAAAATGAAGACTAGTAACTGACTATGCGGAAACGACTAGTACATTTGTCCCGCCTGTAAGATCTGGGAAGATAAAACAAGGTGTTTAACTAAGGTTAGGGATGGAGCAACCAGTGTCCTGAACTTACCTGGCCTATGTTTTCTCTTTTTAGGCGAGGGGTGGAATAAATCGAAAGAAAAGCCCGGATGCACTAAGAAAATCATATTTTAGGTTTTTCCAAGATAAGAGAAAAGAAATAAACTTTTCAATGTTAGCTAACTACTTAGCATCTTTTACCGATGATTAGTACGAAGGAACCGGGATCGGATTTGATGATTCCTATCCATAGAACCGGGATCGGATTTGGGTGATTCCTATCCGAAAACCACTTTAAATAATTTTTGAAACCCCATATGAAATTAGCATCTTTTTATCGACGATTAGCACGAAGGAACCGGGATCGGATTTCGTGACTCCTATCCGAAAAACCAGGATCGGATTTGGGTGATTCCTATCCGAAAACCCCTTCAAACTAATTTTTGAAATAAAACTTTTTGATGACAAAGATCATTGATGACAAAGATCTTCATGATGTAGGATTACTCACCATCAGTCCTTGGAGGTAAAATTTACTATATCTAAAGTGGCAGTAATGTTCTGTTATGAAAATATTTGATCACAAGAATATGATTTGAAGTTAAGAAAGAAAATCTTTGATTATGATTTAATGAATGGTTTAAGAATATTTTCCCTAAGTTAAAACTATAACTTTAATATAAGAAATCTTTGATTAAGGTTTAATGAATGATTTGGGAACATTTTCCCTAAGTTAAAAGTTATAACTTGAATATAAGAAATCTTTGATTAAGATTTAATGAATGATTTGGAAAGGTTTTCCTAAGTAAAAGAGAAAATGATTTGGAATTGTTCTAGGATTTAAGAAAGGTTTAAATAGATAAAATGATTTGATAAATGAGGCTTAATGAATCCATATACATTTGAGAAGAAAATGAAATAAACTGAAAAGAGTATGTCTAAGAAACATATTAGGTTTAAGTAAAAGATGATCTAATTGATTGATGATTGATATCCATATATAAACTTGACATCTTTAAAGCGATGATTGGCTTCGAAGGAACCAGAGTCGGATTAGGGTGATTCCTATCCGAAAGCCACTTCGAACTAATGTATATGTTCGAAAGTGAAGACATGTTGAAGATGATGATTATTGAAGACCGTGGATCTTCATAGCGTGAGGACTGCTTGTTGAGCATGCTCTAGGTCGCTCCCATTATAGAGTTCTTTATAGCAATGGTCTCCCCGTTGTGGAGATTTTTCAAATTGCAAGGACTACTCGCTACTTGTGGTAGTAGGAGAGTGCCTTCGGTTTCGTTTAGTCCCAGAATGAACTTGTATGGATGAATGTCCGACATTGCATTTCTGAGACATAAATTTTGACTTTTACAAATGTACATCTGCTTGGTGGCAAAGAAGGCAACTTCTCTTAGCTTAACACCCTTCTTCGAGACATACGAGCTCAGAGGTTGTATGCTTGTGGGAGTCAAGTAGTGATCAAAGGAATGGTAGTGTGACATTCAAAGTGGAACCGATTATGATCAAAGCGTGGTTTTGTATAAAAAGCATGGCTTTGAAGAAATTGATCGTAGCTTCTCGTGCCTCATACCCCGGTTATGATGGGATATATGTTGTCTAATAGACGCAAATTCAGAATAAGTAAGTGTGTATGGTGGTGTCAAATACGTTTGGCCCTTTGGGGGATGCGTCCCTTAAGGCATTTATTGCACTATGTGGATAGTGTGGTTAGCTTGCGAAAAGCAGGGAACTACCGATTATCAATTGCAATGTAGCAAGCATAATTCCAAGTGATTAGTTTGAGAAAAGCGATTAAGGCACCGTGGAAACTATGTTTGTTATGCGTGGATCAGAGAGAAGGCCACTAGTGCCCTATCATTTTGGAAATCAAACCCTAATACGAGATTTATGGTTATGATTGTATTCCCAAAATAGCTGTAACGACTTGCAAACATTTCAGCTACCCCCTTTCTGGTATCATATATTCTGTTCGGTTTATTCCGTTGACCCAGTCTGAATACATTCCGTTTGACTTTGTACGGGTATTGATAACTTATTTGAATAAGTTTATTTGAAAAGTGTTTTCAAAAGAATGTCATTAAAAATAATATCAAGTGTATTTTGGTATGAAGTGTTTTGGTTATCATAAGGTAAAAGCCTGTCCGTGTTTATGTGTGGGCATGGTCTTAGGAGATACCCTTTTTTTAAAGGTTTTGATAACATCGTCATGATCTATACATTTTAAATTTTGAGTATCTCACGCTGGTTTATCAAGCCTGACCGGGGTATTTTTAATACCCAGGTCAGACCTGAGTAGTTTCAGGTTTAGTTGAAGACGGTTGGAGTTTCCATAGGAGTGCTGGAGATCATCATCATCGTATGGACGCATTCTATTATCTCCTGCATCTATTGTATTTGGATTGCTGTTTGTTAGCATTTTTAAGGGCAAGTTATAACCGTCCAGGCTGAATCTAGGTTAGACTCCGATATTGTATTTAGAATTTTCCGCTGTAAAGGTTATTGTTGAAATAATATATGTTATTCCATTCGTGTGAGATTTTGTTCTATCTTTATTTTCTTTCTACCCTTAATGATCTGTCTTTTCGTGCAATTTGAGTTAGACATGTGTGGTTTATTGTCGACTCAAAGGGTACGAAAAAATGGGCCATTACAATAAGTTATGCCTCTACGTTCACTATCACTTTCATCTTTTTAATGATTGCAATATTTGTTTTACCTATATTATTTTTATTTATATCAAAGACATGAAGTTAACTTTAATCTTCCTAATCAAAAGCAACTTACTATTTCCTTTCATCTTCTTAATTAGACTCCTACATATCTCTTATACGTTATTTATTAGTTTCAGTCCATTACCTTTTAAATTTTGATTCATTTCCTCCTTTTTTGCTGCACCTTCGAGCAATGTTCATTAGTTAAAGAAAACTAATGTCCAAACCTAATATGTTCAGTATGGACATCAAAGAGAAAACTCTGTATTTGCAACCCAACAACACAATAGTACATTCTTATCCTTTATTTAGATTTATTTATGGTTTAGGATTTTAGCATTTTTATATTTCTTTAGGGTTACCTAATAATGACGAGTAGATGAAATGGTGAATTAACGAATCTTCATATATCGGTGACTTATAACATTGCTAGAAATATCTAGGAATGTTATTTAGATATTTTCTTTTTAGGTATAAAACTTAGGCAAATTCTATTCATACGTCATTAATTGTTTTACCTACACCATATTTTTTATAAAACATTAGACAGAAATGCCCATATTTAGGAAATAAAAATAAAAATCAATATTAATGAACCATAAATTCATAGTATAGTTAAAATAATGTCTTTAATAAAGTAACCATACATCATCAGTTGAACTAAATTTAAATTCCTTTTAGGCATCAAATTCTACTTATAAACTTTCAGGTTTTAGTCATCACGGTCAATTTTATCATTTTTCACTTCAGATTAAATTTTAAAATTATTATCGAAATCAATATGATTTGTAGAGTGCTGAATTCTTCTCTAACTTTTACTTTGATTACTTTAGGTTTAAGTTTAACATCAAATTGAAATAGATTAACATTTTAATATACAAAAATTAAATTTTGCAAAATATAAATGATTAAATAAATTTTTTTGATGAAACAAACGATTAAATAATTTGAATTAAATTTAAGGTATTTGAATTTAAAAATTAAAATTTACTAAGGTAAATTTGAAAACCTTGTTTTGATTAGTGCATGAGAGTGAAAGCTACTGAAATGATAGGGCTTATTTTATCTCAAATTAGGGGCGATTTTGTAATATGTGTGGTGTATATTAAGTAAAAAATGGCGTAACTAATTTTAGTAATTTTTTGATGTATGTATAACAATTTACAATATACGAATAGAATTTACCTAAAATTTATTCTTATTATTGACTTAGCACATCTATTTTTTTGGAAAATGTATTGGGTCCATTTATGTATACATACATATATATACATGTAACTATCAACCAACCAATCTAAATTAATTTGTAATTCTCAATTACAAGTCATGAAATTGTAAAATATATGTTGGATTGCTCTGTAATAACTAATTTGTTTTGAATATTTTTGGTTAATCTGCCATGTTTGACATCGTTATAACAAAAATATATTTTGTACATAACAATAAAGATAAATTATAATGAAAGGAATCACATCAACTTCAAAATATGTTAGAAACATAGATTTCATGCATTCACTGATGCTAGAAGCACTAAAATAAATTTATCTTTTAAAAGAAGGCAATTACATAGGGATGACATTTGATTTACAAATGCTAAAAACCAAAGCTCCAATATTTCTCTTTAGAGTTCAATATAAAATGTTGTGTATAATTTTTAGTTTAGAACATGTTATTCAAATACTAGGTATTATTTAGGTTACATAATTCGGTAATAATTTAGTATGCTTCTATGCAGTTAAAGTCCTACTAAAGCCTCACTAATACCCCGCTAAAGCGCTTAGTGCATTTTGACCGTTATGCTTTTTTCAGTTTAGAGCTATTAAATAATAAATCCACTTAAAGCCATGCTATTTATCGCTACTTCCGCTAAATGATTTTTATTACTTGGTTAGAAACTTTAATATAAAAAGTTTAGTTTACCAGTTCTCTTATAAACCAAATCAAATATTTTGGGTATGGGTCTAAATTTAAGTCCTAAGCACTGAGCATAAATTAGAGCATTATTCTATTCACCAAATTTGAACAACAAAAATCATGACATTCTTGGGTTTTGTAATATAGGAGTAAACAATGTTTCTTTATTCTCCACAAATGATGTGGGAATGAGAATAAATCAATTTTGAAGATTTGATTTTATCTCTAACAAAGACCACCTCTGTAGTTTTTCGATATCCTCGTTTTATCCCAGCTATAGCATATTGCACCTCCATCACTATAAAACTATTAAGCAATGTAACTGCGCAAGTCTATACTATATGATGAAATTTCTAGAAGACATTTATTTTCCATTTTTGTTCTTTTATTTTCTTACATGTCCTTAGTCTCATTCATACAATGAAGGATGCAACTTATGATTTTCTTATAGAAGTAAGACTATAAAACAAACACATGTCACCAACAACTTTATCACATTTTAATATACTAATACTAATATTCACTTCATGTTACATCTTCAATGTGACAAACTCATTGTATTATTTGCTTATTTAACATTAATTACTTGCTTCATACGCACCATTGTATCCATCACAATGATGCTTTGATTTATTATGTTTATATTACTTTAACATGTCATGTGCCTAGCATGGGTTCACACCCGTTTCTAATATTTTTTCTCTACTAAAAATTTATAATCACATTTTCAATTTAAAGCCAAATATGAAGAATTTACCCAAGACATTCTGAACATTCCATATAGTGATCCCTACACCTTTTATATTTGATACAAGGAAAGTGTTTTGAATGTAAGAGATATGTTGGACTAGGTAAAAATTTTGCTTGAAAAAAAAAATCAAAGGGATGTAATGGACATTTGACTCAAGACCTCTTAGGAATGATGTAATAATTTCTTTATAAATATCTTATTAATATACATTTTACTTTATATCAGTTGTTAAATTGAAAGTTCCTTATACTAACAATTAATTATAATTCATAGAACCTAGTTGAATATTTCTAAAGTCCGAAGATTGTAATTTTGTAAAAATAATAAACAACACTAATTTATTTTGAAAATTGGTATAGTTTATTTGAATAGGGTTTTATGGGCTAAGCCTCTAACCATGATAGAAAATGTAATATTTTTATATAGAAGCGTTAACCAGCTTTTTAGCCAAAACATATCTCAACTGGACTTAGAAGATCAAAAACAAGGACGAAAAGATTTACGGACTTGGAAGTACATTTAGAAGAGCTAGAGAAACAACTGGCAGAGTTTCAACTGAAATGGAACTAAGTATATAACTCAACACAGAGTCATATAGGTCCACACCGACCTATTTATTCAGAATATTCGTCCTTTCAAACTTCGTATACCTTGCATAATACTCCAATTACTCAGTATCAAGTTATTTTCCTAGAGTTTGGACGCCCAATTTCAAGGATTGATGAGAAGAAAACCAAGAAAGCATGATAACTCAATCAATAACAGAAAGATTGCTAGAATGAACCAAAAGTTGATAAAAAAAGATCCTAGAATGCATCAAGTAGGAGTTAGAAGAGCAGAGCAGGTGAAAAAGTTGGATTTGCACCACAAAAGGTCGGTACTGAGTTAAATGACTCGATATCAAGTTATCATTTTTATTCATGGGGCTCCAATCTATCTTGTACAACATCGGGCAATCTTTTGGACCTCAGTACAAGTTGCCTTCTGGCCCACTACTTCTGTTTCTCTTTAAATATAAGCCTAGCTACAAACAAAATGGGATCTCTAGATTTGGCTTCACACTCCTATCTTTTTCTTCCTCGGATACTTTGGAAACTCCATTGGAAATCTAAGAACCACTATACTGTGGTCAAATCTGATGTAACTAGTTGTAATCCAGAGAGAGAATATCAAATAACAAAGATTACAAAGGACGTAGGCCGGAGCTTACGCCGAACCACTATAAAAATTCTTTTATCTCTTTTGCTTTTTTGTTTTTTCCTTTATTTTTACTAGAGATGATGCTTTCATCCGATACTTAGATGTTTGTACCATTTTGTGCAAACAACAAGTAACATATAAACTAATACATTTAGCTTCATCTTCTCCTTATATTTCTTCCACTTTCAGTTTCCAGAGTAGATCTAAGGCGGTTCATGGACCATTCAAATATCTCTATTCTTTACCTTTAGCCCCTTCCTCTCTAGTAGTTGTTGTTCTAGTTTTGACATGTTGGTAACTAAATTTTTCTTGATTCTTCTTGATATGATCTCTACATCTTTGATTACTGCATTATTGAGCGTAAATTTTGATTTTATTTTCCTTTAAAAGTGGGAGAGTTCCTTTTTTCCAAATATGCCATACAGTGGAAGTCAAAGCAATTTCCACCAATTCCATAATTAGCTTTTAGTTATTATTCTACATATGCAGGTACATCATTTCCTCTAAGGTATTTTCTATATCTTCCATACACATGCATTATATTTTGGGTACCTTCCACACATATTACAATAATTACACTCAAAAAATAAATGATTATTAGTTCCCCATGTAATTTATATACACTACATCATGAACATCTATTTATATAGTCCATCTCTGGTTAGAAGCTTAAAGTTGACCACTTTGTACATTGTTAAAACTACTTTAGTGCTATTGCATCTACTTTATTACATTTTGGCCCAATCTTATATTGCATAATATGTTCCTATACTTCCCCAAGCCAATTTAGCAATGAACTTATCTTAAGGAGTGTTTTTTCAAATTCGTTTATCTTTGTCCCGACCTGAATATAATGTGATTTATTCGGTTTCTTATTTTAAATTTCTAGTTCTTACTCGCCTATCACATTTTTCTCTCATTTCTTACAATTGTCTTAGCTTGCTGATTTGGAAGACCATGCATTGAAAAGTACTTCTAACCAAGTCATGTAAGGAGGTTATTACCTTTAATGAGAAGCTAAGTTACCGAGTATGCATATAAATATATTAATAAGCTAATTGATAAATTTGCAAAAAAAATTCATTGCCTTAAGAACTTTGGCATCGAACATAAAAGAATATGTATGTCAGACCAGAGTCTCGTCTAGAAAACATCAGAGGGATGAAGCATAATAGTTTTCAAGTCCCATATGGTCTATATCGGCGTCTTTCACCTAATCAGTTCTCTATCATACTGTCCATGATCGTGCGAGCCAAATTTACTCTTATATTCCCAATGATGGCATAGGCGGCTTTTCGAATCAAGGGATATTTTTCATCGAAGTTACTTGTTTTGGGGACTAAATTATATTTGAGAATTCTAATAACAATACGATCAAAATCGGTGAGATTTAAAGTAGTCCAATTCACATTTTGTTATTTTTTGATTGGTCGAATTATATGTTCATTGCCCATTGCTAAATATTATAAAATAACCCCTTTGGAAGAAATGCATAAAATTGCATCCAAAATCCCGTTACTAAATTGAATATCAATTACATTAACACTAATGTGAACTACTTGCCCGTTATCTTCTTGACCAATTTCCAAATTCCATAAAAGTGTCCAATAAATCTTGGATGGATGTCTATCTCAAAACTACTCATGTCTGTGATGTTAACTAGTTGAGCCCTAGTTAAGAGATTGCTAATATCATACAACAAAAGCGAATTGAGACTTATTAGTCTTCTGCCAAGTGATTCACCATCATTATGGTCTTAAATTTCTTAATGTTCTCTCTCTTGTTCTTGGGCTAACCATTCATCTTATATTTTATAATTTCTTCAATAGATCAAAAGCATTAGGAGGAGATAGGTCTCTTGCATTATCATGTAGTAAAAAGTAGTGATTTTGGATGAAAAATTAAGGTATCTGGTAATTTTTTAAGCTAGTGTTAATGACGTATGAGGTAAAAATCGAGTTAAGGAAGTAAAAATGAAGAGATGGAGTGAAAAAGTAGAGTTTAAAGCATTCTTGGATCTATAGAATTCGTCACCAATAGATTGGTCTAGAAGACATAGGCGTACTGGTGTGCTTTATTTTTGTAGGTTTTAGCCTTGAATTTATATTAGTTTATACATTTATATTTTATAACTTTTATCATAAAGGGACAACGTTGAGTGTTGGGCTAAGATTTATTAGTATATAATCTTATACATTATGCTAGGAATATTTTAAAAAAAAAAATTAATATCAGTAAAGTTATGTGTGTATTTGTGCATAAAAGTCACATATACTTGAAAGACAATACATACATATATAAATATGTACAAATTTTACGTAATTTACAAAAAATATTAACATAAATTTTAATTATATATTTTATTTTAACCTTATTGTAAAATTTTATACAATAGTTTACTATTAAAATTATTAGGTTCTTTTAAAAGATTCTTAATTTCTTGTAATATATATATATATAAAGTTTTAATTACATTTACAAAAGTTAAAAAGATTTACTGAAATGTAAATTTATCATCCTCATATATATTTAAACTTATTATTATTTGTAATAACTCCAAATTTCACCGTTTTAATTTGAGAATATTTAATTAACCTTAAATATTCAAATAAAAGATTTTATAATTAAAATAAAAATCTTTTAAGTAATAAATAATGATGGTGAAATAGTTTTCAAATTTTGTTTGCAAAAATATTTAGTTTGAAGAAAAATTTAAAATGTGACCGGAATTCCTTTTCTGGATTTCTGACTTTTCGTCAACTAAAAGTTGTCGAAATTATTGTAACATTAGTGTGTACACTATGATATAAATTTACACATACATTTATGTTTAGTTAGAATTTATAACATTTACATATATGCGCGCGCACACACACACATGTGTGTGTGTTTAAGTATGTAATATGAAGATGCTTATGGAAATATGAAAAGACTTATGGTGAAAAATATGACTAAACCAAGTACAAAATTACATTTATCATATGTTGAAGTAAGGTACAAGGAAGGGGTTATGATGGAGGTGTGAGTTAGGGTGGAGGAAGGACAAGTTGAGGTGGAGCAAGGGGAGTGGAGGGCAAAGTACAAGGGTATTTTGGTAATTTACTTTATATATTTCATATAAAACCAAGTTTCTTAATTTATCTTTCATTTTATTTTACTCATTTCCATTCTCATGACAACTTCCATCTTCTTCCTATAATCTTTCACGGCTTCAAGTCTAAATTGTTAAGTTAAAAATTCTTACTTTCTTTGCTTCCAAATACATAAAACATTTGTTTAAATCATTCTCCTTTACTACTACAATTCTTTACTTAAAAAGCAAGCATAGCTCCTTCAAAAACACTCAAGGACGAACCACCATAAGCCCTAAAGACCTCCAAAAATCACATTTTTCCAAATTCAAAGCATAGTTCTAGGTCATAATCAAGTTTGAAAGGAAGATTCTTTGATTTAGTCGACTTTTGGTGAGAATTATCACTTGCTACCTTAAGATTAAAATTTTAAAATTTATGAAAATTATTTGCTCATTACTAGTTGAAAAATATGTTATTGTTTGGGTAATATGATGTAAACTTTGATGTAAATTCCTTGCTTGATTGGTTGATATGGTGTTGCTCTGTATGGATATACATGTGCTTATGAATGTTGTGATTTAGATTTGAAATAGAAATTAAAGTTAAAAGGGCTAGTGAGGGTCGAAAATTAGGATTTTTTTGTGGTACATTGTGATGGAATATATATATATATATATATATATATATATATATGTACACACACACTCTTTTTTAAGTTAAAATGTTTTAACTTAAGAATCTTATTGGAAAATGTTTTGAAATATATGTTAAATATTTAAAAGCAATTATTTATTTATTTATTTATTTGATGATTAATTAACTAATTAAGGTAATTAGTATTTAATCATTAATTAAGTTAGGCTAATTAGTACTTAATTATTTTTAAGCAACTTAATTATAATTTGTTAAATAATAAATGGTTAGTTATTATTTAATTTAATATTTAATAAATAATAATTATTTAATAAAAATTAATTAGATTATTTACTTAAAAAGTGTTTAATTATTAATTATTAATTATTTCTAATCAAGTTAAATTTAAGTTAAGATTTAATTTAAAACTTAATTATGTTTTAATTATTTTAAATCAAGGTTTATTTACTATTTGAGTTTTAATTAAGGATTATTTAATTAATTAATTATGGTTGATTAATATTTAATTATTATTTAAAAATCATATATTATTTTTTAATAATTAATTAAAGATTCGTTTATGGTTTAATTACCTATTTAAAAGCTAAATATTATTTAATTATTTAATTAATAGTTAATTATTGTTTAATTATTTAAAGGTTAATCGTTACTTAAAGGCTAATCGGTATTTAATTAAGAATTTAAATGCTATTTAATTATTTTTAAGTAAAAGTTTAAAGATTTAAAACCATTTTATTTGCAAAATCAAATTTAACCAACTCGCTTGCAAAGAGTATTTTAAATCTAAGGGATTTCTTTGTCAATCACCTATAAGTAACTTCATTGAATATGAAACCCAATAACATTCTGCTAGTTAAGTTATATTTGACATCTGTTGGTGGAACCAAACACCATTCTGTTATTATATTAACTTGGATATGTGTTTAGCATAAAAACTCCGTTTTCTATTATAGTAACTTAGATATTTGCCTATATGTGATTGGTTGTTATGTGTTGTTTCCTTTTACGTATCTGCTTTTATATAAATAACCATATTATAACTTAGAGAGTTAAACTCAATTAATAAGAACCATTGTGGTCACTAAGCCTTTTTCCAAAACTTGTGAAATCTAATATTTCATTTTATCTGTAACGGCCGGGGATTTTCGACTCTCGAAAGTCGACATTTATCCGTTCACCATATAAACTTCCGAATATTCAAGTGCCGGAAATACCAGGTCATTAGGGTTAAAGAAGAAAGAGATAGAAGAAGATAAAACAATATCAGAGTCTTACAATCGCAGCGGAAAAAAATACAATATATAATAACAGCTTTTAAATACAAAGAATATGTACTATTATATGTACATACCATTATCAGAGTACAACAATCAATCATCACTTTAGATAGCTTATTATTTGTCCTTACACAACGAAAATACAAATCTATGGAAATACGCCCCGACATCCAGCTCGTCTCCTGAGCTCCATAGCATCCTGAATTTTTACATCTCGGTCTGACCCGACCATCATAATAAACAACACCCGAGTCAGTCTGGAAATCTAGCATGAAAATCACACACAATTGGATTTTTTTTTTTTTGAAAATCCTTTGAAATAAAGGTATCTCATAAGACCGTGCCACAAATAAACATGCCAGTTTTTGACCTTACGATAACCAAAATATTTTTATCAAATTCATCTGACATTATAATAGTGTCTATAGAAAGTAAAACAGAATCTAGCTGACATGCTTGCATCTCACGTTTCAGCAATAGTTAGGCACAATCAAAACCGTACAGGTGCTTATTGGAGATTGGATTCCATACAATGGCAGGGCTACTGGGGTACCGCCTGTCACAGTACCTGGCCTAAATTAGAGTACCGAGGACCACTCTCGATCCCTTGCAACACAAGACCGGAGCTACTCCTTACTGGATAGTCCGAATAAGATCATCCCAAGTTTGGAGTGACCAACCGCCACACAGCCAAAATAAAAAGGGACCTCTAGATAAGGCAAATCTTACCCTACTTGGATGCTACCCACTTAGCCTTGCTGCACCTCCTCTGTTTTAGCCATTCCCGGTTGATGAGGCTTGAGGCTGTGCGTTACGTTTTTAGCACACGTTCACTTGGAATGCACACCGTCCTCTAATGATGATGTTCTGATAGCATTCGTCCATACAAGTTGCCCTGGGTCTAGACAAACCGAATCACTATCTTCGTCATCTTCACGGTCTTCATTCGCTACGTTCAAAACTGGATCGAAGTGGTTTTTGGATAATTAAACCCGATCCTGGCCTCTTCGAAACAATCAGCGCATCAGTCAATATTGATAGTCAGTTATTTAACTATCAAATAACATTCACAAGCAACCACCAGGCCTTAAATAATTTTCCTAAATTATTTATTTCAAAATTACTACTCAAGATATTATCCTCACATGTCAACACTTTAAAAATAGTTTTCAAATTCCTTTTTATTCCATAGAATACACTTAAACCTTTTCCCAATGCTTAATTTATACACTTCATTAGTTACTTAACCCCTGAAAATATTCCTTTATCCTCTATTTTCTTTTCCTGAAATAATTTACAATTTTACTTGTTAATCTCCAACCTGTTTGACACGAATTCTATAAATCCCAGAATTCCTTAATTGATTTCCTTTAATATTTCCAAAGCCATTTATGCTTGCTTATAATCCCAATTTCACTTCCATTTCTTTGTGAATTTTATTTCACCCTCCGGAGTTTTCTTATCTTATGCTTTAGCAATTTATTTAAGCTTCCATAATAACCTTACAAGATCTTCCTCTAAAATCTTATTCCATTAAATAACTTCGCCTCTCATATCAAGAGGATTTGTAAATGAATTTTAAAATACTTGAAAACATATATGTCTATAAAATAAGAAAATGGTTTATTTTCAAAATGTGGTTTAAGGTAAAACTAAAATATCAATATCTCAAAAGTATTAAAGTTCATATCCAGTTGCTAATTAATTTACAAAGTTGGTTTATAAAATTAGAGTTTATCTCAACAAAAGTTTATTTATAGAAAATCCAATATTCCCTATTTCCATTTATAAAATCCTCTGGATTCGTATCCCATCGATCTTATCCAAATTATCACCATTCTCAGATTTATATTCCATTATTTCTCTTCCAACGATTCCCATAACTCGATAAAAGTTCACACCACTAACTTATATTTTCCACATAACCACTAATATCTTTTTATCTCATTTATAAACACCGTTTATAAATTTATAAACTCCATTGAGTTTTCCATTTATTTTTAAAACCAAATTCTTTATTTATAATTCCATTCTAACATTTAACCTTTAATAAAATTCCGTTTTATTACAAATCCATTTATTGATTCCGATATCCCATCCAGCCCTTATTAGATAATTTAATTTCAAGTCGTTACTTAAACAATTTACAAATGGTTAAGTAATACAAAGTTAACTTATATATTTCTTTGTTCTTCTTAATTCCCTTTTTAATAAATCAAATTTCCAATATAATTAATTTCTTTCAAATTTCCCTTTTAAATTCCTTCACTTAATTGTTATGGTATTTAAAAAATATCCAGATTCAATTCACATGCTATTTGACATTTAATAATTCAATTCCCATACAATCCATATTAACTTATCTAACACATCATATATCACATATATATGAACGATAAATATTCTTGAGAAATCCTGTTGGATCCCTCCAACCTGTTTTTCCTTGCATCCGCAGATGTTAGTCAACAAATAAAATACCAACCCCACTTCAAAGGAGATATCGTGGTATATAGGGTCATCCGCTATATGTGTGGCGCATAGGGTCTCATTCGCTATATAATGCAGAAATATCAATCACTCCAATGCTAATTTATATACTACTATTGTATATAACAGATAATTATTTAATTCACCTAAGCACATCCAATAATTTAAATTTAATCATTTAAATTGAACTAAGGAATCCATATGAGTGAGAAAATCTCACATTTATTTAATTTGCAGCCCATTTCCATTCCGGCTTATTTCTTCACGTTTAGACCTTGTATAAACATTGGATGACTTTATTAATATTCGAACAAATCGAACAATCAATTACTATTTAATAGATTTAATTGAACTAATGATTTAATTTAAAAAAATAATTAAATTTTAAACTAATTTTCCTTTTAAAGATCTTTTAGTAACAAAGATCTTTAAATAAGTTTATCAAACAAATTAATCACCTTAATCCATTTTTAAAATAAACTAGTAAGTTTAATATGTGTTTATGTATGTTTTATTTTATTTTAAAAATAATCTACATTGGTTTTTAAAAATCTATTTTTATATAAACTCTTATATTCCAAAATCTTATATAGATTTTTTACCTTTTTACTGTTTATCTACATTCATGTATATATAAATTTTCTGAGTACTTATATATATATTGACTACTAAATTTCCATAAAAACAAAACTTATTTAAAATTAAACAATAAGATTTTAAATGTGTAGGTATATATATAGACTTATACGTGTATTTCTTTTCTGTAAACAGCAAAATGAAATTTACTTTACCATGACACATTTTTTTTCTTTTTTTTCTATATATATATATATATATATATATATATATATTAATAAAAGAAACTACCTTCACTGCCTAACCACGTCTCGCTTGCTATCGCCATGAATCGATCTCGATTGGAGAACGAATGGCACGTTCGCCATACTCAGTCGCGCTTGCTTGAGAACAGAAGGTTGCCCCTCGTGCGTGCGCTCTACCTCTACAAGGGGCTCTCCTGCAGCCGCCTCCCACCAAATCGCGATGCGCAGAGCTCGAGTCGAAGAAGAACTAGCGGGACATAATATAAATGGACGAGCGTTGGGTTTTGATGTCTTCACTTTTGTGAATGCCGAATCCATTGAATTGGAGAAGAATGAGGCACGCGATGAAAATAAGGAAGGGGAATATGATTTAACAGGCACGATCTTTATTTTTTTCGCCTGCCATTTGTTTCTATTTTATTTTTTTGAGTTGTGAAAAGTTTGAACTTCGGCTGCTAATTAAAGGAAAAGGGAAGATACCTTGCATGATGAAAATGCCTTGCTACAATGACCTACTACAGTGATTTAGAGGTGAAAGCAAAAAAGCACCAATGGAAAGAAGTTTAAATTTAATTCATCTTGATTTGCGTAGCTTAAAATCTCCACCTCCCATCGAGGCATGCCACTATTCATTTATAACGTTATACCCTTATTTCGAATGCAATGTAAAAGGTTTTGAGTCCTAATTCGATCTTAGGGAGAAGATAGCTTTTTGGACCGGTTATTATATCGAATTTTCGATATAAATTTCAACGCGTTACATACCGTACAACCATAGGCCAACTTTGGAAGCTCCGAAATTTAAAATTCGATAATAATAATCTATTACGGATCCAATGGAACTAGTTTTGTCGAATTTCGAGACTGTGTCTCGAAAGGCTATTTTTAAATGTCAACTTAATTGATATATTTTGAAATTGAACAAACCACTGTTAAATTCAATTTTAACCCATTTATTGTCTTCAGTGGTTTCAATATAAATTTTATAAGCCCTTTGATATATTTTTAACAAGCTTGAAACTCCAGATTCAATATTTTCTTTCCAAATCTCCAATTATTAAATTCAATAATTTAATTATCCGATAAATAGTTATATTTGAAATTCAAGCTAAAAATCAACACTTGAATATTTAAAATCAATTAAATATTCCAATGTCAAATATCCAAAAATTCCAGGTAGTTACATTATCCCTTTGATAATGGTTTAAACTTTATTACATTTAAAAATATTTAAAGAATAATTTGGTAGTTATTTTATTAAAGGTGTTTGGAGTAATTTGATACTTTTTGATGTGATTTATAAGTGAGAAACCTTTCACAAATGTTTTGTGAATATACTTATGTCAATGAGATAGGTATATGGATGTTTTTTATAAACACTTTTGAAAAGAAGTTTTTAGTAAATTAAAGAATTATTTTGGGTCTTAGTGGTTGCTATGGATAATTGAATCTCTAAATTTTTATTGTTTGTTAATTTGATAGTTAAATAAATGATCATCAATGTTAACCCGTTTTGACTAAGGAAGTATGATTATATATTCGAGTTCCTCGGTGAGGACTCAAATACTTATTTCATACTTCCAAAGAACCGGAATTGAGTCAGTCGGAAGTTTCCTCTTAGTTTGGAGACACTGGTTTTCGGATCTATCCGAGCCACTTTAAACTAATAACATTCGTGATAAAGTATGATATGGAGCTAAACTGTCCATCCTGAGAGTGATTTTAAAAAGAAAGATAGTAAAATTTTGAATGCTTGTTCAATCTCAGAACAACTTGTATGGATGAATGCTAGCATTGCATCTTTGCTTGGAGTGCATTATTAGCAAATCAAGATGAGATGCTAGTAGAAGAGGTAGCAAGACCTCACAAGCCTTACAACCCGTAGAAATGGCAAAAACAGGACATGCCGTTGAGCTATTTGGTTAGCTACCATTAGGAGCCATCATCCCATTTTAGATTGTCCCTTTTAGATTTGATTTGCGTATAAGCACCGTGGTAGTAGAAGGCCTCGGTGTCGAAGGGTTGAGGAAATCCGGCTTGTTATGTTAAAAAGGCAG
The DNA here is from genome assembly GCA_030765085.1 of Allium cepa. Lineage (NCBI taxonomy): Eukaryota > Viridiplantae > Streptophyta > Magnoliopsida > Asparagales > Amaryllidaceae > Allium > Allium cepa. The sequence goes on along the minus strand of CM060940.1, from coordinate 695,498,394 downwards.
TCCAGCTCTATATAGGAGAGGGAAAGATGTGTCTGTTGCCCTCAGGTACATTTTCTAGAGGTGCATCATCAGAAGGTTGTCCTTTACCTTACCATAGTATGGAATCCAATCTCCAATACAAGCAATTACTATTTGGGTTGTGCCCAACTATGTTGGAATGTGAGATGCAAGAAGTTCAGCACTTTTATATATTTACTTTGAACCCTTAGACATTATTATAATATCACCGGATTTTATAATATAATACTTCAGTTATCGTAACGTAAAAACCCATCGATGTTTATGTGCGACGTGGCCTTATGAGATACTTTTTATTCTAAAATGTTTTTAAAATATTGTAAGTCATACGATTTGTTTCAAGCTTTTCTCACACGAGTTTTACCAGACTGACTCGGGCATTGTTTTCTTATAATGCTCGGGTCATCTCGAACATATTTTCCAGATTTAGCTGGATCCTTTAGAAGTTTCATGAGACGAGCTGGACTCTCCAAGACGTATTCCTGTATCCTATATCCTTTCGCTCTTGTCGCTTTGTTTTGATTTGTATTTATCAAAAATTTTAAGGCCAGAGTGATATAGATTAGTGTTCTCCGATATTGGGTATAATAAAGATGATTTCTTATGTAAAGATTCGTTCATATTATATACTACTTGTCACGATGTGGGATTCTGTTCTGTCTTTTTTTCCTTCACCCCAAATGACCTATCCTTCGAACACTTAAATGATCGGTACACGAATACCAAGGCTGTGTTAAGTAGTGTCCTTAGGTGTATGAAAGTTAGATTATTGCATTATTATAGAATTAGATTAAATCTGTTAACAAACAATTTCCAAGTTCTCAACATAATTCAATATAAGTATAATCATTTAGTGGTTTAGTAAATATATTTGCAATTGAGTTTTTAGTTTTTACAAACTATGAAGAGATATTTTCCGTTTTAAAGTAGTTTTGTAGAAAATGGTGTCTTATATTAATGTGTTTAGTTCCTAAGTGATCAGTTAGGTTTCTAACCAAATTAATTTCACTTGTGTTATCGCAGTACATAGGTGATTTTCTTAAATTTACACTAAAATCTTTAAGAGTTTGTTGCATACAAATTATTTGAGTACAAGCTAAAGTGATTGAAATATATTCTGCCACACAAGTGGATAAAGCTACACAAGTTTTCTTTATACTAAATCGTGAAACGAACGATTATCCTATAAAGTGACATATGCCACTTGTGTTTTTTCTATCTATTCGACTCCACTGAAAACAACATCACTATATGAAACTAATTCAAATTGAGAACATTTTGGATAGAAACGACCATAATCTTTGATTCTAATTAAATATCTTAGAATTCTATTAGCATAACATAGATGTAACTCTTTTGGATTAGCTTGAAATCTAGCGCAGAGACACACAATCATCATTATATCAGGGCAGCTAGCTGTTAAATATAGCAAAGATGCAATCATACTTCTGAATAGTTTCTGATTGACATCTTTACATTTTAGTCTTTATTTAAGTGAATAGTTGTTCTTATTGGCATTGGCTTACTACTCATGTTTTCAATACCAAATCTTTAATTTAATTCTTTATAATATTTTTCTTGCCAAATGAAATTTGTAAACCTGAAAAGTAATTTAGTTCTGCTATATGGGACATTTCAAATTCTTTTCTCATTATTTCTAGAAAATCAGAGCTGGTTTTTAACCAGATGATTCATCATCATTATATATTTGGACCACTGATAAAGCATTATTTTTATGTTGTATAAGAAGGATTGGGTCAATTTTACCAATTTCAAAACCAAAGTTAAGTAAATGATTTTTAAGTTTATCATAGCAAGCACGTGGTGCTTGTTTTAGACCTAAAGTGCCTTTTAAGTTTAAAAACGTGATCGAAATATTATTCTTGTTTAAATAAAGGTGGTTATTCTTCAAATACATTTTCTTTGATTAGAACATTTAAGAAAGTGCTCTTTACGTCCATTTGGTACAATTTAATATTATGGTGACAAGCAAAAACTAGTAGAATTTTAATTGTTTCAAGGCATGCAATTGGAGAAAAAGTTTTGTCATATTCAATCCCTTCTTCTAGTTGAATCTTTGACAACCATTTGCTCATTTTCATCATTTTTATTTTATATACCATTTTCTCCAATTACAGATTGATCATTAGGTCTAGGGACTAATTCCATACATTATTTTGTTTAAATTTATTTAATTCCTCTGGCATTTTTAAAATCTTATATTCATCTTTATCGGCTTCTTTTTAGTTCTTGGGTACTATTGGTTTTTTGAAATTGTGTACCGGATGATACTACATACTACAAGTCTTTAATAGTATACAACATACTACATATCAATATATGTTCGAATCATGCCACATAAGTTTTAAAACCGTGATTCTCATGCACCAATGTCGAAGTTTCTAACCATTAGGACAATGATGTGGGTCATTTGATTTAATTATCTTATAGTTAAAACTTTTGTACTTAAACCTCCTAAAATATTTTTAATAGGGTGTTCTTTTAGAATTTTTCAGTGATCTTTGTTTATGTTTTGTTCTAAAGGTTCATTTATTTATTGGGAATTCCTGTGACGTTCTATTCTTTTTTTCTACAACATAATTTTGCTATGGTGTTCTCGAGAATTTTTTTTGATTATTTCCTTTTAGTTATAGAAATTTGTAAACATCATCTTCGAATTCCCTTCTACGATCATGTCTAATATTTTAACTTTTAAATCCTTTAAATTTTGAATTCTTTTTACAAAGTATTTTTACATTTTGAAAGTGTCTCTTTTATGTATCAATAACAAGGTCCATGTATATCGTGAAAAATCATTAACTATTGCAAAAACCTATTTGATTTGATCTATTGTCCTAACTTGGACTAGGCTACACAAATCTAAGTGAGGTAATTCTAATGGTTGTTTAGTTGATATTACTTTTATAGATTTAAAATACGATTTTCTTAATTTACCTTTTTAAGAAGCATCACACAGATTACTTACTTTAAAATTCATTTTGGAAGACCACTTAAAATTTTGGGTTTTGCCAATATATTTAGTAGGTTAATGTTAATATGACAGGAATGTTTGTGTCAAAGCCATGTATCATTAGAGTTTTCTACAAGGCATATGTTATTCATTATTAACCTTAATATTTAAAACGTAAATATTTCATTTTTTAATCCTTCAAACATTAGCCTTTCGGTTTGGTCAAAAATATGACATTTTTTCGAAACTAATTTTAAAACATTTATTATATAAAATTATAATATTTAAGAGGTTATGTATTAACTTTTTAACTAAGAAATCATTGGTAATCAAAGATGAATTCGGATTACTATCATTGTTGACGTCACCTATTCCGACGATATATCCTTCGGAATATTCACCAAAAGAAACAATGCCTCCATATATAGGATTGATATTCATTAGCATGTTGGAGTTTCCTGTCATACGATTGGAACATCTGCTATGCAGAATCCATCTTTTCCTTTTGAAGGTGAGTGGATACCTGCAAAAAGTAGATAAAATTATTTTTACATACTTCCTACGTTAGGTTCCTAGGGCAATGTTTAGTTAACCACACTGTGAGGGTTTAGCAGAACGTTAAAAGAATAGTAGACATTATTTTGAACATCTAATAAGAATTATCTATATGTTTCTTTCTAATTAGATTGCTAATTGTCATTGGAACCCTATCTTAATTATCTTATTTTGAGAAATTTCTATTTCCTTTTTAGATTTGTTACTCGATTTTTTAAATTGTATATAAAGAACTATAATTATTTTGAGTTTTCTTGTTTTCATTTTTGTTATTAATTGGTCTTGAAGTTTTTTTTATCAAATTTAATAAATTTTCTTGATGTTTATTAAATTTTGAAACAGTTGTCGAACGTTTTTCTTATTTTTCTTTAAAATCTAAATTTTCAAATTTTAAAATTTCTATATTTGACGTTAAATCATATTTTTCTTCTAATAACTTAACTTTTCCATTTTTGTATGTCCCAAGCTCATTTTCAAGTACAGTAATTATATTTGTCAAATTATCAAATAAACATTGTAAACTTTCCAATTCTTTACTTCTTTCATGTAAATTAATATATTTTTTTAAATATCATTTTATTTTTTCTAAGAATCAATTTTAAAATTTAGTTGTCATTGGAACATTTCAAATCTTCATTTAAATAATTTTATAAATTTATTCTTTGGATTAATCTACTTTTTTTTGAAATAAAATTTCAGTTCCATTTCCAGCAGCAGATTTTTCTAAAGATAATTTTTGATTATCAATAACTTTATTTTTTTTCAAGATTTCTATTTTTCTCTCTAGTTTAGTGCAAAGTTCAAAAAGCTTAATATATATTAAGTTTGATTGTACCTCATCCTCGGAAGCCATGAAACAGACATTTGTTTGCTTGTTATCGGTATCACTTTCCAAAGAAGATAATGAATAAGAGTCATCGTATATGCCTTGAAATGCTAATTTTTTTCCTTGTTTTATTTTTCATATTTATCTTTTCTTTTGAACTCACTTTTTCTATTATTCTGAATCAGATATTCCTTTATTATGTGACCAAATTTATTGCATCCGAAGCATTTTTGTCTAGAATAGTTATTTCCATTATTTCCTCTCTTTACTTGCTTCTTAAACATACTATGGTTCTTTGCAATGAAAGCCATTTCATTTTTGTCAAGTTATGAATCATCTTCAATCTGGAATGCAATAGTCTTTTTCTCCTAATTCTGCATTTTCCTAGCCTGCAAATTTACTTCTTATGCAATATATTCCTGATTTAACTCCTCAACCTTAAGTGTGAAAGATCATTAGCTTCTTCGATTGCTAACACTTTTCTTCCCTAATCATTGGTTAAAAAGTTTAAATTTTTTGTGATTGTGTCAAATTTTTAAAATTCAGATATAGTTTCACCCAATCCTACAAGTGCATGTGTGATATCTTGAAGATGAGAGTGCATATTAGATAGTTTTCATTTTCTTACATTTTATAATTTTGAAATTAACTTTTTAAGAAGACAATTCTAGATTGTTTAACTTTGTTTGTGCAATGGTGAGTAACTTGTAATGTGTGCCAAATACCATATGCAGTTTTACAAATCATTACTCTAGTAAATCCATTTTTGTTAAAAGCATGAAATAATATATTCATAGCTTTCAAATTATTGGTCGTAACAATCTTTTGGTCAAGAGTCCACATATTTAATAGTGTAGTTATACCAACATATTGAATTCGTGCAGTGTCTCAAATATCAAGGAAGTTTGCTTCAACAAATTTTCAACCTAGTTTACCAAAAATTATAGTCACTTCCAGTAAATAGTGGGGGTCGTGCGGTAGATTGATCATCAAGAAAAGCGTTTATATGTGCAATATTAAAAATTATTAAAACTATGTTACAACTTATGAATGATCCTACTTTGACACCAAATAAAGTTTACTTGACCGTATATATAGATATGTTATCAAAGTACATGTATAAATATATTAATAATCTAACTAAAAATAATAAAGTAAATTAAAAGAACTTGGTACATTAGGGTTATTATATTGGTTTGGATCACCGTCCTACGTCCAATCCCAAAATCATTATTCATGCTTTTAATTACTAACACCCTCACTTCACTCAAAGGAAGCGGTCTATACAATGCCTGAGCGATTAAATAGGTCTTTCTACAAACATAATACAAAAGTGGTCTTCGGCAGTAGTCATGTCTGAGTATAATGATTTTCGAATGCAATACAATGGTTCTATAACTTAACATAATCTTTTATGGTTGAACTTATGGTAGTTTTCAAAGACTAATATTGTAATCGAATTTTCGCTGATTTCAATGCATTTGGTAAAATATGGCTTAGAGATCAAAGTACAGAAGCTGAAAGAAATTCTTTTTGAAATCATAGTCTATTTATAGGATTATAGAGCTGTTAATCCAAAAAATGGATCAACCCCTAGAAATAAGATAAAAGCACCAATTCTAGTAAAAATAAAGGAAAACTCAGGAAAAGTGAAAGCAGACACAAGAATTTTTATAATGGTTCGGTATAATCACTGGCTTACATCCATGTTAATCTTTTTTGTTTGTTCTCTCTTTGGATTACAACTGCTTATATCATATTTGAACATAATCTAGTAGATCTCAGATTTGCAATGGAGTTTCAAGAGTGTTTGTTGGTCATGATACTAGGTATTTACTGATCTAAGTTCTAGAATAGAAAATAGTAGCTTTATAGGTGACTCTAATGGAGGATAGGTAAGATGTGAAAATGAAGAGGTCTTCGGTTAAAGAGATCAGATCCCGAGTGGAGAGAAGAAGAAGGTTCCCTTTTGGTTGCTACTAGGCTTGTATTTTCATCCACTTGAGTAGCTCTAAGTCCTTTTCCTTCGTCATTGAGTTGACTCTTGTGATCTTCTAGATAGCACTTGAATTGTCCTTCTTTCTTGGCTTTCTTCTTGTTAATCCTTGGAATTGCTACTCCATTACTGGAAAATCAGTTAAGCATAAATTATTGGAGTAGCATAAGAGGTGTATAGTGTTTGGGAAGTGAAACGGGAAGGATCCATACATCGGTACCGATCTACGATAGTTCGGTGCTGAGTTATGGCCTTAGCCATTTTTCCATCCATTTATTTGGAGTTTAAATTTCTAGTTCTTCTGCTCGTGTTTCGAAGTTCATGAATCATTTCATTCTCGTTTTGATCTTCTAGGTCTAGTTGAAATCTGCTTTGCTAAAAAGCAGGTTAACACTTTCCCCCGAAAGTATGCCTTTCGAATATAAGGTGTGCAAGTTCCATCATCAATCATTCTTCGATAGTTGAGCTCTCTAGTCTTCCATCGATCTTGATCTTCGTGAATCGTCCAGTTCCTTAGGATTCTCTTACAAATCAAAGGTCGTTCGAGCCAATTATAGCTACGGGTCCTATTTTCTGCTTAATTTTTGTTCATACAAGCATTCTAATTTTATTTGAAGTTATTACATCACATAGAAAAATTGTCTAATGTTCAACCGAGATTTTTCTGTTTTATTCTGACCACAAAGAGGTGAAATCCTTTTATCAAATCTACATCCATTCCAGGGCATGGTCTTGTTGGGCAGTTCATCTTCCAATCTTAGTTTTGATCTCTCGAGATCTTTATCGTCTAATTTAGCGTTTCGATCTCTTTGGATCCTCGTTGAGCCCAATTCACTTGCTCTTCTATTAGGGGACCCAAAGCAAGCCTATATGCTCACTCTCCACTCAAGTGACTTACTTTTCATACAAGTCCATCCACTCGCTCTCTGACAACAGAAATCGCACCTTGCACTACGGTCACGACTCTTCGGGCGGGATTTTACACGATAAATATTGTAAAAGTCCGTCCACTCGATCTTCGACGAGAGGTCTTGCACCCTGCACTCCAGTCCCATCTCTTTGGATGGAAATTAAAGCGATCAGTATCATACAATTCCATCCGCTCGCTCTCTAGCGAGGGGACTTGCACCCTGCACTCCGGTCCCATCTCTCCGGACAGGACTTAAAGCGATCAATGTTAGTTATCACATTCAATGTGGTTTTTTCAGCAGTCAAATATTCAAATCAAAGCAATCAAGTAGAAATCCTAATTATCCATCCCAAACATCCGACTCAGAGTGTTCTTAGGGACCAATCTAGGTTTCGTACATGTGTGCGCGGTCCAAGATTATTGTTTTCCTAAATATTCATCCTAGACATCTGACTCAAAATGTGCCAACAGATCAATCTTGGCCTCGTACACATGTAAGAAACCTGAGGTTACTATTATTCTAATGGTTAAAAGTAAGAAAAAGCAAAGTGAGGGAATCAAACCTGACTCCCAACCATCTCGGTCATGGTTTTGAGTCTCGGGCCAGATGCCTGGTTGTTCCTTAATGCATTCGATGCAAATAGTGGTTACTCTAGCCGCACCATTATAGTTCGGTTGCTCAAGTATTGTTCCAGCTGGTTGCTCCGAACTATATCCTCTATCAGACTATGAAGGTGTCGGCACTCATTCATTTCGTGCCTCTCTAACTCATGGGAGATGCAAAACATTTCAGACCTTCTGTCACGATTAGTGGGTTCTCTCCTTGCTGGCTTCTAATAAGGGATTTGCCTCTAGTGTCAAGATATATCCTCTCTGGAGTTTCAGTTAGAAAGGTGTAGGAAGAGAATGTCGACTACCTCCTTATCGTTTCGGTTCCCCATAGTTATCATTAGCTCTTCCTTTCCTTTGTCTTTTTTATTTCCTATTTCGAACAGTCCTCTATCATCCACAACATTAATTTCAGCATTCTCAACTTTGGCATCTTCCTGATGCAAATATCTCTCAGCATCTTGGTAGAATTATGCGAGATCCATTGGTGGACCCCTTTCTAATGCAAATTTAAAGTCGGTCTTACTTACAACTTCAAATACTGCCTCCCTTAAGATTATAAATGGATCCATTTTACTGATGGTTGTAGCTGCCACATTGAATCTTATCAAAACTTCTCATGGTTTCTTTAGGCTTTGTTTCATACTTTACAATGTTATCATGTTCTTCAGCCACGAGACATGAACTCTGAACTTTCTTAAGAAATTATTTACCAAATCGGTCCACGTGCTTATGGACCTATTCTCTAGTTGTCTGAACCAAATTTGCGCCAAGTCCGTTAAGTATAATTGGAAGCGCTGCCCCCATCACCTCCTTAGAAGCACCCAACACCTCCATATGTCGGATGTACCTCATTGGATGAAACGTTGGATCAACTTTCCATCATATGTTTCCAGTGTTGGAAGCTTGAAGTCAAGGGGATTTCTTGCATTCTAGATATTAGAACTGAATGGATTCTTGTTTACATCCTCCATACTCTGGTCAGTGGTCCACCTCTAACTATTCTTCTAATCGTCTCAACCATCCTATTGTTATCATCTAACCGAACTGTTGTGTCACCAACTGTATTCTGCCCCTGCCCTTGTGGAGGCACTCCGACACATACTCCTTTGGTTGTACATTTGCATTCTTACATGCTTCTCTAGTCTTATTATTTCCTCCATTCCTACAGGAAATTCAAGCATATATTCCTCCGGTCGTTAACCATTCACATTTTGATTCTTATTTCTAGCTCCAACATTATCCGCTCTTGGCATCCTAGCAGTCGCGCCAACATTACTCGCGAATATCATTCTCCCGGTTCCGAGTAGATTAAGGTCGGTAATGAGTTGCTTTGCTTATGGGGGCATTGTTCCAATTTGCTTTGCTCCAACTCCAGATATTCCTACATTTTCTTCTTGCCTTTGGTTCTGAATTCCACCCAGCTATTCCATATTGTCTTATCCTTTAAAAAAATTCTTCAAGTATTTCCTACTGTCAAGTCATTAATCCATCCTTCATCTCCTTTATCATTTTCTCTATCTCTTCTATGGTCACATAGATGGACTAATAAGAATTTGAGGACACCTCCTAGTTGTCCGCATGCTCTAGTTGGCTTGCTCTAGCCGTAGATCTAGTGTTAGGTTTCTTCATCTTCTCCAAATTTAAGATCTAATCTTTAGGTTGTGAAATATAGCTTCTTGCTTAGTGAAAGCACCAAAATGTTAACCCAAAAAATGAACTAACACGCAAAAATCAGATGAAAGCCCCAGCCCTAGTAAAAATAAAGGAAAACGTAGGAAAAGTAAAAGGAGACGCAAGAATTTTAATAGTGGTTCAGTTTTAATCCTTTTTATTAGTTGTTCTCTCTTTGGATTATAATTAGTTATATCAGATCTGACTACAATCTAGTGGATCTTGAATCTACAATGGAGTTTCAAGAGTGCCTGAGGGTCACGGGCACAAGGGATTCACTGATCTATGTTTTAGAACATCAAATAGCAGCTTTCTAAGTGACTCTAATAGAAGAGAGGTAAGATGTGAGAAAGAAGTCTCTAATGATAGAGAGATCAAATCCTGAGTGAAGAGAAGCTGGTCCCCTTTTGGTTGGTGCTAGGCTTGTATTTATAGAGAAATAGAGGTATTGGTCCAGAAGGTTACTTGCACTGAAGTCCAGGAGATAGCTCGGAATCACCTAGGAAAAATTAGAGACCACCGAGGGAAAACCATAACTTGGCACTGAATTATGTGTTATAGTGCAAGTTGAATCATTCCACTTTCTTGGCTTTTATTTCATCTATTTGAGTTGTTCTAAGTCCTCTCTTTGGCTTTTTTTGACTCTTATGATCTTCTTGTTGGAACTTGAATTGTCCTTCTTTCTTGGCTTTCTACTCGTTAATCATTGGAAAATCACTTGTGCATAAGTTATTGGACTAGCAAAAAAGGTGTATAGTGTTTGGGAAGTGAAATGAGGAGGATTCATGGGTCGGCACTGACCTATGTTAGCTTGGCGTCGAGTTGTAGCCTTAGCCAATTTTCCATCCAACATTCTAGGATTCAACTTTTTAGTCCTTCTAATTGTGTTTCCAAGTTCATGAATCGTTTTGTTCTTGTGTAGATATTTTAAGTCCAATGGAAACCTGCTTTGCTAAAAAGTAGGTTAATAAGAGCTATGATGAAGAGTTATAACATTTACCATTAAAGTTTGAAAGGAGACTCGTGATTGAAAGAGGAAGGAGAAATGCAAACTTTTAGAAAAGTAATATTTCATGGGCTTCAAAGCGCAATAACAATTGCATGCACTGGTGCACTGGTAGGCCCATTTTGGTCCACCAGTGTTTGTGATGATTGAAGATTTCTAAAATCTAAAAATTATGCCTTAAAAAAATTGAATAAATCTTTAAATATTATAAAAACTTATTTTTAAGTACTTCAAAGATTTTGGGTATTAAGCTGTGATTCTTGTGAGTTTTGACAAGATATATCTAACACAAACTAAATCACATAGTTAAGGTCTTCGAGTCTTTCTCTTTTGACGATACTCTATAACATGCAATATTCAATTCATTTTGAACTCTATTGATGTCATATCTCTTGTTTTCGTACTATTACTAGTATGTAAAATTATCGTCAACAATTACGGAAATCTTATTCTAACATTTAAGCCATTGAACTTTCCTTAAATTTATTTCTTTACCTGTTTAAAATTATCTTTCTGTCAAAAAACTTAGTATGTACCTTTTCTTGAGTATTGTCTTCCAAATGCATGACGGGTTGCAACCTTCATAGGGCAAAAGTTATCTTTGATGCATCCATTTTGCATACAAACTGCTACATATTATTTAAATTTGAAATTTCATAAGTTAGTTTCAAGCCATAGGCTTCTTTTGGGCTTAAACAAAAATTTTAATTGTACCCCTTCGTTTTTTGGATATGTGTGTGTGCATGCATCACAACATAGCTTACATTGTGAAGACAACCTTTTCAAATAAAACATACACATGTAGAATTAGTTTTAACTATAGACTAGTCTGGAATTTGAATTGCTTGAATACAAAATCTTACCATTCATGTAATCACATTGTTTATTAGTTCAATTCTTTCAGAAAATGATAAAAGATTTGACACCCATTATTATAGTTTATCTATGATGTCACAAAATAAGTTGTCTACATTTTACATTAGTTACAGTTTCATAAGATAATGGAATTCACAAATACCGTATAGCCAGATTATGCTCTTTTACTCCGAAATAGTTTAAAACAATGTTCTTGTTCTAACAACGCTTTTTGAAGTAATATTTGATCTTCATCTCATTTTATCTCTGTCCTCCAATTCAATTAAGCCATTGTAATATATTTTTAATTGCTTATGAAACCTTTATGCCTACTTTCAAATATATCAGTTAGTTGTTGCGTATACGAGATGAGTTACTACAGATTCAATGTAATATCCTTCATTCCAAAACTCAAAGATGGAACTCTAATATGATGTAGTCACCTTAGAATTATCTTTTGGGGAAAAAATGAGATCAATTATATTAAGCAGTCTAAAGTGAATAGAGCAGATATAACCAAAAATAAAACATATCGCAAATTAAGTTTAATAATTTAGACCTCAAAGTCATGCCCATATAGGTGTCAAAAATATAATACCCAACATATGAAAATGCTAACACGAACACTTAATACAATGGAAATAAAAACATAAGTATAACACTTAAGCCTCATGCTTCATCTTCTCCTTGCATTATTCATCCATCCTAAAAGAAATCTAGCTAATCCCATAAACCCATTCTACTCGAATGAATATCGGTGATTTTATAGGTAAAATAAGAATAAAAACATGGGTCAGACTTAAAGTTTGGTATGAGTACCATATTACACTAAACATAAAAGACAATGACATTACGCCACCAAAGTACAGAATGATATTTCCCCTCACTATGCCAAAATAGTCATTTATTAATTTTATAAGAAAGCATAAGTCATGGTTATAATATAAAATAACATACATAAGTCGTTATGCCCTAATATGGAGGAAGAACACTACAACAATCGTTCTCATTTCTTTTCAAAACCTAACTATACATCTTTCGGTTGCCACTAAGGCGTTATGCCTTATTATAAATAAAGTGTTATAAGTGATATAGTTAAGGGTATGCTCTAGGGCCAATTATGAGATTTATTACATACATCTGATTGGATAACCAATTTTATTAAATATAAAATGTGTTTTCTTTCTATTATGTACTTTTAATATTCTGACATGTTATTTAATATCTAATTTAATTATATTTAATACAAGAATTCTTAAATGATATGTTATATGATAGTAACTACAACGTGTCGTAATCATGAGGAATTTATCACATTAAATGTAACGTATTATTTTAAATATTCCCAGTCGAGATGTTCTTAGACAAGTTATTGATACATCCATTATGATATGAGTATGTAATGCTCTCCGAATTTTGGTAGTTTATTACGCATGGTTATTGGTGCACCAAAGGGTAATGTATTGATAGTTACAACTCACTCGAGAATTTTTTTTTGGTTAATATAACTAAGGTCAAACAGACAATCTCGAAGTGCTGATATTACACAGTTCTCTTGACTTGAGAAATATGTGGATCTTCAATGTGAACACTCCACATTGATTATAGTTAAATAATGGCATGGTGTCCATTGAACGACTATAGTTGGATCTGAGTTTAATAATTGGAAGTGAAACGCTATTCATTAGAGAATGTCTTCTCGGTTGTTTGAGGTTAGTGTCACAGTCAATTGTAGTCCACTCAAAGTCAAAGTCTCTACCTAGAGCAAAGCGATAAATAATAGTTGTTATTATCGAACCAAGGATTTTGTATTTGGACCAATCAAGTTGAATGTGAACGATATTGGCATTTTGATCAAAGCCAAATTCCATAAGTCCTAATGTGATATTGTGTTAATAAAGAGAACTGGTGTAAATAATTGTTACTACTAGGTACAACCTATAATAAGTAAAATTAGATTTTATCGGAAAGACGGGTAAACAATAAATTTATCCAAAATATCACATCACTAGCTAAAATGACATGTTAACATTTACAATCCGAATTGTTTGATAGTAATAGCTGATTGAGCCATATGGCCATAATGATGAACACTTTAAAAAACCATAAGATTTAGTTAATTTATAATCATTGTAAATTGATTAATATTTATGAAATATTAGTTATCAAATTTTATTACTTTGCTTGTATTACCATAGTATTTAATAAAATGTGTGTACAAAAGTTACAAATGCGTGTAGCGGTATTAAATTTTATTTTTTTGCTTGAATAACATTATTGCTAAGTGGTTTTTGGAATATTAAAGTCTCACATGACTCTTTAATGCTCGAACATACATGAAGGGGGAGTTCCAAATGTGATTTAAAAATCCAAAGGAATAATCAAAGGAAGGAAATAAATCTCCATCATTTATTTTCCTTTCTGACTCACTTAAAACACGTTTATGAAACGATTTTTGCATTTTCCCTTCATTCTATTTACTGCCAAAAATAGGAAGAGGGAGGAGAATTTGACGAAATTAAATGAGGAACTAAATAGGGAAGGTTTTAAAGGAGAGAATGAAAGATTGCAATGTTTTCTTTAAAACAAATTCTCTTTTATTCATTACAAAATTCCTTTTGACATTTTATTTTTCTTTCTCTTTTCTTCCCACAATCTCATGGCTAGAATTCCATGGCATCATGGAAGATATATGTCCCAAAAATAAAATCCAAATTAAATCAAAATAAAGGTGGTTGTTGTCTCTGCAAAATCTAGAGGTCGATTCAATTGTATCTAGGAATTTCTTTCATCATTTATGGTGTAACATTTGGCTACATCTTAAGGTACAATTTTGATTTGATTGAATTATTTGCTTCTCATGTTTAAATGGTTCAGATTTAATACATGCAACATCTTATGTTTTTATATATCCATTAAATTGGTTTAATTTAGATCCCCTTTGGTTCTACATCTCAATTGACTATATGTTCATTAAGTTGATATATTTTAGATCCTTCAACTCTTTTGATTAGTATCGATATTATTTATATAACTAAGATCTGAATCCATTTTCAACGAATTTTCATTGTCCTAAGTTGTTCGATTTTTTTATTATTGTTTTGGAAATTATTGTTTTAAAAAATGATTTAGATTGATAAACTATCTTATTAAGTGATATAATTTTATAACATATATATACATAAGCATAATTAAACTATATTTGTTGATCATTTAAACTTAACTTAGAACTGATTTCTTAAGTTATATCATTGTTGTTTTAAATATATTTCTTTTGGTTATTGTTTATATAAAAGAGGTTGTTTCAAATTTTCGTAACTGGAGTTTTGTATAAAATATAAATCTTTTATTTCCTTCCTAAATTAAAGATTTGATTTAAATTTTGTTAACTTTATATATATATATATATATATATATATATATAAATCTGTGTTGGGGGAAGCATGTGTGTATGTATACATAAACACACATAATAAATTACAAACTTTGAATAAATATGATATGTTAAATTAAAACATAATTCGCAATCATTTATATACGAATACATATATGTGTATGTAATTTCAACTCAAATTCATATGGTGGAATTTAATAAAACTATAAAACTTAATTTCTAACACTTTCTTAATTGAAACTAAGTTTATAATATTTAATTCTAAATTTAAACCTATAATCAAACTTCATATTAACACACACATACGTGTGTGTGAGTATGTATACATATATATTCAGTCAAAATTTTGGACAACATATGCATATGTAAGGAGACAATTGGGTCCGTTGTAGTGTAAATCCTAACATGTACAGGCTAGCATTAACCATGTACACTTCATATTTGTAGCAAGCACTCTGTAACAACCCTGTTTTGTAGATTACCTATCAAAATTACAATTTAATATTGATAGATAATCTACAAACCAGGTTGTTACACACACTATTCACATATAAGCGTATTTGATAAAATTATAAACTCAAACAAACAAAATAAACTTTCTAGAATAAACTAAATAAAAATAGAGATTTTTATTTATAATATATTACATTGGATCTGATAACTCTTTAGACTTCATAGACCCAATAGATCCAAAATATAATTTTTTTTTGAAACCCACCTATTTCATCTGTTTCGATTAACACGGATCCTTCAATAATTAACTTTCGAATGCCACTTTGGTCTTATGCCTACACTGTTTCTTTAGCCTAACAGATTTTTGTGATCGGTATTGGTTGTCACTCCAATCCTTACACCTACTTCGCTTTTATGCTCCGATACCATGCTCAGCCTCACACTTACATTATCGTTCATGGATGCCACAAATGCCTTATACAAGCCTTATTTTCTATTTTGATTGCCACAAAGGCCTTCACCTATCTATCTTTTGATGCCTAAATGCGCTCTAAGCCTTACATTTCCTGTCGAATCCTTTATTGCCAGCATAGACCTTAACACCAATTATATTTCGATGCCACTGTAGGCCTTACTCCAACATTTGATTGTGGTCGCCATTTTAGCCCTTACACCAACGTTCATGGCTTTGGTTGCGACTTCAGTCCTTACGCCTATGTTTTCATTTGTGGATGAAACTAAGGCCTTGCTCCTTCATTCTCATTATGAATTCCACTAGGCCTTACTCCATCACTTTCGGTCCCTTGATTGCCACCATAGGCCTTATGTCAACTCCCGAACGCACTACCTAACCATTAACCATTAGTCTTTTTACTTAGCTATCAAATAAGCTAATACTAAGTGTAACCCCATTTCGGGCTAAAATTCTACTTCCACGTTGTCTTCTATGTTTGAAGTATTAGTTTAGTCATCATTAACATTTGCACAAATTCTCTTTCGAAAGACAATTAGTTCTAATTTCAATTGCTGAAACCTGCACTTCCTTCGGTAATCTACCCTTTATCCCGACAGGGAGTCTGTCATAGTTTAGCTTAGGTGACTTATGATATTTAATCTTTCAATCTTCGAAATCACCTCCTCCACCCATAATTCGTCGTAGCTATAGGATACCTTGGCCCTTATTTAATAACTTCGGTTTCCTAACATAGCTTTATACTTAGCTTTTCTTATTTAAGTTTAGTATTCTTAAGATTTTGGTTTATCTTTTACTTTTGGTTCAGATCCTCCTTCGACACGGTCTGATACACACTTGGAATTATTTTTTGTATGTCTGTTACTAACTTTAAAAGTGTCGTCTTCTGATTCATTTGACTTAGTCCTTTCTGACTATTTTTAGAACTTTTTTGACACGTTTAACATGAAAAGTGGATCTAGTCTATTAACACAATATAAAATCCTTGACTAAGTTAAACTAACTTCCGGCAAATATTGCTCTCCTTCCAGCTCCTTATTATAACCCGTCTATCATACTTATTTTCTTTAGGAAATTTCTTAGTTTAGTTCCAAAATTTTTTAGAAAACACTAATCATAATAGGTTTTTGTATAATATTCAAATTCTCTATTTCTAACCATTTTCTACATCATATGGTCTTCAATGATTCATAACAATTTATTTACTCATCGGAAAAATCCTCTTAGCCAAAACTCATCTCTAATAGTATGCTTTTATCATCATACTAAAATTTTAGATCATAAAGATTGTAAGAATTATGAAAATATTTGATATTACTTTGGCCACGAGAGATCTAAAGAAAAAGGAGGGACTATGAAATATATTGGTCACCTAGATTCCTTAGTTAACAAAATCCTTATTTTATTTTGCCTTGATCTTCTTCTTTTCCTCTTTTCTCGATTATGCCACAACCATCTTTAAATGGATCAAGCTTTTATTTTTAGTTTATGTGAGTGAAAAATTGTATAGGACTGATGAAAGGATTTATAACATTCACCTTTATGGGCCACTGGCACATTACATTAGTTAATTTCATAGCTCCAATATTCAAGTAATTATTCTCTTAAGTAATTCTTTAATTAAGTATTATAAATTATGGGGTGTTATAGGCTCTCCCTTATAGGAAATTCTTTCTCAAAATTTGAATAAAGTACGATAGTGACTCTTAGTCTTTCCCATGCCCATTCTAGCATACATACATAAGTTCCCTACCTATGTGTTTCAAAAAAAAATGTACTAATGCATATATTAATCCGATCAAAATCAACCATAATTATCATATAGATATATATAGTCTAGAGTAAACATACCAAACATACATTCTAATCTGAACAAATAACTTAGGATAATTATTATTGACTTTACCTTCTGTCTCCCAAGTACAATCATCTCGGTCCTCACTCCAATGGACCTGAACAAGTTTTAACTTCTTATTTCGAAGCTTTTTTACATCTATATAATGATTTGTCCTATCGACCCTCGAATGTCGACACCAATACACCCATGATATTCACTTGCCAAGCATCCAAGTGTCGGAAGGAGAAATTGTTAGGGTAACATAAAAAGAAAAAGAAAAGGAACAAGAAGAAGAGAACATAATATTAAAATCTCGCAACAAAACGATAATATATATATATCAAAGGAGCAGTACAAAGGGTTACTCCGATACAGGAATTTCAAAGTTTTCAAAACCTAAGTTCGTCAGCCTGGATAATTATAAAACATGTCCTTACCAATGTTGATATGTAATAGTAATGCATCAGAAATAAGAATACTACGGTAGATGAAACATCCAGCTCGTCTTCATGAACTTCAACAAAAACCTACATTTCCCATACTCAAAAGAGCAAGCGAGGAATTTAGAAAAAACAAAAGCCAAGCATCAGACACAAGTCTGGTATAAGAAACTTAAGAAATATATGTACAACATATAATGGTACTTTTGATACCGCATGGAATGCCATAATGTTTATCCTTTCAAAAGAACCACCATCAAATAGGTACATATGGTAATGTAATAGATAATGCCTAAGGTGTAGAATATAAATATTATAATATAGCTGGATTGGTTACATTTATTACATACAACTACATCTAATGGAGTACAATCAAATCCGATAAGGAACGTTTACATATTGGGTTTTCCATGGAGATCCCTTCGGTCAAACCGAAATCCAATCTCCTTCACAAGCTGTGTAGTTAATGCCCCGTTGTTACCCCGCTATAACTCTGCTATATCTCATAGCGGATTTCTACCGCTATGATTTTTCCATGTAGCCCCAAAATATAGCCTTTCCTCTTTAGTCTCCGCTATTTCCGCTATATCCTGTTATTCCCGCTATATTTCGCTATTTCCGCTATATCTTCTTTAATAAAATGAATTGAAAATTTGCATTTACGCATTATAAAAATTATGAAACTAATTTATTTGATTTAATCTTTGATATATTTTCAGAAATGAAAGTACTCTAATATTCTACTAAATTCAATTATGTTATATAATAGTTTTACATTTATTTACAGTATATTTGCACATGTTTTGATTTAAAATTATTTATGTATTAATTACAATTCAATTGAATGATGATTTTTCATTTAATTACCATTTATATATTTGTAAAAACATTAAGTACGAGTTTTTTATGCTATTTTAGAGCCATCCGCTATATCCCGCTATATCCTCGCTATATCCCCGCTATGACTTTTTGCACCTCCACCACTTTGACTCTACCGAGCGCATTAACTGCACAGTTCACAAGGATCGAAAACAACCTTTGAGTGCTGTAAATCTCTAGATAGAATACACCATTAAGGAAAACGTAACCGGTCCACGACTAAATACATGATCCTAAATACCATCACTCCCACGTGCAATATTGATAAGCATACTCTAGATCTGATGTGATAATATCCCCATGCGGGTCAGCAAAACCCCAAGCTATGCCCTTATTTTATTTTTAGCCATTTCCAATGTCGAAGTCACGTTTGGCATCTTCCATACAAGCCTTTATCACTAGAATAAAACACGAATCCCCAATTGGATTCCCATATTTCGAACAGATTTCGAAATCACACATTGATTCCCATATCTCAATACATGTCGAAATCACACATGGATTCCCACATCTTGAGTAGATCATGAAGCACCTTAAACAGATCTCAAATCTCCATATAAATTCCCACTTCTCGAATAGGTCCACTTCTAAGAGTTAGAACATATATCTATTCCTTAAAGTGGTGTAACGATCTCGATTTTTAATTAAATTTAAATTAATAATTAAAACAAATTTTTGAATAAAATTGTAAATTAATTTGGATTTTTCAAATTAAATAGGATATTTATTTATTTGGACATTGATTTTAAAATTTAACTGTGGATTTGAAATTGGATATTAAATATCTTATAAATAAAAAGTAATATACCAAAAATTTATCAATTAAAATTTATAATATATTTTTAAACTTTTGGAATTTAATTTGAAAATAAATTGAAAAAATCTCAAACACATAAAATAAATGATAATAATATGTCAATTTATTTTGAGTTTAAAATTTTGAAATAATAAGTGTTTTAAAAAGTCAATTAAATTTAAAACTTTATACATATATGTATATTGCATATATGAGTAGAATTACATATACATTGAGTTGAATTTAAATTGTGCAAGTGTATATATGAATATATATAAATGGACATAAATAAATTTTAATTCAAGTGAATTGGGAATTTGAATCTACATTTAAAATAAACGTTTTAAAATAAACATTTGGCATTTAAAATTATTAAGGTGTAATTTATATAGTGTAAAATATTGGTTAAAACAATCCTTTTTAACATTGTATATATGTGTATGCTAATGAATAAGAGGTATATTCATTTACAAAGTAAATATGATATAAAAATTTATAAACATTCTTTTGTCTTTGTAAAACTACAAATGCTAAATATACATAAAAGAGATGGAGTAAAGCAATCAACATGCATTTAGCTTTCATAATCATTTTTTACAAATGGCATCAAATATATTTAATTATATAAAATAATGAAATTTAAAATTATAAAAACTTTTCATCTCCCTATGTTCAATCATATAATGTCTCAGACAAATCTGAAAGCACGGTAAAAATAGGTTGAGTATCTCATATATCAACACCCAAGAAAAAATAAAGTAGAAAGAAAAAAAAATCTGAAAATGGAAAACTGAAAGCAATCAAACTACAATCTAAAAGCATGCAAAAGATCAAGAAAAATTCCAGATTTAAAACAATCAAATCCAAATCTGAAACAAGCAAATCAATTTCCCCTAGGCAGATCAATATCCAAGTTTCAGATCCAAATACAAAATCCTAAAGCAATTAAGGGTTCAAGCAAATTCAAGTGAGCAAGCTTCTCTGAAAATAAATTAAGGCAAGTAAAATCTATTTAAAAGATTTGAATTCGAAGTTGTAAATCAGTAATGAAGCAAATGTTTAAACTATTATATTAATCAGTTCAGGAAAAAAATCAAGGTCAAAGCTTTAGAACCATTTCTGGTTTCACTGTAGAAAAAAGCTTCTCTATGTATAACAAGAATTCAAAACTGTAAGTAAGATTAAAATTGTTGTTAGTGGTGAACTGAATAAGTAAATACAACAAGAATAAGCAAAGTTTCTTTTTACAACTTGTGGATCTAAGCTTTAAAAAATAAAAAAATAAAAAGAATTTACAGGCCATCCTCATTTTGAAAACTGTCTCGGTTCCCTGTTCTTTGCTTCAGCTGCACCTTCAGGTGAGCAAACACACTTGAACCCATTTATATGTTTTGACATTTGAGTTGATGCTTGAAATATATTTGTTTAGTTGATAACTATGTCAGTATGTTTGCAGAGATTGCTTGAGTATATATGTCTGTACACAGTCATGTGTCTTTATTCATTGTTACAGGTTTATTGAACCTGTTATAAAATTCAAATCATCCTATCAAGATGATTTCAGGACCCAATTTGTAAACGAAAAATAATTATGGCCTTGAAATGCTAATTTTAAAATATTTCGTGAACAATTGTTTGTAGTTATTTTTAAAAATAAAAACAATAGAGATGATCAGATTTTTAACAAAAATTTCGAATGTGAGGGTTTCGATTTTTAATTACAAGAATGAATTCGTACTTCGAATCCATGATTTTTGATGATCATCTTAGAATTTTTAAGCTAGAATTTATGGAAAACTTTTGAGTTGAATGAAATTTGGATTTTTGTCAATTCTGGGAAATCAACAGTAAAGTATGAATTGTGATTAAGGGTGAAGCTAGCTGACAGGTCGTTGGATTTGAGAAAAATATGAATTGAATTTATAGAGTGTTGCGGCGATAGGAATGGGTCGATCTAGGGTTCGACAGTAGCTTTTGGTTGATGGAATTCTCGGTGGAGCCGCGTTCTCGTCAGGGAGTTATATTCGATCGCACCAGAGGGGAATTGATTGGGGGCCGGCGGAGTACTTTGGTTGTGGTGGCCAGGTTATCGGTGGACGAGGTCGACGACACGGGGTGTTTCTGATCGAAGTTTGAGTTTTCCAGGTTGAGCTCGAATGCTCATTTCGATTTTACGGTGAATTCGTCGATGCTGGGTGATGGGTTGAGTTGAGGAGGTAGTCGTTGATCTGTTGGGAGCAATCGCCGATGGTCTGGGTGGCGAATTTCGGTATGCACGTACACTGTGCACGTGGGTATCTGGGTTGTGAAGTATGGAAGAAGAAGTAGGTTATTCATGTGATTCTTGAGTTTGGGCTCGGGGAAGTGATGGCGTAGCTCGAGTTTTAACTCGAAGTAAGATGGTTGTGCGAGAGTAAAATACTTAGAAATTTTCTAGGTTAAAAATTTAGGGCGTTCGGGTTAACTTTTGAGGAAACCCGAAGCAAAGGAGCAATTTGCTCGGGTTCGTCTCGAAGCAGGTCTGGAGGCCAGTATGTAAAAAAGTTTTGAAGTTTAAGTAAATTCAAGTTTTTGAAAATAAAATTTATTAAATTAATTATCTTTCAATGTTTAACATTTCCTAAGTTTTAAAATAAGTTAAGGAGGATTGTAAATAAATTGTTTTAATTAAGTTAAATTTAAATGGTTTAAAATAAATTAACTTTAGTTTGAAGGTTATCTTCTTAATAATGTATAAAGAAGTTAATTATTATAAAGGATGTTTTAAAATGGTTAAGTAACCTTCAAAGTTTAGGTTAACATATTTTTTAAAGGGAAATTATTATTATTATTAGAAGTGAATTACTTAATTAAAGTAATTAAAGAAATTGATTAATAATTCAAGTTAATTAATCAAGTAATTAATGAATGATTAAATAAAATAATAATTACTTAGTGAAAGTAATTAAGAGTAGATAATTATAGATTAAAGATTGATTAATCAAATATTAAGGGTTAATTATTTTAAAGCATAATTAATTAATGTGGTTAACTAATTAGGGTAATTAAATTAAGGATAATTAATTAAAGGATAATTAATTATAATTAAGATTTAATTAATCAATAATTAAGGGTTTATTAATTAAAGTAATTAATTAGGGAATAATTTATTAAGATTTGATTAATTACAATTAAGGGTTAATTAATTAAGATAATTAAGGAATGATTAATTAATGAAGGTGATTAAGACTTAATCAATTGAAATTAACGATAATTAATCATTGATAAAAAATACTAATGAAAGTGATTATGTAAGTAATAAATTTAAAACCACACAATTTATTCATCTTAATTGTAGATGTTTAATTGTTACTGAATGCTGTGTGATGGATTGATATATTCGATATGTGATGTGATGCTATGCATTGCTTTGTGCTGAGCTGTTATATCTGTGATGAATATACGGTTGTATGATGGCCGGTAAAACGGCATTTGAATTTCGATGCGACAGGGAGTCGGATTCCAGTTGGTAATCCGAAACCCACATCGAATCGTAATGGTAAATTTTTGCGATTGATAAATTCATTTTATCAATGAATCTGCGAATAAAGATAAGCGTTATGGGTTATACCGCTTATCGATATTGATATGATTGAATCCGTGATGATTGATATTGTGCACTATTGTGTAAAACCCCTGGACCACACTTATACACACACAAATATGGATTGCACGTGGAAATTGGTTAAGTCACGGATTTTTGAAATAGTTTTAAATTTTAAATTTTGAATCCAAATAGTTTTGAAAATGGATTGGTTTTAAAATAAAAAGCTTTTAAAATGGGATTTCAAAGATAAAAGATATTTTTTTATATAACTTGATTTATTTTTGAAATTTGATTTAAATTTGAATCCCAAATTTGAAACTAATCCTATTTATGGTTTTAAAAGGTTATAAAAGTATATATGGGTTTTGAACCATTTTTAAAGTGTAGTTTTGGGAATTTGAATTTAACCCAAAGATTTTAACTTGTATAAATGAAATTGGATTTTTCCAAAACGAAAACTATTTGTTTTCAGATAATGAAAGCTTTCACATAAGAAATGAACTTCCAATTTGTGTTAAAAGGATTTCAAGTCTAAAATGGGAATAGTCTTCTAAGCTATGAATATATCTTTGGAAAGGGGTTTGAAAGCTGTAAGTCAAATCGTTAATTTAAAGATTCGATGAGTTAATCCAATTGAAATGGAAATTGTTTTAAAATCTACGAATAGAGCTTTATGAAACTAGGCGAACTTTGTGAAAATAAATCTTTTTGTTTAAAGATTTGAAAGAGTAATTTGTCTAAGCCATTTAAAGAAAGGTTTTGGGTTTTAAAAGTTGTGACTTAACTGAAATCCTATATCCATATGTTTTTAAATATTGCGCTCATTATTCGGTTTAGCCGGAGAGGAGCTTGTGTCATATAACCCATTCCGAATAGTGATACGGCGTTATAGATTGCGTTTGAAGACCGGTGTTGAAGACCAAGTGTCTTCGAGAACGATAGGATAACCTATCGATTGTCTCTGCACCGAGTAGCTACTGTATAGAGATTCCCTACACGGGAAGTCCGATCGGGATTGTGGATACCCGGATTGCAAAGGCTTCTTCGGAAGTGCCTTCGATTATATTCGAACCCGGAACAGACTTGTATGGTTGTATGTACGATATTACACTTTGAGATATTAAACTGATCTCTATCAAATACATTTCTTCTTGCTGGCAGAGAATTCATTCTCTTAGCTTAACACCCTTCTCTGAGACGTACGAGCTCAGAGGTTATGTAGTTGATATTTATGAGTGATATACTCCCAATTTTGTAGTGTGACATGCTGAGTGCGGCTGTGTATCATTTGTTGATCAAAGCATGGCTTTTGTATAAGTGTAGCTTTGTGGATAAAACTGCATCAGGACCTCACACTCTGGAAATGGCCGAAACTGGAAAGATGCGGTAAGGTTATGAGGGTCGCTCCCTTTAGGGTGTCATTTCCTTCTAGAAAAGGGTGGTATCATGGTATGGAGCAAAGATACTTACTCATATGGATACTGCAGATCTATTACTTTGTGATTGCTTTGTGGTTTAGAGACGCCTCGTATAAAGGTCCCAAAGGACCGGGGGATGGCATGCTTGAGTAGTAGTTACCTAGTTACAGAGGTAACCCGACCTTGTGTTGGCAGAGATATGGTTAGGTTCTTAGGACGTCCCACCAGAGGCGTACCCATGGACAGTAGGAAGTTCCTTAGCCTGGCCATTTGTTGGAAATCCAAACAAAACAATACGGGCCCAATACGGTTTTAGTTATATAACCTGCCATGGAATGTGGCGGTAACCTGCTATTGAATATGGTAGCTGTAGTTGGCATACAATAATGGTTGTATGCTGGCTAGGATTAATATTATACTTTCGAAATGATTTTTCTACACTATGCACTAGTAATAATATCAAAGAAATTCTCTCGTATCAAGCATATTTGACTATCATAAAGAGAAATCTCCTCCAATTCTGCGTTTGCATTGTGTGTGTGGCGGGAGGCCTTATGATAGTTTCATTTTCCAAAAAGCATTGTGGATTTAAAATTTTAAAATCCTTAGTTGTTTGTTTTAAGGATAAACTGTTTTGTTTTCTCATACCAGTCTCATGACTGACCTGGAGTTTATTGTTCCTTTCCTAAACTCTGGGTGCCCACAATTTTCCAACACGGGCAGTCTAGAGTTGGGTTTTTCAGATAGTCAGGTTTAGTAGATTATCTAAAACTAGTTCAGTCTTTGGATCAGGACTGCACTTGCTTATCTTTGTGCATCGTTATTGGGAGTTCGAGCTATTTCTGCATTGGTGCTTTGGAGATGGAGATTACCGATGCTGGAGTTCTCTCTTGATGACCATATTGGAGATATTGTTCCGCTGCTGGTGTTATCTTTTCTTTCCGCTGCTATTGTCTTGTATCATATCTCTGCTGTATTTTGATATTCATTATATATCATTGTATATTGTATCAAATGTTGTATATCATATGTATTATTCTTTTCTTCCGTTGTGTTGTACTTAATGTGTCATAAGCTCCGGCACGATTCGAATTTCAACGGTTGAATCTGCGGCATTCAGGTACTAGTAGAGTACGGATGTCGATTTTCGACGCTGGAATTTGGAACGTGACATTTTGGTATCATAGCTGAAGGTTAAAACTTTGGCTCAGGAGTATAACACATTAAGTAACTCATTAGAGATAGGGTGAAGTATACCCAAGAATGAGTATATCCCTAAGATATCCATTCGAACGCTTTAGTAAATTCTCTTACTATCCACTCATAGTGAGTATGAGTGCAAGAAGAGAACGAGATAGGGGACAGGAAAATACCGGTACAAATGGTTAGTACCCTGTAACAGTGGAAATAGCTTTCTCAATCAATCTCCTTTGATTCGTCTTTTCAATTCTTTTGATTGCTTCGTAGCAGCTCCAGAAAGAAGTTCGGTGTGATGGTGGCCCTACGAATCGTTGTAGAAATCCTTACTTCGTATTTTCATCGGTTTCTTATCAGCTTTTCGTTTTAAACTCTAATGAATTTGGAATTGAAATTGAAAATTTTAAATAATTGGAAATCTTAAATTTAATAAATTGGTTAACAAATATAAAGTTAAATTTGAATTGTATTAATAAAACGATTTCGTTTGAAACCAAATTTGAAATTCTATTCGAATTCCTTGTGTTGACTGAAGTCCGAAGAGGGACAGACTGGTATATACTTTGGAGTATTCCGACCTGAATTTGGAATCCATATTTAGTGTTTGAGAAATTGTAGAAGATTAAATCTATCTATCTATTCTTTGGGGTCCGATATGTTCTATGAACGGTTAGTTATCCCTTCGAACTAATCAATGCCCTTGCGTGCTCGTAGACCGGTGGACCCGAGTATCTCGTGAAATAATTGTATGAGTTCATTCTCGTATTGTTTATATTCTGATTTGGTAAGGCAAATACAGAATTGATATCTGGTTTGATTTGGAAAGATATTTCTCCATCTTTCATCTATTCTTTCCCGTCTCCCTTGCAAATTTCGGGACGAATTTTTTTTGAGGGGGGAAATCTGTAACATTCCCGATTTTTAATTAAATTTAAATTGATAATTAGAATAAATTTTTGAATAAAATTGTAAATTAATTTGGATTTTTCAAATTAAATAGGATATTTATTTATTTGGACATTGATTTTAAAATTTAACCGTGGATTTGAAATTGGATATTAAATATCTTATAAATAAAAAGTAATATCCCAAAAATTTATCAATTAAAATTTATAATATATTTTTAAACTTTTGGAATTTAATTTGAAAATAAATTGAAAAAAATCGCAAACAAATAAAATAAGTGATAATAATATGTAAATAAATTCCAATTTATTTTGAGTTTAAAATTTTGAAATAATAAGTGTTTTAAAAAGTCAATTAAATTTAAAACTTTATACATATATGTATATTGCATATATGAGTAGAATTACATATATATTGAGTTGAATTTAAATTGTGCAAGTGTATGTTTTGAATCTACGTTTAAAATAACTGTTTTTAAAACAAACATTTGGCTTTTAAAATTATTATGGTGTAATTTATATAGTGTAAAATATTGGTTAAAACAATCCTTTTTTAACATTGTATATAGGTGTATGCTAATGAATAAGAGGTATATTCATTTACAAAGTAAATATGATATAAAAATTTATAAATATTCTTTTGTCTTTGTAAAACTACAAATGCTAAATATACATAAAAGAGATGGAGTAAAGCAATCAACATGCATTTAGATTTCATAATCATTTTTTTTACAAATGGCATCAAATATATTTAATTATATAAATAATGAAATTTAAATTATAGAAACTTTTCATCTCCCCATGCTCAATCATATAATGTCTCAGCCAAATCTGAAAGCACGGTAAAAAAAGATTGAGTATCTCATATCTCAACACCCAAGAAAAAATAAAGTAGAAAGAAAAAAGAATCTGAAAATGGAATACTGAAAGCAATCAAACTACAATCTGAAAGCATGCAAAAGATCAAGCAAAATTCCAGATTTAAAACAATCAAATCCAAATCTAAAGCAAGCAAATCAAGTTCAACTAGGCAGATCAAGATCCAAGTTTCAGATCCAAATACGAAATCCTAAAGCAATTAAGCGTTCAAGCAAATTCAAGTGAGCAAGATTCTCTAAAAATAAATTAAGGCAAGTAAAATCTCTTTAAAAGATTTGAATTCGAAGTTGTAAATCAGTAATGAAGCAAAGATTTAAACTATTATATTAATCAGTTCAGGAAACAAATCAAGATCAAAGCTTTAGAACCATTTCTGGTTTAAACTGCACGAAAAAGCTTCTCTGTGTATAACAAGAATTCAAAACTGTAAGTAAGATTAAAATTGTTGTTAGTGGTGAACTAAATAAGTAAATACAACAAGAATAAGCAAAGTTTCTTTTTACAACTTGCAGATCTAAGCTTCAACAAATTTAAAAAAATGAATTTACAGGCCATCCTCTCTGTTCCCTGTTCTTTGCTTCTGCTGCATCTTCAGGTGAGCAAACACACTCGAACCCATTTATATGTTTTGACATTTGAGTTGATGCTTGAAATATATCTGTTTAGTTGATAACTATGTCAGTATGTTTGAATGGCTGTGAGATTGCTTGAGTATATATGTGACGTTTAAACTTTTCGACTCACGAAGGTCGACATTAATACGTCCACTGTATCAACTGCCGAACAATCGAAGGCCGGAAAACTTAACCGTTAGGGTTAAAGAAGGGGTGGAAGATAGAAGAAGAAAGAAAGAAAGAAAGAAAGAAAAAGCAACAGAAACAATATCAGAATCTCAAAATCGTAGAGGAACAACATATAATAGATAAATCAATATCTTTAAATCAAAAGAACTGTACATTTTATACATTACATCACATTACATTACATTATCAGAGTTTACAACAACAAACAGCGGAAAAGAAATACTATATACTAGTTGATACGCCATGCCATCCAGCTTGCTCCTGATCTCCACAGCAACTCCTGAATTCCAGAATGACCTGATAACCTAACTCTAGACTGCCCATGTGGAAAATGATGGGCACTCAGAGTTTAGGAAGAGAACAATAAACTCCAGGCAAGTCATGGGACTGGTGTGAGAACTTAATACAGTGTATCTTTAAAAACAAACAAAGAATTATTTTAAATTAGATTCGCAATGATTTTTAGAAAATGAGACTACCATAAGGCCTCCCGCACACACACACAATGCAAACACAGAATCGGAGGAGATTTCTCCTTATGATAGTCAAACATGCTTGATACGCAAATTTTCTTTGATATTATTACTATAAGTGCAAGGTGTAGGAAAACATTTCAAAAGTATGATCTAAATCTTAGCCAGCATAGACATTTCACACTTATGTCTACTATAGCTACAATCTAAACAGTGGTGATCACCATAAGTAAATGGCAGGTTCTACAAATAAAATCGTAAAGAGATCATATTATGAATGGATTTCCAATAAATGGTCGGGCAAAGGAACTTCCCCAGTAAAATGGAATGCCTCTGGAGCGACATCCCCGGATCCTAACCAGATCTCTGCTACACAAGGTCGGGTTACCCCTAGCTGGGTAGCAACTGACACGAGCATGTCATCCCCCGGTCGTTTGCGACCTTTATCCGAGGTACCTCTCAACCAACAACCACAAATCAATAAATATGCAGCAACCACGAAGTAAATATCTGGGCTCCATACCATGATACCACTTATAATCCAGAAGGAAATGACATGCCCTTAGAGGGCGTTATCCTCAAATAACCTTGCTACCACGATTCCTGTTTTGACCATAACCAGGTTGTCAAATTTGACGAAATCACGTCCACAAAACTACGCTTTTCACAAAAGCCACGCTTTGATCAACAAATGATCAGCGGCACTCAGCATGCCACACTGCCAAATTGGGAGTATATCACTAATAACCATCAACTACATAACCTCTGAGCTCGTACATCTCAGAGAAGGGTGTTAAGCTAAGAGAATAAATTCTTCGCCACCAACAGAAATGTATTTGAAAGAAATCTGCTTTATATCTCAATGTCTAATGTCAGACATAGAATCCATACAAATCTGTTCTGCGTTCGAACAGAACCGAAGGCACTTCCAAAGAAGTCCTTATAAATCCGGGTATTCACAATCCCGATCGGACTTCCCATCACTTAGGGAATCTCCATACCGGCGCGACTCGGTGCAGAGACAATCAACGAGTTATCCTCTCATTCTCGAAAATACCCGGTCTTCACCACCGGTCTTCAATGCTATCCATATACGTCGTATCACTATTCGAAATGGGATTTATGACCCAAAGGTCTTCTCCTAGCTAAACCGAATAACGAGCGCTTATTTCAAAATAAGTGTAGCATTCAAATTCAAGCAAATCACAACAAATACCTATTTAAATGTAAATATTGATAGTCGATCATTTAACTATCAATAGATATGCACAACGTCACCAGATTCCAAATAATTTCCCAAATTGTTTATTTTCCAAAAATATCTTTACAAGATATATATTTCCACACTTTAACCATTTGAAAACAAATTTCAAATCACTTTTCAATTTATCTTTAAAAGATAAAATCCCAAAACATTTCACTTCATGTTGAAAAACATTTCCATACTTATTTAATAATAAATAATTCACAAATCTATTTATTTTCAACATTTGGAAAATATTCAATATGCTTAAATCACAATTAAGTATATATTTTACTCTTTAAGGAAAACATTCTCTTAAACAAATTTATTTGAGTCAAAACGAATGTTGCGTAAAACATCGTTACGACAACTCAAAATCACTAGCATAGGGATTCAAAATTAAGATAGATATATAAATCCCAATACTATATAAAACATTTCCTTTCGAAAATCATTTACTATAACAACAGTGTTATAGTCCACCTTTTCCTTTTATTTCTCGAAAACGTCTATTTCAACAATGAATGTTGAAATCTATGGTTTCGATCCATAACACATTTTAAAACAACTTCAAATCGTTTTAATTTTATTTAAAAGATCACTTCCTAAAACTTTTCTTTAATATATCATTCGCTATTCAAAATCGTGAATATACTTCTTTAACCAAATTCAACATTTCTACACATTTTATTTAAAGGATTATCCACTGTCCAAAATCATGGATATATCTCCTTTAATAAGCTATAAAAATTTACTCAACAAAATAAGTCGTTTTCGGAATTATAAAACAATGGTTATAAATTCCATTTCCCATTTAAATGCCAAAATCCAATTTTATAAGTCAATTACTTATAAATCCTTTATTTACAAAATCTATTCATTTTATAACCTCACAATTTATAAATCTATAAATTTCATTCACTTATGAAATCCATTTATACTTCATTTTAACACTTATAGAAACTGGTTTTATAATTCCAATATTTTAATTTATAAATATCAATTTTATAAAACTTTTACATAAAGCTTTTATAATAATTCAAAAATCCCAATTTAAACTATTTTACAAATTAATCAACTACTTATTTTCAAAAATCCCATTTCAGTTATATTTCACAAATATCATAAATTTTTATAACATAAAAATTTGAACGTTTATTTATTTAAAATGAATCGATTCCAAAATTCAATTAAAATGTATACTTTCAAAAAATCGCTTTAAAATCGTTTTAAAATTTGAAAATCATTACTTTAACACTTTTAGTTTTCCAAAATAGGCCCAAATGCTGCAACAGCACTAAATATAACAATCACGGCATCCAGAACATCATATATCATATGATAACAGAATATATCACAATATCTGTAAATAAATCAATACAGTTGAGGAATCCAGTTGGATCCCTCCAACCTGTTTCCCTGCATCCACAGATGTTAGCACAATACCTATCCCGTTTCAAGACGGAATATCGCTGTATATGGGTTCATATAAAAATATTGTCCGCTATTATGCGGCGCAATAAGGTCTCATCCGCTATATAATGCGGGAAAATCAACTCCAAGTACATATATAATACCAATTCCACTTCAGGGTGAAATATCACGGTATATGTGTTTAGTAAATAACATCCGCTTAATATACGGCGTATAGGGTCTATTTCAATACACTAGATAACAATTTATCATTCAAGCATACAATCAAGCAATTTTAAATCTAACTATTTAAAATTTAAATCGAAACAGATTCGATTGAGTGAGAAGTTCTCGCCTTGCTTTCAATAACAGTCGCAGTATTTTATTTCGAATAAAATTAAATGCGCGTTTAATTTTACCCAAAATTTTCACTAACTCCAATCAACTCCAATCTAGCTCCATCGCATAGTATTCATCAATACGAACCCAACGCAATTCGTTTCGTCAAATTCCGACCTCGTATGAACAAGTTATTGCATTTTAAAGTGAACGAATTATAATATAAATTAATTACAAAACTTTTTTTAATATTTACTTGAATCTCGGTCGTTGATTTTCGAATTAACAGATCCGGCCGTGATTCCCTTCTTCCTCCAACACATTTCTACAGGTCACATACGCGAGTAAAAATAAACCCACCACCACGTACGAACTACCGAAGGCCGCTCCAACCACGAAGCCCTAGAGATCGATCAGAGAGTACCACTTCGAAGATCTACGCGTGCTCCACCTTTGGCCTAAGACCGGTCACCTAACTCCACGCCATTTCCCAGATAAACGTGCTAGAACGTGCCACCTTCAAGGCCACTTTGTCGTCGATCCACTCCACGAAATTCGATCATCACTGTTGGATTGAACGATCTTGTGATGGTCTCCAATGTTGTAGTTGATAATTTTTTGAGATGGTGCGTGGATTAGAAGGAAATCGTGGAGGAAGGAGGAAATATTCTGTCCATTAACAATATAATGGCGGATAGGGTTATAGAAAATCAGGGTTTGTGAAATAATGAAAATTGGAGGCCTTTTATAAAAAATCTACGCGACACTATTCACCTGAATTTTTCCCAAGCTCCAAACGAAGTGTGCCGCCTGGCGTTTATAATGTTTTACCCCTATTCCGAATGCAATGAAATATATGTCGGAAGCCAATTCGATCAAATTTGAAAGACAAGTTTTTGAATCGAATTATTTCAATTTAAAATTCATTCAAACCGATTTCTACGCGTTTTAGCTTGCCCCGCACAAACCGTAAGTCCGACTGACACGAAATTTGAAACCATACAATAATTTAACATTACGGATCCGACGAAACGGGTTTCATCGAAATCCGAGACTGTTTGAAAAATGGCTATTTTAACTCATCAATTAAATATTAAAATAATCAATTTCTGCAAATTAACCTTTAATTCAATTTTAAAAGTTCTATAACATCACTCTAACTCCAATATGATTTAATACAACTTTAAAAATCAATTTTAATCATATTAAACCCAATTTCCAATAATCTCTATAATTTCATATATTAATTTATCGATTTAATTATCCAATTAAATCCAGATATTCGAAATAAAATTTATTCGACTTATAAATTTTACTTGTTAATATTTAAAATCAATTAAATATACGAATTTCAAATGACAAAAATTCTGGGTCGTTACAAATTTTCCCCCATAAAAGAATTTCGTCCTCGAAATTACCAAGTAAGAAAAAGTTATAGAATCCATTAACTTTTTTTTCCAAAATCCATAGTTAAACTTCTTAATATAGCTTTACTAAGTTTCGAATCATACTTAGTTATCTTTTCAAAACCAACTATATCGTTTAACTTTTAACTCCAAAATCAAAGTTATAGTTTTCAAAAAAATTCATTTTTTCTCGAAAATATTCTAACGCCATAAATTTTCAAAAAAATTTGCGATAGTCTCCTTTGCACGGTTCGATCCCAAAAAAAGGGCAATATATATCACAAATATACATCTCATCAAGTAATGAGGCATCCCGTAGGAAAAAAGGTGTAAAAGTACGATATGTAATCCGAGATATGTACCTTATATATTATTAGCGAGAATATACGGCTAATATAGCGCGAAAGCGAGCTCCAAATGCGAAGCAAGCGTAATCCACACATACTAAACACTCAACAAACAAATGAGATCATGTATATAGAAAATTAATATCAATATACAACATATACCAATAACTATATATGTCAATATAGCAAATTCAATCAAAAGCAATAAATTCAACCATCAACCAACTAGCATTCAACTAACATCCATAACCAAATCAATACGCATTCACTTCTCATTAATATTCAATGAATTGGTTTTCCAATTTAAATCACATTTGATTCATTAACATTGGATGTTTTTTCTAACATTCATTTATTCATATTCAATTAGTTTACATTCACTAATTCATATTCAAGTTGGTTCACTTCCAAATTAAATCATATTCAATTCTATTTAGATTTACTTACTTCCAATTTGAATTCAATGATTTATAGCTTTCAGTTTCATTAATTTAACTTCATATGGATTTCTATACAATCAACTAACCATCAATCTAACAATCAATGTACATCCAATACAACCAAACTCATTTTACTTTGCGTACATTCATTTAGTTTGGTTCATCACTTTTAATTAGCTTTAATGAATTAACACTTACATCCATTATTTCATATCAATTTATTTACATTCAATTGATTTACATTCAATTCATTTATTAATTCAATTGCCATTTCATTTAACCACAAAAGTTGAATTTCATTACATAACTCAAGTTCATATACATCACTTCACTTTATTAATTTACTTCGATACCAAAATCAACTTCATTCAACATTCCTTAAGATATATTCCATTTAAACATCATTTGTTTAACTTAACTTAAATTTCCAAATCCAATTCAGATTCCGATTCTAAATTAAATTCTATTTAACTTTTAATTTTGGAAAATAATTTCCAAAATAAACAGGATTCAACATTTTCATTTCATAGTTCAAATTCATTTTTATTTACAACTCATATTTATAAATATATTCATATGGTTTCACTTCTTGTATAAAAGATTATTTCACAATTGTAAATCATAATAATTAAAATTTAATACTTAATAATTCATTTACTTATACAATTTATTCTTTTACAAAATGTTTTATTTAACTTATTCAAACATTCTTTAATTAACTTATATATATTCTTACATTTTCAACGACCAAACAATCAATTTATATATACTTTAATAATTTCTAAAAAATTATTTACTTTATATGTAAAATATAATCGAGGTAAAATTATTTCATTTATCCTATTTTAAAACGATATCGTGTCAAATTGTTATGTACAAGTGTTTAGAGATCCCTATCAACAACGTTAATTACTCGTATTAACCAGAATCCATATACCACTCAACAAACCAATCATCACAATATAAAAAAAAATTATATTCACTAACAAATATGCTCTTATAGCTATTATTACACTCAAACTCATTCGAGAGCACTACTGACTCTATCTCTAATGAGTAACAACCAACAGAGCCAAGGTTGTCGCTTAACCATATGCTATGATACCAGATGCGACGTTTAAATTTTCGACTCACGAAGGTCGACATTAATACGTCCACTGTATCAACTATCGAACAATCGAAGGCCGAAAAACCGAACCGTAGGGTTAAAGAAGGGGTAGAAGATAGAAGAAGAAAGAAAGAAAGAAAGAAAAATCAACAGAAACAATATCAAAATATCACAATTGTAGCGGAACAACATATAATAGATAAATGAATGTCTTTAAATCAAAAGAACTGTACATTTATACATTACATCACATTACATTATATTATCAGAGTTTACAACAACAAACAGCGGAAAAGAAATACTATATACTAGTTGATACGCCATGCCATCCAGCTTGCTCCTGGTCTCCACAGCAACTCCTGAATTTCAGAATGACCTGATAACCTAACTCTAGACCGCCTGTGTGGAAAATGATGGGCACCCAGAGTTTAGGAAGAGAACAATAAACACTAGGTCAATCATGAGACTGGTGTGAGAACTTAATACAGTTTATCTTAAACAAACAAAGAATTATTTAAAATTAGATTCGCAATGCTTTTTAGAAAATGAGACTACCATAAGGCCTCCCGCACACACACACACAATGCAAACGCAGAATCGGAGGAGATTTCTCCTTATGGTAGTCAAACATACTTGATACACAAATTTTCTTTGATATTATTACTATAAGTGAAAGGTGTAGGAAAACGTTTCGAAACTATGATATAAATCTTAGCCAGCATAGACATTTCGCACTTATGCCTACTATAGTTACCATCAAAACAGTGGTGACCACCATAAGTTAATGGCAGGTTCTACAAATAGAATAGTAAAGAGCTCATATTAGATGAATGGATTTTCAACAAACGGTCGGGCAAAGGAACTTCCTAAATAAAATGGAACGCCTCTAGAGCGACGTCCCCGGATCCTAACCGTATCTCTGCTACACAAGGTCGTGTTACCCCTAGCTGGGTAACAACTGACACGAGCATGTCATCCCCCGGTCGTTTGCGACCTTTATCCGAGGTACCTCTCAACCAACAACCACAAATCAATAAATATATAGCAACCACGAAGAAAATATCTAGGCTCCATACCATGATACCACTTATAGTCCAGAGGGAAATGACATGCCCTCAGAGGGCGCTATCCTCAAATAACCTTGCTCTCATGATTCCTGTTTCGACCATAACCGGGTTGAGAAGTTTGACGAAATCACGTCCATAAAGCTGCGCTTTTCACAAAAGCCACGCTTTGATCAACAAATGATCAACAGCACTCAGCATGCCACACTACCAAATTGGGAGTATATCACTGATAACCATCAACTACATAACCTCTGTGCTCATACGTCTCAGAGAAGGGTGTTAAGATAAGAGAACAAATTCTCTGCCACCAACAGAAATGTATTTGAAAGAAATCTGCTTTATATCTAAAAGTGTAATGTCAGACATACAATCCATACAAGTCTGTTCTGGGTTCGAACAGAACTGAAGACACTTCCAAAGAAGTCCTTGCAAATCCGGGTATTCACAATCCCGATCGGACTTCCCATCACTTATAGAATCTCTATACCGGCGTGACTCGGTGCAGAGACAATCAACGAGTTATCCTCTCGTTCTCGAAAAATACCCGGTCTTCACCACTGGTCTTCAATGCTATCCATATACGTCGTATCCCTATTCTGAATGGGATTTATGACCCAAAGGTCCTCTCTCGGCTAAACCAAATAACGAGCGCTTATTTCAAAATAAGTGTAGCATTCAAATTCAAGCAAATCACAACAAATACCTATTTAAAGGTAAATATTGATAGTCGGTTAAATGACTATCAATAGATATGCACAACGTCACCAGATTCCAAATAATTTCCCAAATCATTTATTTTCCAAAAATATCTTTACAAGATATATTTTTCCACACTTTAACCATTTTAAAACAAATTTCAAATCACTTTTCAATTTATCTTTAAAAGATAAAATCTCAAAACATTTCACTTCATATTGGAAAAACATTTCCGTACATATTTAATAATAAGTAATTCACAAATCTATTTATTTTCAACATTTGGAAAATATTCAATATACTTAAATCACAATTAAGTATATATTTTATTCTTTAAGGAAAACGTTCTCTTAAACACATTTATTTGAGTCAAAACGAATGTTGCGTAAAACATCGTTACGACAACTCAAAATCACTAGTATAGGGATTCAAAATTAAGATTGATATATAAATCCCAATACTATATAAAACATTTCCTTTCGAAAATCATTTACTATAACAATAGTGTTATAGTCCACCTTTTCCTTTTATTTCTCGAAAACGTCTATTTCAACAATGAATGTTGAAATCTATGGTTTCGATCCTTAACACATTCTAAAACAACTTCAAACCGTTTTAATTTTATTTAAAAGATCACTTCCTAAAACATTTCTTTAATATATCATTCACTGTTCAAAATTGTGAATATACTTCGTTAACCAAATTAACATTCTACACATTTTATTTAAAGGATTATCCACTGTACAAAATCGTGGATATATCTCTTTTAATAAGCTATAAAAATTTACTTATCAAAATAAGTCGTTTTCGAAATTATAAAACAATGGTTATAAATTCCATTTATATTTTATAACAACTTCAACTTATAAAAGCACTTTATTAACAGATTCTATACACATCCCATTTAAATGCCAAAATCCAATTTTATAAGTCAATTACTTATAAATCCTTTATTTTACAAAATCTATTCATTTTATAACCTCACAACTAATAAATTTATAAATTTCATTCACTTCTGAAATCCATTTATACTTCATTTTAACACTTATAAAAACTTGTTTTATAATTCTAATATTTTAATTTATAAATATCAATTTTATAAATCTTTTACATAAAGCTTTTATAATAATTCAAAAATCCCAATTTAAACTATTTTAAAAATTAATCAACTACTTATTTTGAAAAATCTCATTTCGGTTATATTTCACAAAAATCATAAATTTTTATAACATAAAAATTTTAACGTTTATTTATTTAAAATGAATCAATTCCAAAATTCAATAAAAATGTATACTTTCAAAAAATCACTTTAAAAATCCTTTTAAAATTTGAAAATCATCACTTTAACACTTTTAATTTTCCAAAATAGGCCCAAATGCTGCAACGGCACTAAATATAACAATCACGGCATCCAAACATCATATATCATATGATAACAGAATATATCACAATATCTGTAAATAAATCAACACGGTTGAGGAATCCAATTGGATCCCTCCAACCTGTTTCTCTGCATCCACAGATGTCAGCACAATACCTATCCCGTTTCAAGACGGAATATCACGGTATATGGGTTCATATAAAAATATTATCGGCTATTATGTGGCTCAATGAGGTCTCATCCGCTATATAATGCGGGAAAATCAACTCCAAGTACATATATAATACCAATTCCACTTCAGGGTGAAATATCGTGGTATATGTGTTTAATAAATAACATCCACTTAATATACGGCGTATAAGGTCTATTTCAATTCACTAGATAACAATTTATCATTCAAGCATACAATCAAGCAATTTTAAATCTAACTATTTAAAATTTAAATCGAAACAGATTCGATTGAGTGAGAAGTTCTCTCCTTGCTTTCAATAACAGTCGCAGTGTTTTATTTCAAATAAAATTAAACGCGTGTTTAATTTTACCCAAAATTTTCACTAACTCCAATGAACTCCAATCCAGCTCCATCGCGTATTATTCGTCAATACGAACCCAACACAATTCGTTTCGTCAAATTCCGACCTCGTATGAACAAGTTATTGCATTTTAAAGTTTGAACGAGTTATAATATAAATTAATTACAAAACTTTTTTTTATATTTACTTGAATCTCGGCCGTTGATTTTCGAATTAACATATCCGGCCGTGATTCCCTTCTTCCTCCAACACGTTTCTGTAGGTCACATACGCGAGTAAAAAGAAACCCACCACCATGTGCGAACTACCGAAAGCCGCTCCAACCACGAAGCACGAGAGATCGACCAAAGAGTACCACTTCGAAGAAGCGTGCTCCACCTTTGGCCTGAGACCGGTCACCTAACTCCACGCCATTGCCCAGATAAACGCGCTAGAACGTGCCACCTTCAAGGCCACTTTGCCGTCGATCCACTCTATGAAACTCGATCATCACCATTGGATTGAACGATCTTGTGATGGTCTTCAATGTTGTAGTTGATAATTTTTTGAGATAATGCGTGGATTGGAAGGAAATCGAGGAGGAAGGAGGCAAAATTCTGGCCATTAATAGTATAATGGCGGCTAGGGTTATAGAAATTAGGGTTTGTGAAATAATGAAAATTGGAGGCCTTTTATAGAAAATCTACGCGACACTATTCACCCAAATTTTTCCCGAACTCCAAATGAAGTGTGCTGCCTGGCGTTTATAATGTTTTACCCTTATTCCGAACGCAATGGAATATACATCGGGAGCCAGTTCGATCAAATTTGAAAGATAAGTTTTCGAATCGAATTATTTAAATTTAAAATTCACTCAAACCGATTTCTACGCGTTTTAGCTTGCCCCGGACAAACGTAAGTCCGATTGACACGAAATTTGAAACCATACAATAATTTAACATTACGGATCCGATGAAACTAGTTTCGTCAAAATCCGAGACTTTTTGAAAAATGGCTATTTTAACTCGTCAATTAAATATTAAAATAATCAATTTCTGCAAATTAACTTTTAATTCAATTTTAAAAGTTCTATAACATCATTCTAACTCCAATATGATTTAATATAACTTTACAAATCAATTAATTACATTAAACCCAATTTTCAATTATTTCTGTAATTTCATATATTAATTTATCGATTTAATTATCCAATTAAATCCAGATATTCGAAATAAAATTTATTCGACTTACAAATTTTACTTGTTAATATTTAAAATCAATTAAATATACGAATTTCAAATGACAGAAATTCTGGGTCGTCACAATATATGTCTGTACATAGTCATGCGACTTTGTTCATTGTTACAGGTTTATGGAACCTTTTATAAAATTCAAATCATCATATTAAGATGATTTCAGGACTAATTTGTAAATGAAAAATAATTATGACCTTGAAATACTAATTTTAAAAATATTTCATGAACATTATTTGTAGTTATTTTTAAAAATAAAAATAACAGAGATGATCAGATTTTTAACAAAAATTTCGAATGTCAGGGTTTCGATTTTTAATTACAAGAATGAATTCGTACTTCGAATCCATGATTTTTGATGATCATCTTAGAATTTTTAAGCTAGAATTTATGGAAAACTTTTGGGTTGAATGAAATTTGGATTTTTGTCAATTCTGGGAAATCAACAGTAAAGTATGAATCGTGATTAAGGGCGAAGCTAGCTGATTGGTCGGTGGATTTGAGAAAAATATGAATTGAATTTATTGAGTGTTGCAGCGAGAGGAATGGGTTGATCAAGTGTTCGACAATAGCTTTTGGTTGATGGAATTCTCGGTGGAGCTGCGTTCTCGTCAGGGAGTTATATTTGATCGCACCCGGGGGAATTGATTGAGGGTCGACGAAGTAGCTTTGGTTGTGGTGGCCAGGTTAACGGTGGACGAGGTCGACGGCAAGGGGTGTTTCTGATCGAAGCTTGAGTTTTCCAAGTTGAGCTCGAATGCTCGTTTGGATTTTATGGTGAATTCTTCGATGCTGGGTGATGGGTTGAGTTGAAGAGGTAGTCACTGATCTGTAGGGAGCAATCGCCGATGGTCTAGGTGGCGAATTCTAGTGTGCACGTACACTATGCACGTGGGTATCTGGGTTGTGAAGTGTGGAAGAAGAAGCAGGTTATTCGTGTGATTCTCAAGTTTGGGCTCGGGGAAGTGATGGCGCAGCTCGAGTTTTAACTCGAAGTACGATGGTTGTGCGAGAGTAAAATACTTAGAAATTTTTAAGGTTAAAAATTTGGGGCACCCGGGTTAACTTTTGAGGAAACCCGAAGCAATGGAGCAATTTCCTCGGGTTCGACTCGAAGTAGGTCTCGAGTCAGTATGTAAAACAGTTTTAGAGTTTAAGGAAATTCAAGTTTTTGAAAATAAAATTTGTTAAATTAATTTTCTTTCAATGTTTAAAGTTTCCTAAGTTTTAAAATAAGTTAAGGAGGGTTGTAAATAAATTGTTTTAATTAACCTAAATTTAAATGGTTTAAAATAAATTAACTTTAATTTGAAGGTTATCTTCTTAATAATGTATAAAGAAGTTAATTATTATAAAGGATGTTTTAAAATGGTTAAGTAAACTTCAAAGTTTAAGTTAACATATTTGTTAAAGGGAAACTATTATTATTATCAGAAGTGAATTACTTAATTAAAGTAATTAAAGAAATTGATTAATAATTCAAGTTAATTAATAAAGTAATTAATAATGATTAAATAAAATAATAATTACTTAGTGAAAGTAATTAAGAGTAGATAATTAAAGATTAAAGATTGATTAATCAAATACTAAGGGTTAATTACTTTAAAGCATAATTAATTAATATGGTTATTAATTAGGATAATTAAATTAAGAATAATTAATTAAAGGATAATTAATTGTAATTAAGATTTAATTAATCAATAATTAAGGGTTTATTAATTAAAGTAATTAACTAGGGAACAATTAATTAAGATTTAATTAATTACAATTAAGGGTTAATTAATTAAGACAATTAAGGAATGATTAATTTATGAAGGTAATTAAGACTTAATCATTTGAAATTAGTGATAGTTAATAATTGATAAAAAAATGCCAATGAAAGTGATTATGTGAGTAATAAATTTAAAACCACACAATTTATTCATCTTAATTGTAGATTTTTAATTGTTACTGAATGATGTGTGATGGATTGATATATTTGATATGTGATGCGATGCTATGTAATGTTTTATGCTGAGCTGTGACATCTATGATGAACATACGGTTGTATGAATATGAAAACCCCTTGGCCCGTAAAACGGCATTTGAATTTCAATGCGACAGGGAGTCGGATTCCAGTTGGTTATCTGAAACCCACATCGAATCGTAATGGTAAATTTTTATGATTGATAAATTCATTTTATCAATGAACCTGCGAATAAAGATATGCGTTATGGGTTATACTACTTATCGATATTGATATGATTGAATCTGTGATGATTGATGTTGTGCACTATTGTGCGAAACCCCTGGACCACACTTATACACAAACAAATGTGGATTGCACGTGGAAATTGGTTAAGTCACAGATTTTTAAAATTTAAAATTTAAGTTTTGAATCCAAATAGTTTTGAAAATGGATTGGGTTTAAAATAAAAAGCTTTTAAAAAGGGATTTCAAAGATAAAAGTTTTTTTAATATATAACTTGATTTATTTTTGAAATTTGATTTAAATTTGAATACCAAATTTGAAACTAAATCCTATTTATGATTTTAAAAGGTTATACAAGTTTATATGGGTTTTAAACCATTTTAAAAGTGTAGTTTTGGGAATTTGAATTTAACCCAAAGATTTTAACTTGTATAACTGAAATTGGATTTTTCCAAAACGAAAACTATCTGTTTCCAAATAATAAAAGCTTTCACATAAGAAATGAACTTCCAATTTGTGTTAAAAGGATTTTAAGCCTAAAATGGGAGTGGTCTTCTAAGTTATGAATAAATCTTTGGAAACGGGTTTGAAAGCTATAAGTCAAATCTTTAATTTAATGATTCGATGAGTTAATCCAATTGAAATGGAAATTGTTTTGAAATCTATGAATAGATCTTTGTGAAA
The DNA here is from genome assembly GCA_030765085.1 of Allium cepa. Taxonomy (NCBI): domain Eukaryota; kingdom Viridiplantae; phylum Streptophyta; class Magnoliopsida; order Asparagales; family Amaryllidaceae; genus Allium; species Allium cepa. Next base: position 695,455,362 of record CM060940.1, on the reverse strand, counting down.
CTAGGTGAACTTTGTGAAAATAAATCTTTTTGTTTAAAGATTTGAAAGTGTAATTTGTCTAAGCCATTTGAAGAAAGGTTTTGGGTTTTAAAAGTTGTGACTTAACTAAAATCCCATATCCATATGTTTTTAAATATTGCGCTCATTATTCGATTTAGCCGGGAGAGGACCTTGTGTCATATAACCCATTCCGAATAGTGATACGACGTTGTGGATTGCATTTGAAGACCGGTGTTGAAGACCGGGTGTCTTTGAGAACGATAGGATAACCTATCGATTATCTCTACACCGAGTAGCTACAGTACAGAGATTCCTTAAGTGATGGGAAGTTCGATCGGGATTGTGGATACCCGAATTGCAAGGGCTTCTTCGAAAGCGCCTTCAGTTCTGTTCGAAACCGGAACAGACTTGTATGGTTGTATGTTCGACATTACACTTTGAGATATTAAACTGATCTCTATCAAATACATTTCTGCTTGTCGGCGGAGAATTCAATCTCTTACGTGTGAACTCAGAGATTATGTAGTTGATATTTATCATTGATATACTCCCAATTTGGTTGTGTGACATGCCGATTGCTACTGTGTATCATTTGTTGATCAAAACATGGCTTTTGTATAAAGCGTAGCTTTGTGGACGAGACTGCATCAGGATCTCACACTCTGGAAATGGTCGAAATTGGAAAGATGCGGCAAGGTTATGAGGGCCGCTCCCTTTAGGGTGTGTCATTTCCTTCTGGAAAAGGGTGGTATCATGGTATGGAGCCCTGATACTTACTCATGTGGATACTGCAGATCTATTACTTTGTGATTGCTTTATGGTTTAGAGGCGCCTCGGATAAAGGTCCCAAAGGACCGGGGGATGGCATGCTTGAGTAGTAGTTACAGAGGTAACCCGGTCTTGTGTTGGCAGATATCCGGTTAGGTTCACGGGACGTCCCGCCAGAGGCGTACCCATGGACAGTGGAAAGTTTCTTAGCCTGACCATTTGTTGAAAATCCAAACAAAACAATACGAGCCCTGTATGGTTTTAGTTGTATAACCTGCCATGGAATGTGACGGTAACCTGCTATTGAAGATGGTAGCTATAGTAGGCATACGATAATGGTTTTATGCTAGCTAGGATTAACATTATACTTTCGAAATGGTTTTTATACACTATGCACTAGTAATAATATCAAAGAAATTTTCTCGTATCAAGCATATTTGACTATCACAAGGAGAAATCTCCTCCAATTCTGCGTTTGCATTGTGTGTGGCGGGAGGCCTTATGGTAATTTCATTTTCCAAAAAGCATTGCGGATTTAAAATTTTAAAATCCTTGGTTGTTTGTTTTAAAGATAAACTGTTCTATTTTCTCATACCAGTCCCATGACTGACCTGGAGTTTATTGTTCCTTTCCTAAACTCTGGGTGCCCACAATTTTCCCACACGGGCAGCCTAGAGTTGGGTTTTTCAGATAGTCAGGTTTAGTAGATTATCTGGAACTAGTTCAGTCTTTGGATCAGGACTACACTTGCTTATCTTTGTGCATCGTTATTGGGAGTTCGAGCTATTTCTGGATTGGTGCTTTGGAGATGGAGATTACCGATGCTGGAGTTCTCTCTTGAAGACCATATTGGAGATATTGTTTCGCTGTTGGTGTTATCTTTTCTTTCCGCTACTATTGTCTTGTATCATATCTCTGTTGTACATCGATATTCATTGTATCATCATTGTATATTGTATCAAATGTTGTATATCATATGTATTATTTTTTTCTTCCATTGTGTTGTACTTAATGTGTCATAAGCTCCGGCACGATTCGAATTTCAATGGTTGAATCTACGACATTCAGGTACAAGTGGAGTACGGATGTCGATTTTCGAACGCTGGAATTTGGAACATGACAAGTGGTTTTCAATAAGTAAAACATTTACCGATCCTAGTCTCTCCAAGACTAAATTGAGGAATTTGGTCATTTAATGATAATCAGAGCGATCGCATATGGAAACCAAATCTCGTACACTTATCACATTTTCGATATTTTCCTTTTGCACCATCCCTCGATCAAGAGTGAAGCCTGTAGGTTAGAGCTTTATTGCTCATATCCCCATACGAACAACAGTCTTAATTCCTATGGATAGACAATCCCACTACATCAGCTTTTAGTGCTATGTTATCGACTAAATGTTTTCCATAAATGAGTAAACATACAAAGCATGATCAAGTCATGCAATGCATGATTAAGCCACATAAGCGACTTCTAATCCCCTTTTTATTTAATCGATCTTTTATTAAGCAAAACATATTTTATTAGTAAAACTTCTTTAATTCAGTAAAACATTTTTTGTGAGTTTCTACTATTTATTTTTACTTCTTCAATACTTTAAAATATATTCATATACTTATCTCAAATGATATAAATAAAGTATATTCACAAATCATTAACAAGATTTCTTAGTTATAAACCTTTACTTTTTCTATCTTTCTCAAAAAGATTCCTAACTTATAATTTCCTTCAAAGTATCCATTTTATTTATCTATGTACATTCACAAATCCATTCAAAGTATTTAAGACTATGTTACTTAAACATTGTCACTACATACCCAAAACCATTTCGCTTTTGCTTATCTTTAAAACTTTCTTGTAAAAATTGATTTACATTCATAAGTATAATAAAAAAGGGCTAAAGACTAATGCAATTAACACATTGTCACAACAAACCTAAATCATTTTCCTACTTGTTACTATCTTTACGAACCTTTGTTTTTAATATCTAAGTTCGTGTTCGTTCTTGATCGATAATCGACTGATCGATTATCTAGTCAAAAATCATTACTTGTACAAATCAATGTTCATGTACTTAACTCACTTCCCGCATTCCCGACTTAACTATTCCTAGTTCGGGAGGAAAGACCGGTAGGTTAGAGCTCTATTGCTCCGTCCCAACTCGACATCAATCTTCAACTCTTAGAAATAGATAAGCCAACTTCATCGGCTTTTAGCATTAAGCAAAGTTAATTACCTTTTTAAACAATTAAGTAAACAACAAGAGTAACACGTTTTCTCGTTTAAGAATGAAGCCAGGTAAGTTTGGGCATTGTTTGCTCCAAGCGTTGCCTAGACACCTCATTCTTCAATCTCACATATAGACAAATTTACTCGTCGGCTTTCAGTGTTAAGCCAATCAATCACCTTTGTCAAAGCTTATATATATAAAATAATAATTGAAATACTTGTCAATGGGTTTTAAATATGTATGTAAAATATTGCTTGAAAATAACTAATGTAGAGATTTGATTAAAAAAATGATTTAAATTTTGCCGCACTTTACTTTCAAAATTCGAAAATAATTATTAAGACTGTATTAAAACTTCTACCCTTTTTTCATACTCAAATAATATTACAAGACCATAGAAAGATTTTATAAAGAAAAGAATTTATAAACTATTTAAAACATGAAAACAAGCTAAAACGCCGCATTTTAAAACCATAAGCGACTTACTACAGCATTTATAAGTGTTGTTAAAAGTACTTGTTAAAACAACATTGATAGTTGCAATCTTTGAGACTAGTTTTAACCACTTAAACAAATGATTTGAGACTTGAAATTTTTATCATAAGTACTACCGTTATGATACTTAAAACCATGGAAAGAAATCCTTAAGACCGTCTTTCCATTCATTTATAAAAAAACCCGAAAATAAGGGATTCTCGAAAGCACTATTCTTGTTTCAAACACTTTCGAACATCAATTTAGCACAAAAGTTAAACAACCATTTAAACATCAAGTCAAGGCTATGTCACATGTTAAAGAGGGTAATAGAAGTGAGGTAATATAATATAATGTTAACATTTTCTTTCAAAAGCAAGTGGGGTGTAAAGTTTATAACTTTGCTTAGTTAATGTCACTTTAACATTACTAATTCGAACGCAACATATACACACACAATATATACTTAAGAGATAGTAAGATAACTCACTTAGATCCATGCCTAACCCAAGAATAAAGCTATAAGAATCAAAGTATGACCTCCTTCCATCAACATAAGCCTAAAGGTCATGCATTTAGCATTTCCAAACCAAAGCCAACACCTTCGTCCTCCTCCTTATGCTTACGGCCCATCCAAGATCCCCTTCTTCCTCTCACATCCTCCCACTTATTACTTTATAATCATGCCTCCCATGATATATTTAGCCTAAAGCCAAAGTTTAGAAGATATCTAAGAATTTAGTTAACTTTTGAAAAAGTTAGAGAGCAGTCAGCGGATCAGTGCTTAAGCACTTCCACCATTTTCAACCCTCCTACTTTATCTCAAGCTTATTTAATTTTGTGATTATTTCCTTGGTATATGCCCTTCCTTATATAGGCTTAGGAATGAGATGGGAAAAAATTAAAATCCCCTCAAAACCTTTATGACATTAAATACAAATATCACTTCTGCTTTATCATTTACTTAACTTTTAAGACTTTCCATTTAAGCTCATTTCCTAAATATCTTCACTTAGCTCATGGATGACATCATCCATAAAGTTTATTTCAATAAATGTAAAAATAATTTTATTTCATTTCTTTAGTTCCTAAGCAAATAAGTATATATAAAAGAAATTTTAACAACTTCTAATGGTTAAAAAGCTCTTTATCGATAAAACGATTTTCGGTCACATTATCGATATTTTTTCAAAGTATTTATTTTTGCAAACATTTTCCCATAATAAGTTTACCATAATTACTTATGATTTAAAAGGAGGTTAAAAAGATTATTAAATCATTTTAATAACATTTATTCCAAGATCAAATATTTAAAAAAAATTATGATACTTAAATAAGAAATGTTCGAAATACGGGGTCTTCACTTTCTCCCTAACTTATAATATTTCATCCTTGAAGTTCTGGCACGAACAATCAAAAGAAATAATCCCCTAACAATACTTAATAGTATTCAAAATCACTTAGCAAATAAAACTCACAGTTTGCTTAAGTTCAAATCCTTTTATCACACAAGAATGACAAATGACCTAATAAGCGTACTTTACACTTAATAGTCTCAGGTTATTACTTAGTCAGTGATTTATAGTACCTCGTAACAAATCAAAGAGTTATCACCTAAACTCTCCATAAGCCAATCAAAACATAGCATGCAAATACTAAAGCCTATATGATGAACATATATCATATGTACACATATTAATTCCGATCACTTGGACGAACACATAGATTTCTCTTCCCAACTAGTATAGATCACTTGACCACTCTTGGTGGACTCCGATCTAGTTCCTTAATTAGAACCCTTCGTTCTCCTTACATAGAGATATCAAGAATTCGTATCAAGTGTTTGCCGTTAAGAATCGAGTGAAAAATCTTTGTTCAGACTAGTGCAAACCAGCTCAAAATCATGGACTCGAATATTGGATCAGGAACAGTCATGTGAATAAATGATCTACATTCAGCTTACGTACTTATTCTATTGGTTTCTTAATTACACCAATATCCTTTCCCACATTTTGTTATCCAAATAGTATGTTTCATTCAATAATAAAATCATTTATGCAACATTTCATAAAACATAACTTCAAGTTTATCAACATTATACAACTTAAGTTCATACTTGTATGACACTCCACTACCTCCTAAGAGTATATACAAATCTCAAATTTGTTTCACTTAATAAGCATGTTCAAAATTAAACTTCTTTTAACTTACTAACTTCTCAAATCAAGAGTTATATAAAGTCATATTTTATATTTTCACAAAACACTTAACGTCAATTTATATACGATTTCGAAAGTTTTCAACTGTCCAACATCATTGAGTATTCCATTTTATGTTAACAAAATGAAATCTATCAAACAACATACCATGAGATGATATACATACCATACAATATTAATGCATAGAATACATGTGTCGATAAAATAACTTGACAAATTTCAATAATTTATTTAACACATTTTACCCAAAAAAGGGAAACCATGAAAAATTCCAACATTTATCTTAAGCTACGTCACTACATCTCGGACACCCTACATAGTATACATATAAAGCGTTTCCGCATTAAAAAGTTCATTTCTAATCTCTTTGCAAAGAAAAACTTCAGAACTAAACACCCAGGTTTTATTTCAAATCATTTTGGATTAATAATACATACATGTATCTGTTGCGTAACAAATCATACTTTCCGAACTAAATCGAAATCCATTTTACTAAAACAAACCAGTAGCATCCCCCACTTCGAAACCCAAAAATGAATTCCGATGATGTTGAAATCATCACCAAAATTATTTTCAAGCGACAAGAGTGAGTTCGGTACATCCAATTCATGTCATTCGGACTTAGCCAAAATCATTTCAAAATGGTGTCAAACACTTCGTAAATATTACGAAGTGTCGTGATCCCAATTTCATAAGCCAATTTCCAAAATACTTACTTTAAGATAATACTACTCTTATTTTTTTCAAAATCTTAATAAACATTTTCAAAGACAAGGGGATATAAAATTTTGAAATATCAATTAAATCCTTCTTGTTTATAAATCATGGTTTATAAACCGAACTTATATAAAATCGCTTTATATAAAATCTTTTTACAAATGTTATACCCAAAATATCTCATCTTTCTCAAATTTAAAATACACATCCTTTATTAAATAAAACTGTATAAAAGTTAAGTTTTAACCTAACATTATCATCGAACGCCATATAGTAAAACCGTGAAACTTAAGTTTGGAAATTTTTTTTCTTTAATCTTGGATATAGTGTCACCTTTTGTTCTGATTTTTCTATAAAAATAAAACTTTTTTCATTTAGTTTTCACAAATGCGATTGAGTGTACGGGTAGAAATAAAGATATTTCATTGAATTCTAAATTCAAAACAATCAATTCATTAGATGTTTGTTTCAATGTATCTACAAATACAGTCTACCTAACTCATGCGGTGAAAAGGTAAAACTGCTAATAAACAGGTCGATCACAAATTAAAAATCGAAAAAGATAGATAATGCCCGTAAACTGGTTGATCATAACTAAACTAATTAACAAAGGATAATAGATAAACATCAGTAATCCCTACATTAATTAAACTATACTTCGAAAATTCACTTATATAAGTTATATTATATAACATCTTTAAATGTAGCAATTATAATTACCATTAAGGTGTATGTTTATAACAATTAAAAATATGCTCTTGTATGTATAATACACTTGAATCATGCTAGGCCATTCCATTACTCTATCAATTAATGAGCCATACCTACAAAAGCCAAGGTTCTCGCTAAAACCTTTCCTGTAGGCTATGGGATGCTATTTATAAGAGTATGATGCAAATATCTCGCTCAGATCTTGGAAAAAATCTTCTGGCATGTGGGTGGCCTTATGCGAATGATCTCATGTGATTTTCACACGATCTAGAATCTATACTAACAAGCTTCGTATCAATCAAAACTTCATCCAATTGAGTCAGGGTCAATTGTGAATGTTGCTGAGGATGTATGCAAGCTCCTGTCAAAATTTGGTGGCATTTGGACTTGTAAATTGAGAGTTATGATCGATGCAAGTTTGGGCTTTTCGGTCACCATTCTCTTCATATCGATGTTGTTCGTATCGCTTTTTGGGCACGTGCTTGCAATTTGACGTTGTACTAACTCCTCGGATCGATCCACTTTTTATGCCGAGTGACTGAGTCTTTCAAAGGCAGTACCTTGTTCGTATCGATCCAGTTGTTCTGTTCGTATCGATTGTCGTGGCCTTGTTCTATCGATCGAAGTGGTTCCGTTCGCATCGATTGTTGTGGCCTTGTTCGTATTGATACTCATAGGCTATATCGTATCGATAGCCAAGGGCCTTTTCGTATCGATAGATGGAGGTTGTTTTATTCGTATCGATCGTTGATCGATCGATACGAACTGTGCGATTGGGATCGATGCGAATTGACTCCAATTGACCGATACGAAATTGAACCAATTTGATGAATATGAACAATAGATAACGTGATGGATACGAATGATAGATAGCGTGATGGATACGAACTGATGGATATGAAATAATGGACGCGAACATACGGATGCGTGTGAGTTGATGTCCTTAGAATGCATCGATCGTATCCTGAGCAAAAGAACTTTGATTGACTTGAAATTTGAAATGTTGGCTTCCATTTCGCTTGTCTCGTCATATCAATTATAGCTTGCTCCGGAAATGGTCAAAATTTACTGACATCCATAGCTGACCTGTACATAACTGGAAATCGAAGAGAACTATCTTTGGTTTCAGTTAATCTTTTGGTATCATGGCCTTGCTAAAAGATAGGATAACACCTACCCCCCAAAACATGCCTTGCGATAGGAAAGTGTGTTTTCTAATGTCATAAGCTGGATGTTCGTATCCTATTAATGACCTGTAAAAGAGATTGATAGTCTTACCATACTGTGAATGATGATCCTTCGATATTGTATGTCATTCGGAGTGATTTGTGACCATTCGAGGCCGGGTGCCGTTCGCGGTGAATGGTCACCGTTCACGGTCGGGTGCCGTTGGAGGCGAATTGTGACCATTCGCAGTCTGTTTCCGTTCGAGGCGAATTGTGACCGTTCACGGTCGGGTGCCATTCGCGAATTGTGTGTGCCCAGGGGACTTAGTATCATTAATGTCAGATTTCACGTTCGAGTGAGTTTCTGAATTGTTTGTATGGCGGTTTATCATCATCTCAGAGCATGCCTAAGGATAATTCGAGATCCCATACATGTGTAAGTGGCATAGCCGTTATGGAATTCCAAATAGCAGATTTACATTCAAAATGAGTCTTTCAAGAAAAATGTCCAACAAAACCAAGTCAAAACATGAGAATTAGAAAACAAAAGAAAAACAGAGATGTCAAAGTGAAACACCCATATTGATGCGATTGATAGTCGTATCAGAGCATGCTTAAGGATCATTCGCGGTCCTATACATGTGTAAATGACTTAATTATGTTGGTGTGGAGTTTTCCACTTATTCATCATTATTTCAATCAGTAGATGACAAGCTGACGCCTCGATCCTGAGTCGTTCCCAGTTTATACAGGTGGGGGTCGTACTTGCTCCATCGTCGTGCTTCACCTCCTCACGTACTGTAATAGCATGCAATTTCGAATATGCCCTTCTATCTAATCCCTCAAGTGCCTGCAATCATTGGCATTATGGTCGCTTAGCTCATGATATAAGCAGTAATTATCCGATTTCCTCTCATTGTTGGTTGGATCCCTCTTTATTGGCCTTCGATAAGGAACCTGCCCCTTGGTGTCCTGGTAGATCTGTTCCAAAGTCTCGTTCAGCTCCGTATAAGAGGTGAATCTCGGTTCCTTTCGCAGTCATTTTGATTCATCACCGGCATCCTCGGATTTTCTTTTTCCCTCATCCTTTCCTGGAACTTTTCGGGGTGGACCTTTGCTTTTGACTGCATAAACATCAACTCCCTCTCCTTCTTCTCTCTTAGCATTTGCATCCTCTAATCATAGAAATTCTTTGGCCTCATGACAAAACACCCCTAGATACATAGGTGGATCCCTTGTCAGTGAATTTTTAAACTTTGTTCCATCAGCTATGCCAGATACGTTGTCATTATGACCATAGATGGATCTAGGCGATCCACCGATGCTGCTGCATTAAATCGTGTTAAAAAGTTCCTCAAAGACTCTCCGGTCTTCTGTTTCAGTGCCGCTAGACTCATCACATTCTTAAGCCTCGAGTTATGAACTCTAAGCTGCCTCATGAACTTTCCAGTCAGCTCGGTCCATGTTCTAACGAAGCCGCTTTCCAATTTCTTGAACATAATGCTGCTATGTCTATCAGATGCAATGGAAACACTGGCCATGACTTCCTCCGATGCCCATAGTACTTCCATATGTCTCATATATCTTGTCAGATAAACAGATGGATCCGTCCTTCCGTCATATGTCTCCAATGTCGGTAGCTTGAATTCTGGTGGATTCCTAGCCTGCCTAATTGCAGGAAAGAAGGGGCTCCTATTAACATCTTCCAAATCTCTATTCACCAGTCCGCTTCTCATGGCTCGTCTAACTGTCTCTGCCAATCTATCACCGTCGCCAAGCTGTATTCCTTTTTCGTTGCCTTCAATCTACCCCATAAGTTCATAAGGGAATCCTAGAATCTGCTCTTCTAGACGGGTGTCCATTCCTCCATCAATGCCGTGTTGAACAGGTCCACCTGGTATCTTGCCTGAGGTTGGATCAACAGGCTCATGGGGAGTGCCCCTAGCTCTAGGGACGCTCCTGATGGCCCACTATGTTCTGGGTTCTGATTGCTCCATGCTCCTGACTCCTATCTCTAGCATCTCTTACAGCAGCATTAGCTCGATTCTGCACTCCAGGTTGTCCAATTTATCGAACCAAATTCTACATCATCTCCTCTTGTCTTTTTAGAAGCTCTTCATGCATAGCTCCCATCATCATCTCCATCTCGTGTCTGGTGATGAAGGCTGAGGCCTGATTCGCTCCTGAGGAAGCCTCTTGTCTCCCTTGATGCTGACTCCTTTCAGTTCTTTATCTTCTTTCCGATTGCCTTGCCATTGCTTTCCAGATCCAAGTCCTTAAGCCTTCAGATCCAAAATCTAAGCTATAGAATCCCTGAATGCTAGCTTTCTTAGTGAAAGCACCAAAATGTTTGCACCAAAATTGGTCACAAGCACCCAATTGCCGATGAAAGCACCCGCTTACAATTCCATATCATAGATAGTAGAAATGTAGAGAAAATAAATGTGAAAAACACTCAAAATTTAAAAGGAAACACACAGAAACACAAAGGTTTAGAGTGGTTTGGAATGTTGCCTATGTCCATTATGAAATGGTTGATCTTTATTAACTTTTTCTTGCTGGTTACAATGAATTAAACAGTGAATTTCGAGTACAACTGTGATTTTCAAGCACAGCAATGGTTTCGGAAGAGTCTGGATGTAGAAGATCCCAAAAGTCCCTTTTCTGTAGGCTCTGTGATGCTATTTATAGGCGTAGAATGCAAATATCTCGCTTAGATCTCGGGGGACCTCTTCTGGCACGTGGATGGCCCTATGCGATCGATCTCATGTGATTTGCACATGATTCGAGATCGATACGAACAAGTTTCATATCAATCAAAACTTCATACAATTGAGTCGGGGTTAATTGTGAATGTTACTGAAGATGTACGCAAGCTTCTATCAATATTTTGTGGCATTTGGACTAGCAGATTGTGAGTTATGATTGATGTAAGTTTGGGCTTTTTGGCCTCCGTTCTCTTCGTATCGCTTTTTAGGCATGTGCTTGCAAGTTGACGTTGCGCTAACTCCTCGGATCGATCCACTTTTCATGCCGAGTGACCGAGTCTTTCAAAGGGGAGTACCTTGTTCGTATCGATCCGGTTGTTCTGTTCGTATCGATTGTCCTGGCCTTGTTCGTATCGATTGAAGTGGTTCTGTTCGTATCGATTGTCGTGGCCTTGTTCGTATAGATACTCATAGGCTAGTTCGTATCGATGCGAATTAACTGTAATTGATCGATATGAAGTTGAACCTATTTGATGGATATAAACAATAGATAACGTGATGGATACGAACGCCAGATAGCGTGATGGATACGAATAGATGGATGCGAAATGATGGATACGAACATATGGATGCATGTGAGTTGATTTCCTTGGATTGCATCGATCTTATCTTGAGCACACGAACTCCGATTGGCTTGAAATTTGAAATATTTACTTTCGTAGCTTTATTTGTCTCATTATATCAATTGTACCTTGATCCGTAAATGGTCAAAATTTACCGACATCCATAGCTGACCTATACATAACTGGCAATCAAAGAGAACTATTTTTAGTTTCCAGATAATCTTTTGGTATCACGGCCTTACTAAAAGGTAGGATAATAGTACTATCATCAACCTGGATAGTTATAACAACCCGTCCTCATAAATACTGATATATAATAGTAATGCGACAAAAATAAGAATATTATAGTAGGTGAAACATCCAACTCGTCTTCCCGAGCTCCAATGAACATCAACGAAAACTACCTTACTCAAACTACCCGAAAGAGCATGTGAGGAATTTAGGAAAAACAAAAACCAAGCATCAAACATAATTCTAATATGAGGAGAAATATGTGCACAACATATAATTGTACTTTTGAAACCGCATGGAATGCCACAATGATTATCCTCTCAAAAGAACCATTATCTAATAGGTACATAAGGTGATATAATAGATAATGCCTAGGGTGTAGAATATAATGTTGTAACGTAGCTGGAACTGTTATATTGGCTACACTCAATAGCATATTAGGAGTATAATCAAATCTGATAAGGAACGTTTGCATATTGGATTTTCCATGGAGATCCAGTGGGTCAAGCCGAAATCCGTTCTCTTACACAAGGGTCGGAAACTACCTCCGAGCGTCTTACATCCCTAGATAGAATATACCGTTAAGGGAAACATTGTTTAAATACATGATCCTGAATACCATCATCCCTGCTGCAACATCGATAAGCATGCTCTAGATCTGGTGTGGTAATATCCTATCGCGGGTCAACCAAGCTGTAAGCTATGCCCTTACTCAGTTTTTAGCCTTTTTTGATGTTGATTTTATGTTCGGCATCCTACATACAAGTCTTCATTACTCAAATAAAACACGAATCCCCAATTGGATTCCTACATCTTGAATAGATTTTGAAACCACATATTGATTCCTATGTCTCAACAGATCTCGGAATAACATATGTATTTCCACATCTTGAATAGATCATGAAAAACTACATGTATTCAATCGCCTTAAACATATCTCGAATCTCCATATAGATTCCCGCATCTCAAACAGATCCATTTTCAAGAGATAGTACACGTATCTCAACCTTGAAGTAGTTTTCAATAAGTAATACACTTACCGCTCGCGGTCTCTCTAAGACTAAATTAATGAATTTAGTCATTCAATGATAATGAGAGAGATCGCATATGAAAACCAGATCTCATATACTTATCACATTTTTGATATTTTCCTCTTATGCTATCCTTTGATCAAGAGTGAAGCCTATAGGTTATAGCAAAGCTCATATCCTTACACGATCATCAGTCCTAATTCTCATGGATAGACAAGCCTACTCCATCAGCTTTTAGTGCTAAGTATATGACTAATTGTTTTCCATAAATGAGTAAACATACGAATCACGATTAAGTCACATAAGTGAATTTTAATCCCCGTTTTATTTAATTAATCTTTTATTAATTAAAACATCTTTTATTAGCAAAACTTCTTTTATCCAACAAAACATTGTTTATGAATTTCTACTATTTATTTGTACTTTTTCAATACTTTAAAAAGTATTCATATACTTATCTTAAACGGTATAAATATGTTTATAAATCATTGACAAGATTTCATATCTAAAATCTTTACTCTTTTTATACTTCAAAAAGTATTCATACACTTATATCATATGGTGTAAATATATTTTCACAAATCATTAACAAGATTTCTTATTTATAAATCTTTATTTTTTCTATCTTTTTCAAAAAGATTGCTTATTTATAATTTCCTTCAAAATATCCCTTTTAAGGATATAAGTACTTTCAAAAATCCATTCAATAGGTTTTAGACTAAGTTACCCAAAGATTGCCAATAAAAACCCAAAAATATTTTTCTTTTTCTTATCTTTAAAACATTCTTCAAAGATCTATTTACATTCATAAGTATAATTAAAAGTATTAAAGACTAATGTGATTAGCACATTGTCACAACAGACCCAAATCATTTTCCTACTTCTTACCATCTATACAAACCTTTGTTTTGAAGGTCTAAGTTCGTGCTCGGTTAAGATCGATAATCGATTAATCAATTATCTAGTCAAAAACCATTGCTTATACAAATCAATGTTCATATACTTAACTCGCTTTCAAAATTCCCAATATAACTATTCCTCGTTCAAGTGGGAAGCATGTAGGTTAGAGCTCTATTGCTATATCCCTACTTGACATCAATCTTTAACTCTTAGAAGTAGATAAGCTTACTCTGTCAGCTTTTAGTGTTAAGCAAAGTTAATTACCATTTTAAACAAACAAGTAAACAACAAGATCAACATGTTTTGACATTTTAACTTATACCGTTCCTTGTTCAAGAGTGAAGCCAGGTAAGTCTAGGCACTGGTTGCTCCAAGCCTTGCATAGACACCTCATTCTTGAAGCCCACAAATAGCCAAGTTTTCTCGTCACCTATTAGTGTTATGCCTAGTCAAACACCTTTATCAAAAATTATATATATAAAATAATACTTTATAAATATTTATAAATAGGTTTTAAATATCTATTTTACTTGAAAAAAACTAATTCAGAAGTTTGGTTAAAAACATATTTAACATTTTGCAGCATTTCACTTTCAAAATTTGTAAATAATCATTCAGATTATATTTAAACTTCTACTTTTTTTCATACTCAAATACATTTCATAAGAACTTCCATATAAATATCTTACAAAAAAAGAGTTTTAAAACCATTTAAATCATGAAAAGCAGGCCAAAATGTTGCATTTTAAAAACTTAAAACCATAAGCGACCTACTACAGCATTTATAAGTTCCGTTAAAAGTCCTTGTTAAAACAACATTGAAAAGCGCAATCTTAGCGGCTAGTTTTAACTACTTAGATAAATTATTTGAGAGTTAAAATTTTTATTGTAATAACTACCATTAGGGTACTTAAAAATCATGGAAATAAATCCCTAAGAATATCTTTTCAGTTTTTTATAAAAATTCCCGAAAACAAGGGATTCTAAAGTGCATTTATAACGACTATTTTTGTTTCAAACACTTTCAAACTTACTTCAATTTAACACGCAAGTTAATCGACCATGTAAACGTCAAGTCAATTCCACGCCACATGTTTAAGATGGCAATAGAAGTGAAGTCTACAATATAATTTTATTATTTGCTTTCAAAAGTAAGAGGGGTCCAAAGTTTATAACTGTACTTAGTTAATGTCACTTTAATATAATAATTCAAACACAACATATTTATACACAATATATACTTTAGAGATAGTGAGCTAACTCAATTAGATCCATGCCCAACCCAAGCACAAAGCTATAAGAACCAAAGAACCACCTCCTTCCATCAATACGAGCCTAATGGTCTAAACTTTAGCATTTCCAATCCAAAGCCAACACCTTCTTCCTCCTCCTCCATGTTCATGGCCCATCCAAGCTCCCCCTCTTCCTCTCACCTCCTCCAACTTATTATTTGATAATCATGCCTCCCATGATGTCTTATACCCAAAGCCAATGTTTAGAAGATCTTTGAGAAAGTTTGGTTAACTTTTGAACAAGTTTGAGAGTAATTGTGGATTAGTGCTTAAGCACTTCCACTATTTTCAACTGTCCTACTTCATCTCAAGCTTAATTGAATTTATGTGATTATTACCTAAGGTTATGCCCATCCATGTATAGGCTTCAGAATGTGATGGGAATAGACCAAAAACACCTCAAAACCTATATGACATGTATGGGATCTCGCCTCCATTGCAAGTAGTGCATTGAATATCGACCCAAGGCATGTCCCAGTGAAACTGAAAAGACTCGACATGGATCTTGAGAGATCCACCGCTCTCAAAGAGGAAGTGGATAGACTCAAAGACAGCGGCTTTATCCATGATTCCCTCTACCCTAAATGGGTATGTAATCCAGTACTTGTGAAAAAAGTGAATGAAAAATGGAGAACATGCATTGATTACTCAAATTTGATCAAGGCGTCTCCAAAAGATAGTTTCCCCTACCGAGGATCGACCACCTGGTGGATTCAATCATGAGACACGAATTGTCATGCGTACTTGGGATTTAACTAAATCTCGATGAACATTCCCAATCAGTAGCACACCCACCAGTTTCATTACTGATGTTAGATTATACTATTATGTAGTGATGCCATTTGGAATAAAGAATGCAGGAGCGACTTATTAACGCTTAGTTAACATGATATTTAAAGATCAGCTTGAAAAAATATTGGAAGTGTACGTGGATGATATGCTCATGATTAAGTGACCACATTAGAGACTTGGCAGAAATGTTCAACATCCTCCAACATTACAAGATGAAAATCAGTACTTTGAAGTGTTCTTTTAGTGTTGCATTAGGGAGATTCTTGGGTTTTATTGTTAACGCCCATGGAATAAAGCTAATCCCAAGAAGATCCAGGCTATCTGTGATATCCAAGTGCCATGGACTATTAAGTAAGTACATAATCTGAATGGGAAAGTTGTTTCCTTAAGCCAATTTATTTCCAGAGCCACCGACAAATGCATTCCTTTGTTTGACTTGATTCGGAAAGGGAAAAGAAACCTCGAATGGATATGGGATTGTAAAGACGCATTTCATGCATTGGTGAACCATTTGGTGAGATCCTCCATCTTGTTAAAGCATGTGGATCATAAAGTTATGTACATTTATTTGGCCGTATTGGCGCACGCTATAAGTGCCGCATTGCTTCGTAAGGAAGATCGAATCCAGAGGTCGGTGTAGTACTTTAATAAACGATTGACAGGAGCTGAAAGAAACTAACCTAAAATAGAGAAACTGACATGTTGCTTGTTAATTGCATCATGAAAGCTTCGTTCGTACTTCCAATCGCACATGATCAATATTTACACCAACCAGCCATTACGATAGGTCCTACAATGACTAGAGATGTCTAGAAGGTTACTCAAGTGGAATATCAAACTCAATCAATTCAATATTACTTATCTCCCTTTGAGGGCAATCTAGGGTTAGGCATTGAAAATTTTATAGCAAAGTTCGCTGTGCGGGATTATTCCTTGGAGGGCAGCAAAATCCCTACCATATGGTGAAAATTGTGTACTAATGGAGTGTTTAATGATCATTGTTGTAGAGCTGGAATTGTGCTTGTAACTTCCAAAGATCGGTCAAGCTATTATGCTTTAAAGCTTGACTCCCCAGCGATAAACAACAAAACTGAGTAAGAAGCTTTAATTGCTGGACTTAAACTTGCCAGAGAACTTGGAATAAAACCTCTTGAAATCTTTTGCAATTTGCAGTTGCTAGTGTACCAAGTCAGAGGAGATTATAAAGCTAAAAAATGACTTGCTCCATACCATACCCAAGTCCAAGAGTTATTGATAGAATTTGAGTACTATGACATTTTGCATTTTCCATGGGATCGAAACAGAGGGGCTGATTCCTTGGCAAAGTTTGCTAGTATCGGTGACGCACATCAGATGCACTAGGTTTCGATTAAAGTGTTAAATGCCCTAAGTATAAATATGATAGAAGATGATCGGACAGCGAAAGTGGATCCTGTGCGAGATTCGTGGATGACTTCGATCAAAGACTATTTTCTACAGGGAATTCTTCCCGAACGAAGGATTGAAAAATGAAAAATCCTTCGCAAAGCTGCATTGTATATCATGCAAGATGGAATTATGTATAGGAAGGGTTTCACTGTTCCTATACTTTGGTTTGTCGCTCATGATGAGCTACAACATGACTTAAAAGAAGTACATGAAGGGGATTGTGGCGATCACACTAGGGGGCACACTTTGGCAAAGAAGATACGCCGTTACAGGTATTATTGGCCAAACATAAATCGAGACGTTGCTGACTATGTAAGATGATGTGATAAGTGCTAGATATATGAAAAAGTTGCAAGAGCTCTACCGGTGGCAATCATGCAAATGACCACCCCATGGCTATTTCACAAATAGGGTATTGACATTATTAGTTCCTTATCGATCTCTAAAGGTGGTGCAAAGTATGCTATCATCCTAGTTGATTACTTCATAAATGGTCGAATCTGAACCTTTGGCCACGATCACTACCAAGAAAGTAATCAACTTTACTTTTTGAAACATCATATGTCATTTCGTCCTACCATGAACAATTGTAAGAGATTACGGAACTCAATTTGACAGTGCCGAATTCAAAGACTTCTGTTAGAAGTATCGTATCAAAAAGAGGTTTGCAGCGGTCACTCACCCTTAAGAAAATGGACAAGTTGAAGTTATAAACAAAATCATAATATCCATTCTGAAGAAGCGATTGGAAATGCTAAAGGTAGGTGGGTGGGTGAACTCCCTACAGAATTGTGGGCTTACAGGACCACCCACAAGCCCGCAACTGGCCATGCTCCAAATGCCCTTACTTACGATTTCGAAGCCTTCATTCCTATTGAGCACAAAGTTCCTTCTCATCGAGTGACTTATTACGATCCCAAAATGAATAAAGATGTCCTTTTGGAATTTACCAATTTTATAGAGGAGAAGAGAAGGAAGCGATCTGAGGGCAGCTGTGCATCGACATCGAGTCGTCCGATATTACAACATTAAAATCCTATCTAGAACCTTTGAAATCGGCGATCTCATCCTGGAATGGGTTTTTCCTACCCTGCCTCACATCAATCCAATCTGGAAAGGACCATATATCATTGAATAGAGGCACGGAGTTCGAACTTTCAAGCTAGCAACTGTTGATGGCATCATACTCCCAAAGGCATGGGATAATGAGCATTTAAGATGCTAATTCACTTAGTTGATTTCTTTTCCATTCAGTTGTATTTTTTTTCAAGATTTGCTTTAGCATTTGATTTTCCAAATGTGTAATAAGATAGATTACGTCATTCTTTTCCATTTAGCAAATAAATTCTTGGACTCCCTTTGTATTTAAGTTTGTTGTAGCATTGTGTATTAGTTACATGATGAAACTGAAACAAAATAAGAGTGATCGTGATACAACAGATCGCTCGCTAAATTAAATCCCTGACCCCCAGGGGCAAATCAATCGATTATGGAGAGTATGATCCGACCGCTCTTCGAAATAACACTAAGTCCCCAAAGTGCGGACTGAAGTATAAACATAATCGGATGTGATTCGATAACTCGTGAAATTAATCTAAATCCCCAAAGTGCAGAATGGAGTATAAACATAAATAGGGTGTGATTCGACCACCTGTGAAATAACTCCAAGTACACAGATTGCGTACTGGAGTATAAACATAAATCGTGTGTGATTTGACCACCCGCAAAATAACTCTAAGTCCCCTGTGTGCGGACTTATGTATAAACATGAATTAGGTGTGAATCGACCATCCACAAAATAACTTTAAGTCCCTAGAGTGCGGACTAGGGTATAAACTTAAATTGGGTGCGATTCCACCATGCATCAACCAAATCTTGTGCTCAAAATATGGATATAAGTATAAATAGATAGATGAGTGAGGTTCAACCATTAACTATTCCACGAAATCCAACCTGAAATTGACAGGAGTGTGTAAACTTGCTAAAGATGGAGTTCGACCATCCAACACCTGACTCCGCTAACCCAAGACAAGGGAAAAGAGTACAGTTACTCAAACCTCTTAGTTCGACAAGTGTAATATTAAAGGTCGAGCCTAGTTTTTGATACAACTCGAAGCCAGGAATCACAAATACATAAAATGAAAAATACGATGGTTCGATCATTTAAACAAGTGTATACAAGAATCATACACAAAAATAAAATACTTCTTATTCACGCTAAAACGTGCTTTATGCAATGAAATTTTATCCGGGTGAGAAATAAAAGTTGGGTTCGTACCTATACAACACTACCGATGAAAAGAAAAAGTAGCTATCCAAGCTATTTACATATCATTCCAACCCAAATATTATTTCTTGGATTTCCTATCTTTCCATCGCTTCTTTGGAGTATCTCCTTCCGAACCGCCACTCAATCCTCTCTTCGACCCTTTTAGGCCTTAAACTTCTCTCCGTAGAAACATTTTCAGTTGTATGGATCGAGGCAGTATCATCTTTAGAAGCAGGAGAGATTGAGGCACTCTTAGGACTAGAAGTGGGGGGATTCATCCTGGGGAATTATCCCACCATGAGGGATCATCTAGAGCGGGATGGGAATCGTTTCGCTGTAGTCCAAATCAACAGGCTTGGTTTTTGCCTTCTTTTTCAATAATTCTTCCCTCTTAATGCCCTCTTTCATGCTAAGCTGGTCAGTGGGGTTGGAAGAACCCATGATCACAACATCCTAATCAAAGGGAATTTAATGGTGTGGGTTACTCCCTTCCTTGAATAATGCCACCATTAATTGATTATAAATAACAAAGGCTTCTTCTTGAGCACCCTAAGCAGCAGTCGAAGTTATAACTTCGATGGATTCTGCCATGGCTACTTGAGATTCCAATTTAGGCTCATGCAATGGAAGAGGAACGACACTTGATAGATTCCAAGCTAGGAAAAAATAGGTGAAAAGATTAGAAATATCAACTGATAAACGTTAACTTTTTGAAAGATGACAAATGTTGATATAATACCTTCCTCGGCGTGGCTTTCAGATTTAGCCAAAATATCCTCAGAACTGCGTTCAAGAAATGGATAAAAATAAGGCTTGTCTACATCATACCCGAGGATGGTTGAAGTGCCTGCCATGGAGCTAGGAATGACCTACGATGCTAGGGACAATTCAGTTGTAATATCAGGTTGCGCCGACCAAGATCCTTCACACACTTCATCTGAAGAAGCAACAACAAGTTCTTTATGAAGTGTAAGTTGGATATCGTGCAATGTTTTAGGTTCACTGCCCAAAAGCATTTCACTTTTAAGCCTAGACAGGTCGATATCCTCGAATAAAGAAGTTTCTTTTCTTCCGCAACAAGAAATTCCCACGTGTGCTAGAGCCGGTAGGGATAATCGTCACCAAACCATGTTAAATTTTCTATGCTTGAGAATGTTGGCGTTATAAAGAACAAGACATCAGTCTAGCTCATTCATTATCTTTTCCCTAACCATGTCCTTGATGGCTTCTGCTTCACGTGGAATAAGTGCATCAAAATTTTAGGCCCTTTCAACAGCCGTGTCCCTCTCAAGTCTGACATTCATCAACTCTTCACAAGCATCTTAAGAAATTTTCTATGCATCATCTTTGTCCTTATTTTCATACTCGAGCTTAACCTTGAGTTCTGCTATCTCCATCACGGCTGCGGATTCATTACTTCGCGTTGTATCATGCTCGAGTGTTATTTGTTGATTTCGATGATGCAACACTTAAACTATATCAAGATGATTGGATCATCTCCTCCATGGGTTTGACAGCAGCATTATCTTTTCCTTCGGTCTCTGCTACGGAGGTCCTAGAAGCATCTAACTCATTTGTCAAATTATCGATAATTCTTTTATATTGGGCATCCCGGCGTTTTAGATTTTCAATTTTCACCGCATGCTCCAAAGGTACTTTCGACATTTTCAATGCTTCCTTCATCCATTCATGGCATTGCATGTGGA
Organism: Allium cepa; assembly: GCA_030765085.1. Classification (NCBI taxonomy): domain Eukaryota; kingdom Viridiplantae; phylum Streptophyta; class Magnoliopsida; order Asparagales; family Amaryllidaceae; genus Allium; species Allium cepa. The sequence continues at coordinate 695,434,094 of CM060940.1, read as the reverse complement.
TTCAGTGACACAGTCAATAGTCATTTTCTAAACATGGTCTAGGACACTCTTTAGGTTGGGAGGGAAAAGAACCCTTCAAAACATAAGTTTGGAAACTCTTGGCGAAGCTGTGCCATACGAGTAGCTGGATTGACCGTAGGATCTTCAATAGCAGCTTCAACTTCAATACTTTCCTAGCTGGGCCTTTGGGCAGCACCATGTTCACTATGGCGATGATAATCACTCGACTGCTAAGAATGAGATGAAACCAAAGTTGTGGAGGAACTAATGCGGGAGGAGGACCATGCAAAGGGTCGATTGGTTAGTCCCGGCGATTAGTTGGCTTCTCGACATGCTTTGGAGGAGGGATCCCTATCACTTGTCTTAGTGTAGCTTATCCCTATCAACTCTGTCTTAATGACCCCGGTCCCAACCGAGGCGATAACTTGAATCATAGTACTCTCGACTACCGCCTTGACGATAAAAGCTAGAACATGAACCAGAGGTTCGGTGGTGAATATCCCAAAGGGAATCAAATAGGTTCTTTTTATTCACCATCATTTCTGCAAAGGAAAACAGAAATCGGTCAACTTTAAGTACTAGAAAGCACAAGCTGAATATGATGCAATGTTGAGGGGTGCAAGTGTGTGCAGGTGTCCTTGTGTAACCCCCCGACAAAGCAGGTGTGGGAGCTTTGCATATTGTAGTAACTTTTCCTCTAGAAATTAGAATCTCAATGCCAATTCTGGTGGGAGATTCTACCCCCTTGATGCTCATATTAGTGAAACGAAAAGTGCCAAGGTCATCTAGAATTGGTAGACTAAACAAAGAATCAAGTGTTAAACTTAAACACTTTAACGGTTGAGAAGAAGATTCATCTTGAACAATCTTAGGAGCTATCAATGACTAGGATTGATCAGAGAGATGGATTTTTAGAAATTTATGAAAAAATGATTTCTTCTTTCTCCTATCAAGAATGTAGGGTTGTGAGCTCAGCGAGGATCTGACATCGACCCTAAGACCGGATTTATCACCATTGTGACCAGGCACATCACCTTCAGATCCTTCGGTATCGATACTAGCAAATTCCTGAGTATTCATTACTAAAGGCACTATGAGATCAGTTTGATTGTCCTTTTGACTGACTGCAGCCCATGGTCTTATCCCCACAGTTTGGGCAACTTCTGTTAGCCCTACGCTAAGGCATCGTCTATCAAACAAAAAGTAACGAGACGTTCTTCCATGAGCAGATATTCGATGTTCCTTTCCTCAGGCAGTGCATTTTTTAAAGTTTCGACCGTCTTCATAAAGATTGCTACTAGGCTGGGTGACGATACTTGTAAAGAAGTAATGTAGTTAAAAATACGACCTGAATATCGTTTTTTCGTGCTAATGTAAAGACAGTGGATAAAACTTATGTCTTTTCAGCCATTGTCGAGTAAAATCGGGCAAAGAACGAATGAAGAACCACTCACTTTTAAAGGCACTTAATTTATTCCATGCACCAGTTTGAAGCTGGCACCTCTTCGTTGACTTAAGAAATGTAAACGAAAGACTCCATGTCCGTTGTTTGAAAGTGAATATGAATCGAATGTCATCGATGGTTGGAGGACGGTGCAAGGACTCCATAAATGCCATATAAGTACAGTTTAGAAGAGCGCAACCATTTGGATGAAGCTGCGCTGGAGCTATCCTTAAATAATGAAGGATATCTCGAATGTATGAATTAAATGGCAGGATGCATCCAACCCAGCACATGAACTCGTTGCATGCCGTATACCTTTCTGGGGATCTATGAGCCTATCATCCCGTGACGGAACTAACACATCGTCAAAAGGAATTCCATGCCTTACACAAATTTAGCGAAGAGCATCGTCCTTAATTTTATTAGCTATCGAATCAGTTGGGTTCTCCAGAATAACCGCGTCTTTAGAGTGTCGGGGGTAGGATCGACAACTTCCCGTGGAAAGATGGGAATTGGATTAAAACGATCAAATTAAGGGCTTGGGCTTTTCAATTATTTGGAATAATGACTAGAGGATGGACTATCAGGTTCTGTTGCAGAACTTGATTCTACATCAAGGTTATCCTATTGAGAAGATGATCCAGTTGGCATAGCTGCAAGATGCCCAGAGCGCCTAGAACCCATTTCTATTAAACTTAGTAAAAATCATGGTTAGATAAAGTAACTAGTATCCCCCAGTGCATAGTGAGTGCTAGTGTGCTGAGGTGAAGTTCTATACAATACAGTAATAAGGTTTATGAAACTAAAGGCGAAAGAGACGACGAGACTTTGAGGTTTGACCGAAGAGACCGTCATTCCTGACCATCTCAGTCGTTTCTCTATGTAATCAGGGAATGATACAGTTTGAGTTCAACATTCGATTATTAGCATGCAAAAGTTCGATTTTTATACCTAGGTCACTGATGAGCTTCAAGAGAATAGTCAAAGGTATTGGTTCATGTCGTAGTTTAGTGGTCATTTGTTACCAAATATACAGTAGAAGTCGTATACAAGTCATATGCTAGTTCAAATATCTGTTCAAGTATGCATGGCAATGCTTATCATTTATTTCAAGTTCGCTTGTTTAAATTCCATTTTTAAAGTTCATTTGCTAACAACTGATCGTTCCCAAACAAGGTCGATCGTTCATAATAACACTCTCACTGGTCATTCAGCCCATCATTTTATCTGATTGTTACTTTAACTCCTCCCATCAATCATCTGACTCAACACTTCTACCTATTGTTTTCCTCCACTTCAATTCAAGAACGATTGGAACAGTGGACTTATCGACTTCTAAAATTCACCAAGTATAGGGTACAGCCGTCTTTTAAGGATAATCTACACCTAAGCATATACATCACTCAAAAAAATCATTCAACTACTGCTTCATCTTCCCTAAAAACGATCGGTTAAAGCCACAATCTCCTCCAATTTTCATCTCCTCCCTTCGACGGATGCATCTTTTAATTCTAACATCATGAAATTGATGAAACCCAAAGTCTCATGCTTGAATCATAAAGTAAATTCGAATCAAACTACCAAGGTTAAAATCTGGAAAGGAAAATGGGTTTAAATTTGAAGTGAGGTAAGATCTGGAGGAGCACTTAAATGGTGATTAACTCGAAGAGAAGCGGTTTAGTTTTAGGAAAATTGGATCGTTTCCTTGATCTGTAAGGAGAGGAAGTAGAATGGTTTTTTTTCTTCTCGGTTGGAAATGATAGGAAATAGTGGAAGAAGAAAAAATAGTCAAGACAGATGCTTATATAGGAAGGTCATATACCGTCATGGCCCTGAAGTTATGCCGATTATTTTGAGGTAATGATCTTACAGTGATCGTCCCATAACTAGCCTATATGCCGTTTATTATAAAGCAAGGGTTTTACATCGATCGTTCCATAACTAGGTACGAACCGAAATTTCTTTCTATGAAGTACACGATCGGCTATTAATAAAAAAGAAGAATATGAATGAGGGAATAATGGTCGGTGTGAACATTTTTTATTAAATACATATGTAAATAAGAATAATGGCCGATAGCGATTGTTTATAAAATCTCAAAACATGGCAATAACCCATGAATGTGTAGTGGTGATCGGAGTAGGTACATACATGTATACATGCTAGTATACATTTCGATATCCAATTTTTCTAAATCGATAAAAAACGAATTTTTACTTGATATGACCGGAGAAAAATTAAAACCAAGTTATTGAAGCTTAGAAATCACCAGAAAAAAACAAGATGATCACCAGCAAGTTCTGATCCCGTATTTACACTATTGGAAATTGACCAATCATCACGACGAATAAGGGAAATACGATCCTCCATAAGAAAACAACTAAATAGAAGGATAACGACTATTCGATGAACCAGATGGATTTCATTCCGATGATTCTAGCTTGCAACGGTCCAAAGCATGTCATGTTCAAAACAAGATGTTCTGTGGGGGGTGAATATCATCTCGCATTTTGGCAAGGCTGTGATATCATCGACTTAGCTAGGAACGGATGGTCATCAGCCTTAATAATCGATTATATACAATACTATGGACAATGGTCAGGCAAATCCGAACCAGGTCCCAATCGAGGTTTAATCAGTATGGAGTGAATGGCATAGCCCCATGAAGTTACATATAAAATTTGGATTCAATTAAAATTTGTATGCTTGATTTATGGATGAAGCAAGGATTTATGTGGATCGATTGGAAACAATCCATAAAACAGCTCAAATCAGCGGAGTTTGATCGATATCTCAAAATCCATATGTAACGACCCGTAAATTTTCGATAATTAAAATAGCAAATTTAATAAGATTTCGTGATTTAGTGTTAGAAAAAAAATGTAAGTCGTTTGGAATAATAATAAATGGAATGAATTGCAACAATAATTATCCAAGTAATAAAAAATAAAAGTCAATAGTTGAATAGGATAATAAATGTGGGATTCATTGGGAATAATAGAGTAATTGATTGATAAGTAAAATCTATTTAAAATCAAATATTGAATACTGAACCGGTAAATTGTTTAAATTAAAAATTTAAAACTTATTGAATAATTGAATAACTGTAAAATGAAAATAGTGTTCTAAATTGTGAATTGGTTTTAAAAGTTGAATCTTATAAGTTCGATTTCAATATTTCAAAAGATAATGAATTATTGGATAAGCGAAATTGTTTAAATTTAATATTTGGAATTTATTGAATAATTTAATAATGGGAATTGAATAACCGTATAATGGAAATGGTTGTTCTATAATTTTAATTCGTTTCAAAAATTAAATTTTTAAGTTCATTTTGAATATTTCAAAGGATAGTGATTTAAGAATAATCAAATTTGTTTAAATTTAATATTATAAATGTTTGAATAATTAAATTCCGAATTTGATATGATTAATTTGATATTGAAATTTAATATATGGAAATAGAGTGAATAACTGAAATTTGGTTTAATATGATTCAAATTGGTTTCCAAAGTGAATGTAAGTTATATTGGGATTATAATAGAGTTAATAAGATTTTAAAATTGGAATTTATTGGATAAATTGAATAACGGGTTTAATATGATTAAAAATGATATGTAAAATTTTATTTTATCATATTAAAGTTAGAATGATGTTATAGAACTTTTAAAATCGAATTAAAAGTAAATTTGTGAAAATTGAATATTTTAATATTTAATTATCGACGGGAAAATAGCCAAATTTTGAACAGTCTTAGAATTGGACGAAACTAGTTCCATTAGATCCGTAGTTAGTTATTATCGGATTTCAATTTTCGTAGCAATCAGAGTTGTCGTCTGACCGTGGCAGCTCGAAATGCGTTGAAATTGTTTTAATATTAATTTGGCGAGTTAAAATAGTCATTTTTCAAACAGTCTCGTATTTCGACGAAACCAGTTTCATAGGATCCGTAATGTGATATTATTGTATGGTTTCAAATTTCAAGTCAATTGGATTTACCGTTTGTCTGGGGCGAGCCAAAACGCCTAGAAATTTAGTTAACCAATTTAATTTAAAATCGATCGTTTATTTCCGTAACTTGCACAAATGATCGAATTAGCTTCCGAAACCTGTTCCATTATGTCCGAAACGCGGGATAAACCCTAGAAACGTCGGTTACCGTGTGAAATTCGGAGTTTGGAAAAGTTGGATGAATGGTATTTGTCGTTTCCTATAAATAGCCCTTTGATTCACAAAATAAGAAATAAAAAAAAGAAAACTAGGGTTCTTTAGGCCGCCATTCTTGAAACCCACGGCCAGAAACGCGCGCCTTTCTTCCCTCGATTTCTCCACATCCATTAACTTTCGTGTAAAACTCTCAACTAGAAAATCAAAGAGCATGTCGAGCTCTACAAAGTGAACGGCTATGATCGAGAAATTCATGCTAGATCGACGGCATAGGGCTCGAGAAGGCCGGCCATTCAACCTCGTTCTGCGAGCTTATGGATGAACCGAGCTTCATGCTATCTGGGCCGAGCATGGAGTGTGGGTGGCGCTTCCAATGGTGGTGGTTAGATGGGGTTTCGACGAACGTAGGAGGGTGCGGCCTTGAGGAGTTGAACGATGCTTGGGTTCGAGCGCGTACGAGTTTTCACGCGTGAGGAAGAAGGGGGAGGGGGTGTGGCCTAGATCTGCTATGCAGGGAATGAACGGCTGTGATGGAGTCTGGATTGAAATGTAAATTAAATTTTTAAATATTTATATTATAATTCATGTAACTTTAAAACTATGTAACTTTTTCGTACGAGGTCGAAAAATTTCGAATCAAATTGCGTTGGAATTGTATGGACGAGCACTACGCTATGGAATTGGATTGGAGTCGTTTGGAGCTAGAGAAAATTTCGGGTAAAATTAAACGCTCGTTTAATTTTATTCGAAATAAAATGCTGGAACTACATTGAAATCAAGGTGAGTGTTTTATAACGCTCACAACGTACTAAATATCTTTGTGCTAGTTAAATTTGACATTATGAAGTGTTATGATTTTATTTGTCGTTGTTTGATAAAAATTTAATTGTCATATAGCTTGTCATTTGAATTAACCGTTGAAAAATTAAATTGACAGTTAAATTTAAATTGAAATTGAAATTGAATTGCGATTAAATTACTTGACATTGATAACTATGAAACTGGCATGAATTGTATTGTCTATTGGATGATCTATTTTGATGGATGTTATTGGTTGATATTTAAATGTTTGGATGTTTATTTGCTTATATATACTGTTATGCATACACATGAAACTGTGATTTGATTTAAGTAGTATATATTCATCCCAGACATTTAATTGAAATAAATAATTACTGGGCCATAGGATAGAAAATTATATACGGACACCGATTTGGCTAAATTAATAATTTTTAAAATCATCGATTTGAAATTTATTTAAATGGTTTGATTTAAAAGTTATAAATAGAAATAAATTTATAGAAATCGAATTTATTGAAAAATTGTGTTTGGAATGTTGAAATAAATTTTGTTTAAAAGAAATTGTTAAATAATAAGTCGAGACTTTGAAATTTAAAAATTGGGATTCGATTAAATTTCGAAAATTGATTTGTTTAAAGATTTAACCTTAGTTTGAGCTTTTAATATTACCAAGTAAAAGTGATATAAAAATGATATTTTGAAGTCGAGCTTGGAATTGAATCATATTTGAAATTTGGATTTAAACTCGGAAATTGATGGATAATTTTGTTAAGTGTTATAAATGGATATTTTGAAAAACCAAGCTCTAAATCGATATAAATTGAAATTGAATAAATTGAAGTGAATATAAAATTGAATAAATTTGAAGTCAAAGTTGACATTGATTTGAATTGAAATCGAAATTGAATCGGTAGAATGGAAATTGAAATTGATTTGAATTGGGAAGTTATAAATTGAACTGGATTGGTTTTGAAGCTGTTTTATTTTATTTTCCAAATTACTCTGCTATATAAACCATTTTTGAATACTTAAACTATTTTAATCTATTTTAAATCTACTTAACCCAATTTAAATTATTTTAAACTAATTTATCTATTTGAAACCCATTTTAAGATTTTAAGTACTTTTAACTATTTTAATTATTTAAAACTACTTTTAAACTACTTAAAACTATTTTCTAAAATTCTAAGCTGGTCAAATAAGTGGAATATTTATATTTAAATCTTGAATTTAAATACGAATTGAGTTAAATGAAGTTGCAACCTAAATTGAAATTCGAAATGATTTTGAAATCAAAATGAGATTGATGCGAAAAATGATTTTTGAAACAGAATCTTACATTTGAATAGATACGATGATATTTGAAATGGATTTGATTTTTGAAGCGAATATGATATTTTGATATCAATTATGAATCGATTTGAAATGTAAAAGAGCCAACGGTGTAATAATAAGTAGTTATTAAAGAGACCGGGATCAGATATGGACATACTCTCTGTCGATACCGAAAATCACTTTAATAACTATTATACGCGGAGTGTTGATCCAGAATGAAGTGGATGGTTTGGTGAACGCGTTGACTGAAGAAAGAGAACGATTATTGGAAGACCCCTGACATGACTAAAAAAGGAGCCGCGCCGGGACATTGAGGTTCGCCACCTCTAGCGGACACACTTCTTCGATACCATATCTATTACATTTGTGATGCGATTTGGGTGCACCCCTTGATTTGGGAGTGTTGTTTCGCGGTGTTGGGGTAGCTGCTGGCTATGCTCAACATCAGTCCGGATCACACAACTACTAGTATCCTAGTTGGTATCGCCTCATGTACCTTGTCATACTGATTATCCTATTCGCGACAACTACGTTATGTTTTGTGTTATACCTATGGGGTACCCTCTGAGAACCACCAGTTTACGATGGGGCTTACGGTGCTGTATAGACTATGGCATTATAAAAATGTGTTAAGGGGGATTATGGTAACGCCTTAACGCTATTTTGATACTTTATATTACTGATAGGCATTATCTACTTAGCGTACATTACTACATAGTAGATAGTTTAACGGATCCTTAAGAGATGGAAAATCCCGTAACATCTCTTGAGTTATTGCACGCACGTTGACATTGGATATGAGATGTCAAACACCGTAAACATCTCTGACGCCATTACACTCATATTTATTTACGATTGATTTAACTTACATGAGGATATTTTAGTCCTGACTCGATTGTTTTGTCTTTTCATTACGCTCGGGTCAGACCTGAGTTTTCAGTTTATTGAAGATCTATTCTGCAGGACGAAGACGAAGATTTGGTATACTATTACTATTATTATCTTTGCATCATGTTGTCTGCTGCATTATTTTAACTGTTCTGTTGTATATGTATAACTCTGATAAATGTTGTATAAATAATTGTCAAAGTACAGTAAACAGCTTCATGAACTGTTTATTTGACTATTATATTTTATCGTTCCGCTGCGAGATTCTGTGTTGTTTCATTTCCTTTATTTCTTTTCTTTTCTTTTCTTATTTACCCCAATAACCATCTGCCCTTTTGAATGGTTTGGAATCGGCATGTGTATTTGATCGTCGGTTTAAACTGTCCACAAAAGGCGGGTCGTTACAGTTGGTATCAGAGCTTTGGTTTAGCGATAACCTTAGCTTTGTGGGGTTTGACTCTTTATAAATAGGGTAGTTATACCCTATGATGAGTCGCTGAGTGTATATATATATGAGAGAGCGTATTTGTTAGTGATATAAAATGTTTTATATTGTGTCGGTTGATTTGTTGAGTGGCTTATGGATTCTGGTCAATACGAGTAATTAACGTTATTGATAGGGATCTCTAAACACTTAAACAGAACAATTCGACATAGTATTGTTTTAAATTGGGTAAATGAAATAATTTTTCCCTAATTATATTTTGTATATAAAGAATTTATTTCAAAATTCATTATGATCTATCTAGCTTATTTGGTAGTTAGGAATGATAATATTGGTTGTTATCATTAATTGGGTATTGTAAGTTAATAAATTAGGTTTATTACAAAATAAACAATGATAAAACAACTTGTGCAATATTTCAAGAAAGTGAAATCCTATAAGAATATTTTATAAAGGTGACTTATAAATTAAAATAGATCTAAATTGGAAATATTGAATTTAAGACCCGGAGGTTTTGAAAATGGTTTTCAAAGCTTTGAAGAAAATATATAGTAATATTAGTTGGAAATTGTTTATGGAAATATTTTGAAAGGGTTTTTAAAAGGAAGGAATGAATTCAGTACTCCTCTCTTATGTCACTGGAAAATAATTTCGGTGATGACTGCGCAGCATCATCGACGTTCATTTTCGAGTCCCAAAGTGGGGGAGACTTCTAAGAAGCTTGGCTTTTCTTCGAAATTATTTGAATAAATGGGTTTTAGTTTAAACTCCAACAGTATGATTTGATATATATTAAAGACATAAGTGTATATGTTTATTTCAAACAATTTGAAAGAACCGGGCAATTAAAATTCTAAGTTATGTTAATTAGTAATTTTCAAATTATTTGAATGAAATGTGAATAACCGGAATTTATGAAATAAGAGGATTAAGATATCTATGCTTATTGTTTGGGAAAACTTTAAAGCTGAAAGGTAAAGAGGATTTAAATAAATCAAATTTGTGTACATTCTAATCAAGAAAAATGAAATTCTATAAATTTGTATAGTACCGAATTTGCATTCTAATAACATATAATATGACTTACCAAATTTTAAGAAGTTGAAATGATGTTTTGGATATGTAACGAGATATTGTATAAATAAACAGAACATGAAAGTAATCGAAATATACAAGTAAGGAAAACTCAAAGGGAATTAAATGTATACAAATGGAAAATTTGGTTGTGATAAAAAGGTTATATACTTAAATAATAACATGAAATGATAAATGGATAAATGGAACAAGTAAGTGAACTTAAGAAAGAAGACAAATGAATCGTACTATATCTTTGTAAATTGGTTATAGAAAATAAATATAAATTGCAAATGGTTTGTGAAATAATTGAATTTGTAACCTTTAAGATAACTGTAAACTAAGAAAAGTCATTTAGGAGAAGATAGACTTTTATGAAATGATTATAAACTAAAGGGTTGATTAATAAAATGTTCCACAAATGAATTCGTTATTAACTGAAATTATGAAAATGAAATAAATGTAAACAAAGGAATTTCTTATAGCTAAGAATCAATTGGAAAATGAAATTGAATTTAATTAAATTATATAGAATGTTTAAAATGAACTTGAGTAAACAAATTCTATGATATGATGTTTAAGAAAAGATAATGTTAAAGAACATGCGATGTAAAGAAATGAATATACTAACTGAATAATAGATTGTGAATAATTAATTGGAAAAAAAAGGGAAGTCGATAAAATAATTTAGTACAGATAAATTGGATAGAAACCCATTAGAAGGTAATACGTGAGATTGTACGTATATTATTTTATTTGCATATCGATTTGGTCCAAATTCGAGCACAAAATTTCGAGATGATTTATATCGATCCAAGTTAGGATTTTTCACTCGATTTTCGACGGCGGACCCTAGATATGGATTTTTAATTTGATTCTGGAATTCTCTATCATAGTATATGGCTATGCAAGGAGAGTAATAGTTTCCAATCAAGGAACCAAATCTGAGTCCGCACTAGAGAGTCGGGTGAACGGTACTAGTTTGGAAGTGAAATGGTGTGATCGAATAAGCGATTAGATTGATATTGCTCACTAATGATATATGTACGGCTTACAGACTTAATTAAAGTCAATATTGGAAATTTAAAATGCCAAATATGAAATGATTCTTTTAAAATTATATAAAAAGAATGGTATAAAAGAGATAAACCAAATTGAATGTAAAATTTATAATTTGGTTATGTTGGGTATGATTTGGTTGTTATATGATTGTAAGTTGACTGTATATAATTCATTAAGTGTTAATGAAATTGAAAGCTATAAATCAATGAAATCAAATTGGAAGTTAAATGAGTTTAAATAGAATTTAATTTGATTCAAATTGGAAGTGAACTAATGTAAATATAAATTAGTGAATGTTAACTAATTGAATTGAGAATGAATGTTAGTAAAATCCAACGTTAATGAATCAACTGTGATTAAAATGGAAACCCAAGTCGATAAATATTAATGAGAAGTAAATTTATATTGATTGGTTATGGATTTGTTGGATGATAGTTGATTGATGGTTGCATTTGTTGTTTGTTGCATTTGCTATGTAGGCACATGTAGTTGTTATGTTGCTATATGATGTATATTGACACTATTTTCATATATGCATGATTCTCATTGTTTGTTGAGTGTTTAGTAGGTGCGGATTGCGCTTGCTTCGCATATGGAGCTCGCTTTCGCTCTATATTAGTCGTATATGCTCGCTAATAAAATATAAGGTACATGTTTATTTTGTCATTGGATTTGGTGATTTTTGATGAGCCACTTGGCTTTTGTTTTTCTTTTGTTGGTTTGGGGACCGTAGAGGCGTTTTGTAGTTGTACCGATCGAGCCGCGCAAAGGAGACTCTGCCGAAATTTTTCGTAAAATTCGGGTGTTAGAAAATTTTCAAGTTTTAATTTTTTTTTTATATAACTTGTTTTGATAACTAACTTTTAAAGTTGGAAAGCAGTTCGAAGTAACTTAGTGGAAGCGTAGTTATGACTTTATAAATGGAATTTCATTGTTTATAAGTTGGTAACTTTGAATAAAATATATCTAATGTTGAATTCTATACTTAGTTCCTTTCCCTTCTTTTACCTTTTCGGGCACGAAAAGTTTTGAGTGGGGGAGAGTGTAACGACCCGTAAATTTTCGATAATTAAAATAGCTAAATTTAATAAGATTTCGTGATTTAGTGTTAGAAAAAAATTGTAAGTCGTTTGGAATAATAATAACTGGAATGAATTGCAACAATAATTATCCAAGTAATAAAAAATAAAAGTCAATAGTTGAATAGGATAATAAATGTGGGATTCATTGGGAATAATAGAGTAATTGATTGATAAGTAAAATCTATTTAAAATCAAATATTGAATATTGAACAGGTAAATTGTTTAAATTAAATATTTAAAACTTATTGAATAATTGAATAACTGTAAAATGAAAATAGTGTTCTAAATTGTGAATTGGTTTTAAAAGTTGAATCTTATAAGTTCGATTTCAATATTTCAAAAGATAATAAATTATTGGATAAGCGAAATTGTTTAACTTTAATATTTGGAATTTATTGAATAATTTAATAATGGGAATTGAATAACCGTATAATGGAAATGGTTGTTCTATAATTTTAATTCGTTTCAAAAGTTAAATTTTTAAGTTCATTTTGAATATTTCAAAGGATAGTGATTTAAGAATAATCAAATTTGTTTAAATTTAATATTATAACTGTTTGAATAATTAAATTTCGAATTTGATATGATTAATTTGATATTGAAATTTAATATATGGAAATAGAGTGAATAACTGAAATTTGGTTTAATATGATTCAAATTGGTTTCCAAAGTGAACGTAAGTTATATTGGGATTATAATAGAGTTAATAAGATTTTAAAATTGGAATTTATTGGATAAATTGAATAACGGGTTTAATATGATTAAAAATGATATGTAAAATTTTTTTTTATCATATTAAAGTTAGAATGATGTTGTAGAACTTTTAAAATCGAATTAAAAGTAAATTTGTGAAAATTGAATATTTTAATATTTAATTATCGACTGGAAAATAGCCAAATTTTGAACAGTCTCAGAATTGAACGAAATTAGTTCCATTGGATCCATAATAGTTAGTTATTATCGGATTTCAATTTTCTAGCAATCAGAGTTGTCGTTTGACCGTGGCAGCTCGAAACACGTTGAAATTGTTTTAATATTAATTTGGCGAGTTAAAATAGTCATTTTTCAAACAGTCTAGAATTTCGACAAAACCAGTTTCATCGGATCCGTAATGTGATATTATTGTATGGTTTCAAATTTCAAGTCAATCGGATTTACCGTTTGTCCGGGGCGAGCCAAAACGCCTAGAAATTTAGTTAACTGATAATTTAAAATCGATCGTTTATTTCCGTAACTTCAACAAATGGTCGAATTAGCTTCCGAAACCTGTTCCATTGTGTCCGGAATGCGGGATAAACCCTAGGAACATCAGTTACCGTGCGAAATTCGGAGTTTGGAAAAGCCGGATGAATGGTATTCGTCGTTTCCTATAAATAGCCCTTTAATTCACAAAATAAGAAAAAAAAACTATGGTTCTTCAGGCCGCCATTCTTGAAACCCACGGCCAGAAACACGCGCCTTTCTTCCCTCGATTTCTCCACATCCATTAACTTTCGTGTAAAACTCTCAACTAGAAAATCAAAGAGCATGTCGAGCTCTACAAAGTGAACGGCTATGATCGAGAAATTCATGCTAGATCGACGGCATAGGGCTCGAGAAGGCCGGCCGTTCAACCTCGTTCTGCGTGCTTATGGATGAACCGAGCTTCGTGCTATCTGGGCCGAGCATGGAGTGGTGGGTGGCGCTTCCAATGGTGGTGGTTTGATGGGGTTTCGACGAACGTAGGAGGGTGCGGCCTTGAGGAGTTGAACGATGCTTGGGTTCGAGCGCGTACGAGTTTTCACGCGTGAGGAAGAAGGGGGAGGGGGTGCGACCTAGATCTGCTATGCAGGGAACGAATGGCTGTGATGGAGTCTGGATTGAAATGTAAATTAAATTTGTAAATATTTATATTATAATTCATGTAACTTTAAAACTATGTAACTTTTTCGTACGAGGTCGAAAAATTTCGAATCAAATTGCGTTGGAATCGTATGGACGAGCAGTACGCTATGGAATTGGATTGGAGTCTTTTGGAGCTAGAGAAAATTTAGGGTAAAATTAAACGCTCGTTTAATTTTATTCGAAATAAAACGCTGGAACTGCATTGAAATCAAGGTGAGTGTTTTATAATGCTCACAACGTACTAAATATCTTTGTGCTAGTTAAATTTGACATTATGAAGTGTTATGATTTTATTTGTCGTTGTTTGATAAAAATTTAATTGTCATATAGCTTGTCATTTGAATTAACCGTTGAAAAATTAAATTGACAGTTAAATTTAAATTGAAATTGAAATTGAAATTGAATTGCGATTAAATTACCTGACATTGATAATTATGAAACTGCCATGAATTGTATTGTCTATTGGATGATCTATTTTGATGGATGTTATTGGTTGATATTTAAATGTTTGGATGTTTATTTTCTTATATATAATGTTATGCGTACATATGAAAATGTGATTTGATTTAAGTAGTATATATTCATCCCTGACATTTAATTGAAATAAATAATTACTTGGCCATAGGATAGAAAATTATATACGGACACCGAATTGGCTAAATTAATAATTTTTAAAATCGTCGATTTGAAATTTATTTAAATGGTTTGATTTAAAAGTTATAAATAGAAATAAATTTATAGAAATCGAATTTATCGAAAAATTGAGTTTGGAATGTTGAAATAAATTTTGTTTAAAAGAAATTGTTAAATAATAAGTCGAGACTTTGGAATTTAAAAATTGGGATTCGATTGAATTTCGAAAATTGATTTGTTTAAAGATTTAACCTTAATTCGAGCTTTGAATATTACCAAGTAAAAGTGAAATAAAAATGATATTTGAAGTCGAGCTTGGAATTGAATCATATTTGAAATTTGGATTTAAACTCAGAAATTGATGGATAATTTTGTTAAGTGTTATAAATGGATATTTTGAAAAACCAAGCTCTAAATCGATGTAAATTGAAATTGAATAAATTGAAGTGAATGTAAAATTGAATAAATTTGAAGTCAAAGTTGACATTGATTTGAATTGAAATCGAAATTGAATCAGTAGAATGGAAATTGAAATTGATTTGAATTGGGAAGTTAGAAATTGAACTGGATTGGTTTTGAAGCTGTTTTATTTTATTTTCCAAATTACTCTGCTATATAAACCATTTTTGAACACTTAAACTATTTTAATCTTTTTTAAATCTACTTAACCCAATTTAAATTATTTTAAACTAATTTATCTATTTTAAACCCATTTTAAAATTTTAAGTATTTTTAACTATTTTAATTATTTAAAACTACTAAACTACTTAAAACTATTTTCTAAAATTCTAAGCTGGTCAAATAAGTGGAACGTTTATATTTAAATCTTGAATTTAAATACGAATTGAGTTAAATGAAGTTGCAACCTAAATTGAAATTCGAAAAGATTTTGAAATCAAAATGAGATTGATGCGAAAAATGATTTTTGAAACGGAATCTTACATTTGAATAGATACGATGATATTTGAAATGGATTTGATTTTTGAAGTGAATATGATATTTTGATATCAATTATGAATCAATTTGAAATGTAAAAGAGCCAACGGTGTAATAATACGTAGTTATTAAAGAGACCGAGATCGGATATGGACATACTCTCTGTCGATACCGAAAACCACTTTAATAACTATTATACGCGGAGTGTTGATCCAGAATGAAGTGGATGGTTTGGTGAACGCGTTGACTGAAGAAAGAGAACGATTATTGGATGACCCCTGACATGACTAAAACAGGAGCCGCGCCGGGCCATTGAGGTTCGCCACCTCTAGCGGACACACTTCTTCGATACCATATCTATTACATTTGTGATGCGATTTGGGTGCACCCCTTGATTTGGGTGTGTTGTTTCGCGGTGTTGGGGTAGCTGCTGGCTATGCTCAACATCAGTCTGGATCACGCAACTACTAGTATCCTAGCTGGTATCGCCTCATGTACCTTGTCATACTGATTATCCTATTCGCGACAACTATGTTATGTTTTGTGTTATACCTATGGGGTACCCTCTGATAACCACCAGTTTACGGTGGGGCTTACGGTGCTGTATAGACTATAGCATTATAAAAATGTGTTAAGGGGGATTATGGTAACGCCTTAATGCTATTTTGATACTTTATATTACTGATAGGCATTATCTACTTAGCGTACATTACTACATAGTAGATAGTTTAACAGATCCTTAAAAGATGGAAAATCCCGTAACATCTCTTGAGTTATTGCACGCACGTTGACACTGGATATGAGATGTCAAACCCCGTAAACATCTCTAACGCCGTTACACTCATATTTATTTACGATTGATTTAACTTACATGAGGATATTTTAGTCCTGACGAGTGTTTTGTCTTTTCATTACGCTCGGGTCAGACCTGAGTTTTCAGCTTATTGAAGATCTATTCTGGAGGACGAAGACGAAGATTTGGTATACTATTACTATTATTATCTTTGCATCATGATGTCTGCTGCATTATTTTAACTGTTCTGTTGTATATGTATAACTCTGATAAATGTTGTATAAATAATTGTCAAAGTACAGTAAACAGCTTCATGAACTGTTTATTTGACTATTATATTTTATCGTTCCGCTGCGAGATTCTGTGTTGTTTCATTTCCTTTATTTCTTTTCTTTTCTTTTCTTATTTACCCCAATAACCATCTGCCCTTTTGAATGGTTTGGAATCGGCATGTGTATTTGATCGTCGGTTTAAACTGTCCACAAAAGGCGGGTCGTTACACCATAAGACAAATTCACTTGAAACTTTCAAAGCATTAGTATACTAAAGAGTGAAGCCCATAAAAATGATCGTAGGTCAAAACCATTCAGGAATGTTGCAAATGTGGCAAAGCTGATCCAGATCTTGCAATCTACAACTTTGAATGACTTCATATTTTAGGGACAAGTTCAAGAGGCATATGGGACCCCTATAAACGATCGCACATAAATAGGAGACCAAAAATAATGATCGATGTAACTTTGGCTGATCGTTCCAAGATATCAATTAGGGCCACTGATTATATGGTGGGCTCTTATGGACATAGAGAGCCTTCTACCGAAATCTTAGAAAAATATCTCATCATCTCTCACTAAAATATAGGCCTTTTGCTTCATTTTCAGGATCATTACGCTGCTTGTTACTCTAGACTCAGTTGTAATCAAGCACTTGCTATCTTTACTATTATAATCAGATTAAAAAGTGATTAATAAAGGATAATCTTCAAAGTGGACGTGAGCATATAATGGGGAAATACTACAAACTTCTGTATATTTGATTACTGCTTATTCTCTGTTGCTTACCTATTTATCTATGTAGTTTGCTTTTATTTTTCTTCACTTATTTTTCTACAAAACTATTCTTGGGTGTTTGTGACCATTTTAGGTGCAAAAATATACCTTTTCCTAAACACCTCCAAATGAATTTTTTCTTTAGCACTCCTTAGTTGATGGAACCCCATAGCCTAACTTAATTGTAATAATACCCATGCTCCACTCAATTAGTTAAATAAATCGTCTATCATTTGCAAGCGATAATGATTCTTCACCGTCGGCTAATTCATCCTTCTTTAGTCGACGCATATCCTAAGAGATACATCTAACTTCTTCACAAATATCATAGAATCTCCTCATGGTGAACTACATGGTCAAGTGCATATGCTCAAATTCCACTGACCGCCTCTTCAGTTCCTCTACCTCCTTAGGTAGCATTCTTCTAGGTTGTCTACAGTTAGGTTGTAGCTTAGCTAACAAATCAATGCAAAACTTAAACACTCTTTTCAAAGGTAAACCCATTACTTGTTCGAAGACATCCTCAAAACTCTCGAACCCTAAAAACTCTATCCACATCGTCTTCTTGGCTTTCACTATGTGTAACAAAACCCCACGCCTTCTCATTATCCCGTCCAAGGATACTAAGAATTTTTCTCCTCCATTCGGGTTTCGTAGCGCAATGATTTTTTTAACCCAATAATTATGGCATCATCGTATACTAAAGAATCCATACCTAAAATCACTCTATACGCCTCGAAGTCATATACAAATGGATCTCACAAAAATGAATAGTCAGACAAAAAAATCTAGGTTGGTGCACCTCAACCCAAGAGTGTCATACCCACCAAGCGGATTAACTACGCACAAAGAGGTAATATCTAACTTACTTTGTCCACCACATTCTTAGAAATAAAAGAATGTACAATATCAAATAGAAATTTAACTAGAAAACTGAAAATGGAAATCAAACCTTCTAATACAGTGTTCTTGCATTTCTCCTCGACCAAGGGTCCCCCTCTCAGTCCTTTTAATGCAAATACCTTGGCCCACTTTAGCCCTAGATAATCTTTCTTCTTATCTCCCGACTTATCACCGTTATAGCACTTGACCTAAACCGTCACTTTTGGGTGTAGACACTTGGAAACATAGGATCCCCTCTTGTAACATCTCCTCTTTTGAGGTCCGAAACTAAGTGCTACAGATGTTGTAGTCATCTATAAGATTAATTTTCGCTGACAAAATGCGGTCATGTTAATGGTATTCATAGTATCAAAAGCAGAAGAATATGAAATAATTTTAAACACAATTTCAAAGAAAACTTTCACATTTCATTTAAAATATAATACTAGTGTGTGGCCCGTGCTATGCACATAGGCATTGTTGGTTATTGAATTAATTTTAAAAATTACTAAGAATATACCCTATGTAAAATAAAGGATTTTTAGGTAGAAAGTATATGTACAGTTGTATTATATTTTGAGTTCGTATGCAACTATAGCGTGTGTAGGTTAGTTCATTAACATAGTAGATTTAACATAACACATATATTTTTAAGTAACCTTAAATACGAAAGCAGATAAAAATTTAGATTTATTTAGAAGAAAATAAACAGATCTAAAAATAGGATAGTTAATATGTTTAAAGTGCAGTGCGTTTACAGCACAGGATTCAACCACAATGCACATGTAATTTTATGTAATTTAACACTTTCAAAACAAAACATTTGAGTTGTACATTCAAAATGAGTTCTTCCCATGTTATAAGTTTACGTGGGCAGGCATCTTACTCCATCCCCGAGTACACCATGAGTCCTTGCCCATGATTCAGATACTAGACTGAATAAAATGACAATTCCTTTGTATAAGAGCCAAGGCTTCACTCTTAATAAATCCATCATTGTGGATTAATACCTAAAGTTTGCAAGCAATATCTCAATTAAGTGAGAAATAGTTGAACCTAAAGCTATTATAAGTAGATTTACCTGAGACCATCATAATTAGTGAATAATTCACCAAATAGTAATGAGTAAAATAACTTGGATTAAATTCGCAAATAGTAATTGATGGTATTGGATTGAATTTATGATGATATCATAGTAAAACTAATATATATATATATATATATATATATATAGTGATGCAATAAACTGCAAATACATTTCATTATTAAGTCTAACTGCTTAAGAACACCATATGAAAAATCCTATAAATCATATAATGGTGAGTGCGCCTTCAGGTGCACAAAGTCAGCTTCAATACCACATCAGCATGGTCCTATTTTGCCAACAAAATAAAAAATACGTGATTCTAGGCTGATTTTTGTAACCTAATTTTCTCAAACTTCTGGATTTGGTTCAAGATTCATCTCATATGCACCAAATACAGTAACACTATATTAAGGTGGAAATGATAAAAATGCACCTGCAAACATCGTTGAAGGGTTCATATAAAATGTAAAAGATTGTGTATGATGGCTTGAAGATATATTTAATGATCTTTTTATATTTGTTGAAACACCCAAAAACATAGGTCAAACAAAGCACTTAAGTTAATGTAGCAGAAATTTAAAACATGCAATGCCATCAAAAGATCAATCACATACGATAGAAAATCAACTTGTTTAAGTTCCACTGAAAACCTGCAATCTCAATACAGATTTTCCTTCCCTCCATGTTCTGCTCACTAAGCTTTCTATCAGCATACATAATGATTATTTTGGTCAAAAAATAGTGTTTTATTACCTACATAAAGTGAATGTAAAATGGTCTTACCTCTGTAGCTAGCTTTTAGGCTTTGTACGCTTCAGTTTTCCAAAGCTTATACTCTTTCTTATCTCAGTGTGCTTCTCTTATTTCTTGTTTCATAACAGCCTATGCATGATACGAACATAATAACATTTAGAATTCTGCAAGTGCTGTATATGCATATGCATATAAAATTCTAGATAATACACCAAAAAGGGCTGCAAAACTTCTTTAAAAATGACCATTGATCCTAAATTCAATGCATTGAGTTATTTTTAAGGTATAATAATCATAAATAGTTTTAAAATGTAAGTTTAAAAAATGTATGTGTTGGACTAAAACCTTCAAATGTTACTTTGCCTCTTTCTTTCCCTCCTCTCACTTGGATTTTTGTATCCTGCATTTCAATATTCAATTGTATTTATATGGTCTGCATTCTATAGTACATGTGTATGTATATAGTTGGATTCTTAGGTAGCTTATGGTGCATGCGTATATGTATATATATTAGTCTGTTTGTGTGTGTAGGTTGCATGTGTGCATTTCTGTCAATCTGAGAAAGAGTGTTGTTGCAACTATAGGGTATGTGAGTATTGCATATATAAGAATATGCATGTTTAGACATAATTTGTTGTCTGATGAGAATGTAAGAGAGAGGAAACCCAAAGTGTGAGTGACTGCAAATGAAAGCTGTGCATAAGTTAACTGGAAAAATAATTCATCTAAACATAATATGATAAACTAATTATTCTTTTTCACATAATATTGTGTTAACATGGAAACATGGGGAGAGGTGCGCATATGTACACCAGGCAAGCATAGTGCGAAGCTTGAGGGTTGCATGTTTTTCCATTGATACTTGCGTGCCTTTTAAACTTTGAGCTTGTGATTCTCTTGAGTTATTGCCTGTTAAGTACACATATCATGCATATTTAAATAGTTGTTATTTTATTTATATTAGTTTGAACTTACCTCCACAATCTCTGGTGGCATATGCGGGTATATATGTAGGTTTGAGCTAGTCTGCATGCACATTTTTTATTGGCCCAATAAAACTCACAGCAATATAAAGATGACCATATAATATACTTCGTGTATATAGAATTATTAATATAACCTTATACCATGCTCTATTGATGCCATGTTTTAAGTATCTAACTTTGTAATGCTGTGAGTTCCCATTTCTCAATCTTTTGTTTAATCGACTATTGCTAAATCTATAGGAATATATTTTCTAGGTAACATATGAATGTAAGTAATTGTGGGAGTACTCTGATCCATGTAATCCACGTTAGATGCATAATATTTCATGCTTCCTATGGTAAATTTTCAGATCTTCATGGAATCTAAAATCAGACAGCTAGCCTAAAGCATATCAACTAATCAAATAATGTGATCGGATTTTTCATGAAAATGAGAATATGATAGGTAAGCATCTTAATTCAACCAATATTTTTTTATACATTAACGTTGTTAGCAAACTTCTTAAATTGATATAATACACAGTTAAAAAAATTTCCATCAATCACCACAGTATAAAAAGGAGTTGCATGAATAAGCCTATCAATTTTGTATTATTAATTGTGATCATATAATGAAAATATTATCCAAAATGCAGTAGTTGACCAATTATATAATTACAGTTCATTCTACCGAACACTTCCGCTACTCCATAGATTTTTTTTTGCCCAAAAGCGATGGCATGCAACATGACACATACAGACACACACTTGCATCAATTATATATATTTTTACTTTGGACTTTGTATGGCGGGACTCATATTTTTGTTGAGATACGGTGGAAACTAAATATAGCACCATATTGCTATTATTGGTTGCTTTGAAAATAATGATTTTGGCAACAAAGATGTAATGACCCGGAATTTTCGATCCTGAAAACTCCAGATAGTTATGAAAAAGAAGAAAGAGATAGAAGAAAAAGAAGAAACAGAAACACCAAAACACAGATTCTTACATTCGCAGCGGATCAAAATATAATATTAAATAAATAGCAGTTATAGAAGGAAAACTGTAATTGTCAAATTACACTTTTAATATATCAGGGTTACAATATTTACACATATATACACATTAATTTCCTTTACACACCAAGTTATACTTAAATTTTATACCACCTTTGGTTTTTAATTCAAAACAAATTCCTTTAACGTTTACAAACAACTTCTTGTTCTAAAATAAGATCATATCCAAAATAGTTTGAATAATATTATTTCCTTTAACATTTTAAAAACAATTCAACTGTTTAAATTTAGAATTCAAAACTTCATAATTTGAATCCCACTTTAATTTACATCCTTTCTAATTCAAAAGTTATTCTCATCAAACGGTTACTTCCGTAAATCATTTTATTATTTATTTGAAAAAAATCATCCCATTATTAAACCCAATAACCATTCTATTTTCTGCTTTGAAACCAATTCTAATTCATCTTATTTTGAAACTCTTTCCCAACTTCAAGATTTTAATTTTAGTTTGAATCCATTTCAAACTTATCTTTAATTTAATTTCAATTTGGTTGTATTTCTACTACCACTTAATCTAATTCCAAAAATTTAACAACCGATTACCATAATATTTATTAGAAATAAATATTGCTTTATATATCAAAATATATTCTTATATAAAATCGTTTAAAATCTTTATATAAGAAAATAACAAGTACGTACTCATAAATATATACACTCAACTCATTCTAGGGTACCATTGACCCTATCCTTAATGAATAATCCCACTAGAGCCAAGGTTCTCACTTAACCTTCGGCTCTGATACCAAATTGTAACGACCTGGAATTTTCGATCCTGAAAACTCCAGCTATTTATGAAAAAGAAGAAAGAGATAGAAGAAATAAAAGAAACAGAAACACCAAAGCACAGATTCTCACGTTTGCAGCAGATCAAAATATAATATTAAATAAATAGCAGTTATACAAGGAAAACTGTGATTGTAAAATTACACTTTTAATATATCAGAGTTACAATATTTACACAACACTGAGCAGTTTAATTCAACATGCCCCAGATAAGCTACAATAAAAATACAGCGGAATACTCTTCATACGTTTCTGCCATCCAGCTCGTCTCCTGAGCTCTAGAACATCCTTACCTGAAAATCTGCAATATTCGGTCTGACCCGAACATTACATCAAAGTAACACCCAGGTCAGGCAGGGAACATGAATAAACCCATCTAACATGGAATACAAAAGCATAAAACTTAAATAAAACCCGGTGTAGCTCTTATTAATTTACAAATCCACAATTTGTTAAAGACACCTCTAATATCCCACATCAATTTCTAAGTACCAAGCTTAGATTAAATGGTCCAATTTCAGTTGAATCATTCCATACCAACCTATAGATTTCACATATCAATCTAAAAAGAATCGAAGTGGCTTCGGGTATTTATTAATACCCGAATCCGGTCTTTTTCGAATCCAATGTCATCTTAATTCCAATTATTTAAGAGGATACAAATCAACTTTATATATAGGTTCTCATATTCTCACAGCAAATCCATTATCGATAGAAAAATCAAAACACCACAGTCCAACCCATCATACTATATTTCAAAACATCACAATCTCATTATCAGAGATATTTAGACCAACTAAGGTAATCAATTCAAGTTATCATCTATAGGCAAGATAACCAAACAATTCTTAATTAATATAATTTAATCACCCATAATAAATTAAATTAATTATTTTTAATCCTGCTTAATTAACCTTGGTTAATTATAAACCATTGCTTAAATTAATTACCTTGATTAATTAATCTTAGTTAATCTCATTAACCTTAATTAATTAAATCACATCCGGTGATTAACTATCCTTTAACTACTTACCTTAATTAATTACACTTAAATTAATCATATTAATTAATCCTTTAATTAATTACACTAAGTAATTAATCCTTAATTTCTTCCATTAAGTAATTATTTCCCAGTTAATTCATTAAGTGAATTTCCCTACTTAATTACATTCAGTAATTATCCAATAATTACTCCACTAAGTAATTATATTGAATCAGTTACACTAAGTGACTATTCCCAATTAATTAACTAATTAACTTAAATTAATTATATTAATAAATTAATTAATTAATTACCACTTATTCACTTAGTTTATTGATTCTTCCCTTAATTACTTCCATTACTTATCCACAAATTACTTTATTAAGTAATTACCCTTGATTAATCAATCCTTAATTAATTACTCTAATTAATTAACCTTAATTGATTTTGTTGATTAATTCGCCTTTTGTCAATCTCATTAGTTACTCATATTAACATATTAACCAATAATTAATCACATTAATTATCCTTAATAAATTAAGACCTTAAGTAAACAAGATAGACTATCTACCTAATTGATTACTTACTCACCACCTATGTCTTGTTTAAATTGAATGCTTGAAATCAATCAGTAGAGAACTTTTATTTTATTTAAGGTTAAATTCACTAATCTTAAATACTTACTAATTCATTAGAAAATTTCGTTTGAAAATACTTAGGAGTTCTAAATTAAATTGATTATTCTAAACTAATTAAACAAAGTCAAACAATTCAATTCAAAATATTTTATTTTAAATCAAATTTTGGAAACTTGTTTTGTTTTTTTTCAAAATTTTGCTTGGACCTATTATAAACATTTGTTCGCAAAATAGGTCAACATAGTTATTCTTGCTCCAAGGACCCAATCATCATTTATACTTGTTTCTTTAAAACAGAAAATGATATGCCAAAACACACTCAAAAATAGACCCGATGCCTCATTCGAGTCTTTCCCCCTCATTCCTCGAGCACGACCTGAGCCATTACATCCTCATGATCTCCAACATCATAGCAATGGTCATTGATCATCAGGACCTCGTGCACATGCACAATGCGCTGAAACCCCTCCAACCAACTACGGCGCCTCCTATCAGTCACTGGCGACATGCTGATCAACTCTAACCACCCAGATTAACGAAAATCTCCATTAATCGAAATCGAGCAATCTTGCCACAAAACTGATCCTCAGAACCAACTGAAAAACCCTTCGTCGACGACCATTTGGAACACCAGAAAATTCGCCACTTCGTCAATGGCTATGACACACTCTCCGGTATCTTTTCCCCCTTACGCGATCAATTTCGATCCAACTCCGTTAGTGCTAAGTTCCCAGAAACATCATTAATAAAAGCAGGTTTGAAACCCTACGTCGTCGCATCGCCATCGCCACATTGATTCTTGACCCCTCCGGTCATTTCCCCTATATGCCCTGATTCCCAAGCAACCTCCAGTCAAACCCTGAACAATCAATTGTACCACGATCGAACAAAATTGATTATTTCTCAAATTCAGTTCAAATTGAGAATTCTTGTTAACCACCAGCTTATAAATCTTGATTTATATTTTAAAAATCATGGTTTTCAGTTATGAATCCATATTTTCAATCAAAACTAGGAAATTTAAAAATCAAAATTTAACTTGAATTAAATTTCCACCGTAAATTTCTATTTATAGATTAATTACTCTCAACTTATACTCATAAACATTTAAAAAAACAAGATTGGGTTTATGCAACAGTTTCCTTTTAAGGATCATGGTCTGATGGCATTGAAACAAAACAAAAAAAAGATTGATTTTGAAATAAATTTTTAGCCTGCATCTTAGAACAGAGGCTGCCTAAATGTCTATATATTCACAGACATGTCACATATATGTATGATTGCATTCTCATCTGAATATTCATGGAAACTATGGATATATATATATATATATATATATATATATATATATATATATATATATATCTACTATGTCACCATTTGCATGCATCAAAGCTTGTATATACTTATATCACCACATTAAATTTTAAAAGCAAAGGTTAACTCACAAATTTTAGAAGAACAGAGAAAGCCTGAAAGAAACTTCTGAAATAGCTGCTTGATTATTTTTTTCTGCTTTGTACTACAACCAGATTGATGGGTAAGGACTGAAACTTCTAATTAGGATGATATCTGAATTACTGCTAACTAATATTTGAGATACATTTGTACTTGCACTTATGCCTTTGTTTGCTTCAGGTTGAGGAGTTTGATATGTTGCTTGTTTTTAAGTTTGTTTGTTTTGTTGAATTTACCTTGATCTTCTTTTGATCTTTTTTTTTCTTTGGAATTTGAAATCATTAAAGAGAATGAGAGATGATGTTTATATTTTCTTCTATTAATTATAAAAGACACTTGTTAAATTGTTAAGTAACTTAATTACACTTGTCATTAAACCTATTATTTTGCATTCATTTGTAAATCCATGTTTCATATGTTTTAATGTGAATTTGTATGATATTCTAAATTTAGCTTTTATATTTATAAATGTCTTTACATTTTATAATATAAATATTTATCATATTATCAATTTGCTCTTATAAAAATGTCTTATGTCTTAAATGTTTAAATTTAAATTTTTTTCCTCTGTCTTAAATTAATCTTACTTAATTATATAATTTTTTTCTTATATTTGTCTATTTATAACTTTTAAAGTAGATGATATAAAATCCCAATTACACTTATAATGGTTATACAAATACACTAATTATACTTTATATACTTTATTTATATTTTAATTTTTTTCCATAAAGCTCTTATATTAAATTTTATTTAGTAACCTCTTTTCTTTATTTATATTAATATGATCTTTAAATGAAAATAACAACTATATACTAATAAAATCATATGTATATTATTTTTAAATTCAAATTAAAATCATCTCATACAAAATATATATACTTAAATACTTTTCTTTGTCAAATTCTATTTATTTAACCAAATGGAATCAGTATTTCAATGAATTAAAATTAGTTAACAATCCAATTAGCAGATATTAAAAACCTGGGTTATACATTCCTCCCCCCTTTGAATCTTTTCGTCCCCGAAAAGGAACGAAGCCAGAATTAAAAAAAATATTTATATCAGATAAATTATTCTTAGATCATTTTTAAAATACTTCTTTAAAATCTATATAATATTACCAAAATAGTTTATAAAAATACTTTTATAACTCGATGTTTCAACAAGTCCATCCTTGTTCTTATAGAAATTCGGTCATACTTTGATCAGGCGTAAGACTAAAAATCTATAAGTACTTAGCAAACCCATTTTCAACACCCAGTGGAAAATACTTGAAAAATAATTTTATTGAAAATATGGAAAACATTTTTGAAAACGAGAAAATATCTTTGGTGAGAATGCTCTAGAAATCATCACTCCCATCCATGGTCGCGGTAACATCCTGGGTTACGTTGCCATCGCAGCAAAAGTCCATGTAACTGTAGGCACTCCGCGCCCCTCGACTACGCCATGGAACCCACAACAGATCGCAGTTACATTCCAGGGTTATGTTGCCATCGCAGCAAAAGTCCATGTAACTATTGGCTCTCAGCAGCACACACGATTTTCGCTGTCAAAATGAAACTTCTCTACTCCTAGATAGGTCGCAGTCTACCGATATAAAATAAACGCAGACTGTTGGCTCTCAGCGGCACACACGACTATCGCTATGTTACCGTAGGTCGCTGTCTACCGATATAAAATCAAACGCAGACTGTTGGCTCTCAGCGACACACACGACTTTCGCTATGGTACACACTACTCATAATCCCCAGGAACTAGTTTTGTCCGGGCTCCTCACAGGATCAACTTTAGAACCCTCCCCTCCCGGGCTCAAGGCAGCACCAGCCGGTGGCACCCTTAAGAAGTTCATTTCAAGGGAGCGCCTTTTTCCCCAGAGCCATCATAAAAACACTTTATACTATACACATATAGTATCTTCCAAATCATAAACCTAGTATAATCTCATACAAGGCTCCTTTACACAAAATCAATTATCCCAAAATCGACAATTCTCAAACTAGGCTTTCCAAATCCAATATTGATTTTATCCAAATATCAAAAGCCTTTCCAAATCCAAAGGTTTCCAAAACCTTTTTCCAAAATCCTCATAAGATCCTTTATATATATATATATATATATATATATATAATTTTTGTAAAGACTTTGGATCATTCACACTTGTATAAAATCCCTTTATACTTCAAACACCTTCAAAAATCCTTTCTTCCGGCTATAGATTCAACAAGGGAAGATTTAACTTATATAACAAAAATATATAACTTTGTTTGTTCTAGATCAAAAATTCAAATTTGATCACTCTTTTATAAAGCCACTTACCAAATTTACTCACTCCCATAAAGTTAATTTTTACCATAGAAATATCCAATTTCTATTTTATTTTATCGTATATTTTACAAAATATACCTTTCATCTCAATAACCATTTCATAATTATTTTCCACAAATTCCAAGTAACAATTTTATTCAAACCCGTACGATGTACACATATCATCCTTACGCTACACCAATCTGATTGCTCACTCGATCAAAAAATTTCACTTCCGAACTAGTATCATCCACCCGACTTTCTAGTGCGGACTCATATCTGGTTTCTTGATCAGAAATCGTCATTCTCCTTGCATAGTCATAACTATGATAGAGAATATCCAGAACCAATCAACAATCCATATCCAGGTTCGCCGTCGAATTTCGAGTGAAAAATTCCAACTCTGATCGATATAATTATCTCAAAATTCTATGCTCGAATCTGGATCAAATCATTATGCGATTAGAATAATATACGTACATCCTACTTATTTTTCTTCATTGATTATTAGCTAAATCAATTTCTCCTTTTCTATTCACTTCCTTTAATTCTATTCACTTATCCACAATTTCTTCAATCCTAAATGGATTATTACTCAAATTATAAATAGTTTGTACTCTGACTAGCTTGAGTTTAGAAAATTGCTTGAAAATAGATAAGTAATGGAAAAAATAATTATTAGTTTGTAAAATAGCTGTAAAGTAGTTAAGAAATTGTAAAATAGTTGGAAAATAGATAAATAGTTATATAAATTTTTAATAATTGCAAAATAGTTGTAAAATAATAATTAGTCATAATGTAGTTGAAAAATTGTTAAATAGTTCCAAAAATAATTATAAAATAAGTATAAGATAATTTAGCTTTAAAAAGAAAGGTTGTATGGTAAATAGTTTAGAAAAATATATATTAAAACAATTTATTTTGTAAATAATCCAGAGCCAAACTGTTCAATTCCCAATCTCCATTCCCATCAATTCAATTTAAATTTCCACTTCTATTTAAATTGATTCGATTCCAATTTAAATAACTTCAATTCCATTGAAATTGATTTAGTCCCAGTTCAAGTTGAATTAATCTCAGTTTCTTTCCAAATTTAACTTTATTCAACTTTGATCCCAAATTCTACTAATTCAAATAAATTTCAATTGAACTAGTTCCAATTTCAATTCATTTCAACTCCAGTTTGAATTAATCCCAATTCCAATCTCCATTTTGAATTTGAACTCATTCAACTTCAATTTCTTTTCAAATTATCCAATTTAAATTTTCCATTTGAATTTTTTTAAACTTATCCATCTTCATCACAATTCTAATTAATTCAAATCAAACATAATTTGAACTAATTCAATTCAAATTTCAAATTTAAACCATCCCGAATTATATAAATTCGAATTAAATTTTCAAATGTTGATTAAACCCTTTATATCAAATTAACTTATATCTTTAAACCATTTAATTCTGAATCCAAATTCCATTTTTAACTTATTTCAAAATTCAAATAATAATTCAAATCCCATTTAAACAACTAAACCTTTGAAATTCAATTTATCATCAAATTTCAATTTTGAAACCAAACCTTTGAAATTTTATCTTAAATATTCAAATCTTAAGTCCAAAATGATTCCATTTTACCTTAATAATGGATATATTACCACACCCCATTTCTTTATTCATTTAAAAAAAATCCAGCTTAAAGATTATTAATAATAATAGGATGGTATCATTCAAATTACTTTAAAACATCCATCCATTCCCAATTTCTAGATCTCAAACATATTTTGAGATCATACAAACTCCCAATTCAAATTAACCATTTAACTTTCCAAGTTAAATCCAAATTTCATCTTGAAATTTCCAAATCAAATTGTACATTCAAACTTATTTAACTTCCTTCGAGTTAAATTCAATT
Organism: Allium cepa; assembly: GCA_030765085.1. NCBI lineage: Eukaryota > Viridiplantae > Streptophyta > Magnoliopsida > Asparagales > Amaryllidaceae > Allium > Allium cepa. The sequence continues at coordinate 695,403,648 of CM060940.1, read as the reverse complement.
AATCCCGTTAACCTTACTCAAATTTGAATTATCCATTTCAAATTTAAAAATTCTTTCCCACTTTTAAGTTCAAAAACTTATCACTTTTGGTATCACATCTCATTCCAATTTTAAAACTCAACATTTAGAGTTTATTTCAAATCAACTTTGATATTATGTATATCCACATATATATACATTAATTTCCTTTACACACCAAGTTATACTTAAATTTTATACCAGCTTTGGTTTTTAATTCAAAACAAATTCCTTTAACGTTTACAAACAACTTCTTGTTCTAAAATAAGATCATATCCAAAATAGTTTGAATAATATTATTTCCTTTAACATTTTAAAAACAATTCAAATGTTTAAATTTAGAATTCAAAACTTCACAATTTGAATCCCACTTTAATTTACATCCTTTCTAATTCAAAAGTTATTCTCATCAAACGGTTACTTCCTTAAATCATTTTATTATTTATTTGAAAAAATCATCCCATTATTAAACCCAATAACCATTTTATTTTCTGATTTGAAACCAATTCTAATTCACCTTATTTTGAAACTCTTTCCCAACTTCAAGATTTTAATTTTAGTTTGAATCCATTTCAAACTTATCTTTAATTTAATTTCAATTTGGTTGTATTTCTACTACCACTTAATTTAATTCCAAAAATTTAACAACCGATTACCAAAATATTTATTAGAAATAAATATTGCTTTATATATCAAAATATATTCTTATATAAAATCATTTAAAATCTTTATATAAGAAAATAACAAGTACGCTCTCATAAATATATACACTCAACTCATTCTACGGTACCATTGACCCTATCCTTAATGAGTAATCCCACTAGAGCCAAGGTTCTCACTTAACCTTCGGCTCTGATACCAAATTGTAACGACCTGGAATTTTCGATCCCGAGAACTCCAGATATTTATGAAAAAGCAGAAAGAGATAGAAGAATAAAAGAAACAGAAACACCAAAGCACAGATTCTCACGTTTGCAGCAGATCAAAATATAATATTAAATAAATAGAAGTTATACAAGGAAAACTATGATTGTAAAATTACACTTTTAATATATCAGAGTTACAATATTTACACAACACTGAGCAGTTTAATTCAACATGCCCCAAATAAGCTACAATAAAAATACAGCGGAATACTCTTCATACGTTTCTGCCATCCAGCTCGTCTTCTGAGCTCTAGAACGTCCTTACCTGAAAATCTGCAATATTCGGTCTGACCCGAACATTACATCAAAGTAACACCCAGGCCAGGCAGGGAACCATCATGAATAAACCCATCTAACATGGAATACAAAAGCATAAAACTTAAATAAAACCCGGGGTAGCTCTTATTAATTTACAAATCCACAATTTGTTAAAGACACCTCTAATATCCCACATCAATTTCTAAGTACCAAGCTTAGATTGAATGGTCCAATTTCAGTTGAATCATTCCATACCAACCTATAGATTTCACATATCAATCTAAAAAGAATCGAAGTGGCTTCGGGTATTTATTAATACCCGAATCCGGTCTTCTTCGAATCCAATGTCATCTTAATTCCAATTGTTTAAGAGGATACAAATCAACTTTATATATAGGTTCTCATATTCTCACAGCAAATCCATTATCGATAGAAAAATCAAAACACCACAGTCCAACCCATCATACTATATTTCAAAACATCACAATCTCATTATCAGAGATATTTAGACCAACTAAGGTAATCAATTCAAGTTATCATCTATAGGCAAGATAACCAAACAATTCTTAATTAATATAATTTAATCACCCATAATAAATTAAATTAATTATTTTTAATCCTGCTTAATTAACCTTGGTTAATTATAAACCATTGCTTAAATTAATTACCTTGATTAATTAATCTTAGTTAATCTCATTAACCTTAATTAATTAAATCACATCCGGTGATTAACTATCCTTTAACTACTTACCTTAATTAATTACACTTAAATTAATCACATTAATTAATCCTTTAATTAATTACACTAAGTAATTAATCCTTAATTACTTCAATTAAGTAATTATTTCCCAGTTACTTCATTAAGTGAATTTCCCTACTTAATTACATTCAGTAATTATCCAATAATTACTCCACTAAGTAATTATATTGAATCAGTTACACTAAGTGACTATTCCCAATTAATTAACTAATTAACTTAAATTAATTATATTAATAAATTAATTAATTAATTACCACTTATTCACTTAGTTTAATGATTCTCCCTTAATTACTTCCATTACTTATCCACTAATTACTTTATTAAATAATTACCCTTAATTAATCAATCCTTAATTAATTACTCTATTTAATTAACCTTAATTGATTTTGTTGATTAATTCGCCTTTTTTCAATCTCATTAGTTACTTATATTAACATATTAACCAATAATTAATCACATTAATTATCCTTAATAAAATAAGACCTTAAGTAAACAAGATAGACTATCTACCTAATTGATTACTTACTCACCACCTATGTCTTGTTCAAATTGAATGCTTGAAATCAATCACTAAAGAACTTTTATTTGATTTAAGGTTAAATTCACTAATATTAAATACTTACTAACTCATCAGAAAATTTCGGTTGAAAATACTTAGGAGTTCTAAATTAAATTGATTATTCTAAACTAATTAAACAAAGTCAAACAATTCAATTCAAAATATTTTATTTTAAATCAAATTTTGGAAACTTGTTTTGTTTTGGTTTTGATTTTTTTCAAAATTTTGCTTGAACCTGTTATAAACATTTGTTCCCAAAATAGGTCAACATGGTTATTCTTGCTCCAAGGACCCGATCATCATTTATACTTGTTTCCTTAAAACAGAAAATGTGTAACGACCCGTAAGTTTTGATTTATAGGTTGGTTAATTCAATTAACATTTTGTAATTAAATTTTTTAAGATTTAAAACTGGAATTTAATATGATTTTGTATTAATCTTTAGATAGAGAAGAAAATCTTATAATTTATAATAAAGTGAATGTTAGAATTTAAATTAGCAATTGTAAAAAATGAAATAGGGTAAGTATTATACCTGAATATAATTGAATACGGAGAAAAAAAAAGTAATTATTGAATTCAAACTATGTATAATTTGGGTAATAAAATAAGTTTATTTATGGAGTAAGATTGTTTATATTATTTTAGGCTATAAATCAAATAGAAGAGAACAAGCGTAAATCTTAAGGGTATGATAAAAATTATTATATATTAGCTAATTTATTGGTCAATCAATTTATTTGAAATGAAGTCCTCTTAAATGTTAAGTAATTTTAGTACTGTTATTGAGGAAACGTTACTTAATGATTTTTAATTTAGTAATGGAAGAGTGAATGAGAATTGATAGAAAACATAAATTTATTTATAAGTAAACAAGAGTATATATTGAACAAATTTATGATAATTGGATAATGCAGTGTTAATGGAAATTAATTAGTGTTATGTATGGGATTTATACCTGGGTGGGTAAGCAGTAAACTTATAAATGAAAGAAAGTAAGCAGGTGACCATTTATTTAGGTTATTTATTCATTTAGTATGTTAAATAAAAATTTGGGAATCAGATCTCAATTAAGGGAAATTAAGTTGTACGTTAATTTGAAATAAAATCCAACAAATATTACATTAATATGGAATGTAGTACAAATGGTTAGGGATTGTCAAATTTGGTAAAAAGGGATTTGACTTAGGAAATTTCGTTAATTGAGTTAAAAACCTTAATTATTTCGCGTAATTGACAAGATTCACATTTTTAAATATAACCGTTGATACAAATCTAAGAGGTATATAGAAGTATCAGTGTAATGAAATGTAAAAAAATGTTAAATATGCTTATAGGATAACGATTGTTTGAATAAAAAGAATGGGAATCAACATTTAATTATATATTTGAATTTAAATCACGATAATATGGTTTATTGCAATTAAATGGATTTAATATTTGAAAATTTCGTAAATATTTATTTAGATGAAATTGAAGTCATTTATGTAATGAGTATGAATCTAATGTAAATTTTACTTATAAAATGACAGTTGATATTGAATGGAAAGAATGCAAATTTAAGTTGTGTCAACATATTGGAAATTAGCGTATAATAATAGGTTTTATTGGAATTAAATGAAATCAAACATCTAATTATTACGTTAAAAGAAAGTTAAATAGAATGTAAGAATATTATGGTAATAGTTGTAAATCCAATATTTTATCCATTTAATGATTGTGTATTGAATAATAGAATTTGAATTTTTAATAGTGAGTTAATTTATTTAATTTATAACAATTGGATTTATTGCAAATGAATGAAGTCAAATATTTAACTATTACGTTAATTAAAAATTAAGTTGAAATTGGGAAATATTTATGTATTAATTTTAAATCCAATGGTAAACCCTTCTATTTGAAATTTATGAATGGAATACTTATGGGTTAATTCAATTTAATGGAAATTTTGGGAATTTATCTATAATCTTTAATTTTATGAAATTAAAGATTTATATTGATTAATCTTTAATAAATTGACATTTAAAAATTGTTTAAATCATTTAAATGATTGAGAAATATAAAAGTGATAAAATTTGTAAATTATAGAATTAAAATTAAAAATGGGTTTAATTAATTAATTATTAATTTATTTAAAATTTGTAAAAATAGCCATTTTGGCCACTGACTCGAATTTCGACAAAACTAGTTTCATCAGATCTATAACGGTGAATTATTGTAGGACTTCAAGTTTCGTAGCGATCGGACTTGTCGTTTGATCGTACAGACTCGAAACGCCTTGAAATTTATGCAATTGAAATCAATTTGAAAATATTGATTTCAGCATAACTTCTTCATACGATGGAATTTGGAGGTGAAACTTTTTCCATCGCGTTTAAAATATTTTAAAACACCTATTTTGATATATGGGTTTAACCAATTTCGTTCCGGGGTCAGAACGGGCTTTTTGGGCCAATTAGCGTTGAGCACGTTCATAATTCGGATCCATCTGTCTATTCCAACTTTATCTATAAATACCCTGCTAAATCCTAGTCTCTGCCTATTCCCATTTATCTGCGCGTAAAATTTCATCAGCTCATCTTCTTCTTCAATGGATGCAAACCGTAGATCCAATCTCAATTTCAAAATCAAAGTCAAAAATTCAAATTCCCTAGAAAATTTAGAAAAATATATATGTTGAAGTTCTCAATGAGCATAATCTTCTAGTAGAATTTGTTTTTCAATCCGATTCACCGGTTAGCCATAAATCACGAATAAATTCCGGCCGTCCATTTTAGGGTTTTGACGATCCAACGGCGGATCGTCGCCCGATTGATGATCGGGAAGTGGCATGGGAAAGAAGGCATCGTGCAGGTCTTGGTGATGGTCTTCGTTCGTCGCAAGAGGCCACAGGTTCGCCAGAAATTACAGAAGACAATCGCGGCGACGGGGGAAAGCATCGGCCTCGAATCACGTGCGCATGGAGCAGTTTGGGTTGGCTCGAGGTGGTGATGCCAACGGAGGAGGCCGATCTTGCTGGATGTTGACGTGGGCGCGACGATTTTCGGTCAAAGAGGTGGTCTGTAACGACCCGCCTTTATGGACAGTTTAAACCGACGATCAAATACACATGTCGATTCCAAACCATTCAAAAGGGCAGAAAGTTATTGGGGTAAATAAGAAAAGGAAAAAAAAAGAAATAAAGGAAATGAAACAACACAGAATCTCGCAGCGGAACGATAAAATATAATAGTCAAATAAATAGTTCATGAAGCTATCTACTATACTTTGACAATTATTTATACAACATTTATCAGAGTTATACATATACAACAGAACAAATAAAATAATGCAGTAGATAGCATGATGCAAGGGTAATAATAGTAATAGTATACCAAATCTTCGTCTTCATCCTCCATAATAGATCTTCAAAAATCTGAAAAACTCAGTGCTGACCCGAGCGTAATGAAAGACAAAACACTCGAGTCAGGACTAAAATATCCTTATGAAAGTTAAATCAATCGTAAATAAATATGAGTGTAACGGCGTCAGAGGTGTTTACGGGGTTTGACATCTCATATCCAGTGTCAACGTGCGTGCAATAACTCAAAAGATGTTACGGGATTTTTCCATCTCTCAAGGATCCGTGAAACTATCTACTATGTAGTAATATACGCTAAGTAGATAATGCCTATCAGTAATATAAAGTATCAAAATAGCGTTAAGGCGTTACCATAATCCCCCTTAACACATTTTATATTCCCAAAAGCATATACAAGACCGCAGTTTCCCCAAAACCGGAAGTCACCAGAGGGCAATCCATATACTCAAGGTACAAATCAAAACGTAGTGGTCGCGAATAGGATAATCAGTATGACAAGGTACATGAGGCGATACCAACTAGGATACTAGTAGTTGCGTAATCCGGACTGATGTTGAGCATAGCCAGCAGCTACCCCAACACCGCGAAACAACACTCCCAAATCAAGGGGTGCACCCAAATCGCATCACAAATGTAATAGATATGGTATCGAAGAAGTGTGTCCGCTAGAGGTGGCGAACCTCAATGGCCCGACGCGGCTCCTGTTTTAGTCATGTCAGGGGTCATCCAATATCGTTCTCTTTCTTCAGTCAACGTGTTCACCAAACCATCCACTTCATTCCGGATCAACACTCCGCGTATAATAGTTATTAAAGTGGTGTTCGGTATCGACAGAGATTATGTCCATATCCGATCCCAGTCTCTTTCATAACTACGTATTATTACACCGTTGGCTCTTTTACGTTTCAAATCGATTCATAATTCATATCAAAATATCATATTCGCCTCAAAAATCATATCCATTTCAAATAACATCGTATCTTTTCAAATGTAGGATTTCGTTTCAAACATCATTTTCGTCTCAATATCTTATTTCGATATCAAAATCATTTCGAATCTCAATTTAGGTTGCAACTTCATTTAACCTAATTCGTATTTAAATTCAAGATTTAAATAGAAATATTTCACCTTATTAACCAGCTTGAAATTTTTAGAAAAATAGTTTAGGTAGTTTAAAAGTAGTTTTAAATAATTAAAATACTTAAAATACTTAAAATCTTGAAATGGATTTGATATAGATAAAATTAGTTTAAAATAATTTAAATTGGGTTAAGTTGATTTAAAATAGATTAAAATAGTTTAAATATTCAAAAATGGTTTATATAGCAGAGTAATTTGGAAACCAAAATAAAACAGCTTCAAAACCAATCCATTTCAATTTATAACTTCCCAATTCAAATCAATTTCAATTTCCATTCTACCGATTCAATTTCGATTTCAATTTCAGATCAATGTCAACTTTGAATTCAAATTTATTCAATTTTATATTCACTTTCAATTAATTCAATTTCAATTTATATCGATTTAGAGCTGGGTTTTCAAAATATCAATTTATAACACTTAACAAAATTATCCTTCAATATTCAAATTTAAATCCCAATTTCAAATATGATTCAATTCCAAGCTCATTTCAAAATATCATTTTTATGTCACTTTTACTTGGTATTATTCAAAGCTCAAATTTAAGGTTCAATCTTTAAAACAAATAAATTTCCGAAATTCAATCATATCCAAATTTTAAATCTCAAAGTCTCCACTTAAATTTTATTCAACAATTTCTTTTAACCAAAATTTTATTTCAACATTCCAACTCAATTTTTCGATAAATTCGATTTCTATAAATTGGTTTCTATTTATAACTTTTAAATCGAAACCTTGAAATAAATTTCAAATCAACGATTTCAAAAAATTTATTAATTTAGCCAATTCGGTGTCCGTATATAATTTTCTATCGTATGGCCAAGTAATTATTTATTTTAATTAAATGTCAGGGATGAGTATATATTACTTAAATTAAATCACAGTATCATATGTATGCATAACAGGATCTATATAAGCAAATAAACATCCAAACATTCAATTATCAACCAACAGCATCCATCAAAATACATCATCCAATAAACAATACAATTCATGGCAGTTTCATAGTTATCAATGTCAGGTAATTTTATCGCAATTCGATTTCAATTTCAATTTAACTGTCAATTTAATTTTCAACGGTTATTTCAAATGACAATCTATATGACAATTAAATTCTATCAAACAACGACAAATAAAATCATAATACTTCGTAATATCAAATTTAACTAGTATAAAGATATTTAGTACGGTGTGAGCGTTATAAAACACTCACCTTGATTTTACGATTTCAAATCAAATCGAACGACGTTCGATTTAACCCAAAATTTTCTCTAGCTCCAAACGATTCCAATCCAGTTGCAGTGCGTAGAGCTCGTCCATACGATTCCAACGTAAAAAGTTTCGTCTGAATCCGACCTCGTATGAATAAGATATGATAGTTTAAAGTTAACATGAAATTTTTTATAATTAATTACAACTTTAATTTAATATTATCAACCTAACTGAATCTCAGCCCTTGATCCAAGCCCCTACAAATCCAGGCCGACCATCCTCTTCTCCTCTCTCACGTTCCCTCTACAGGAAATAGCCGCATACATGAAACCCATAGCTCAAAATTAGGGTTGAATCTTGCGACCACCACAAGCATCGATAAGTTGATCGGAGACCCCCTTTACGTGCGCCCACACGAGAGCCATGCTCGGCCAGAAGAGCACCAAGCTCGGCCCCCCCTAGACCCTCAAAATGCGTGAAAAACGCAACTGCTTCCATCGCGCTTTGCCGTCAATCCGTGGCTCCGTTTCCGATCTCCACCATTGGATAGCTAGATCTTGATGCCCTCTACAACTTTGTAGTTGAGAGTTTTTGCTAATTGTTGATGGATTGAGAGGAAAATGAGGAAGAAGTTTCGAAATTTTCTGGCCATTGAAATGAAAGTGGCGGCTAAGGGCTGAAACCCTAGGGTTTTTGCAAAGCAAAGAAAGTGGCGGTCCTTTTATAGAAAATCGCCAAAACACTATTCATCGAAAATTTTCCGAACTCCAAACGAAGCGTGCCGGCTGGCGTTTCTAGGGTTTACCCCACGTTTCGGACACAATGGAACAGGTTTCGGAGGCTAATTCGATCATCTGTGAGAGTTACGGCAATAAACGATCAAATTTAAATTAAACTGATTCAACTAATTTCTATGCGTTTTGGCTTGCCCCGGACAAACGGTATATCCGATTGACACGAAATTTGAAACCTTACAATAATATGACATTACGGGTCCGATGAAACTAGTTTCGTCGAAATCCGAGACTGTTTGAAAAATGACTATTTTAACTCGCCAGATTAATATTAAAACAATTTCAACGCGTTTCGAGCCGCCACGGTCAAGCGAAAACTCCGATTGCTACAAAAATTGAAATCCGGTAATAACTAACTATTACGGATCCAATGGAACTAGTTTCGTCCAATTCTGAGACTGTTCGAAAATTGTCTATTTTTCAGTCGCTAATTAAATATTAAAATATTCAATTTTCACAAATAAATTTTAAATTCAGTTTTAAAAGTTCTATAACATCACTATGACTCCAATATGATAAAATAAAATTTTACAAATCATTTTTAATCATATTAAACCCGTTATTCAATTTATCCAATAAATTCCAATTTTAAAACCTTATTAACTCTATTAAAATCCAAATATAACTTACATTCACTTTGGAAACCAATTTGAATCATATTAAATCAAATTTAAATTATTCACTCTATTTTCATATATTAAATTTCAATATCAATTTAATCATATCAAATTCGAAATTTAATTTATTCAAATATTTGTAATATTAAATTTAAACAAATTTGATTATTCTTAAATCACTATCTTTTGAAATATTCAAAACGAACTTATAAATTTAACTAATTCAAATTATAGAACAACCATTTTCATTAAAACAGTTATTTTATTAATTCAATAAATTCCAAATATTAAATCTAAACTATTTAATTGTTCAATATTTGACGGATTTCAATATTGGATTTTTAAATAAAATTTTATTATCAGTCGATTTACTATATTACATCAAATGAATTCCACATTATTATTTAACTACAGTTAGAGATAATGCACTCAACTAATATATAAACTTTCATTTCAATTGCAATTGGTTCACAAATTCAATTCGACTAACTAAATGAATAGGTAACTTAAATAATTATCACCGTTACTTTTAATTACTTATAAGTTTATTATTTATAAACAAGTGTCACAATTACCTATTCAATACATATTCATTCAATTACCTTTGACTACATATTATTTCAATTGATCTGGGATTTCATTCAATTCATAAATAATTAACTTAGATAAAATTTGTTGCATTTCATTCTAGTTATTATTATTCTCAACGACTTACAAATTTTTTTCTAACACTAAATCACGAAATCTTATTAAATTAGCTATTTTAATTATCGAAAATTTACGGGTCGTTACACTCTCCCCCACTCAAAACTTTTCGTCCCCGAAAAGGAAAAAGAAGAGAAAAAGAACTAAGTAAAGAATTCAACATTTGATATATTTTATTCAAAATTATCCGCTTATAAAACAATGAAATTCCATTTATAAAGTCATAACTACGCTTCCACTAAGTTACTCCAAACGGCTTCCTAACTTTAAAAGTTAGTAATCAAAACAAGTTATAAAAAATTTTAAAACTTGAAAAATTTTCTAACACCCGGATTTTTCGAAAAATTTCGGCAGAGTCTCCTTTGCGCGGCTCGATCGGAAAAAAATATATAACAGTATATATATCACAAATATACATCTCATCAAGTGATGAGGCATCCCGTAGGGAAAAAGTGTAAAAATACGATATGTAATCCGAGATATATACCTTATATATTGTTAGCGAGCATATACGGCTAATATAGCGCGAAAGCGAGCTCCAAATGCGAAGCAAGCGAAATCCGCACCTACTAAACACTCAATAACTAAGTTAGAACCATGCATATAAAGATAGATCGATATACTTAGCCTACACAACATATATATAACATATTTGCTTCAAACTGAGATTCCAATTTCAGGACAGCAAACAAATCTTAGTTTTAGGACACCTAAACGATAAAATTCGGCAACAGAATATAAACAAAAGTTGTTGCATTCATTTCAGGCTTTCCGGAATGTCCAGAATCATCGAATTCGGACCATACGTTCAAAAATTATGGCCGTTTTACTTAGAGTATACGCCTCAGCCTGGGCAATGAATTGCGCAGGTCGGCAACGTTCACCCACACTTTCGACCTTCTAAACGACATCAAAACACAAAACACTTAAAACAAAAGTTTTAGCCTAAGTTCTTAGCTTTCCAAAAGTGCAAGATCATCAAAATCCGATAAACCAGTCAAAAGATATGGCAAAAATACTAAGGGTGTATACTACTGAATTTACTTATTTTTACACAGGACAGCGAGTAACATTCAAGTTTTTAACCTAGTAGACGAAGGAATTTTCTCAAGTAATCTAAACAAAAGATGTGCTATAATTTCTAAGCTTTTCGAAAAGTCCAAGATTTTCGAATTTCGTTTAGCCATTTAAAAGTTATGGTTGTTTTCGTTTCAGCATATATTGGACAATTTTGGATTTTTCCCAAAAATTTGCTTTTATTATTTTAAAGTGCAAACCATCAAAACTTCAAATTTTCTAAAGAACAATCATAAACACAAAGTCATTTATTTTCTTACTCATCCATGCAATAGGTTTACATTCAATTTGTTTCCGATTTATTCAAGTTTGTTTCATTCACATTTTAAATTCAAGTCAATTTGCTTCAATTCAAATTAAATTCAATTATATTTAATTCCACTTTGCTTCAAATTTGAATTTAATTTTTTTTATTTTATTTTATTCCGTTTATTCAATTCCATTAACAGTAATGTATTCTACTTAATCAATTATCATCCATCTGACAATCAATGCATATCAAACATTAACATCCATCCAAAATCTACACTAAATCAATTATACATTTCCAAGTCAATTTTAATTTCATACACTTCCAAGTTTATTGACATTTAGTTATATTCAAATTTAATTAGTTTCCATTTACCAATTTTATATTTCATTAATTTTAAATTTTATTCATTCACTTATATATATCGTTCATTTTACAGCTTAAATTTCTTTTACATTTACAACTATCAATAGATCTTCATATTTTATTATTCACTCTCACACTGGTATATTATTTCTCTACTTATCCTTATTAGCATTTTAAACTTTTTAAGTATTTGGTAAGTTATAGTTATGCAAATAGAATGTAGTTAAACAACATACAACTTCCTTTCATTTAAAGTTTACCTTTCAATTAATTAATTCTTAAGTCATTACTTAAATTTCACTATAATTTAATTTCACATTTACATTCACATATAGTATTTCCATTTTATATTAACATAATTGTGAATCACCTTTAAATGTTAATTTAAATTCCAATTATTTACTAACAATTTTATTTATATTTGCAAATCATTAATTAAATGCATATTTCATTATTCAAACATATACTTGTATATTAACCAATTAACAATTCATATAACATTTTTGAACTTCTTAAATATTTTGATGAGTTATATCTATGCTATAGAATGAAATTTAATACTATGCGAGTTTTATAGTTTCAATTCAAATTTAAGTTCATAATTTCCTAATTCTAAGGATTTCTACTTCAATTGATATTTTCACTTAGCTCTTAGGTTCCTTTCTCATTTCACAATTCAGAAGTTCCTTAATGATTCAAGTCTAAATTCATTTCAATCATTTTAAAAAAAATCATTAATTATTAAAGGACTTAAGAATTCCAATCCCGGTTTCATTTCAAATCAAGTTTTGAAATATTATATACTTATATAATTTATATATCAAATCATACTATAGAGAATACAAAATAAAATAAAATTTGAATCAAAACAAGGTTTAGACAAGCTATTAAGTGGTCTCCCCCACTCGGACTCTCGAAAATAAACGCTGATGATGCGTGCACTCATCACCGAAATCATTTTCGAGCGTCAAGTGAAGGGAATATAACACTTATCATAAAAAAATCCTTCGAAAACAATTTCAACTCAATTATACTATCATATAATACTCATATTATATTTTTCAAATTCTTGTAAGTCAATTTCAAACACCGGAATTTAAATCCCCAAATCCAAGTTAAAATTCATTTATATTCATTATCAACTGTGTTTACAAGATTTAATTTTCCTAAATCCATTGTTATTTAATCAATTTTTTTGTAAATATTGACTGATCAAACAATAACGATAATAATCTAATATTATCATTTCCTAACAATCGATTTAATCAAAATGAATAAATATTCAAATAATTCTTTTATATAAAATATATTCCAAAACGATATTGTGTTGGTTTGTCCTATTCGAGTGTTTAGAAATTCCTATCGACGCCTTGGCGTCCCAAGTATCGACCAGAATTCATAAATACTCAACGGAACAAAGTTAACATAATATAAACCATTTTATATCAAATAACAAGTACGCTCTCTCATATACACTCAACTCATTCATATAGTTTACCTTTATTTCAATGAGTTATTCCCCACTAGAGCCAAGGTTTATCGCTAAACCAAAGTTCTGATACCAACTGTAACGACCTGCCTTTTTGGACAGTTTAAACCGACGATCAAATACACATGTCAATTCCAAACCATTCAAAAGGGCAGATAGTTATTGGGGTAAATAAGAAAAGGAAAGAAAAGAAATAAAGGAAACGAAACAACACAGAATCTCACAGCGGAACGATAAAATATAATAGTCAAATAAACAGTTCATGAAGCTGTCTACTATACTTTGACAATTATTTATACAACATTTATCAGAGTTATACATATACAACATAACAAATAAAATAATGCAGCAGATAGCATGATGCAAGGGTAATAATAGTAATAGTATACCAAATCTTCGTCTTTATCCTCCAGAATAGATCTTCAAAAATCTGAAAAACTCAGGGCTGACCCGAGCGTAATGAAAGACAAAACACTCGAGTCAGGACTAAAATATCCTTATGAAATTTAAATCAATCGTAAATAAATATGAGTGTAACGGCGTCAGAGATGTTTACGGGGTTTGACATATCATATCCAGTGTCAACGTGCGTGCAATAACTCAAGAGATGTTACGGGATTTTCCATCTCTTAAGGATCTGTTAAACTATCTACTATGTAGTAATGTACGCTAAGTAGATAATGCCTATCAGTAATATAAAGTATCAAAATAGCATTAAGGCGTTACCATAATCTCCCTTAACACATTTTTATAATGCTACAGTCTATACAGCACCGTAAGCCCCACCGTAAACTGGTGGTTATCAGAGGGTACCCCATAGGTATAACACAAAACATAACATAGTTGTCGCGAATAGGATAATCAGTATGACAAGGTACATGAGGCGATACCAACTAGGATACTAGTAGTTGCGTGATCCAGACTGATGTTGAGCATAGCCAGCAGCTACCCCAACACCGCGAAACAACACACCCAAATCAAGGGGTGCACCCAAATTGCATCACAAATGTAATAGATATGGAATCGAAGAAGTGTGTCCGCTAGAGGTGGCGAACATCAATGGCCCGGCGCGGCTCCTGTTTTAGTCATGTCAGGGGTCATCCAATAATCGTTCTCTTTCTTCAGTCAACGCGTTCACCAAACCATCCACTTCATTCTGGATCAAAACTCCGCGTATAATAGTTATTAAAGTGGTTTTCGGTATCGACAGAGAGTATGTCCATATCCGATCTCGGTCTCTTTAATAACTACGTATTATTACACCGTTGGCTCTTTTACATTTCAAATCGATTCATAATTGATATCAAAATATCATATTCACTTCAAAAATCAAATCCATTTCAAATATCATCGTATCTATTCAAATGTAAGATTCCGTTTCAAAAATCATTTTTCGCATCAATCTCATTTTGATTTCAAAATCTTTTCGAATTTCAATTTAGGTTGCAACTTCATTTAACTCAATTCGTATTTAAATTCAAGATTTAAATATAAACGTTCCACTTATTTGACCAGCTTAGAATTTTAGAAAATAGTTTTAAGTAGTTTAGTAGTTTTAAATAATTAAAATAGTTAAAAATACTTAAAATTTTAAAATGGGTTTAAAATAGACAAATTAGTTTAAAATAATTTAAATTGGGTTAAGTAGATTTAAAAAAGATTAAAATAGTTTAAGTATTCAAAAATGGTTTATATAGCAGAGTAATTTGGAAAATAAAATAAAACAGCTTCAAAACCAATCCAGTTCAATTTATAACTTCCCAATTCAAATCAATTTCGATTTCCATTCTACTGATTCAATTTCGATTTCAATTCAAATCAATGTCAACTTTGACTTCAAATTTATTCAATTTTATATTCACTTCAATTTATTCAATTTCAATTTATATCGATTTAGAGCTTGGTTTTTCAAAATATCCATTTATAACACTTAACAAAATTATCCATCAATTTCTGAGTTTAAATCCAAATTTCAAATATAAGTGTAAATAAATATGAGTGTAACGGCGTCAGAGGTGTTTACGGGGTTTGACATCTCATATCCAGTGTCAACGTGCGTGCAATAACTAAAAAGATGTTGCAGGATTTTTCCATCTCTCAAGGATCCGTGAAACTATCTACTCTGTAGTAATATACGCTAAGTAGATAATGCCTATCAGTAATATAAAGTATCAAAATAGCGTTAAGGCATTACCATAATCCCCCTTAACACATTTTATATTCCCAAAAGCATATACAAGACCGTAGTTTCCCCAAAACCGGAAGTCACCAGAGGGCAATCCATATACTCAAGGTACAAATCAAAACGTAGTGGTCGCGAATAGGATAATCAGTATGACAAGGTACATGAGGCGATACCAACTAGGATACTAGTAGTTGCGTGATCCGGACTGATGTTGAGCATAGCCAGCAGCTACCCCAACACCGCGAAACAACACTCCCAAATCAAGGGGTGCACCCAAATCGCATCACAAATATAATAGATATGGTATCGAAGAAGTGTGTCCGCTAGAGGTGGCGAACCTCAATGGCCCGGCGCGGCTCCTGTTTTAGTCATGTCAGGGGTCATCCAATATCGTTCTCTTTCTTCAGTCAACGCGTTCACCAAACCATCCACTTCATTCTGGATCAACACTCCGCGTATAATAGTTATTAAAGTGGTGTTCGGTATCGACAGAGAGTATATCCATATCCGATCCCGGTCTCTTTAATAACTACGTATTATTACACCGTTGGCTCTTTTACATTTCAAATCGATTCATAATTCATATTAAAATATCATATTCGCCTCAAAAATCATATCCATTTCAAATAACATCGTATCTTTTCAAATGTAGGATTTCGTTTCAAACATCATTTTCGTCTCAATATCTTATTTCGACATCAAAATCATTTCGAATCTCAATTTAGGTTGCAACTTCATTTAACCTAATTCGTATTTAAATTCAAGATTTAAATAGAAATATTTCACCTTATTAACCAGCTTGAAATTTTTAGAAAAATAGTTTAGGTAGTTTAAAAGTAGTTTTAAATAATTAAAATACTTAAAATACTTAAAATCTTGAAATGGATTTGATATAGATAAAATTAGTTTAAAACAATTTAAATTGGGTTAAGTTGATTTAAAATAGATTAAAATAGTTTAAGTATTCAAAAATGGTTTATATAGCAGAGTAATTTGGAAACCAAAATAAAATAGCTTCAAAACCAATCCATTTCAATTTATAACTTCCCAATTCAAATCAATTTCAATTTCCATTCTACCGATTCAATTTCGATTTCAATTTCAGATCAATGTCAACTTTGAATTCAAATTTATTCAATTTTATATTCACTTTCAATTAATTCAATTTCAATTTATATCGGTTTAGAGCTGGATTTTCAAAATATCAATTTATAACACTTAACAAAATTATCCTTCAATATTCAAATTTAAATCCCAATTTCAAATATGATTCAATTCCAAGCTCATTTCAAAATATCATTTTTATGTCACTTTTACTTGGTAATATTCAAAGCTCAAATTTAAGGTACAATCTTTAAAACAAATAAATTTCCGAAATTCAATCATATCCAAATTTTAAATCTCAAAGTCTCCACTTAAATTTTATTCAACAATTTCTTTTAACCAAAATTTTATTTCAACATTCCAACTCAATTTTTCGATAAATTCGATTTCTATAAATTGATTTCTATTTATAACTTTTAAATCGAAACCTTTAAATAAATTTCAAATCAACGATTTCAAAAAAATTATTAATTTAGCCAATTCGGTGTCCGTATATAATTTTCTATCCTATGGCCAAGTAATTATTTATTTTAATTAAATGTCAGGGATGAGTATATATTATTTAAATTAAATCACAGTATCATATGTATGCATAACAGGATCTATATAAGCAAATAAACATCCAAACATTCAATTATCAACCAACAACATCCATCAAAATACATCATCCAATAAACAATACAATTCATGGCAGTTTCAAAGTTATCAATGTCAGGTAATTTTATCGCAATTCGATTTCAATTTCAATTTAACTGTCAATTTAATTTTCAACGGTTAATTCAAATAACAATCTATATGACAATTAAATTCTATCAAACAATGAAAAATAAAATCATAACACTTCATAATATCAAATTTAACTAGCATAAAGGTATTTAGTACGGTGTGAGCGTTATAAAACACTCACCTTGATTTTACGATTTCAAATCAAATCGAACGACGTTCGATTTAACCCAAAATTTTCTCTAGCTCCAAACGATTCGAATCCAGTTTCATTGCGTAGAGCTCGTCCATACGATTCCAACGTAAAAAGTTTCGTCCGAATCCGACCTCGTATGAATAAGATATGATAGTTTAAAGTTAACACGAATTTTTTTTGTAATTAATTACAACTTTAATTTAATATTATCAACCTAACTGAATCTCAGCCCTTGATCCAAGCCCCTGCAAATCCAGGCCGACCATCCTCTTCTCCTCTCTCACGTTCCCTCTACAGGAAATAGCCGCATACATGAAACCCATAGCTCGAAATTAGGGTTGAATCTTGCGACCACCACAAGCATCGATAAGTTGATCGGAGACCCCCTTTACGTGCGCCCACAAGAGAACCATGCTCAGCCAGAAGAGCACCAAGCTCGGCCCCCCTAGACCCTCGAAATGCTTTAAAAATGCAGCTGCTTCCATCGCGCTTTGCCGTCAATCCGTGGCTCCGTTTCCGATCTCCACCGTTGGATAGCTAGATCTTGATGCCCTCTACAACTTTGTAGTTGAGAGTTTTTGCTAATTGTTGATGGATTGAGAGGAAAATGAGGAAGAAGTTTCGAAATTTTCTGGCCATTGAAATTAAAGTGGCAGCTAAGGGCTGAAACCCTAGGGTTTTTGCAAAACAAAGAAAGTGGGGGTCCTTTTATAGAAAATCGCCAAAACACTATTCATCGAAAATTTTCCGAACTCCAAACGAAGCGTGCCGGGTGGCGTTTCTAGGGTTTACCCCACGTTCCGGACACAATGGAACAGGTTTCGGAGGCTAATTCGATAATCTGTGAGAGTTACGGCAATAAACGATCAAATTTAAATTAAACTGATTCAACTAATTTCTTTGCGTTTTGGCTTGCCCCGGACAAACGGTAAATCCGATTGACACGAAATTTGAAACCTTACAATAATATGACATTACGGATCCGATGAAACTAGTTTCATCGAAATCCGAGACTGTTAGAAAAATGACTATTTTAACTCGCCAGATTAATATTAAAACAATTTCAACGCATTTCGAGCTGGCACGGTCAAACGAAAACTCCGATTGCTACGAAAATTGAAATCCGGTAATAACTAACTATTACGGATCCAATGGAACCAGTTTCGTCCAATTCTGAGACTGTTCGAAAATTGGCTATTTTTCAGTCGCTAATTAAATATTAAAATATTCAATTTTCACAAATAAATTTTAAATTCAGTTTTAAAAGTTCTATAACATCACTATGACTCCAATATAATAAAATAAAATTTACAAATCATTTTTAATCATATTAAACCCGTTATTCAACTTATCCAATAAATTCCAATTTTAAAATCTAATTAACTCTATTAAAATCCAAATATAACTTACATTCACTTTAGAAACCAATTTGAATCATATTAAATCAAATTTCAATTATTCACTCTATTTTCATATATTAAATTTCAATATCAATTTAATCATGTCAAATTCGAAATTTAATTTATTCAAACATTTGTAATATTAAATTTAAACAAATTTGATTATTCTTAAATCACTATCTTTTGAAATATTCAAAACGAACTTATAAATTTAACTAATTCAAATTATAGAACAACCATTTTCATTAAAACAGTTATTTAATTAATTCAATAAATTCCAAATATTAAATCTAAACTATCTAATTGTTCAATATTTGACGGATTTCAATATTGGATTTTTGAATAAAATTTTATTATCAGTCGATTTACTATATTACATCAAATGAATTCCACATTATTATTTAACTACAGTTAGAGATAATGCACTCAACTAATATATAAACTTTCATTTCAATTGCAATTGGTTCACAAATTCAATTCGACTAACTAAATGAATAGGTAACTTAAATAATTATCACCGTTACTTTTAATTACTTATAAGTTTATTGTTTATAAACAAGTGTCACAATTACCTATTCAATACAAATTCATTCAATTACCTTTGACTACATATTATTTCAATTGATCTGGGATTTCATTCAATTCATAAATAATTAACTTAGATAAAATTTGTTGCATTTCATTCTAGTTATTATTATTCTCAACGACTTACAAATTTTTTTCTAACACTAAATCGCGAAATCTTATTAAATTAGCTATTTTAATTATCGAAAAATTACGGGTCGTTACATGGTCAACGGTCGGTTCCGTGGCTTCATGGAAGCTTGTGTATCACTGTTCTTCGTGTTTAACTATAGCGTGAAAAAAGGAGGGTGACGTGGACCTGGGAGTGGAGTTGTGAGCTTCTTCTTTTCTTTTATTTTAATTTAAATTGGTTTTTGAATCGTCTTATTATCATAACTTTTTCATACAATATCCGACACACGTGCGGTTTTCTCCGCTAGGTTCACACTGGGATTCCGGACATTTTGACGCTGGTTTGGACGAATTTGGAGACTGTTCAATTTATGGGTTTAAATTGGATTTAAATCCAATTTAAATTCAAAAGGTGAGTATTTTAACGCACTCACAACTTCCAGAATTTCTTATGTTTCTTGAATTGATTTATGATGTGTTTAAAATTTTATTTATAGCTATCTGGCATATATTTCATCATTTTCTCAGTTAAATTGCATTCTTTTAATTTACACGTTATTTAATTCATTATTGCATTTAAAACTGCCAGTTAATTGTTAATTAATGTATTCATTATTGCATTTAAAACTGCCAGTTAATTGTTAATTAATGTATTCATTGCATTTAAAACCGCCAGTTAAAATTTTAGTTAAATTTTATTATTGCATATAAACTACAGTTAAACAGTTATTTAATTCATTGTTGAAAAATTAATTGTCAGTAATTAATTATTATTTATTGATGTGATTGTTTGAATTGGATAATAAATTGATGAATGTTTGATGATTGATATGATGGATGAATGGATGCTGTATTTATATTGTATAAACTGCAAGTTATTATGCATTTTCATTTCATTCGGGGTTGCGGTTTGAAATGATATACAACCGCATTTTCATTGTTCAATTGCGGATTGAAATGATAAATATCCGTTTCACTTGACCATATGATAGAAAATTATATACAGGCACCGCGGCATATATATATATATATATATATATAATATTTTTGAAATGATTTTTTATGGGTTTGGAAAGAATACGGTTTAATAAATAGTAAATTTTGATTTATATATGTAGTAAAAATTCTTGAATTTAGCTATGTATAAATTTGTTTCGAATTTTAAAATAAGCTAAATAATGAAATTGATTTCGTTTATATAATATGGTTAAGAATATATTTTAAATTCTATTGTATATAGAGTTTATAATAACTCAAATAAAAGTAAAGTTAAAGATAAATGTGAATACGATTGAATTAAAGTATTTAAGAATTTTCCTTGAAAAATTTGTTTTGAAATGTAAATAAATGAAGATTTAAAGGGTATGATCTTATGACTTGATTTTTGTTAGAGGATTTAAACGAATATCAAATTTGTTTAAAGAATATTTTCATGTTAATTTAATTTAAAAAAATACCATGTAATTGAAGTTTAAGGGTTTTACCTGAAAAATATTTGTTTAGCAAGTAAATATTTCAAATTTAAATACTAGGAATTTGATTTGACATATATTAAATTATCAAAGAATCCATTTTTGAAATAATGGAATATTTAAAGATTGAAATATATGAACTGTAAAGTTTTGAAATATAGAATATTTAAGCTTTGAAATATATGAGAATTAAAATGGTTTATTTGGAGGTTCAAATTGATATTGGGAATTTATTGTGAAATTTGAAGAAGCTGTTTCTTTTATAAAGTAATATAGCATTTGAACCATTAAGTATTAAAAGTTGTGTTTCAAAGCTATGGATTTAAGGTATATATATATTTGAAAATATTATGATTTTGGGAAAGGGATATTTATAAAATAAAATGATATCATAATGATTTGGGTTTTAAAAATATAAATGATATCGTATTTATATGGTTTCAAAGAGATATTGTATTCTGGTTTGAAAGTATAAGTTATTTTGAAATAACCGCAGTGTTATAATAACGATTGGTTGTTGAAGAGTACGGGATCGGAAGTTGTCATACTCTCTACCAACCCCGAAAACCACTTTAACAACCGCGTAAGCGGTGAAGATTCCAGAATGAAGTAGGATGGTGAAGGCGTTTCCTTTAAGGTAAATACGTGGACCCAACTCCTGTGAGTTGGCATAAGGTGGCTAAAACAGGAGCGATCGACGGGTTAATTGAGGTAGCACCTTTGATCGGACACATCCCTTCGATATTATATTTTGACTTTTGGATTGATTCAGTGGCCACTTTTGATTTTTTTTTTGGGTGTGGCTCGAGGTGGGCGGTAGCTGCGGCTACGCGTTACCACCGACCCGGAAGCATAACTGGTTTATCTATCCTGGCATTGCCTAGTTTTGCCGTGTCACTACCCTAGCGCGCCTTATACGATTTTGGCTTTGTAACATACCTATGGAGTGCCCTCTGACGACGCCCAGTATGGGGGAGATTACGGTACTGTATAGACTATGGAATATATTTTGTGTTAAGGGCTATATGGGTAACCCCTTAACGCTATTTAAAAGTAAGTTTATTTTACAATTATACACTATTATAATAGCGAAATATACTACATAGTAAATAGTTTAACGGATCCTTAAGAGATGTAAATCCCGAGCATCTCTTGAGTTACCGCACTCATATTTATTTCTGCTGATTTAACTTACATAAGATATTTTAGTTCTGACTCGAGTGTTTTGTCTTTTCAATTCGCTTGGGTCGATCCGAGCATTTCAGGATCGAAGACTTTAGCTCTGGAGTACGAAGATGAAGATTTCTATCATTGTTATTTATTATATTCCACTACACTCATATTGTTCCGCTGCATTGTTATATGGTATGTGTAACTCTGATGTATGTTATAAGTATAATCGAATATTTTAAACAGCTTTATAAACTGTATATTTGATTATTATATTTTATCCTTCCACTGTGAGATTCAATTTCATTTTATTTCTTTCTCGTTTTTTCTTATTAACCCCATAACAATCCGCCTTCCGAACGGTTTGAATTGGCACGTGTGTCAATTTAAAGCGTGTGAAAAGGCAGGACGTTACAATGTAGTATCAGAGCTTTGGTTTAGCGATAAACCTTAGCTTTGTGGGGTCTGACTCTTTAATGATAGGGTAGTAATACCCTATGATGAGTCACTGAGTGTATATATATGAGAGAGCGTATATGTTAGTGTTATAAAAAGATTTTAATATCGTGTTAATTTGTTCCGCTTTGTATTTATAAATTCTGGTTGATGCATGGGACGCTATGACATCAATAGGGATTTCCAAACACTTAATAGGACAGACCGACTCAATATTTGTTTTTTATATAGGTGAATGAAATAATTTTGCCTATTATATTTTCTATATATAAAGTAATAAATTTTGTAAAGATTATATTTGGTTGCAATATATTGGTTGTTAGGAATAAAATTTATAAATAATAGGTAAAATAAGACTGAAAATAAAATCAATGAAATTTGGAAATTTTAGAACTGAAGTCCGGGATTTTGAAAAATTGCTTTCAAAGGATTTTGAAATATAATAGTAGTATTTAGAAATATTTTCTGATATAAATATTTCAACATAATTTGAAAGTATGATTTTAAAGAAATTCTGGAAAGAAATAAGTTGTACTCCCCTCTCTGTGACTGGAAACTAATTTCGGTGATGAGTGCACGCATCATCATTGATATTCATTTTCGAATTTCGAAGTAGGAAGGCCACTGTAGTAGTTTACTGCAGATTTGTTTGAGAAATTTTTTTTTATCGTTTTAATTATAATTGGATATATATATTTTAAGTGTATACATCTATCTATTACTTTAAATGATTTAAAATTAAACCTGGTTCTTAAGTTCCACTTAATTAATAGTTAAATTAAGTATAGTAAATTTGGAATATGACTAATTAACAATTGGAACTTTTAATTAAAGTAAAAATATAATATAATAGAAATGTAAGCATTAAATAAATGAATGGAATTAAAGGTAATTTGAAATTGTAACTTATAAAACAAAGATGCAATTATTGAACCATTAATTAATTAAAAGAATTAAGAAAAAACTTGTATAACATTCAGTTACATTCTTAAAGGCGTATATATAACTTACCAAAAGATATAAAATTTGAAAATGTTAATAAGAAAATGTAATAGATATTATACAAGTAATTAAGTTGAGGTAATAAAAATAATTAATGGAATTCTTTAATAAATAAGAATTGAGGTGTAGTTGTATAAACTTGAGTATAATTGAATGCTACTAACTAAATATAATGGAAAATAGGTATTGTAAGTAAGCAATTTTAAACTTAAGTGAATAGGTGAAGTTAATTCTGAATAAAATAAGAATAAAAGATGAATGCTGGAAAAGAGAAATTTTGACTATAAACTTAGGTTAATAAATTTACCTACTAAGAAATTCGATTGAATATGAATGAATTAAATAAATGAATAAATAAGAGAAATTAAACAACGAATGTATGAATGAAATTAATAAGGATAAACAAAATTTGTTGTTCAAATTGGTTGTTGTTTTGTTTTGGTTTATAGTTGTTTGGGTAAGGATACTTTAAATTTGTTATGATGGATAAATAATCTATTTAGGTTCCATCAAGGACTGTTGAGTGAATGATGCACTAAGTAATTATTTTCCATTCTGTGCAAGTTAAAGTTTTGAACCCGGACAACTATTTGTTGTTTGATATGTATGATTGATTTGTGTTGATTTTATGTGATGATTGTATGCTGTTATTGCAATGATTGATGTTGTATGGATTTGTTAGCTATTGATTGAAACAATACTAAATATTTTATTTTATAAAATTATTAACTCTTTTGGACTTTATAAGTGAAATACAGGTTATGGAAGCAATTGCTACTGCATTTGGTTTCATAATATAAGCGTTATTGCCCGACAAATAGGTAGGTTTTCGGATTACGGTTTATAGCGCTATTATATTTATATTTTTCCCATGATGCGATATATATATTTTGGAAAATATATGTTGTATATTGTATATTTTTTATATTATATTTTACTCCCGAGCCTCTCCGTACAAAGGAGACTCTGCCGAAATTTTTCGTAAATTTTAGACTTAGAAAATTTTTGAAAAATGTTTTCCAAACTTTAATAGTTTAAGTATAAAAAGATTTAATGGTTATAAATTAAGATATTTTATCTAAATTAATTAATTTTGTAAAATTTAATATTTATAATTAATTAATTTTGTAAAATTAAATAATTTTATCTAAATAAATTAATTTTATAAATTATTTAATTTTGTAAAATTTAATTGAGATATTTTTTCTTATTTACCCCATAACAATCCACCCTTCCGAATGGTTTGAATTGGCACGTGTGTCGATTTAAAGTGTTCGAAAAGGCGGGACGTTACAAAATGACATGCCAAAACACATTCAAAAATAAACCCGATGCCTCATTTGAGTCTTTCCCCCTCATTCCTCGAGCACGTCCCGAGCCATTACATCCTCACGAGCTCCAACTCACAGCAATGGTCATTGATACATCAGGACCTCGTGCACGTGCACAATGCGCTGAAACCCCTCCGACCAACTACGGCGCCTCCTATCAGTCACTGGCGACATGCTGATCAACTCTAACCACCCAGATTCATGAAAATCTCCATTAATCGAAATCGAGCAATATTGCCACAAAACTGATCCTCAGAACCAACTGAAAAACCCTTCGCCGACGACCATTTGGAACACTAGAAAATTCGCCACTTCGTCGATGGCCGTGACACACTCTCCGGTATCTTTTCCCCCTATGCGATCAATTTCGATCCAACTCCGTTAATGCTAAGTTCCCAGAAACATCATTGATAAAAGAAGGTTTGAAACCCTACATCGCCGCATCGCCATCGCCACAGTGATTCTTGACCCCTCCGGTCATTTCCCCTATGTGCCCTGATTCCCAAGCAACCTCCAGTCAAGCCCTCAACAATCAGTTGTACCGCGATCGACCAAAATTGATTATTTCTCAAATTCAGTTCAAATTGAGAATTCTTGTTAACCACCAGCTTATAAATCTTGATTTATATTTTAAAAATCATGGTTTTCAGTTACGAATCCATATTTTCAATCGAAACTAGGAAATTTAAAATCAAAATTTAACTTAAATTAAATTTCCACTGTAAATTTCTATTTACAGATTAATTACTCTCAACTTATACTCATAAACATTTAAAAAAACAAGATTGGGTTTATGAAACAGTTTCCTTTTAAGGATCATGGTCTGAAGGCATTGAAACAAAAAAAACATTGATTTTGAAATAAATTTTGAGCCTACATCTTAGAACAGAGGCTGCCTAAATGTCTATATATTCACAGACATGTCACATATATGTATGATTGCATTCTCATCTGAATATTCATGGAAACTATGGATATATATATATATATATATATATATATATATCTACTGTGTCACCATTTCCATGCATCAAAGTTTGTATATATTTATATAACCACATTAAATTTTAAAAGCAAAGGTTAACTCACAAATATTAGAAGAACAGAGAAAGTCTGAAAGAAACTTCTGAAACAGCTGCTAGATTATTATTTTCTGCTTTGTACTGCAACCAGATTGATGGGTAAGGACCGAAACTTCTGATTGGGATGATATCTGAATTACTGCTTACTAATACTTGAGATACATATGTAATTTGCACTTATGCCTTTGTTTGCTTCAGGTTGAGGAGTTTGATCTGTTGCTTGTTTTTAAGTTTGTTCGTTTTGTTGAATTTACCTTGATCTTCTTTTGATCTTTATTTTTTTTTCTTTTCAGAATTTGAAATCATTAAAGAGAATGAGAGATGATGTTTATATTTTCTTCTATTAATTATAAAAGACACTTGTTAAATTGTTAAGTAACTTAATTACACTTGTCATTAAACCTATTATTTTGCAAACATTTGTAAATCCATGTTTCATATGTTTTTATGTGAATTTGTATGATATTCTATAGCTTTTATATTTATAAATGTCTTTACATTTTAAAATATAAATATTTATCATATTATCAATTTGCTCTTATAAAAATGTCTTATGTCTTAAATGTTTAAATTAAAAAAATTTCCTCTATCTTAAATTAATCTTACTTAATTATATAATTTTTTTTTCTTATATTTGTCTATTTATAACTTTTAAAGTAGATGATATAAAATCCTAATTACACTTATAATGTCTATACAAATACACTAATTATACTTTAAATACTTTATTTATATTTTAGTTTTTTTGCATAAAGCTCTTATATTAAATTTTCATTTAGTAACCTCATTTATTTATTTATTTTAATATGATCTTTAAATGAAAATAACAACTATATACTAATAAAATCATATGTATATTATTTTCAAATTCAAATTAAAATCATCTCATATAAAATATATATACTTAAATACTTTTATTTGTCAAATTATATTTATTTAACCAAATGGAATCAGTATTTCAATGAATTAAAATTAGTTAACTATCCAATTAGCAGATATTAAAAACCGGGGTTATCACAAAAGATAAATACTCTCTTCTAATATTATTACTATATTTAAGCTTATATGCAACTTACTAGATGGATACTCCAAGAATCATTGTAGGGGAATGCCTTGGATAAAACAAAACTTGTACGTTATACAACTAATATAGTAAATTACTAAATGTGTTAATCAATATTTTTTGAAGTGGCCAAAACTTGTTTGATTTAGAAAAATGATTACATATAACTAATTTATTTCTATGCATATAGTACTGTAAATTTGATTTCGACCAATGATAACTCAAAATATTTCTTAAGAAACTTTACTTGTGTTGACTACTCATGAAATCAAATTCCCATGCACGTGTTTTTTGCACTTATTTTTCCATGTGAGGGAAGAGCGGATAAATTGAGTTTATTTCTTTTTCCAAGGTCTTAACCACTCATCAATTATTCCAACATGAAGTGGTTATAATAAACTCAATAAATATAAAAGCTAAGAGACAGTAGTATTAATAGCAGCATACAATATTTTCGTTCTGTATAAGTTTCATATGGCCAAAAATATTTGCTTGATGAAACAATTGAGTGGAAAAAATTGTTAAGACTTATGATCAACGAAGAAATAATGGGGAAATAACATAGAAAACAGTTATTCCAAAGGTATATAAGAAAGTCATTAGCATTAGAAAAAATTTAATGTGATAAGTTAATTGATGTTACATAATTTGGGTTCCTATTTATTGCATGCATATATCTTTTCTACTGTTTTTCATTGGAATAAAAAGTTCACATAAGAGTATTCAGTCTATTGTGCAGTTAACATGCAACGGTGAACTAAATATTATGAATAAAAGCTCTGTCAAAGGAAGTTCATAAGCTCTTACTCATGGAATAACCAGTTAATATTACTGATGTTTTATGAAAGTAAAAGATTCAAGGCAACATAATATAAGACTTCACCATCTGCATGTAAATGCATTGTTATAAATTAATGATAGCTCAACATAATGAAGTAAAAAATACCTTCTTTATATATATATATATATATATATATATATATATATATATATATATATATATATATATATGTTCATATATATATATGAACATGTACTACCCATCTAAGCAAGGGATTTTATCCATAAGAACTATTCCCCTTCGCATAAAAACTCATATCACGTTGCAAATAGAGGGAAGTTCCATTGACCCGACAATGATAGAGCCACAAAAATACTACAAGGTAAGAAGGATGATATTAATAAAAGATTATTAGTAGCCGTTTCTAAATAATATGAATTGCAGAAAACCTACCAAACTCTGTATTTCTATAAATATCTAATTTTGTAATAAACATACAATAAAGCTAAAGCCCTGATGTTTTTTTGGTCATCTTGTCAAGCATGGAGGTAAAAGATAGTAAGACTCCCAAATTCCTACATTTTAGCCTTTTTTGGACGCACATCCATGACCTTTATTTTTCTAGCCTCAACAGCATCCATAAGCATAAAGTCAGCATTTTAAATCAGCAATAGTCGGATTTGAGCATTGATCAATATTAATAGTTTTATTTTGTTAAGGATCTCTACCACATTAGAAGTACTATGTACATAAAAGAGCTTCAGGTACGTAGTTTTAACATGATAGAAAAGAGTGAAATTTTGTGAAAATGTAAATCCATTAAAAGGGAGCAATGTACCCTATCCTCTATGATCAGAAACTACCTTGATGTTAAACCTCGTTAAAAACATTACAAATGCGATCGTGTAGTATTTTTCTCATACTAATGCATGGAAGAATTTAGTTAACACCAAAGTGATATTTTCCTATAATTAAAAATCAAGTGAAATAGAAAATTTATAGCCATTTCATAACATCCATCTCGGTGAAATTGAAAATGATTGGGTTAACTTTGAAAGATGTGTATTTTTCGTTTGTTGTTAACAAAAACCAGGAGAATGCGAAAGAGGGTAGGATTTTCAAAAGGGAACGACTACTAATATATTCAATGAAGCAACAAATGATGTAAAACAAAACTGTAAAGAAACCAATCAAAGGATTGGTATTTGTTTCAGCATGATATCCATCATGCTTCGTTAATGGTGGCTTGTGCAAAATAACTGATGCAAGAAGGCTAGAGTTTGTATAGTATTTCACATCAGTTAATTTCCCAACGACAATTTACGAGCATAATCATGGTTTATTATCAAAAAAAATCCATACAAAGAAGAAAGAATACCAAACAATATCAACAATGATTTATGTAAAAGTAGTTATAACATAAAAGTTCCTGAGAAAGGAATAGAAATCTACAAGGTCTTTTTAGCACTATTTTCCTTAGATTGGTTCGTCAAACCTTCTGTTATTTTGCACGGGCTTCAATTTCTTTCATCTACATGCATTTACCAGATTATGTACTAAATACATTTCAGGCCAAATAAACAACGACTGCAAAATTTGAAGATTTACCCACCTTCAGTATTAAAAAATGATATATAGCAGGAAAAATGGATGTATGTACCATATAGTAGGAACAATATATCATCGAATCTGGTTTTCTTACCCAACCAATTGATTGGTGTTCAATTATATGCATAATACCCAATTCGAGCGAAAATGTTTAACAAATTAATGACCTAAAAGCCAATTGTTTGAAATAAATAAAAGGGATGTAGCGTAGAAATGGAATAACAAACAATCAAATCAATTTTTACTACAAATTCTATCCATATATGTTCGAATATATAAAAATCCTCAATTTGAGCAGCAAATATCAACAAATTACTGACCTACTTCGAGTTAGTATCCAATTTGCCTTCGTAAGTTCACAAACCGTATAACATCTCCAGTGTGAGCTGGTTTGGGGTAATAAGATCAGTCGAGATTAATTGGTAGAAGAAGAAAGAAAGAGGAGTGTAGGGTTTGTAGAGCGTGAAGAAAGAAGGACGGCCTACAAAAGGGGAATTAGTTTTGGTAGTCTGTAGAGGAAGAAAGAAAGAGGATAGTAGGTTTACTAGAGCGTGAAGAAAGAAGTGCGGCCTACAAAAGAGGAAACGGTTCTAGAATTAACGGTTTGTGAAAACGCACAGTGTTTGCCGATTAATAATGATATAGTTTCGAAAATGCCCTAATTTTAAAAGAGGACATGTGTGGTTATATAAATGATTTGGTTTCTCTTTTCCTATTTGAGTAATAGATTCTATATTCCTTACATAATCCCAAACGTTGCTAAGGTTTATATGAAATTTAATTATTACAAAGTACTCCAACAGCAACATATGAAGATGCTCCCTTTGTTGGTCAGAGTTTCTAATAAACAGTTATAGCATCTGTCTTTATACACATTTCAACAAAATAACTTCAACACGGTGGATTAATAATGTACATAGTGTAACATCCCCTATCTAGAGGCCCAAAACTAAGCATTATAGATGCTGCGGTCATCTATAGTATTAGCTTCTGGCGACTACATACGGCTATATTAATGGTATCAATAATATTAGAAGCACTTGAATATGAAACAAAACACAGATTTCAAAACCACAAATTACTTCATTACATTTCCAAATAAAATTTGTTCTACATTCACGTTACATAACCCAAATCGTTTTCTCAGAAATAGATTAAATATAGTTATTACAAATTATGCTGAGAGCGATATATGAAGATACATCCTCCATTGATCAGAGTCATATGGTCATATTAGACCTAATATATCATAACACGGCATAAAATCCATAAAAACATAAATAAAAGCAGCAAATCCTAACTAGCTAGTTATTGCCTCCTGCATCATTCAGTAGCTTATTCGTCAACTTTCTAAAACCTAAAATGATCCTTAACCTCTCAACCTACTCAAATCAATTTTAAAGCACCCGAGTTTAAGGTAAAAACATAAACTTCGAGTCAGACACAAAGCCTGGTATGAATAATACTATACATCCTGGTTTAATTATGTTAAGTGAGACCACGCCGCTTAATGGAATGGATTTCCTCTCTCTAACATCCTTTTTAAAATATATCTTTGCAAATCCTTTCACACAAACATATATTTTGCTCCTGCCTCCACAATGGTTAAACACTACAAAATAAACATTATGTAAACAAACATAAATATCAAGTAATAATGAACTACTTATTCAAACAAAAAAGTTTTGTTTGGATAACTTTTAACCTTTGCCTGACTCGGGCCTACCATAAAATACAATAAAAACTAACCTAACACCTGTTAGATATTCATATTGAGGATTATTTATCCTTATCTATCTATTTAACATTTCCTATTAGGACGGTCTGTCCTAAACTATCTGTTAAATATATTACTTTTGGACAGTCTGTCCCTAACTTAATCATCTCCCAAGTCTTCCAGATCCTAATGGTTTTTCAGGCTCACCAATAACCTATCTGCATACAACATATATTACTTTCGGGATGTACTCATAATTTTAGTCTACCCATACCAAGCCCTACACACTAGAATTTGGGACAATAATTAGCCGGGGCTACTAGCTAATGTATAGGACGCGACCTTATACTAGTTCCATCTGGTTTTCTAATATCTGTGTCATTTATACCTAAGGATCCCCTCCCATAACTTTCCTTGAAAACACTTTCAAAATGATTTAAACCTTTAAACAAAACTTAAAACAAGGAAAAGAATAAAACATACTCTACTCAAATTATATTACCATGTTAGATATATGTCCTTTGCTCAACTTTTAGTTGATGTAAACACTTTACCATTTGAAAGAACCTTTTTTCATACTTAGAAATCACCTTCTTCAAAATCAATGTTTAAAACTTTTGAAATTGTTTCTCAACCTTTCGAATTAATTCAAAGCAAACCTTTTGGAAGCTATAAACTTTAGACATCCTTTTTTAAAATCACTTTAAGTCATTGCCTTAGAAAAACCTTCGGAAAACCTTCTCTGAAAAACCTTTCAAAAACATCTAATAAACCTTTCGAAATAGATCGAGGAATAGCCCCTTTGAATGTTTAAAATCTTTTATAACATAAACCTTTCGAAGGTATATACTGGGTTTAACTTAAAACAATCTGGAAATCATCTTTTTAAAACATTTCATCTTTACTAAATAACCTTTCGAAAGCTTGGGTTATACTTTACAAAACAAGGGTAACCACCTTAGTCAAACGCTTCCTTCCCAAAGCATTGGAGAAACGGCTAGTTATAAAAATAGATAAACCTTTCGTCTAGGTCAGAAGGTTTAAAGTAAATCCTTTATAAAAAGCGGCAGAAACCCTTCGACGATGTGGAAGGTCTCATAACAAAGTAATGGTGGAAGCAGGAAAAATTTATCAACTATACTGGAATGTTTGAAGTCTTTTCTTTTAAATAATTTGACCTGGTCGGAATGACCAAGTCGAAAGCTCAAATTTGAAAGGAAAGCAAGCGAAAGCTTTTCTCTTACAAAACAATTATATTCCAACCACTTAGGCCATCAACCTTTTGGCTTAGAACCATTCGGCTATATTCAATTCATTATGTACCAATTACTTGATACCTTATTCTTTGAACTTTGACCGTATCACAAGTTAACCTTTCGACTGAGACGGAAGGTCTGGGGTGGAAGGTATACTACCGTATGGGCTGAAACATTGAAAAAGAGTGGTTTTTGTTTTCAAACTTATAAAGGAAAATTTTCAACAAACCTGCCTTTGTTTGTCAAATTTTCATTGGTTAATAAAATACTTTCTAGAAATGTGATGCCGTAATTACCAGAATTTATAATCCTTTTATTTTGCAAAATTCCCCTTCTCTTTTATAAATATATAAAACATTTAATCCCATAACTTATATAACTTTATATATCCCTCAAACGACTAAGGAAATTCTGGAAAAATCCTAGAAAATCTATTTTAATATATTGCCAAACCTATTAAAATCTCAAACCCAAACAAATATTATTTTAGCCAAAAATAATTTATAACCCAATAAACAATTTTCTTCATTCGAAAATTCATATAAAATCCATTATAAATCGGAAAATTATGAAAATCTAAAACCATATCTAATATATTATTCCAGAACTGTATTTAAATTTCTAAGGAATTCAGATGTCATTAAATAGGTTTTTCATGTTAAACATATCATAAAACACGAATAAACATTTATAATTCACCAACTATATATATATATATATAAATATATATATATATATATATCTTTAAACATCAAACATGGCAATAATATAGCAAAAACATTTCGGATCTAATCACAAAGCCAAAAATTAAAAGAACTAGGGATGTAGTAATTATTCACCTTAGCTTTTGAGATTATTGATGAGATTTGTAAGTGTTGAATTAGTTGATTTCTTATTTCCTCTTGAATCTTAGCTTACTTCTTCTCTTGAGAATGGAAATGATGGCCAGCCTTAGCAATTTGTTCTTTTTTAGTGAAATGAGAATGAACGAACGTGATTTACCATCTTTTAAGGGTTTAAGGTATAAGGTTTTACTATTTCCCAACAGGCCCTTCTCATTTCCTAACACATTACCTAGTGTTATTTCTTTTTAGTTAACCCACTAAACATGGCACGACTACCTTTAACCAATCTAATCTCAACCTATTAATATTTACATTATTTAATTTAATTTAACTAATTAAATACCTTAAATAAGGTTATAAAAATATGAGGTGTTACAGACTCCCCACCTTAAAGAATTTTGTCCTCAAAATTCTGATAAGGTACACAACACAAAAATCAAAGGTAAAACATACAATCAAAATAAATCTAGGAAAGAGTCTCCGATCCCGCTCTCCACTTCCCAAGTACAGTCCCTAGCATCATTACTTACTAAACATTTAATAGCTTGACTGTCTTGTTCCTCAGTTTCTTCTCATCTCTAGCCACAATTTGAATCGGCTTCCAAACGATAGTCAAATCTGGCTCTACGGCTAAGTCTTCTAATACTATTGGTGCTATAGTAGTCTTCGGGTCTCTAACACATATCCTAAGATGAGAAACATGGAAAACATTATAGACTCCAGCTAAATTACTCGGTAACTCCACTTTATAAGCGAGTTTTCCGATCCTCTCAATAATACAAAATGGACCAATGAACCTAGGTGCTAACTTCCCTGACTTTCCAAATCTAATTACACCCTTCATTGGTGAAACCATAGCAAACACATAATCTCCGACAGAAAATTCCAAATCCTTCCTTCTTCTATCTGCATAACTTCTCAGCCTAGATTGAGCCTCCTTCATTCTAGCTCGATTCAACTCAATCTTTTCTATAGCTTCCTTCACTAATTCCAGACCAAGAACTAATCTATCCCAGGTCTCCAACCAACATATGGGAGACTTGCAAGGTCTTCCATACAATGCCTCAAACAGTGCCATCCCAATACTATTCTGATAACTATTGTTATACAAGAACTCGACTAGATGAAGATGGTCTTCCCATGATCCCCCAAAATCTAGTATACAAGCTCTTAACAAATCTTCCGAGATTTTGTTAACTTTTTTTGTTTGCCCATCTTTCTATGGATGGTAAGCGGTACTCATGTTGAGCTTGGTTCCAAATGCTTCCTGCAGCCTTTTCCAGAACTCGGTATTAAATAAAGAATCTCTGTTACTGATAATACTACTAATCCCGTGCAGCCTAACTACATTCTTCAGGAATAAGTAAGCTAAGTCAAATGCCGCTCTAGTTGACTTTAACGGAATAAAATGGGCACTCTTAGTTAGTCTATCCACTATGACCCATAGGCTTTCGTTTCCCCTACTAGATCTCGGCAGCCTATCAATAAAATCCTTAGAGACTGAATCCCATTTTCATAACGGAACCTCTAACGGTTGAAGTATTCCACTTTGGCTTCTGTTGTCTAGCCTTTTCCTGTTGGCAATTCAAATGCTTCTTAACACAAATACAATGTCCCATTTCATACCTTCCAAGAAGAAAATTCTCTTCATGTTCTGATACATTTTTGTTCCTCCAGGATGGATAGTGAACTTCGAATGACGACGCTAATCTAAAACCTCCTTCCTTATGTTTTCTACATTTGGAATACATAACCTTCCTTTCTTTCTCAACCATCCATTATGGTCAAGATTGAAATCCTTCAGGTCGTCGCTCTTTATTCCCTCCTTCAACCTTCTGATCCACTCAGCCAATACTAGATCCTCTCTTGCTTAGAAGCTATCTTCTCAATCGTTACTGGTCGCGCTTATAAACAAGACAATACAGTACTTCCTGTACTTTACACTACCTAGGACTTAAACCATACACTATAACCCGATAATGCCTCTAAGTCTTTCCACTCAGTGATCATAGCCAATGGTGTATTCTAATGTTTCCGACCGAGTGCATCCACTACCTTGTTTCCTTTTCCGGTTGTATACTCGAATCCAAAATCATAGGCAGCAATAAACTCCTGCCATCTCTACTGTCTCATATTCAACACCTTTTGAGAGAACAAATACTTTAACGACTTGTGATCAGTATATAGGACAAATTGGTCTCCCAAAAGATAATGCCTCCGCACCTTTAAAGTAAATATAACAGCAGCTAACTCCAAGTCATGCATTGGATACCTAACCTCATATGGTCTGAGCTATCCAAAAGCATAAGCAATTACTTTACCCCTTTGCATCAACACAGCTCATAATCCAGTTCCACATGCATCTGTATAAACAACTAAATCCTAATTCCCCTCCAGGACCACTAACATCGGTGCATGGGTTAATAAGAGTTTCAAGCTCTCGAATGCTTCTTCACACTTATCAGTCCAAATGAACTTCACATCCTTTCGCGTAACCTTAGTCATCGGTGCTGCTATTTGTGAAAAAATCTTTTATAATTCTCCGATAATATTCAACCACTCCAAGGAAACTCTTTTCTCGATCACCGTCTAAGGTCTTTTCTAATTGTTCACTGCTTTAATCTTAGTCAGATCTATAGACAATCCTTTCTCAGAGACGTCATGACCAAGGAACTTCACTTCCTTCTTCCAAAAATGACACTTCATAAACTTAGCCTTCAACCGATGCTCCCTCAACATCTCAAGCACGACTCTGAGATGAACTTCATGCTCCACCTCATCCTTAGAGTATATCAAAATGTCATCAATGAAAACCAACACAAACCTATCCAAATGATCTCGAGAAATCATATTCGTCAAATCCATAAAGAATGTCGGTGCATTAGTTAGTCCGAACGGCACAACTAACTATTCATACGATCCAATCTCATTCCAAATGTCGTCAAAGGAATGTTATCATATGCCATTCTTAATTGATGAAATCTCATCGCCAAATCTAGCTAAGAGAATACCTTTGCCTTACTCAACTGACTGAACAAATCGTCTCCTGGGCAATGGATATCAGTTCTTTATCATCTTCCCATTCAACTTATGATAATCGATACATAGCCTTAACGATCCGTCTGGCTACTTAGCAAGCACAACAGCAGCTCCCCATGGCGAACTACTTGGCCTAATAAAACTTTTGCCTTCCATATCTACTAACTGCACCTTCAACTCTTTATCTCTGTATGTGTTCCTACTCAGCGGCCTACTTACCAGTTTAGCTCCGGGCACTAAATCAATTTGAAACTCAATTGCTCGTATCGATGGCAGTCTAACAACTAGCTCGAACACATCGGTAAATTCTCTAACTACAAAAACCTGATGCAACTCATCCTCCAACTCCATAACACCCAGTAAAGCATTCACCACACAACTAGAGTTCTCTATCTCACAAATTATTCGATCACTATAGTCCGGATGACTAATTGATATTTTTCTATCCTGGAAAAATATCCTAGCATCATATCTACTTAACCAATCCATCCCGAGGATAATCCTAAATCCCACAAAGTCAAAAACACGCAAATAACAATCAAAGGTATGGCCTAAAAAATCAAATTCTAGATGGTCATACCTCATCCCAAGTGTTGCCTAACCTCCTATTGGATTAGCAGCCCTTAAGGAAGTAACCAAGTAAAAGGGTTCTAAGTTAATTCTATCTACCAAACATCGAGAAATAAAAGAATGGTATTCCCCGGTATCAAATAGGAAGCTAACAGACATACCGTGGATCTGCAGTGAGCCTTCGAAAACAGCTTTTCCTTTCTCCTGAGCAACCGGTTTTATGGTCGTGGGTTCCAAGGCATTAACTCACCCTTTTCCTTCCTTTGCTGGCTCTATGCACTTTTTCTTGTAATGACCCACTTGATCGCAATATAGCATTTGGCATTCTTCTTTCTACCAGCCACTTTTCCTTCTCCCTTGTTGGCCCGACACTCATTGGTGTAGTGTCCTTTCTTGTTGCAGTTGTAACAAACCACTTTAGCCCTAGTTTTCTTTGTGCTCCTTCTTTATGAGCAATCTTTCTTTTGAAAAATTTCCTCTTCTGGGCTTGTCCCGTCTAAGCCTCTTTCACTTTCTTCCTTAAGCAAGCCAATGCCTCTTCTTGCCTCAATGCCGTCTCAACAACTACATCACCGGGGTCTCTTAAGTGCGGCAAAGTAGCACTTATCAGTTCTGGCCTTAATCCACTGATATACTTTTCGTTCCTACTAATAACGGTATCAACCAAAGCATCCCCGTATCGGGCTAGTTCCTCAAACTTCCTTGTATACTCCAATACACTCTTATCTCTCTGCTACAGTTCTACGAACCTCCTTACCAATGTGGTCTACAACATTACAGACATAAATCGCTCTGAAAACCTTCTTATGAATTCCTCCTAAGTAATGGTCTCTTCATTAACTTCGGAAGTGACGGTGTTCCACCAAAATAGTGCAACTGCCTTGAGGCCAACCTCCTTTTCTGCGCATCATTTAGCATAAATTAGCAAAAATTCTTTCATAATGCAGTAGCCAGTTTTCCACTTTAATTACATCCTCGGTACCAATGAACGGCATCCCTCGAAGCCTGATGTAATCTCCAATCAAGTTGGCATACTGATTAACCACTCGAACTTCTTGAGCTCCTCTTCCCATAGCTTTACCTCCAACAACACCTGCTGCTATCCAGCTTGCACCATATTCACAAAGAGCTGATACATTGCCCCCATATCCACTTGGGGAAATCCTACACCATCATTTTCAGCTTATGCCTGACCGAGACCTCTCCTAGCATTTGGTTAGGCATTTTTGTTAGTTGTGCTGCTATCTCCTTCAACATTTACTCTACTCCTTCCCTCTATATCTGTATTGAAACCTCATGTGATATAGATGAATAACCTAACTAAGATAGGAGTCTAAAGATATAGCATATACTTTTATATATATATATATATATATATATATATATATATATATATATATAGAAGTACATTATTATAGCATTACCCCATACCCCGATCTTAACTCTAATTCCTATGGATTATTATTTCAAAATTCATTTTGAGTTAAAATAGTTCATAAACCAAGCTCTGAAACCAAGCTGTAATATACACTATCTGGAGGCCCAAAACTAAGCGCTACAGATGTTGCAGTCATCTACAGTATTAGCTTCCGGCGACTAAATATGGCTATCTTAATAGTATCGATAATATCATAAGCACTTGAATATGAAATAAATCACAGATTTCAAAACCACAAATTATTTCACATTTTCAAATAAAATTTGTTCGACATTCACGTCACATAACCTAATCATTTTCCCAGACACAAACTAAATATAGTTATTACAAATTACGTCGAAAGCGGTATATGAAGATATGCCCTCGATTGTTTAGAGTCGTATGATCATATTAGACCTAATACATCATAACACGACGGAAAATCCATCAAAACATAAGTAAAAGAAGCAAATCCTAGGACTTGCTACCTATGACTTGTTATCTATTGCCTCATGTATCCTTCGGTAGCTTATTCGTCAACTTTCTAAAACCTGAAATGATACTTGACCTCTCAACCTACTCATAACAATTTTGAGCATATGAGAGTTTAAGGGGAAAACATAAACTTCGAGTCGGACATAAAGCCTGGTATGAATAATACTATACAACCAGGTTTAATTATGTTAAGTGAGACCACGCCGCTTAGCGGAATGAGTTTCCTCTCACTAACATCTTTTTTAAAACATATCCTTGAAAATCGTTTCATATAACCATATAATATGCTCCTGCATCCACAATGATTAAACACTACAAACTAAACGTTATGTAAACAAACATAAATATCAAGTAATAAAGAACTATCTGTTCAAACACAAAAGTTTTATTTGGATAACTTTTAACCTTTGGCTGACTCGGGCCTACCAGAAAATAAAGTCAAAAATAACCTAACACCTGTTAGATCTTCATATTCAAGATTATCTATCCTTATCTATCTGTTTAACATTTCCCACCAGGACGGTCCATCCTAAACTATTTGTTAAATATCTCAATTTTTGGACGGTCTGTCCCTAACTTAATCATCTCCTAGGTCTTCCCAACCTATATGGTTTTTTGGGCTTACCTCGGGCCTACCAAAAAATAAAGTCAAAAATAACCTAACACCTATTAGATCTTCATATTCAAGATTATCTATCCTTATCTATCTGTTTAACATTTCCCATCAGGACGGTCCGTCCTAAACTATTTGTTAAATATCTCAATTTTGGACGGTCTATCCCTAATTTAATCATCTCCTAGGTCTTCCCAACCTAAATGGTTTTTTGGGCTTACCAATAGCTTTCGAAACAAATTAAGGAATAAACCCTTAGAGTGCTTAAAATCTTTTAAAACGTAAACCTTTCGAAGGTATACTGGGCTTAACTACAAACAATCTGGAAACGTTCTTTTTAAAACCTTTCGCCTTTATTAAACAACCTTTCGAAAGCCATGGGTTATACTTTACAAAACAAGGGTAACCACCTAGGTCGAACGCTTCCTTACAAAAGCATTGGAGAAACGGCTAGTTTTAAAAACATATTAAACCTTTCGATTGGGTCGGAAGGTTTAAAGTAAAACCTTTATAAGAAGTGGTAGAAACCCTTCGACGATGTCGGAAGGTTTCATAACAAACTAATGGTGGGAGCAGCAAAAACCTTTCGACTATATCAGAAGGTTTAAAGTCTTCTCTTTTAAATAAT
The DNA here is from genome assembly GCA_030765085.1 of Allium cepa. Classification (NCBI taxonomy): domain Eukaryota; kingdom Viridiplantae; phylum Streptophyta; class Magnoliopsida; order Asparagales; family Amaryllidaceae; genus Allium; species Allium cepa. Next base: position 695,363,267 of record CM060940.1, on the reverse strand, counting down.
TTGAATTGGTTGAAAGTGGCCTGGTCGAAATCACAAATTTGAAAGCAAAGCAGGTGAAATCTTTTCTATTACAAAATAATTATATTCCAACCACTTAGGCCATCATGCTTTTGGCTTAGAACCTTTCGGCTATATTGAATTCATTATGTACCAATTATTTGATACCTTATGCATTGAACTTTAACCTTATCAAAAGCTAACCTTTTGACTAAGACGAAAGGTCGGGGGCGGAAGGATACTACCGTATGGGCTGAAAAATGGAAAATTAGAGATTTTTGTTTTTAATCTTAAAAAGGAAACTTTTCAACTAGCATTCCTTTGTTTTTCAAATTTTCATTGGTCAATAAAATACTTTTCAGAATTGTTTCCGTAATTACCAAAATTTATAAATCATTTTATTTTGCAAAATGCCCTTTCTCTTTTATAAATATATAAAACATTTAAGTCCCATACCATATATAATTTTATATATCCCTCAAACGACTTAGGAAAATTCTGGAAAAATCCTTGAAAATCTATTTTAATATATTGCCTAACATATTAAAATCTCAAACCCAAACAATTATTATGTTAGCCAAAAATAATTTATACCCCAATAAACAATTTTATTTATTCGAAAATTCATATACAATCCATAATTAATCGAAAAATTATAAAAATCAAAACCATCTCCAAAATATCATTCCATACCTATATTTAAATTTCCAAGGTATTTGGATATACTAAACAGGGTTTTCATTTTAAACATATCCTAAAACATGAACAAACATCTATAATTTCACCAACTTATATATATATATATATATCTTTAAACATCAAACATGACAATAATATAGCAGAAACATTTTGGATCTAATCACAAAGCCAAAAAATAAAAGAATAAGGGATGTAGTAATTATTCACCTTAGCTTTTGAAATTATAGATGAGATTTTTGAGTGTTGAATTATTTGATTTCTTCTTTCCTCTTGAATCTTAGCTTTACTTGTTCTCCTGAGAATGGAAATGGTGGCCGGCCTTAGCAATTGAGTTTTTTTAGTGAAATGAGAATGAACGAACGCGAGTTACCATCTCATAAGGGTTTAGAGTATATGGTTTTACTATTTCCCATACGCCCTTCTCATTTCTAACACCTTACCTAGTGTTATTTCTTTTTTGGTTAACCCACTAAACATGGCACGGCTACCTTTAACTAATCCAATCTCAACCTATTAACTTTATATTATTTAATTTAATTTAACTAATTAAATATCTTGAATAAGGTTATAAAAATATGGGGTGTTACACATAGACTCTTACAAAGCTATTTTTACCTCTTGCACGTCTTCGGAAGCTTTATTCGTCAAAACCTACTTAACCTTAAAAGCCCTTACTCGCGATCTTCTCAAATCATATTTTGAGCACCTTAGAGTTTATGAGGAAAATATAAACTACGAGTCAAACAATGAGCTTGGTGTGAATAATAATACGCCATATCAGTTTTATAGATATTCAGTGAGTCCACGCTGTTGAGCGAAACGGATTTTTCTCCCACTAATATCCCTTTCTTACAATATATCTTTTGCAAATCAAATTACTACAACCATACTGGTTCAAATAGATAATATAAATAATAATATGCATGCATGCTACATGGCTAATCATTACTGTCCATCAAACCATTGGACTATCTGCCCCATTGTTAAGTTTTCATACGGTAACCACCAACCTACATGGCTGACTCGGGCCTACCAGATATACCAAATTTTCCAAATGACTTTTAGAAGAATATTGGATGGTCTGTCCAAATACACTTATCCTAGTGTTTACCCGATTATCTGTCAATCTTCTAGTTTTTCTAGGCTTACTATGAACTTAAAGGTTTTGCATACCAACCTATAATATATCTAACATTATGTATTCATTTATGTGTGTACACTTGCTTTTAATCTTTCCCTTGACAAAGCCCTATGAACTGAAATTTTGGACTTATATCACCTAGGGCTAACAAATAAAGTAAATGGCGTTACCCTACACCTGCCCCATTGATTTTCTAATCTTTTAGTCAATTAATCCTATCACAATCTATTCAAAAGTAATAAGAATAATAATTCTTTAGTAAAATTCTTGGCTAAATACCCTTTTTATTTCCTTGCAAATACTTTCTTAATAAATCATCTAACCCTTGGAATTACACTTTCAAAACAAGGAAAATATAGCCCTTTACTTTATCCAAAATAATTATGCCATTATATATGCTTTAACAAAGTAGTATCAAAGGATCTCAAAATCTCTTGGAAGTTATCTCTCTTTGAAACCGTAGGCTATAGAGCCAAAATAATATAAAACCTTCATATTGTAACTCGCAACTAGGTACAGTCGATGAGCGTATTCACCCATCATAAATGTGTTAAGTCTTATAATTATAAAACATAAGGCCATAGGGCTAATAATAAGGACTTCGCATCTCATAGGGTGTCTATGTCTTCTGATATAAAACCTGGTTTGCATTTTGATAAGTCTTAAAAGAAGAGGGTCGACAAAGCAAAATATCGACACCATTGCCTTAAGGAATATAAGCAGCTTCATTAGTGCCGAAGTCATTAGGAATGGCACCATAGCCATCTTCAAAGATATATGATTTAAAAAAAAGGCAAAATCATCATCAACGATGTCGATGTAGCTAAAAGTGGCATAGTTACTTATATTATGGAAGTCAATTTGTATAAAACATGCGGCATCATTATTACCACTATAAGTCACTTTGAAACCAAAGGGGTCAACAACATTGTAGAAAACATGCGGCAGTACAAAGTGCGGCATCAATAAGTTAAAGAAAGCGGTCTCGTCCACTTCAAAGTTCGTAATGTCGACTTTGATGCTTGGCTTCCCACTTCGACCAAGCCAATGCATTCCATATCAACTGACGTTGATGCCTTTGAATTACCCTTTGTCGACGTCGAAGACCATAAAGGCGAAGTGATGAAGTGTGGCATCATGACTTTTAGAGTGGCACAACCGTAATTTGTAAGAAACCCGTTTTTATACCATTAAAAGTAATTTCTTTTCACCAACCGCTATTGTTTGTTAAAATCTTATTGGTTGATAATCGCTTTATCAAAAACCTTTTCCAAAAAACCGCCATAATTTATCATTCCCAAAAAATACTTGCAAACCATTAACCTATATTGATATTTCAATATAAATATTAAGCTTTTCTAGCCCAATAAATTTATATAAATTCATAAATTCATGGGAAAAATCCCCAAAAATCATAATAAATCTATTTAACTATATTATATAATGTATAAAAAATTTGGGGCTGAAAACATTATTTAATTATTTTAAATAACTGAAATCATATACAAATAATTTTCCAATCTTAGGAAATTCACCAAATATTCGCATTAAATCAGAAAAATATGAAATTATAAACCCACTTCATAAATAATGTTTCTAACTTCATACTAAAATATCAAGTCATTTTGATGTTATAATGTAGATTTCCTAACTCAAACTTATCAATTAATTTCATAAATAAATTCAACAAACTCAGCAGAAAGCATATAATCATTCAACTATCATAGCATGGTACAATATAAGCAAAAGAATTGGATTTATACTTAAAACTGAAAATAATACTTAAAATATGAGATGCATATTCATCTTGGATGGTTAAAGAAGGTTGATATTTGGATTTGATTTGATTCCCCCAAGCAACCAACTTGATTTCCTAGCTTTTCTTCTCTTTCGGTACTTTGCTTATGCCCAGCCTTAACCCTTTGATTTCATTTGTGAATAATGAATTGAGGGAGGAAATGAGAATGGGAAGGTTCATATTCAGGAGTTACCCACTTTTCCTATACTTCTTATGTATCCACCTACCTACGAATGTTCTAATTAATTCCATTAGTTAATTAATTATGGCTCGAACCATACTAATTACCAAATCTCAATCTCCTTAGCCATTTACATATTTAATTTAATTTATCCAATCAAATCTTCTATATAATTTTAGTTAAAATTAGGGTTGTTAAAGACTCCCCTCTTTAAGTCATATCGTCCTCGAAATTACGACAAGGCACACATAAAGAAAAATAAATAAATGTAAAGCATACCATCAAACAAGTCAGGATCAGCATCCCTTATCCTGCCCTTTATTTCCCAAGTACAGTCTCTCTCATCGTCGCTCCATTGAACTTTTACTAATCCGACTGTCTTGTTTCTTAGGTTCTTTGCATCCCTCGCTACACTCGAACTAGTTGTCTCACAAAAGTTAGATCTAATTCTACCAGTAAATCTTCCAATGCAATCACTATAGTAGTTTATGGATATCGAACAAACTTTCTTAGATGAGAACTATTGAAAACATTGTGAACACTTGTCAAATTGCTCGTAACCCTTTCCTGCAAGTGATTTTCCTGATCCTTTCTATAATAAGGAATGGTCGAGCAAACCTAAGTGCCATCTTCCTTGATTTCCCAAATCTTACTATACCATTGATGATACTTTGACAAAAACATGATCTCTAACTGAGAACGCTAAGTCCTTTCATCTCTTCTCTACATAGCTTTTTTGCCTAGAATGAGCATCCTTCATTTTAGCTCGAATCTACACAATCTTTTATGCGGCTCCTTTTACCATATATGAACTAAGAACTAATCTATCTCCGTCTCTATGGGTAATTTACATGGCCGTACATATAAAGCTTCAAAATGTATCGTTCCTATACTAGTCTGATAACTTTTATTATACGAAAACTCAACCAAGTGTAAATGATCTTCCCACGACTCACAAAAATCTAGTACACAAGCTCTCAATAAATAATCAAATACTTTATTGACTCTCTGTCTGCTCATCTATCTATAGGTGATAAGCGATACTCATCTTAAGCTTAGTGCCTAAAACCTCTTGTAGAGTCTTCTAGAATTTGCTAGCAAATAAAGATTCTCTATCATTGACTATACTACTAGGAACCCATGCAGTCTAACTATATTCTTCAAGAACAATTTAGCTAAAATAAGTGTCGTCCTTATCGACCTAATGGTTATAAAGTGTGCACTCTTAGTTTAGTCTATCCACTATAACCCAGATACTTTCATTTCCCTTATTTTGGCAACCCTTCTCTGAAATCCATAGATATATAATCCCATTTCTATACTGGTATATCCAAATGCTGATGCACTTGTCTTCTGATGCTCGGTTTTACTTATTGACAATTCAAATGCTGCTTTGCCCAAAAGCCTACATTTCTTTTCATACCTTCCTATAAGAAACTTATCTTCAAATTTTGATAGACTTTAATCCCTTTAGGATGAATAGTGAACTTTGATCGATGACATTCCCTAAGTACTTCTTTACATAGGTCACTTACATCAGGAACACATAATCATTCTTTCTTTCTCAACTATCCATTTTGGTCAAGATAAAAATCCTTCAAATCATTAATCTCGATTCCACCTTTTAGTTTTCTAATTCTTTCAACTGGCAATGGATCATCTCTTTGCTTAGAAGCAATTCTTTCGATCAATACTAGTCGAACTTCCAAACAAGATAACATTATATACTCTGAATAGAAGTGGAAATTGATCTTAACTGCATATTACAAGTAGTCAATGCTTACAAATCTTTCCATTTAGCCAACATAACTAACACTAGATTCTGATGTTTTCTGCTAAGCGCATCCACAACTTTATTTTCTTTCCCTGGTGTGTACACAATTCCAAAACCATAAGCAGTAAAAACTCCAACAATTTCTACTGTCTCATATTTAACTCCTTCTGAGAGAATAAGTACCTTAAAGATTTGTGATCTGTATACAAATCATGTCGTTCTCCCAAAAAATAATGTCTCCACACATTCAAAACAAATATTACATTAGCCAACTCTAAGTCAAGAGTCTGATATCTAACTTCATGTGATCTGAGCTGTCGAGAAGCATAGACAATCACTTTACCCCTCTACATCAAGATAGCTACTAATCATTTTCGACACGCATAAGTATACACCACCAAATCTTGATTTTCGTTTGGAACAACTAACATGGGAGCGTTAGTCAACAAATGTTTCAGCTTCTGGAATGTCTCTTCACATTTATTGGCCTAAACATACTTTATGTCCTTCCTCATTAACTTTGTCATTGTTGCTGTTATAGGGAGAAACCCTTAATGAATCTTCGGTAATAGTCAGCCGATATAAGAAAAATCTTTCTCTTTGTCATTGTCTCGGGTCTCTTCTAATTATTTACAGCTTCTATCTTATTTGAACCCACAGAAAACCCTTTTTATGGGATTACATGACCAAGAAACTTCACCTCCTTCTTCCAAAATGACACTTCGAAAACTTCGCTTTTAACAGATGTTGTCTCAGTGTTTTAAGCACTATTCTAAGATGAATCTCAAGATCTCTTTCATCCTTAAGATATATCAAAATGTCATCTATGAATACCAACATGAATCTATCTAAATGCTCTCGGAAGATTCGGTTCATTAAATCTACGAATAAAACAGGTGCATTAGTCAATTTGAATGGCATTACTAACCACTCATATCATATCTTGTTCTAAATGTCATCATTGGAATATTGTCTTCCACACCCTTAGTTGATGGAACTATGTCGTCAAATCCAATTGTGAAAATACTTTAGCTCCAATCAAATGATCATATAATTCATCGATCCTCAACGAAAGATATCGATTCTTTATTGTCTTATTATTCAACTTTATGATAATTGATACAAATCCTTAACGACCCGAATTGCTTCTTCACAAACATCATGATGGAACCCCAAGGCCTGCTGCTTGGTCTATTAAAAAATTTCCCCTCTAAGTCCACTAGTTGCATCTTTAACTCCTTTATCTTAGATGGTGTCATTCTGCTAGGCGGTCTACTTATGGGTTTAGCTCCAGGTATAAGATCTATTCGAAACCCAATAACTCCTTTGGATGGTAGTACTGCAATAGGCTTAAAGATATTTGCAAATTCTCTAATTAGGAAAACCCGATTAAACTCATCTTCCTCCTAAAATATAAATATCAAAACTTGGATTCTTTACTGAGTATATAATTCGGTCGTTAATATTAGGGTCTCTTAGTGATATTTTCTTATCATGGCAAAATATCCTAGCTTCCTTTTTACTTAACCAGTTCATACCTAAAATAACTCCAAAGTGTACGAAATCAAACACATGCAAATTGTAGGCAAATATATGACCTAATAATTCAAACTCTAATTGGTCACATCTCATCCCTAGAGTTGCATATCCTCCTATCGGATTCGAAACCTTAAGGAGGTAACTAGGTATAAGGGTCTAGGATAAGCTTACCAAACAACGTGATATAAAAGAATATGATGCACCAATATCAAACAGTACACTAATAGGTAAGCAATGAATAAAAAACTTACCTCCCATCATAGCTTCCTCTTTCTCCTTAGCCATTCGTCTCGAGGTTGCCGGTTCCAAAGTAAATACTTTTTCTTCTTCTGCCTTGGCCACTTCTAGACATTTTTTCTTCTAATGTCCAACTTGGTCACAGTTAAAGCACTTAACGTTCTTCTTTCCAACGACTTCCTTTCCTTTATCGGTTCACCATTCATGAGCATAATGCCCTATAACACCCCATATTTTTATAACCTTATTTAAGATATTTAGTTAGTTTAATTAAATAATATAATGTGAAGATTAATAGGTTGAGATTAGATTACTTAAAGGTAGTCATGCTATGTTTAGTGGGTTAACTAAAAAGCAATAACACTAGGTAATGTGTTAGGAAATGAGAAGGGCGTTATGGAAAATAGTAAAACATTATACCCTAAACCCTTATGAGATGGTAACTCAGTTTATTCATTCTCATTTCACTAAAAAAACTAAATTGCTAAGGCCGGCCACCATTTCCATTCTCAAGAGAAGAAGTAAAACTAAGATTCAAGAGGAAAGAAGAAATCAACTAATTCAACACTAAAATAAAATCTCATATATAATCTCAAAAGTTAAGGTGAATAATTACTACATCCCTAATTATTTTAGTTTTCGGCTTTTTGATTAAATCTGAAACGTTTTTGCTATTTTATTGCCATGTTTAATGTTTAAATATATATATATATATAGATCATGAAATTATAAATTTTTATTCATGTTTTATGATATTTTAACATGAAAACTCTATTTAACGACACCCAAATACCTTAAAAATTGAAATATAGGTCTGGAATATTATTTTAGAGATGGATTTTTTGATTTATTATGGATTTTATATGAATTTTTTAATGAAGGAAATCTTTTATTGGAGAGATTTTAATCTTTTAGGTAATATATTAAAATAGATTTTCTGGGATTTTCTTAGAATTTTCCTAAGTCGTTTGAGGGATATATAAAATTATTTAAGGTATGAGACTTAAATGTATTATATATTTATAAAGGAGAAGGAGCATTTTGCAAATTAAAATGATTTATAAATATCGATAATTGCAGTAGCATATTTCTGAAAAGTATTTTGTTGACCAATGAAAATTTGACAAACAAAGGCAGGTTAGTTGAAAGTTCCCCTTTTAAGTTTAAAAACAAAAATCACACTTTTTCTATGTTTCAGCCCATACAGTAGTATGCTTTCCGGCCCAAACCTTTCGTAACAGTCAAAAGGTTAGCATTCGATAAGGTCAAAGTTCAACGCATAAGTATCAAGTAATTGGTGCGTAATGTATTGAATATAGCCGAAAGGATCAAAGCCGAAAGGTTGATGACCTAAGAGGTTGGAATATAATTGTTTTATAAGTGAAAGACTTTCGCCTGCTTTGCTTTCAGATTTAAGCTTTCGACTTGGTCACTTCCGACCAGGTCAAGTTGTTTAAAATAAAAGACTTTAAACCTTCCGATGTAGTCGATAGTTTTTTGCTGTTTTCACCATTACTTTATTTTGAAACCTTCTGACATCGTCGAAGGGTTTCTACCACTATTTATAAAGGTTTTACTTTGGACCTTCCGACCCAGTCGAAAGGTTTATCTGCTTTTAAAAACTAGCCGTTTCTCCAATGCTTTTGGAAGGAAGCTTTCGACCTAAGTGATTACCCTTGTTTTGTAAAGTATAACCCAAGGCTTTCAAAAGGTTGGTTAATAAAGATGAAAGGTTTTAAAAAGAAGGTTTCCATATTATTTTGAGTTGTACCTAGACTACCTTCGAAAGGTATATGTTTTATAAGATTTTAAGCATTCGAAGGGTTTATTCCTTGATCTATTTCAAAAGGTTTATTAGATGTTTTCGAAAGGTTTTTAAGGGAAGGTTTTCCAAAGGTTTTTCTAAGGCAATGGCTTAAAGTGATTTAAAGAAGGATGTCTAAAGTTTATAGCTTCCGAAAGGTTTACTTTGAATGAATTCGAAAGGTTTGAGAAATGATTTTAAAAGGTTTGAACAATGATTTTAAAGAAGGTAATTTCTAAGTATGAAAAGAGGTTCTTTCAAATGGTAAAGTGTTTACATCAACTAAAATTTGAGCAAAGGTTATATATCTAACATGGTAATATGATTTGGGATAAAGTATAAAGATTTTATTCTTTTCCTAGTTTTAAGCTTGGTTTAAAGGTTTAAATCATTTTGAAAGTGTTTTCAAGGAAAATTATGGGAGGGGATCCTTAAGTATAAATGACTCGGTTATTAGAAACATAGATGGGACTAGTGTGGGTCGCGCCCTATACATTTGTTAGTAGCCCCAGCTAATTATTGTCCAAAATTCCAATGTGTAGGGCTTGGTCATGGGTTGACTAAAATTATGAGTACACACTGAAAGGAATATATGTTGTATACAAATAGGTTATTAGAGAGCCCGAAAACAATTAGGATCGGGAAGACCGGGGAGATGATTACGTTAAGGGCAGACCGTCCAGAAGTGAGATATTTAATAGATAGTTTAGGACAGACCGTCCTGATGGGAAATGTTAAACAGATAGGTAAGGATAGATAATCCTGAACATGAAGATCTAACAGGTGTTAGGTTAATTTTGATTATATTTCCTGGTATGCCCGAGTCAGCTAAAGGTTAAAAGTTATCCGAACGAATCTTTTGTTTTTGAATAGATAGTTTATTATTATATGATATTTACGTTTGTTTACATAATTTTTATTTTATATTGTTTAACCATTCTGGTTGCAGGAGCATTATATATGGTTATATGAAAGGATTTGCAAAGATATGTTTTAAAAAGGATATTAGTGAGGGAAACCCAATCTGCTAAGCGGCGTGGTCTCACTTAACATAATTACACCAGGATGTATAGTAATATCCATACCAGGCTTTATGTCTGACTCGAAGTTTATGATTTTCCCTTAAACTCTCGGGTGCTCAAAATTAATTTAAGTGGGTTGAGAGGTTAAGGATCTTTTCAGGTTTTAGAATGTTGGCTAATAAGCAACCGGAGGAAGCAGGAGACAACATATAGCTACTTAGAATTTGCTGCTTTTATTTATGTTTTGATGGAATTTCCGCCGTGTTATAATGTATTAGGTCTAATATGACCATATGACTTTGATCAATCGAGGAGGTATCTTCATATACCGCTCTCGGCATAATTTGTAACAACTATATTCAAACTGTGCTTGGAAAACGATTTTGGTTGTGTGACGTGAATGTGGACCAAATTTTATTTGGAAATATAATGAAATAATTGGTGGTTTTGAAATTTCTGTTTTTGTTTCATACTCAAGTGATTCTGATATTATTGATACCATTAACATAGATGTATTTAGTCATCGGAAGCTAATACTATAGATGAATGCAGCATCTATAGCGCTTAGTTTCGTGCCTCTAGGTAGGTGATGTTACATGTCCCTTCTTGTTACACTTATAACACAGAACCTCAAACTTCTCTTTCTTAGTAGCTCCACCCTTCTAAGCTCCCTTCTTGTAGAAAAACTTTTTTCCTTTTATTTTTTCACCCTAAGCTTTTGTCGGCTTGTTGTTACTGAAAAAAGCAAGCATTTCTTCATTTCTAAAAGCCATTTCCATGACTACATCACATGGATCCTTGAGATATGGTAAAGTTGCCCGAGAAAGCTTAGGTCTAAGTTTGTAGATGAACTTCCCATTCCTTTTGATCACTATATCCACGGTAGCATACCTATATTGGAATGGTTCCTCAAGTCTGGTTGCATACTCAAGCACTGTCACATCACCTTGGACCAACTCAGCAAACTTCTTCAGCAGAGTTGACTTAACAATCTCAGACATAATTCTTTCATTAAACTTCCTTCTAAACTCGGACCAATTCAAAGTCTCTTCTGCTACTCCAATAGTCTCACTATTCCACCAATATAATGCAACACCTTACTATTGTCTAGATGCCAATCTCCTCTTTCTTTTCATCATTCAGTCCAAGATTAGTGAAAATCCTCTCACAATGAAATAACCAATTCTTCGCTTCAATTGCATCCTCCGTTCCAATAAATGGTTTCCCTCCAAGTCTTTAGTTCCTAATCAACGCAGCATAATGTTGACAATTGGAACTTCTTGATTAGCTCCTCCAGCATTTCCTCTAACTAATCCAGCAGCAGCACTTGCTTGCATTATGTTGAGAAAGAATTGATACATTGCTTCCTTCAACGAGATTCACTCTTCCATTTCCTGCCTCCATATCTTACTTCCTAAAATCTTCATTGGAAACTTAGTAAGATATTGAAGAACGATCCAAAAAAGAGGAAGAATAGAGATAAAGTGTATACTTATATATAGCAAACATAAGTACATTACTATAGCATTATCCCATACCACAATTTTATTCTCCAATTCATTTGGATTATGTTTTCAAAAAATCTTTTTGAAATTAAAAATTCCTTATTTTAAATAAACCTATGCTCTGATACCAAATTGCAGCATCCCCTATTTTGAGGCCTGATATTAAGCACTACAGATGCTGCAATCATCTATAGTACTAATTCCCAATGATAAAATACGGTTATATTAATGATATCCGTAATATCATAAACATAAGAATATGAAATAATTTTAATTACGATTTCAAAGTAAACTTTCATGTTTCATTTCAAAGATAATATTCCATATTTGTTACATAATCTCAAACATTTCCTACATTCAGATGAAATATAATTATTACAAAATACTCCAAGAGGGATATATGGAGATGACCCCGTAGTTGATCATAGTTACTACAGACAGTTATAACATCTATCTTTACATACATGCTAATAAAATAACTTCAACAAAGCGGATTAATAACATAGATAGATTCCTACATAGTTAGTTTTGCCTCCTATATGTCTTTGGAAGCTTTATTTGCCGAAACGTATTTATCCTAAAAAGCCCTTACGCCTGGCCTACTCAAATCGTACTTTTAGTGCCCGAGAGTTTAAGGGGAAATTCAAGTCGAAGAAAAAGCCTAGTGTAAATAATAATAAGTCGTCTTGGTTTTATAGATATTTAGTGAGACCACACCGCTGAGCGGAATAGGTTTTCCCCCACTAATAAAATATATCTTTTGCAAATCAAATTCCTATAGCCAAACTGGTTAAAATAGATGACTTAAACAATAATGTGCATGCATGTTACATGGGTAATCATGACTATCCATCAAATCAGTGGACTATCCATTCAAATTTTTAGATTTTGTGATGACCCAGAATTTGGGCAATATCAATTTAATAATCTTTATTAATAATTAAATTGGTTTAATAATTTTCTTTTATAAATATATAATTGGTAGAATTTTATCTTTCAAAGCTAATTAAAAATGTATTCTTTTTATAATGTGTATATATTTGTATATATTGTGGATAGAAAAGTTTTGATTGAATTTAACAAATAAAAATATGTTTTCCAATTTAATATGTATATTGTAAACTTGGAAATTATGATTGAATTTAATATAATACTTTTCAAAGGTTGTATGAAATTAAAACTTAATAAATGTTTATTTATTTTTAAAATATATATATATATATATTATGCTTAAGTTTAAAAATTCAAATAAGATTTAATCAAAGAATAAACTCTATATTTTCAAAACCCAAAGTAAATATTTTAAGACAAGATTTAATAAAAGGTTATTTTTGATTTCCTTTAAAATTATACATAGTTTGTAAAAATATATAAGATTTAAATACAAGTAATTAATTGAACAAAGGGTCTAGTATATTTTCTTCTTAAAATAAAATAAGTATAGTTTATATATAATTTAAACATAATACCTAAACCTTTATAGGCATAAGTAATATATAAATAAGTATGACGCATAGATTAATAAAATCAAAAATATAATTATAAACTTAAGAAATTATTTTTAAAAACTTGTACTAACATGTGTTATTCACTAGGGCCTTGCATTTGATATTTGTAGAGAGGATAACATGTGTAAGCATTTGGAAAGATGCAAATTTACATATGGCTAAATATGATTTTCTTCTTAAAATTAAAATAAAATTTAGAAACCTGATCACTCATTTTCAGTTCAAATCTTCATATTCCTTCTTTCTTCTCCTAAAATTAAATCTGAGATTAAAGAAAAAAAATATAAACTGCAAACAAATAAAACCTGAAACCCAAGATCAAAGCAAACAGCAGCAATGTTTCAAATCTGAACTAAGCTATGCAAGGATTAAAGCTTCAACAAGCAAGATCCAAACCAAGTTCAATCAAAAGCAGCAGCAGTTCATTTCAACAACATGTTCCAGAGAGAAAAAATTGTTCTCTGTTTCTGTATAAGGTGAGAATTTTTTCTTCAAAAAAACAGTTTTAAAAAGTGATGCATGTGATAAATATATATGGAAATTGTTGTATGATGGTTTGCACGACTGATATCGATACATATATGCTTTGAAATTGCTCTATTGAAACGTGTGTGTATATATATGTATATATACACTATCTGTCTCTGTTATTTCTACCGGCTCAAATAACTTTCAAGAAAAAAAATCTAAATCTCCTCAAACAATCAGATAGTGTAATGACCCGTAAATTTTAACTGTTTTAATAATATGATTTATTGAATTTTCGTGAAATATTAAAAATAAAATGTTGAAATAAAAATTTAATATTTGGAGTACGTATATTTAAATATAGAAGATGGTAAATTTTCATCTGATTTTATGAAAGATTATTTCATTGTAAAATTCTATTAAATTCAAGTCAGTTAATGATTGTTGATAATAAAATATTTTCCAAACCTGAATATTTTTACATAGAATTTTTTTTAAATCACCTTCTAATTGACACGTCATTTTCCGTTTTTACAAATTCGGACTTCTTTAGCTCCGTCGATCTTATTTTTCTGCGTTTTTGCTTCATTTTCCGCGAGTAGAAAATTCGAATTTTTATAATTCATTTATATCGCTGATATTGGTGTACCGTTTTGATCGTCTTATCATACTGATCTCCACGGTATTTTTAGTTGTGTATTTTGGAGTCCAGCACGCGATGAAGTCCGTGAAACGGGTAACTGTATCGGTATTCATTTAAACTTTTGCCTCCAGTGTCCGTTCAAATTTCCAACGATTGAAAAGCCAATAGACAATTTCTTTTATTACTCTCTTATCTATTGTGCCCTGACTTCCACTATTCCATCATTTCGTTTTGTATCCTCTGTTTCCACTTTATCTCTAACATTTCATCTTATTATGTTTTGCTAAGCCATAGAAAGAAAAAAAACGACAGAGCATCCTCATTCATCTTTCAACAATTTACTTCAACCTCTCCATACAGTGCCTCCCCAAGCAAAGCTTACGTCCACCACTCATCAGCCTCCTCCCACGCAAGCACCCGAGACCCACTACCCAACAAAGCCTCAACGACCACCACCATATCATCAGCAGCAGAAATTACTAACCGTGGCCACTACCCCAGAAAAAAAAGATTTCAGCCTCCCCGCCCTTCGTCGTGGCCACAACCGAGCCTATCCACGTCTCCTCCACCAATTGCTAACCTGACTCACTACCTACCTCTCAAACTTACGCTCATCCCCTCACCTCGGCCAGTTTGTGCTCCGCCTTCTAGAGCCGAGCTTCCTCTACAAGCCGAGCCTCTACACAAGCTTCTTCAAGCGTGTGCATGTCCTCTACTTCTTTGGTATGTGTGACATATATACACGTTTAAAACGTACTTAGTAAATATCTAAGCATATCTTTTGATGCTGAAACAAGCCTGTTCCCACTTTATTATATAAGGTATTTTATATGTATATTATGACTTATGTCAAAATTTATATGTATATTGGGCCGAGAATATTATATGGTTATAATAACCTGTTAGTGTGTGGTGATATAATTATAGTATATCACATTATAGAAATTGTTACATTTCATTGTTTATACTAGCTTAAATTTTGGTTTATATTTATATATATAGAGATTGGTTATATGTATAACAGGATGATATATGTATGCAGGTTTGTTTATAAATATAATGACAAGGAAAATTATATTGATTTTGTAATAAATAAAAAAATATAGAAATAAAATAGGTTCATAAGTGTGTATATATTCATCCTGAATTTACTAGTTGCATACTCATTTTTCTTTAGCCAATTTTGAGCCTGTAGCATATAAGTTATATTTATACTTGTGTATATTTTCAATAGTTAGATATAGATATAGATTCTTATAGTATATTGCATTATAAAGGCTTACACCTATGATATTTGGCAGATAGCATATTTATTTTGTAAATAGTGATTTATATAATTGGTATATAGGTGTGTGTTTATTTTATTTGCAATACATGACTTTATATGAATTAATGACAGGTAATATGTTTTATATATATGTTTTGTCACATATTTTCAGGTTATATTTTGTGTATATATATGATTATATTGGCTTAAAAATTTAGTTCATACGTTTTATATTTTTTTTTTATAATATTATATATGATTTCAGTGGGTATGAGTAATCGGCTGTTTGCAATTTTGATTAAGCACATGATATAGGTCAGTGAGTATACATCTGTACATAAATTTATATCCTATGTATGTTAGTATATACGTATTGTATGTAAGTATAATATAGTTTCAATGTTTATGGTCTATTATACATATGTTAGTTATAACAGCTTCTAGTTGTTATTTTTTTATGCGGAAGTCTATTTGGATGGGATTTTATGAACCATGTTTTCAAATTTTATAAGTATGGGATTTATATATAAATTTGAAAAAAAATGTTTAAAATGATTTTAGAAAAATAATATATATATTTGGTTCAATTTATATATCATCTGTTTCTAATCGTTTCCATCGATTTATCATTATTAGCTTTGTTCGTCGTGTCTGTTTTCTTCATCGAATCGTGACTATCTAGCGTTGTTTTGGAATTCGTAGCTCATTTCTTTGTCTATCTTCCAGCCTCGAAAGGTGAGCAATCAATCACGATTAACGTTCTTTTATTTATTAAATTTGATTTCAGTTGAAACGACAATTGAAATATGCTGTCATTAGTTATTTACTTTGTTATATATATGCTATCACCTGTATCAGTTCACCTGTGACATCAGACACCATTATCTGTTATTTAAATTGATGATATATGCCTGTTATATTATCATCATATCTTTTATCACTCTGCAAGTTCCCTGTTAGTATAAAATCACTATGGGTTGAAATGATACATACCCGAACGATCTGTTGAATAGGAGAAAGTCGTTATGGGCTGAAATGATAAACCCAAGCGATTTTCACTGAATTGAATTTGGGATTACGGGTTGAAATGATATATATACCCGTATATATTTAAATTGTGGATTGAAATGATAAATATTTACATCACTTGACCATAGGATAGAAAATTATATACAGACACCGTTGGTCTATAATGAATAAATTTGAAATGATTACTATGGTTTTGGAAGGAAATATATGGTTTTATATAAATATTAAATTCAGATATTATATAAAATGTTATTTTATATATAGTTAAATTCTTGATTTTTAAGCTTAAAAATAAAGTTTGATTTTATTAGAATATAATATGGTTAAGTATTTATTTAAATTATATTTTAATATAGAGTTTATAATGATTTTATAAATTAAGGTTGAGGAGATAGATTTGAAATTGATTTGAAATTGTATTTAATCAACAAATATAATTAATTAGAAATCGATTTGAAACTTATGAAATTTGAGATTTGAAAGGATATGATTTTTATAACTTGAATTGGTTTAAGGTGATTTAACGAATATTTCAAGTTTAAATGAATTGAAGGAAATATTTAGTCGTTAGAAATTTGGGGTTTTATTTAAATGATATTGGATTTAGTAAGTAAATATTTCAAAATAAATAATAGTAAAGTGAATTTGATATATACATGGAATTATCAAATCTTGTATTGAAATGTTTGAATATTTAAAGCTTTGAAAATATTGAAATTGAAATAGTTTATTGTATGGTTAAAAATCTGTATTTGAAATCGATATAAATTGAAATGGTTTACTGAGAAACTGAAATAATTAAAATTGATGATTTGAGATTTGATTAAATTTGAATTTTGGAATTTGAGTTGATGTGAATCGATTTATGAAATTTGAGGAAGCTATTTTATTATATAAAGTATTTTTAAATTATATTTAAAACTATTTATATATGTTAGTTTATAAATTTATTTCATATAAACTATTTTAATATAGATTATTTTTAATATAAACTATTTAAATTATAACTATTACATACAAACTATTTTATTATATATACTATTATTCATAAACAGTTAATGGGAAGTGTTCTGATTCCAAAGCATTATGATTTCTAAATTTTGATTTCCAAAGTATTATGATTTCCAAAGTATTATGACTTCCAAAGTGTTGATTTAGAAAATGTTATAACTTTGAAGAACTAAGATTTTGTAGATGGATATATTTGATACGGATATATTAAAAAATGGAAATGATATCGTATTCGGTTTTGAAATGGAAGTGATATCTTATTGATATGGTTTTGAAATGGCAATGATATTTTGAGTTTGAAATATAAACTATTTTGAAAGTTTATTAAATGACCAATTACTGTAGAAATTACGTAGTTATTGAAGAGTCCGAGATCGATTAGGGACAAACTCTCTGTCCAAGCCGAAAACCACTTTAATAACTATTATACACGGGGTATGATCCAGAAAGAAATGGTTGGAATGATGTCATTGCAGGATTTAAAGAAAGATAACGATAATGGATAGCCTTGACACTTGTGTCAAATTTGAAATGACCTAAACAGGAGCCGTGCCGGGCCAACGATTTTATCCACCTCTAAGCGAACACACTTCTTCGTATACTACTCATTACTTGTTTTTGATTGGTGTGCACCCTTGAATTGGGAGTGTTGTTTCACAGTGTAGCAATTGTTGCGGCGGTGCATTCTCACCAGTCCGGATCAGGCAAATGGTAGTTTCACTACCTTGGGTATTGCCTCATGTGCCTTGTCATACTCGTATCCCTATGCACGACCATTACGATTTGTTTTTTGTTATACCAATGGAGTACTCCCTGATATCCCACTAGCTTACGGTGGAGTTTACAGTGCTGTATAAACTATGACGCTTATATAAAATGTGTTAAAGGGGATAATGGTAACGCCTTAACGCTATTTTGATACTTTATATTACTGATAGGCATTTTCTACTTAACATATATATAAATAGTTAACGGATCCTTAGAAGACGGTTATCCCAAATATCTTTTGAGTTACTTGTATTTCAGTTGTTATTTCACTTGAGTTGGATTTATTAATATAAGAATGTTAATCCTGACTCGAGTGTTTTGTGTTTTGCTTTATGCTTGGGTCAGACTGAGTGTACTAGTATTCGAGACTCACCTTTGGAGTTGGAGCTTCGCGTGGAGATCCGGCTATCTATCCAGCTTTTAGATATTCAGTTGATTCTAGTGATGTATTCTGATCTTGTACTTTACTATTGTATTCGAGACTTCTATGCATCTTGTTTAACTCTGTTATATATATAGTAGCTTCATGAACTATTATTCATTTGTTTCTGTTGCATATTGTTATATTACACTATGTTTGTGATTCTGTGATTACTTATTTACTGTATATGCTGAGTTTGGCCAAATATAAACTTACAATCTGGTATTTTGAGCAATTCAATTCTGGCATGTTTGGATGCGAATGTTGAAAATATCTGGTTGTTACATTTGGAATCAGAGCTTTGGCTCTAGGCAAAACTTAGTATATATTGTAAATTTAATTACGGAATCACTTTCATTCAAGCTTGAATTCTTTCCCCTTTGACTTGAATTTCCTTTGAATTTTTGGAACGTTCCCTCGGTTTCGAAATTCGTTATTTTCCCTCACTATTTGTATTCTTTTGATTCTGGAGTATCCCATAACTCCACTT
Organism: Allium cepa; assembly: GCA_030765085.1. Lineage (NCBI taxonomy): Eukaryota > Viridiplantae > Streptophyta > Magnoliopsida > Asparagales > Amaryllidaceae > Allium > Allium cepa. Next base: position 695,343,965 of record CM060940.1, on the reverse strand, counting down.
CGAATGATCTCCATAATAAATCGGTGGTCTCGCCTATCTTCTAATGATTTGTAAAGGGGTGAAACTCCTTTACAATTGTCATTGATTCACCAGAGATTTCTATATCCTCGGTTTAGATGCTGCTATCTCTTGTATGCCCTAATTATATCTTTGGTAATCGAATGTCGATTTACCTCAGAATTCTGCATCAGTCTTATTCCTGAAGTCATGGTCAACCTAGTCAAGGTTGCCCGCGATTTTATATAAGCTTATCCATCTCCCTATTCTATTTATTTAATCATCTTATCTTTTGTTTCGAAGTTATCTATGAATCAAAATTCTCCCTGATTTGAGTCCATCAAATTTGAATCTTTATACTTGCTTTGAAAATCCATTCCTGTGTCATCGAACGAGGAAGTGTATTTGTAAGTTAATGTTTAAAATGTTTTAATATATATATATATATATATATGGTTTTGTTTGAGTTGTTGATGTTGATTTGGGTTTTCGATCGATTCGTCTGATCAACGCTATCGATATGATTTACAGAACGCTTGAACAGAGCAAATTGACACAATATGGTTTTCAAATTTAGTAACAAAATAAATTATGTATAATTATATTATATATATAAGTATAATTTTCTGAATTTTGATAGTTGATTGAATTGGTTATTAAGAAGTAAATTTTTGATTTTTATATAAATTGAAAACCATTAGCTTTTTGGCTCATATATATAAATAATTGAACTATAAACATGGTTAAAAATTAATTTGGAAATTAAAATGTATTTAAATCAAGAATTTAAGAATTTAATTTTCGATGATTTCAAACTATGGTTTTGAAGTTTAAAGGATATTCTATTTAAAGTATTTTTGAATAGAAATGGTTTTCAATGGATTTTTAAAGATTAGATCAGTGCTCTCCTATTTTGTCGCTAGTAAATAATTTCAGTGATGATGGCTGTGTCATCGACATTCATTTTCGAGTTTCGAAGTGGAGAGACTATTCTGTAGCTCTGCTACACTTTTGTTTGGAAGAAAAATAAATTGATTTGAATTTCTAAACATAACTTGATTTATAATGTATATTGAGGATTTTAAATTGGATTTGATATATTATGTATATATTTATTTATTTTATCTCTATATGGTTTTAAGTTAATCGAAAATTTAATTCTGAAATTCTATGTTTAATGGTGATTCGAAATTTTAAATGAAATCCAAATTTGGAATAAATATTTAAACTTAAATAATTGAATTAGGAAAATTTTACCGGTATAATACTCAATTTCATTCCAATATAACTTACCTTAATCATTCAGAAGTTAACTATGTAATTGAATAATATACAGTGTAAAAGATGTTAAAGGAATTTATAAATAAGTTTGAGTGGTTATAATAAGTGTAAATATACTTAGTATATGTGATAAGATATATTAAGTGGAATAAATTTAATAATAATTTGGAATAAAGAAGAATTAAATTTGTTGAATAAAATATGATTGTAATAAAATGACTATTCAAGTCTATGATTTTAGAAAATTATTAATAGAGGATAATTGGATAATAAGATAATGAATAAATGAGATAAATTAAATAAAATTTTGCTTTGAAGGAATTAAAAAATTAACAATTGAATCAAAATAATGAAATACCTTGAATCATAAAATCAACTATTGAATATTAATTGATTTAAATTGAAATTTATATGATTAGAATTAACAGTTTGAACTAACAAATTTAAATTGAATGATTATTTATTGATTTAATATAAATGGATTTAACCAAATTATTAAATATTAATTTACTAAACTGAAATCTATATGGTTTAAATTAATTGTTTTATTTTTTAATACAAGACTATTTTCTTCTGGTTGTTTCTGTTCTCCCACCCCCTTCCTTTTCGGGGACGAAAAGTTTTGAGAGGGAGAGATTGTAACAACCCGTAAATTTTAACTGTTTTAATAATATGATCTATTGAATTTTCGTGAAATTTTTAAAAATAAAAATTTGAAATAAAAATTTAATATTTGGAATACGTATATTTAAATGTAGAAGATGGTAAATTTTCATCTGATTTTATGAAAGCTATTTTAATGTGAAATTCTATTAAATTCAAGTCAGTTAATAATTGTTGATAAAAAAATATTTTCCAAACATGAATATTTTGACAAAGAAAAATTCTAAATCATCTTCTGATTGATTCGTCATTTTTCATTTTTCCAAATTCGGACTTCTTTAGTTCCATCGATCTTATTTTTCTGCGTTTTTACTGCATTTTCCGCTAGTAGAAAATTCGAATTTTTATAATTTAATCGTACCACTGATATCTGTATACTGTTTTGATCGTCTCATCGTACTGATCTCCATGGTATATTCAGTTGTGTGTTATGGAGTCTAGCACGCGACGAAGTCCGTGAAACGGGTAACTATATCTGTATCCGTTTTAACTTTTGCCTCCAGTGTCCATTCAAATTTTCAACGATTGAAAAGCCAACAGACAATTTCTTTTATTACTCTCTTATTTATTGTGCCCTTACTTCTACTATTCCATCATTTCTTTTTGTATTCTCTGTTTCCACTTTATCTCAAACATTTCATCTTATTGTGTTTTGCTAAGCCATAGAAAGAAAAAAAATGACAGAGCATCCTCATTCATCTTTCACCAATTTTCTGCAACCTCTCCATACAGTGCCTCCCCAACCAAAGCTTACGTCCATCACTCATCAGCCTCCCTCCAGGCAAGCACTCGAGGCCCACTACCCCACAAAGCCTCAACGGCCACCACTATATCGTCAGCAGCAGAATTGCTAACCGTGGCCACTAGCCCGAAAAAAAGATTTCGGCCTCCCTGCCCTTCGTCGTGGCCACAACCGACCCTATCCACGTCTCCTCCACCAATTGCTAACCCGACTCGCTACCTACCTCTCAAACATACGCTCATCCCCTCACCTCGGCCAGTTTGTGCTCCGCCTCCTAGAGCCGAGCTTCCTCTACAGGCCGAGCCTCCGCGCAAGCTTCTTCAAGCGTGTGCGTGTCCTCTACTTCTTTGGTATGTGTGACATATATACATGTTTAAAACATACTTAGTAAATATCTAAGCATATCTTTTGATGCCGAAACAAGCCTGTTCCCTCTTTATTATATAAGGTATTTTATATGTATATTATGACTTATGTCAAAATTTATATGTATATTGGGCCGAGAATTTTATATGGTTATAATAACCTGTTAGTGTGTGGTGATATAATTATAGTATATCATATTATAGAAATTGTCACATTTCATTGTTTATGCTAGCTTAAATTTTGTTTATATTTATATATATAGAAATTGGTTATATGTATAACAGGACGATATATTTATGCACGTTTGTTTATAAATATTATGACAAGGAAAATTATATTGATTATGTAATAAATAAATAAAATTAGAAATAAAATAGGTTCATAAGTGTATATATATTCATCCTGAGTTTACTAGTTGCATACTCGTTTTTCTTTAGCCAATTCTGAGCCTATAGCATATAAGTTATATTTATACTTGTGTATGTTTTCAATAGTTAGATATAGATATAGTTGCTTACAGTATATTGCATTATAAAGGCATTATACCTATGATATTTGGAAGATAGCATATTTATTTTGTAAATAGTGATTTGTATAACTTGTATATAGGTGTTTGTTTATTTCATTTGTAATACATGACTTTATAAGAACTAATGACAGATAATATGTTATATATATGTTTTGTTACATATTTTTAGGTTATATTTTGTATATATATATGATTATATTGGCTTAAAATTTTAGTTTATACGTTTTATATATATTTGTTTATAATATTATATATGATTTCAGTGGGTATGAGTAATAGGCTGTTTGCAATTTTGATTAAGCACATGATATAGGTCAGTAAGTATACATCTGTATATAAATTTATATCCTATGTATGTTAGTATATACGTATTATATGTAAGTATAATATAGTTTCAGTGTTTATGATCTATTATACATATGTTAGTTATAACAGCTTGTAGTTGTTATTTTTTTATGCGGAAGTCTATTTGGATGGGATTTTGTGAACCATGTTTTCAAATTTTTTAAGTATAGGATTTATATATAAATTTGAAAAAAAAAATGTTTTAAGTTGATTTTAGAAAAATAATATATATATATATATATTTGGTTCAATTTATATATCATCTGATTCTAATCGCTCCCATCGATTTTCTATTATCAGCTTTGTTCGTCGTGCCTGTTTTCTTCATCGAATCGTGACTATCAAGCATTGTTTTGGAATTCGTAGCTCATTTCTTTGTCTATCCTCCAGCCTCGGAAGGTGAGCAATCACTCACGATTAACGTTCTTTTATTTATTAAATTTGATTTCAGTTGAAACGACTATTGAAATATGCTGCTGTTAGTTATTTACTTTGTTATATATATGCTATCACATGTATCAGTTCACCTGTGACATCTAACACCATTATCTGTTATTTATATTGATGATACATGCCTGTTATATTATTACCATATCTTTTATCACTTTGCAAGTTCCCTGTTAGTATAGAATCACTATGGGTTGAAATGATACATACTCGAACGATCTGTAGAATAGGAGAAAATCGTTATAGGTTGAAATGATAAACCCAAGCGATTTTCACTGAATTGAATTTGGGATTGTGGGTTGAAATGATATATATACCCGTATATATTTAAATTGTGGATTGAAATGATAAATATCTGTATCACCTGACCATATGATAGAAAATTATATACAGACACCGTTGGTCTATATATGAATAAATTTGAAATGATTACTATAGTTTTGGAAGGAAATATATGGTTTATATAAATATTAAATTTAGATATTATGTAAAACGTTATTTTATATATAGTTGAATTCTTAATTTTTAAGCTTAGCAGTAAAGTTTGATTTTATTAAAATATAATATGGTTAAGTATTTATTTAAATTATATTTTAATATAGAGTTTATAATGATTTTATAAATTAAGGTTGAGGAGATAGATTTGAAATTGTATTTAATCAAGAAATATATTTAATTAGAAATCGATTTGAAACTTACGAAATTTGAAATTTGAAAGGATATGATTTTTATAACTTGATTTTGTTTCAGGTGATTTAATGAATATTTCAAGTTTAAATGAATTGAAGGAAATATTTAGACGTTAGAAATTTGGGGTTTTATTTAAATGATATTGGATTAATAAGTAAATATTTTAAAACAAATAATAGTAAAGTGAATTTGATATATACATGGAATTATCAAATCTTGTATTGAAATGTTTGAATATTTAAAGCTTTGAAAATATTAAAATTGAAATGGTTTATTGTGTGGTTAAAAATCTGTATTTGAAATCGATATAAATTGAAATGGTTTATTGAGAAACTGAAATAATTAAAATTGATGATTTGAGATTTGATTAAATTTGAATTTTGGAATTTTAGTTGATGTGAATCGATTTATGAAATTTAAGGAAGCTATTTTATTATATAAAGTATTTTTAAATTATATTTAAAACTATTTATATATCTTACTTTATAAATTTATTTCATATAAACTATTTTAATATAAATTATTTTTAATATAAACTATTTTAAATTATAACTATTATATACAAACTATTTTAAATTATAAACTATTTTATTATATATACTATTATTCATAAATAGTTAGTGGGAAGTGTTCTGATTCCAAAGCATTATGATTTCTAAATTTTGCTTTCTAAAGTTTTATGATTTCCAAAGTGTTGATTTAGAAAATGTTATAACTTTGAAGAACTAAGATTTTGTAAATGGATATATTTGAGATGAATATATTAAAGAAATGGAAATGATATTGTATTCGGTTTTGAAATGGAAGTGATATCGTATTGATATGTTTTTGAAATGGCAATGTTATTTTGATTTTGAAATATAAACTATTTTGAAAGTTTATTAAATGACCAATCAGTGTAGAAATTACGTAGTTATTTAAGAGTTCGGGATCGGTTAGGGACATACTCTCTGTCCAAGCCGAAAACCACTTTAATAATTATTATACGCAGGGTGTGATCTAGAATGAAATGGTTGGAATGATGTCATTGCTAGATTTAAAGAAAGAGAACGATAATGGATAGCCTTGACACTTGTGTCAAATTTGAAATGACTTAAACAGGAGCCGTGCCGGACCAATGAGGTTAGCCACCTCTAAGCGAACACACTTCTTCGTATACTACTCATTACTTGTTTTTGATTGGTGCGCACCCTTGAATTGGGAGTGTTGTTTCGCGGTGTTGCGATCGTTGCGACGATGCGTTCTCACCAGTCCGGATTAGGCAAATGGTAGTTTCACTACCTTGCGTATTGCTTCATGTGCCTTGTCATACTCGTATCCCTATGCACGACAACTACGATTTGTTTTTTGTTATACTTATGGAGTACTCCCTGATATCCCACTAGTTTACGGTGGAGTTTACAGTGCTGTATAGACTATGACGCTTATATAAAATGTGTTAAGGGGGATAATGGTAACGCCTTAACGCTATTTTGATACTTTATATTATCGATAGGCATTATCTACTTAGCATACATATAAATAGTTAATGGATCCTTAGAAGATGTTTATCCCAAACATCTTCTGAGTTACTTGTATTTCAGTTGTTATTTCACTTGAGTTGGATTTATTAATATAAGAATGTTAATCCTAACTCGAGTGTTTTGTGTTTTGCTTTACACTCGGGTCAGACTGAGTGTATCAGTATTCGAGACTCACCTTTAGAGTTGGAGCTTCACTTGGAGTTCCGGTTATCTATGATGTATTCTGATCTTGTATTTTACTATTGCATTCGAGACTTCTATGTATCTTGTTTAACTCTGTTATATATATAGTAGCTTCATGTACCACTATTCATTTGTTTCCACTGCATATAGTTATATTACTCTGTGTTTGTGATTCTGTGATTATTTATCTACTGTATATGCTGAGTTTTGCCAAATATAAATTTACAATCTGGTATTTTGAGCAATTCAATTCCGGCATGTTTGGATGCGAATGGTTGAAAATATCGGGTCATTACATATGCTTTAATCTTAGAATGAAAAAAATTTCATTACAATGTAATGTTAATTTTAAAAATATTTTTGAGATTTTATATTTAGAATTTTTTTACTGAAATATAAAATGCAGTGTTGATCCGAAAATAGGGAAAAATCGAACATGCAAATTTCAATTTTTGATTATAGAATCAGATTTGTAATGCTAATTGATGAATTTAGGTGATGGAATCATGTTTTTTGATTATGAAAGGGCAGAGATAATCGTAATTTTCTCGAATTGGGGTAAATGACCGATTCCCAGCGATCTACGGCGAGATTCTCCTTAGACTTAGTCTGAAGGAAGATGTGGCATGGGGGAAGTTGGGAAAAATGGATGGAGATTTTTCCTTTGAACGAGGCGCATAGTCGGAGAAGATTTAGGGTTTTAGCAGTGGGTTCTGCCGTTAATGTTGTCGAGTTTTGTTCGACAATGGTGACGCATCGTGCCGGATTGCGACGGGGTGAAATGAAGCAGGTGATAGTGGCATAACTTATGGTTGAGGGGCGTGTGACCCGGTGGTCGGAGTTGGTGGCTGGTGATGATTTTATATAGTCGGGTTTTACTCCAGTTTTGATCAAGGAGCTTTTTTCCGATTCACAAGTGTTTCTGTCGATCTGGGTTTACGTGAGGGTCGGCGTGGACATAGATAGCTTGTGAGAGCTGCAGATGCGATCTCCGATGGTCGGAGTGATGATGTACCTGCAAAGATGCACGACGCATCAGGTGAATTGAAGATTTGGGGATGTAGCATTTTTTCCTCGGGTTTGACATGAGTATGAGATGGGTTTGCCTCAAAGTAGGTGAGGTACGAGTGGTTATCGTGTTTTGCTAGGATAAATCAGATGTTGGCATGGGGTTGGGTTGTTTGAACAGGTTTTAAATTTTGAAAATATAGTATTCCAAGTTTTAAAACAAAGAATTTGAGTTTTGCAAATATTTCAAGGTTTAAAGCAAAATAAAAATAAGTTTTAAAGTTATAAAAATAATTAGATTTTTAAATATTGTTTAACAAAGTTTTAAAAAATATATTGTTTAATAAAGTTTTTGATATATTTAAGGTAGGTAAGTTTTAAAAGGTATAATAATTAAGTTCTTTTAAGAAAAGAATTTATTTAAACAAGTTTGAAGTTTTCAAAGATTTTAAATGTTGAAATTAATAGTTAAATTGTTTTGTTTTAAAATAGATCATATATTCTTAAATTTGAAATTGATTTCTGAAGATTTTCTAGTGAAGTTTAATAAGTAAAGATAAAGAGATTATCTTTAATTAAGGATAAGATTTATTAAAGATAATTAATTAGTGAAATTAATTAAAAGTTAATCACCTATTAAAATTAACAAGAGTTAATTAATTAATGGTTAATAATCAAAGGGATAATTACTTAGTATGCGATTGAGGAATAGTTAATGAATGTGTTAAGATCATTAACTCATGATTTTAAATGATTAATTAAGATAATTAATTTAAGATAATTAATTAGATTAATTATGGATAATCGCTTTTGGAAATTGGTTAAGTATAATCACTTAATGTAATTACTTAGTGAAGTAATTAAAGGATAATTTCTGAATGTAATTAATTAAAGAGGAATTACGTCATGAAGTAATTAGAGGATAATTACTTAATGGGAGTAATTGAGGATTAATTACTTGGTGTAATTAATTAAAGAATTAATTAATTTACGAGTTAATTAATTAGTCTAAGTAATTAAGGATAGTTAATTACTGAATATGATTAATCAAGGTTGATTAATGAATGTGATGAATTAAAGATTAATTAATAAATTAATTAGAAGAATAATTAACTAAAGAAGTAATTTAAGGATCATTAATTAATGGAAGTAATTAAAGGTTGATTTATGTGATTAATTAGAGGATAATTAATCAATGTAGGTGATTATAGATTAATTAATTAATGTAATTAATTAAGAATAAATGTAATTAATTACATTTAATTAATTAAAGGTTAATTAATGTAAATAATTAAGGATAAATAAATTTTTGTAATTAATTAAAGGTTAATTACTTATTGTAATTAAATAACAAGCAATCAAGGATGATTAGTTAAGATGGATAATTGAAAAGATGATTAATTAATTTGTTTGTAATTAATCAATGTTAAGTAAGCAGGATTTAGGTAATCTAAGTGATTAAAAGCTAGTAATTAATTTAATTGGTGAATAATTAAATTAATTAGGAATTGTTAAACTTAAATATTTTGCTTATGGGTGATATGGGATGCCATGGATTATTTGTTATCTCTGAAATGTGATATGCTGCTTTATGGCATGAGATGTTTGGTAGAATTGAGATAAATATGGATTATCTATCTGTGATAATGTGAATCATTTATCTGTGTGAATATGATACCCTAAATATAAATTAAATTGTTTAAACCCTTAAATACCTTGGACATTAAAACGGCGTTTTGGATTTCGGTGAGACCGGGATCGGATTTCCAAATTTGGATATCCGAAAATCACATCTATCCAAATTAAACGATAGGTCGTGGAATCTCAAGTGAAGTGAAGACTCAAAGTGTAAGAACTATGAGTCGTTAAAACTCTAAAGGTGATTCCTATACGAGTTTAATGGAGATAGTACTTTCAGATTCGAGATGAAGATTCAAAGTGCAAGGGTTATTGTCGTTAACTCCGAGGATGATTCCAAAATGAGTGTAATGAGATGGTGCCTTCGGTTTCGTTCGAACCCAGAACGAACTTGTATGGATTGAATGCTTTCAGAACATCATTAGGTGGACGATGAGCATTCTAAGTTAGATGTGTTCTATAAAGGTAATCGTACCCTCAAGCCTCAAAAACTGGGAATGGCTAAAACAGGGGAGGTGTAGCAAGGCTAAGTGAGTCAGGCTCAAGTAGGACAAGATTTCCCTGTCTAGAGGTCCCTTTATATTCGGCTTAGTGGGCGGTTGGAATCGCGCGCCAACTGCGGGGTTGTCTTGTTCGGGACTATCCAGTAAGGGATGGTTCCGGCCTTGTGTTGCAAGGAATTTAGGGTGGATCCTCGGTACGGTGATCTAGGCCATGTATTGTGACGGTCGGTGCCCCAGTAGCCCTGCCATTGTATGGAATCCAATCTCCAATAAATGTCGTACGTTTAGATTGTGCCCAACTATGTTGGAACATTAAATGTAAGCGTTCCAGCTATTTCCATATTTAACTTGGAAATCCTAGATCCTATTATAATATAACTGGATTTCCTATCAAATGTTTTGGTTATCGTAAGGTAAAAACTTTTTCGTGTTTATGTGCGGGAAGTCTTAGGAGATACTTTTTGTTTTGAAAGGTTTTTCAAAGTTAAGCAACTTTAACCCGTTTACTCACACCAGACTCATGTCTGACCCAAGTGTTTGTTTTCTGTTTTATTAAACTCTTAGGTACTCAAATTTTTATGAGTGGCCAAGGGATTCAGGTTAGCTTTAACGATAACTGGAGGAGATTTGGAGTAGGAGACTTCAGCGTGTATGTAACGACCCACGATTTTGCACCATTCAAATTCGACAATAAACTAAAACATGTCAAACTTGAATAGTTCAAAACAATAGATTGTAATAAAAAATGGAGCAAATGAAATCAAATCACAGAATCACAGACACAGAAATCAGAATACTCGCCGCGGAAATAAAATACCATAGTGGTTCATGAAGCCACTATCAACATAGTCGCAAAATAAGTACAAATCACATAGTCATAAAACCAATACAGTTTGAAACAACCATAGAAAAATCACAAATTTATTTGTCTCAATTACATAGGCTAAGATAAAAGACTGAATAGAGAAAAGATAGCATCTCGATAAAGATGTTCCCCAGCAGTCCTAGCTCCAGGAAATGAAGTCCAAATTGATACTCGGGCTGATTCGAGCGTAAGAAATAAAAACAAACACCCGACTCAGGACATACATACTTATACAGTGTAAACTAAATCAAGTGAACTGTAATATAAAGTACGAGTAACTTGAAGGATGCTTGGGTCCGCCCATCCTCTAAGGATCCGTTAAACTATTTACTATGTAGTAATATTTCGCTATTATAACAGTCCTATAGTAAAATAAACTTACTTTTAAATAGCGTTAAGGAGTTACCCAATCTTCCCCTTAACACAATAATAGTCTCAGTAGTCAATCCAGTATCATAGTCCCTTCTGATCGGGAAGCCACTAGAGGATACTCCACGGGCTATGGGAGAAAACCAAACTCGTACAAGGCTCGCTAGGGTAGGTGACACGGCACAACTAGGCAATGTGAGGGTAGATATACCAATTACGCTTCCGGACCGGTGGTAGCGCTTAGCAGCTACTACCGCCCACCTCGAACCACACTCCCAAAATCAAAGGTGTGCACCAAACAATCACAAAGTAATAGAATGGCATACGAAGAAATGTGTCCTATAAAAGGTGCTACCTTCTTAGTCCGTCAATCGCTCCTGTTTTAGCCAGCTTATGCCAACTCACGGGAGTCGGGTCCACGTACATACCTCAATAGAACGTCGCCACCATCCTACTTCATTTTGGAATCTTCACCGCGTACACAGTTGTTAAAGTGGTTTGCGGTATTGATAGAGAGTATGCCCATATCCGATCCCAGTCTCTTTAACCACCAACGTTATTATTACCCGTGGTTATAAATTTCAAAAATAGTTTATATTTCAATTAAAATACTTCGCTTTAAACTACTAAAAGTGAATTTATTATACTTACAAATCAAATATTCAATTCCCAAAAGTTTAGCTCTTCAGCGTTCATTTTATTCAGTTCAATTATATTTAAAAATCTCATTTCAGCCAACTGCAGCACTTAACAAGTGCTACTGTAGCCTTTTTACTTATTCAGGTTTTAGTTTTAATTCTGCAACCACAGCACTTACCAAGTACTGCACTAGCCCTTAGTTCAATTTTAGCCTTTAGTTCATTTGCGCCAACCACAGCATTTACAAAGTGTTGTAATATCCCCTACGACAGATTTTAAGTTAAATTAAATTTTCAGATTTCAATACAATTTCAACAACAACTAAACTTCAATTTAAACCAATTTAACTTATAAAATCATATTTTTCCACTTTAAAATGGTCATTCAAAATACCCAATATTTATGATTTTTATAAAGTAAATTTCACAAATAATATCAAATTTCTCAATGCTTCACTTATTAAAGTCAAGTGCACAATTTTCTAATCATTGTATTTTAAAAAAATTAACTTAACAATTAAGTTTAATTACCATTTCCAATATAACTTATTTTCCAATTTATTTCTTAACTTAACTGCTATTCTTAAACCAAACTTCACATTTCTAAATTATGTTATATTTCAAATTACATTTTTAACTATTCATTTATTTAACCATTTAAATCATAGAAAACTCAATAACACTTTATTAACTCACTTTAAATTTAAATTTATATCAAATTATCATATTTTATTTACTTAACTTGAATTCTATTTTATTTTTTATTTTATATTTTACAAAATCAAAAGTTCCAAAATAAATTTATACTTCAAATTCCAACTTAACAATTCAATTGTTTACATATTTAACTCGTAGAAATTACTAACACTTTATAAAAATTATTTTTAATCCAATTTAAATCAAAATATTATAATATACAAATTTAATAATGCTTAAAATTTCCAGAAAAATATATATAAAATAACCACAGGTCTGTATATTATTTTCTAACCTAGGTCAAGTGATACGGATAATATATCGTTTCAATCCATAATTTACCAAGAAAAATCCGGGTTCTATCATTTCAAACCCGCAATCCCAAGTTAAATTAATAAATAAAATAAATAAAAATCGCTCTGGCCTATCATTTCAGCACACAACGATTTTTCCTTATTCTAAAGTCCGTTCGGGTATGTATCATTTCAACCCATAGTGAATCTATTCTATAGGGAACTTACATTGGATAAACAGAAATAAATAAACAGTATAACAGCATATAACATAGTGGACGATGTTACAAATTTATAACAGGGTTTAACATCATAAAATTCATATCAGAGGCAAGTAAAATATGATATAATAATTCTATAATTTCACTCGCTATCAATTTACAATTCTATAAGTATGAATGTCAAGCGTGAATACTCACCTCTTCGACGCTAGAGATTTGATTCAAAAATAACAATATCCACACACCGAAGAACGCAAAGAAGGCACGATCAGATTTTAGAGGATGCTACAACCAGATTCAAATCTTGAACAAAATAAATCAAAATATGAGTATATGCAAATTTACATAGAAGTGCAACAATTTGAATAAACAAAAAGGAGGAATTAGATGACATGAACCATAAGTGGCTCGACCACTTCACCATATAACTCCACCAACACCCCTACATAGCTCGACCATGACCAGATTTCACGGCCTGAAACACGTAAGGCAGCGGAAAGTTGAAGAATGGGCTATGCTTTTCAACAGGCAAAAGTGGTGCAAAGACATGGTTCTAAGGTTTGGTTTTCTAAGCATCAGGTGGCCCGGCCACTGTATAGGCTCGGTCTAGTCTGACCATCGACTACAAGGGGTGCGGCCACGGTCAGAAGTAGCATTGCAGGATGAAGGAGTTGGCTGCTGCTACACGTTATGGTGGAGGCAAAATAGTGGATCGGCAAGGCTTAGGCTATGGGTTCTGTGGTGAACTTCACCGGGATTCTCGGCCAGAACTGTCACATCAGAGGGGAAGCCGCACTGGTGGTGGTAGAGGGGTGGATGCCGGTCGTGAAGGGTGGATGGTTCGAGCAATTTGTGGAGCAGCCTAAAGAAATAAAAGAAAAACAAGGAAAGAAGAGAGAAAAAATAAGCAAATAAGAAGAAAAAAAATATGCGGCCATTACTTGTAGGGGTGGCAGCTCACGTGAGAAGATGAAGACCAAAAGATGCGGTAAGGTATTGTGTACATGGGTTTGTATTTAACATAGAGGTTTGCGTCAATAAATGCGGAAAGAATGGCAAGAAATTTGTATGTGAGTTGTACTTAACAGAGAAGGTCACGTTGATTTAGTGAAAAAACATGGCAGAGAATAAATAATTGAAACGTTAGAAAAATTTAAGGATTTTATTCCTATTAAATCAAGAGATGCAAATAGAAAAGTGGACTGAGATAAAATGTTATACGTGAATTGCAAGGCAAGGTTTTTAATTCCTTTCCTTTAGAAATGCACGGCTGTTGATTTTAACGGCTAAGGTATGAAATCAAGGAGTGTAATTTAAAGGCAAGCAATAGATTGAAACGTATACCTAAATAATTAACAAAGTAACATATCTTATATTTTTTGGTTCCTATTTATTTATTAAAATATATGCTAAAGAATAATTCAGTAAATAACGTATCATTGATATAACGCCAAAGAAATAAACAAGAAATGGATATAAAACGTATCAAATAAAACGTATAATTAAATTGCTAATTACAACTTGTTTGTTACTCAATTTAAAGTTTGATTTGTTACGTAGCCATTTGATTTGTTTATTACTTAACTAAGAAAACAAATGTAGAAACGTATAAAAGAAACATATAAATTTATTGCTCATTATTTATTACTTAGTTTACAAGGTATATGACCAATTTAAATGAAACAAAAGCGAAACAATTGTTGTAAATATATATAGTTTAAATAAAAGATTGGAAGTTAGAATTTAAATTTTAAAGTTTCAATTAGAGTCAAAATTTAACCCAAAATCTAAAATTCCAAAAATTATTTATATTAAATAAAATTGAGCAATTTATTTATAACCAATTTAAGAAAATTCTAAAATTCAAATATTTAAAGAATTAAACACCAAAGTTTTTAAATAAAATAAATTAAAATATTTATTAAAAATTCTGGGTTGCTACAATGTAGATATATAATGGTCCCGTGGTGCTTCTGTTGTGTCTATATAGACAGGTGTTCGCAACTGTCTAATTTGTGATGTATAAGCTGTGTAACTCTGATGTATATGATACTATGTAATATCTTATGTGATATATTATATTTCATCCGTTCCGCCGTGAGATTCCGATGTTGTTGTTTCTTTCTTCTCTATCTTTTCTCTTTTCCTATCCATTTCTTTCTTCAAGATGATGCATCTTTCTGCGGAATGAAAGTCGGGTCGTCACAGGTGGTATCAGAGCGCTAGGTTGAGTGAATACCTAGGCTTTGAGTGATTTCTTTCTTGAGAGAGCGTACTTGAAATTTTATGTACATATACATATTTATATATATATATTTATTTATGTATGTATGTATGTATATGTGTGTGTGTGTGTGTGTGTATATATATACCTAATCTGTTGGGTTGCCTCTCCGGGTTTTCCAACATAAGTTCTAGGGGTAGGAGGGGTAGTGGTGTGTGTAGCACGACTACCACTAATGGAAGATGCCATATGTTGAGGTTGGAAGAGTATCTGCTGAGGCTGTAGACCCAATACCGCCTCGAGTAAGCTTGGCAGCATTGTGTAAAGATTTCTCCTATCTTGGAGGTAATTCTTTTCAAGAATCAGAGTCCATCATTGAAGTGTAAGTTGTTTGCGCTCATATGAGCGGATTTTCTAGAGTTTGAATCTGTTAGATGAGCAGATGTCTGCCCACCTTGAAGGCTCTTTTGTGAAGTTGGTTGATGGCTTTGAAGTTCATGGAACTTATGGATAAGAAGTTCTGACATCTGTGGCATCAGTGCAGCTTAGAGATGTTTTGCGTGCTTACGGTAAGGTCTTTTAGCTAAGCAATGTCCAAGAAGTGAAGTTCGAAAGCAACAGATTGGATCCTTTTCTTCGATGGATCAGAAGTCTTTGTATATCAGCTGTCAGCAGCCGGGCATCCCATGAAGCTTGCCTACTTCTTCGGGAAGCTCAGCAGAGCAAGATGTTTGTTTTGGGGATGGACCATTAGTTTCTTCTAGTTGGAAAGCTTAAAGCTATTCTGTTATGTGAAGAGAGAAGCTAGGAGTTATCGAAGTTGTCAGAAGTTTACCCGCATCGGAGGATTGAGTTCCATATCAACTTGGTTCAGGGAGAAACACCGATGGTTCAACCAAGTTGTAGGATGGCTTCTAGAGAGAGAAGAGATGGTATAACAGCTAAGGAATTTTTGGAAAAGGATGGATCTGATTTAATTTTCTAGTTGGGGTTCTGCTAGGGTGTTTGTGACCAAGTCGGATGGGTCACTAAGATTTATGAATCTGATAAACCGTATCCTTCGGAATGTGTTGATCAAGTTTGTGTTCGTGATCATCGACGACATTCTTATCTACTTCAGATCAGAGTTGCGCAGCGGAAGCAAGGTAGCAGCTGTGAAAGAATGAAGGTAACCATAGACTCCTACGGAAGTTGCAGTTTTCTTGGATTAGAGGGTTTCTATAGGAAAATTCAAGTGTACCTCTAAGTGTGAAGAAGTTTTTCAGGATTTGGGTGCTGGGTTGTCGAATGCAACTGTTTTGGCTATTTTGGATAGGAGAAGTAATTTCAAAGTCCACTAATGCTTGTGGAATGGAGTTTGTGTTTTAGGTTTTTGTGAATCTTGGGAAGACCATTTTGTCGAGTAGGATCCAGAGATTGGTTTATTTTTAGTTCAGTTTGTTTCAAGAAGCATCTGCGAAGGTTGAGTAGATTAGGAAGAAGGTAGACAGCCCAGGATCGTCAGAAGTAGTTATGTGGATAAGATTTTGGAATTCGAAGATTGAGACTTCGTTGTTGTTAAGATTTCTCTGGTTAAGGAAGCAATAAGATTGGTAAGACTGTGAAGCTAGTTTCGAGGTATATTGGACTTTTTCTGTGTTTGGATAGGATAAGTTCTTTGGTCTACATGATTGAATTTCCAGTTCGGATGACTGGGGTTCACATTGTATTTCACGTATCTCTAAGGAAGTAGTGTGTGATCCATCACTGAGTGTGAAACTAGCAGTTCAGGAAGGATTTGAAAGTTGAGCTGGATTTGAGTATAGTCTGATATCTTGTTCAGATTGTAGATCAAAGTAAGAAAGAGCTCTGGATCGTAGTGGTGTAGCTAGTTAGGTTCGGTAGAGCGAGTATCCTAGTGATTTGTACCTGGAAAACTCTAGAGAGTATTAGAAAGGCATATTCTGAATTTTGTCAGAATAGTTAGGTTTGGTTGTTTGATTGTATTGGTTGCTATGATTGTTAGTGTATGGATGATATTATATGCTTGTTGTTTAAAATTAAAATCTTTGTTGGATTATTAGATTACCTTTGCTTTTAAATTTTGGGGACGAAATTATTTTAAGGAGGGAGGAATGTGATGACCCGGAATTTTGGGCAATATTAATTAAATAATCTTTATTAATAACTAAATTGGTTTAATAATTTTCTATTATAAATATCTAATTGGTAGAATTTTATCTTTCAAAGCTAATTAAAAAGTACTCTATTTATAATGTATATATATTTGTATATATTGTAGATAGAAAAGTTTTGATTGAATTTAACAAATAAAAATATGTTTTCAAATTTAATATATATATATATATATATTGCAAAGTTGGAAATTATGGTTAAATTTAATATGGTACTTTTCAAAGGCTATATGAAATTAAAACTTAATAAATATTTATTTATTTTAAATAAATATATATATATATATATATATATTATGCTTAAGTTTAAAAATTCAAATAAGATTTAATCAAAGAATAAACTCTATATTTTCAAAACCCAAAGTAAATATTTTAAAACAAGATTTAATAAAAGGTATTTTTGATTTCCTTTAAAATTATACATGGTTTGTAAAAATATATATGATTAAAATATAAGTAATTAATTTAACAAAGGGTCTAGTATATTTTCTTCTTAAAATAAAATAAGTATAGTTCATATATATAATTTAAACATAGTACTTAAATCTTTATAAGCATAAGTAATATATAAATAAGTATGAAACATAGATTAATAAAATCATAAGTATAATTAGAAACTTAATAAATTATTTTTAAAAACTTGTATTAACATATGTTATTCACTAAAGCCTTGTATTCGACATTTGTAGAGAGGATAACATGTGTAAGTATTTGGAAACATGCAAATTTACGTATGGATAAATATGATTTTCTTCTTAAAATTAAAATAAAATTTAGAAACCCGATCACTTATTTTCAGCTCAAATCTTCATGTTCCTTCTTTCTTCTATTAAAAACCAAATCTGAGATTGAACACAAAAAAATATAAACTGTGAACCAATAAAACCTGAACCCAAGATCAAAGCAAACGGCAGCAATGTTCAAACCTGAACTATGCTATACACGAATTAAATCTTCAACAAGCAAGATCCAAACCAAATTCAATCAAAAGCAGCAGCAATTCATTTCAAAAACATGTTCCAGATTTAAAGGAAGAAGAGAAAAAACAGTTCTCTGTTCTTTATAAGGTGAGTTAATAAAAAAAACAGTTTTAGATAGTGATGCATGTGATAGATATATATGGAAATTGTTGCATGATGGTTTGCATGACTGATCTGGATACATATATGCTTTGAAATTACCCGGTTGAAATGTGTATATCTATATATATATATATATATACACACACACACTATTTATCTTTTGTTATTTCTATAGGTTCAAACAACTTTCAAGAAAAAAAATCTAAATCTCCTCATACAATCAGATATATGCTTTAATCTTAGAATGAAAAATGCTCATTACAATGTATTGTTAATTTTAAAAATATTTTCGAGATTTTATATTTAGAATTTTTTTACAGAAATATAAAATGTAGTGTTGATCTAAAAATGGGAAAAAATCAAAAATCAAATTTCGATTTTTGATTATAGAATCAGATTTGTAATGCTAATTGATGAATTTAGGTGATGGAATCATGTTTTTTAATTATGAAATGGCTGAGATAATGGGAATTTTTTTGAATTTGGGAAAATCACCACTTCCCGACAATCTACGACGAGATTCTCGTTGGGGTTTGGTATGAAGGAAGATGTGGCGTGGGGGAAGTCAGGAAAAATGGATGGAGATTTCGTCTTTGAACGAGACGCCTGATCAAAGAAGATTTAGGGTTTTAGCAGTGGGTTCTGTCGTTGATGTTGTTGAGCTTTGTTCGACAATGGTGATGCATCGGGCCAGATTGCGATGGGGAGTAACAAAGAAAGTGGTGCTGGAGTAACTTCTAGTTGATGGGCAAGTGACCCGGTGGTCAGAGTTGCTGGCTGGTGATGATTTTATCTGGCCGGTTTTTACTCCGGTTTTGATCAAGGAGCTTATTTTTGATTCACAAGCGTTTCTGTCGATTTGGGTTTACATGCAGGTCAACGTGGATATAGATAGCTTGTTGAGAGCTGCAGCGGTGATCTCCGATGGTCGGTGTGATGGTGTACGTGCACAGATGCACGACGTATCAGGTGAATTGAAGATTTAAGGATGTAGTATTTTTGCCTCGGGTTTGACACGAGTATGAGATGGGTTTGTCTCGAAGTAGGTGAGGTACGAGTGGTTATCGTGTTTTGCTCGGATAAATGATGTTGGCACGCATTGGGTTGTTTGAATAGTTTTTAAATTTTGAAAATATAGTATTCCAAGTTTTAAAACAAAGAATTTGAGTTTTGCAAATATTTCAAGGTTTGAAGCAAAATAAAAATAAGCTTTAAAGTTATAAAAATAATTAGTTTTTAAAATATTGTTAACGGATCTTTTTAAAAAAAATATTGTTTTATAAGTTTTTAATATATTTAAGATAGGTAAGTTTTAAAAGATATAATAATTAAGTTTTTTTTAAGAATAAGAATTTATTTAAACAAGTTTGAAGTTTTTAAAGATTTAAATGTTGAAATTAATTGTTAAATTGTTTTGTTTTAAAATAGATCATATATTCTTAAATTTGAAATTGATTTCTAAAGATTTTTAATGAAGTTTAGTAAGTAAAGATAAAGAGATTATCTTTTAAGGATGAGATTTATTAAAGATAATTAATTAGTGAAATTAATTAAAAGTTAATCACTTATTAAAATTAACAAGAGTTAATTAATTAATGGTTAATAATCAAAGGGATAATTACTTAGTATGCAATTAAGGAATAGTTAATGAATGTGTTAAAAGATCACTAACTAATGATTATGAAATTATTAATTAAGATAAATAATTTAAGATGATTAATTAGATTAATTAAGGATAATCATTTTTGTAAATTGGTTAAGTATAATTACTTAATGTAATTACTTAGTGAAGTAATTAAGGGATAATTTCTAAATGTAATTAATTAAAAAGAAATTACTTAATGAAGTAATTAGAGGATAATTACTTAATGGGAGTAATTAAGGATTAATTACTTGGTGTAATTAATTAAAGAATTAATTAATTTTAGGAGTTAATTAATTAATGTAAGTAATTAAGGATAGTTAATTACCGAATATGATTAATCAAGGTTGATTAATGAATGTGATTAATTAAAGATTAATTATTAAAATAATTATAAGAATAATTAATTAAAGAAGTAATTTAGGATCATTAATGAATGTAATTAATGGAAGTAATTAAAGGTTGATTTATGTGATTAATTAAAGGATATTTAATCAATATAGGTGATTATAGATTAATTAATTAATGTATTTAATTAATAATAAATGTAATTAATTACAGTTAATTAATTAAAGCTTAATTAATGTAAATTATTAAGGATATAATAAATTTGTGTAATTAATTAAAGGTTAATTACTTATTGTAATTAAAGAACAATTAATCAAGGATGATTAATTAAGATGGATAATTAAAAAGATGATTAATTAATTGGTTCGTAATTAATCAATGTTAAGTGAGCAGGATTAAGGTAATCCAAGTGATTAAAAGCTAGTAATTAATTTAATTGGTGAATAATTAAATTAATTAGGAATTTTAAACTTAAATATCTTACTTATTGATGTATGGATGATATGGGTTTGCATGGATTATTTGTTATCTCTGAAATATGATATGCTGCTTTGTGGTATGAGATGTTTGGTAGAATTGAGATAAATATGGATTATCTATCTGTGATATTGTGAATCATTTATCTGTTTGAATATGATACCCTAAATATAAATTAAATTTTAAAACCCTTAAACAACTTGGACATTAAAATGCTATTTTGGATTTCGATGAGACCGAGATCGGATTTCCTAATTTGGATATCCGAAAACCACATCGATCCAAATTAAACGATAGGTCATGGAATCTCAAGTGAAGTGAAGACTCGAAATGTAAGAACTATGTGTCGTTAAAACTATGAGGGTGATTCCAATACGAGTTTAACGCAGTAGTACTTTCTGATTCGAGATGAAGATTCAAAGTGCAAAGGCTATTGTCGTTAACTCTGAGGGTGATTCCAAAATGAATGTAACGAGATGGTGCATTAGGTTTCGTTCGACCGGAACGAACTTGTATGGATTGAATGCTTTCAGAACATCGTCGGGTGGATGATGAGCATTCTAAGATAGATGTGTTCTGTAAAGGTAATCGCAGCCACAAGCATCATTAACCGAGAATGGATAAAATATAGGAGGTGCAGCAAGGCTAAGTGTGTCACGCTCAAATACGACAAGATTTCCCCTGTCTAGAGGTCCCTTTATATTCGGCTTAGTGGGCGGTTGGAATTGTGCGCCAACTGCGGGGTTGTATTGTTCGGGACTATCCAGTAAGGTATGGTTCTGGACTTGTGTTGCAGGGAATTTAGTGTGGATCATCGGTACGGTGATCTAGGCCACGTGCTATGACGGGCGGTACCCCAGTAGCCCTGCAATTATATGGAATCCAATCTCCAATTAGTGTCGTAGATTTTGATTGTGCCCAACTATGTTGGAACGTAAGATGTAAGCATTCCAGCTATTTCTGTATTTTACTTGGAAACCCTAGACCCTATTATAATATAACTGGATTTCCTATCAAATGTTTTGGTACCGTAAGGTAAAAACTTTTTCGTGTTTATGTGCGGGAAGTCTTATGAGATACCTTTTATTTTCAAAGGTTTCTCAAAGTTAAGCAACTTTAACCCGTTTACTCACACCAGACCTATGTCCGACCCAAGTGTTTATTTTCTTTTTTATTCAACTCTTGGTTACTCAAATTTTTATGAGTAGCCAAGGGATTCAGGTTAGCTTTAATGAATTCTAAAGGAGATTTGGAGCAGGAGGCTTCAGCATGTAAATATATAGTAGTCCCGCTGTGCATGTGTTGTGTCTGTATCTCCGTGATATCTTGAGTTGTATGACAGCCAGGTGTTTGTAACTGTCTAATTTGTGATGTATAAGCTATGTAACTCTAATGTATATGATACTATGTAATATCTTATATGTTATATTATATTTCATTCATTCTGTTGTGAGATTTTGATGTTGTCAATTCTTTCTTCTCTATCTTTTCTCTTTTCCTATCCATTTCTTTCTTCAAGATGATGCGTCTTTTTGTGGAATGAAAGTCGGGTCATCACAGATTTCATAGGGTAACTGCAAACCTACATGGCCGACTCAGACATATTAGATACGCTAAATTTTCAAACTGACTATTAGAAGGAAACTGGACGGTCTGTCCTAGTACACTTATCCTGAAGTTTACCGGATTATCTGCCTATTACATAGTTTTGTTTTGCTTTCGATGAACTTAAAGGTTTTATTGACCAACGTATAACCTACCTATCTTTATGTATTCCTTTTTGTGCATACATCTACTTTTAGTCTTTCACTTTACAAAGTACCACGGACTAGAATTTTGGACATATACTAAGTAGGGGCTAACAGCTGAAGTATAATGCTCTACCCAACAACAGTCCTATCTGGTTTTCTAAATTCTGAGTCAGTTCATCATATGACAGTCTATCCAAAAGCGATACAAGTAAAAAAGAATAGTAAAATTCCTGGCTAAATATCCTATTCTATTTCCTTGAAAACACTTTCTTAATAAATGATTTAACTCTTGAAATCATACTTTTGAAACAAGGAAAATATAGCCCTTTACTTTACCCAAAAAATATATTTCATGATATATGCTTCTATCAAGTAATATTAACGAGTCTCAAACTCTCTGGGAAGTTATCTCACTTCGAAACCATAGTCCATAGAGCCAAGACAATATAAAACTTTTATATTGAAATCCCCGACAAGGTACAACCAATGAGAGTCTCTGCCCCTTTAAATATGCTAAAGTCTTATATTTATAAAACATAAGGCCATAGGGCCGATAACACAGACTTCTCACCTCATAGGGTGTTTACGTCTTCAGATATAAAACTTGGTTTGTATATTAATAAGTCCTAAAAGAATAGGGTCGACATAGCAAAATATCGGCCTTATTATCGTAAAGATGATAAGAAGCTTCATTAGAGCCAAATACATTAGGACCGACACCATAGCCATCTTTGAAGACATATGATTTTAAAAAAAGATAGCATCGTCGTCAAAAATATCAATATAGCTAAAAGATAAATGGTTTCATATATTGTTGAAGTCAATTTGTATATAACATGCGACATCATTTTTGTTGCTATAAGTACACTTAGAAGCCAATGGGGTCGGTGACAGTGTAGGAAACACGTGGCATAATACAAAGTGCATCATCAATAAGTTAAAGAAAGTGGCCTTATCCACTTCGAAGTTCGCAATGTCGACCTTGATGCTTGGTTTCCCAGTTCGACCAAACCAATGCATTCCATATCAATCGAAGTTGATACCTTATGCATTACCCTTGAAAGAATTCGAACACCATAGAGTGGCATAACCGTAATTTATTAGAAAACTACTTTTATACCATCAAAAGTAATTTCTTTTCACCAACCATATTGTTTATCAAAATCTCGTTGGTTAATATTTTTTTACCAAAAACCTATTCCAGAAAACTACCATAAGGCAAATTTATCATTCTCATACATATTTGCAAACTATTAACTTATATTAATATTTTAATATATTAAGCTTTTCTAGCCTGATAAATTTATATAAAATCATAAACTCATGCCAAAAATCTTCAAAAATCATAATAAATCTAATTTACTATATTATTTAACATATCAAAATTATGGGGCAAAAAATATAATTTAATTATTTTTAATAAATAAAACCCGAAAATAAACCATTTTCCAACGTTAGGAAATTCAGCAAATACTCTTATTAAATCAGAAATTTTATGAAATTAAAACCAACTTTCAAAATAATGTTTCTAACATCAAACTAGAATCTCAAGTCATAGAGTGTCATATGATAGATTATCTAACTCAAACTTATCAATTAATTTCATAAATAAATTCAATAAATTCACCAAAAAGCATATAACATTCAAATTATCATACCTTGGCATAATATAAGTAAAAGTACTAGATTTATACCTAAAATGGAAAATAATACTTAAAACATGAGATGCATAACTATTATTCACCTTGAATGGTTAAAGAATGTTAAGATTTGGATTTGATTTGATTCCCCTATGCTTCATACTTGATTCCTAGCTATTATTCTCAATGTATACTTTTTTTATAGTCGGCCTTAAACCTTTGCTTTCGTTTGTGAATAATGAAGGGAGTGAAGAGATGATAATGGGAAGGGTTATATTTAAGAGTTACCCTCTTTAT
Source organism: Allium cepa (assembly GCA_030765085.1). Classification (NCBI taxonomy): domain Eukaryota; kingdom Viridiplantae; phylum Streptophyta; class Magnoliopsida; order Asparagales; family Amaryllidaceae; genus Allium; species Allium cepa. The sequence goes on along the minus strand of CM060940.1, from coordinate 695,319,333 downwards.
CTATTCTGCCCTCCTCATGTGTCTTCCTTCTTATTAATGTTCTAATTAATTCCATTAGTTCATTAATGAAGGCTCGACCCATACTAATTATCAAATCTCAATCTCCTTAACCTTTTATATTATTTAATTTAATTATCTAATTAAATCTCCTAAATAATTTTAATAATGGTTGTTACACTTCTGCCCACAATTGTAGCTAGTAATTCTAAAAATGTCTTTTCAGCTTCCTCCTTTTGGAACTTTCCCTTTCAATAGCTACCATGTGTTCCCTTTCTTGTAAGGAGAAAACGTCTTCTTTGGCCATGACATACGCTTTCCTTCTACCCTTCTCTATGCTAAATACTACTATCGTACTTCCTTTCCATATCCACAACAAATCCAAAAGATAATGTCAGATGTGTCATCAACATATGATCTAAACCTTGCTTCAACCCGTAGATAAAATTCTCATTCTTCCTCATCAGGGTATTAATCAATTCTGGGTCGTACTTCACTAGGCATTGAACTTTTGGATGTATACAGAAAGATCTTATCGTCGGAAATCAAGAAACTCTCTCAAAAACACTCTTTTAGGACTCGAAAATAATTAAAGCCTAAAACCTCTTCCTAAACTGTTACAAAGTGATTTCCTCTTTGGATGTCAAGATTGTTAGATCCTGCATTTTTCAGTTTCAATGAGACAACTACATATTTCCATACACACACACGTATGCACAACCATTACATATGTAGGACAATATAAGGAGATACGACGATCGACCTTAAAATTAGGTTAAAACTGAAGAAACTAAATAATATATCTTATTTTTTGCCAATCTATATTTTATGTACATTCTCCAATTTGATGATTACACATACAAAAATATATTTTTGGAAATTATCTTTACAATATAACCATTTTATAATACTTGTTTTTCAAAGAAAAAGTCAAAATATCATTTAATAAAGAAAATAAGTATTTCAATATAAAATGAACAAAACAGTTCAATATTAGATGTCTAGAAATTTAACCGTATATAGCAGTTTATGTTTCATCTAAAATGCATCACAAATAGAACAAAATAGTTCATTTTCGGACGTCAACAACTTTTATCACAGACGTTTGTCTAACTTCAATTAAAAAGCATTTCGATTCTACTCCAAACATTTGAACTTGCCAAACTAGACATCTAAATTGAATCTAGATGTCTTGTACAAAAATTTCAAATGTTTGAGACTTATTTTTTATTCCTTTGCTTTTGGTAATTTATTTTAATATTCATCCAAAAAGTTGAGCGCTTTTACTAAAACTTCTAAACCCGACGAACAGAAAATACTCTTCATAGAAACTCAAATTTTGAAGAGTTATCTTCATTCACAAGAGTTGCAATTATTCGAATGTTTGCAACTACTAATTTATCACATTTCAAAACTATAAATAGAGTTAAGATTTCATTTTATAATCTACCAATATACTTTCTATCTTTCTGATCTATATTTACTTGTGATTTACAAATACTCTCAACTACTTACTTTCTACAATTACACATTTAAATCATCATCACAATGTGATTATAGGAAGGGTGTACTCAAATAGATTTTTCCGTATTAAATAGAACACAATTAGTCAATAAATTTTCTACCATTTGTAGTCGAAGTCCTGATGAAGTTATTACTGGCACCAGTCCTGTTCTGCAGCTCAAGTGGTTGGTAATACCTATTCTTAGGTTAAGTGAGGATGTTTTTTAAGTTGATTTCAAAAGGAGTCTGGGACTGGACGTAGAATGGAAAGTTCGAACAAGTATAAAAACCTCTGGTGCACTTTAGTTATTATAATTTCTATACTGCAAAATAAAAAATTTAGTTAGTAGTTATAATCATATTACTCGATCCATATAGACTTTCATTTGGTATCAGGGCAAGGCTATCATTTAACCATAACGCAGTTTTTTGATATTCAAGTAACATGGATGATAATTATGCATCAAGTTTTGTTGAAGGTAAGTCTACAACATGAACCCCGCTATTTAACAAACTTAATTACAATTATTGGCTAACTAAGATGATGATTTATATGCAAGCGAATTGGTAAGACACTTGAAATATCACTCAACAAGAATTCAATGTACCTACCACTACTTATGCTTAATAGTCAAACACATAAAAATTAGATGCTATTGCAAATGTTAATGCTATAAATATTTTGTTTTGTTCTTTAGGTAAAATTAGTTTAATAGAATTAGTATGTGCACATCAGCATATTAAATTTAGCTTAATCTCAAAATTACACATGAAAGTACAAACATGGTTAAACAAAGTGAAATTTCAATGCTTAAAAATCAATTTCAAAATTTTAGAATGAAGCAAGATGAAACAATTAATGATAGTTACTCTGGATTTCGGGACATACATCATTCACTTTTGGAACCATGAGAAAAATACAAAAATTTTGATATAGTTTCTAAAATCCTAAACTTTCTAACGGATGAGTGGAAATGAAAGGTCTTAGCTATTGAAGAAGCTAATGACATTTCAACCATTAAACCAAAAGAGTTAATAGAAAATCTCATGTTATATGAATGAAATACAAGCAAAATGAGTACAAGCTGAAGATAGAAAAAAAACTGCATTCCAAGCAGAAAGCGACCACTTCGATAAAGATGATGAAGACATTGCATTTTTGGCAAAAAATTTCAGTAATTCAAAAAAAAAGAAGTTTGGCAAAATCAGAAACAACAACAACAAAATCTGTCAACTTCCCCACTTAAATGCTATGAATGTGACAAGATCGGATCATATAAAAAGAGATTGTCCAGAATGAGAAAAGACCAGCTTTAAAAATAAGAATGAAAAATTGTATAAAAGGAAAAGGCAGGCATTCTTCGTAACTTGGGATGATTCGACTCCTCTTCATCATCAGATAGCGACAGCGATTTGATCAAGCAAATGTATGTTTCATGGTTACAAATAACGACGTAAGTGAACTTTCGTTCGATGATCTAATTGAGATAAGTTCCAAGTTATAAGATAAGCCAAAAGATTTGAATAAAAATATAAAGATACATTAGCAAAATTAAATAGAAGTGAATTAGAAATTGACATGTTAAAAGATGAAAAAAATTACTAGAAGAAAAATTAGTTAAATCACAGGATTCTAGTGCTAATACATCAACACATTTTACAATGTTAAGTAGTGAAATATAAACTCAAAAAATAAAGATGATATGTTAACAGAAAATAATCACAACTTAAATTCTAGCGGTAAAAAATTAAAATTAGAAACAGATAGCCTTAAAACCAAATTAGATAACATTACTAATAATGTTTATTATTTTAATAATGGAAGAGTGAATCTATGTAGAATTATAGAAAATTCACAATCTATTTCTAGTAAAAGGGGATAAGGATATAACAAACCTAAGAGGGAATTTAAAACTAAAAACTGTAGTTCACCATATACTAATTTTGAAAGGAAAAATAGTCAAAGTAAACAATCAAAATAAGTCTAAGACTGTACAAATTTAGATTACAGAGACTAACAAATAATTGGTAAGAAATAAGTACATACATAATTTTATTGCAAATATTTATAAAAGTCTAAATTTCATTTATAATGGGAATAATAAACCTTATCGGGTTTGACATTCTAAGACCTAACTCTTAGGACCTTAACAAAGATAGTGGGTACCAATATCATTTCAAGATTTTCTGCAGCTACCAGTTAAAAAGAGGGGAAATTAGATACCCAACAGTAGTTCCTCCAAGCAAATGATAGGGAACAAAGACATGCTAACAAATATTATCTACATGGATGGAATTTTGTTACTTTTGAATATAAGTCTAAACGACACGTCATCGAAGACGTGAGCAACAAAGGTATATCTAATTCACCTCTTATTGATAATGTTTTCGTAGTTAAAAGTTTAAAACATAATTTATTAAGTATTAGTCAATTATGCGATAAAAGTTTTAGTATATCGTTCTTTAAATATAAATGATTGAAAATGAACCTAGAACTCCACCATAAATTTTAAATGATCAACCAATTGAAAATATTATTGGTGAAGTAAATACAAATGTCAGAACTAGACATCAATTTAATCAAATGGGTCATATTGCCTTTATATCTAATATAGAACCTACAAATCCTAAAGAAGCTTCAATGGATGATTATTGGATTTTAGCTATGCAAGAAGAGTTGAAGGAAATGACGATTGGGAATTGGTTACAAGGCCAATGATCAAGCAATCATAGGTACGAAATGGGTTTATGAAAATAAAGCCGACGAAAATGGAAATATAACTCGAAATAAGGCCAGATTAGTTGTATAAAGATATAATCAAGACGAGGGGATAAAATATGAAGAAACTTTTGCTCCAGTTGCAAGACTTGAAACAATACAAACCTTGTTAGCTTACTTATATTATCATAACTTTAAATATTATCAAATGGACATAAAAGGTGAATTTTTGAACGGTTTTTAGCAAAGAAAATGTTTTTGTATAACAACCACCTCTTTTCAAACATGAAAAATTTCCTAATCATGTCTATAAACTTAAGAAAGCACTTTATAGTTTGAAACAAACAACATGTGCTTTGCATGAACGGCTAAAAGGCTATCTTATAAATTCTTGATTTGAAATTGAGAAAGTTGATCAACCACTATTTATTAAGTGAAACAAGGAAAATATATTAATTATACAAATCTATGTAAAAGGCATTATATTTAGATCTACAAAGAAAATTTATGCAATGATTTTTTGAAAATAATGACAAATGAATTTGAGATGTCTCACAAGGGAAACTCTCTTATTATCTGGATTTACAAATAATACAACTAAGCAATAGTATTTTTATTAATAAAAAAATAGTGTACCAATTTAATAAAACGTTTTGGAATGGAAAATACATCCAGTAAACCAACACCTATGAGCACGACGGCTCATCTTGATAAAGATGAAAATGGTAAAAATACGGATCAAAAAATATATCAAAGTATGATTGCATCCCTATTGTATTTAACCGCTAGTAATCCCACTATCATGATGAGTGTCTATCTACGTGCACGGTTTCAAGAAAATCCTAAAGAGTCACATTTATGAGCTGTGGAACGAGTTCTGCATTACTTAAGAAACATAGAGACTATGGCCTCTTCTATCCAAAAGAATGTCCTTTCGAACACGTGTCATATAGCGATGCCGATTTCGAAGCATGTCGAATAGACATGAAGAGTACGAGTGGTACTTTCCACTTCATCGGACAGTCTCTAATATCGTGGTTTAGTAAAAAGCAAAATTGTGTTTCACTATCGATGTGCGAAGCGGAATCAATATATGTTGCTTTGGCATGTTGTAAGTGATTTACATGCAACAAACTCTTCGTGACTATAGGATATAAATTAATAAATCTCCAATTTACCATGATAATACAATTGCTATTATCCTATCAAAAAACCCAATAAACCACTCTCATAAAAAAATTATTACTGATATTTGTCAACATCTCCTACATGATAATATTAAAAAAGACATAATATCGCTTGATTTTACTTCTTTCGAAAATCAAATCGCAAATATTTTCACCGAACCACTGATTGAAATTCATTTATTAACCTAAAATATGAACTTGGTTTTGTATTGCTACATGAGTTACTGTTAATTTTTTGACATATTAAAATTTTTATTACCACTTCTACAAGTATCACAACCGTTAAAAGTTGGTATGGACATTAACTCAAATATAAGATATCCATTAAAAATATTAGAAAACATAAAATTAGGAAACTAAAATTTTTTCCTACGAAATAGAACATATTCTCAACCTATAATTTATAGATCAAATTTAACAAATTCATACTGTACATAATTGATTGTTTCTTCTTAACCAAACTCATATAACATATCATAAATAAAATTTCAAATGAATTTCGGCTATGATTCAACTTACCCCAAAATCGATTATATTTGACCATTTTCTAAAAGCAATCATTCAATTCCAAACAAAACAATTCCATCATCAAATAATCAACTTCAGTTAATATCACTCACCTTCATATTGCACTGGGTACTCTCCAAAGGGTAAGAAAATCAAACGGTTAATCAACCTTGAATCATCATCTTCCAACATCAAAATTGATGAGATTTTCACAATCAACAAGAAAAGATGGGAGTATAGAAGAAGATGTATTGCAAGTAAAAAAGAAAAGGAGCACATCTAAACTTTCAAGAAAGATGTGTTCTGGCTATTTGCAAACATTCTCCAATAAAAATTAGCATATGAAAAAATTCTCCTCGACTAATGGAAACATCGGTAAATAAATACAATTCACCTTCAATAAATTCATAGGAACAAGGACCATCAAACAAGGATTGGAATCACAATCCCATTCATATGAACATATGGTCTCTACTCAAACCTTTGAATGAGCACAGAAAGATTGAACCTAGATCATAGGAACGCTTTCCTACCAAGAATCCAAGACAAATGAAGAAAAATAAAGAAACCCTTTATCGATCTTTAAATCTTTATATATATATATATATTATTTCTTGTAATAATATAACGATAATTTACTAAATCAATGAATTTATTTACACACTATTAGTAAGAGTAAAATATAGAAAAAGAAAAATTAAATTTATGCACTTAAATGAGCGTATCAGATAATTGCAGCATGCCAGATGCATGGATAAAGGTTCTAGACATCTGGAATGCTGTGGATACTAAAATTTTATATTACTTCATCAAAAGACATCCGGATCTAAACTATCTTACATCCGAAAATAGTTCAAATTGTTCCATTGCTCTCTATTTTGAAACTTGCCTCTAAAAGACTTCTGATTATTTTAGTCCAAATGTTTGGAAGGCTGTTCAAATTCAAAAAAAAAATTAAACCTATTTTTTCACCTACCCCTTCATAAACTACACCATCTATTCATTTTAAACTACAATCTCTTCATGTTATTTTTACGTTTTAACTCTTTTTCAAACCCTGCTTTTCTAAATCAAAATTCCCAATCTCAACTTCTAAAACAAAAATGCCTCCTAAAACAACAAAATGAAAGAACTATAATGTTGGATTTTCATATGATCCTTCCCCTAATACATCTCTAGCTGAAGATCAACTAAAAGCTTGGCTATATCATTAACACAGAGCTATGGCAAGATTCAAGCTTCTATCACAATTGAAAGCTTTCCATGGTATTTTTTGTGATCTCTATAGATATCCTCAACATAATATATTAACTTTTACAGATCAACCTAAATAACTAGCTTGATAGATTATAGAGATAATCAAGTTTAAATTTGTGACCTTAGTGTCCTTTTCTTCTTAACCAACATAAATAATCCGGCTATTAGATTACATGGAGATAAAGGTGTTCTTTGGAATGGTATTTTTGGAACTGTTCTCAGAATTAAAGTTAGTGACATAGCGCGAATTCTTAAATGTTGTGATGATGGCATTAATTTTGATGATGTAGTGTTTGTAAAAACTAATTATCCAATTTCACATCAGTTATGGGAAGACGATAAAATCGAATTCAAATCCATCAACCTTCACCATAGACCTAGGATGCTCCTCCGAATGTTGATAAAAACTATATTTCCAAGACAAGGTAGCCATGGAGTTATCTATGATAATGAATTTAAAGCATTATGTGTTATTTTTGGTGACATCAAAATAAATTGGGCATATTTATTTATGATGAGCTGCAGACATATTTCAATATTAAGAGATAAACCCCGATCTATGCTCCATACATCACTATAATTGTAACAACCCGCATATTTATCGAGTTTGTATTTACATATTTTATTTAAATATTAACTCGTTAATCGGATTTTGGTCCGAAAAGCTACTTTTTGCAAACGGTCAAATTAGGACTCGAGACCACTTCCATTGAGTTCGAAATGTCGTTTACAACTTTTTAAGTATAAACATCGATAGGTTTGGAGTTAGTGAAATTTCACTAACTTTTCCCGCTTTGGACTTTGGGTTAGTTTAGCCTATTAAGCCCAAGTTCCAACCCTCTTCTCCTCACTCTTCATAAATTTCCTAACTAATCAAGCTTTGGCATTAATGGTGGAGGGAATGGGAAATTAAAACTCCAAGCACAAATTCAATTGCAAATCCAACATTCAACTCCAAATTCAAGTAGAAGATATTGGATTCAAGCTTTGGATTGCTTCTCCTTGCTTTCAAGCTTCATCTTCATAAACTTTAGTGCAAAGGTGAGATTTTTATCTCATAATTCTAGTCTATAACTATCTTGGGTTGTTAGGAATGATTCCCTATCACTTTAGCATGCATATTTGCTTTTGGTTTGGATTGGATTGGCGAAAAAACTCCGATTTTTGGCGTTTTGGCGAAATTTCTGCATTTAGGTCGTTCTGGCCATTTTAGGTCGTTCGGAGTTAGGTCGTGTGGATCATAGGTCGTAGGTCGCATACGAGATAGCTCCTAGATCGTTCTGGCCACTTTTCGTGTGTTCGGAGTTAGGTCGTTCACGACCTAGTACTTAGGTCGCTCGTGAGTTGGTGGCGTAGGTCGTAGGTCGTTTAACTCTTAGGTCGTTAGGCCTTGTGTGTGGAGTTAGATCGCCTGCTTTCCTTAGGTCGTAAGTCGCGTGTGCTTTAGGTCGCGCACTTTCTTAGGTCGCGAACCCTTTTAGGTCGTTGACCACGCTAGGTCGCTTGGCCCCTTCACTGCTTAGGTCGTTAAACCCTCCCTCTTTTGGGTCGCTCCCCTTTGTTTCTTAGGTCGTTATGGCCTTAGGTCGTGACATTTATAGGTCGCGGCAAAGTTAGGTCGCTCGACCCATGTTGCCGTTAGGTCGCTCGATCCTTGTTGCCGATAGGTCGCGTGCTTTCTTAGGTCGCGTACCTTTGGGTCGCGTGTCCCCTCTACCCCAGTTAGGTCGTATGACTCAGCATCGTTAGGTCGTTCGACCTATCTTGCACTCTTAAGTCGTTGCTTCCTTTCTCCTTAGGTCGCTCGACCTCCTTACCCACTAGGTCGCGCACTTAGTTAGGTCGCTCAGCTATTGTGTTAGGTAGCGTGAACCCTTAGGTCGTTAGACCTCATTTTGCTTTAGGTCGTAGGCCTCTTGCCTTCACTTAGGTCGTACCGTTTTGTCGGGGCGCTGCCCTGCACCCCGCCGGGGGCGCTGCCCCCTGGACCCCCGCGACCTGACCGGGCAGGTCGAACCCCGTAAGCGGTGGCGTTGCCCCCGCACCCCCACCTTGGGGGGTTACCACCCCCCCTGGACCCCCCCTCCGTAGGGGATCTTATATGAAAAACATTGAGCTGATTTCCTTGGATTTTATTCGCATCTCCGTATGCGATCTTTGTGACTGATTGTTTCTACACTTGCTTATGTGTTTTGTCACTTTATAATATAAAGGTTTCAATACTAGTAGTAAATATCAAAACTCTTTTAACAAACAATTTCAACTCTATTTTTAATAACAAAGCTCTTTTCTTAAACCGTTTTCCAATCTATTAGTATATACAAGCCTTTACCTCACTCGGATGAGAAATCTAATTAAACGACTTAGTAAAACAAGTGGTATGAAACGCTTGCGTTCACTTCGTCGGTTAATTCTTGGACTTGTTCGATTGAACCTCTTGTGACAATTTTATTAGTGAAGATTTACAGTTTGTTCGTAAATATTTAAGTTAAGCAAGTGGTTATGGGACACGAAGCTAAACTTCTATATTTACTAGCTTAGTGTAATTGACACTTCTCGTTGATCTTGATGATCGCTTTATGAATTAGACTAGCAATTGCGCGATGTCTCTTTCATTGGAAGGTTAGACTAGACACCACTTGTGTGATTCCATTCACACATACCTTTCTGCTTTTTGGTTAGTCTTGACCTCAATCTGTGTGATTCCATTCACACATGTGGGGTAGCTCCCCATGGTCTTCGGACCGTCATGTGATAGGCCTCTTTACCTTTTTATGATTTCTGGATTTCTCGTGTTGATTTCTGGAATTTATGTCATTGACTTGTTATGAGTACAAGTTTAGGGTATGATGCCCTCTTCGAATCTTTGAGAAGATTCTTGTGATATTGATTATCTCTTATTGATTGATCTTCTGTTGATCATTATTTACATACTTATAGTGGTATGTCGTTATGGATATTTATGTTTATGCCATATCTTTTATGTTATATCATGTCATCTGATATTTATAGCTAGACTGATCCGTTTATTATTTTCTTAAATAATACTCGGGTCAGACCGAGATGTTACAGGTGCTTCTGCTTGACTTCTTCCCAGGGATTCATCACTCTGACTTTTGGCTAACTGTTTAGATTAGCAGTTTTTGTTGTATACACTTGAGATATAGACTCATAGTTGTATTCTTTTGTATAGCACGTGTTGCTATTCTTTTGTATTATCGTGGATCTTACTGACCACTACTCTGATGTACACTTTCACGTGTTAGTTATATATTCATATCTTCTTCCGCCTTTGTGATATGGATATCTGTGACTGATTTGTGATATGATTATTTCTATGTTTGTTTCCGAAGATTATTTATAGCCACCGTGTGATAAGCAATTACATGGATGGTCGCTCCTCAACAGCCTTATTCTCCGTGCTAGTTGACAGCACCACTCCGGAGTGTTCTTGGCTAGCGTGGGTATAGAGGTGGGGCGTCACAATAATGCTAAATGCCTACAACATCCAAGTTCATGGAACTGACCGTAGCACAATTCAACTTGCCAGAAATAGTTTCTTTAGCTTAATGGACCTCCCGAAAATTGCTCCTAATATCCCTCTTTGGAGTTATACAATCAACAACGAAAAGGAAAAAATCCATTGATCGAAGAAAATAGCGAAAAGCATGATATAGAAGATGTTGTTGAAGAAGTACATTTAGAACCGTAAGAAGAAAGTGACAATAAATCCATGAAAATTATCAAGGATGGTTACAAGTCCTACTCAAAAAGAGATAAGCTTCAATTGGATATCACTCTCTCCAAAAATCAAAAGAAACTTAAGCGACAAATTTTCAAAGGATTTTTCCAATTCAACTCCCATCTTGACCATATTGAAACAAGTGTCAATCGACTTGAAAATAAGATCAGAGATGTTAAAACAATTCTCAAAATGATGCGGTAGAATTTGAGTTGATGATCACAACTACCATCACTTACTTGGGATGATTGGTATGGTAAAATTTTAAAATTACTATTTTTCTTTCCTTTTACACTTTACACACATATTTCTCATACTCAAACGTTCATTATTGTAGTCAGCTTTCACGGAAACCAAGCTTTCATTTTGTGGATGGATTCCATGCTACTTTTTGGACATCATGCATTGTAGAGTTGTTTTTTGATTCTCATATGTTTATGTAAAAATTATTTTAGGTTTATGTTGTCGTTGTATAAGTTCTATGTTTAAACTTACGTTAAGAGTTAATATTACTATTTATGTTCGTGATAAACTTTGTTATTTTTGTATCTAATGTGATGGATTTGTACTACTTCTAAGTATGCCTTTTCTACCATATTCTTGTTACAATATCTCGTATATGAACGTATCATCATTTCATATGCTATACTGCTTTAATTATCAACAAAGGGGGGATATCATTCCTTTTTGTTAATGGCAAAGGGGGAGAAAATTCGAGCATATTGATAGGAGGAGTAATATTCACTTTGCATTCTTTTTATTTGAAATATATAGTTGTCATTGTATAAATGGGGAAGAATGTTAGATCTTGCCTTTTGTAGTTTCAATCGGAAAAATATAAGGAGATGAGACGATCAACATCAAAATCGGGTTGAAATTGAAGAAACCAAATAAGTTTTATATCTTATTTTTTGTCAGTCTGGATTTTATATACATTCCCAATTTAATGGTTACACACACACAAATATATTTTGGAAATTAACATTACAATGTAACTATTTTATAATACACGTTTTTCAAAGAAAAATTCAAAATATCATTTTATACAGAAAATATTGTATTATAAACATAAATGAACAAAATAGCCCAATATAAACATTCAAAAATTTTACCCTAGACGTCTGTTTATGTTTCATCTAAAATGTAGTATAAATAGAACGAAATAGTTCATTCCCAAATATCTACAATTTTTATCATAGATGCCTGTCTAACTTCAATTAAAAATAACATTTCAGTTGAACTCCAATCGTATGAACTTTTCATACAAGACATCTAAATTGAATCTAGACGATGGTATGAAAACTCCAGACGTTCGAGTAACTTATTTTTGTTCCTTTACTTACTAGAATTTTTTTTATTCATCCAGACATTTAGGAACTTTGACTCAGACTTCTGGACCTCATGAACAGAAACAACTCTTAACTGAAATTCAAAATTTGAAGAGTCATTTTCGATTACAAGAATTGCAATTATTTAAATGATTGCAACTACTAATTTAGAACCTTCAAAACAATAAATAGAGTTGATATTTCACTTTATAATCCACTAATATATTTTCTATCCTTTTGATATATTTATTTATGCATTACAAATTCTCTCAACTACTTACTTCCTACAATTACATGTTCAAATCATCGCCTTAAGAAGATTATAGGAAGGGTGTACCCAAATAGACTTATCCATGTTATCTAGAACATAATCAGACAAGAAATTTATTACCATTTGTGGTTGAAATCCTATTAAAGTTATTATAGGCACAAAGTCCTATTCGACAGCTCAGGTTGTTTATAATACCTATTAAAGTGAGGATGTTTGTTTGTTAATTCTAGAAGGAGTCTAGGACTGGACGTAGAATGAGAAGTTCGAACCATTATAGAAATCTTTGATGCACCATTACTTATCACAATTTTTGTACTACAAGTTTATATAAGTTTTATTTAGTAGTTATAATATCCATATAGAACTTCATCTATAGCCACTGCCTCCCAACAATCTAAAGCATCTTCATACAACAACTGAGAGGCTAGCCTCCTCTTGTGTGCATCATCTAATCCTAAGTCCTTGAAATTGTGCTTGCTTACTTTTACCCAATTTAATACTTTCACTGCCAACTCTCTCCTAGTAAACATCTTAAACTCATTGTTCCTACAGTCAAGGTTAACTTAGAGAAGTCCACTCTAACCGCTGGTCTCGGCTCCACTATTTTGGCATGTTTTCTCTCACCATCCGTGCCATAAACTATTGAAATAACGCATTCACATCAATTCCTCTAACAGGTGGGACTACCTCACCGACTACTGTTGAGGCACTTCCCCGCAATTACTTTCGACCATCTGAGTACTATCATTCTCTCTTATGGTATTTGTTCCTCCTATGGTGACTCTTTCACTTCTCAAGTCCATTTTCTTCTAAGAAGGTCTTTACCAAAAATGAAAGAAAGAATGTCAGTTGGTAATAGAAAATCTTTACTAAACTCATCTATATCAATATATAGCAAAATTCAAATTCATTGTAAAGTAGTATCTACTCTCTCCAAGCTTTTTATTTTTTGCTATCTATTCTAATTTAAATCATTAATTAACTTTGTTTTACATAAGTGTCCTAAAACCTAAGCTCCGATACCAACTCTAACAACCCTCATTCCGAAACCCTAAGATTGTACTCAATTATGCTGCATTTAGCTAGGTAGTATCCTTCGACGATAGAGATGAGATAGGTTTTTAAAACAATCTTACGTAAACATAGTAGATATAATTAAAGTAAAACACAACATTGCAGATTAATCTTACAATTCAAATCCAAAAATCACACCAATGTAGAGGCCAATATAATACAATGTAGTCAACAGTGTCGTTCTGTAATGACCAGAATTTGACCACTTTGAAATATACTATTTAAAATGATTTTAAATATAAAATAGGTAAGGTTATATGATTCAAATAATATTAGATAGGATTTGGAAAGAGAAGTATAAACAAAAATAGTAACATTTGCCTATATCGACAAAAGTGACAAAATGCTGGTTTAAGAAAAGTAGGTTTCAATGGTTAAATAAATTATTTCAATTGATTTATGAGTGTTTGTATTTTTAAATAATATTATACAAAATTATTTTTAAATTTGGTTTACTTAAATAAATAGTTTAAATAAATGTCAAATGTGACCGTAATACGTTTTGTCGAAATTCAACGTTTTGTTCAAAATAAGTTGTCGCAACACTATTGCACCTTTGTTAACTAATTTTAACATATATATTACATATTTTAACAACTAAACATGTTTAGTTTTACTAATTATGATTAGGAGACTTCCACAACACCATTAAGAAAAGTAAGTAAGTTTAAGAAAAGTCAATTGGAAACATCAAACCCAAATCACATCAAAATCTAACAAAATAATTACTTTTCTTTACTTAACCTTTAAGTGAATAAGACATAAAGTAAGAAGTGAAAGGATGATGTTAAGGATTGAAAAATATAACTTATTTTATTTTGAAGTTTGGGTGTTTTGGTAATTTGATAAGAGGTTAAATATGTAAAATTCCATTTCTTACTTTTTCTATAAATACCCACCTACTTCTCTCATTTCATTCACACTTCTTCTTCTTTTTTCTCAAGCTTCTTCGACTTCTTCCTCTCCTCTTTAATGGATTCCATGCCATATAAAAAAATTATAAAGAAATAATGTCAAAATATTTACAAAATATTCAAATAAAATTGATATCTATTCTCCTTAAAATCAAACTCTTCTTTTTTCATATTTTATCTCTTCTTCTCACGGCTATAACTTTCTCAAAACTAATCCAAATCGAAAAAAGTTTCAAACGAAACAACCATAGTTTACATCATTTCTTTAAAATATAAGAGTTACTATGGCAAAATTTAGATTCTTTCAAAGTCATTTTCAGCCTAGATTTTATGGCCGAAAATAGCTCCATTTCTTATTATCAAAAATTCTATAAAAATGAACTAAATAAAGAAATATATCTTTTAAGATCATACAAAATTTCAGCAGCAACAACTTTTATGTTGAGCACTTCTTCAAATTCTAAGCTTAGCTATGTCAAAATTCCAATTCTTTGTAGTGCATTTTTGGGCTTCATTTTTTGTCAATCCGAGGATACCCTTTCTTCTTTCGATCATCACGTCCTCATAACTAGTCGAAATTTGGTGTTTCTTTTTTTCAAATTCAAGAGAAAAGAAATTCAATAACTTTTTAGTGAACCATGTTTTCAAATTTTGTGAGTAAGAGGGTCAAAAACTAGAGAGAAAATGACCTATTTTTTGGGTCTAATTTTGAGAATTCAAGATCAAAGCTCCACCACGTTTTCTCTATACTTTCTGCCAACCTCCATCTCAAGCCTTAACCAAGCACTAGGAAGGAGAAAATTGTGTTTATTTTGATTTGGTTTCCAGGCATGTTAGGAAGTATGAGTTAGATCTTAATTTCCTTGCCTTAAAGTTTGACGGAATGGAATCTAAACTGAATTATTTCTTCCTTTAGTTAATTAGAATCATTGTTAAGTTGAACTTCAAGTGTTAAGGTTGTTTGAAAACCCTTGTTGATTGCTTCTTTACTTTGTTTGCTAAAAGATGGTTTTATTTCCTTTTTTGACCATTTGGATGGTTAATTAATTATTTTGAAATTTAGAAATTAAATACTTAATGGGGTATGCGGAAACGACTAGTACACGTATTTCGTTTGTGAGATTCAAGGAGACTTGGACGAGGGACGAAACATGTAAAAGGGAAACACGGATGCTCCAAAATAAATATTAAATAGTTCTAACTCAAGATAAAATAAAATATGTTATAAATATTTGATAGAATGAAGCGTTGATTTATCATTTATTATTGTGTTTATTTTGTTAATTAATTGTTTGGTTGTTTGGATTGTGTTTGACCAGTTTATGTGCACTGATTATTATTTATTGATTGTTGACTTTGCTCAACCAATTTATGAGAAATAAATTATCCATACGCATGGGTTGGGTAGAAAATAATTGTAGGACAACACCTTGTGATTTATTACACGATTTGATAATAAGGTGTTTAAGAGTAATATTTGGAACACTTCGATTTAATGAATTTTTTTGAAAATTGGTTTTCAAATGGAAATGTTATGAAATGTTTTCCCTTTAAAAGAACTTGAAATGTTTGGTATTTAATATTTTGAAGTTATATTATATAAGTGATTTATATAAGAATGGTTTTATAAAAATGTTTTATAAAATGGAAAGAATTTCGAGGGCTAAACCCGATGGTTTTAAGATGATTTATGAACGAATTTGGGAAATGAAAATTATTATAGAATTGAAAGTACTTGTGAATATTAGTATGAAACGATTTATCATTTCGGGATATAAAATGATTTGTTATGTCATTGATGATTCGGGTAACTCGTAACTAAAAAGCGGGCACATGTTTTTGGTGTAGTCCGCTCTTGGAATAGAGGGATGTACTTATTTATTGATTGAATGAAGACTGGGACCCAGTTGCCTTATTATTGGAAGGAACCTCCCAATCTGGTTGCATATGGTTTGATATGATTTTATTACAGTGTTTGTGATTTCCAAATAGACTTTTCAAAAGTAATTTGATTTCAGATCTCGAGGTAAAGTATAATTTGAATATAAAAGATATATATATATATTTCAAAAGTTTTGAAATAAGAATTCGAGAATAAAGTCCGAAGGGATAATTTCCTTAAAGGCAATTAGATTTGAAAATCTAAAACTAAAGATTAAGCCTAAGTGAGTAGTTTTTGGAAATTGCATATTGTTTGTTGCATCGTAGGCTCCATGAACCCTATTTACTGTAGGAGAACTACGTTGACTTGATCCTATATCTAATTGGGTACCCAATTAGATAGGAGCACGTAGGCAGTCACAAGTGGTATTGATGTTTCCCTTAAAATAATATAACCCTTCCATGTTTATCTGTTATTGGTTGTTGTTTATCTTGTATTACTGTATCTTTCCTGCTTACTATTTTATTCCACATTTACATTGTTATTGAGTTTGCAGGTAAGGATAGTATTGTCTCTCTCATTGAAGTTGTGCAGCGGCAGATTTATTTGTATTGGTATTTGGTATGTATTAAAGCACACTTTGTAGGATTAATGAATAAATTAATTACTCTGATAAGTTGTATAATTAAATTGTACCCTATACATTTAGTCATGTTGAATATTTATCATATATGGTGTATTAAGTTGGTAATTTTCATTAGTAGTTTTAGAACGGATGGATTATTCGGCAGTTTTAACTGGTCCAAAAATTCGGATCGTCACACGTGGTATTGGAGCTTAGGTTATGTGCCTAAGTAAAATTTATCCAGGTTAGTAAATCAATCTAGGAATTTTATAAATGAAGCTACCTTAATTTGATAAATAAAATGGATGGGATAAGGCACTGTGTCTCCGACCGGGGATATGGGCGATGTTACTATTTTTGGTGTGCTTAACTTTTGTTAATTGTTGTTTTTTCGTCATATTTTTTCTTCCTTACAATTTCGAGGATGACATATTTTAAGTAGGGGAGAATGTAACGACTAAAATTTGACCATTTTAAATATACTAAGTGATTTTTAATAGAAAATAGGTAAGGTTATATGATTTAAACAATATTAGATAGGATTTGGAAAGAGAAGTATACACGAAAATAGTAACATTTGCCTATATCGACAAAAGTGACAAAATGCTGATTTCAGAAAAGTAAGTTTCAACGGTTATGCAATGACCCACTATTTCGGACCATTCAAATCGACAATATCCACATATGTCAGAATTGAATAATTCAAAATAACAGATTGTAATAAAATTTGGAGCAGATAAAATCATTCACGGAATCACTGACATAGAAATATCAGAATACTTGCAGTGGAAATAAAATACCATAATAGTTCATGAAGCTACTATGTACATACTCTCAAAACATATACAAAATCTCATAGTAAAATAGATACAATAGAAGTCAGGATACATAAACAATAATACAGAGACAGATACCGAATAGGACTAACTAGAAGAATTAGACGAATAGATAGACAGATAAGTTCCAGCAAAAGTCTACCTCTAGAAGGTGAATCCAAAGCTGTGATTCTCAGGTTGACCCGAGCGTAAAGTAAAACACAAACACTCGAGTCAGGACATACGTACTTATACAATGTAAACTAACTCAAGTGAACTGTAATAGCAATGCACAATAACTTAAAGGTTGCTTGGGATCGCCCATCCTTTAAGGATCAGTCAAATCATCAATTAAGTAGTAATAAACATTATCCTAGAAATATCCATATTAAAGTAAAAAAATGCAAATAACTGTGTTATTGTGACTAAGGTAGCGTAGAGCTACAGTAACCGCTCACCTCTAGCCCCACTCTTAATATCAAAGGTGTGCATCAAATAATCACAAGAAAATCACATGACACACAAAACAGTGTACTCGTGGTTATAAATTTTGGAATGATTTATGATTCCGAATTAAAATCATTCATTTAAACCATTAAAAGTGAAGTCATTATTCCTTCAAATCAAATATTCAATTCCTAAAAATTTAGCCTTTTCTGAGTTCATTTATTCAGTGAAACACTTCAAATATTGAAATTTCAGCTTTTCGCGGCACTTAGAAAATGCTATGGTAAGTTACAATTGAAAACAATTCAATTCAGTAAAGACAACATTTAAAAACTGCTGTAATAGTTCGGTTTTAGTTTATTTTCAGAAATGATAGCATTTCTGAAGTGCTACTAAATAAATTTTCAGATTTATAATAAAATTTCAAAAACAATTAAACTTCAATTTTTAACCATTTTAACTTTTAAAAAATTCATATTTTTCCACTTCAAAAATGTTCATTTGAATACCCTTTATCTTATGATTTTTATAAAGGAAAATTTTATACATTAATTCAAAAATGTCAATGTTTCACTTATTAAGGTCAACATACAATTTTCCCAACTTTCATTTACTTTACACATTAATTTAATTTACCATTTCATAAATTAAATTAAATTTCCATTTTATTTCCTTAACTTGACTTTTATTTTTAAACCAAACATCACATTTCCAAGTCAAGTTATATTTCAAATTACACTTTTAACCATCCATTTATTTAACATTTTAAACTAATTACATAAATTCAAAATACATTGTAAGTTGCTTAACCTTATTTTACAAATAACTTGATATTTTCTTTTACTTTATATTTATCCAATTCGTACAACAATTATATTAATTACCAAGTTAAGCTTATAATTCCATTTTTTTCTTAAATTCCCATTATTAAGTTAAATCAAACTTTCACACTACAACTCAAACCATATATTAACTTAAACCATTTAAGCTTTTAGAATATCACTGCTTAACCATTTTAAATCCAATATAAGTCAAATTTCATATTTTTTTTCTTTCATTTACAATACATGGAATTTATAAGAAATCATATTTTGAAATCAACCACGGGTCCGAATAATATTTCACACTTAATTCAAGTGATACAGAAATTATCATTTAAATCTGTTTGTGCCAAAATTGGTCACAAACCCCAAGTATCGTGAAAGCACTGGTGTATGAATATAAATCAGCGATATTCAAACACAAATCACAGATCTAAGCAAGCAACAAGTAGCAGTTAAAAAATAATGAGCAAGAACACACAATTTATAGTGGTTCGGCTATCTCCGGCCTACGTCCACTTCAAAGTATTTTCTTTTATTGATGTTCTTCGCTGATTACAGTTGATTACAGCGGATTACAATGGATTATAGCTCTAAAATTTGAGTACAACGGTAGTAGTGAAGTGCAAAGTAGAGTCTGGTAGAGTCTGGGCGCTTCAGAATCTAGATCCCCTTTTCTGAATGACCTAGGGCTCTATTTATAGGTGTAGGAGGCTGATATTTCGTCTAAATTTAGGGAGACCACTTCTGGCATGTGAGGGGGCCCACATGCCGGCCTCAGGAAATTTGGGCCCACTTTGGGATCGATTCGAGCTCCATTCGAATCGATCAAGAAATCATCCAATCGGGATGAAATTTGGTGTGGACATTCTTCAACATGTAAGTAAGCTCCTATGAGAATTTCATAGCATTTGGACTTGTGGATCTCAAGTTATGATCGATTCGAAATCGCGTTCTTTGTCTGTTCACCCTGTTCGAATCGATCAATTCGAATCGATCGCTTCGATTCGATGGTGGCATGTGCTAGCAGGTTGACGTGGCATGCGTCCTTCGTGTCGATCCACTTTTCACTCCGGTTTGACTGGGTCGACTCCATGATTTTCGCCACATTGACTTAGTGGATTCGAGGGCTTTCAGGGATTCGAACAGAGGCTCGTTCGTATCGATCGTGGTGAGCTCTGGCCGATCGATACGAAGCTGTTGTAGTAGGATGGATGAAAACTTATATGCTCTGATAGAGGCAAACTAGAGCGACTTCATGGACTCGAAGGACTTCAACTTGACGGATACGAACCAGGTAGACGCGAGGCTAATTCCTTTCTGATCGATGCGAGCGCAATGGATATGAAGTCTAGCAATATTTATGGATTCGAATGCATCTTCTGCCGATGGATACGAAGTAGATCAGTGCGAGCTGTGGTCCTGATGGATACGAACCTGATGGATTCGAATAGAGCGAGGCAATGTCATGCAGATGGATACGAATGCTATCGATTCGAACACGGATCGATACGAACGCTGATGGATACGAATAGCGTATTCTCTCTAACTTGTATCGATCATATTTCATTCATATGAACTCCGATTGACCTGAAATTTGAAGCACTTGCTTCTGCAGCTTTGCTTGTCATGTCTTGTCAATTGTGGCCCGATCCGGACTCGCACAAAATTCATTGATATCCATGGTTATCCTGCAATGCATAGTTGATATTCAAGAATAATAATCATCGATTCTTAGTAAGTATTGGATATCTCAATTTTGCCAAAAGTTGGGATAAAAAAATCCTTAATCAGTAAAATTTCTAGGTTTTGATTATTTCAAATCCGAAATCCCAAGACAAATACAAATAAATAAAAATCACCCAGGCCTATCATTTCAACCCTTAATGATTTTTCCCTATTCTAAAGTCCGTTCGAATATGTATCATTTCAACCCATAGTGATTTCTATACTAACAGGGAACTTGCAGTGATAACCAAAATAAACTGAACAGTAACAACATATAGCAGTATCAGATGATATG
The DNA here is from genome assembly GCA_030765085.1 of Allium cepa. Taxonomy (NCBI): domain Eukaryota; kingdom Viridiplantae; phylum Streptophyta; class Magnoliopsida; order Asparagales; family Amaryllidaceae; genus Allium; species Allium cepa. The sequence goes on along the minus strand of CM060940.1, from coordinate 695,298,221 downwards.
ACAGATAAATAACATGATTAACATTATATAATTTATAACACAGGCAGGTATAACATGATAATAAAATCTACAGATTCGCATGGTGTCAATTTACTAATTATATAAGTATAGATGTCATGTGTGAATTACTCACCTTTTATGCTGTAGTTAGCAAATCAAAACACACAAACGAATACCAGAAAGCACGATACGACTTTTGATTCGAGTGGAGAGAGAGAGAGAGAGAGCCAAGAACTTAATCTTGCATTCAACAACAAAAAAAAGCCATATATAAATATAGATACGATACCAAAGATAAATTGAAACAAGGCGGAAATTAGAAGCAACAAAGAGCATCACCTAGCTTTTAATCAATTTTTCTTGACACTAACACATCATGTGCTCGGCCATATATGCCTTAGGCTCGGCTTTGGCATGTTTTCAGGTGGGAAATGGATCAGGTTTGGGACATATAGGCACGACCAGGTCAAAAATGTAAAGGGTTTGGAGTTACAAAAGGAAGAATCCAAAGAGGCTAGGCTTGAATGGAGTTTTGGTGCAACCATGGTCATGGCCTATGTTCCTATGGGCTCGGCTAGGGGCTGCTACAGGTCTGGACAGTGGGTAGTGTGATGGCTAGGGGTGTGTACTTGTTGGTGGAGGTGGCTAGAGGTGGTGGCCGTAGCAAAGAAATGAAGGTGATGGTGAAAACTAGGCTAGGTTAGGAAATTTTGGAGAGGTCTTCAATATTTTGTGGAGTTTGCATCATGGGATGGTCACGGCTTGGGCAAGACAAGTGGAGAGGAGGGTGATGTGGCCATGGGTGGTGGGGGTGCTGGTCGTGGAGATGGTGGAGGGGCTATGGCCGAGCATAAGCATGAAGAAGCAAGGCAATTTTCAATGGAAAATTAATAAAAAGAAGAGGAAAAGAGTGGAAAAGTTTAAAGAAGCCATTACCTTCTTCCTTTCAGATCTGAAATCTTGCGTGAAAAGTGAGATAACAAGAGATGTTTTCACGTGAATTTTATAAAGAAAAAGTCACGGCTATCAAGGAGAAGTTATGGTAGAAAATTAAGGGATGGAAAGATAAAAAATAATAAATCAAAACGCAACGCATGCCTTTAATTAAAAATAGGTAATGTATCTAAATTTATTTGTTTCCCATATATTTAATAAAATATATGCCAAAGAAATAATTCAATAAATACATACCATTTATATAAACACTATATAAATAAATAAGAAAACAGTTATAGAAACGTATAAATTAATTGCTATTTACATCTTTGTATGTTACTTAATTTACAAAGTACATATCCAAATTAAATGAAACAAAACGGACAAATGTTGTAAATATATACATAACATGTAATGTTACATATATTTACACAATTATAACATGATATATCAACCAAAAATATTACTTATATTAATTAAAATAAACATTTAAAGGTATGCCTTTTAAAACAATAACGTGTATATGTATTTGAAATTTTTTCCAAGAAATAAATAGGAATCTAAATACTTATCCATTTAATTACTAAATGAAAGTATAAATAAGAAAAATAAGGTAGAGATAGATATTATGAAGAATAAATAAATAGTTTTGGGAAAAGTAGGAAATAAATAAAGAAAATACTTTATTTAATGGAACTAGAATTGAAAATTGAAAACAATATACAATCAACATTTGAAAATTGTAACTATACTTAATAATGTTTTAAAATTAAAATATATGCATAACATATCATGTTACACAAATTAGAACATGATTTTACAAATGAAGATATAATTTATATAAATTTAAAATAAACAAATTTGTTAAATAAAACCATTTACACATAATATTGTGAAAAGCATAACTTTCACAATATTAATCCGATTTCAACGAAATGAAAAGCGTTATTTTTAAAATTAAATCTATTTTTATAATAAAGGACAAAATTCAAGTATTTAAATTTTAAATTTAAAAGTCAAAGTTTGACCATTTAGACCAAAATCCACTTTTTTGGAAATATTCCATTTATTCAGGTTTGGAATTATAATTCACACAAAAATCAAAATTTATATTTTAAATAACAAAATTTATCCATTTTAAATAAATAAAATAAAGTTTTTAAATTAGGAATTTTGGTTAAAATAATTAAAATATAAAATTAAAATGATCACAAAATACAGGGTTGTTACACTCTCCCCACTCAAATATTTTCGTCCTCGAAAAGGAACGAGGTATGGAAAACATAGAAAAAAATAGAATGAAATAGGATTAAGACAAGAAGACAAGAAGATTAAAATTATACCTGATAACTGTTGTTATAGGTAAGTTTAACAAGATGGAAAATAGGAATAGCTAGAAGGGAAAATAGGTTGGAAGACAAGGATGAACCATTATTAAATAAGTTATATAAATTTCAATTGTTTGGAAGGGTAAAATAAATGATCAAAATATCCTTTATATAATACTTTATCAAAATACTTTTATAACTCGATGTCTTAAAAGTTTATCCTCGTTCCCGTAGACTCTGGCAGTGCGTTGATCAGGCGCAAAGCCAGAATTCTCCACGTACTTAGTTGACTTGTTTCAACAACCAGTGAAAATACTGGAAAAACTTTTAAAAACAGATATGGAAAGTACAATCCTAACAAAACAACCAAACCAAAATTTTTATCTAACCATGGTTCGCAAATACACAATGGTTACGCCTGAATCTCCCAGAAAACAATTCTTATCAGTAAGCTTTCTCATCCTTGCGAGTTATGCCATGGTGACTACGCCTGCATCCCCCAGGAAACAATGATTACGCCTGCATCCCCTAGGAAACAATCCATACCCCTAGGCCTTCTCAGCCGTAACGGTCCAGGCTTTTCAACGCCCGAAAGTCGACATCAATACGTCCGCTGTATCATATGCCGCACAATCGAATGTCGGAAAACCGAACTGTTAGGGTTTAAGAAGAAGAAAATAGAAGAAGAAACAGAAACAACAACGGAATCTCACATTTCGAAACGGAATAAATATAATAGATAAATGAATATCTTTAAAACAAAGAATCATATCTGTTATTACATTACATCACATTACATTATCAGAGCGTTACCATAACAAACAGCGGAAGAGAATATAACATATACTAGTGATACACTTCGCCATCCAGCTTGCTCCTGATCTCCACAGCATCTCTTTTCTGACTTCGCTCTAGAATAACTGATAACCTGACTCTAGGCTGTCCGTGTGGAAATTGGTGGGCACCCAGAGTTTAGAGATGGAACAATAAACTCCAGGTCAGTCATGGGACTAGCGTGAGATCTTAAAAACAGTTATTTTCGCAAAGAAAATCAAGAAATCCGCTATGCTTTTGGAAAATGAAACTGCCATAAGGCCTCCTGCCACACACAATGCAAACGCATACTTGGAGGAGATTTCTCCTTATGACAGTCAAAAATGCTTGATACGCGAAAACCTTTGGATATTATTTCTAGTGCATAGTGCAGAAAACATTTCGAAAGTATAATATTAATCTTAGCCAGCATACAACATTTCGTCGCATGCTTACTATAGCTACCATGTTCAATAGCAGGTTACCGCCACATTCCATGGCAGGTTATACAACTAAAAGCCGTACAGGGTGCGTATTGTTTCTTTGGATTTCTAACAAATGGTCAGGCTAAGGAACTTCCTTACCGAAATGGGTACACCTCTGGAAGGACGCCCCCGAGAACCTAACCGGATCTCTGCCAACAAGGCTGACGTTACCTCACGCTTTAACCAAGCTATAACATATGTAACTAGCGCACAAGTATGCCATCCCCGGTCGTAACCGACCTTTATCCCGGGATTCACGAACAAATAGCAACAAAGCAATAAATTTGCAACAAACACATAGGTTAAACATCTGGGCTCCATACCATGATACCACCTCTTATCCAAAAGAAAATGGACCCTAGGGGAACAACCCCTAAAATCCTTGTCGCAACATTACTGTTTCGACCATTTTCGGGTTGTGAGGCTCGACAAATTCTCGTCCACAAAGCTACGTTTTTTCACAAAGCCATGCTTCAATCAACAAATGATCAGCGGCACTTCGTATGCCACATCACGAAATTGGAAATGTATCACTAGTAACCATCAACTACATAACCTCTGAGTTCGTACGTCTCAGAGAAGGGTGTTAAGCTAAGAGAATAAATTCTCCGCCACCAACAGAAATGTATTTGATAGAAACCGGCTTTACATCTCAAAATGTAATGTTAGATACACATCCATAAAAATCTGTTCCGGGTTCGAACAGAACCGAAGGCACTTCCAAAGAAGCCCTTGCACATCCGGATAATTCCTAATCACGTCCGGACTCCCCATCACAAAGGATGATCAAATCTCTATACCAGAGCAACTCGGTGCAGAGACATTCGACAAGTAATCCTTTCACTTTCGAAAATAACCGGTCTTCAACACCATCTTCAAATGCAATCCCATTTCGTCGTATCATTATTCGGAATGGGTTTTATGACACAAAGTCCTCTCCCGGCTAATCCGAATAACGAGCGCTTATTTTTAAAAATAAGTGTTACATTCAGATTTCAAACAAATCACAACAATTTCCACTTTGATATTTTAAACAAAAGATCCATAACAAAGATTCGATGTGATTTTCGAATATCCATTTGGAATCCGACCCTCAGTCGCATCGAAATTCAAATGTCGTTTGAAGGCCAATATTGATAGTTGGTTATTTAACTATCAATCAACATTCACAACAATCACTGGATTTCAAATAATTTTACCCTAGTTGTTTATTTTCAGTATATCTTTGCAAGATATATTTTCATAATTCAACCATTTGAAAACAAATTTCAAATCACGTTTCACTTTTCAACCATTTGAAAACAAATTTCAAATCAGTTTCCTTACGCGGAATATATTCCCTAATATTTATTCATTTCTACTGAAAATCTGCCGAGTTCAAATACTTTAAAATAATTCAAATCACTTATCCAAAATATACTTGGAAACCTTCAGAATAAAAATCATTTCTGAACACTTGTTTAAATATTAGCTATGAAAACTTTATACCAATATCTCATACAAAAATTCATGTCCAAACTAATTTTAAAATAAAATTAGTAGATAGAGTTTAAATATTTAAATAACCCCTTTCTAAATTAATTATCAATTAAATCTTTGAAATAATCACTTTCATAATTAATTAAATAAATATTCACTTTAAAGATTTAAAAACAACTCAAGAATTAATTTCTCTAAAGTATTCTTTTAAAATCAACTTTAAAACTTTTATTTTATACTTCAATGCTACTTTGAAAAATATACTCGGCTTTCTAGGGAAAATATGCTTTCCATTTCAAAATGGTCCACTTAAACCAATTAATAAACCCTTCTCGATTTATTTTTTTGATTTACGTTTCAAATCCGTAAATTCCATTCCACACTTTTAAAATTAACCCAATGTTTATTTTTAAAACAAAATTCCGTTTCCTTTATAAATTCCTAGATTTTCAAATATCAACTGATATACGTTTTTTAAATCGATTCCCAAGTATCCACTTTTAACACCAAATAAATTTTCAAATTGACTTCCAAATTTATTTCAAACACCAAATCAAATTTCTAATTGATTTCCTAAATCATTTCAAACACCAAATCAAATCCCAAATTGATTTCCAAATTTATTTCCAAACACTAAATCAAAATTTCAAATTGATTATCCAAACACTTAATTTCTTTTAAATTAAATTCCTTTATTTCTTTAAAACTATTTAAAATCCATATTTTAAATAAATTCTTCAACCATTGAATAATATTACCCGAAATACATTTATTAAGCCTTTTTCCATGTTTTGGAATTTTATTCAATAGGATTCAAAAATAAAACTTTATCCTTATGAAATTCCTTCTTTTAAATTTATCCAATTCTAAAAAATAAATTTTACTACAAATTTTTCAACTTGAATTTTAAAAATCCAATTCTTATTTATTTCTGGTATCCTACGATACCAAAAATATATTCGGCTAAATTATAACCTTCAACGATTTAAATCACAAAATAATCACACAAAGACTATAAATAAACCATCACACAACATATGAAACAAATTCAAATGTTTTGAGGAATCCAGTTGGATCCCTCCAACCTGTTTCCATGCAACCACAGACGTTAGCACAACAATTAAATAGCTATTCCACTTCGAGGTGGAATATCGCGGTATATGGGATTTATAAGATATCATCTGCTATTATGCAGCACATAGGGTCTATTCCAATACAATTGATAAAAATTTAGCATCCAAGCACACAATTAAAGATTTTTAAATTTAACTATCACAAACCAATCAACCAATAATTGAAATTTTCAATTAAAATTTGAGTTAGAAGATCTCACATTTGCTTTGCATGCAATCCATTTTCATTCCAGATTGTTTTCTTCATTATATTAGACCTTGTATAAACAATTATACAATTTCATTAATATTGGAATAAATAAAAAAAAATATTTCCTTTTGATAAATTCAATTAACCAATGATTTTATTTTAAAAATTAAAATTCGATTTTAAACAAATTTTCTTTTAAATAATTATCTTAGTAACAAAAATAATTAAACAAGTTGATTAAACAAGTTAATCTCGATAACATATTTTTTTTATAATTTAAACCAGTAAGTGAAAATATACATACACACACATATATATATTTCCTTTTTATTGTAATAAATAAATTTTTCTGTATAAGAACATTTTCATGTATATATATTAACAGCAGTGTGTTTTACTGTTTATTAAAATAGACATTTGAATATATATATTCATATTTTCTAACCTCCATATATATATTTACCCAAACTTGAATGTACATTTTTATTAAATTCTAAAAAGAAAACAGCTATACCTCGACGTCTGCTCGAGAATCACCACCCACGACAACCGTGACTACTCCAGGCAACACAGTCCCAAAGTCGCGATCTCACTCAACCAATCGTCGAGCATTGCCAGATGATGTCGTTGCTCCTCCATATCCCCAATTACCGAACCCACGTCACGCGACTTCGCATATCGCCAAGCTTAGGAAAATTGGTTGCTGCCCTGCCTACATGCGTTGCCTCCTCACCTCGCCGCTACGAACTCCTTCCCTGCCTTTGCTTCCATCGCGACACCATCACGTCTAAGCCCTATCGAGCCTCGCCTCGATTTCCAGACATGCGCCTACCTCAAGAATCGACGAACCTCCTCGTCGATCTCGAACCCTAGTTTTAATCGAGACCTTTCTGATTTCGGTTTTTGTTAACTGGAGAGGCTCGCGATTTTGCACATTTGAAGAGGGGAATGAAATCGTTCAACCGTTGATTTTTCAATTTGAACGAAAGAAAATTTCAATTTTTTAATTTTCCTTTTCATTTGTTTTATTTCTGTTGAACAAACGCGTGTAGAAAAACGTAACACGTGTTGTCAATCGAATGCCAGGTGTTGTAAAGAATAAAACGTGTAATTTATCTTTTGAAAACAATATTATATTAAATACACATATATATTATTTTCAAATTAAAATTAAAATTAAAATTGTTACAATTACGCAAGTTAAAATCTCCGTCTCTAATCGAGGCGTTCCGTCAGGCGTTTATAATGTTATACCCCTATTTCGAGCGCAATGGAAAAGGTCCGAGTCCAAATTCGATCGTATGGAGAAGATAGCTTTTTGGACAATTAAAAAATTGAATTTTTAATTTAAATTTCAGCGTGTTTGCTATTCGTACGGCTACGAAACAACTTTGAATGCTACAGAAATTGAAATCCGATATTAATACAATATTACAGATCCAATGGAACTGGTTTCATCGAATTTTGAGACTGTGCCTCGAAAGGCTATTTTTTAAATATCGATTTAAATGATATATATTCAAAACTGAATAAATCATTTCCAAATTCAATTCTGAAGCTTCCATCATCTTTAGTACTATCAATATAAATTTTCTAAGCCTTTAGAATATTTTTAATCAGCTTAAAATTGAAGGTACAATTTTTTTTTACCCAACTTCAATAAATTAAATTCAACAATTTAATTGCCAATTTCATAGTTATAGTTGAAATTCAAGCTAAAACATCGTTCAAATATTTAAAATCAATTGAATATTTCAATTTCAATCGTCCAAAATTCAGGGTCGTCACAGACTTCCCCTTTAAAAGAATTTCGTCCGGAAATTACAAATTCAGATAAATGATCCTTGACTCGTTTATAATTTTCCCAAACCAAATAGTTTTACCAACTTGTCAACCCAAATCTTTTTGTTAAAGACCCATTTACTTCAACTAACTTTCCAAAATCTTCCATAGTTTCCAACAATATTGTTTACTTCACAATTCAAATTTAAATTCAAATTTCAAACTTTTACAATTTTCTCAGAAATTTTCTAACTCCCTAAATTTTCGGAAAAGTTCGCCAGCATCTCCTTTGCGCAGCTAGCTCAGTCGACTACAAAATAGCACCACGGGCCCCCAGATTTCAAAAGAAAACAAAAGGCCAAGTGGCTGGACAAGAAAATCCTCGAATTTCATATAGAAATTTAAATACATACCTTTCTGTCGAGCAATTTAAATTTATCTTCGAAATCAAAATCCCAATTCCATTTTTTTTAACACACTGTGTATCTATTTAGCATCAATGTCTAATTACGACATTCAAAATCATTTCATACCTTTGTTTACCAAAGTTTAAACATTCATATAAGCCTGTACGATGCACACATATCATTCGTACGCAATACCAAATTCGATCGCTCACTCGATCACAATTTCACTTTCAAACTAGTATCTTTCACCCGACTTCCTAGTGCGGACTCAGATCTGGTTTCTTGATCAGAAACCTTCATTCTCCTTACATAGCCTTAAACTGTGATAGAGAATTCCCAGAATCAACCAAAAATCCATATCCAGGTTCGCTGTCGAAAATTGAGTGAAAAATCCTAATTCGGATCGATATAACTATCTCGAAATTCTGGATCAAATAGCTATGCGAACAAAGTAATATACGTACATCCTACGTATTTATTCCAATTGATTATTAGCTTTATCAATTTTCTTTTCTTTCATTCACATTGATTTTCATTCACTTATTCACAATCGTCATTCACAATTTCCAGTTTAATCTTCATTCACTTATCAATTTAGAATGTTTTCTCAATTCCAAATTATACTTAAGAATTTCACCATTCTGGTTTATAACCATTTATATTTAAACTGGATTTCAAATTCCATATGAATTCAATTTACTTTTCATCTATAATTATTGAATTCAATCCATCTCAAACCATATTAAATTTGTCGTTCCTTTAATTAGTTTCACTTACTAATTTTATTTCAATACTCTGTTTCATTCGGTTCAATTCGACAAATTTTCAATTTCACTTAATCTATCACAAATTAAATTCAATTCCAGTTCTAGTTCTATTTATTTACAAATTTGAAATGAATTCCAACATTCAATTTCATTTTCATTTACTTGCAATTGTCAATTTATTTATTCATATTCACAATTTTATTTTCCCACCTTAATAAATTTTATTCCATAACTATTTTTATCAGATTCCAGAGGTTTTCCAACATTTCAAAATTCATTTTTGAAATAAATTCAAATCATCCTTTGAATTTCCAAAACCAAACTCAGTTTTCCAAACAACTTTAATTTTTAAATAATTTGGCAGCAATTCCTCTCCTGGAAACCCAAAAATGAACATCGATGATGCCGCGATCATCATTGGAATTATTTTCCAGCGACCGAAAAGAGTTTAGTACTTTCATCCCTTCAAAAACATTTTTCAAAACCTTTGAAAATCATTTCCAAACTCCAAAGGAATTTAATCTTTTCCAAATTTCAAAATTTTCAAATTCTTTCAAGTTCTTTCAAATATTTCTCTGGAATTCTATTTCAAATTATAAATCACATTTACAATTTATATTTACAAATACCATTTGTAGGTGGATTTTATTTCTCAGCTTTAAGTTATGATTTCAATTCCTTATTCAATAACAATGATAATAATTTAATATTATCAATACCTAACAACCGAGCAGCCATATACTATAATAATTTATGGAAAATGATTTCTTTTCTATACAAAAATAGTTTGGGTAAATTATTTCATTTACCCAATTTTAAAATGATATTGTGTCGGTTTATCTTGTTTAAGAGTTTAGAAACCCCTATTGACACAGTTGGCCAAACTGCACCGACCAGAATCTATAAACAATCAACCGATAAGCCAACATAATACAAAACAATTTTATATTCACTAACGAATATGCGCTCATATCTATTATTACACTCAAAACTCATTCAAGAGTACTACTGACTCTATCTCTAATGAGTAACACCCACCAGAGCCAAGGTTATTGGTTAACCAAATGCTCTGATACCACATTGTAACGGTCTAGGCTTTTCAACGCCCGAAAGTCGACATCAATACGTCCACTGAATCACATGCCGCACAATCAGATGCCGGAAAACCGAACCGTTAGGGTTTAAGAAGAAGAAGATAAAAGAAGAAACATAAACAACAATAGAATCTCACATTTCGCAGCGGAATAAATATAATAGATAAATGAAAAAACAAAGAATCATATCTACTATTACATTACATCATATTATATTATCAGAGTGTTACCGCAACAAATAGCGGAAGAAAATATAACATATACTACTGATACGCTTCGCTATCCAGCTTGCTCCTGATCTCCACAGTATCCCTTTTCCGACTTCGCTCCAAAATAACCGATAACCTGACTCTAGGCTGCACGTGTGGAAATTGGTGGGCACCTAAAGTTTAGAATGGGAACAATAAACTCCAGGTCAGTCATGAGAGTGGTGTGAAATCTTAAAAATAGTTATTTTCACAAAGAAAATAAAAAGAAATCCGCTATGCTTTTGGAAAATGAAACTGCCATAAGGCCTTCCGTCACACACACAATGCAAACGCACACTTGGAGGAGATTTCTCCTTATGATAGTCAAAAATGCTTGATACACGAAAACCTTTGGATATTATTTTTAGCGCATAGCGTAGAAAACATTTTGAAAGTATAATATTAATCTTAGCCAGCATACAACATTTCGTCGTATGCCTACTATAGCTACCATGTTTAATAGCAGGTTACCGCCACATTCCATGGCAGGTTATACAACTAAAAACCGTACAGGACACGTATTGTTTCTTTAGATTTCCAACAAATGGTCAGACTAATAGACTTCCTTACCAAAATGTGTACGCCTCTGGAAGGACGCCCCCGAGAACCAAACCGGATCTCTACCAACAAGGCTGACATTACCTCACGCTTTAACCAAGCTATAACAAGGTAACTAACACACAAGTATGTCATCCCCGGTCGTAACCGACCTTTATCCCGAGATTCACCAACAAATAGCAACAAAGCAATAAATTTGCAACAACCACATAGGTTAAATATTTGGGCTCTATACCATGATACCACCTCTTATCCAGAAGAAAATGGACCCTAGGGGCGCGACCCCTCAAAACCTTGCCGCAAAGCTACGCTTTTTCACAAAGCTATGCTTTTTCACAAAGCCATGTTTCGATCAACAAATGATCAGCAGCACTTCGTATGCCACATCACCAAATTGGAAATGTATCACCAGTAACCATCAACTACATAACCTCTGAGCTCGTACGTCTCAGAGAAGGGTGTTAAGCTAAGAGAATAAATTCTCCGCCACAAACAGAAATGTATTTGATAGAAGCCAACTTTAAATATCAAAGTGTAATGTCAGACACACATCCAGACTAGTCTGTTCCGGGTTCGAACAGAACCGAAGGCACATCCAAAGAATCCCTTGCACATCCGGATAATTCCTAATCACGTCCGGACTCCCCATCACAAAGGGTGATCAAATCTCTATACCGGAGCAACTCGGTGCAGAGACATTCGATAGATAATCCTTTCGCTTTCGAAAATACCCGGTCTTCAACATCGCCTTCAAATGCAATCCCATTTCCTTATATCATTATTCGAAATGGGTTTAATGACACAAAGTCCTCTCCCGGCTAATTCGAATAACGAGCGCTTATTTTAAAAATAAGTGTTACATTCAGATTTCAAACAAATCACAACAATTTCCACTTTGATCTTTTAAAAAAAAGATCCATCACAAAGATTCTATGTGGTTTTCGAATATCCATTTGGAATCCGACCCCCGGTCGCATCGAAATTCAAATGCCGTTTAAAGGCCAATATTGATAGTCGGTTATTTAACTATCAATCAAAATTCACAACAATCACTGGATTTCAAATAATTTTCCCCCAGTTGTTTATTTTCAAAATATCTTTGCAAGATATATTTTCATACTTCAACCATTTGAAAACAAATTTCAAATCACTTTTCACTTTTCAATCCTTTGAAAACAAATTTCAAATCATTTTCCTTACGCGGAATATATTCCTAAATATTTATTCATTTCTACTGAAAATCTACCGAGTTCAAATACTTTAAAATAACTCAAAGCACTTATCCAAAATATACTTGGAAAACTTTAGAATAAAAATCATTTCTAAACACTTATTTAAATATTAGCTGTAACGACCCGTATTTTACGTGTCGATAGATCGTAGAATTTGCAGGTCGATAGTGTTGTTTGTGTTGCCTCTAGCTTGAGTCGTTTAGAAGTTAACCCGGGTGGAGTATGAGTTGTGACCGACTCATGAGCATTGCCGAGCTAAGGGATGAGTCGTGACCGACTCATAGGGGACCGACTCAAGGAGGGGTTACGGGTTGGAGTGTTGGCCGAGATAAGGAAGCAACCGACTTAAGTTAGGTAAGTCGTTTGGACGAGTTAGTGGGTCAGGTGATGAGTCATAGCCGAGTTAAGGCTTGAGTCGTTACCGACTCATGGTGGCCGACTCATGAGAGTTAATGACCTATAGTGTTAGAGCGACTTAGAGAAGGAGCGAGTGTAGGTGTGGCCGAGTTAGTATGTGACCGAGTCAAGAGAGGAACGACTCATGGTCTAGGCCGAGTCAGCGGGTTAAGGGTTAGCAAAATGAGTCGTTGCCGACTCATAGTGTTAGGGATCCAGTAGTTTAGACCGACCTAAGGAAGTGACCGACTTAGGGAGTTGGGTCGGTAGATGTTGAGTCGGCTAAGGCTTAGGTCGGTGGGCCGACTTAGTGGATAAGTCGTTAGGGACTTAGGCTTTTGAGTCGTTAGGTCTCTGAGTCGGTGAGGCTGTAGGTCGTGAGTCGTGTGGCAAATAGGACCTTAGTACGACTTAGTGTGGGTCGGCTGCCTGGTGAGTCGGTTGTGTAGATGAGTCGGTAGAGTGTTGGGTCGGCGACGACCTAAGGGACAGCCGAGCTATGGTTGATTCAGCCTATAAATAGAGGGGTTTGGCTCACTTTTTTGGCACCGGTTTTTGAAGCGACGAAGTGCTGTCATTTTGAAGACTCGTCTACAACATTTCTTCATCTTCTTTTCTCCATTTCAATCTAGATCTAACATCCATCCAAGATCGAGATCGAAGATCCAAGTGTTCAAGTTGAAGATCTTCATCCGTTTGAGCTAGAATTCATCGTTTCAAGTGAGATTTCGCCGGATCAAGTCGTGATCTTCGCTGTCCAGATCTGAAGTGTGTGGTTTTTGAGGTGTTTGGGTGATTTGGTGAGTGGTAGTTATCTCTCACGCGGACCCAAAGGAGTGTAGTGGATTGGTAGCTAGTTTATGTGTTTGAAATAGCATTTTCTCGCATTGTCCTTAAGTCTGCATGTAGATCCATCATTTTTGAAGATGTTTACCTATGCATATTTGTTTAACAAGTATTAGAGACAAAACCCATGTTTTATATTTGATAGATCTATGCTAAAAACCTATGAATCATGCATGTTGGACTTATGCTCATTTATTTATGATATTGCCATTTTTGTTGATATTGCTTATTAAATCTTGTTTGAATGCTTGATTGTTTGTATTGATGAATGATTTGGATTGTTTCAAGTTAGCTAGTGGTTGATTTGGAACAAGATGGTTCGAGATGATTCAAAAGCTAGGTGGAAAAGCTCTTGAATGTGGAAGCTGCCTGTAGCATATGAAGCGGATGTGGAAGCTCATATGGATGGATTCGAGGATGTGGGATCTTGCCATGATACGAGAAGGCAAAGCATGATTGAGATGGGACTTTGCTATGATGCGATAAAGCAAGGTGTGATGTTGAAATGGGACGGGTCATGATGACGTTCCAAGAAGAGAGACTTTGCTATGATGTGATGAGGCAAGACATATGTTGTGATGGGACGGGTCACGATGACGTCCCAAGCACGGGCTGCGACGACGTGCAAAGTTATGTTGATTACTCGGTGATGCGATCCGAGTTGGTGATAATGGTTAGCTTGAGAGGCGCTTGAGCTAGTATGGAAATAGTCGTCAAGGAGGATGACTAGGAGGCTGAGATCTTATCGTTGTTGAAGGTTCTAGCATGCTCAAAGCAAGGGTACGTTGGAACGGGCTGCGACGACGTTCCAGGCACGGGCTGCGACGACGTGCTAGTACTCTGGGTAGTTGCGAAAATTCCTAGGCACGGGCTGCGACGACGTGCGGAGTTATGGCTAGAACCGGGGTTACCATTAGCCCTTGACAGGTGGTCATTCAACTAACGGTGATATCAAGGCAATGATACAGTGATAGCCAGAGTCATGGATGTTTGGTTGTACTATCATTCGGTCTCAAGTGCGGTGTTTTCTGGGTGCTTATCTGATCTTGGTTTAGGCCTTGGGGGTTTGTATTTGGAAAACATCGTCCTTGACTCGAGTGATTATTGCTTTATTTTAATTACCTGCTATGCTATGATTGCTTCTCCTTAGTGTGTGTCTGGGGGCTATCACTGTCAGAAGAGGTGGAGTGGGATGGTTTAGTTCCTATTCCTTTTATTCCTTATGCTCTTTTGGTATGTTTGATAGTTAATTTACTGCTCACTAAGACTTTGTCTGACTCAAGGTTTTATGTCCCCTCTTATTACCTTGGGCTGTTCATCCATGTTGGGATGGGCAGACTAGGTAGCAGGTGACAGGTGCTGTGCTAGGAGTTCTACGATGAAGATGACGAAGACGAGCAGGAGGCTTTGCATATTAGTTTTCTTACTATATGTACTGGGTATCCGCTGCTGTATTTGGTTGAGTGATTTGTAGTGAGGCTTTCATGTATGGATTTGAGTAGATGATTGTATAAAACTACTGTGATGCTTATATGATGATGTTCTGTTCTATGGAGCTTCACTATATTATATTTCTCTATTGTATTTTATCCATGCGCTGTGAGTTGTACGATAGAGATTCTTTTGTTTTGTTTTACCCTTGACGGTCACCCATGGCTGCCTTGCACGCCTTTCAGCGCACTATTCCCTTGTTTTGGTGCGGGAGACATGGGCGGTCGTCACATTTGGTATCAGAGCTTTGGTTAATCGATTTTAGCCAACGCTCGCTGACGTAATTACGTATGAGAGACGTAATTGTATTTTGATGGATGATTACTATATGTAATATAGTAGCTTAGAAGGATTTGAACTCCTTATGCAGTTGTTTCTTAAGGTGTTCTAATCATTCTTTTTACAGATATTAAGGATGAGTCGAAGAGGAAGACCAGCTGCTAGGGAAGGCCATGCTACAGAAGGAGCTGCAGATTACGGGGCTATGTTCGAAGCGATGATGACTTCGATTATGAGGAAGATGCCCGTTCCAGGGCCTACTGTTGATGTTGGAGTTCAAGTCCAAGCTCCGAGACCGGTGGATTTTGCCAAGCTTTGCAAGGATTATACTTCTCTTGGAGGGAAAGCTTTCTTGGGAACTGAATCTACTATTGAAGTCCAAAGATGGATTGATTCTTGTAGAAGGATCTTTGGAGACTTAGGAATTGAAGATGCAACTAAGAGGAAGCTTGCATCGAGACAGCTACAAGGAAGAGCTGCTGATTGGTGGAATTCTATCACCATAGACACTCCAGAGGAGGAGATTACTTGGGAGCAATTCCAAGATAGATTTGAAGCCAAGTTCATCTCTACGGCTCAGAAGTCTGTCTTGTTTAAAAGGTTTGTAGAGCTCAAGCAAGGAGGGAGGCCTGTTCTTGAGTATATTTCTGAGTTCGAAGCTTTGTCTAAGTATGCCAGATCATATATTGATTCTCCTTACCAGAAGAACGAGAAGTTTGTGACTGGTCTGGATGCTTATCTTGGAAGGCAGTTGGTGGATCACTTGGACGATCCATTTGAAAAGCTGGTGGAGAAAGCCCTTAGGCATGAGAGTTTGTTCCCTAAGGAAAATTCTGTTGTTGCTGTAACCAGGGAAGGATCTAAACCACAGCAGAGTGGGAATAGGAAGAGGAAGCAGCAGCAGCAGAAGAGTAAGGATGGCCAGAAGAAGCCAAAGGGCGAAGTGACCTGCTATAATTGTCAGAAGAAGGGCCATCTCTCCAAGGATTGTAGGAATCCAAAGGCGCCGGCGAAGTGCCATAACTGTGATAAGCCAGGGCATTTCAGAAAGGACTGTCCAGAGCCGAGGAAGGATCGGCAGGTTGTGCAAGCTTATGCTCTGGAAGCTGTTCCGTCGTCTTCAAGAGCTCCTACTGCTGAGGAGAAGGGAAAGAGTGTGGTGGTCCAAGGTACTCTTTCTATTTGTGGTGTTCCAGTTAGAGTGTTGTTTGATACTGGAGCGTCGCATTCTTTTGTTTGTGATGATTTGATAAGCCGGTTAGGTTTGAAACCGGATATTGTTGATAGGCCATTGGTTGTGACTAATCCAGTTGGGGGTTCGTCATGTTTGTGTATGATATGCCGTGGTCTAGTTGTTTCGAGTCATGATTGCTCGTTTGTTTGTGATTGCTTTGTTCTGAACTTTGCGGGGTTCGGAATTATTTTGGGTATGGACTGGCTTAGGAAGTATGCGGCTAGGATTGACTGTGAGAGGCTGGAGGTGACAGTCGGGAATGTGGATGGGCGAAAGGTTGTGATACGATGTAAGCATGAGGAAGGCGTCTTCATGAGCTTCATGTATTCGCTGGTTGTTCCACGGGATGGACTGTCATCAGTGCCTATTGTGAATGGATTTGAGGATGTCTTTGACGAAGTCAAAGGGTTGCCGCCGCATAGGGAGATCGAGTTTCGTATCGATCTAGTTGAGGGAGCCAGACCTGTTGTGATGCCTCTTAGGCGGATGGCACCGAGGGAGCAGCAAGAGCTGAAGGTGCAAATCGATGATCTTTTGCGGAAAGGATTCATTCGGAGAAGTGTGTCCGAATGGGGTGCGCCAGTTGTGTTCGCAACCAAAGCGGATGGATCGTTGAGGTTGTGTGTGGATTATCGTGAGCTGAATAAGGTGACTAAGAAGAACAAGTATCCATTGCCGAGAATAGATGACTTGTTTGATCAGCTTCACGAGGCTAAGGTGTTTTCTCAGATGGATTTGGCAACGGGATTTCACCAGTTGAGAGTGGCGAAGGATAGTGTGCCGAAGACTGCTTTCAGGACACCATCCGGGTTTTATGAGTGGCTGGTAATGCCGTTTGGGTTGACTAACGCGCCAGCATATTTTGTGGATCTTATGAATAGAGTATTCAGAGATCAGTTGAATAAGTTCGTGCTTGTGTTCGTGGATGATATTTTGGTTTATTCCAGAACTGAGGAAGAGCACAAGACGCACTTGAGGATTGTTTTGGAAATTTTACGGAAACATCAGCTGAAGGCTAAGTTTTCGAAGTGTCACTTCTGGAAGAGTGAAGTGAGGTTCTTAGGTCATGTTATCTCCGGAAATGGAATAGCGGTTGATCCCGCTAAGGTGGCAGCAATCCAGGATTGGATTAGACCTAAGAATGCATCTGATGTGAGAAGTTTTCTTGGATTAGCAGGATATTATCGTCGGTTTATCAAGGACTTTTCCAAGATAGCTGCACCGTTGACAGGATTGACGAAGAAGAACCAAGTGTTCAGATGGGATGATAAGTGTGAGCAAGCTTTCGTAATCCTGAAAGAGCGACTGACGAGTGCTCCTGTTTTGACTATTCCAAGTGGGAATGAGGAGATGGTGGTTTACACCGATGCATGTGGCACTGGACTTGGAGCAGTGCTAATGCAGAAGGATAAAGTTGTTGCGTATGTTAGTCGACAACTGAAGCCGCACGAAAGGAATTATCCGACTCATGATTTGGAGTTGGCAGCGATTGTGTTTGCTTTGAAGATGTGGAGACATTATCTATTGGGAGTTAGATTCGAGTTGTTTACAGATCATAAGTCGTTGAAGTATCTGTTCTCCCAAAAGGATTTGAATCTTCGACAGCAAAGGTGGCTAGAGTTCTTAGCATCGTATGATTTTGGTATAGCCTATACTCCAGGGAAAGGTAACGCAGTGGCTGATGCGTTAAGTCGAAGACATGCAGGATTGGGAGCCATGTTTTCGGAATGGAAGAGTCTTGAGTATTTGGCTGGATTTGATTTCAGGCCTAGATGCGAATTGGAACCTGAGATGTTGGCAAACTTATCAATAAGGCCTACTCTTGTGGAAAGGATTGGCGAGGGTCAAAAGCAAGACGATAAGCTTGTCAAGGTTATCCGAGATTTGGAATCTGGATTGGACCCAGAGAAGAATAAAGGATTTGAAGTCGATCGAGAGGGTTGGCTTCGAAAGCAAGGGCGACTAGTTGTTCCCGATGTAGATGGATTGAGAGATGAAGTTCTGAGGGAGAGTCATCACTCGAAGTTGACAATTCATCCAGGTGGAAATAAGATGTATCGGGATATGAAGAGAACCTACTACTGGGAAGGTATGAAGAAGGATGTTGGAAATTTTATTTCCAAGTGTATGAATTGCCAGTTGGTGAAAGCTGAGCAGAAGAAGCCCAGTGGATTGCTTCAGCCATTGGAGGTTCCTACATGGAAGTGGGAGCAAGTGTCGATGGACTTTATCGATGGTCTACCTAGGACAAGAGCAGGGAATGAAGGGATTTGGGTCATAGTAGATCGTTTGACCAAGAGTGCAAGGTTCATTCCTGTTCGATCGACTAGGACTGCATCGAAGTTGGCTGAATTATATGTGAAGTGGATAGTTCGATTCCATGGTGTTCCGAAGAGTATAGTGAGCGATCGAGATCCATTGTTCACCAGTAGATTTTGGAAGAGCTTCCAGGAAGTTTTGGGAACTGAGTTGTGTTTGAGTACAGCTTATCACCCTCAAACAGATGGTCAGACTGAGAGAGTCAACCGAGTTTTGGAAGATCTTCTTAGAGCATGTGTTTTGGACTTCGGAGGATCATGGGAAGATCACCTTCATTTGGTGGAGTTTGCTTATAATAACAGTTATCAGTCGAGTATTGGTGTGGCACCATATGAGGCATTATATGGAAGACCGTGTAACTCTCCGACATGTTGGTTGGAAACTGGAGAAAAGCTGATACTTGGGCCAGAGATGATTCGACAGACTTCAGATTGTATAGAGATCATTCGGCAAAGAATGAAGGCAGCCCAGGATCGTCAGAAAAGTTATGCAGATAATCGTCGTAAGGATTTGGAATTCGACGTAGGTGATATGGTTTTTGTGAAGATTTCTCCTCTGAAGAGTGTCATTAGATTCGGGAACAAAGGAAAGTTGACTCCGAGATTTGTTGGACCATTCCCGATTATCGAGCGTATTGGAAAGCTCGCTTATAGATTGGAGTTACCGGAAAAGATGGCGGGTGTGCACAGTGTTTTTCATGTATCTTATCTACGGAAGTATGTGCACGACCCAACTACGGTGGTTTCTGCTGATAGCTGTGAAGACTTGGAGGTTGATCCTGTTGTTTCGAGACCTCGTAAGCCGCTTCGTATTGTTGAAACCGATACGAAACAGCTTAGGAGGAAGACGATTACGTTGCTCAAGGTACAATGGAGTGATGATGTTAACGACTGTACATGGGAGGAGGAAGAGAGGATGAAGGCAGCTCATCCCGGACTCTTCGAGGTATGGCCCTAAAGTGTCGTGACATCTCATGAATTTGTAGCTTGTTCTAAGTCTTAGAATTCTGCATGCTAGGCTAGAATTGGATGCATGGTTTGTTGATTGCTATGGATGGTAGGCATGCGGAATATCTTTGATTTCTGTTGTTTGCTTGGAATTTCGGGGGCGAAATTCCTAAGGGGGAGAGAATGTAACGACCCGTATTTTACGTGTCGATAGATCGTAGAATTTGCAGGTCGATAGTGTTGTTTGTGTTGCCTCTAGCTTGAGTCGTTTAGAAGTTAACCCGGGTGGAGTATGAGTTGTGACCGACTCATGAGCATTGCCGAGCTAAGGGATGAGTCGTGACCGACTCATAGGGGACCGACTCAAGGAGGGGTTACGGGTTGGAGTGTTGGCCGAGATAAGGAAGCAACCGACTTAAGTTAGGTAAGTCGTTTGGACGAGTTAGTGGGTCAGGTGATGAGTCATAGCCGAGTTAAGGCTTGAGTCGTTACCGACTCATGGTGGCCGACTCATGAGAGTTAATGACCTATAGTGTTAGAGCGACTTAGAGAAGGAGCGAGTGTAGGTGTGGCCGAGTTAGTATGTGACCGAGTCAAGAGAGGAACGACTCATGGTCTAGGCCGAGTCAGCGGGTTAAGGGTTAGCAAAATGAGTCGTTGCCGACTCATAGTGTTAGGGATCCAGTAGTTTAGACCGACCTAAGGAAGTGACCGACTTAGGGAGTTGGGTCGGTAGATGTTGAGTCGGCTAAGGCTTAGGTCGGTGGGCCGACTTAGTGGATAAGTCGTTAGGGACTTAGGCTTTTGAGTCGTTAGGTCTCTGAGTCGGTGAGGCTGTAGGTCGTGAGTCGTGTGGCAAATAGGACCTTAGTACGACTTAGTGTGGGTCGGCTGCCTGGTGAGTCGGTTGTGTAGATGAGTCGGTAGAGTGTTGGGTCGGCGACGACCTAAGGGACAGCCGAGCTATGGTTGATTCAGCCTATAAATAGAGGGGTTTGGCTCACTTTTTTGGCACCGGTTTTTGAAGCGACGAAGTGCTGTCATTTTGAAGACTCGTCTACAACATTTCTTCATCTTCTTTTCTCCATTTCAATCTAGATCTAACATCCATCCAAGATCGAGATCGAAGATCCAAGTGTTCAAGTTGAAGATCTTCATCCGTTTGAGCTAGAATTCATCGTTTCAAGTGAGATTTCGCCGGATCAAGTCGTGATCTTCGCTGTCCAGATCTGAAGTGTGTGGTTTTTGAGGTGTTTGGGTGATTTGGTGAGTGGTAGTTATCTCTCACGCGGACCCAAAGGAGTGTAGTGGATTGGTAGCTAGTTTATGTGTTTGAAATAGCATTTTCTCGCATTGTCCTTAAGTCTGCATGTAGATCCATCATTTTTGAAGATGTTTACCTATGCATATTTGTTTAACAAGTATTAGAGACAAAACCCATGTTTTATATTTGATAGATCTATGCTAAAAACCTATGAATCATGCATGTTGGACTTATGCTCATTTATTTATGATATTGCCATTTTTGTTGATATTGCTTATTAAATCTTGTTTGAATGCTTGATTGTTTGTATTGATGAATGATTTGGATTGTTTCAAGTTAGCTAGTGGTTGATTTGGAACAAGATGGTTCGAGATGATTCAAAAGCTAGGTGGAAAAGCTCTTGAATGTGGAAGCTGCCTGTAGCATATGAAGCGGATGTGGAAGCTCATATGGATGGATTCGAGGATGTGGGATCTTGCCATGATACGAGAAGGCAAAGCATGATTGAGATGGGACTTTGCTATGATGCGATAAAGCAAGGTGTGATGTTGAAATGGGACGGGTCATGATGACGTTCCAAGAAGAGAGACTTTGCTATGATGTGATGAGGCAAGACATATGTTGTGATGGGACGGGTCACGATGACGTCCCAAGCACGGGCTGCGACGACGTGCAAAGTTATGTTGATTACTCGGTGATGCGATCCGAGTTGGTGATAATGGTTAGCTTGAGAGGCGCTTGAGCTAGTATGGAAATAGTCGTCAAGGAGGATGACTAGGAGGCTGAGATCTTATCGTTGTTGAAGGTTCTAGCATGCTCAAAGCAAGGGTACGTTGGAACGGGCTGCGACGACGTTCCAGGCACGGGCTGCGACGACGTGCTAGTACTCTGGGTAGTTGCGAAAATTCCTAGGCACGGGCTGCGACGACGTGCGGAGTTATGGCTAGAACCGGGGTTACCATTAGCCCTTGACAGGTGGTCATTCAACTAACGGTGATATCAAGGCAATGATACAGTGATAGCCAGAGTCATGGATGTTTGGTTGTACTATCATTCGGTCTCAAGTGCGGTGTTTTCTGGGTGCTTATCTGATCTTGGTTTAGGCCTTGGGGGTTTGTATTTGGAAAACATCGTCCTTGACTCGAGTGATTATTGCTTTATTTTAATTACCTGCTATGCTATGATTGCTTCTCCTTAGTGTGTGTCTGGGGGCTATCACTGTCAGAAGAGGTGGAGTGGGATGGTTTAGTTCCTATTCCTTTTATTCCTTATGCTCTTTTGGTATGTTTGATAGTTAATTTACTGCTCACTAAGACTTTGTCTGACTCAAGGTTTTATGTCCCCTCTTATTACCTTGGGCTGTTCATCCATGTTGGGATGGGCAGACTAGGTAGCAGGTGACAGGTGCTGTGCTAGGAGTTCTACGATGAAGATGACGAAGACGAGCAGGAGGCTTTGCATATTAGTTTTCTTACTATATGTACTGGGTATCCGCTGCTGTATTTGGTTGAGTGATTTGTAGTGAGGCTTTCATGTATGGATTTGAGTAGATGATTGTATAAAACTACTGTGATGCTTATATGATGATGTTCTGTTCTATGGAGCTTCACTATATTATATTTCTCTATTGTATTTTATCCATGCGCTGTGAGTTGTACGATAGAGATTCTTTTGTTTTGTTTTACCCTTGACGGTCACCCATGGCTGCCTTGCACGCCTTTCAGCGCACTATTCCCTTGTTTTGGTGCGGGAGACATGGGCGGTCGTCACATTAGCTATGAAAACATTATACCAATATCTCATATAAAACTTCAAGTTCAAACTATTTTTAAAATAAAATTAGTAAATAGAGTTTAAACCCTTTTCTAAATAATTATCAATTAAATCTTTAAAATAATCACTTTTGTAATTAATTAAATAAATTTTCACTTAAAGATTTAAAAACAACTCAAGAATTAATTTCTTTAAAATATTCTTTTAAAATCAACTTTAAAACTTTTATTTTACATTTCAAAGCTACTTTGAAAAATATATTCGGCTTTCCCGGGAAAATACGCTTTCCATTTCAAAATGGTCCATTTAAACCAATTAATAAACCCTTCTTAATTTATTTTTTTATTTACGTTCCGAATCCGTAAATTCCTTTCCACACTTTTAAAAATAACCCAATCTTTATTTTTAAAACAAAATCCCCATTCCTTTACAAATTCCCAGAATTCCAAATATCAACTGATATACGATTTTCAAATCGATTCCCAAATATTCACTTTCTACACCAAATAAATTTTCAAATTGACTTTCAAATATATTTCAAACACCAAATAAAATTTCTAATTAATTTCCAATATCATTTCAAACACCAAATCAAATCCCAAATTTATTTCCAAACACCAAATCAAATTTTCAAATTGATTTTCCAAACATTTAATTTCTTTTAAATTAAATTCCTTTATTTCTTTCAAACTATTTAAAATCCATATTTTAAATAAAATCTTCAACCATTGAATAATATTACCCTAAATCCATTTATTAAGCGTTTTTCCCACCTTTTGGAATTTTATTCAATAGGATTCAAAAGTAAAACTTTATCCTTTCAAAATTCCTTCTTTTAAATTTGTCCAATTCTTAAAAATAAATTTTACTATAAATTTTTCGACTTGAATTTTAAAAATCCAATTCTTATTTATTTTCGGTATCCTACGATACCAAAAATATATCCGGCTAAATTATAGCCTTCAATGATTTAAATCACAATATAATCACACACAGATTATAAATAAACCATCACACAACATATGAAACAAATTCAAATGTTTTGAGGAATCCGGTTGGATCCCTCCAACCTGTTTCCCTACATCCATAGACTTTAGCACAACAATTAAATACCAATTCCACTTCGAGGTGGAATATCGCGATATGTGAGAACTATAAAATATCATCCGCTATTATGCGGCACATAGGGTCTATTCCAATACAATTGATAAAAATTTATCATTCAAGCACACAATCAACAATTTTTAAATTTAACTATCACAATTCAACCAATCAATCAACAACTGAAAATTTCAATTATTAAAATTTGAGTGAGAAGATCTCACCTTTTCTTTGCATGCAATCCAATTTCATTTCAGATTGTTTTCTTCATTGTATTAGACCTTGTATAAACAATTATACAATTTCATCAATATTCGAATAAATCAAAAGAATTATTTCCTTTTGATAAATTCAATTAACCGATGATTTTATTTTAAAAATTAAAATTCGATTTTAAACAAAATTTCTTTTCAATAATTATCTTAGTAACAAAAATAATTAAACAAGTTGATTAAACAAGTTAATCTCCATAACACATATTTTTTTATAATTTAAACCAGTAAGTGAAAACATACATATACATACATACACACACACACACACACACACACACACATATATATATATATATATATATATATATATATATATTTCTGTTTTACTGTAATAAATAAATTTTTCTGTATAAGAACATTTTCATGTATATATATTAACAGCAGCGTGTTTTACTATTTATTAAAATAGACATGTGAATATATATATTTATATTTTCTAACCTCCATATATATATTTACCCAAACCTGAATGTACATTTTTATTAAATTCTAAAAAGAAAACAGCCATACCTCGGCGTCGGCTCGATTTCCAGACATGTGCCTGCCTCAAGAATCGACGAACCTCCTCATCGATCGCGAACCCTAGCTTAAATCGAGACCTTTTTTATTTCAACTTTTGTTAACTTGAGAGGCTCGCGATTTTGTATACTTGAAATAAAGAGGGGAATGAAATCGTTCGGCCATTGATTTTTCAATTTGAACGAAAGAAAATTTCGTTTGTTTTATTTCTGTCAAACAAACGCGTGTAGAAAAATGTAACACGTGTTGTCAATCGAATGCCAAGTGTTTTAAAGAATAAAACGTTTAATTTATCTTTTGAAAATAGTATTATATTAAATACACACACACACACATACACACACACACACACACACACACACATATATATCATTTTCAAATTAAAATTAAAATTGTTAGAATTACGCAACTTAAAATCTCGGTCTCCAATCTAGGCATGCCGCCAGGCGTTTATACTGTTATACCCCTATTTCGAACGTAATGCAAAAGATTCCGAGTCCAAACTCGATCGTATGGAGGCGATAGCTTTTTGGACCAGTTAAAACATTGAATTTGTAATTTAAATTTCATTGCGTTTGCTATCCGTACGGCCACACAATAACTCTGAATGCTACGGAAATTGAAATCTGATATTAATACAGTATTACGGATCTAATGGAACTAGTTTCGTCAAATTCCGAGATTGTGCCTCGGAAGGCTATTTTTTAGATATAGATTTAAACGATATATATTCAATACTGAATAAATCATGTTCAAATTCAATTTTGAAGCTTCCATCATCTTTAGTATTATTAATACGAATTTTCTAAGCCTTTAGAATGTTTTTAATCAGCTTAAAATTGAAGATACAAATTTTTTTTTACCCAACTTCAATAAATTAAATTCAATAATTTAATTGCCAATTTTATAGTTATAGTCGAAATTCAAGCTAAACCATCATTCAAATATTTAAAATCAATTGAATATTTCAATTTCAATTGTCTAAAATTCAGCGTCGTCACATCAGCCAGGCGGATTTCGCTACTAATGCGACCTACATAGTTCACAGGATACACAATGATTACGCCTAGATCCCCTGGGAAACAATCTGTACCCCTAGGCCATCTCAGCCAGGCGAATTATGCTATGCAGTCATGCTTGAAAAAAAAACCATGGGTTACGCCACAGTGGGACACTCGAGTATCACATCCAAAAAACCAAAAATCAGAGATAATAATATCGATAGAATGAATCCACAATGTGGCCATAGAGCGGATATCAAGCAGAAGGCACTTTCCATATCTTTACTTCGAAATATATATCATATAGTACCTTTCTCAAATTACTTTCAAATATCATACTTATATAAATCCTACTATATATAAGATTCCACTTTCAAATCAAATATTTTCCAAATCAATAGTATATCAAATCATACTTATATAGATTTTGATTATATAAGACTTCTCTTTCCAAATTAAGTATCTTTCAAATCAACTTCGTGCTTATATAAATCAAATTTATATAAGTTCGACAACTCCCAAATCAAGTACTTAATAATACAAGGTTCTCAATTTCAAATCATTTCAATATCAATTCAGTTTCTAAATCATATACGATTTCACTAAGTTATTTCTTCCAAATTAAATACCTCTAGTTTCAAAGTTTCCAAATGATAGGTTTTGAAATAATTCCAAGTTTCCAAATTGACATAATTTAGCTCAAACCAATTCATTTCCAAAATCATCATATAAATACTGGGTTTACACTCCAATCTATTTTCAAAACCAAATATTTTCTCAAAATCAATTATACCAAAAAATGGTTTCCAAATTTATAACTATCCCTTTAAAACCTTTAAACTATTTATTTCTATTCAAAAGATTCAATTTTCTTTTGCAAATTATTTACTTAACAAAAGATTCAAATTTATTTAAGTCGTACTCTTCATACCTTAAACATACAAAACTAAACTTATATACTTTATTAAATATTTTATACTCTTCGAAATTTCTTAGCTTTAAAAATTAAACCTTGATTTAGAAGTGTTCGAACCTTCAAAGTAGTCAGTGAAATCAAATTTCAAATCCAAGAGTTGGAAATTAGCAACAAATCAGTAAATCAGTTCTTATAAATAGAGTCATACTAAATCAAATCGGAAACTCGAGGATTGAACACCGGGCTCACTTCAAATCATTTCAAATATAGACACATACATCTTTCGGAAATCAAATCATACTTCGAAATCTGAAATCAAAATTGGTTTCACAAAATCACTCGCATAGCAAAGCTGCTAGAGTAGCCTCACCCCCACTCTGAAACTTGAAAATCAATGTCAATGATGCGTGCACTCATCACCAAAATTATTTTCCAGCGAAAAAAGTGAGTTTTGGACTTCTATTTTCTAGAAAACTTCATTGAAATTTCTTCTAAATCATTAGAATTCATTTGAGCTCTTTTGAAACATTTCTTATCCGGAAAATACTTTTAAATCGTATTATTATTATATATTTTTGAAATCTCAAAACCAAATTTCAAAATACAGGAGTTCAATTCCTCGAAATTCAAATTCAAAACCCTTCAGTTATAAATCCTTTTATACAATTAAATTCCTTACAAATTTACAAAATTTCAAATCCTTTCCAAATTTCAGACTCTCGTTTTTAAAAGGTATATAATCCTTATTGAAAACATTTCACTTTTATAAAAAAAATCAGTCATCCTTATCAAAATAATAATTTCGATGTATACACAATTTCAAAATACAATCAACAAATTTTTTTCCCAAGGAATGATTTAAGAATGGATTTCAAAGCAAACAGAGATTCAAATTTATAGGAACTCAAATCAAATAGAATTCTAATTCTAAGGTAAGCTCAAACGAAGATGAGATAATTTAATTACCAAATAGAAGATGGATAAGCCTAAATAAATCGCGTGCGACCTTAACCGGGTCAGGACTTCAGGAATATAATCAATGCGGAAATCTAAGGCAAATCGACAATCGAAAGCCAGAGATAGAATCCAGGTAGAGCAGGAGATAGATGGCATCGTAAACCGAGGATACAGAAATCTCCGTTGAATCAATGCTAATTGTAAAGGAGTTTCACCCCTTTACAAAGCATTCAAAGATTTACGGAATCGCCGATCTTTATAGGGGTTATTCAAGGTCGAGTTACGGAATGCCCCAAATCAAAAGGATAAAATAGGGAAGACAAGACTGGATTTCAGAACAAGTGGGAGCGTTCCAAAGTTCAAGGAATCCTAATCGATAAGAATCCTAACCAAGGGATTTCTAACAAGGTGGATACCGAAGGGATGAAGTTTAGAAAACCTTGATTTCAAAATAAGAAAATTTTATACCAATAATCTTTGAAAATCATTTAAAATCATTTGGAAATCATTTTATACTTCAAAAATACGTTCTCTCACAAGGAAATGATTCTGAGATTGATTTCAGTCATTCTAGGGTATTTCTACCCTATCACTAATGAGCTTTTGCTCCGCAGGCTAAGGTTTGCCTAAAACCTGGCTCTGATACCAAATGTAACGACCCACTATTTTGGACCATTCAAATCGACAATAATCTACACATGTCAAACTTGAATAATTGAAAATAACAGATTGTAATAAAATTTGGAGCAAATAAAATCATTCACAGAATCACAGACACAGAAATATCAGAATACGCGTAGCGGAAATAAAATACCATGGTAGTTCATGAAGCTACTATGTACATACTCTCAAAACATATAAAAAATCTCATAGTAAAATAGATACAATAGAATTCAAGATACATAAACAACAATACAGAGACAGATATCAAATAGGAACTAACTGGAAGAAGTAAACGAATAGATAGACAGATAAGTTCCAGCAAAACTCTAGCTCCAGAAGGTGAATCCAAAGCTGTGATTCTCAGGCTGACCCGGGCGTAAAGTAAAACACAAACACTCGAGTCAGGACATACGTACTTATACAATGTAAACTAACTCAAGTGAACTGTAATAGCAATGCACAATAACTTAAAGGTTGCTTGGGATCTCCCATCCTTTAAGGATCAGTTATAATTGAAAACAATTCAATTCAGTAAAGACAACATTTAAAAACAATTCAATTGAATAAAGACAACATTTAAAAACTACTGGAATAGTTCAGTTTTAGTTTATTTTCAGAAATGATAGCATTTCTGAAGTGCTACTAAATAAATTTTTAGATTTATAATAAAATTTCAAAAACAATTAAACTTCAATTTTTAACCATTTTAACTTAAAAAAAATCATATTTTTCAACTTCAAAAATGTTCATTTGAATACCCTTTAACTTATGATTTTTATAAAGTAAAATTTTATACATTAATTCAAAAATCTCAATGTTTCACTTATTTAGGCCAATATACAATTTTCCCAACTTTCATTTACTTTACACATTAATTTAATTTACCATTTCATAAATTAAATTAAATTTTCATTTTATTTTCTTAACTTGACTATTATTTTTAAACCAAACTTCACATTTCCAAGTCAAGTTATATTTCAAATTACACTTTTAACCATCCATTTATTTAACATTTTAAACTAATTACATAAATTAAAAATACACTGTAAGTTGCTTAACTTTATTTTACAAATAACTTGATATTTTCTTTTACTTTATATTTATCCAATTCATACATCAATTATATTAATTACCAAGTTAAGCTTATAATTCCATTTTTTTCTTAAATTCCCATTATTAAGTTAAATCAAACTTTCACACTACAACTCAAACCATCTATTAACTTAAATCATTTAACCTTTTAGAAAATCACTGCTTAACCATTTAAATCCAATATAAGTCAAATTTCATATTTTTTTCTTTCATTTACAATACATGATAAGAAATCATATTTTGAAATCAACCGCGGGTCCGGATAATATTTCACACTTAATTCAAGTGATAGGGAAACTATCATTTAAATCCGTAATCAATAAAATTTCCAAGTTTTGATTATTTCAAACACGAAATCCCAAGACAAATACAAATATATAAAATCACACAGGCCTATCATTTCAACCCGTAATGATTTTTTCCTATTCTAAAGTCCGTTCGGGTATGTGTCATTTCAACCCATAGTGATTTCTATACTAACAGGGAACTTGCAGTGACGACTAAAATAAACTGAACAGCAACAACATATAGCAGCATCAGATGATATGACAGATAAATGTTAGTATTAACATTACATAATTTATAACACAGGCAGGTATAACATGATAATAAAATCTACAGATTCACATGTTGTCAATTTACTAAATATGTAAGTACAGATTTCATGTGTGAATTACTCTATGCTGGAGTTGGCAAATCAAAACTCACAAACGAATACCAGAAAGCACGATATGACTTTTGATTCGAGTGGGGAGAGAGAGCCAAGATGTTAATCTTGGATTCAACAACAAAACAAAGCCATATATAAATATAGATGCAATACCAAAGATAAATTGAAACAAGGTGGAAATTAGAAGCAACAAAGAGCATCACCTAGCTTTTAATCAATTTTGCGGTTTACCAACCATTAGTCAATTCCACACTCAAAGCAGTACAAAGTTTACCTCATGTCATCGGTAAACTAGACCCGAAGGTCAAAACAATCAAACGAATAGATTAGGAATTAATTGGAAAGATAAACGCACGTATTCCGTAGTACGTGTTTTATCTTTCCAATTAATTCCTAATCTATTCGTTTGATCGTTTTGACCTTCGGGTCTAGTTAACCGATGACATGAGGTAAACTTTGTATTTCTTTGAGTGTGGAATTGACTAATGGTTAGTAAACCATTTAGTGTTAACGTGTGTCCCATACACACGTTCGCACTAAACGGTTTACTAACCATTAGTCAATTCCACACTCAAAGCAGTACAAAGTTTACCTCATGTCATCGGCAACTAGACCCGAAGGTCAAAACGATCAAACGAATAGATTAGGAATTAATTGGAAAGATAAAACACGTACTAATACGTGCGTTTATCTTTCCAATTAATTCCTAATCTATTCGTTTGATCGTTTTGACCTTCGGGTCTAGTTTACCAATGACATGAGGTAAACATTGTACTGCTTTGAGTGCGGAATTGACTAATGGTTAGTAAACCGTTTATTCCATATGTTTGCGTTGTTGTGAGGAGAGAAGTCATGCAACACCACGCGCGTCGCCGTCCGTCCGACCGAACCGGGTCGGGTTTCGGATCCAAAGACCCTAACACATCATGTGCTCGGCCATATATGCCTTAGGCTCGGCTTTGGCATGTTTTTAGGTGAGAAATGGATCAGGTTTGGAACATATAGGCACGGCTAGGTCAAAAATGTAAAGGGTTTGGAGTTACAAAAGGAAGAATGCAAAGAGGTCAGGCTTGAATGGAGTTTTGGTGCAACCATGGTCACGGCCTATGGTCCTATGGGCTCGGCTAGAGGCTGCTACAGGTCTGGACAGTGGGTAGTGTGATGGCTAGGGGTGTGTACTAGTTGGTGGCGGCGGCTAGAGGTGGTGGCCGCGGCAAATAAATGAAGGTGATGGTGAAAGCTAGGCTAGGCTAGGTAATTTTGGAGAGGTCTTCAATATTTTGTGGAGTTTGCATCATGGGATGGTCACGGCTTGGGCAAGACAAGTGGAGAAGAGGGTGATGTGGCCGTGGGTGGTGGAGGTGCTGGTCGTGGAGATGGTGGAGGGGCTATGGCCGAGCATAAGCATGAAGAAGCAAGGCAATTCTCAATGGAAAATTAATTAAATAAAGAGGAAAAGAGTAGAAAAAATTTTAAGAAGCCATTACCTTCTTCCTTTCAGATCTGAAATCTTGCGTGAAAAGTGAGATAAGAAGAGATTTTTTCACATGAATTTTATAAAGAAAAAGTCACGGCTATCTAGGAGAAGTTATGGTAGAAAATTAAGGGATGGAAAGATAAAAAGGTAATAAATCAAAACGTAACGCATGCCTTTAAATAAAAATAGGTAACGTATCAAAATTTGATTTGTTTCTCATCTATTTAATAAAATATATGCCAAAGAAATAATTCAATAAATACACACCATTTATATAAACACTATATAAATAAATAAGAAAACAGTTATAGAAACGTATAAATTAATTGCTATTTACGTCTTTGTATGTTACTTAATTTACAAAGTATATATCCAAATTAAATGAAACAAAATGGACAAATGTTGTAAATATATACATGACATGTAATATTACATATATATACACAATTATAACATGATATATCAACCAAAAATATTACGTATATTAATTAAAATAAACATTTAAAGGTATGCCTTTTAAAACAATAACGTATATATATTTGAAATTTCTTTCCAAGAAATAAATAGGGATCTAAATACTTATCCATTTAATTACTAAATGAATGTATAAACAAGAAAAATAAGGTAGAGATAGATATTATGAAGAATAAATAAATAGTTTTAGGAAAAGTAGGAAATAAATAAAGAAAATACTTTATTTAATGGAACTAGAATTAAAAATTGAAAACAATATACAATCAGCATTTGAAAATTATAACTATACATAAAAAATGTTTTAAAAATAAAATATATGCATAACATATCATGTTACACAAATTAGAACATGATTTTACAAACGAAGATATTACTTATATAAATTTAAAATAAACAAATTTGTTAAATAAAACCATTTACACATAATATTGTAAAAAGCATAACCTTCACAATATTAATCCGATTTCAACGAAACGAAAAGCAGTATTCTTAAAATTAAATCAATTTTCGTAATAAAAGATAAAATTCAAATATTTAAATTTAAATTTAAAAGTCAAAGTTTGACCATTTTGACCAAAAATCCATCTTTTTAGAAATATTCCATTTATTCAGGTTTGGAATTATAATTCACACAAAAATCAAAATTTATATTTTAAATAAAAAAATTATCAATTTTAAATAAATAAAATAAAGTTTTTAAATCAGGAATTTCAGTTAAAATAATTAAAATACAAAATTAAAATGATCACAAAATACAGGGTTGTTACAGGTTAAGTAAATTATTTTAGTTGATTTTTGAGTGTTTGTATATTTAAATAACATTATACAAAATTTTTTTTGAATTTGGTTTACATAAATAAATAGTTTAACTAAAACGTCAAAATGTGACTGTAAAACATTTGTCGAAATTCAACGTTTTGTTCAAAATAAGTTGTTGCAACGTTGTTGCACCTTTGTTAACTTATTTTAACATATATATCAGTCAATTAAATAACTAAACTTGTTTTCCTTTACTAATTATGATTAGGGGACTTCTAGAACATTGTTAAGAAAAGTAAGTAAGTTTAAGAAAAGTCAAAAGTAAACACAAATCCAAATCACATTAAAATCCAACAAAATAATTACTTTTCTACACTTAACCTTTAAGTGGCTAAGATATAAAGTAAGAAGTGAAAGGATGATATTAAGGGTTGAAAAAATATAGCTTACTTTAGTTTGAAGTAAGGGTGTTTTGGTAATTTGATAAGAGGTTAAATTTGTAAAATTCCATTCCTTACTTTTTCTATAAATACCTACCTCCTTCTCTAATTTCATTCACACTTCTTCTTTTTTTCTCAAGCTTCTTCACCTTCGTCTTCTCCTCTTTAATGGCTTCCTTTCCATATGTAAAAATTATAAAGAAATAATGTCAAAATATTTACAAACCGGTAAAATCGATATCCATTCTCTTCAAAATCAAACTCTTCTTTTTCACATTTTACCTCTTCTTCTCACGGCCATAAATTTCTCAAAACTAATCCAAATCAAAAATAAATTTTTTCAAAATCAATAGAATTGAGTTGGCAACAACTTTATTTTACATCATTTCTTCAAAATCTATGAGTTGCTATGGAAAAATTTCAATTCTTTCAAAGTCATTTTCGGCACAGATTTTATGGTCGAAAATACCTCTGTTTCTTGTTATCATAACTTCTGTAAAAATGATCAAAATGAAGAAAAAGAATTCTTCAGATCATACAAAATACTAGTGGCTACAAATTTTATGTTGAGTACATCTTCCAATTTTGAAAGTAGCTACGTCAAAATTCTTATTCTTTACAGCGCAATTTTGTGCTTCATTTTTTGTCAATCCGAGAATACCCTTTCTTCTTTTGATCATAACTTCCTCATAACTATTCAAAATCTAGTGTTTCTTTTTTTAAAATTCAGGATAAAAAAAATTTAAACAACTTTATAGTGTACTCTTTTTTCAAATTCTGTGACTAAGAGGGTTAAAAAACTAGAGAGAAAATGGCCTATTTTTTGGGTCTAACATTGAGAATTCAAGGTCAAAACTCCACCACTTCTTCTCTATACTTTCGGCCAACCTCCGTCTCAAGCTTTGACCAAGCACTAGGACCGAGAAAATTGGGCTTATTTTGGTTTAGTTTCCAAGCATGATAGAAGTATGAGTTAGATCTTATTTTCCTTGCCTTAAAGTTTGACAGAGTGGAAACCAAACTGAGTTATTTCTTCCTTTAAGTTTGTTAAAATCATTGCTAAGTTGAAGGAACTTTAAGTGTTAAGTATTGTTTGAAAACCCTTGTTGAATGCTTGTTTACTTTTTTTGCTAAAAAATGGTTTTATTTCCTTGTTTGACTATTTGGATGGTTAACTATTATTTTAAAATTTAGAAGTTAAATACTTAATGGGGTATGCAGAAACGACTAGTACACGTGTTTCATCTGTGAGATCCAAGGAGAATTGGACGAGGGACGGAACATGTCGAAGGGAAAGCCTAGATGCTCCAAAATAAATATCAAAATTTTTTAACTCAAGATAAAATAAAAATGTTATAAATATTTGATAGAATGAAGCGTTGATTATCATTTATTGTTGTGTTTATTTTGTTAATTGATTATTCGGTTGTTTGGATTGTGCTCGACCAGTTTATGAGCACTGATTTTTATTTATTGATTGTTGACTTTCCTCAACCAGTTTATGAGCAATTAATTATCCATATGCATGGGCTGGGTAGAAAATAATTATAGGATAACACCATATGATTTATTTAACGATTTGACTATAAAGTGTTTAGCGGTAATATTTGGTTCACTTCAATCAATGAATTTTTTTGAAAATTAGTTTTCGAATGGAAATGTTATGAAATGTTTTCCCTCTAAAAGAAATAGAAATATTCGGTAATGAATATTTTGAAGTAATATTATATAAAAGTGATTTATATAAGAATGGTTCTATAAAAATTCTTTATTAAAGGGAAAGAATTTCAAGGACTAAACCCGATGGTTTTAAGTTGATTATTGAACGGGTTTGGGAAATGAAAATTATTATAGATTTGAAAGTACTTATGAATATTAGTTTGAAATGATTTATCGCTTCGGGATATACAATGATTTGTTATGTTATTGATGATTCGAGTAACTCATAACTAAAAAGTAGGCACATGTTTTTGGTATAGTCCGCTCTTAGAGTAGAGGGATGTACTTATTTATCGATCGTATGAAGGCTGCGACCTAGTTGCCTTGTTATTGGGTGAAACCTCCCGATCTGGTTACATATGGTTTGATATGCGTTTATTATAGTATTTGGGATTTCCAAATAAACTTTTCAAAAGTGATTTTATTTAAGATCCCAAAGTAAAGTATAATTTGAATATAAAAGATATATATTTCCAAAATAATTGAAAGAATAATTCAAGAATAAAGTCCAAAGAGATAATTTCTGTAAAGGTAATTAGATTTCAAAATCTAAAATTGAAGATTAATTCTAAGTGGGTATAATTGAGAATTGCATATTATTTGTTGCATCGTAGGCTCCATGAGTCCTATTTACGGTAGGAGAATGCTACGTTGGCTTGATCCTATATCTAATTGGGTATCCAATTAGATATGGGTATGTAGGCAGTCACAAGTAGTAGTGATGCAGCCCTTAAAATAATATAACCCTTTCATGTTTATCTATTATTGGTTATTGTTTATCTTTGTGTTATTGTATCTTTTATGCTTACTATTTTATTCCACATTTACAATGTTTATTGAGTTCGCAGGTAAGGATAGTGCTGTCTTTCTCAATAGAGTTGTACATCGGTAGATTTATTTTTATTGGAGTGTATTAAAGCATACTTTGTAAGATTAATAAATAAATTAATTACTCTGATAAGTTGTATAATTGAAATTGTATCCTATACATTTAGTAATGTTGAATATTTATCAAATATGGTGTATTAAGTTGGTAGTTTTCATTAATAGTTTTAGAATGGATGGATTTTTCGACAATTTTAACTGGTCCGAAAATCCGGATCGTCACACGTTCCATACCTATGAATGTGCTGACATGAACACCCAATACAATGGAAATAAAAAATAAATATAACAACCAAACCACCTGCTTTGTCTTCGGCTTGCATTATCTGTTTATCGCAAAAGCAGCCTTTCTCAACACATAAATTCAACCAACTCAAACGAGTACCCATAAGTCTATAAGAAAAAAATAAAAACATCAGTCAGACATAAACTCTATATAAGTAACATATTACCCTAAATGTATAAGATAGTGAGACTATGTAGCCAAATTGCAGAATGAGTTTTTCCCTCACTAAGCCAAAACAATCATTAGCCAATTTTATAAGAAAGCTTAAGTCATGGGTTTGACAAAAAAGTCATGCGTAAGTCATAATGCCCCTACCTAGAGCAATGAATCTTCAGCAATCATTCTCTTTTCTTTTCTAAACCTAACTGTACATAACGTAAATACGTCCATCTATCGCACCTTATAACCAGACGGGTGACTAAAAGCCACTCGCTTTCTCTAGGGGACTATGCATGTGCCCGTCTAGCACCGCTCCTATAGCTTGTAGTTAGCTTGAAGGCCATCGTGATCTAATATCCACTAAGTGAAAGTC
Organism: Allium cepa; assembly: GCA_030765085.1. Lineage (NCBI taxonomy): Eukaryota > Viridiplantae > Streptophyta > Magnoliopsida > Asparagales > Amaryllidaceae > Allium > Allium cepa. Next base: position 695,261,454 of record CM060940.1, on the reverse strand, counting down.
TAAGCTATGCAATGGTCACAATCTTGCAAGTGTCCTAAGTAGTAACAGATTGGTGGCCTAAGTGACAAGAGCAATAATATACAATAATCTAATACAAGAAGTGTCACATATCCAAGGCACGATCCTACAATCTGACCACTAGGATGGATATTATCCTAAACTGGTTTACCCCTCCCCATAATATAGGGGTGCAAAAAAATGATAGACATCCATATATATAACTAGGCACACAGCTATGCTTACCGCTACATGCATCGCCTCATATACACAACATATGCAATATCTCAATATTAGAATCCTCTTTCGAGTACCATCTACTCACATGGAATAATCGAATAAATATTAAACCTAGTGTCCCATACCACCAGGTGTTACCCACTCATTTACTTAGTGTTTGTACACTATGCTCGTTCAATCCAAAACTATTCTATGTAATAAGTCCAAAGAATAACCATAGAAATATTACCATATGTCACATACCCGTCGGTACTATAACTTCGTTTGCTTCAACATCATTATCACACAGAAGCTATATTACATAAAGCGCACTAATCATCTATAAAAGATATTTGATTTATAGAAAATATATTAGACTTCCAAAAGCCTTTAAATTAGTTCAAATATATTTCTTCATTTATTTAAAACCAAAATTAGGATTTCAATCCTTTTAATAGATTCTTTAAGCTCTTTCCATATTTAAACACATAAAAAAATCCTTTATAATCAAATATTTATATAAATCTACTATAATCTTAGATACTGGAAATAAGTTGAAGCCCCAAAATAAGTTTGTATTTAATTTACACTAATAATATATTTTTAGTCTCTTTTTTATACTCAAAAATCATTTAAAACTCTTCTAAAATAAATTAATTGCCTTTAGAAATCATTCCATGATTTTCTAGAATTAAATATTAATGTAAACGAATTTTTTAAGTCCAAATAATTTATAGTTATTTTAAAGCACAATTAGCTAAATAATTAGTATTTGATTTAAATAAAACATTTTCTCCCAAAATAACTATATATTTGGAAAATATCTTTCCTTTACTTTCCAAATCAAATTTTTATTTAATTTTATAGAATTTATTTTAGAAAATGCATAGTAACACAAACAAGTGCCTAGAGCTTCACTGCTCAAAGCTTCCCCTGGGCGGTCTACTACCGAGGTCACCAGCGGTCGACCGTTGGTGACATGATGATTGACTACTAGAGTGGTGCCTTCAGTAGTAAAGCTCCAGACATACCCTACTTCTTCTCTGATTTGCGCCCGATCGGTTGTTACTTCATTTACTCATTGTATTTCATCTTTATCATTCAATACACCATTAATCAAAGCAAATTAATGAATCAAAACATCAACATCTAAAGTAGAATATGAGTTCATTATTTTGCAATGGAGAAGAAAAAAGCAATAGCAAAGAACAAAAACAAATGCATACACATTAAAACATTGTAATTATCTTTGCAAACTAATTTATAACGTAGATACGTGAGTTATGAAGAATCACTCACCAGAAAGAAATTAAGCCCCGAAATAACTTCACCTCTCTTCAGAAGTTCCCCTTACACTCACTGCAAAATGCAACTAGATTCCAAGCTAGTGTAAAACTTCATTCTAAATGCTTCGGGAGATGTAGATCCTTGTACAGAAGCTTCTATTTGAATTTCAGAACCTATGGGATTTTATTTTATATGAATTATTAAAGAGGAAGGTAAGGTTAAACTTTTATTTTGAAAATGAGAAAGTGAGAATGATGAAAGCCAGGCTTTGCTTTTTATAAAAGAATGAGAGTTCTAGAATGCCAAGAGAAAATGAGATGGGTGAAAAATATCATTCCCATATTTGGTAAGGCTTTTGGGCTAATATTAATTCATTTTTACTTTATTTTATCCATTCTCTTTACTAAAAAATTATTTCGCTAAATCAAAGTAATAAAAAATCTTGGTTAAAAATCATATTCTCCTTCAAATTATATTTATACAACTACACACACATATACATATATTCCACAATTTAACCCAGTCCGATTAATTACGTCATAATTGCACTTTTAAGCTCATTTATAAATAAATTCCCGAATTCCACATATGTAAGGATATGTATTTAACGTACTAAAGGATCATACAATACTAGTTTTAAATCCATTAGAGGTCATATGACTCTATAACTTTGAAAAATGTTTATTAGGGACATTTTCAAACCTCGAAATTTAAATCAGACAATTTTGATTCTAAAACTCTTATATGGCCTTTAACTTTTGATAGAAGCCAACTTAGGGTTTGAAACCTCTTTTATTATATTGGGAAAATGGTTTCTCTTTTAATAGAGTGGTAATACTAAGAGTTTGGACTTACCGTTTAGGAGTTATGACCATTTGAATTTTGGCTACTTACTGGCCACGTTAGTGGGTAATTAGTTAAGCCCAAACTAAGCCCCTAATCGATTTCAAGATTCGTTCCTAAATAAGGATGATGGAACAAATCTAATCACTTTTCCTACTTTCCAAAGTAGATCTAAACCATGATTAATTCATTTTCCATCAAAAAGCTCTACCTATTCTTGAATCACATCATTAAATTAAAATTGGCATGGGGAATCTCAAGATTACTGTTTAGGCATCAATGAAATAAGTAAAAGTAGTGTTCATCTTGAATATGAATTGGAAATTTGGTTATTTTGGTGCTAGGTGAGTAATATGGCTTCTCTCATTTCATATGCAAGTTGATATAGTTAAAATATAGTTTTTAAGAAGATTTTCAAAGTTAAAATGATTTCAAACTTAGAGTTGATGTTAATAACACCCTAAAACCATATTTAAAAAGATAGATTCAAATTTTGAGATGCTTATACCATTTACCAATCATAATTGCCATTTTTATAAAATTAGATCTAGGACAATTAATGCTATTAAAATATGTTTGGATGATTTGTATGTACTTCTTGGATGATATGGTGTAATGTTTAATTTTTGTATGAATTTTTTTGATGTGTTTGCGAGTTAATTTGTGTAGTTAGGATTATGGTATATTGTTTGGTGTAAATGACCCTAAAGTGCTCAAACTGTGATGAAATTTGAATATGATGTTTGAAAGTTAATCTGCACGACAAGTTTTAAAAGATTTGGAGTTAATTTGGAGGCCCAAAATTTGGTCATCAAATCAGGTCAGTAATGGGAAAAAGTGGTTGATGGTGACCAAAATATGTCATGATTGAGTGCTTTGAAGCATAGGGGTGGTCGATTCGAGTTTCAGGTTGAAGAAGCAAAATCATGTCTACGTACGGTTTTGCACTTTGGCAAAATAGAAGTGGAAAATCATGTCAGTAATCATGCAAGCTTCGGGTCAAGGTTAAAGTTGATTCGGTTTGTCGAATTAGAACTTTAGGTCAAGTATGAAGATACTATGGGTACAAAGTTTAGGCCATAGCAAAATTCGATGAAGGACACATAGTTGGTACTGACCATGTGTAGCTTGGGGTTACCTATGCAAATACTACGAGTTTGAAAGGGGAAAGCTTCGGGTCAACATAGTGCAAAGCGAGTAAGTGTAAAACTTCAAGTTAGTGAAGTTTTCGCAATAGCCCACATGGTTGGTATCGACCATGATGGGTAATATCTTGTGGGGTCAGAACATGGGGAGCATGCACGTGTTGCTTCGATATTCGTGTACATATGTTCATGCATTCCTCCGATGTTCATTTTTGGTAATGGTGTCACAATAAAGAATGATGGTAAACTATGAGGCGAAGGAGTGATGCTTCGACATGATGACATTGAAACTTTGATGTATTGATTCTATGACGATTGTGGATGTTTAGAAGTGTTCTGATGATGGCGGCTCATTTAATGGAATCGTGGTGAGATCCACTAGAGCGGGTAGGAGAAAGGAAACCCATGGTTAGAACGTTGAAGGGTTCTATCATGGAAAAATTAAAAGTTTAAAGGTTTTGCAATGACGAATGGAAACAAAAAGAGCAAAGAAGGGCTTGGATACATGTGGAAGGAATCATTGGTACTCAGAGTGTTTTCTAGTGTACTCATAAGCAAGAGTATTGTGAGGATGCTCATTTGGTACTTAGTTGGCTATCCGAATCGTTAAAGGGTCTATCTACCTTGGATAAAGGAAGGGATGTAATTTCAGCTATTGGGTGGTGTTCGAGTGCATAGAAAATAAGGATTTTTTCACTAATCCTTGGTAGAGGAATGGTCATAAATTTATCATATATCCAAAGCACATTGAATGATAGTAAGGATTGTTTGATGGAAGCTATGTTTACTATGTTTTATATTGTTGCTATTCTTGTTGTTTGTCACTCTAGGGATTTCACATGACGTAGGTATCTCAGAGATCGATTATAACAACCTGTATCTGGAGGCCAAAAGCTAAGCACTACAGATGTTGTAGTTATCCATAGTATTTCTGGTGATAAAATACGGTAATGATAATGGTATCTGTAATATCAAAAGCATTTGAATATGAATAAAACCACATATTTCAAAAAACACCATTTTACTAATTTCATTTAAAAACAAATTCATATCCAAATTACATAATCCCATATCGTTTCCTAAGTAAAGATTAATTATAATCATTACAAAATCCCCCAAGAGTGACATATGATGATGCCCTTGGTTGATAAAGCAATATAGTCATACCTGACTTAATATACACAACGGAGTCAAAACAAAATAAAACTGCAAATCCTAATTAATGATCCGTCAACCACCTGCTCGTCTCTGAATGCTCTATTTTCCAAAAGACTAAACCCTCAACCCTCAGCCTAATCAAATCAATTTTGAGTACCTAAGAGTTTAAGGGGAAACAAAAATTTTGAGTCAGACATAAAGCCTAGTGTGAATAATTCTACTACATCTCAGTTTACTGATATTAAGTGAAACCACGCCGCTTAGCGGAATGGGTTTCCCCTCACTAATATGCTTTTCAAGACATATATTTTGCAATCCTTTCCTGCAACCATACCAGTTAATCAACTGATTATATCAAAACAGCAATATCGTTTATGCTAATAAATGGACCATCTATCCGTAAAACTAGTAATATGTGAACTATCTTTCCATAATATAATAGGAAGGTCCTTTATGCTACAAATGACTACCTGCCCATACAACTTGGCCGACTGCCCGCAAACTGGACTAACTGTCTGAAATCTAGGCTGGCTGTCTGCAAAATTGACTAACTATCCTAATTTTTTCTTAGGGTCAACTAACCTTTAAATTTTCATTGAAAACATTTTCAAATTGATTTAGTCCTTCAAACCATGTATATATACAGGGAAAATATATCTTTAGCTTCACTCTTAGTCATTTTCCATGTTATATATACCTTACTCAAAATAATGTTGATGAGATTTAATAAGGATTAACTATCCTTCCAAAACAATTCATAACTCTTTTTAACTTGAAAATACTTAGGCTACATTGCTTATTTAATACATTCAAAACCTTTGTCTAAAACCCCTAAACAACCCTTTCGAAACTATTGAAGGTAACTCCTTTGAAACAATTTAAAGACCCTTTCGAAACCATTAAATATAGCCTTTTGAAAACATTGGACAAACATTTCCTTTCTTTTATCCGAAAGCTTCAAAATGTAAGACATCCCCTTTTAAAAGCATTGAAATATTGCCTTTCGAAAACATAGGAAAAACCTTCCTTTCAATCCTTTCAAAACCTGGGGGAACCACCTTTTTTGAAAACATTCATTAAAACCTTTCGAAACAGTCAAATCTCAATCCTTTCGAAAGCTATTATCTCGCCTTTTGGCAAGGCGAGATATCAAGGAATTGACTGAAAACCAAAGATCGCTCATTCTGAATATCGAGTATGCACAGGTTCACTATGGATGTCAATAAATTTTGTTCGAGTCCGGATCAAGCTATAATTGACAAGAAATGACAAGCAAGGCTATAGAAGCCAAGATCCCAAATTTCAGGTCAATCCGAGTTCGTATGCTCAAGATATGATAGATATAAATCAAGAAAATCAACACAACCATTTCCACCACTTGGCAACCATCTGTTTGTATCCATCAAAGGATCGGCATATTCGAATCCATCGATAGGTGACTGTTCGTATCCATCAAAATACACTACTTCGTATCCATCAGAGGAAGAGACTATATTCGCATCCACCTATTCGACTCCTTCAGCAAACGACTCCGCTTTTTATCGATCGGCAACTATTTCGTTTGTATCCATCAAAGAAAGCCTTCTTCGTATCCATATGGAGCTAACTTCCAACCAATCAGCTATTGCCAATTTTGTATCCATCGACCGAAATACGAAAGCCTAGTTCATATCAGTGATACATCATGGGTATTCCTTATCGATCCACCATAGATTGATACGAAATAGCCATTTCCCATCGATACGAACAGAACCAAGCACTTGATGTTGTACGAATATAATCGAATAATCGATCGATATGAACAGGACCAAGAACGATCGATGCCAACAGAATTACTAACATCAATATGAACGAGGCCGAAGTTGATCGACACGAACAAGACTGAAATTGATCGATACGAATAAGGCATCGATATTGGATGCGAACAAGTAAGCGGTCAACTCGTCATCGAAAGTGGAGCGACTCAAAAATCAAGCGCCACGTCAACTCGCAAACACGTGCTCAGTATCGATTCAAGATGATCGATATGCATGTATTGGTTCGAATAAGGAAACCTAGGGAAGACGTAAATTTGCATCGATCATAACTTGCAATCCACAAGTCCAAATGCTATGAAATTTTCACAGGAGGTTGCGCACGACCTGGAGAATGTTCATGCCAAGTTTCGACTCGATTGGGTAAAATCTTGATCGATATGAAATTCATTCGTATCAATCATGGATCGATTCAAAATCACCCAGGATCGATCGCGTGGGCCCACCCACGTGCCAGAAGAGGTCTTTCGAGATCTGAGCGAGATATTCGCATCCTACGCCTATAAATAGCACCCTAAGGCCTACAGAAAAAGAATATTTTGGCTCTTTGACATCCAGACTCTGCTTAAACCATTCTCATACTTCAAGGCTGCTGTTGTACTTGAATTTACCACTGTAATCAGTTGTAATCAGCAAATGAATATCTATAAAGTCATCAACTTCATAGTGGACGTAGGCCATACGCCGAACCACTCTAAATCGTTGTGTTTCAGCATGTTTTCATATTTGTTTCTAAAGTGTTTGTTCGATAATCCTCTTTGGACATCCTATTCTTTATTTTTATCTCTTCAAATACTTTCGAAGAGTGGTGTACCCAATTTTGGTACAAAAACTTTGGTGCTTTCACTAAGAAAATAAAAAATTTCTCCTGCTCTTTAGATCTGCTAACGATACCGGATTGCACAAATCTAAGATGAAGATCCAAATCTCAAGTTCAGAATCCTTCCAACCTATTCAGATTTGCATCAAATCTAGGAAAGGACTTCGTCATTCGCCATGCTTAGCACAAGGACCGCCTCCACAGCTGCAAATCAAGAAGGACGGGATAGACAGAATCCCGTACAACTACCTCTATCCAACTAGAATGTTGTTGGACCGTCAGATCCATCAGGCCCTATCACCCGACAAGAGTTTCAAATGCTTTTGCAAGAGCTGACTCAGAGTCGTCAACAACTTACCAAACAACTGCGCGCCAACGCAGAGTTGACTAATCAGCTAAACCGCCAACAACGTAGGAGATCCAAGAGGGATCATGCCTCCTACTCGTCCACCAAAAGTTCAGCCTCATCTGACTACCATCACAGATCTACACGCCCACGACTGGACATAAGCTACACCCAAGCCACCGGACATCAACCTACTCTGAACGTTGGACAACCAAGAGTTGGCCCATCAATCAGCTACCAGACTGGACCTTCCTCCAGGGGAGGTACTGTTCCTCATTAAGCCACAAACATCAGCATTACTACCGCCGTTGTTGAACCAGGGGTTGATGCGCGGAATCAACCATATTAGAACCATCGCCGGCATGGGCGAACTCCCGAATCCTACGTCCTTGAAGACTTGGAACCAAGGAGGCGAGACATGGACCATCGACCACGTCCGGTCCAGCCTTGCATTGTGGAACCCGACCACACCTTGGCTCAACATGCCTAGAATCTCCAGATGTCAGATATACCAACTATGATTCGTCAGATGATCCTTGAAAGTCAAGGTCTCACTAATGACGACTGGGGAATCTCCTGGAGTCATACCTCTTTCACTGATGACAAACTATATGATGAACCCCTCGATGATTTAGAATTCCGACTTTGCCAGTCTATGAAGGAAGTTCTGACCCGAACCAACACATTCTGACGTACGAGTGGTTGATGAATGTTGCATGGGCCGACGATGCAGTTAAATCTCAAAGCTTCTCGATCTCACTAGGGGGCATAACTACTATGTGGTTCACTCGTTTGACATCCCGATCTATTTCTTGTTTTGATCAATTGGCAATCAAGTTCGTCGAGCAGTTTAGGATGCATGTCACAAGGCTAAAGGATGTTAATACTCCTTCTAGTGTAACTTATGCTCCTGGAGAGACATTCAGACTCTATTTAGAAAGATTTCATGCTGCATATGTAGAGGTAAGCAATCCCAATGACCTATCTTGATGGCATTAACTAAGGGGATTGATACTGATTTCGAGGAAACTGTTGGTTGGGAATAGGGGTGGGCATTTAACCGAATTAACCGACCTAACTGACTTAACCGAACCTCTTTAATCGAAAAAATTGGCTAATCGAAATTTCGGTTAACTGAACGATGTTAACCGACCAAAGTCCGGTTGGTTAACCACATTTCACTTATCGGTTAACCATTAACCGAAACTATTTTTTAATCAATAGTGCAAATCCAGCCCAGTATTCGAAACCCAGCCCACCCATTAACTAACCCTAGCCTAATTGTGCCCTTTTCCAGGCCACCAGCTGCTATTCATAAATCACACTTCACAAAATTTCCCAAAATAAAAAACTAGATCTACAAAATTTGTCACCCTGGCTAAATCTTCATGAATCCAAATACAAATCGATCCTAAACCACCTTTTCCTTCATTTTTTGCTATCTGAATTGTCGATTTGAGCAATGGTGAATGCTAGCATAAAGGGGACGAATGTGGGTTGAATTATTTTGTGTAGTTTTACTTTTGATATATTTTACTTAAATTTTACCGAGTGTTCAATTCGTGTATGCTTAAATAAGATATAAATATAATTTTAATTGTTTTTTCTTTTTTAATTTTAGCCTTGATTCGATTATTTAGTTCATATGAACTGATATACATATAAAATGATAACAGATAAGAATGATTTTAGTCAGATGATATATGTTCATTTATTTAGTTCATTTATATGAATTAAAAATAAGTAAGAATTTTTATTTGTTTTAGTTCATAAGAATGTTTAATTATCATACATATGAAATAACTCATTCATATTAACTAAAACCTTTTAATCATTGAACCGAGTTCATATTGACTAAAACTTTTTCATGTACATGTGATACTGGAAATACTTTTCTTTACACATGAATATTTTATTAGATAATATTTCAAACATCTAAAATAAAATTTAGGAAAAAATGGAGTTGATTGTCACAATTTTGTATCGTGGGGTGTGCCACTTTGATCTTCATAGCATCAAGAATGAATGGGGAAATGTTGTCTATCTTCTACTTCCAGGGTATGTCTGCCATCAGTGGCATGTCTTTACCATCAAGAAATGCCGAAAATGTTAGTATGAGACACATTAGGAAGAGGTTAAAGATAAGCATGCTTGATTTATATATGATGGATTGCTTGAAATCTTTAGTCTTAAACAAGGTTGGCATAATACTAACATGACATATTAAGGTTACTGAAGTAATAGTAATCCAAACCACAACAAAAATTGATCTTAGAAAGTAAGATAAACAACACAAACACACTTTAGCAAGATAATTGTATGCATCATAACCCTGTCACCATGAATACAACCATGGGAGATTATTGTTACAAGATCATATTACCAATTGGTTTCGCAATTTAAGTGTACAACTAGCATATCAATACAGTAATTTTAGTAAACATCTTAGAACACAGAGTCGACGTTTGATCTGGACCTTGGTTATGTGTTTTGAAAGAACATCTTAACTCAACTTTTCCTAGACTCGTCTACTAAAAACACCTTGACTGTTTGTTTGTGTAGCCTCCATGAGATACTTTAAATTATGATCTCAACAACCCAGGCATCACCACCCTTGCACACATAATAGTAAATGAATTTAGCTTTAAACCAAAAATAAAATAAAATGATATTTTCTTTCTCGCACAACTATGTTGTGGCATTTATGCTCCATTTAATTATATTCATTTGACTACTTTGAATGCATTTAGTTGAATGAAGATGAATAGTCCTGGTTCCTTAACTATAATAAATACGGAAAGCTACAATTTGAAGTTGATGAGACATTACACAGAGCTGATACAAATGAATGAAGTTAGTAAGAACAAATATTGAATTGCTAAATGGATGTCAGTTAATAGTAAATATGTAGACATATAAATACGTGTGTTATCTTAACTTGTAATATGAACTACATATGTAGTCTGCGATCTATATTGGAGAATGGATTTGTTTAGTTTCAAAATACCCTTTGGACTTGGAGTTGGAGTGTCAGAGTGGAGTGTTAGAGAATGGAGACTTCAGTCTTATATTGTGTGTTTATGTCATTGGATTTTGTATTAATACTTTGTATTCATATTAATGTATTTATTATTTGGACTTTGAACTTTGCAGTTCAAAACTATGTACTACTGGCAACAGTCTGCTATATTATTTTTTGCCATGTGTGCTATGTTGGTGCACTATACTATATGGTGGTTTGTAACGTTGGTTCATAGTTAAGATATGTATTAATCTTGACTTGTGTTTATCTATGTTGTATTAGTTGTCCAAATGAATTTTAAACATATGTTGGTGCACTGTGTTGTGTTTCTGTGTTTATTAGTACATTGCTATACTGAATGGTTTACATGTATATGTATCAGTTTGGTCAGTCTACAAGTTAAACTAATCGGTTCACCGATTAATTTAACCGGTTAACCGTGATTAAAATTAACCGATTCGGTCGGTATTCCTTAACCGCTATTAACCGAATACCGGTTAACCGAACCGCCATTAATAAACGATTAACCGAGATTATTAACCGATTGGGTCGGTTAACAACCGCGCCCACCCCTAGTAGGGAAGCCTTCTGCATCATTGGACCGTTTCTATTCCAAAGCATCCCAATTCTTAAGAAGGGAGGATGCGAAACAGTCTAGGAAGAAGGATGACGCGAGGCCTAATGGTGAAGGAATTCTAAGTTATGTTGCAGTCAAGAAGTCCGTGGATAGTTCCGGAAAAGTTCAGTTAAACATTCAAAACAAGCAAAATCAGTTGAGGGATAATGGAAACTAAAACAAAAAATGAGATCAAAACCGTGGTCTATGATGCATAGCTCCAATGTTTGATAATTACACTCTTCTAAATAAGTTGCTAGAGAATGTATATCTGCAAACTGCAATACTATCCAATACAAGAAGCCTGCTTCGAAGCCATCATCAGAGAGGCAGATCCAAACAGGGAAATTTTGCAGGTTTCACAAGAGTTATGGCCACAATACAAATGAATGTCGTCCTTTGCAAGATCTCATTGAGAAATTGATTAGAGAGAGGAAGTTAGAACAGTTTGTGCGGGCGCCGCAGTCTAGAGGTGTGGGCCCATCGAATCAGAATAATATACCCAATCAGGCGAGATAGAAGGAACTCAATCGTACCGATGGGAGGTTGGTGACAAATATAATAAGTGGTAGTCCTTATCCAGAAGACCGAAGCTGGAGGGAAATGGAGTCATATGCCAGCTCTATTAGACATGTGAACTTCGAATGTTGTAGTAGTTGTGATGATCGGGCTCCGGCCAAGCAACAAAAACGATGATTGACGACATCATATTCCGAAATAGAGACTTTGATAAGGTCGAAGTCTCCACTATCGATCCACTGGTAGTATCAGCTCGGGTAGGTCCTGCTTGGATGAAGAGGATCTTGGTTGGCAGTGGAAGCTCTGTGAATATTTTGTTTAAATGGGCATATGATCAAATGGAAATGGAAGCTAAAGACTCGAAGCCTTGTCAATCTCGCATTCACCCCTTCAATGGGAGTGCTACTATACCCACTGGAGTGGTGGAACTACCAGTGGAGTTGGGAGTTGGATAATGTTAGGGAGTTCAGATACTGCAGTTTGTTGTATTCGACATAGACTCCCCTTACAACGCTTTTTTGGGCCGACCGGGCCTTGCTGAATTCAGGGCATCCATTGCCCTATGGTGGTTGATTCTAAAGTTCCCCACCGATTACGGGTTTGGATTTGTTCAAGGAGATCAGGCTGTTGGACGAACCTGTTATGTTGCTGAGCTGCGTCGGGGCTTAACGAAAGGAGAAAGGAAAGGGCATAGAGGAATCTCTCTACATCCGTTTTGCTGATAATTGACAATTGGAGCCTGGGCCGAGGCCTAGGAACCCCAACCAATTCTAGAGGAATCTTAACCCGAGAGACACTGAAGGTGAAGATGAAACTAAAGATAGTCAAGCTTCCCCAACTGAATTGACAATCGATGTACCGATTGACGATGATGACGATTCAAAGATGGTAAAGATTGGATCTCAGTTAGACCAACAGACACAGAAGGAAATGGTTGAATTTCTTCGGGCGAACCTCGATGTACTTTCATGGATGCATTCTGACATATGTGGGATCTCGCCGGACATTGCGAGCCACACTTTGAATATTGATCCACGGTATATCCCAGTCAAATAGAAAAGGCATGGTACGGATCTAGAAAGATCTGCCGCCCTTAAAGAAGATGTCGATAAGTTAAAGTTGAATGGGTTTATCTAAGATGCCTTATACCCGGAGGTGGTATCCAATCCCGTACTTGTCCGAAAGCCAAATGGAAAATGGAGAACATGTGTAGATTACTCAGACCTGAACAAAGCTTGCCCGAAAGACAGTTTTCCACTTCCCCCAATTGATCAGCTCGTAGATTCAATGGCCAGGCACGAATTATTATCTTTTATGGATGCTTATTTTGGTTACAACCAGATACTCATGCACTTTCCCGACAAAGAACATACAAGCTTCACAACCGCTCTGGGACTCTACTGCTACAATGTCATGCCTTTCGGACTCAAGAATGCCAGGGCAACATACCAATGACTAGTCAATCGAATGTTCGCTAATCCGATCGAAAAGACCGTGGAAGTATATGTTGATGATATGTTGGTGAATTCACTATTCTCCATTGATCATATTAAAGTCATGGAATCAATTTTTAGCATCCTTTGAGAATACAGGATGAAGCTCAACCCATTGAAGTGTCACTTTGGGGTCGTATCCGAAAAATTCCTTGGGTTTATCGTCAACACTCGAGGAATCGAAGCAAATCCTGTAAAGATCTCGGCAATCAGAAATCTTGAGATTCCAAGAACCATAAAGCAAGTCCAGAGCCTCAACGGGAAAGTAGCATCACTGAGTAGGTTCATATCGAAGTCCACCGACAAATGCATTCCTTTCTTTGATTTGATTCGAAAAGGAAAACGACATTTCGAATGGACCACGGAATGTGAGGGCGAATTCCGAGCACTAATTTAGCACATCTCCACACCGCCTATTTTGTCAATGCTTATCGATCAAAAGCAGTTGTACCTTTGTTTGGCAGTATCAGAAAACGCGATCAGCGCTGCCCTAATTTGAGAGGAAGACCGAGTGCAAAAACGGCCTACTATATTAGCAAACGGCTGATTAGAGCTGAGAAAAATTATCCAAAGCTAGAGAAGTTGGCCTATTTTCTCATTATTGCCTCAAGGAAGTTCCGTCCATATTTTCAGACCCATCCTATCATTGTCTACAACGACCAGCCATTACAACATGTCCTTATATAGCCTATGACGTCTGGTAGGTTACTCAAACGGAATATTGAGTTGAGCCAGATTGATATCACTTACACTCCGAGGCAAGCTATTCAAGGACAAGTCTTGGCAGATTTCATAGCCGAATTTACCATCCTAGAGTACTTACCCAAAACCAACAAATCGCCCGAGTATATCTGGAAGTTGCATATTGATGGTGCATCAAATGACCGATGCTCGGGTGCTGGAGTTGTACATGAAACCCATGAAGGTCAATCCATATGTTATGCTCTAAATTTTGATTTTTGTGCGACCAATAATGAAGCTGAATATGAAGCCTTGCTTGTTGGATCAAAACTCGCCCATGATTTTAGGATTATTGCTGTGGAAATTTATTATGATTCACAACTAGTTTTATGTTAAGTTTGAGGTGAATATCAAGCAAAGGATCGAAGACTGGCAGCTTATCTAGCTCGAGTCTAGGAAATACTTAATCAGTTTGATTATTATGCCATCTTCTACATATCCCGTGAGCACAATCATAAGGCTGATTCATTGGCAAAGTTAGCAAGTGCGGGCGATGCACAGCAAATGGGACTTGTTCCTATAGAAACGCTATCAATCCCAAGCATTGATCATATGGAGGCAGACTGGATATTTGAAATCACTCCCGATAAGGAGTCATGGATGACTCCATTCCGAAATTATCTCGAGCATGGAAGGCTACCTGATAGCTGGATGAGAAGAGACAAAATGGAGTTATGTATAGAAGAGGGTACTCCGTTCCTCCAATCTGATGTATTGCCCACAATGAAATTAAGCAAGTGTTACATGATGTTCACGAAGGAGAATGTGGCGATCACACCGGGGGAAAGTTCTCGCTAAGAAAGTACTCCGATATAAATATTATTGGCCAAATATAAACCGCGATGCAGCAGATTACGCGAGGAAATGTGATAAATGTCAAAAACATACCCGAATTCCTAGAGCCCCACCTACCGAGATAAGGAAAATGGTCAGTCCGTGGCCGTTTGCTGTATGGGGCATCGATATCATTGGCTCTTTACCCCTGGCCAAAGGTGGTGCGAAGTACAACATCGTCGTAGTTGATTACTTTACCAAATGGGCTGAACCTAAACCTCTTGCTACAATCACAACGAAGAAGGTGATCAACTTTGTAGTCTGTAACATCATATGCCGATTTGGTCTCCCGCATACCATCATCATTTCTAATGGAACCCAGTTTAACAGCATTAAATTCAAGTATTTCTGCCAACGATTCCATATTCAAAAGAAATTCTCTACAGTTGCACATCCTCAAGCGAATGGCTAGGTCGAAGCTGTTAATAAGGTTATCAAATCTATCCTGAAGAAACGATTGGAAAAGGTCGGGGGCAAGTGGGTTGATGAACTTCCTATGGCTTTATAGGCTTACCGGACAACTCACAAGTCCACGACCAGACGTACTCCATTCTCTCTATCCTATGGTTTAGAAGTCGTTATTCAAATCGAGATGAAAGTGCCTTCTCATAGTGTGACTTATTATGATCCGAAGATAAATGCCATAATTTCTTGCTGAATCCTTGGATTTGTTGGATGCACGAAGAGGCTGATTTGAGGGCAGCCGCATACCGAAGCCGAGTCGCCCGATTATACATTGCCAAGGTCTGACCACGAACCTTTGAACTTAGAGATCTCATCTTTAAAAAATCTATCTGATTCCTTCGCACATGAAACCAATGTGGGAAGGACCATATGTGATTGAACGAAAGCTCGAAGATGGCACATTCAAATTATCGACCGTTGATGGTCTTACTTTGCCAAGAGCTTGGAACAGCGAGAGTATCCGTCCCTACTACATATGACAGGCTTTATTTATTTTTGTCTATTTTTCGTCTGCAATTTGTTTCTGCATTTTGAAATTTGAATTTGTAATAAGGAAACTATACTTTTCATATTTCTCATTTCAGCAATAAAATGCCATCTCGTCGAGCTAGAGTTGTGATTTATTGAATGTGACATACAACTATCACAACACACGAAGAGCTAAGTTCCATCATACGGTGGAATTTATCAAATAGGGAGTGATTGTGATATGACCGGCCACTCACTAAGTGAAACCCTAGCTCGGGGGTAAGCCATCACACTGAAGGCAAAGAAGGATTGACACATGAAAATCCTTTAACTAACTCCAGTCTCCTAGAGTGCAAGCCGAAGTATAAACTTATAAATGGAGTTTAGAAGAGGGTGGACCCGTCCACCTAACGACTTCAACTGTATCCTAACCAAGTTCGAGGAGGATGGATTCGTCAATTTAATGACCTCACATATTAATCTGAGGTGGATGTGAGTCGGCCATCCATGGTCCCAATAAATCCATTGTTCTCGAAGTGCGAACGAAATCCTAAAAGCCTAAACAGATGTGACTGACCATCTATCGAACAACTCCAAATTCCCATAGTGTGAATTGGAGTATAAATAACAAATCAAAATTCTCATAGTGTGAACTGGAGTATAAATACCAACTCTAAGTTCCTTGAGTGCGAACTGGAGTATAAATACCAACTCTATGTTCCCAGAGTGCGAATTGGAGTATAAATACCAACTCTAAGTTCCCAGAGTGCGAACTGGAGTATAAATACCAACTCTGAATTCCCAGAGTGCGAGTCGGAGTATAAACATCAACTCCAAATTACCAGAGTGTGAGTTGGAGTATAGACATCAACCAACTTCAAATTCCCATAGTGTGAACTGGACTGCAAACGTCAGCTATCTCTGGATTCCCAGAGTGTGAACCAGATTATCGACCGCAAATAACTCCGAGTCCTCAGAGTGTGGTCAGGGTGTAAACATAACTTGGGTGTGAATGACCACTTGTAAACTAACTCAAGTCCTCGGAGCGTGGACACATACTCAAAATTTAAACAGGCGTGATCGACAGCCGACATACAAATGCAGATCCCCGGAGTGCGGATGTGATCATTGATAAGTGAGCGAGTGTGATTCGACCGTTTGACTCCCACTAGTTTAGGCATCGAGTCAACGATTTAAGCTCGACGAATGAAGGCGAAATGCAATTGCTGGCCAATCTTTACAACTCATCCCCAAAACTGGGAGTAGAGCTTAAGTGTCAACCATTGACCGAAGCAGTGCAACATCAAAGTTCAACTTAATCCTCGATCATGACTCGTGTCTGTGATTTTCGGACTTGACAAATAAAAACAAACTCGACTCAAAGGTGGAAATTCTGCAAGTGTACTGAACTAGAATTCAAATACTATAACACTTAAGCGAAATAAAAATAATTGAGTTAAAGTTAAACAAAATTTCATTTCAACTAACTGTGAAAGAAGTTCATGTACAAGTTATTTCAAAAATTCCTACTTATAGGGGCCGAATCCGCATCTATACACGGCCTACAAAAGCTAAAAGCAAATTCTTATCTATCTACCAAAAATGTGCCGAAGAGGCCTATCTACTCTTTCTTCTTCCTCGGCTTCTTCTTCAGTGCGGACCCGCTGGAGCTGCTAGTGATTTTCTGCTTTGAGCTCTTGCCTTTCGGCGGCCGATCTCTAGCGGGAGCATGATCTCAACGTCCTCCTCCAAAATCAAATGTACGGGGATTCTTCCTAAAGGTAGAATTGGGGGAACAAGATAAACTGTATGAGGCGGGACGGGCACGTTAGTGTCGACAACTCTACTTCCGAGCGATATCATTCTCAGCGGAGCCAGGTCAGGTGCCGCCATTCCACCTCCAGAACTACCACCATGAGTCGCTGCCTCCATTTCAACATCGATTTCGGCCAATATTTCTTCTTCGCAAATTGCTTGTGCATCGCTGGGAGCATCGGTGGTCGGCGTTGAAGAGCTAGTGGCAGGCGTGATTCCACTTGTAACAAATGGTAGGTCCGTAAAAGGGTCACTGTGGCGACCGAGGAGTTCCTCCATCATCTGCTCATCAAAAGAGAGTGTGCACCCATGTGTTCCATCAATCGGTGTAGTCGTTGTTATGGTGGTTGCCTCGGTATTGAAGGCCTCTTGCGCTCGATGTGGTTCTTAAGTTGCAGGAGGCGCAGTCAGCGTAACTACAGTCACTAGATAAAGAAAAACACAGACTGTTAGTAAACGCTTCAAATCAAGCTCCTTATTTTGAACATGCATGAGAAATGTTCAGATTACCTTCCTCGGTTTGGCTCGTGGACGACTAAATGACTTTAGAAGTGTGCTCCTTTGCCGGAGACAACTGCGGCTGTTCCGGATTGTAAGGAGGGATCGATTGGGGTTCAACCGTTGGTGCAGGTTTAGGTTGGGTTGGCGTAGGAATCTCAAGACTTGTATCATGATGCTCAACACCTGAACCTTCTCCAAACTCCGGGAGTTGGGCATCGAGCATCTCCTTCTCATGCGAGATCATCAACTCGCGGAGAATCTTTCTTCCATCTTCATTCAACACGTGATTCTCAAGCTTAAACTCGTCGATTGATCCGTCTGGATGCACCGCCTTCTCCTCCTCAACCAATCGGCCTAAGGCATTGTGAAGATGTATCGGATAATTTTCGAGCCAGGCTAGGTTTCTGTGCTTTAGCACATTATCATTAGAAGTGATGAAGGGATCTTCGATATCAGCCTCTATCCTGGACTCCACCGTTCGGATCCTTTCCTCGACCTCGGTCTCCACCACACGGACTTTCTCCACTGCCGCGTCTCATTCACCCCGGAGCATTCTGGCTTGATTACATGCCTCCCGTGCTGCGTTATTGGCGTCTTCCCTCTCTTTAATGATCTTATAAAATTTGAAATTAAGCTTGTTATGTTCTTTGAGGGATGCATCCTACTCGACGGTAATGGTGGCGTTCCAATGGCCCATCTCCTCCACCAGGGCATAATGTGTCTACCTCATCCTCTCCATGGCTGAGTTAGCCTCATTGGCCTTTTGAGTGGGATCTATTTCTGATTTTCGGGAGGATTCGGCTTCAGTGTTGAGCACTTTGATAATGTGATGCTTTTGGGCGAGCTCAGCTTCTAACTTCTCAATGGTATTTGCCCGCTCAAAGGCCAGCCTTGACGCTTTCTTTACAACTTTCGTCCACTCCTTATACTAAGAATAGATGTCGTGAATATAATCGTGCATTTTGTTCTCTGCCTCCGTTGGGATTCACTTTAAGTGCGGAGGTAAGATATAGTTATCGAAGTGGATGTTCGGGAAATCCATTTTCAACTATGCAATTTTAATAGCCCCTTCCCCGGAGGTCCCTGTAATATCCTGTTCAACGGCAACTGGAGTTTTGGTTTTGCGTATCCGGCGGTGAGGATCAGGCCTCTGAGCATGGGAAGGCTGTTTGTGGCGTGGAGGCTTTTGAGGATATGTAATATAAGCAAAGGGTTGTGTAGGGATCCGGGGAGATGGAGAGCGCGATCGAGATCGGTTCCTCTGCTCTAGGTTCCTATCCCTATTCCTATCTCTATCGTAGTATTTCTGACTGGAATAACCACGGTCACGGTTTCTATCATCTTCCCTTCTACTGGGCTCATAGTATGAACTCAATGATTGGCGCTCTGAACAGAGGCTACCAAGCATAGAATCACGCCTAGTCATTATACATGCGAAGTAAAAGAAGAACAAAGTTAGTTATCTCCCAAAGTAAACAACTTATGGTCAGGAATCGTGTAGTGCCGTGAAGTGTGTATGTATGTGCAACCCCCCGACCAACCGGAAATGTCGGTCACACTAGTGGAAATAGACTCACTTAAGTCTAAAGCATGCTGAAGTTCCTCTAATCGGGCATCAGGTTGAAGTAAAACGTAATTTGGAAATGAAATATCGACGAGCCCTTTGAAAAGGTTTTCCATCTGCGAGGGAGGAGCCTTCGAAATTCTAATCCCGGGAATAGGCAAAGACACCACCAAGGATTTCCATCTCAAGGATTTAGGGCATTTGAAAGCAGCTGCCTTGCCTTTTCTTTTTTCTTCGGAACCCTGAAGGGCATCAGAAGGCCCGGCTACCTGTTCATCGTTGGTGGGTATCGATCACGGATCGAGATGAAATCGCCTGGGATCGATCGCATGGGCCCACCCACATGCCAGAAGAGGTCTCCTGAGATCTGAGCAAGATATTTGCACCCTACGGCTATAAATAGCACCCTAGAGCCTACAGAAAAAGGACCTTTTGGCTCTTTGACGTCCAGACTCTATCGAAACCATTCTCCTACTCCAAGGCTGCAGTTGTACTCGAATTTTACCACTGTAATCCGCTTTAACGGTTGTAATTATAAAACGAATATCAATAAAGTTATCAACTTCATAGTGGACGTAGGCCATACACCGAACCACTCTAAATCGTTATGTTTCTACGTGATTTCATATGTGTTTCTGAAGTGTTTGTTAGATAATCCTCTTTTTACATTTCTATTCTTCATTTTTGTCTCTTCAAATAGTTCCGACGAGTGTTGTGCCCAATTTTGGTATGAACAAAAGCACTTTAGGTTCAATTTAAAACATGTGGAAAACTTTTGAAACCATCCAAAAATTTACCCCTTCGAAACCATTGAAAAATGTCTCGGTTGAAACCATTTGTATTCTGCCTTCAAGCAGAGCAAGAGGATCAGAAACCCATTAAAGTCAAAACCGTCTGTTTCAAAACCATTTAAAACTGCCTTTGTCGAAACAAATTTGGGTTTTACTTTACTTATAGAAAAAGGGTCTTAAAACATTTAAGTCGAAAGCATCTTCTTCGGAACCATTTCCAAAGTAATGAAGTGATGGTGTCGAACCATCCCTTCAAAAGCATTAGAGGGTGGCCAGATTTTTTAGAAAAAAAACAACCCTTTCAAAACCATCTGAGCCGAAAGGTAAAAAGGCGGTAACAAAAAGGTTTCGACCTAGTCGAAAGCATTTATTTAAAAACAGAGGTGCAACCCAATCAAAACCATTTCCTTTAAGTCATTTGACCTGGTCGAAAGCTACTTTGTCGAAAGCCATTTAGTCGGAAGCAAGCAAGCGTATTTCTTCAATTAAAAAGAAAGTACGGCCTCAACCCCTTCGGAACCCCTGGTTTCGACTTTATACTTATCGCCTACATCCAATTCACTAGGTACCAGTAAACTGACACCATGTGCATTGGTTTCGACTGTGTCGGAATCGAAGATAAGGAGGTGGAACCTAGTGCCGACGGTGTCGAGACAGTGAAAAACATGTAGCAAATAGTTCTTTTCACCTAACTTGCCTTCCGTATTGAGTTGTGATTGGTTGCCTCTTTCTTTACCAATAAAAAGTACTACACTTTTTCAAAAGTATTGCCGATTTTTCTAGATTTTATAATTTAAATTATTTTATAAAAAGTCCTTTCTCCTCTTTTAATTATATAAAACATTTAAGTCTCATACCATAAAAAAATTTATATATCCCTTAAAACACTTATGAAAAATCTATAAAAATTCAAGAAAATCTATTTTAACATGTTTTCCGACATGTAAAAATTTTAGAACCCATCTTTCTTTCTAATCGAAAATAATTATTAACCCAAATTAGCATTTTCTTTACTAGAATATTCATATAAATTCCACATAATTTCAGAAAATTCCGAAAATTGAAATTCATCTCCAAAATAATATTTATGCCCTTCATAAACATTCAAGGCATTTGGATGTCATTTAATAAGGTATTCACGTCAAAACATGTCATAAATTCAATATGAACATACATAAATGATCAATATGTATATATAATCATTCCATCGTTCAAAATCATGGAAATCAATGCAAAATATTCGACAAACATCTCAAAACCAAAAATACAATTAAAATTAAGATATAAACATTATTCACCTTAGCTTTAGAAATCATAGAGATTGAGATGTGAATAGATTTGATTTGAATTAGCTTTTTCCTCTTTTCCTTATTAATGGTGGCCAGCCTTGAGTTATAAAAAAAATTCAAATGAAAATGAACGTGTATGGATACATGGCCTAAGGGTTTAGGGTATAAGAATGGCCTCATTCCTATTTTATCCCTCCTTTATTTCAATTTAAACTCTTCTTTAATTCATTGCTAAATGGCACGGCTACCTTTAATTAAAATCAAATCTCAATCCCCTAATTAACACATAACTTTATTTAATTTAGCTAATTAAATATCCTAAATAATGTTACCGAAAATCTAGGGTGTTACAGAGATACCTCCTTAAAGAATTTCATCCTTGAAATTATGATAAGGTGCACAACAAGTCAAACAAGAAGGTAAAACGTACCATCAAACAAGTCAGGATTGGTATCTCTAATCCTGGTCTCAATCTCCCAAGTACAGTCCCTGTCATCGTTGCTCCATTAGACTTTGACTAATCTGATCATCTTGGTTCTAAGTCTCTTCTCATCTCTCGCAACTATGCGAACTGGCTTCCTCACTATAATCAAATCTGGTTCAACTATTATGTCATTTAGCACAGTCGGTGCAATAGCAGTCCTTGGGTCTCTAACACACTTTCTAAGATGAGAAACATGAAAAACATCGTGGACTCCAGCTAAACTGCTCGGTAACTTAACTCTATATTCGAGTTTCCTAATCCTCTCAATAATAGGAAAAGGTTCAACGTATGCTAAATTCCCCGATTTTCCAAAACCTAATCATTCCCTTCATCAGTGACACTTTAACGAAAACCTGTTCTCCAATTAAGAACTCTAGATCTTTCCGCCTCTTATCTACATAATTCTTCGGCCTAGACCAAGCCTCCTTCATTCTAGCCTGAATAACTTCAATCTTTTCTACAGCTTCTTTGACTACCTTTGGACCAAGAACCAACCTATCCCTAGTCTTTAACCAACATACAAGAGATTTACATGGCCTACCATAAAAGCTTCAAACGGTCCCCATCCCAACTAATCTGATAATTTTTATTATACAAAAACCAGACTAAATGAAGATGGTCTTCCCATGATCCCTCGAAATCTAATACATAAGCTATTAACAAATCTTCCAAGATCTTATTAACTATCTCTGTTTTCCCATCTTTCTATGGATGGTAAGCGGTACTCATCTTGAGCTTGGCACTCAAAGTTCCAAGTAGACTCTTTCAGCACTCGCTAGTGAATAAAGGATCTTTATCACTAACTATGCTTCTAGGAATTCCATGCAGTCAAACCACGTTCTTCATAAATAACTTTGCTCAAACAGGTATCGTTCTAGTTGACCTAACTTGAATGAGATGGGCACTCTTGGTCAATCTGTCCACTTTGAGCCATATAGTATCATTTCCTCTTATCGACCTTGGCAACCCGTCAGTAATATCCATGGAGATTGAATCCTACTTCCTTACTAGAATATCTAATGGCTGATGAAACTCACTTGGTTTCTGGTGTTCGGCTTTTATCTACTGGCAAATCATGCATTGCTTCACACACAACCCAATATCATGCTTCATACCATCCCAGAAGAAACTCTTCTTCGTATCCCGATACATCATAGTACGTCCTGGGTAAATAGAGAACTTTGAATGATGACATTCCTCTAAGACTTCTTTCCTTATGTTTCCTACACTCGAAACACATAATCTTCCTTTCTGTCTCAACCTCTCATTCTGGTAAAGACTGGAATGTTTCAAGTCTCTCGGTTTCATCTCTTAGCTTCCTTATCCATTTGGCTAGTAGTGGATCCTTCGTATGTTTAGAAGCAATCTTTTCAATCAACACTAGTCGAACTTTCAAACAAGATGATACAACCTTATCTCTACTAGACCCATGCTCGGATCTCCACTGCACTCTTCAACATGCTAATGCTTCTAAGTCCTTCCGCTCAACAATCATTGCCAAAACTGCATTCTTATGTTTCCTGCTAAGTGCATCTATAAACTTGTTGCATTTCCCTAGTGTGTACCCAATCCCAAAAACATAATAAGCAATAAACTCTCACTGCCGCTGTTGTCTCATTTTTAACTCCTTCTGAGAGAACAAATACTTCAGTGACTTATGACCTGTGTATAACTCAAACCTTTCTCTCAAAAGGTAACGTCTTCACACCTTCATAACAAAAATAACTGCAGCCAACTCTAAATCATGTGTCATATACTGACTTCATGCGGTCAATGCAATCTAGAAGCGTAGGTAATCACTTTACCCATTTGCATCAGCACAGCTCTTAATCTTGTTCCACACGCATCGGTATAAACCACTAAATCTTGATTCCCTTTTGGTAGAACCAATACAGATGCATGGGTCGATAAGTGTTTCAAACTCTAGATTGCTTCGTCGCACTTATCGGTCCACACAAACTTTACATCCTTTCTTGCCAGCTCAATCATCAGTGTCGCTATCCACGAGAAATCCTTAATGAACCTCCGATAATAACCAGCCAATCTAAGGAAACTCTTTATCTCCATCAATATCTCGGGTCTCTTCCAACTATTCACTGCTTCAATCTTAGTCAGATCCATTGAATGCCCTTTCTCCGAGACTGCATAACTAAGAAACTTCACTTCTTTCTCCTAGAAATAACGCTTCGAGAACTTCACCTTCAGCTGATGCTATCTCAGCGTCTCAAGCACAACTCTAAGATGAACTTTGTACTCTCTTTCATCCTTAAAGTATATCAAGGTATCATCTATGAAAATGAAAACAATCCTATTCAAGTGCTCTCGGAAAACCTAGTTAAACAAATCCACAAATAAAGCTGGCATATTAGTCAGTCCAAACGGCATAATTAACCATTCGTATGACCCATATTTAGTCCTAAATATCGTTAAAGTTATACTATCCTCTGCTACTCCGAGCTAATGGAAATCTATCATCAAATCCAACTACGAGAATACGTTGGTTCCACTCACCTTGAACAAATCGCCAATCCTCAGCAATGGATATCCATTATTTATCATCCTCTCGTTCAATTTATGATAATCGATACATAATCTTAAGAATCCATCTAGCATCTTAGCAAACACTGCGGCTGCCCCCCAAGACGAACTATTCGGCCTAATAAAATTCTTGTATTCTAAATCCATTATCTACTTCTTCAACTCCCTAATCTCTGTAAGGGTCATCTTGCTTGACGGCCTACTCACTGGTTCTGCTCTCGAAACCAAATCTATCTGAAATTCAATCACTCATTTCGGTGGTAATCCAACTACAGGCTCAAAAACATCTATGAATTCTCTAACAATGAAAACTTGACTCAACTCATCTTTCGGTTCCATAGCACCCAACAAGGCATACACTTCTCCGCTAGAACCTTCTACGGTATAAACCATCCGATCATAAGTCAAACTCTAACTAGCCACATCTCAACCTTAGGGTTGAGTATCCTCCTATTGGATTCGCAACCAGTAAGAAAGTAGCAAAATAAGTGGGTTCTAGGTCAATCTTATCTATCAAACATCTAGATATAAAAGAATGCAATGCACCTGTATCAAATAGAACTCTAACAGGCATACCATGAATCTGAAGTATACCTCCTAAAACTACCTTTTCTTTCTCCTGTGCTGTTGACTTAGAAGTAGAAGGTTCCAATGCATACACCTTGCCATTTCCATCTTTAGCGGGCTCCTTGCACAGGTTCTTATAATGGCCAATCTAGTCATAGTTGAAGCATCGGACACCCTTTTTCCCAACCACCTCCTTAGCCTTCCCAACACGACAATCATTAGAAAAATGTCACTTCTTGTCATATTTGAAGCAAACAATCTTAGACTTCCCCTTCTTAGTGGCTCCACCCTTCTTAGCACCTTTCTAAAGAAAGGACTTCCTCTTCTGATTCTGCCCAACTCAGACTTCTTTAGCCTTACTCTTCTCTAGAGAATCAAGAATCTCCTCATGTCTTAAGTCCATCTCTACAAAAAAAAGTCAGAAGGATCTCTATGAGGTAATGTGGCCTTAACTAATTCAGGCTTCAACCCCCTGATAAACTTTTCATTCCTCTTCATGACTGTATCCACTGAAGCATACCCATATCAGGCCAACTTCTCGAACTTTCTAGCATATTCCAGAACTGACATCTCCCCTGCTCTAACTAAGAAAACTTCTTGATCGAAGCTGGCTGTGCTATTGCAGACATAAACCTCTCCTGGAATCTTCCCTTGAAATCTTCCCATGACAAAGTTTCTTTGTCCATACCAGCTGTCACACTGTTCCACCAAAACAATGCGGCTCCCTAAAGCTGTCTGGATGCTAACCTCCTTTTCTTCGCATCATTGAGCCCCAAATCTACGAAAATTCTTTTGTAGTGCGACAACCAACTTCCACTTCTATAGCATCCTCTGTCCTCATAAAAGGCTTCCCACCAAGCTTAGCATAATCTCCACTCAGCTTAGCATAATGGTAACTATCGAAACTTCCAGAACTCCTACCCCTATAACATCTCCTTCTACCATTCCGTTGCAACTCCAGTTTGCATCATATTCACAAAAACTAATAATAGCCCTCATATCCACTTGCAGGACTCCAGCACCTACATTCTCTACTTTTGCCTGACCTTGAGTTCTCATTGTACTAGGTCTAGAATTTCCTTCGGTGCCCTCCCCTCCTAGGTTAAATCTTCCTCTTCTTCCTTCCATATCTATATTCAAACCTTGTGAGATACAAAAAAATAAACTAACAAGGATAGGAGACTAGAGGCAAAGAGTATACTTATATATAGCAAATACAAGTACGTTACTACAGCGTTATCCCATACCTCAACCTTACCCTAATTCCTTAGGCTTGTGTTTAAAAACCATTTTTTTTATTTTAAAATTTTTCATAAACCATGCTCTGATACCAAGTTGTAACATCCCGTATCTGGAGGCCAAAAGCTAAGCGCTACACATGCTGCAGTCATCCATAGTATTAACTTATGGTGACAAAATATGGTAACGATAATGGTACCCATGATATTAGAAGCACTTAAATATGAATAAAATCACAGATTTCAAAAAACACCATTTTACTGATAATATTTCAAAATAAATTCATATCTAAATTACATAAACACATATCATTTCCTAAGTAAAGATTAATTATAATCAGTACAAAATATGCCAAAAGCGAAATATGACGATGCCCCATGGTTGATCACAGCAACATAGTCATATATGACATACTATACACAATGGAATCAAAAAAATGAAACACCAAATCCTAACTAGCTAACCGTAAGTCACCTGCTCGTCTTCGGAAGCTTTATTCGCCAAAAGACCCGAAAACCTCAACCCTCAGCCACTCAAATTAATTTTGAGTACCCGAGAGTTTAAAGTGAAACAAAACCTTTGAGTCAGACATAAAACCTAGTGTGAATAATTCTATTACATCTCGGTTTACTAATATTAAGTGAGACCGCACTGCTTAGCGGAACGAGTTTCCCCTCACTAATATCCTTTTTAAGACATATACTTTGCAATCCTTTCCTATAACCAAACTGGTTAATCAATGGATTATATCAAAATAGCAATATTCTTTATGCTAATAAATGGACTATCTTTCCATAAAACAAGTAATATGTGAATTATCTGCCCACAATATAATAGCAAGGTCTGTTATACTACAAATGGACTATCTGTCCATACAACTTGGCTGCCTGTCCGTAAATTGGACAAACTGTCCGAAATCTTGGCTAAATGCCTGCAAAATGTACTAACTATCCAAATTATTTTATTAGGGTTAACTACCCCTTAAATATTCCTTGAAAACCTTTTTAAAATAATTTATTCTTTCCAATCTTATATATATACACGAGGAAAATATATCATTAGCTTTACTCTAAGCCATTTTGTCATGTTATATATAATTTACTCAAAATAATGTCGATGAGATTTAATAAGGATTAAATATCCTTCCAAAACAATTCAAAATCCTTTTTAACTTGAAAATACGTAGCTACATTGCCCATTTAATACATTTGAAACCTTTGTTTAAAACCATTAAACAACCTTTTCGAAAGTTTTGAAGGTAACCCTTTCGAAACCATTGAAAGACCCTTTCGAAACCATTAAATATAGCCTTTCGAAAACATTAGAGAAACCTTTCCTTTTTTTCTCCGAAAGCTTCAAAATATCAGACATCCTCGTTAAAACCTTTTAAATATCGCCTTTTTAAAATATAGGAAAACCCATCCTCTCAAACCTTTCGAAACCCTTCGGAACCACCTTTTTTCAAAACCATTCATTAAATCCTTTCGAAATAGTCAAAACTCAATCCTTTCAAAAGTACTTTGGGTTCAATTTAAAGCATGTGGAAACCTTTCGAAACCATT
This sequence comes from Allium cepa, assembly GCA_030765085.1. Classification (NCBI taxonomy): domain Eukaryota; kingdom Viridiplantae; phylum Streptophyta; class Magnoliopsida; order Asparagales; family Amaryllidaceae; genus Allium; species Allium cepa. The sequence goes on along the minus strand of CM060940.1, from coordinate 695,233,317 downwards.
TAAAAATTTACCCCTTCGAAACCTTTGAAAAACCACTCGAAACCATTTGGATTATGCCTTCAAGTAAAGCAAAAGGACCAGAAACCCCAACCCATTAAAGTCAAAATCATATGTTTTGAAACCATTTAAAACTGTATCTATCGTAACCAATTTGGGTTTTAGTTTACTTATAGAAAAAGGTCCTAAAACGTTTAAGTTGAAAGCATCGTGCCAGTAGTTAGCTTGGTCTCACCTACAATAACCGAAGTTAGTCTGATCCCACTTACGACAGCCGTACGTTCTGATTCGTGATGACATCTTGGGCCCGTAGTGGAACACACAACATGTTGCACTAGGATTACACTTATTTCCATTCCTTCGTATATTTGGTTAGCTTATGTCATGGTTCTAATGCCTTTTATGTATGCCTCATTCCAGGTATAACGAGCGAACGAGGCTTTTATGACGACTTCGAAGACTATACTGATTCACAACGGTACACCAAGCGCTCCTCTAGCCGCCATCAAGTCCGAGAGTAGGTAGAAGAGTATAGGTGGAGGAAAGAACTCGAAGCTAAAACCCATCGCCAAGAAGAGAGAGATCGGGCTCATTCACATAAAGGTAGGTATAAGAAAAGAAGATCTTTTGAGGAAAGAGATGAACCGTCAAAGAAGTCGAAGTTTGATTATCATCCCCATCCTTTAGAGCTTGATTCAAAACACTCCTCCATAGGTCACGAGACTTCTATCACTTCCACCCCGATTCTTCCCCCGGCTCATATTTCTCCTCTTCCCTCATTGTTGCTGCTCCTGGTGCCTCTCACCCCCGCTGAAGGCCTACCTATGTTCTTCCTTCGGGCTCCCTAAAGCTTAAGGCAACGCTTCTGGGTTTGTTTTTAAAAAGGGTCAAGTTCGACCTGGATCTCCACCTTATCCACGGGGATTGTTTCGTGCTGCATCACCAAGCTATCCAGAACGACCTAGAACCAGCCGAGAGATGGGAGAAGCTTTACAAGTAGCTAGCGGATACAAACATAAATAATTATTAGGAGATCCTTTCCTTCAAATTCGAGAAAGTCGACTTTGAGAAGGCATTGGTTGATCACGACGCTAAAATTAAACAGAAGAAGGAGGAGAAGGAGGCGGTGTTTCGTTGAAGTAGGAGAACTGTCGGTCTGATGAAGGTATTGAAAGAGGCACATGAAAAGGTTGAGATTATCTAGAGGGACGAGATCAAAAAGACTCATGGTGAGGAGGCAAAGCTAAAAGAAATAGTGGTCGCTTGTAATGCCATCATTGAAGCTCAAAGAAAAACCACTATGGACCACGATTTAATTGTTGAAGGGCACAACAAAACTATCTCCAACCAAGCTGGGACCATTGCCAAGCTATAGGCTCAGGTCGTGCAGCTTAGTGCCAATAAGACTGCTATTGAAATTGAAAAGGCTGAGGTGAAAGAAGATTATTTGGAACTCCAACATGCCTTTGACGGGAAAATTAAGAAGCGGGATGCGACAATTCTGAACTTTTATGTTAACTCTTTGTTGCATCGGCGAGCATCGGTTATCTCGACCCGAAGTATCTGTGCACTCTTGCCCTTGTTTGGAGGAAATCTTATATAGCTTTGCTGAGGGCGATGAAGTTTATTCAGATCAAGAGCTATGAGAATGACAAATCCAAGAAAGCGCTACATGAGGGCCAGGAGATTCTCCCAGTTCAACGAGAGAAGGAGGCCACCAATGCTGCCATGATGACTGCCACCGACATGCTTACCAGGCCTTCTATTTTCGGCATGGGCGAACCATCGGAGCAGCTCCACGACTAGCCAACGAGTTTAGGACTTGATATTATTCCTCATGTGGTGGAGCCCTCAAAAGAAGGAGAAGGTGGTGAGTTCGAGGTTGCCATTCATGATCGTTCCTCTGGTGTAGGTAACATCCATGCTTCTCCCGAATTCGGGAGCTTCCAAATTACGCCACAAGAGCCAGAGGAGTTTAATGTTTTCATTTTTGATCTTATAGGTCCATCCACTTTTCCTATTGACACGCCTGCTACTTCGGCGTCAGTGTCTGCTGCCATTTTCACATCTTCAACAATCGTATCTGTTCTTGTTCTGGTTCCCACATCCGCGTCTAGCTGACAACGAAGGCCAGAATCCTAAAAGATAGCTGCGCTCCATGGCTTGGATAACTCTTCAGCATATTTGGAAGGTGATATAACTACAGCAAAAGCCAAGGAAAAGAAATGCAGATGAAGCAGCCATAAAAGATTCAACATGATTTGGTTGCCGCCAAGAAGGAAAAGGTGGAGGCAATCAAGGCTTCAAAGAGTTCTCGAAAATCAAGAAAATACAAAGGGAAAGGAGGCTGTTTTGAGATAGTCTCGAAGGAAGAGGAGAACATTGCCATCGAAATGTTTGTTGATGTCACCAGCAGCAACACTTCTCCTAAAAAGAAGTAGAAACTACCGATCAAAGGTGGAAGGGTAGCGGTGGCAAGAATTGTTGAGCGGCCAGTGTGAGGATGGACTTGATTTTGGCTTACAGCTTACGGGAAGACTGACTTGTTTTTGTTTCTTTTTGAGTCATCCCGTTTAAGTGCAGAGTTTGTGCATTGCATCCTTACTATAGAGTCTGTATTTTCTTTTTTATTGGCCAATGTTGTGTGGGTACGGCCCCCGCATTTTGACCCTGTGTATATAAAATCATAAGCAATACAATGATATTTTGACTTTAATTGTCCATCTGTTCATATATGTTCTGTGTACTTGTGCCTGTTTCATTTCATACTTCTCTAGTTATGTGATATAGTCAGAGCCCTTTATTCAAATTAATAGAACTTAGAGATTATCAGCACTTTGGAAGTTAGTAGAACTTTAGAAATTAACATAACTTTGAGAATGTTTGTTTAGAAATTCATAAAACTCCTTAAAACTCTAAAACTTTGAAATTTTTGTTTAGAATTTTAAAATAGACATAAAACTTTGAGGCAGAACTTGAGGATTTCATTGAAATTTTTGTTTAGAATTTTAAAACAGGCATAAAATTTTGGGACAAAACTTGCCTTGTTGTTTATTATAACAGAACATGAGAACTTATTGTTTTCACGTGTTTCTATCTCTGTACAGTATATGCCCCCATTTCACCGAGCTGTTTACTTTAAACATTTCTCAATTAGTCGATTTCTTAGGGTTTAGATAATTTTTATCGAAAATTTGGCTAAGTCATGGCTTGATTCTCCTTTTTTTTGTTTTTTTACTTTTGGAGGTTCTGCAACTTTAGCACGTAACCTAAGCTCCTTGGGATACTTCAACTATTATGCAATATAGGCGAATTTAAAATGCGCAAAGTGCATATGTTAATTGAAGATAATTTTAACCCTTATGTATCCATAGTTAAGGCTTTCGATTTGATTTTTAGCATTCTAGTTTTGTTGTAATTGCGTTCATTATTCCCGACTATGGGAGTAGTTAGCGCTGACTGTGAAATGCATGGTTTCTTGCATTCCTCGATGTTGCCTTTCTTCGGACAGTTTGAGGAGTTGGTATTTTGGTGTGTGGCTCATGACGTGAGCGATTTTTTGTTTCTCTTCAGTGTTGTCCATCTTCCGGCAACAAAAGGAGCTATTATTTTGGTGCGCGGCTTATGAGATGCGCAACTTTTGTTTTTCCTCAATGTTGCCTATCTTCGGGCAACACGAGGAGTTATAATTTCTGTGCGTGGTTTATGAGATGTGTGGCTTTTTTTCCAAGGTGTTGCCCATCTTCGGGCAACACAAGGAGTTATAATTTTGGTGCGCGGCTTTTGTTTTTCCTCGGTGTTGCCTATCTTTGGGCAACACGAGGAGTTATAAATTTGGTGCGCGGCTTATGAGATGCACGACTTTTGTTTTTCCTCGGTGTTGCCTATATTCGAGCAACATAAGAAGTTATAATTTTGGCCCTCTCGATGCTGCCGGAGCAACACCGATTTTTTAGAGGGAAAAGATCGGGTTTCGTCGATCCAACGTTTTGAGTCAATTTGCTTCCGTCAACTCAGCGGGTAATTATTATGACCATAGTTTGGTTGGTTCAAGAAGCAAAATCTATGAAGGAAAGCATGGAAGATTCTTTGCCTATTTACAATGCCTTCGGCATTTCCAAGATGGATTATTTGTTGAAAAATAGAAAATACATAAATTAGTGTATTAAATGAAATAACGACGGAGCGATTTACTATTCTAGGCTCTGGGAATTGCGACCTTGTCGACGGTTGTTAGCTTGAAAGTTTCGTCTTTGAACTTTTGATTAATGACATATGGTCCTTCCTAGTTCAGTCCAAAGGCCTTCGGAATAGGATAAACTCGCTTTAGCACAAGATCCTCAACTTCAAAGGTTTGGCTATGAACTTTGGAGTTTAAATACCGTGCGACCCTTTTTCGGTGGGCAGTAGTTCTTAACTCTGCTTCTTCTCTTTTTTCATCGACCATGTCTAGCGATTCGAGTAGGAGCTACTTGTTTTATTTTGATTGAAATTCTTTCTTTGGTGCAAGGGGATTTCTTATTTAATGGGAATTATTGCCTCTGAACCATACGCTAGGACGAAAGGAGTGTGGCCAGTTGTTGCTTTGTGTGTTGTCCTGTATGCCCATAGTGCAAGTGACAAAGTTAATAACTTTCTTTGTGGCTATGGTGGCCAGTGATTCCGCTTCAGCCCATTTTTTGAAATAATCTACAGCAACTATAGCGCATTTGGCTCCTTCTTTAGCTATTGGAAGGACACCAATCAGATCGATCCCCCATATCGCAAATGGCCATGGCTGACCATATGTGTCAGTTCCACTGGAGGTGTTCTCTTAATTTTGCTGAATCTTTGACAGTGATCACATCTCCTGGCATGATCTGCGGTGTCATGATTTATTGTTAGCCAGAAGTATCCGTATCTATGGACTTCCTTTGCCAAGATCCGCCCCCCGGTGTAGTCTCTGCAATCGCCTTTGTGTACTTCCTTCAGGATTCGTCGTGCTTCATCGTGGGTCACATACCTTAGAAGAGGGGTCAAGAATCCCCTTTGATAGAGTGTTCCATCCTGTATCATGAACCATGGCGCCGTTCGGAGGAGCTTCTTCCGTTGATTTCGGTCAGTTTGAAGGGTTCCTTTAAGTAGATAGTTCTTTATCAATGTCATCAATGTATCTGCTTCGACAGTAGTCTCCAAAATCCAGTTTATGTCCATTTTTTCTATGCTTGGGTATGTTAGCGTTTGAACAGGAACCAATCCCAATGATTGTGCTTCTCCTGAGCTTGTCGGCTTAACCAAATAATCTGCCTTGGTGTTTTGCTCCGATAGTATGTGAGTTATGGTATAGTGCTCGATACCCCTGAATAGCTCTTGTACTTTGGATAGGTATAGGAAGAAATTTTCTCTACATACTTAGTACTCCCCTTTCACTTGACAGACGACCAGTAGGGTGTTATTGTATATGTGAATAAATTTTATCCCGAGTTTCTTCACATACTTTAGTGTAGCGATCAATGCTTCGTACTCTGCTTCGTTATTTGTTATTGAGGATTTCAAGTGCAAAGCATAGTTAATGGCTCGCTCCTTGGAAGTTTCAAGCACTGTCCCTGCTCCCGAATCGAAGTTGTTTGACGCATCATCAATGAAGAGCTTCCATTGCATGCCTGTTTCCAGCTAAACTTCCTCCTCCTCGTCCCTTACGGTAAATTCGATAATGAAATCGGCCAATGCTTGTCCATTGATTGGTTTTCATGGACGGCATGTGATATCGTATTGGCTCAACTCTTTATTCCACTTGAATAGTCGTCCAGAAGTTTCTGTACGGTATAAAACTTGCTTCAAGGGCTAGTCAGTCAATAGTTTAATCGGATGAGCTTAGAAGTATGGTCATAACTTTCGGTACACGATCAGAAGACAATATGCTAACTTCTCCAGTTTTAGGTAATTCTTCTCAGCTTCGACGAATTGTTGCTAATACATGGGTCGCTGGATTCTTGCTTCTTCCTGCACAAGAGCGATGCTTAGTGCATTAGGGGAAACTACTAAATAAATGAATAAGTCTTGTCCATCAATTGGCTTTGACAAGATTGGGGAGCGATTCCTTGAAAGCTGCTTAACAAGCTTAACTCCGTTCAAAAAATTCCTTTCTCTTCTTTAGTGCATCGAAGAATGGTATACACTTATCTATAGCTTTTGAGATGAATCGGCCCAGTGCCGCAACTCTTGCAGTTAAGCTTTGAAATTCCTTCTTATTTTTAATGGCTTGGACTTCCTATAATGCTGTTATTTGCTCTAGATTCGCTTCGATGCCCTTGGCACTTACTATGAATCCCAAGAATTTCCCAGAGGCTACCCCGAAGTGGCACTTGAGTGGGTTAAGTTTCATTCCATACTTCTAGTTTATTTCGAATATTTTAACAAGGTTGTCAAGTTGGTTAGTAGCTATTCGAGATTTGACTAACATATCGTCCACGTAAACTTCCATAGTCTTCCTAATCTGGCGTTTGAACATAGTAATCACTAGCTTTTGGTACGTTTCTCCTACATTTTTCAAACCGAATAGCATTACTCGATAGCGGTACAGTCCTAAATCAATGATGAAGCTGGTGTTCTCTTTGTCTAGTTCATGCATCGGGATCTGGTTATAGCCGAAGTGTGCATCCAAAAATGACAACAGTTCATGTCCCTCCATCCCACCCATCAGTTGATCAATCCTAGGGAGTGGAAAGCTATCCTTCGGACAGGCTTTGTTGAGGTCCAAGAAATCAATACAAGTTCACCATTTTCCATTCGACTTCTTGACTAGGACTGGGTTCGATACCCATTCAGGGTAGGTTGCATCTTGGATGAAGCCCTTAGCCATCAGTTTATCTACTTCCTCTCTCAATGCCTTAGACCATTCAGGGCCTCGGCTATACCTTTTTGCTTTACCGGTGTAAATTTGGGGTCAATATTGAGAGCATGGCAGGAAATTCAGGTGATACCCCACACATATCAAAGTGGGTCCAAGCAAATACGTCCGCAAAGGAATTTGATTAGTTCTAACCGCATCTTGTTTCCAAGCTGCGACCCAATTTTCAGGACCTGTGTTGGGTCATTCATATAGACTAGGAGGGACACCATCAATTCATCCGGTGCTGCCCAATCCTCCCGAGAGCTCTTCTTTCTAGGGTCCAGAGCCTTTTCAAATCGACTATGGTCCTCAAGCCAAGGGTGATTCTGTAGTTGCTATTCGGAGGGTCCATGGATGTAGAGGGTTTTCCCTACATCCTTCCATTTTTCCTTTCTTCTTGACTAACGCAATTCTGCTATGTAGCATTCCCGAGCGACGCTTTGGTCACCTTTCACCATTCCGACTCCGTATTCTATAGGGAACTTTATTGTTAGGCACTATCGGGTTAGTGCTATTCTGAAGTCAGCTAATGCGGGCCATCCGAAGAAGGCGTTGTATGTTGACATTTCACCACGATCACAAAAGTCTGAATGAGGGTGACCCTTTGCTCACCCTCTCCAAGTTCCACGGGTAGGTCAATTGTTCCCACCAGTTGTTTGGGTTCACCATTAAACAACTGAATCTTTGTTTGGCATGTGGACACATTTTTCATGCCAATCTTCATTTGATCGAAAGTACGTTTAAAGAGAATCTTAGCGGAGCTTCCATTGTCAACCAACACCGGCCGAACTGCAGCAGGTCCAATTCCTACCATCACCACCATCGCATAGAGACTTGGAGCTTCGATTACTTCGGTCTCCTGATTTCGAAACACGATATCGTCATTCAAGATCCTTTGCATCTTAACTTGAGTTTCGCCTTCCACAGCCAAACATGATTCCTTCGGAGCATGCTTCAACAAACTTGCATATCGCTCCATTTTCCTCCAAATTCTTTGTGCGGGATATGGTCCCTCAGGTATTGTTTCGATAATAAGCCTTTAGTCGGTTCATTTCAACCATTCTTCACCGTATCCAGCTTGATTCCTTCGTTCTCTTGGGTGTTGAGAAGTCGCAGATTGATCGAGGTTTTGTGGTTGTTCTACGTACTGCTGAAGTTTGTTTTTCTAAATCAATTCCTCAATGAGATTCTTTTGGTGGTGGCATTTGTCCATATTGTGGCCGTGTATCTCGCAGAAGCAGTAGAACTTCCCTGAGTGCTTCTACTGCTCGGTCACCTCATTTCTAGTTTCTTTTTGCATTCCTCGGTTCCTTGAATTGCAAGAAAAATGTTTTCTAGTGTGACGCTTGGAGGGTTGTAGCCTTTGGGCCTAAACCCTTTGAGCTTTTTATTGCTACCATTACTATTCTTCTTATTGGAGTTTGGACTATTCCTCTTTAAATTGTCATCTTTCCTGATGGTTCCTTCTGTAGTTCAAGAAGTGCACGCACTTTGATTCATTGCTACATCACTTTACCTGGCATTTGTCAGTTGCACACTAGTAGACTTCCCTTTCAATTCCTGTGCTTCCTCCAACCTTAAGTACTAACTTGATTTGCGATTGATATCCTTTCTAGTGGCATGTTGTTTCATTTTAATCCACTTTTAGAATTCGGTTTCTGATTGAATGGCTCGAACTAATGCCATAAAAACCATGTCTTTGTTGGTGTTGCTTACTTCTGCCACTACGGTGTTAAACCTATTCATGAAAGACTTTTGTGATTCGTTACTCCCTTGGAACAACCTAGAAATGGACATGACATCTTTTGGCAGCGCAGTATAGAGTCTGAACTGATCACGGAACCTTCTCGCCAGTTGGTCAAAAGTAGAGATAGATCTTGGTGGAAGCCTAGTGAACCACACTGACGCAACCCCTTCGAGAAAGATAGGGAAGCATCTACATTGAACGGCTTTAGAAATATTGGTTCTGTCCATATACCAACTGTATTTGTACAAGTGAGGCTTCAGGTCCTTCATTCCGTCCTATGAATTGTGAACTTTTCTGGATATCTTTCGTTCAAGATTTCATCGGTGAAGGGAGTCCGGCTTGGCGCAAATCCCCACTCATCATCTCTACTATCTTTAGTCTCCTCCATTAATTGCTTAAACATGTCTCCTATGTATGCCTCTGATGTCTAGTAGTCTTGAGGACGGTGATCAGTTACTACACCAAGTGTTTGACTTTACAAACAGCCCTAGTGAGTGGGCTGAGGCCTAGGCTCTCCTGTCTTTGGGAGAGCCACTTCTGTAGGGTCTCTTTGGCTTGTGATTTGTCTCGCTAAAGTAGTTTGGGTATTCCTTGCATTATAAAACGCATTGGCATATTCTTTCAATTTGTCATCTGACTCTCGTCCTCTGAGTCAAAAAGATCCATAGCTATGTCTTCTATGGGAGTCTTTGCACCCTGACTCAAATTCAGAATAGGTTGCCATGTGGCATACAGAGTACTTGCATTTCCATCCACATTAAGTCCCATTATCACCCTTTTTTGGTTGTCTTCCATTTCTTCAATGTAGACCAGAAACAGAGGAATTCTCTTGTTCCATAGCAGCCACGGGTTCGGGCATAGTCCTTGGAGTAGGATTTAACTGTAGGTTTAGGCGAGCGTTAAGCTTATCTATTAGAGGCTTTTGGCTACTCCCCATTTTTTGGTTGATCTCATCAACCATTTTACTTAACTCATCCCTGGTAACAAGTTCATGCTGACTAGGGGAGGCGAGCGCCTGATTCACTAAATTAGCACCATTCACTTCAATTTGTTAGGGATTAACAACTTCTCCGGCCAATACTGCCTCAATAGATCTTCCAAAGGCAGTTCTTCTTCTCCCAGGAGCCATTTATTCCAAATTGTGGATTGATCAATTAAAGATAAGGATCTAACTTCTGGACCTATAGGATCCAAAATAGATAGCTAGATCTGGATCCCGAGTTCAATTCTGAGTGAAAGCACCAACACGTTGACCCAAAAAATGGACCAACACTCTGGTTTGAGTTTGAAAGTACCAGGCCCATTCTGACAGAGCAACAGATCACAGATATCAAGAAAGAACGGTAAAATAAAGTATACAAAGAATTTTTATAGTGGTTCAGCTTTTAGTGAAGTCTACGTCCACTTTACAGTTTTGTTATAGACTGATTACTTGCAATAGATGTTTGATTACATCGCTTTGGTTATTTTCTAGCTAGATTGAATCTCCAGAGTTGCAATCCACTGGAGAACCATAGTGCACTCCTTTGAAGATTGTTGTGTGGGAGATAGAGAGTGAAGAATAATTCCAACAGAGCTTCAGCAACTAGTCCGAAGAAGATCCAGTTTATGTTGCAGGTAGGATGGTATTTGAATGGGTCGGAGAGCTTCTGGGCCAGGCCACTCCATTATCAGCTCGTGGGTAGGTAGGAAACGACCCTAGGAAAGTTTGGCTCACAAAATGAGGCAAAGCCATGGGTCGTTGACGATCCATAGACTTGGCTCATTTTGCGAGCCAAGGTCTTGGCTTCTTTTAATAATATTCTTTGGCTATCTTGTTGGAAGGTTTATGGAGAGGTATGGGTTGCGGATGATCCAAACACTTAGGATTTTTTTGGAGTTTGGAATTGGAGATATTTCCAAAGCCTTTTATCATAGTTGCTTCATTTCAACGGCAATTCACTAGCTATTTGTGTTTAGCTGCTGATTGAACTAAAAGAATGCTGATCTCTCGGTTTTGCTAATCCCAGTCGTTGTCTTAGTCGTATAACTTCGCCCTTGTTGATCGCTTTCCCTAACTTTTCTCGTTAAGTCTCAAACCATCCTATCTACACAAGGTAGTTATGATTTCTATTAGTTTCTATTAGGTTAAAAACCCTCATAACAAATCCCTTCGAAAGCATTAGAGAGTGGCCAGGTTTTTTAGAAAACAAAACGACCCTTTCGAAACCATCTGAGTCGAAAGGTAAAACGTCGGCAACCAAAAGGTTTCGACTTAGTCGAAAGCATTTATTTTAAAGAAAAGGTGCAACCTAGTCGAAACCATTTCCTTTAAATCATTTGACCTGGTCGAAAGCTACTTTGTCGAAAGTCATTTACTCGAAAGCAAACAGGTGTATTTCTTTAATTAAAAACAAAGGGCTGCCTCAACCCCTACGGAACCCCTGGTTTCGACTCCATACCTTCCGCCTGCATCCAATTCACTACGTGCCAGTAAAATGATACCATGTGTGTCAGTTTTGACTGTGTCGAAAGCGAAGATGAGGAGGCGGAACCTGGTGCCGACGGTGTCGAAACAGTGAAAACATGTAGCCAATAGTTCATTTAATCATATCTGCCTTACGTGTCTAATTGTGATTGATTGCCTCTTTCTTTACCAATAAAGGTACTGCACTTTTTCGAAAGTGATGTCGAATTTTCAGATTTTATAATTTAAATTATTTTACAAAAAGCCCATTCTCTTCTTTTAATTATATAAAACATTCAAGTCTAATACCTTAAATAATTTAATATAACCCTTTAAAACACTAAGGAAAAATCTACAAAAAATCTAGAAAAACCATTTTAATATGTTTTCCAATATATAAAAATTTCAGGCCCCAATTTTTCACTCTTTAACAGAAAATAATTATTAACCCAAATTAGTACTTTCTTTACTTGAAAAATCATATAATTCCATCTAATTTTAGAAAATTCCAAAAATTGGAATCAATCTTTAAAATAATATCTATGACCTTGGTAAAAATTCGCAAAGCATTTGGATGTCATTTAATAGGGTTTTCACCTTAAAACATATCATAAATTCAATATGAACATATATAAATCATCAACATGTACATATAATCATTCCATCATTCAAAATCATGACAAATCAATGTAAAATATTTGACAAGCATCTAAAATCCAAAAATACAATCAAAAATGAGTTGTAAATATTATTCACCTTAACTTGTGCCCATAACCCATAGGGCCCAGAATTGAAATCTGGCTCCGATACCACTTATGACGACCCAAACAAGATGCCCGACAAACGACATCGAAATCTGTATCGCCGGAGCTTGCAACAACATTAAATGATAAACAACACAGCGGAAACAAAAGATGATTACATTGATATACAACATAGATACAATGTCAGATACAACATGATACAGCAACCCAACACCATCAGAGAATGTATACAACACAACACCACGACAGAAATATACCTACATGAGCAAAGTCTTCAAGAGAATCCAATATTGCAACTCCAAAGCAAAACTCCAAAGCCAAAGCTCTTAACTTCAAGCTCGAACCCACAATCATGCTGAACTTGTAGCAAATGTGATCCCGAACGTGATTGCCAAACCAAAAGCTTCAAAGATCCAAAGACTGGAGAAGATTTCCAAATGCTACCAAACAAAAGACTTCGAAAGCAATCGAATCTACACCTATTATTTTATTATTTGAAAAATCCAACTCTAGACTGCCCGTGTGGAAAATTGTGGGCACCCAGAGTTTAGGAAGGGAGCAATAAACTCCGGGTCAGTCATGGGACTGGTGTGAGCAAACGAAAACAGTTTATCTTTAAAACAAACAACAAAAGAATTTGAAATTTGAAATCTGCAATGCTTTTTAGAAAATGAAACTACCTTAAGGCCTCCCGACACACACACCATGCAATCACAAACATGGGAGAGATTTCTCCTTATGATAGTCAAAAATACTTATTAGGCAAAATTCTTTTTGATATTATTATTAGTGCATAGTGGAAAAATATTTTGAAAGTGTAATATTAATCTTAGCATGCATACATACCATTATAGTATGCCACTATAGCTACCATGTTAAATGGCAGGTTATACAAATAAAACCGTACAAGGCGTGTATTGGTAATTGGATTTCTAATAAATGGTCAGACTAAGGAACGTCCTATTGCCACACGGGTATGCCTCTGGAGGACGCCCCGAGAACTTACCCAGCTCTTTGCCAACACAAGGCCGGTTTACTCCCTGCCCGGGAGTAACACCTTAGATATGCCATCCCCAGTCGTTTGCGACCTTTATCCGAGGATCCTCAACCACAAAGAAACATTACACAGTAATAAATTTATAGTCTCCACATGAGTTAAGTATTTGGGATCCATACCATGATACCACCCTTTTCTAGAAGAAATGGACATACCCTAGGGGCGCGACCTCTACAACCTTGCCGCATCTTTCCTGTTTCGACCATTTCTGAGGTGTGAGGTCGTGATGCAGTCTCGTCCACAAAGCTACACTTTTTCACAAAGCCATGCTTCGATCAACAAATGATCAGCGGCACTTTGTATGCCACATTACCAAATTGGCAATGTATCACTAGTAACCGTCAACTACATAACCTCTGAGCTCGTACGACTCAGAAATGGGTTTAAGCTAAGAGGATAAATCTCCGCAACCAAACAGAAAAGTATTTGATGGAAACCAGCTTTACATCTCAAAGTGTAACGTTAGACACACATCCATACAAGTCTGTTCTGGGTTCGAACAGAACCAAAGGCACTTCCAAAGAAGCCCTTGCAATCCGGGTATTCACAATCCCAATCGGACTCCCCATCACATATGGAGATCACTATACCATAGCTACTCAGTGCAGAGTCATTCGATGGGTAATCCTTTCGTTTTCGAAAATACCCAATCTTCACTACCGGTCTTCAAATGTTATCCATATCGTCGTATCATAATTCGAAATGGGTTATATGACACAAGGTCCTCTTTCGGCTAAACCGACTAATGAGCGCAATATTTAAAAACATATGGATATTGGGATTTCAGTTAAGTCACAACTTATTATCCAAAACTTTTCTTTCAAATGGTTTAAACAAATTCCTATTTCAAATCTTTTTAAACAAAAAGATTTACTTCACAAAGTTCACCCATTTTTCATAAAGATCCATTCACGGATTTTAAAACGATTCCTTTTTCAAATTGGGATTAACTCATCCAATCTTTAAATCAAGGATTTAATTCATAGCTTTCAAAAGTATTTTCCAAAGATTCATTCATAACTTGGAAAACCATTTTCATTTCAAACTTGAAATCCTTTTAACACAAATTGGAAATTCTTTCCTTATATGAAAGCTTTTATTATTTGAAAACAAATAGTTTTTGTTTCGGAAAAATCCGGTTTCATTCATACAAGTTAAATCCCTTGGGTTAAATTCAAATTCCCAAAACAATACTTTTAAAATGGTTTAAAACCCACGTAAACACATTCATAACTTGTATAACATTTTTAAACCGTAGTTTTCAACACATAGAATTCAATTTCAAATTTTAAATTCAAATTCAAATCAAATAGTTTAAATTTCAAAACTTTATTAAGTTATTCAAAGTAAATTTTGTCTTTGAAACTCCTTTTCAAACTTTTCACATTAAACCCAAATCCATTTGCAAAATAATTTGGATTCAAAATCCAATTTTAACAATTTCAAAAATCTACGACTTAACCAATTTCCTCATGCAATCCATATTTGTGTGTGTATGGTGTAGTACAGGGGTTTTGCACAATAGTGCAACACCATCAATCATCATAGATTCAAGCATAGCAATTATAGATAAGCGGTATACTTCTATAACGCTTATCTTCCATTCACAGATCCATAGATAAATAATATACATTTATCACAGATAAAATGAATTATATTCATCACAGCTTGAATTAAAACAATTCATATCACAAGGCATCACACAGTAGAGATATCATACAATTCAAAGCAGGTCATACAATTCAAACATCCATAAGTAAAGTTAATTGATCATCTGATTAATTGAAACCAGATTAATCACATCCTGGTTAATTAACATTAATTAATTAGACTTTAACTAATTAACCTTAATTACTTAAATTAATTAAGTAATTAATAAACCAATTATCTTAGTTCAATTATCATCTCATAATTACCAGTTAATGATCTTTAAATTTCATTCATTAGTTATCCACTAATTACATATGTGGTGGGCCCATAACCCACAAGTCCGAGGATCGAAACCTCGCTCTGATACCACTTGTAATGACCCAAACTCGATGTTTGACAACAACATCGAAATCCGTATCGTCGGAGCTTATAACAGCATTAGATGATAAACAACACAATGAAACAAAGGATGATAACTTTGATATACAGCAAAGATACAACATGGATACAATGTCAGTTACATCATTCGATAACAACAACCCAACACCATCAGAGAATATATACAACACAACACCACAGCGGAAATATATCAACATTAGCAAAGTCTTCAAGAGAATCCAATACTGCAACTTTGCTAAGGTCTTCCAAAACTTCTATAGACCTCCAAATCCAAAAGGCTTCAAAAGAACTCCAAATCAAAAAATCCAAAAACTTCAGAGACTTCCTAAAGCTTCCAAAACCATAACTTCTAGATCCAGATTCTACTAAGCTTCAGAGTCTACGGCTAACCTGACTCTAGGCTGCCCGTGTGGAAAATTGTGGGCACCGATTGAGATGTGAATAGATTTGATTTGAATTAGCTTATTCCTAGCTTTTCATCCTCTTTTCCTTTTTAATGGTGACTGGCCTTGAGTTATAAAAAAATTCAAATGAAAATGAACATGTATGGATACACAACCTAAGGGTTTAGGGTATAAGAATGGCCTCTTTTCTATTTTACCCCTCCTCTGTTTCAATTTAAACTCTTTTTTTAATTCATTACTAAATGGCATGACTATCCTTAATTGAAATCCAATCTCAATCCTATAATCAACATATTATTTTATTTAATTTAGATAA
The DNA here is from genome assembly GCA_030765085.1 of Allium cepa. NCBI lineage: Eukaryota > Viridiplantae > Streptophyta > Magnoliopsida > Asparagales > Amaryllidaceae > Allium > Allium cepa. The sequence goes on along the minus strand of CM060940.1, from coordinate 695,217,666 downwards.
CTAAATATCATAAATAATGTAACCAAAAATCTAGGATGTTACATTGATGCCTATACACCCGATGATGTACCAGGTTGTTTGTACACTTTATGATGTTTGTAGAGTAGCATATTATCTTTGTTACGTGCTAACTATTTGGATGCAGGGAAAAGTCAAGTATGACTCTTAATGCTATTATTCCTTACTATATTGATTTATATAGTATTTTATGATTTTTATAACTCATATTAGACTGTTGTCTAACTTGAAGTTTTATGTTTTTCTTCTTATTATCACGGGTACTCTTTAATGTGCAAAATACAGAATATATTTGGGTGATACATGGTGCTATATGGATGGACGAGCAACTTATTGTGCTTTCTCATATTTATATGTGGGATTATTATTTCTTATTCTATTTTGCGACATTTTGGAGCCAAGACAGTGCTTGTTTATTTTCTTTAAAGATTGTTTACCTTTGAGTAGTTACTATTGTACAAACTCTACTACTATCTTATATAACTTTGTGAACCTGTGTACTCTGGTATTGTGCTCATTTGTTTATTATCGTCGCGCCTGTTTTATATATGTGACGACCATTATATATTATTCGATGAGCTATGAGATATACAAAAGGTTCTATAATTGTTTTATTTACTTTACAACCTTGATAATCATCCTACATCGGTCGGACACATAGCGGCGCACTATACAAGTATATTGAATGCAGGAGGTGTAGGGTGGTCATCATATTTGTGTTAGAGCTTAGGTGGTTAAGCGATCCTAACTTAAGTCAACTTACTATATCCAAAGGTTATAAAGTGGTCAAGTAGAGATAAAAAAAGAAGTGGAAATTAGCCACAAGGGCCTCTTGAGCAAGTGCAATTAGTTTCTAGGACACACAACTGGAATAATTATTTTTAAGGACAAATGAAAAATAATCAGTTTCTAAGGCCTAAAAACCTATGAAATTATCTCCTTGAAAGTAATTGGAGTTCTGACTTTGTCCTTAAAAGTAATTATTCTACTGACATTGGCCTTGAAATTAATTTCTTTGGATGTGTGTCCTAGAAATTAATTGGACTGCAAAGTTTGTCCTTCTAATAAAATGCCCCAAAAAAGAAGCTATCCCTTAGACTGGATCGAGAGTATATATAAGAGAGCGCACGTGCTATATATTTTGGTTTTAAAAACTATTTAAATATATTTATATCATAAAAGTAACATTGCACACACGGGTACCACTGATGTGGTTTTCTTTATGTGAGACTAATCGTAACTGTTGTAGATCAAGAATGGGCCGGGATACAAGAAATGCTTAAGGAACTTCATCTCAGGAGTCAAGGAGGAAGGAGCAGGCTCGGTGTAACGACCCACTACGTTTATAATCTAAAATCAATTATAAACGATGTCAAGTGTGCTTTCAACTAATTTTATATATTAAAAGCAGTGGGCCGTGGGTAGATACAAATTAAAATTATAAAATAAATAATAAGGATGAACCTTATATCTGAATCAAATATCAATACAAATAACCCTTAACTCAATTATACGGTTATTTTACATCATCACATCAATTATTCTTTTAATTCAACAATCATCATCAATAAATAAATAATAAAACCATGGTATAGAAAAATATATCAAATATGTTATCCTGATATGGCTCAGCAATGTCCAATTTTCATTCCCTCTTCTGCTCACATTGCAACTTTACACTTGTACATATATATAAGAAACAAAATGGTTTCAGCTATATTTTGGACTACGTCAATTTCTATACACCCAAGTCCAACCTAAGGGATTCGGTGGGTTTTGCATAGAAAAAGATTGCCTATGTACCCTTTTTGAGGGATCAAGCCGGCGTAGTTCTATTTTTTGCTCTTTTTCTACATCCAAATAAAGTTCATAAGAACCGTCGTCCATTCAACATTGCATCTATTCAAACATTACAACCAATGCAATTCAGTATAATCAATGCAACCTCTACAACTAATGTAATCAGTGGAATCCAAAATAATAAAATAACCTTTGCAATCAACATAACCAATAGAAGATGAAACCAGATCCTCTACGCACCCATCATAATATATCATCATATGAGGAAGCAACAACAACAATAGTACACTTAGCCATTAAACATTGCATACATTTGACAATATTCAATTGATAAATAAGAAATTAATAATAACACAAATATACTTACATTCATACTAATCATCCATGTAGTAATACTTCACAATGTAAGTATAAATCATTAAATGTATATTAATCATCTCATAATAGTCTCAAAATGTCAACCATCGTATGTGTACTAATCCAAACAACATTAGTAACTCAAACATCAACACAATAAAACCATAGTCAACTATACGTAATGTAGTAATAATAGCAACACATCCAAACACGATCTCACTGTAATAAAATAAAATATGTGATAAATAAAATCAATCTTTAATCATATATTACACCCAATCAAAACGTCATATTTACCATCATTGTTTTATTTTAACTATAACATCATTTTTATTATTGTTTATTATAAAATCACCTTTTATTTACTTAAAAACAATTTTAATTCCCTCAAATTGATAATATACTTCAAAATACTGTTGGAATCTCATTACTTTAAATCTTTCCAAAAAATATATATTATCAAAAATAGTAATTCCATTAGATTACCTCTCAAATCAACAGTATTATTTTACATCAATGTAACAATATCCATATTAATCTCTTTAATGTACTCCAAAATCAGTTCATTTCCATTTATTTCAAAATAGTTCAATTTTCACTAAAACTATATTATTATTATTATTTATAAAATATCACTTCATTGAATAATAATAATACATATTTTAGATTAAGTTTATAATATATTCTCCATTATTATTTATGGACTTCCCAAGAAATTCATATTTGACTTACTAAATTTCTCCAATTAATTTCATTTTGCTTCACTTACACGGTTATCTACAAACATCGCACATAAACTATAAATAATCACTTTAATTATCTGTATACCTTATTTTCTCATTACTACATAATTTTACTTATTTTGTTTTAACGAGTAAGAGTTATATTTTAAATCCACAATTAGTTACGACTAAAAATCCAGTAATACGATTATCAGCAATAAACAATCAACCCAATGCTTAGTGTATCCAAAATACCCAAACAATTATTAATATATCGCAACATAAATTAATTATAATTTTCCATCAGTAGATATCTATTTTACAATTTGAATTCAATTACTTAAATTAAGTAAATCATACCAATGCACATTTTCCAATGGTCATGAAACTCTGAACCCGGTGCCATATCGTCCGAAATTTCACTATGAGTCCAATGGAAGAAACTACACGTAAATAGGAGTTCATATGAGAAGTATATGAAGGTTAGAAGTTATGTGACATTATATAAAAATAAAAATAAAAAATATATGTATTCTATAATTTATCACGTGCTTCTTCTTTAACCTCAAATCGCGTTCAAAACCCATTGAGGCTACCTCTTCCATCACCGACCGCCATGCTTAGGGACTATTGACACCTGATCCAATGCCACCAAAATCTCTAATGCATCGCCCTCCACCTCTCAACCCCTTCAGACCTTGCATGCATCGTCGGTTTTTAGCAGCCGCACATAAATTTTCTGATATCACTTAAATTTTCAGCCTCTATCCAATTGTTTTCACTCTGATCCGACTAAGTACATGAATGCTCATAGTCATCATCAATGAGCTTGCACCCTCCTTTTTCCTATAGTTGAAGTTTCATCAATAATTGAGAAACCTAAATTTTGACTAGTGTGGTTAAATTGCCAATTTTTGGCCACCTCGAACACCGTAACCAAAACAAATGCCTCTTGTCTGTTCCATTCATCATGAACTTTCCAACTATACATAATTCGATGGTATTTGGGCACTTTGATTTTTCATATGAATTATGGTTTGAGATAATCATCTGCCATTTGCAAGTGATTAGGAAATTTAAAAATTAGTGAAGGGAATGAAGATAGAAGTGATTGCTAGGGTTTCCTGCTCTCAAATATATAGTCGTTAGTCGTTAGGCTGGTTTATGGACAATATATCCAGTTTGACCTGAAACCGCTAGGTATACTATTTAAACGTTGTAACGCTCCTTATTTTCCAACCTGTAACTCCAATGTATCAAAATATATACCAAACTGATAGTTTTGGAAAAGACCATCGCAATGGTTATAAAATTAACATCCGGTCCACCATTCTGATAAAAATTAATTTATGATTACTTTAGTTTTAAAAGCGTAAAATTTGCCCTTTAAAAAGAATTGTTCCTATGCAATTCCCTTAGTACAAACTCCAACCAAATCAATAAATCATCACAATAGGTTTAATGACCAAATGTGGGGAAATACATCAATCACGGGTTAACTACTTATAAAGTAATATACAACTACCGTATTACATCATAATCAAAACTCCAACAATTCACTCAACGCAATGAATTTAATTTTCTACGTATACATATTACAGTAACACATGCACTTCCTTACCATTCAATCCAAAATATAGTACATAAAAATAAAAATCCATCAACAAAGGGTGAAATAATATCAATCGCAGATTAAGTAACATAACACACCTTAATAATTCAATATGAATTTACTATAATTATATTCCACAGTAAAATAGAGGTTGATCAAACATGCATGTGCAAGTAAATATACATAAATTAACAATCATCATAACTCATAAAAATAAAGCACACACATATCAAAAAAACAATCACCAGATCACCATATCGATAAATAACATGTGTGTGTTAGTCCCTATGATGACTACATACCCATCCAAATACGTGTATCTTCAAATTCATCGATGAACTTTCTTATAATCTCATCCTTAAAATAAATAGTGTACTACCTCATTCTTACACCTTCCCAAATAGTTCATGTACCCCCATATGGCTACATCCTCAATGTAATCTGTGCTAAGTCATGACTCCATCCTAAAAGTAATTTGGTGATCTACTCAAGCTGCAGCTATACCAGTTCTTGATTCTCATACCCATATCGTAAAGTCTCATGCTAAATGACCACCACCATAAGGACAATGAATACTCAATATCTTAAAAGCATTGTACTTTGACCACCATAGTAATGTTAATGAATACTCAACATCGTAAGAGCATCGCGGTTACATGTATGCCCGAATCCATGCTACTTAGACAGCTAGGATATTAGACACACAATCGCAAAAGTCCAAGTTAATCTACCATCACAAAGTTCTGGATATAGCCACAAATCCAAGTAGGCATCCCCACATACCCTTTCTTTACGAGCATACATCAAATCCTTTAGTCATCATCGATCCAATAGAACAAATCTAGTTGTAGAACACAGTCATCATTCCATTCCATTCATATCCATAATGGACCGCAGTCATAATCCCACTAATGAGCTCTCCTGATTAAACCTGCCCTTTGGATCGCTAACTTTCTTCCTACGATAGAACCATTCATATGAGGTTCTACGATAGATGCGCAACGCAGATATGATTCCCGATGAGTATGCAAACTAGCAATAACAAGAGTTCCTTAGTATTTATGGTGATGTTACATGATACTGTGTTTTTGATGGATCTCGATGTGGTGCAATAAGAGGAGTTACATTTCCATTGGGAGGTGGATACAGATGTGGTGACGATGAGACATTTTGATGAGTTGGCATGGCGGGCTTCCCCTCAATGTGTAACTAGTATACGTATAGTTATAATTGTGAGAAACTTAGTCGCATGGTGGAAATTGTAGGGAAACTTATGTTTTGGAATAAGTATGTGTTGTCATAATATGGAAAAAATGTAGTGCTATAAGGGAAATTGTTGAGTAATCCTATGTTGGAAAGGCTCAAGCAGCTATTAGCTGATCATTAGTTGTTTTGAGGTTTGATTAGTCGTTCGACCCTAAGTATGAGCCTGTAGAAGTCGTTAACATAATTGTATATTGAGGTAAATCCCATAAGTAAAGTAAACAAGTAATTCATGGACACTTAAAGAACACCCTTGGCCTCAAAGAGTACTACTAAATTCAATTACATGTGATCACCATATATTGATGATGTAACTAATTAACTAGACATTTGTTTGACCTACCCTTCTCCTTTCTTTTTACCTACACCAAAGAATAGGGCAACATGTGATAGGCCTAGCATTAGTACATGGAGATATGGACTTGGCTCTAGAGTTTCTTTTTATCTCTAGTTACACTACGTATAATGTTTATTGTATTTTTTGTTATTTCAGAATGTTTTAGGTACTTCTGTAAGCGTATTTTACTATGTAATGTTTTGAGACTGTGTTTTGAGATATTTTCTAAGATGGTTCTTATCTATATTATATTTTGTTGCCTAACGCTATGAGATCTGATAGTGTAGTGTCTTAGATCATATCTGTATATTTCTAGTCTCTGTAATAATTAAAAAAATTGATAGCTAATACTTCTTGGCACCGATGTGAGTCCAAAAGTCACCTTAAGCTTTGGATCCGTGAGGTGCGGGTTATCACAATTTCGTAATTCAAGCATTCAAATTCTTATTCTCTTGATTAATTTTTTAATTAATTATCTATGTATTTATAAGGTGTTATAGTCTATGTTTTATGCAGGTTTAACTAAACCTTGATGACATGCTAGTTCCATTTGTAATGAGAATAATCCATAACTAATGCAAAGAAATGACGATATAGTGGATTGCCCAATCTAATTCCAGCTCAAAATAAAATATTCTCAAAATATGCTCGTTCTCTGATACATTCAGCAATTAAATCCAATAATTGTTTGAGGGAGGAGTTTGCACTATAGCTTTAACATGTGAATTATTTATTTGAGATAATACTCTGTTATATGCTTTATGAAGATTAATTTTCAAGAAAAATCTATCCATACTTTTCTTAATAAAACACCTATGTTTATGCATGTGTGTGTGTCTTTTTCAACAGATTAGTACTCCATCTTCCATAAGATGATGTTTACCATGGACATATGTACCATGATTAGTTGAGTCTGCCATCGTTTGCGTGTACCTTCCCATTGTGCTCCACTTAGGTGTGTAGTGCATAAGATGAACCCACTTTTAGTTGTCAAACATTACAAAAAACTAATGGTGTGTAGAGTAAAGGAATGCAACATTTATCTTTGCTTCTTAAGAAAAAGGATGAATCATTTAACTAAATTTAATATATACTTTTAAGATCATTAAATCGTCCTTTTATCCATAAACCATTAAAGTCCACTACATTCTTGGGATATCAAAACTAAAAATGTTAATTTTAGATTGTGGTACAGTGCTAATTTAGTGGAGGAAGAATGTGAAGAGAAAGAGGAGACGAAGAAATGGAATAATGGGTAGAGAAGAGAAATTTTGCCTAAAGGCTGATAGCTTTCTTCATTTGTCTCTTTAATGTATAAAGGAAGCTTACAATTTTCACTATAACATGCTTTGACAATGGATTATATACCTTTCTTTTGTAAAAACCTTTGCTGAAGCAAACAAAAGAAATAAAAGGAAATAATGGAAATTACATATAGGACTAATTTGTCTCCTACTATAACCAATTTTCATGTGTTGTTAACCAATTTGAAATGCTTTCATCCACAGAACCTTTTAGGAGGCTTAGTGTTATAAATCGTAGTTCATAAAACTCAAAAATCAACATTGAATGACAATATTTGGCTCCCGAATAACATAAAGAAAAATATGTGGGGTAAATTTCAAAGAAAACTCTATACCAAGACCTAATGATATAACCTCGCAGTGAAATTATAATATAAAATATACTTAATATATATATAAAAAGAATAGAATGGACAATGACTGCACTAGCTAAAGTTATTGATATGTAAATATCAATATAGAAAATTAGAATAAAATATCTGATATAATAAGTCTCATATACAAATAACATATATACCATGTACTACTGCAATATCAAAAGAGGGAGAGTGTGTGTGAGTATATATTTAGTTACACCACTTTGATAGAGTATCCCTAAAAGCACTTAACTACGAAACTACTTGGTCGAGTACTAAAGAGTTGCCATAACATGAATAGACAAAGACAAAACGTGAGTCAGACATAAAGCTTGGTTTGAAGGGAGCTATCTCAAAATACTGTATATCAAAACTATATACATATAGAATAGGAACTACTAAGTTACATCCAATCATTTCCATAATGTGACTTAGGGATAATCTAGACTCGCTATAAATAATTAAAGTAAACCCCTCACAAAAGTAGGGGAACATACCATAAACCGCTATTTGTTGAATATGCGCTTATATGTTTTTGTTTGATGATAAAAAAAAAAAATATTCATTTAAATGTATTTGGTAATGTACTATTTTGTTTTTCATAGATTAAATAAATATTTGTTGAATAAAATAAATTACACAGAATTTGAATTCAAACAAAAATTTTATTCGAACAAATATTTATTACAATCTTGAATAGTACAAATTCAAGCTCTCACTATACATATACATTTTTGATTACATCACAATTTCGTTTTACATAATTTCCTCACTACATATCACTCACACTCGTATTTTGTCTTCAACTTCATTCCAGTTTGAATCCAGCATCTGAGCAATCTGCAAAAATATTCACTAACGCGGTAAAATTGAAAAAGAAATGTTTTTGCAATATAAAATGAAATATGATGTTTGAAAATATGGTTTGCCTCAGTTATTTGTGTTGTTCATCATCATTCACACTTAAATTCATCACACACGAACAGTGTGACATGCACAGTGTATCACTGTACATGCCACAAGGTCGTGCACATCGGTATACACTTGATAATGCTACAGGGACAGATGAGCACAGGTCAAACCCAAATGAAAAGCCGGGTTCAACTCACATGCAATATATTCAAAAATCACGACACGAGAACAAGGTCAAACCCAAGTTTTTTAAACTGGGTTCAACACAAGGCAACATGAAAAATGCAAAGCTTTGACAAATTAAAACTCCATCAAAGCACATGCATGCATGAAACAATGAAACAGCCAGTTGCAACAATGGCCAAGCTGCAAACATCCAGAAGTGCCAACAAAGAATCAAGTCTCAACCAAAACCAGTGCATGCAACATGGTGTACAAGCTCAATGAAGATTGCAGCAAAATTCAGCAATCCAAATAACCCAGTGACCATCCAAACCAGTACAAACATGAACATGGTAAGAAACACAAGTAGCTCAGCATTGAAGCACAGTGATAATTTTATGAAGAAGTGACTCAAAACAAGCAGTGCAGACCACAGAAGACAATGCCCAAGTATACAATAAAGCAAGGCTCAAACCAAAAGTGCACAAGTAACATGACAGCAGACCAGTGTCAAAAATCAAGTGATCAACACAGCAATGAAAGCAACAAGTTTATAAAGGCAATATGAACAAGTGAAGCATCTGTGTCAAAACAAACCCAAATGTCAACAGTATGGATAGACAGTGATCAAAAAGAACAAAGCATCAAAGTTGAACAAATACATGAACATGAAGATATAAACAACATCAAATGCAAGACCAAACTGCAAAAGTGACACAGCAGATTTGAATAAGAACTCCACTGGTCATGAAGCAATACCACAAATGTGCAACACAGTGAAGAGACCAAGTGCACGGCTAAACTAACAAAAGCAACGCAAAACAGTGAATAAATCATCAGAGAACAACCGCGAGCAACGAGCAACACAGATCAGAGGAATCGATCATCACAAAGCCCCAATTTGGATTGAAAAGCCAAAGCCCTAATTTGGTTGCAAAGAGGGACGGCTGACATTATTGGATCGAGTGAAAAAGGCAAACAATCAAACCAACAAACAGAGAAATTACATACCAATCTCTCAAACTCGATCAAAGGAGCAGCTGCAAGTAGAATAAATCATCAGAGAACGAGCGCAAGCAAGAGCATCACAATACATAGCCGAAGCGCTAATTTGAGAAAGAAGAATAAAGCCGCAATTTTACAGTAGCAAAGAAATAGGGGAACGATGCCCTAATTTCAAGAGGAACGACCGCCATCATTTTCTCAAAGCAAGAAAGAAGGATCGGGTTCAAGAATTAGTGGGCCGACTTTTGTTTATTATAAAAGCGGATTATTTGGTTTTAGGGTTTTAATTGAAGGGTTTTTTATTTTTTGAGCAAAAATTAGGAATTAAAGTTTATATTTTAATTTTTGCTCCTGGTCTTATTTTTGAAGTTTTTTTTTCTTTTCGAGTCAAAAGAATTTGTAAATCACCACCTAGGTTGTAGGTAGTGTCAGATTGTCTAGTTAAAATTAGTTCAGTAAGCAGGGTGTGCGAGTTTGCAAAACTCTATAGGCGGGAGCAGAGTTTGAGAGTAAACGAAACTCTATAGGCGGAGCAGGCTGTGCGAGTCTAGTAGAGTGTTTGTGAGCGGGAGCAAAGGTTTGCGAGTCTAGTAGAGTGTTTGTAAGCGGGATACTGTTTAATTCTAATAGAAATCTGAGAATGCAGCAGTAGGCAGGGGTTGCCGAAGCTGGGTAAATTTTGTGTGTGATTTACTTTTCAGCATATTTATTTCTGCAGTTTGTTTCTGTGTTTAAATTAAGAAAATTTGCTATAACCCTATTCACCCCCCCCCTCTAGGGTTAATCTAGATCCTACAAGTGGTATCAGAGCACGGTATTTTGTTTAACTCTAGTGTCATGAATTCATCAAATAATGCTTTTTCTGAGGGGCAATCTATTGTTAGGCCACCTATGTTTAACGGGAATGATTATGCTTATTGGAATGTTAGGATGAGTATTTATCTTTGTTCCGTTGGTTATGATGTTTGGGATATTATTGAAACTGGCTATAAATCCCCCACTATAACCGTTGGTGATATTGAGATTCCTAAACCTAAGGATAGGTGGGATGCTAATGATAAGAAATTAAAAACTACAAATGCCAAAGCAATGAACGCTTTGATCTGTGCTCTTGATAAAAATGAATTTAATAGAATTTCTCATTGTACAACACCACAGGAAATTTGGCACACTTTGGAGGTGACACACGAAGGAACTTCTCAAGTCAAGGAGTCTCGTCTAGCCCTATTCAGCAATGAATACGAGAACTTTGTGATGGACAAAGGCGAGAGCATAAAGGACATGTTTGGACGCTTTTCAACTTTGGTATACAACGCTAGAGCGCTTGGGAAGGTATTCACTGAGGTAGAGCTTGTGAGGAAGGTGCTACGAGTTTTACCAATGAACTTTGAGGCAAAGGTCACGGCAATACAAGAATCGAAAGATCTGAGTAAGCTAAGCATGGAGGAGTTGATTGGCAACTTGATGACATATGAGCTTGAGCTAAAAGCAAAGGAGGAACGCAACAACTTTGAACCAAAGAAGAAGACGATTGCCTTAAAGAGCAAAGAAGAGAGCGATGAAGATGAAGAAGATCCAATCGAAGAGCTTGCAATGGCTGTCAATAATCTTAGAAAATGGTCATGATTCAAGCCACGCAAGAAGAAAATAAAGGGAAATAGGTCAAAAGATTCTGACAATTCCGAAAATGAATTAACGTGCTTTAACTGCAAGAAGCCCGGACACTTCATACAAAAATGCCCACTTCTCAAAAACAACAAAGGAAAGAAAAAGACGAAGAAGGTCTTTGCAGCGACTTGGGATGATGAAGAAGGAGAGGAAGTTTCGGATAGCAGCTCAGAGGAGGCTAACTTGTGTCTTATGGCGAAATCAGATTCAGAAGCAAGCTCAGAGGAATCTAGTGAGGCAGGTGAGTATTCCTATAGAGATCTTGTTTTTATGTGTCTTGATCTCACTAAAGTAGTTGATGCTTTTGAATCTAAAATTGAAAAACTGAAATCCGATAGGAGAGAACTTGCTCGTGAAAATTTTAGGTTAGAAACTGAACTTGAAAATATTCAAACCTAGAATGTAAAAAATGTACAATTTTAGATTCAGAATTGACAAGACTTAAGAATAGCTTTGAGAATCTTGAAAAAGAAAACTTGAGTCTTAAGGAAACCATCGACACTAGGAAAAAGTATTTTATAAATAGATGCACCTCACTTGTAACTGAAAACACAACACTAAAAACCAAAGTCCAAAACCTTGAGAAATCTCTAAATAACTTTTCAAGAGGCGAAAAATCTTTCAACATGCTATTGGGAAATCAAATTTTTGCTAACAACAGAAAAGGACTAGGTTTTGGGAAAACACAAGTTGAGGATAATGCCAAAGGTAAGAGTGTCTTTGATAGATGTGAAATAATTGGACATCGTATTGAAAATTATAGTCATAGGAACAAGAACACAAAATTTATACAAGTTTGCGTTCCTAAGAATTCTACGAACAAATTTCATGTCTATTGGAACAAGAATGAAATGACAAAACAAGTTTGGGTTCCAAAGGGTTTGTTTATTCATAATGCTTCTGCCACTAACAATCATGGACCTATAAAAACAAATAGGTCACAAAAATCTTTTCCCGTGTAGGTATGGTGGCAGGCTAAGGAACAACAATGGTGTTCTCTGGATTTTGGCTGTTCCAGAAACACAATGGGCAACAAAGAAAAGTTCCTTAGCCTAGTACAAAGGTGACAGAATCACAATGGGCAATCACGAGAAATTATCGTAAAGGCAAAACATGTGAAGGTATATTAAATGTGATAATCTGCACCATATTCTGAATTAAATCAGCCAAAATTATAATAATGATGTGATGATGATTTTGATTCTGACTTGTTCAACATAGTTGGCCAATTACATTTATGCCAAAATCACTACTCTTCGAATTACTTCATTCATTTTTGTTTGGATTAAACATTGTGTTTTGTTGGATACATTTGGTCATAATTCGGCTAACTCTATATTCTTAGTTTCTGATTGTTTACATGGCTTCATTTCAAATTCCACTCTGAAATAGTTTGTTGAAATTTCACAATCTGGTCTTTGACATCCAACGAGTGAATATTGAGTGAAATTTAAATTCAGATGTAGATTACACTGGTAATATAGTTGATAGAAAAATTACTAGTGGAACGTGATTAATCTTTGAAACATTCATTTGCTGCATTGTTTTTCAAAGAAAATATCTGCATATTTTTCACTTGAAACAATTTTCAAATAGCAGAAATTTTTCTCATATAACCCCTTCGAGAAAATAATTGTTTGACCATATTTTCAGATTAGTCAATTGATTTGATTTTAAATGACAAATTTTGACTAATCCGACTCCCTACTAATTATCAAAAAGATAAATAGTGATTGAAAAGGTGATGAGTGTTGATATTTAACATACATTACTCAAGAGAGTATATTTGGAAAATTTCTTTAGGAATTTAAACAAGAGTTATAAAACTTTTTGTTGGGTAAAAATTCCATGACCATTTCTATATCTATCATATTTTTATCGACCATGGTTTATCAAATATTCAATATAGTTTGTCGATATGTGGTACTATATTAAGGGATTGTTTGTTTTTCATGTCACATTTTATTTGTAAAAATAATAAATAAATAAATATCCAAAGTATTCACTCTTATTTAAAAGTCCTCACGGTTATGCATGGATGAATTATTTGGAATTTTGATTATGTGCTTCCATGCTCATTTAAAAGTCCTTACGGTTATGCATGTATGGAACACATATCAAAATTAATTGATTAAATAGACAAGTTGATTCTAATCCCATTTAAAAGCCCTCACGGTCATGCGTGGTTAGAAGATACTTGATTTCATTTTTAAAATTAAATTGGAATACTACTAATCTCATTTAAAAGTCCTAACGGTTATGCATGATTAGTAGATATTCAAATTCCTGATATAAATGTACCACAAGAAGATTCAACTGTATGATTTTATATTAGAACATCATTTCCATCATTTCTAAAAGTGGAATATGCGCCTAACAAGGGTACTAATGGTTTTTGTTTGATTCTTATTGAAGTTTAATATTTATATTCAATTTGAGTTTAATGTTGGATTAATATCGATCACTTTATCTCTATTTTTCTCTCACACAATTATTCTTTTGCTGATAACAAAAGGGGGAGAGAAAAGTTAAGATTTTGTCAAATAGAATCAAGCAAAGGTCAAATAATTTTCCATTGACATCTAGGCTCATTCATATATTTCTATTTTTATGCATATATGTAGGGGGAGCATCACGTAGAGAGGAAGCATTTAAATAGGGGGAGCAATTAAAGTATATCATTGATCAAATACATTTAACACATGTACAAAATCTTAAATATATGTTTGTTATCATCAAAAGGGGGAGAATGTTGAATGTGCGCTTATATGTTTTTGTTTGATGATAATAAACATATATATTCATTTAAATGTATTTGGTAATGTACAATTTTGTTTTTCATAGATTAAATAAATATTTGTTGAATAAAATAAATTACACAGAATTTGAATTCAAACAGAAATTTTATTCAAACAAATATTTATTACAATCTTGAATAGCACAAATTCAAGCTCTCACTATACGTATACATTTTTTGATTACATCACAATTTCGTTTTACATAATTTCCTCACTACATATCACTCACACTCGTATTTTGTCTTCAACTGCATTCCAGTTTGAATCCAGCATCTGAGCAATCTGCAAAAATATTCACTAACGCAGTAAAATTGAAAAAGAAATGTTTTTGCAATATAAAATGAAATATGATGTTTGAAAATATGGTTTGCCTCGGTTATTTGTGTTGTTCATCATCATTCACACTTAAATTCATCACACACGAACAGTGTGACATGCACAGTGTATCACTGTACATGCCACAAGGCCGTGCACATCGGTATACACTTGATAATGCTACAGGGACAGGTGAGCACAGGTCAAACCTAAATGAAAAGTCGGGTTCAACTCACATGCAATATATTCAAAAATCACGACACGAGAACAAGGTCAAACCCAAGTTTTTTAAACTGGGTTCAACACAAGGCAACATGAAAAATGCAAAGCTTTGACAAATTAAAACTCCATCAAAGCACATGCATGCATGAAACAATGAAACAGCCAGTTGCAACAATGGCCAAGCTGCAAACATCCAGAAGTGCCAACAAAGAATCAAGTCTCAACCAAAACCAGTGCATGCAACATGGTGTACAAGCTCAATGAAGATTGAAGCAAAATTCAGCAATCCAAATAACCCAGTGACCATCCAAACCAGTACAAACATGAACATGGTAAGAAACACAAGTAGCTCAGCATTGAAGCACAGTGACAATTTTATGAAGAAGTGACTCAAAACAAGCAGTGCAGACCACAGAAGACAATGCCCAAGTATACAATAAAGCAAGGCTCAAACCAAAAGTGCACAAGTAACATGACAACAGACCAGTGTCAAAAATCAAGTGATCAACACAACAATGAAAGCAACAAGTTTATAAAGGCAATATGAACAGTGAAGCATCTGTTTCAAAACAAACCCAAATGTCAACAGTATGGATAGACAGTGATCACAAAGAACAAAGCATCAAAGTTGAACAAATACATGAACATGAAGATATAAACAACATCAAATGCAAGACCAAACTGCAAAAGTGACACAGCAGATTTGAATAAGAACTCCACTGGTCATGAAGCAATACCACAAATGTGCAACACAGTGAAGAGACCAAGTGCACGGCTAAACTAACAAAAGCAACGCAAAACAGTGAATAAATCATCAGAGAACAACCGCGAGCAACGAGCAACACAGATCAGAGGAATCGATCATCACAAAGCCCCAATTTGGATTGAAAAGCTAAAGCCCTAATTTGGTTGCAAAGAGGGACGGCTGCCATTATTGGATCGAATGAAAAAGGCAAACAATCAAACCAACAAACAGAGAAATTACATACCAATCTCTCAAACTCGATCAAAGGAGCAGCTGCAAGTAGAATCAATCATCAGAGAACGAGCGCAAGCAAGAGCATCACAATACAGAGCCGAAGCCCTAATTCGAGAAAGAAGAACAAAGCCACAATTTTACAGTAGCAAAGAAATAGGGGAACGATGCCCTAATTTCAAGAGGAACGACCGCCATCATTTTCTCAAAGCAAGAAAGAAGGATCGGGTTCAAGAATTAGTGGGCCGACCTTTGTTTATTATAAAAGGGGATTATTTGGTTTTAGGGTTTTAATTGAAGGGTTTTTTATTTTTTGAGCAAAAATTAGGAATTAAAGTTTATATTTTAATTTTTGCTCCTGGTCTTATTTTTGAAGTTGTTTTTTCTTTTCGAGTCAAAAGAATTTGTAAATCACCACCTAGGTTGTAGGTAGTGTCAGATTGTCTAGTTAAAATTAGTTCACTAAGCAGGGTGTGCGAGTTTACAAAACTCTATAGGCGGGAGCAGAGTTTGAGAGTAAACGAAACTCTATAGGCGGAGCAGGCTGTGCGAGTCTAGTAGAGTATTTGTGAGCGGGAGCAAAGGTTTGCGAGTCTAGTAGAGTGTTTGTAAGCGGGATACTGTTTAATTCTAATAGAAATCTGGGAATGCAGCAGTAGGCAGGGGTTGCCGAAGCTGGGTAAATTTTGTGTGTGATTTACTTTTCAGCATATTTATTTCTGCAGTTTGTTTCTGTGTTTAAATTAAGAAAATTTGCTATAACCCTATTCACCCCCCTCTAGGGTTAATCTAGATCCTACACTATTCTCCTATAATCAACGAATCAACACAATCAATATCATATGACTAATATGTAATAGTATATCATTATAAGATAATCCAATATAAAAATGTAGAGACAATATAAACATCATAATACAAGCATATCCTAGAATACATAACAATATAATCAAGCAGCTAATATAACACACATTATAATGATAAGCGACAGGCAGAGAATATAAATTGATACCTATCATTGTTAACGAGTGGAATCCACAATAAAATCATTCCCAATGATAAATATATTCAATAGCTAAATGTTCCTTAGACTCGAGCCGCATTCTCAGTCATGGGTCTCATTAGATCTCACTGTATCCTCTATATCGAGCTTAGTGATATATGATCTACTTTAGATACCTAATACTTGAGTCCGCACTGTACATCTATCTATAATTCAAATTATCATGATCCATTGATTCCTGTTGGGGGTTCAAAATAAATAGAGCCAGTACCTAAATATACCTTAGACCTCGAGCACCATCCTCCGTGATGGATCTCATGTGGATCTCATCGTACCCTCTGTATCGAGCTTTGGTGATATATGACATGCTCTATTTGCTAAAACCTATGTGGATCTCACCATAACCTTTATATCAAGCTTTGGTGATATATGATCCATTTGTAAATGATTGTCCTCATCTCCCCTCCTAATCATCATGGAATTCTTAAGAAATTCGCATAATGTCTCTATAAAGAGAACGACGGGCATATCCCATATAATATTCCATTAGGACCAAGAAAGAACACAGATGCCATATATATACACATATATACATATACATATATATATGAGCTAGGATCTATAGCCTCCCTTATTTAGCTCCATCATGTAGCGCTCTAATATCAGCCATATATTAATATTTAAATATTTATCTATGTGAGAGGAGAGAGAATGGACCAATTATTTAAATATTAATATGTGGCAGTTATCAGAAGGCTACATGATGGAGCTGCTAAATAACAGGGTTGTGGACCTATATATATATATATATTTGTGTGTGTATACTGTGTATGTATGTATGTATTAAATATAATGTCATGAAACCGTATACACTTATTACAAACGAAGACTAATATCACGTCATCATTTATCTATATGTATGTCACTATTGAAAGAACGGTAATACGTACGAACATTAATATAAAACCAATATGACGTATGGTCACTAATATATGACGAATACGAATTATGGGCATTAATACAAGACCAATATCATTCATCAAAACATCCACCCAAGGTCGATACCAAGAAGCAAGGACTTGCATGCCACTTTCCCAAGTAGCCCAAAAGTCTTCCCAAAGTCACAAGATGAAATCCGGTTGGTCCGGGAGCGAAATGCTTCAGGTCTGGGCATTATTGCCTAGCCCAGCCACTAACTAATGGACTAGTCAGTGCCACCGGTCCATCAGTTCATGCTTTAAGTTGGCCAATTGTTATCCAGTCTTTTAGCCTGGCTATATCTAAACTGATTAAACGAGATAGACCCAAGAGTCATCTAAATCGATGCATCAGATTAGTGATCATGAAGCCCAAAAATTAGACATAGATGATAATAGGAAGCAGTGGAAAAGAGAAAGCTGAAGGCGAACTCAATAGAAATCTCAAAGTATGAAAACTCACTACACCATGAAGATGGATGGAGGACAATCCATATTCATTACTATGGATCATATCATATCGATTCCATAGTTTAACTCAAGGATGATCAATCGATATCTCAGAATCTATAAATCTATTATAATGAAACTTTAGGAACCCCAAAATTGATCGCATGCCTAAATGAGCAAAAATGAACGATTCGCATTCATCGTTCATGATCGATCAAATCGTTTCAGCCAAACGATTCAACTCAATGAAGATCGGTCAATATCCCACTAACACGATATCAAAATGATAATAAACTTTAGGAGCATGAACTGAAGGCATGGGGGAGCTTATAAAAATGATGGCAGGTACATTAGAGCACAAATGAATGATTGGCACCGAATGTTCCAATGATTGAGATGGCACTCGCAACCATTCTTGTGGGCCCTTACGGATCTAGAGATTCTTCTGGCCAATTTTTAGTTCTGATCCATGCACATCTTCCCCTATAAATACAATGGCCATTCACCATAAAGAGGATCCGTCTTTCTGCTCTCGAGGTTCTATCGTTATTATTTCTTCATTCTTGTACTAAATGGATCCTATCTGGTCCAAACATTCTTGTAATCATAATCAATCTCAAGATTAATAAAAAATCAAGTTGACGTAGGCCAAGATCGTCGAACAGCTATAAAAATCTATAAGTTAATTTATTTCTTCGCTTTGTTTTCATTTATTCATCATTTAATCTCTACTACTCTATAATTGAGTATTCGTGCCCATTTTTGGTGCAAACATCAATAATGCCTAGCTCGGAGCAAGATCAGAGACCTGGTTTCCACTCATTTCATCGAGCTGCCTTCTCCATCGAATCAACTACCTATCTTTCCATGTTGTTTTCATCATGCAATTGAGGTTCAGTGCCTTATGGTTGAGTCTGCATGCCAATTCCTTCAAGTGTTCATGAGGGATTCTCGTGTCATTATAATTCCTTTTCCCGATCATTTTGCTACTAGAATACAATAAGCATCTCAATAACCCAACTACACTCTACCACATCGCTTTCCTTTAGTATAGGTGTATATTTGTATTCTAACGCATACAATACATACCAGTTTACACACATTTTCACATATATTTAAATCAACATTTTTATTATTTAATAATCGAATCTTGCTTCTATTACAAAATCTTTTCTATAAAGTCCAAATATCTTCTTCAACTATTTTATAAAATCATGTAGCTATTTTATAAATACATAACTAGCTTATAGTTCATTATAAGCCTTCTAGCTGTTTTTAATAGTCATACTCTTAGTTTTTGATTTATAACAAAATATATTATTATTACGGCCAAATCTACCACAATCTAAGAATAGGATCAAACAGATGAAATGTGCTGCTAATTAGTAAAGGAATGAGTCAAGAAGCTTAGAAGATGTTGAGAATGATGAAAGTAAGTGTTGGCCAAGTTTCAAACATGCAAATCAAGTTGGTACCGACATGATTCATGTTGGCACCGACAAAATCCTTACCAATATACTTAGAACTATCGAGAATGATGATATGAAGAAACTCGAGAAGTTTGAATAACATCTGAATAAGAAAATCATTTCAGTACCGACATGATTTTAACACTTGAAATGGTAAGAGATGGATGAAAGGAGCTTAAATATGAACATAATATTGGCTTTGCATACATAAATTCATGTCGATATCGACCGGATTCGTGTTGGTATCGATCTGTTTTTATTCCTGATAACCATACAGTGTGACCTATTCTACCTATTGGATATTCAAATCTTGGAGTTGGGATAATTTTAAATCTGGATGGCGAGATCTATGCTGGATTTTACATATAAATATGAAGATACTTGCAACTAGAAAATGGATTGGCACGTTAGATCTAAAGAGCAATCTTCTTTTTCCTTAACTCTGAAGAACATACCAAATTCATGATCTATTAGATTGGTTGGACTTGGGTTGTAATCATTGTATTCCGGAGAGAATCAAAAGATTAATAAGACTAAAGTGGATGTAGGCCTTAGATTTTCTAAACCACTATAAAGCTTTTCTCGTGTTTCTTACCTTATTTTGTTGAATCTCTTTGTTTAATTTCTTTTTGGAGTGTCGTGCCATTTTTTGGCACTACCATTTTTGTGCTTTCATTGAGAATGAGCTAGATTTAAAGACTTGGAGATTGAATTTGGAAGATATGAAGAGGCTTTTACTAGAGCTATTCCAGGGCAAGGTCAACCAAAGTGTAGGAGCAATCAAGAAGTATCCTCAAGTTTAAATACATCCGTCTATGTGACCAAAGTAGAGGGATGATGATGAAAGAGATGCAAGATAGGATAATGGCTCGGCAGGAGGAAATGCTAAAGGGATTTTTCAGATAGATGGATCAAAATAGAACATCTGGAGCACCTAGAATTCAGAACCAAAGGACACAAACCAATGTAGGAGCATCTGGAGCTGGAATGGAGCAAAATGGAACAGTGACCTACCATAGAATCAGATCGGTACTGTCCTAAATCGTGTCGGTACCGATAAAAATTTATAAGGTGCACTATCAAATTTGGATTTGAGATGAGCTAGGATGCTAAGAGCGGACGATCTTGGAGCCAGAGATACAAATCAGAACACAAATGCACAATTAGAAGAATATGTGCCAAATTTTCCTCATAGAAATTAGGGAGCAGGAAGAAGGTATGGAACAAAGACCTTCATGTGATGACAATGACCAAATAGCTAAGATGATTCAGAGAATAGTGAGAGCTAGACTCCAGACCAGAGTTGGAGGAAGTGAATCAAAATCCGTACACCCCAAACATTCGATATGCAAGGAGTCCTCTCAATTATAAGTTGTAGATGCTGGAACTATACAATGGGTGGGCAAATTCGACCATTCATCTTATGAGATACACCCTACATATAGAGTTGTTGGGTGCTTTTGATGAAGTAATGGGACATTGTTTCCCATTGTACTTGATGGAGTTGGCTGCTATGTAATTCAGGCAGTTAGAGAATGGATCCATAAGCATGTAGGTCGGGTTAGTATATAGATTTTTGAGACAGTTTAGAGTTTGCATCGTTAGAACCCTGACTTTATGTTTGTTTTAAAAATGACAACTAAATATTTATATATTTAAATATCTTTTGTAGCATCTTTTATACAGGACTTTGAAGGCATTGATGATTCAAAGAGATAAGAAGCAGAAAAAAAGAAATAGCCATTTAAAAATCAAAAAACTTCTTTTGTCCCTAGAAATAATTTATAAAATCTCCTAGATGATTCATATGCATATATACATATCACCGGTATACAAGATTTTCAAAACATAGACCAAGAATAATTACAATTAAAATTTTGCAAAGCTCTAAATAATAAAAGAACATAAAGGAGTAGTCGACTTGAATTGCTTAATAGTCGATTGAACCTATAGACTGACTACACTTCATGTTGAATAAGCAAGTCAACTAACCAAGCCTTTTTATCCTTCTAATATTGGTCTTCTTCTCTAGAAATATTTTTACAGATAGCTAATCGTCTAGTCATCACTCCTAGTCAACTGAGTAAACAGTAATGGCTATAAAAACTGAATTTTCTAAAAAAACGTTGAAGAGATGTAACTTTTAATTGGTTCTTCTTCTAAGGAATATGACTTTCTAAAACTGAAAAACTTTTCAGAATAACTGCCAGTTGCTATGAATAAGCCTAAAACAAGTTGTTTTTAATTAACTTACTCTCTTGCTTTCTAAACTTCTTTGTGGCTATTGCTTTGAAAAGCTTTTATTACTTGTTTACTCAAAACACTCCTTCCAATTCCTTGATCAAATGCATGCATCATTTAATCATCAAAAGTGATTATAGGAAGTTTGTAATAGAAGTAACAAATCATGTTGATAAATCACAATATTTGTCAATTCAGCAAACTCTTGTAATTCATATTCTTTCGAGCTAAGTAAGAGTGATTTATGAGTGGAAATCCGAAAGGAAGCTTTGAGACTGGACGTAGGACGAGAGGTTCAAACCTAAACAAAAGTCTCAACGTGATCATTTTTACTTTAATTTACTCTATCGTTATTTAGCTTAGTTATATACTGATGTACATTAGTTAGTCATGTTAAAGATCCTTTAAACTTTCATTTGGTATCAGACTAAGAATTTTCATTAACTTTAACAAATTTTTTTGAAAAATATAATAATACGGCAAGCACATTTCTTGAGGGTTAATCAATTGCACATCTTTTACATATACCGATTCAAACTATGCATATTAGTCTACACGTATGAGAATTTTTATGGAAGCTCGTGGTCTATATATTTGGCAAGCTACCCAAAATAAGTAAGAAGCATCTTCTAATGAAATGAGTACCTGGTCGGATGCTCAAAAACCATGGCGACCAATAATGCAAAAGCTATGAATGTTTTATTTTGCTCCATTAGTAAATATGAATTTTCTTGATTTGTGCTTTGCAAACTCGCCTATGACATTTGGCGTACATTTCAAATTATACATGAAAAGACAAATAAAATAAAACAAACTAAGAGTTTTCTTCTTAAAAAGTCAATTTCAATCATTTAAAATGAAAACTAATGAGTCAATTTTTGTTACGTAGTCAAGATCTCAAATCATACAATATGATCTCATGGCATTAGGAGTAAAATATACTGAATTTGATCATGTTACACGTATTTTAAATCCTTTAAAAATAGGGTGCGAAAGAAAATTTCTAGCAATAGAAGAAACCAATCATCTTTTCCAACTCAAAGTTGAAGAATTAATGTAAATTTGATGTCATGTGAAGCTAATATGCAGGCTAAGAAAGAACAAGCTCAAGAGAAGAAAAGTATCGTATTTCAAGCAAACGATGAGTACTCAAATTTAGATGAAGAAGAAATTGTATTCATTGCCACTACTACAATAAGTTCAAAAAAAATTCAAGAAAATGATAAAGGCATAAAATTTTAGAAACTCAACCTCATTAAAATGATTTGAGTGTGACAAATTCGGCCATACGAAGAAGAATTGCCCGCAACTTATCAAAGACAATAAGAAAGACAGAAGAAAATTTGAAAAGTTTAAAAAGAAAAGGATTCCAATTCAAGTCACATGGGTTGACTCAAAGTTCCCTTCATTAGAAAGTGATAGCGATAGTGATAAAGCTTAAACTAATGTTAGTTTCATTACCACTAATGAGGTAAATTCCAATCTTTCCTAAAATGATCTTCTTGAAATTAGCATAGAACTTGACAATAAAATGAAAGATTTAAAGAAGTATAAAGAAAATATTGGAAAGTTAAACAGGGATGAATTAAAAATTGGAATGGTAAAAGACAGGAAATGTATTTTAGAAGAAGAGTTACAAAATTCACAAAAATCTTGTGAAAATTTAACTTCTCAAAATACGGTTTTAGTTAAAGAAATTAAAGCATGTAACAATGAGAATGTTAAACATACAAAAAGAAGTTTGTGAACTCAATCTAACTTATATTCCAATAAAGATGAAGTATTTGAGATAAAACAAAAGTTAAGACAAATCGTTAACAATATTTTTAAATTTAATGAAGGAAAAAAAGCTTAGAAAATTCAATTAAAATTTCAGAATTATCTAATAAAAATGATGCTCTTTTAGCATGAAACAAAGGGTCGAAGAGAAACTAAGTAGTTTCTTGGCTAAGTTTAATGCAGATATGCATCTATCGATTGCTCTAATGGTTGCGGTGTTTAGAGTTGCAAGTAAGATCGACTTCAAAATTTCCATAGAAAGGGATCCACCAATGGATCTTGCAGTATTATTCCACAAAGCTTTGAGATACTTGCCTCAGGAGGACGCTTAAGTTGTTAACCTTGTAATTAATGTCATGGATGATGGAGGACCGTTCGAAGATGGATACAATGAAAATAAAGGAAAGTGGGAATTTGAAGATAGTTTCGAAGGACGAAGCGATAAAGAAGAGAACCAAAATTATATGAAACCCCAGAGAGGATTTACTTAGATACTAGGGGCAGAATCCCTATTAGTTGCCAACTAAGAGAGAAGCCATGGATCAAAAGAAAAGGTCTGAAGATATTTCATTTTCTATGAGAAGAAGGGACATGAAATGAACGAGTGCAGACACCTTCATGATTTAATAGAAGAGCAAGTTCAGAACAATAGGCTACAGCAGTACGTGAGGAACTAAATTGCAGTAGTGCGGCGAGAGTAGCACCACTTATAATGAATGTGTCTGGGTACGAACGTAGAGCTAGGTCGAGAATGATAATCCCTTGATTGGGTCAGACGGGAGGGATATTCGATTCCTTTGTTTTTCTTTCTGTTTTTTATAAATAAAACAATAATAACTTCGGACCACTTACATATGTACCAGACCTCGAGTTGGTTCTAGGCCGCTCTGAGTTGGATGTTTGGGATGGATGGTTAAGATATTTGTTTGTTGCTTTGATTTGGATTTTACAAATGGATATTTGAATTTTAAAAACATTTGAACATGACGAATGATATTGATTGAACATTGTAGTCCTGTCTTGAGAGATGGGGTGATGACCATAAAGTACAAGTCCTCTTATCGAAGAGCGAGTGGATTGGAATTGTACAAATAGCTAGCCTCCTCGTCGAAGAGTGAGTGGATGAGTTGGCTAGGAAAGTAAGTCCTCCCACCAAACAATAAGAGGATGTATTTGCTTCATAGTTGGGTCCCCTCATCGGAGAGAAAGTGCGTTGAACTTAGCATGAATCCAAAGAGATCAAACCCTAGATAGGATGATGAACGATCATGAAGTAGGCACTTCTAGGCCCATTCCCGGCTTAACCCTAAATTGAATGTTAAACAACCCAGAGAGATCGAACCCTATATTGGATGCTAAAAGGTCTGGAGAGGTCAGACCCTAGATTAGACATTGACCATGCGATTCGAAAAGATCCAAACTTGACCTTAGAATTTGAATGGCTTATGATTTGCTAATGAAAACTTATTGGTTAATGGTTGTCACTACCTCAATACAATCGGGCTTAATTATAATAAGATGTCAGGCGATATTAGATGGTTTATAAGTACCATTCTAATTGGTAGCAATTCACCCTTATAATTAACCTAAAATAAATAAATCTTGAGTGAACGCAGGGTGACATTGAAATATTAACTTAACCGTAGGTGAAGACGTGATGGCTCTGAAAATGATATGTGAAAACTTAACCCCAACCAAACACGGGATGGCTAAGATAATGGTATATCTGATGTCATAATTTTAGATGAATATGGATTGATTATTATTTATGACTAACACTTAAGAAAGCACTAGAGTCCTTAGCTATAATTTTCTAGAATGGCCTTTGATTTGTAGGTAAATCTAAGGAACTAGATAATTCACTATGACTTGGATCGATGGATAACCAGAGAGCTTGACTACTAATGGTTTATTATTCCTTAAACTTGTTCTTGAACAAAGTAAACCTTACATTTATAAAGCATACTTTAGGGGGCAAGTATTAAGGTCATATCTCCCATGGTATTAGAATGTGTCAACCTATAATTTATGATTAAATTATTTAATTAATTAAAAGGCCAAGAGAGGCTAAGTAAGATAGAAAAAGAGGCAATAAATTAATGAAAAGGAATATGTGGGCTAAAGCCCAAATAATTGTGAGACAATAAACATGACTATTGTCCATTCATTCATTCCATTCAACTAATAGTAAAATAAAAGCTCCAAAGATGCTTTAATGATGGTGGCTTAGAGATACAGAAATAAAGAGATAATAAAGCAAATATAAGCAAATGAAAAGAGAAGAGGATCTAAACAGGATTTCTTAAAGATTAATGTGAGTATTAACTAACCTTTTAATCCGTTCATTTTGGTTGATTCAGATCATGTTGTTTTGTATTCATATAGATTTATATCATAGTGAAAACCAGATATGATGACCTAACATTGCTCTAAAGATGGGTTTGAGAAGCTCATGGCATAGGAATAAATTGTTATGAATATCTGAAGTTAGCACTTAGAAAATATATCAGGAAAGTAACTTGTAATTCAAATGAAAGACAAGATAGGATAAAGAAATTGTTCATGAAATTTTTGAAATTTTATGAATAATTTCTGTAGTTAAAATAAGCTAGAACTAACGAAGAACTGCACTAGAGGAAGGGGAGATCTGCATTTAGAGTTGATGGGAATGATATATATATATATATATATATATATATATATATATATATATTAAAATAATAATGGGAACATGATCCATAAAAATAGCAGAAAAGATAAACAAACGACTATATAAATGTCAGAAAATAGTAATCTAACGTATCTAATAGTAACAAATATAAAGGAGGTAATGTACTTTATTAGAAGTGTTAGATCGTGTCAAGTACTTAGCTGAGGAGGAGGAGGTCAAATGTCTTGAAGGAGAACGACACCAAACAAGAACTACGTTGGGTAATGAGGTATTGATTTGCCAAAGTAATTCAGAGACTTTTTAGGGAAAGTATTTCCGCACAGTAATTTTGGAAAAGACAAATAGCACTACAATTATGAAGGAAATAAAAAAAATTGCATCTCCATTCTACGCCATAATTTGAAATGGAGCACGCTCAATAAATACAGAGTGTACTGCTGACAAGGGTCGGGGTAGGGTGTACTACGTCAAAGTAATGTGAGCAAAGCAGAGAATGGAAGGGATAGTGGCACCGAGTTAGGATGCTTGCTCGAGTTCACACCTAGAGCAACTTCAAGTAAGGATAGGCATTTAACTTCCAAAGATCTATAGGTTGCAGATTCATTGTAACCTCAAATTTTAATGTTACTACGATGATTCTATGTAGCAAGCGACTATATGTGGCTGATTCTTTGTGGTCTTGATTAAATAATAATTAAATAAGACATGTGGGTGGCTGATTAATAGCAGGTTAAAAATAAATGAATAAATGTTAGATAGGGGACTATGAGTGGCTGATTTCTTGTGGTCCCAGGTCTAATCAAATAAAGTAAGAGTTGAAAGAAGAAAGAATCCTTGGGTGGATGTTTTATAGCAGATTTGAACAAAATAAGCTTATAAGAATAAGGGATGCAGGTTGAGTAGCATAGTAGCCCAGAGCTAAATAAAACAATACTATAGGGGAGTGATTCCATGCAGTTTAATATTCAATAAAAAAATAATAAAAAATACTATGGAGACTGGAGTCAGTGCAATATGAGTAAAACAAAGAAGTAATTTAAAGGATGTTACTAGGGGAGAATTCCATGTAGCATTAGGTTTTCAATTTGATCGGCTCTAGGCTAGGTGTACTTAGGGGCATAGTAGCAACTATACACTTAGGAAGTTTCAATAGTAAGTAAATATGACCTTTGTTATGTGTAGTATTATGTAGGTTGTCCATAATAGTGAGGAGATCACCCATTCCTTGTTATATGGTATGGTCTCACTATATATTTATGTTGTATTTTCAAGTAGTATTATTTACATCATAATTTATGTCTAATGTTTATATCATTATTTTTCCCATAAACTCACGGGTACTCATTTGAGTAGGCTGAGTCTGTGGGATATGTAAGTTATTTGGCCGTACGTTAAATGTCGAAGATGGAGCCGGAGGGCTAGTGATTTGTTAATGTATGCTAATTCTGATGTTATAAGTGTTTGGGTGACATCTTTATATGTTGACCCGACACTCTACTATGTATTTCTATGATTATATTTTGACCCCTGTATAGGCACAAATTAGGGTTAACAATGAAACTCTATGTAATAAATATTAGGAATATTTTGATGGAATAAAACACTTTACTATTATATTTACTTAGACTGTTTTGAATATACGGAACTCACTCTTGATCGCTTGAAAATAATTCTGACGATGACCACAACATCATTAGCGTTCATTTTTTGGTCTCGTGGTGAAGGAGAATGAGAAGGGTATGTCCTAACTATAGAAGGGTTTATATATGAGTCGCGGTAGAGTGTATTACTGTGCGAGTTCATAGACTTGAAGCAGGGAAACCTAACTATAGAAGGGTATGTCCAGAAGTTTAATTCTTTAGCCAAGTGTGGTAGAGAGATCATCAACACTCCAATGAATAAGAATGAGAAGTTCATCATAGACCTAAAACAAGGGTTGGATCATAAGTTGATGGCTCACTTGGCGACTCCTTTTGAATTCATGGTTTACATGGCCTGGAGGTATGATAGGATGTATCACAGGTAGAGGAGAGTAGAGAACAATCCCAAGGCTGAGATGAAGAAGGCATCTGTTCCATATAACAAAGGCAAGAAAGGAGCATTGAAGAGGAGGAATGGAGAAGCTGCTACTACGAATGTTTTCTGTTTCAACTATAGACTGAAAAGACATAATGCTACAAAGTGTCCAATGCCAAAAAGTCTTGCAAGGGCTAAATGCTTTAAATGTAGTAAAGTAGGGCATTGAAGAAGGACTGCCTAGAGCTTAAGGCATAGAATTGTGCTTCATAAGGACCATGGGAAGGACCCTCTGCCGAAGAAAGAGGCAAAGGAAAGGTCTTAGAAGGCATGTTTCTAATTTCTAGTATTTCAGTTAGGGTACTATATGATACTGATGCAACACATTCATTTATAGCAAAATATTTAGTTGATAGACTTACGTTAGAACTTACATATTGAAGGAACTAGGCGAGCCCCCAACGGTAGAAATGGGTGAGTTTCATAAATTTTAGCCATTTTAAATCTTCAATGGGCCAATGAAATCTAAACATACATAGAAATCTTCTAAATTTTCTTTTATATAAAATCTTTATTTTATTTAGTTTTAAAAATAAAGTTTAAAATTTAATTTAATCTGTATGTAAATTAGAGTATATCAAATACTTCTTACATACATATTTGTGTGTAAGGTAACTTATTAAATTTATTTAGAGAAGGAAACTTTTCATTTTTTATCTCTTAAGTTATTGAATAAATAACGTGGCATAAATTTATTTAGAAAAGGAAACTTTTCATTTCCTTCTCTTAGCTTATTTAATTAATGAAGTGCAAATTATTTATATGGAGAGAGAAACATTTCATTTATCTCTCTTTAATTAAATTGATTAATTATATGAATGTCAACAATTAGCAATATGTATATATATGGCATGAATGTGGGTATAAACAAATATATGTATACTATAATGTAAATTCTATAAGAGCAACATATGATTGGTGCTATTAATTGATGAAAAATGTTAGACATATAACTAGAAATAAATGGATAGTTAAACACATAAAGGAAATATGGGAAATAGATAAAGAGTAACAAAGATAGTTGATTTAATTTCCCATTTGGTAAACTTAATTAATGCAGCATATAAATGATCATCATTTGGCACCATGATATAAGGATATAAACAGTCGACAACAAAAGTATGTATGTATTATTAACTAATTGTGTCTGTGTATATATGTTTAAATATGTTTATATATGTATTTTTAATTGAATCCTCCAAATATAATAAATTAATATAGTCAGGTCAACTATTGTCCATTCAAGATTTATTACCAAACATGTGATGATATGATTTAGTAAATTAGTTTGAAAATAGATCTTAATAAATAAATCCAAATGTAACCAATATGTATACGTTAATAATTTAATGTAGAATCAAACATACATATTTATCATAAAAAAAGTTTCCGAATTATATTTTGTATAATAATAATATGTTAATTCATGTTTATTTATACATAAATAAAGTGTATATATATGTATGTGTGTGCATGTGTGTGTGTGTATATGTATGTATGTATTGTTAATGAATATTTTAAAATTAATAAGTCAATTCAACCAAATCAATTATAATCAATTTAAGATTTATTACCAAACATGTAGCAATCTAATTTATTAAAACAGTACTGATAACAGATCTTTAATCAAAAAATCTAAACATAATTTATATGTATACATTAATACAAAAAATTCTTAAATTTTTTTAAAATGTTTCAAAATTATTTAAACATACACATACATGTATATTTACTTACGCATTTATGTATATGTATGAATCTTAAAGTAGAAAACAAAGTTGGAATCAATGCAAACTATTGTTAACAATTAAATAATAAATTTAATTAGAATAATAAGTTAATTTCCAGATCCATATTTAGATCAAAATCAATATAAATTAATATAGAAAATCATGAATAGAAGTTATCATTTTCAAATAAAATAATGATAACAGGTTATACTATTTTAAGATCTATAATTCTATGCTTATAAAGGACAACAAATGCATATATAAAATTTTCAAAATGAATTAAGTATTGGATCTATAATATCATGGAATAAATAAATAACTAATAGAATTTACCTTGTTTGATGTGGCCTATGATTCATATATTGAATGATTAATGCTTCTAGATCCATTTGAATCACCTCGAGAAATTGCAACAATCTGAAGCATACTTTTGAATTTATTTGATTTGATTTTGTTTTGGGAATTTTTTATGGCTTATAAGCCATGAAATTTCGACAAAGAAGGTAGAAAAATAAAGATGGAGGCTAGGGTTTAGAAGGAGAGTGATTAAGAGAGGTAGGTGAATGGAAGATAACATATTTATAGAGATTCCTTTCTTAACCTTCTCCCTTCATTTTCTAGATCCAACCATTGATTACAAGCCTCCTTTTCTTATGTCTTCTACGAATAAGGTTATATCAGCCACAAAATAATGCCACACCCATTTAGTAATTAATCTATTTAAATCAAATTTAAATATTTTATCAATATCATATATCCATAAGTACATACATATCTATAATATATGTACTTTATTAAATACTAATGAATTCAAACAAATCGAATAAATAAATGAAGAAAATTAATAACTAATATTTCATAAATACTAATTAATTTAATTAATTTATAATAGTTATCAATTAATTAAAACGTGTGGTTTTCGAAGCATTCATTATTATGGTTGTGCGACTCAAATGTGTAAATTCAATTAGCGGTTAATATCGAACTATTCGAATATTAGCATTCACACGTCACTTAGCAGGTGGTGTGACATTTTGATCGAACCTTTTGCTTATACATATTTTACCTAAAATCCAATTTTACTTATCATAAGTGCTACCTAGTAGTGAAAATTATTTACACCAATTCTCTTCGTCAAAACTATATCACTTTGGATTTATGCAATTTGGTCATGGTCAAAATTCCAACGTCATCCACGTTAAAATTTATAGTCCGGACAAAAAGTACTTGGTTCAATAATAACAATTATTATTAATTAAAATGCTCTGGCTAGAGATGTTGACTTTGAGTTGACCATTATACTATCCCGGTGTAACTGGGAAGACAAATCCTCTCTTTTATAGTGATTCACTACCAATACTTCCACTCGACCCAACTATAGTCACTCGATGGAATGCCATGCCATGATTTGACTATAATCAAAGCGAGGCTTTCATATTGAAGATCCACGGTATTCTCTAGTCGAGAGAACTATGTAAATTAGTCACATCGGTACTTTTTGTTTGACCTTAGTTATATTAACCAACATAAAACTATCGAGTGAGTCGTTCCATGGTTATCCAATAACTATTAGTATGTAACCCCAAGTTCCCTCAGCAGACATGAGTAATACAACTGCCTAACATTTGAAGAGCATTACATACTCTAGTCTCGATGGATATACCGATATCTAGTCTCGATGCATATTGACTAGGAATATCTAAAATGGTATATTTGTTTTATTATGATAAATTACTCACGATTACACTACTTTTTAACTACTATCACAAAATATATCATTTATGGATTTTCTATTAAATATACTTTTAATTAAACAAATTAATTAAGATAACCACATTATATCAAGTATATATTAGAAAGAAACACCTTTATTATGAACAAGATTGTTCAACAAGTTAGATATATGTAATAAATTACATAATTACCCATATGACATATCCTTAACTCTATCAATCTTCCATTTACACTTGGAGTCAATTATGGAATCTTATTCCACCTGCTCTAATTGGTTTCTAAAAACAGTTGGGTCACTCCCATTGTGAACGGGTATGCTATTTTGTTTTAAATATCTAATTTGCCAATCAACTCTCTTCGATGGTGATATACTGCTTTATCGCATGGAACAGTTCGGAATATGTCTCTCGACCTCTAGTGAGCTCTAAGTTCTATTACAAACCATATCATGACATTGTTGTCATATAACAATGTTATGATATTCTCAACATTTGGAATCAGCTCACTTATAAATTTGTGCACTTATATTTTTATATACGTTATTTTTATTGCGACAATATTCAAGGCAATGTACTTAGCCTTTTCATTGAATCATCCACAGTTTTTCATTTGGAACATTTCCAACTTAAAGATTCTTAACTTGAATTTATTATTGACATGCTATACTCAATATCGCTTATGAAGTTTGAGTCTGAACACTACCTAATAAGGAGTTCTTTTTCTGTAAAAAATTCTCTAGTATTTCATAAATACACGAGAACACTTCAAACAATCATTTTGTGATATCAATTTGGATTTGATACTTGCTTTATGTGCCAAATACATAAACAAATCACTTTATCGTAAACAATATAACATGTATGATAATTCCTATTGCCAATGCATAAGGAACTAATCTCACATGTTCTATATTAAACAATTTTAATAAGGTGTCTTTGCATATCGATGTGGGCTTTTATACTTATTATAAAAGTCATTGTTTATTAATCTTATATTGAGTATGATAATGTGTTGTTTACTTATAGTTTAGAAATATCAATGTATCTTTTAAAGTTCGTTCTTATGAACACACGCTTCCTCTGCACTTTGATTGAAAATCAAACTATTTGATATTTCTATCAAAATACTTATTCAATCTTGATGCTTATAAAATGATACTTCCGTATCTTTTCTTGGATCATATCAAACGACTCACAAACTTAATATCGCTCCTACTAACTTTGAGACATTTTTGGTTAATATGTATAAACATCTTCCTCTAAATCGTTATTTAGAATTTTCTATTTCAATACATATGTACCAAAACACAAGGACTTATTAAGCGATAATTTTATGAGTAAATCTGAATTGGCATAAACATATGGAATATCGAATCTATTACGCTAACTTCAATAATTGAAATTTGCGATATTATTCCTATCAACATTGCTCATTTGATCCTAAGTGCATTAGTTTTACTCATAAAGACACAATCGGGGTCCATGGATCGTATCCCTTCAGTTACGACCACGAAAATCTATATTTTGATAGCGTACTTGGAATTCTTTTGGATTCGCGAATCATACTATATAGAGTCAAAACTCTCAATGGTTTAATTAAACAATCTAGGACTATATATTATCAACATTAATAAGAAACTCACAGTTTCGCTTATGTGCAAGAATAATTAGTAAACATTCTAATGCTATGTATTCGTTTAGGTTATTTAATTTCATTTCATCTCATATGATAGGTTCTATCCATGGATCATATTGTAACACCCCTGATTTTTGGTAACATTATTTAAAATATTTAATTAGTTAAATCAAATAAAGTAATGTGTTGATTAGGGGATTGAGATTTGATTTTAATTAATGTGTAGTCATGCCATTTCACCATTAGTTAAAATAAGAGTTAACTTGAAATAGAGGAAGGGAAAAATAGGAAAGAGGCCATTCCTATATCCTTCAAACCTTGGCCATGTAAAATTTTACACGTTCATTTTTCATTCTCAAATTTTAAAATAAGGGGTCGACCACCATTAACAAGGAAGAGAAGAAGAAAAGCTAGGAAGAACCTAATTCAAATCAAATCTATTCACATCTCAATCTCTATAATCTCTAAAGCTAAGGTGAATAACATTTACATCTCACTTTTGATTGTATTTTCCATATTAAGATGATTGTCGAATATTTTGCATAGATTTGCCATGATTTTGAATGATGAAGTGATTATATATACATGTTGATGATTTATGTATGTACATATTGATTTTATGAGATTTTTTAAGGTTGAAATTCTATAAAATGACATCCAAATACCTTGAAAATTTTTATAATGGTCATAAATAATATTTTAGAGGTGGCTTTAGATTTTTGGAATTTTCTAAATTTAGGTGTAATTAATAAGAATTTTCTAATAAAGAAAATGTTAGTCGGGTTAGTAATTATTTTCGGCTAAATAATAAAAGATTGGGATCTAAAATCTTTATATGTTGGAAAACAAATTAAAATAAATTTTCTAGAATTTTTGTAGATTTTCCCTAGGTGGTTTAAGGGTTGTATGAAATTATTTAAGTTATGAGACTTAAATATTTAATATAACTAAAAGAGGGGAAGGGGCTTTTTGTAAAGTAATTTGAATTATAAAATCTGAAAAGTCGACAGCCATTTTGACAAAGTGCATTACTTTTTATTGGTAAAGAAAGAGGCAACCAATCCTAATTAGACACATAAGGCAGGTTAGGTGCAAAGAACTATTTGCTATATGTTTTTCACCGTTTCGACACTGTCGGATCAGGTTCCGCCTCCTCATCTCTGCTTCTGATACAGTCAAAATCAATGCACATGGTATCAGTTTACTGGTACAAAGTAAATTGGATGTAGGCGGAAGGTAGGGTGCCAAAACCAGGGCTTTCAATGGGGTTGAGGCAGTCCTTTGTTTTTTAATTAAAGAAACACGCATGCCTGCTTTCGACTGAATGGCTTTCGAAAAAGTAGCTTTCGCCTAGGTCAAATGATTTAAAGGAAATGGTTTTGATGGGGTTGCACCTCTATTTTAAATAATTGCTTTCGACCAATTCGAGACGTTTATATTGCCGCCTTTTTACCCTTCAACCCGGATGGTTTCAAAAGGGTTGTTTTGTTTTCTAAAAACCTAGCCACCTCTCCAAGGCTTTCGAAGGGATGGTTCCGATGCTATCACTTCATTACTTAGGAAATGGTTTTGAAGAAGTTGCTTCAACTTAAATGTTTTAAGATCCTTTTTCTATAAGTAAAGTAAAACCCAAATTGGTTTCGAAAGAGATAGTTTTAAATAGTTTCGACCAAGATGTTTTTCAAATGTTTCAAAGAGGTAAATTTTTGAATAGTTTTGAAGGTTTCTACATGTTTTAAACTGAACACAAAGTGCTTTCGAAAGGATTGAGTTTTGATCGTTTCGAAAGATTTTAATAGATGGTTTCGAAATGGTGGTTCCCCAAGGTTTTGAAATGATTGAAAGGAAGGTTTTTTCCTATGTTTTTGTAAGGCATTATTTAAAATGTTTTAAAGGTGAATGTCTGATATTTTGAAGCTTTTGGAGAAAAGAAAGGAAAGGTTTTCCAGTGTATTCGAAAGACTATATTTAATGGTTTCGAAAGGGTCTTTCAATGGTTTCGAAAGGGTTGTTTAAAGGTATTAAATAAAGGTTTCGAATGTATTGAGTAGGCAATGTAGCCTAAGTATTTTCAAGTTAAAAAGGGTTTGACTTGTTTTAGAAGGGTAGTTAATCCTTATTAAATCTCATCAACATTATTTTCTGTAAATTGTATATAACATGGCAAAATGGCTTAGAGTAATGCTAAAGATATATTTTCCTTGTATACAAATAATTTGAAGGACAAAATCATTTTGATAAGCTTTTCAATGAAAATTTAAAGGGTAGTTACCCTAAGTAAATGATTCGGAAAGTTAGTCTATTCTAACCCGGATAGTTAGCCCAGTTAGCGGTTGTCAGCCCAGTGTTATGGACAGTTAGTCCATTTTAGCATAACGGACCTTGCTACTATTTAGACAGTTATTCCATTTGGTTAGCATAACGGACTTTGCTATTATGTGTGGGCAGATAGCTCACATATTACTTATTTTACGGACAAATAGTTCATTAATTAGCATAAAGGATGTTGTTGTTTTGATATAATCTATTTGATTAACAAGTTTGGTTGTAGGAAAGGATTTGCAAAATAATGTTTTAAAGAGGATATAAGTGAGGGAAAACCCATTCCGTTAAGCGGAGTGGTCTTACTTAATATCAATAATTCGAGATGTAACAGAATTATTTACACCAGGCTTTATGTCTGACTCGAATTTTTTGTTTCCCCTTAAACTCTCGGGTACTCAAAATTGATTTGAGTAGGCTGAGGGTTGAGGTTTTCAGGTTTTAGTCTTTGGCGAATAAAACATCTGAAGACGAGTATATGGCTGACGGATAGCTAATTAAAATTTTCAGTTTCATTTTGTTTTGATTCTGCTGTGCATATAAGTCAGATATAACTATATTGCTTTGATCAACGAAGGGAGCATCATCATGTGCTGCTCTTGGAGTATTTTTGTAATGACATATTTAATCATTTCTTGGGATACATTAAGGGATTATGTAAAATGGATATGAATTATTATTTTGAAATGTAATTATCAAAGCTTGGTTTTTCGAAATCTGTGATTTTGTTCATATTCATGTGCTTCTGATATTATGGATACCATTATCATCACCATATTTTATCACCAGAAGTTACTACTATGGATGACTGCAAGATCTGTAGCGCTTAGCTTTAGGCTTCCAGAT
Organism: Allium cepa; assembly: GCA_030765085.1. Lineage (NCBI taxonomy): Eukaryota > Viridiplantae > Streptophyta > Magnoliopsida > Asparagales > Amaryllidaceae > Allium > Allium cepa. Next base: position 695,180,906 of record CM060940.1, on the reverse strand, counting down.
ACGGGACGTTACACTTATCCAATTCCATTTTACTATAAATAGTTCCTCAAAGAAATTTCTTCACAATGAAGTTGGTATATCTTGAAACAACTTGTTTCTCGATGCAATAGAATAGGTATTCATAAAAAATTTATGAATTTCTTTATTTATAAAACTGATTTGGCTGTAGTTTGTAAAAATTATGTTTGAAACATAAATATGTCATCCAGTGACAGTCTTTTCAAAATCCTTTTGAGGAGATTCATACAAGATCTCTTATGAACAATTATTACATGCAATCTTTCGACTCGCACAACCTGCCAATTCCTTGGCCTAGGATGTGTTTAAGTTTCTTATAAACCCTTATCTTGTAAAATTTTACAAACTGTTATTCAAATGAAATAATATTAACCATGTGTACTACCCTTAAGTTTACATTATCGTATAGAAAGAAACAAACTCAACTTCACTCATAATTAATCGTACGTTGTCCAATAAAGTTAGATTACTCAATATCGATGCATTATTATGTATCACATGGAGGAGTAATTTTGAGATTTAATCTTTATTCATTTTAGGTACGTTCGAAATATTTTCCAGTAGACTCATTCATTCGACCAAATCAAATCATTTCTATCGCATGTTATTTTATTCACCTTTGTTTTATATTCTATAAGTTTACTATAGACATACTACATGCGTATCAAATACACATGTCATGTCGACGATCACTCATCGGTGAATATGACGAAGTACGTGGAACTATTTTGGTATTTATAGAACTATGATTGCATACATCTATATGTATCAATCCGAAGAGTTCATCAACTATTATGATACTCCCACTAAATGGGTGCATAGCACTTTATTGTTTGAGATAAAATTAACAAGTATCATATGAGCCAAAATCGTACAATAAAATTATTTCTCAAAACCATGGCTTAGTCTATAATTCCAAAACAATCGTAAATAATATTAGATACTTTTATATTTTCCAATGCATAACTTTTGTTAAAATTACCACATTATAGTTTTATTTCATAAAGAATATTCGTAATATTCATATTAAAATATAGTTATGTCTTTTTCTTTAGTCGATATCGAAAAATAATCTTTATTTGATAAATAATGTATGATAAGTTTTATGGAAACAATTATTGTATTATGATGCAATTAATATGTGCTATGTGGCATGCTCTTACTATTTTCACCATTACTACAATAGCGTTCTAAATTCGGAGGTCCATCATTCACTTAAAACAATTTGTTTATTTCATTCACTGCAACTATTCACAGTGGAGAGTTTTCTGATCAAATATCTTGAACTCAATGAAAGAAATCTCATAGAAAAAAAATTCTATATAAAAATGCATTAAGGAATAGAAATCATATTTCTTGTTTCCAATGTAAGTATCAATTATTATTACAATTCTTGTTTCCAATGTTTCACTATGAAGCAAAAGTGACCCTTCATTCTCTTCATCCCAACTGTACCTTAAATTACATATATTCTTATACATTCGTCTTCCTTTCAAATGGTCAAACTATTCAAAAGAAAACCATTATATAGTATCATAAAAAACTCTTTAGAAAAGTGCATTTGATTATCCTTAACATTTAAGGACATCAAATTTGTTGCACTTTATGTAAACCGATCGAAATGACATTTCAGCAATCGTTCTTATATCTATCTTGTAGTTTTTGGTCTTGTGTTACATTAACATAATATGGTCCCTTTTGTAATCAATCATATTGAATACTCGTTCTCGCACTAAGGTTTATTTAGTTTTTCGGATAAACTAATTTCATCGAAATATTGTACATTACAAACTTTGACCGTTCACGATATAACATTTATATGCAATTGTATATGGATCAAATATCCATAGTCTTGTATTGCTTTTAGAGTTCGAAACTCATAGAATGCAATACATGGTCTTCACCAAATAAATGCATAAGTAACCAAACAACGAATGTATTCAGTAGTTATAAAATCAGGCACTTGCATGGGTGTTGAAACGTTAACATGCAACTGGAATTTAATAGTGGGCATTATATTTCCATTTGTCAACTTTCAATTCAGTTAGTTTGTATATGTTAATTGATACACATTTTATAAATCAAATTAAATGCATAAATTTATCATTGTAGATAATTATAACATTATTAAGCATATGTTTTTACAGTATTAGAAAGGTCATATGTTACCATTTCATTTTTCTAATAAGGCTCCCACTAGTCTTTTATGTTTCTCCAAACCCTAAGATGAAACATAGAAGTCTTTCGACTTCACTAGTGGGTGTTACGACTCGTCTATCTTAGTATTATGACCTTGAGTTTGCTCAAAAAATCACGGCCCACAAACAATGGATAACTCCTTATCGGTCGTATCACATACAACTCCTGACCCATTTTTCCTTGTCCTACTCTAATTTCGACCTTGAGTTTGTTCAATAGATCGAAATAGATTATTCACTCATACTAACCGTATCGTGATGGCCTAATTATAGTATATGTACCTTGGGTTTTCTCAACAAATACATATAGTTATCATACCTCATCTGTTCAATATATTAATAGTACCACACATAACATCCCCAGTTTGAGTTTAACTAAGGAGTATGCAAGTAATTTATCAATATATATGGTAGAGGATAACATTATGTTGAAGATTCATAATCTTCAATATATTGTGTTGAGTGATATCAACTTATGGAATAATGTATTTCTTATGAAATACCATCGTGAATCAAGTGTCAAACACATCAGAAATCACAGTATGCGTACATTTACATATGTATTTATTCCTTAAGTCTACTTAGGTTTCTTTAATGTTCCATCTTTAGTTTATACATTCATATCATATAAATTTTATTGTTATGTAACTTTTATATTTTATATTACTTATATGATAGTCTTGTTGTAACGACCAGAATTTTACTATCATTTAATTTTGAATATGTAAATGGTTTAAATATTGGATTTGGGAATATAATTTTGTTAGTAAGATTTTAAAACTGACATTTCAACTAATTTTGTCAATTTGTGAAATTGTCAATTTAATCGATGCGTTTAAAATAGCTATCACGGCCACGGTCTCGGAATTTGATGAAACTTATTCCGTTGGATCCGTAATAGTGTATTATTATCGAATTTCAAATTTCATAACTTTTGGAGTTACCATTTGGTTGTACGATCTGAAATTTCCTAGAATAATCTAATTTAATTTAAATTGTTGATTTAAAAAGCTATCTTTCACATAGATCGAACTGGAGTCTGAGGCTTGTTCCTTTGGGTTCAGATATTTTCTACACTTGAATATTCTGCATGTTATATAGTGAACGTATTAATGTCGATTTTCGAGGGTCGAAAATCCCGTTATTTACATTTGGTATTAGAGCTAAACGTTAAGTGAGAACCTTGGCTTCGGTAGGGATTACTCATTAGAGATAGGGTCAGTAGTATCCTAGAATGAGTTTGAGTGTATTAATAGATATGAGCACGTATTTGTTAGTGAATATAATATGGTCTTATATTGTGTTAATTTATTTGTTGAGTGGCATATAAATTATGGTTGAGTAGTGGGACGCCGCAAAATCGATAGGAGTTTCTAAGCACTTGAACTAGGTAAACCGGCACGATATGGTTTTAAAAAGGGTAAATGGAATAATTTTATGCAAACTACATTTTGATATAAAAGAAACAATTTTTTCGAAATTATTATATAGTGAATTGATGTGTTTGGTTATTGCAATATAATCAAAAGAAGATTATAAAAATTGGAAATGTTTTATTAAAACCAAAATTAAAATTGTATAAGTATGAATTATACAAATAAGTTAAGAACTAAAAATTTATTCAAACTAGAATTTAGAAATTTAAATCAAGGGAGGTTTGGAAAATATTTTTAGAAAGTTATGAAAGTGAGGTTAGTGTTAGTTTGGAAATATTTTTGAATGGTAATATTATTGTGAATTGATTTTGAATAGAAAATGGTTTTAAATGGATTTTGAAGTGATAAAAGCACTGAACTCACTTCGGTCGCTGGAAAATAATCCTAGTGATGACTGCGCAGCATCATTATTCATTTTCGAGTTTCTAAGTGATGGATTGCTACTGTAGTAATTTGTTATGGAGATTTTTGGTGAAAACAGGTGTTATATTTAGAAATTCCCACTACAATAAATTTTATTTTTGGTGGCGCACAAAAAACGCTACCAAAACTTATGGTAGCGTTTTGATAAACGCCATGATAAAGCCCACAACTAAAAATCCATGATTTTTAGTTGCATTTATTACAACGCCACTATAAATCCTTTTATTGCAGCGTCCCTCAAACGCCACCATAAATCTTTTTGTAGCGTTTTAAAAATGCCACCATAAGGTTTTCAAACGCTACAAATACAGTTTCCAACTTTCCCCTTAGTTTACGGTTGCCTTTACTCAAGGCCACTATATGTATTTTTGTAGCGTTTCTGAAACGCTAGTAAAAGTTGTTAATTATTTTGCACCATTTTTTCATGCTATTATTTCATGTTGAAGGTCTATTTTGTTTCTGCTATATCAATCAACAATCACTCACATAATCGTCATATTCAAACAATAAAAAAAACATATTAATCATATAATCAAATAAGATATCCATAACCATTCTAATACAATAGTTTTTTTGATAAAATGACCAAACTCACATACAATAACCATTCGTATACAAATTTACACACCTAGTACTAATAAAATGTTATACCAAGTTGATGCTAACAAAACGCTTGATTATCCATAATTCTTTGTTGCACGCACAAGTGAAAACTAGCACCATAAAAGTCCAACCTTGCTCTCTTCGGAAATCTAATGCCCGCACAAGTGAAATCGCAACATATTGTCAAACAATTGTGTTAATTCATAGGACTTCAAATCTAATATCAAACATCTACAACACTGTACGAGTATATCATATTATAAATAATGTCATATAAATAATCAAATTTATAAAGGAAATGAAATAAATAAAGTCCAATCTGACACTTATATATAAAATGTTGTTAAATTAGTTATATTATTATTATTATTTATAAAATTTAGTTAACTTAAACTTAGTTAATTTTATAAAACTTATTTAATTTTAACAAACCCTTATTAATTTTTATTAACTTGGTTAACTTAATTTATTATTCTTGTTATTATTTAAACTTAGTTAACTTAATTACATTATTATTATTATTATAAAGTTGGTTAAATTTTATAAACTAAGTTAATTTATCATCATCATCGTTATTTATAAATATTTGTTAAATTAGTTATATTATTATTATTTATAAAATTTAGTTAACTTAAACTTAATTAATTTTAATAAAACTTAGTTAATTTTTATTAACTTGGTTAACTTAGTTAATTTATTATTATTATTATTACGAAAACTCATTAATTTAATTATATTATTATTATAATAAAATTAGTTAATTTTTATAAACATAGTAAATTCATTATCATCATCATAATCATTGTAATTATTTATAAAACTTTGTTAAATTAGTTATATTATTATTTATAAAATTTAGTTAGCTTAAACTTAACTAATTTTATAAACTTGTTAAATTTTAACAAAACTTAGTTAATTATTATTAATTTGGTTAACTAAGTTAATTTATTATTATTATTACTATTATTATTATTATTATTAAAAAACAAGGTTAATTTAATTGTATTATTATTATTATTAATGTAAACTTGGTTAATTTTATAAACTTCGTTAATTCATCATCGTTGTCACCATTATTATTTATAAAACTTTGTTAAATTAGTTATAGTATTATTATTTATAAAATTTAGTTGACATAAACTTAGTTATATTATTATTATTATTATAAACTTAGTTAACTTTTATAAACCTAGTTAATTCATCGTCGTCGTCGTCATTTATAAAACTATGTTAAATTAATTATGTTATTTTTATAATAAACTTACTTAGTAAATTTTCATAAAAATTATTTAACTTAGTTAATTTTATAAACTTGGTTTTATTATTATTGTTTTTGTTTTTGTTATTATTATAAAGTTGACTTATATCAAACTATAGACTATTATTGTTATTGTGATGTTATTATTATTATTATTATATTATTATTATAAACTTAGTTATTTTTTTATCAAACTTAGTTTATTATTATTGTTATTGTTTGACTTGCATCAAACGACAGACTATAGTTGTTATTGTTGTTGTTATTATTATTATATTATAAACTTAGTTAATTTTTTTTATCGAACTTAGTATATTATTGTTGTTATTGTTGTTGTTATTATTATTACTATTATTATTATAAACTTAGTTTATTTCTTACCAAAATTATTTATTATTATTATATTGTAATACTTTAATATAAGGTTAAAAATATGACAGTGAATTTAAGTTCAAAATTACCTTTGCCATTATCATAATATCAAGAGTCATACCATTCCCTTCAAATCCCCAAAAATGTCTAGTGAGTGTAAATTCTAATTGTACTTCATCGCTATGTATACGCCACTAGCTTGCTTTATACTTTTATACACAGCAAGCAAGTAACCTGAAGCTAATATCGATATTCCACCCACTCCCTATGACATATAGATAATTTCAAACAAACATGAGGGGAAAAAATGTAAAGTCCTGTTTTTCCGTACTCTTTGAATTGACAATAAACCGCACATGTCCAACTCAAATTGCACGAAAAGAGGGATCTTTAAGGGTAACAAAGAAAAATAGACAAAACAGAATCTCACTCGAATGGGATAACATATAATATTAAACAAATATTTTTACAACGGAAAACTTTTAAATACATATATCAGAGTCTAACCTAAATTCAGCTTGGACAGTTATAAAACCTGCCCTTACAAATGCTGACAAGCATCAAACAAAATACACTAAATACAGTGGATAATAGAATATGTTCATACGTCGATGAATATCTCCAGCTCTCCTCTGGAAACTCCAACCGTCTTCGACTATCCTGAAACTGCTCGGATCTGACCCGAGTATTGAAAATACCCGAATCAGGCTTGATAAACTAACGTGAGAAAAAATCAATAATTAATTACAGTGTCATATATCAGCCTTTGAATAAAATCGTTTGAAAACAAAGAGTATCTCATAAGACCATGCCCACACATAAACACGGACGGGTTTTTACCTTATGGTAACTAAAACACTTTTATATCAAAACGTTTGATATTATTTCTAATGACATTCTTTGAAAACATTTGCAAATAAACTTATTATTCTTAGCTGAAATTGTTACATTGATTAAATTCCAGTATAATAGGTTTACAATCAAGTCCGTAGGTTCTTATTGGAGAAAGGATTTCCATACAAATGACCGGGCGCAGGATCAACCTTCCGAAGGGGTACACCTCTAGATGGATGTCCCGAGGACCATCGCAAAGGATCCTCTACCAACACAAGACCGGCCTACCTCTATAACTAGATGGTATCGAATATGACATCTTCCGGTCATTATCGACCTTTATCGAGGGCCCTCTAGCATACACCACATTAATTTACACCCCGACGTCATAGCAGTAAGAAATATATCTAGAAGAGGATGACCATATCCTAATTGTGAATGACCCACTTAGCCTTGCTGCATCTAATCCTATTTCGGTCATTTCCGGTTTGATGAAGCTTGAGGCTACGATTACCTTTTCACAAAGCACATATCACATCTTTGAATGCCACATTGCCATTTCCATTTAACTACTAATTGCCTTCCATAAAAATACAACCCTTGAGCTCGTACATCTCAAGGAGGGTGTTAAGCTAAGATAAGTTGCCTTCTTCGCCACCATTGATGTACGTTTGCAAAAACCAATGTCGTAATCTTTAGAAATGCAATGTCAGACAAACGTCCATACAAGTTGTCTAGGAACAGGACAAACCGAAGGCACTCTCCTACTACCACTAGTAGCGAGTAGTCCTTGTAATCCAAAAAATCTCCACAACGAGGAGACCACTGCTATATATAACTCGGGAGCTACCCAGAGCAAGTCAACGAGTAGTCCTTACGCTATAAAGATCCACGGTCTTCAATGATCATCATCTTCAACATGTCTTCATGTTCGAAGTGGTTTTCGAATGAGATTTACCTAAATCCGACCCCGGTTCCTTCGAAATCCAATATCGATAGAAAGTGAATATCAGTATACAGGATTTATTAAATCTCTTTTCACTTTAATTCTTTTCGGATGATTTCAAAATCTCTTTCTTTTGACTTAGGATAATTTCTAAGAAATTCATTCTTTTTCTTTGGAAAATATCTCAAATTTCCTTACTCAATTCTTGATCAAATTCTTTTACTTTTAGACGGGTCAAAAATAATGTAATTTAAGACATCATTTACGATAAACCCTAAATCAATCTTAACAAATATTTTGAAGTAAATAGGATCATAGAAATCATTCATTTTTGGAGATTGCTTAACTTTTGGATAATACCAATCCTCTTTTATTTTGGAAAACTTAACAGAATCTTTTTTATTTAAGAGCATCCGGGCTTTCCTTTCGATCTGTTCCATCCCTCGCCTAAGAAAAGAAAACATAGGCCAGGTAAGTTCAGGGCACTGGTTGCTCCATCCCTAACCTTTGTTAAACACCGTGTTTTATCTTCCCAGATCTCACAGGCGGGATAAATGTGCTAGTCGTTTCCGCATACTCATATTTTTCAACTTATTTTGGAATTGCTTATAAATATTCCAAATTATCTTTCAAAATGCTCAATTATACTTTTTAAAACATTCACAATTCATTCTGGGAAAAGTCGTTACATTTAAACTCATATTCCAAAAGTTATACAATTCACAGCATAAAAGTGCTGCGGAAAGTGCTAAATAAGCTTATTTGAAGTAAACAAATTTTAAGCATTCGATAATTCATATTTTACAATCCATATATAAATTGAATCACTTAAATAGATTTATCAAATTTAATCCATAATTTTCCATAATAAAAACATCTATTTAAACAGGTTTTCTGTTACGATCACTTAACTGCACAAGCGCGATTTTTCTAGAAAATTGAATTGGACTTATTTCAAAATCTACTTATCGAAACTTTGATTATCTTTCTTCGTTTAGAAGATATGGATATAGTAGTCCGAAATTTTCTTATCTCGAAGAAATCCGAGCCATATTCCACTCTATACACTCATTTGAACTTTTCGACGCGAAATCACGAACTACTGTTGCGCGATGCGTCTAGTTTTAACTTATTTTCAATATTTGAAATAATCTATTCAAATTGGATTTCAACACTTACAAAATCATTACAAATCATTTTAAATCAATAATTTCACTTTTTAAAGTATTTAAAATATATTTTCACTATTACCAAATTATAATATTATTATATTCTCATTATTTTAATATTAAATTTTAAATTCCAATTTCAATTCAATTTCAATTCTAACTTCAAATTAAACACATTTAAAACTTAGATTTAAATCCAATTTCAATTTAAACTTCCATTCAACCTCAAACTAAACTTCACTTTTTCAAAATCGATTTCGATTTCAATTTCACTATTCATCTTAATTTCAATTTCAATTTAACTATCCTTTACAAATCCGTTTCACTTCAAATTTCAATTTCTCTTTCATTTTAACTTTAGTTTCACTTCTAAATGAAAAGAGGCTTATTTTTCTAAAATATCTCATATCACTAAAATATGGTCTTATTAACAAAGGGATTACTTAATCAAAATGAACATATCCAATCTTCATATTTATCACTAACATAACATACATTCAACCAATTACATACATATGATTTCAAATCCAACATTCACTATTAATATCATAACGGGATATATTATCACAATTCACTTAATTTACTGACTATCAAATTATCCATATTAACAATCAATTTGGTATAAACATTCGTATGTCATAAGGTGTAAATGTGATTATTTTAACATAACTAAAATATACATTCAAAAGCAATGAGAATTTCTCACCTTTAACCAAAACGTTTAACTTCCTACCAACATTCATTTAATTCAACGTTTCACTAAACCTTTCTAAACCTTATCATAACCATGCTTCCAAGTGCTCGACCATCTCCATCTCTGCTTGCTTTGCTTACATCATTCCCTTATCAACTCTCAAACTCACGGCTAAGGCCCTTTTTAAGAAGAGAAGAAGAAGTGAATTAAGAAGATGTTAGAGAGTAACAAGTGGATTAATGCTTATGCACTCCACTATTTTTAACCCTCCTACCTCTCTTAAAGAGAAGAAGCATTAATGAGCAAAAAAACGCTCAAAAATGAAGAAGAAGAAGAAGAAGAATGAGAGGTGTGAAGAAAATGAGTGAAAGTGAAGTGATATTTATAGCAAAAATTTCCTATGTAAATCGCATTTGTAACCTTAGCCAAAATGACTAAAATACCCTTCTACTTTTTGAATTTTCAAATTACTTTATTTCCTTTCCAAGATGAGAAAGGATGTGCATTAATGAGAAAAGATGGTTTAGTAATGATGTTGTTTTTATGTCAAATCATATCTTTTCACTCTTTATACATTTATTTAAACTTTTCAAAAGTAAACTTCTTTTTTCTCTTAGTGCTAAATGAAAAGTGTTTAAATAGTTTGAAAACTTGTATTTATAAGTTAGAAAATGTATCAAGTTGCAACAACTTGTCGACAACTTGTTTTGTTGAAAACGGTGTTTTTGTCGACAAATTTTACCGTCAAAATTTAACATTTTTATTAAGCTATATATTGAGGTAAATCAAACTTTAAAATGAACTTTTTACTTCTTTAAATGAATTAAAACATGTCTCTTTATATTTTAAAATCATATTTAATAAATATCAAAATCTCTATTTTTACAGTGTATGTAAAACTGACAAAATGCGACAAATTTTAGTTATTTTTGTAAAACGATTATTAACATACTTTAAATATATAAATTTTATTTTATTATCTTTACTAGATGTTTTAAATAAGATTTAACTTTTTAAATAAATATTTAAATTCATTTATTTAAGCCTTTATTTATTACTAACAAAACTTAACTTTTGTCGATTTGTTCTAAAATCCAAATTTATACTTTTAATTTATTAACTATAAGAATAATTGATTTTTTAATTATATATAACGTTTTTATTTAAGTTTTAAATTCTTTTTAAATTTAAAATGAACGAAATCTCTTATTTTCGAAGTAGCGAAATTACGGGTCGTTACATTCTCTCTTACTTAAAAGCATTTCGTCCTCGAAATGAAAGTTAGACAAAAGAATCTATCTCATACTCATATCCTTAAATATATTGACTTATTTCTACTGATGATAGAAAAGACGAAGGTCGATATCATAACAACGCTAAAACAAATGATGCCAAACATACATATAAAGATTCCCAACATTAACCTGAGTATCTATCACGTACTTGCGGTTATATATACATACATCAACTCAAACTTCTATCCTACCCATCCTAGTGCATACTGTACACTGTAACGACCCGTAAATTTTAGTCGTTTTATTCATTTAATTAATTAAATTTTTGTGAAATTTTAAAAATAAAATTTTGAAATAAAAATTTATTATTTGAAATGCATCTAGCTAAACATAGCAACTGGTAAATTTTCATCCGAAAATATGAAAGTTTATTTTCGTGTGTAATTTTATTTCCATTTAATCAGTTAAGAATTGATGAAAATAAAATGTTTTCGAAAGTTAAATATTTTAATAAAGGAAAATACTAAATCATCTTCTGAGCAAGACGTCATTTTTCGTTTTTCAAAATTCGGGATTCTTTAGCTCCATCGATCTTATTTTTCAGCGTTTTTGTTGCATTCTCCGCTAGTAGAAAATTCGAATTTTTTATAATTCAATCGTACCGCTGATATCTGTATACTGTTTTGGTCATCTTGTCGTATTGATCTTCGCAGTATACTCATTTGTATATTTTACGGTTCGGTACGCCGCGAAAACTGTGAAACGATCATACCGTTTTGAATTTTTTGAATTCGTTTGACCGTTTGTTTAATCACCGTGTAAATTCCAATAGTCACTAGCATTTAATTTCCTTGTTTTCAACTTTCAAGACCTTTGCTATTTCCACGATCTGAATTTATTTCAGTTACCATTTCCAACATAAAATATTGTGATAGTCTCCTTCTTTGTTCCTTTCATTGCTAATTTCCTTTCCTTCTCTGCCTACACACCTATGCTGTCAAATTGAAAAAAAAAAGAGAAATGTACAGCCGAACTCATATTGCCACCAAAGAAAACATCAAGCTTCCACCTCTCTCGGTCTCTCTCCTCCCATCATCTCTCGGCCTCCGACTCAGCCCCTCCGCGTTCATCCGCCTCCACCTCACCGGCCTTCCCACCCGAGCACGCATGCAACCAATGCCGATTTCCGCTCTGCCTCTGCTTGGCCCGCAACCTCCGAACCCCACCTCTCTTCAATTTGCGTGCCTCCCTTATTTCTCCCATCGGCTAGGCCTTGCAGCCGAACATCATTTTTCGGCTATCTCCACTTTTCTTCGTCAGACTGCTTGCTTGTAATTCATGGGTAAAATACTTTATATTGATAGGATTGTTATATTTGTATTAGTACTATCTACAGAGATCGGTTAGTATGCCTCAGTTTATAGCTTGTTACTATATATATACGGTTGTTGTATTTATATTATATATAACCTATTATACTCATATATGTAAACTTGTGGATTATAGATAAATTTGTTTGAATCTATCACATTGATTAACCTCTATAACGTGTTACGGCACCTACCATTGTTGATGGGTTTTGTACAATTATGATTCATTATTTTATACATATTTTCCGGGAAAAAAGTTTATACTTTAAATTTTACAATCTTGTACCCTTATATCGTTTGACTTTATGTTGTTATATATGTTGTTGTTTAACACGTATATTGTTTCAAATACATGCTTGCTGAGGAGGCTTGACCTCTACTGTGTGTGTGTGTGTGTATATATATATATATATAATGAATATAGCAATGTACATGATAGTTAAGCCTTTCACCTTAAATTTGTTTTATCTAGGCTCACCTGACCTGCTACATATATTATATAGCTATCGGCACATTTTGATTTTTAATATTTATGTATGACATGCTGAAAACAAGTATATATTTGTTATATAAATTTTTTTTAACAAGCCTATATATATTAAGTTGCATACGTTGAGTTTGGTTTGGGTATTAATTAATTGAAGAAGAAAATTTGTTATTGTTTTAAATATAACATATATATTAGTCTATATATTAGTTTATTTCAATGCATGAGTTTAGTTTTGTATATTTTCTGTCTCTATCAATCTAATTGAGTGTTCTCATCGATTTCTATTTGCCAGCCTTGTCCGTCCTAATTCGTACCAATTCAGCTTTGTTCCGGAATTCGTGCTTGGATCCATAACTCATTTCATCATCAAATTTCTCTAGCCTCGAAAGCTGAGCAATCACTCACGATTAATATTCTTTTATTTATTAAATTTGATTTCAATTGAAACGATAATTGAAATATGTTGTTGTTGGTTATTTACACTGTTATATATGCTATTACCTGTATCAGTTCACATATGACATCTGACACTATTATCTGTTATTTATACGATGACAATCCAGTTTGGTTGATTGTTTGATGTTGATATTGGACGTTAAATTGTTAATGTATGAATTGATAAATAATTTACAATTGAAGTTGACGTAGGAGTTAATAATTTAAAATTGATATATGTGTTGAATTTGATTAGTTAAAATTTGTATAATATGACCCCTTTAAATGTTTAATTACTTGACATGTAGAAATATGTTTAATTACACCTTGAACCATTTAAATTTATGTTGTATAAATTGATGTAGTATAAATTGAATAATGAATGTCAAGTGTAGAACCGCATAAAATAATAGTACAATAATCTTTAATCTACATGAAATGATAGTGTAGATTCTAGAAATAGTTATATTAATTTGCACAAACAACAATGTGAATTAATACGATTGTTTCGGGATTATTTAAATAAATTATTGGATTGCTATTGATGTTGCTATTGCTTGTTTATTTACTTTGACACCATCCCAGTTATCACACCGCAAGTTCCCTTTGCTATGCTTTGATTTGTGAATTGAAATGGAATCGGGTTGAAACGATAAATACCAAATAAACTTGACTTAGGATAGAGAATTAAATAAATCTCGATTGGTCAATAATTTGATTTAAAAATAAAATAAAGATTTATTTGAATAAATAATAAATATTTGAAATAAAAATGGAATCTGAATTTTAATGAAAGAAAATGTTAATATTAAATAATCTGAAATGAAATATTAACAAAATAGCTGATAAAGGAATGTTGTTTTAAAATTTATTTATTTAATAATTAGGATTTGAATTATTTAATAATTAGGTTTTGGAATTATTTAATAATTAAATTTTGAAATTATTAATTAAATTTTGAAATTATTAATTAAGTTGAAATTACTAATTAAATTTTGAAACTATTCATTAAGTTGAAATTATTTAATAATTAAATAGATTGAATTATTTAATAATTAAATAAAATTGAATTATTTGATAATTGAAATTGAACTTCTTTAATAAGTGAAATGGAGTTCTATAATAATTAAGGTTTGGAAATTTGTTTAAATTAAATAAGTAAATAAGTGAAATCGAATTTCTTCAACAAGAAATAAATGTGATTTATTGAAATTAATATAAGGCTTGAAATTTAAAGAATTTGATTTGACGAATTTAATTTAATTAAATTTGGAGGTTTGATATGATAGAGGAAAACTTAAATTGATTTAATGAATTCGAAATTGTTTTGAATGATAAATTAACCTAACGAATATTGAATGAAGTCGATTAATGAATTTAAATTGATTTGAATGTAAAACTAAATTTATTTAAATGATTACGGAATGAAACTTATATAAAAATTTAAATAAATATTTGAATTGTTTAAATAAGATTTTTAAGTTGAATCATAGTGTTTGAAATTATGAATTTGGAAATTATGAAACGTAAATTATGGAAATTGTTTTAGAAAGGCAAATGAAATGTTGGTTTACAAACTGAAATTGAAATTGAAATTGATTTGGTTTTGAAATATATTAAATGACCAATCGGTGTAATAATTACGAAAGTTATTAAAGACACCGGAATCGGTTAGGGACATACTCACTGTCTAAACCGAATACCACTTTAATAACTATACGTGGAGTATGATCCAGAATGAAGTGGTTGGAATGATGTACGTAATGACTGAAGAAAGAGAACGATAATGGATAGCCTTGACGCTTGTGTCAAATTGGAAATGACTAAAACAGGAACCGTACCGGGCCAAATGGGGTTAGCCACCTCGAGCGAACACACTTCTTCGTAAACTACTCATTACTTGTTATTGATTGGTGTGCACCCTCGAAATTGGGAGTGTTGTTTCGTGGTGTTGCGATCATTGCGGCGATGCGTTCTCATCAGTCCGGATCAGGCAAACGGTAGTTTCACTACCTTGAGTATTGCCTCATATGCCTTGTCATACTTGTATTCCTATATACACGACGACTATGAATTTGTTTTGTGTTATACCAATGGAGTACTCCCTGATAGCCCACTAGTTTATGGTGGAGTTTACAGTGCCGCATAGTCTATGACGCTTATATAAAACGTGTTAAGGGGGATAATGGTAACGCCTTAACGCTATTTTGATACTTTATATTACTGATGGACATTATCTACTTAGCGTATAATACTACATAGTTGATAGTTCAACGGATCCTTAAAGGATGGTTATTCCAAACATCCTTTGCGTTACCTGTATTTCAATTGTTATTTCACTTGAGTTGGATTTATTAATATAATAATGTTGATCCTCACTCAAGTTTTTTGTATTTTGCTTTATGTTCGGGTCAGACTGAGTGTACCAGTATTCGAGACTCACCTTTGGAGTTGGAGCTTCGCTTGGAGATCCAACTATCTATCCACTTTTGATATTCAGTTAATTCCAGTGATGTATTCTGATATTGTATTTGACAATTGTATTCGAGACATATGTTATACCTTATTTAACTCTGATATGTATATAGTAGCTTCATGAACTACTATATTTTGTTTCCGCTGCATTTATTACTCTGTGTTTATGATCTATGATTATTTATTTACTGTATATGTTTAGTTTTGCCAAATTTAAATTAACAATTTGATATTTTGAATTATTCAAGTCCGACATGTGCGAATGCGAATAGTCCAAAATAGAGGGACGTTACATACACTTAAGATAATATATACAACAACTAAACAAGACTATGCATCCAAAACAACCATACTGATATTATATCAAGATAAACGAATACCACCACATAACTCATTATCTGACCTGAGCATGTACTTTACCTGACGTCTAGATATACATACCACAACATCATTCCAACCACTATATCTTAGTGCCTACTATTTAAGATAACTATCCAACTACTAAGTAGACAGACCCAACACATCATACTATATGTGATATTTGATTCGATCTATTATTCGAATCCAAGACTTTTCTTTTAAACTAGTATCGATCCCTCAATTTTCTAGTGCATACTTTGATCAGACTTTTTGATCACAAACCCTTGCTTTCCTTGCATAGCTCTCAGCTATGATAGAAAACTCATGTGCATAAGCATAAACTCCCATCAATGCTCGCTGTCAAGAATTGAACGGTAAATCCTTTTTCGGATTGGTGTAAACACCTCAAAGTTCTGTACTCAAATCTTAGAACAAAATTTATGTGCCAAAATGATCTATGTTTAACTTATGTACTTATTCATATTCATCTTTACCTAATACATTACTTCAAAATTTCTATTAATCCAAGTTTATTTCACAACCATTTACTTTCTTCTAAATATATTATTACTTAAGCATACAAGTATGACTTAAACTTGTATAATATATCTTTACTTCCTAAGAGTATATATACATATCCCTAAACTTCAAATTGTTATTAATTCAACTAAGGTGTTTAACTAATATGGAACTCTGCTATTATCTCAAATTAATAAGTTATAAAACTCAACCCTAAGTGTTCTTTACCTAAGATTTTCATTTAGCTAATACTATTTATCCAATCCATATATTAATAAGGCAACTTTACTAAGTGTACACCTTTATCTCACCGATTCTATGATTAAGTATTTAACTTATTTACCTATCCATTTTATAAATCAAATTTCTTAATCTTCAATCCATCAAATACCTTATAGTCAAATTTGTGAAACTTGATTCTCATGGTATTTGTTATTAACCTTTTTCGTCCAATAATCACCCTACTAACCATATTATTCAAAAATATCCACTTTTATTCTTGCTTCATTTTGAATTACAAAAGTTACCCTAAATGTATCACTAATTCAAATTTTTATATTAGGATGATATTTCTTACACCTCTTATTTCTAAATTTCACTTTGATTTAACCTAGTCAAAGTGTCTAAATTTCAAATTAACTTAACTCTTTTATAAGTTATAGAACTTACCCTTTCATATTATATTTACCCAAAATTTCAATTTTGGCTTATCTTTTTTCTATTTTATTGATAATAATTTTTTTCTATATGTACATTTTCTCTTTACTTTCTCTAGTTACAACTTATAACTTCAATATTATCATCAAATATCTTACAGTCAAATTGTGAATTTTACTTCATAAGATATTTGTACTTAGCTTTTAAATCCATCCATTATGATAATCACTTAATCATTATTATTTCTTAATACTAAATATCTAAGGGTGTATGATTAAAGTTCTAGAATCTAGCTTTCAACTAATTGATTCTATATGGAATATCTTATAGTCAAATTGTGCAATTCTAATCACAAGATATTCATATTTTAGCTAAGCTAAATTACAAACAATCCTTAATTTCTAACCAAAAATAATGATATCTCCTTTAATATTTATAATATAAACCCAAGGTAAAATTATTTCATTTACCAATTTCTTTTTAAAAACAAAACCATTTTTATAATATTAACAAATACGCTCTCATATATATACTACTCTCATAACTCATTCTAGGGTGTTACTAGCCCTATCTCTAATGAGTTGCTCATCCTAGGATATTAATAATCCTATCTCTGATGAGACTTTACCCATAACAGAGCCAAGGTTCTCGCTTAACCTTCAGCTCTAATACCAAATGTGACGGGACACAACCAGTGGGTAATACCAACCGTAGCTCACACTGATACCTCGCGCTTTGCTTTTACGGCCAGCCTCTCGACTACAACCAACCCTTTCACTCTAGGGACATGTAGGGGCAAGAGTCATCCGTTCGCTACCTAACAAGAAACGAGAGCCCCCTATCGGGCTGAACATAATCAAGGAAAACCGATGTATGTAATCTTTAGAAATGCAATGTTAGACAAACGTCCACACAAGTTGTCCAAGAACAGGACAAACCGAAGGCGCTCTCCTACTACCACTAGTAGCGAGTAGTCCTTGCAATCCGAAAAATCTCCACAACGAGGAGACCACTGCTCTATATAACTCGGGAGCTACCCAGAGCAAGTCAAGCAGTCCTCGCGCTATAAAGATCCACGGTCTTCAATAATCATCATCTTTAACATGTCTTCACGTTCGAACGTATAGATCGGTTCGAAGTGGTTTTCGAATGAGATTTACCCAAATCCGACCCCGGTTCCTTCGAAATCCAATATCGATAGAAAGTGAATATGAGTATACATGATTTGTTAAGTCTCTTTTCACTTTGATTCTTTTCGGATGATTTCAAAATCTCTTTCTTTTGACTTAGGATAATTTCTAAGAAATTCATTCTTTTTCTTTGGAAAATATCTCAAATTTCCTTACTCAATTCTTGATCAAATTCTTTAACTTTTAGACGGGTCAAAAACAATGTTATTTAAGACATCGTTTACGATAAACCCTAAATCAATCTTAACAAACATTTTGAAGTAAATAGGATCATAGAAATCATTCATTTTTGGAGATTGCTTAACTTTTGGATAATACCAATCCTCTTTTATTTTGGAAAACTTAACAGAATCTTTTTTATTTAAGAGCATCCGGGCTTTCCTTTCGATCTGTTCCACCCCTCGTCTAAGAAAAGAAAACATAGGCCAAGTAAGTTCAGGGCACAGGTTGCTCTATCCCTAACCTTAGTTTAACACCTTGTTTAATCTTCCCAGATCTCACAGGCGGGCAAATATACTAGTCGTTTCCGAATACTCAGATTTTTCAACTTATTTTAGAATTGCTTATAAATATTTCAAATTATCTTTCAAAATGCTTAGCTATCCTTTTTAAAACACTCACAATTTATTCTGGGAAACGTCCTTATATTTAAACTCATATTCCAAAAGTTATACAATTCACGGCATAAAAGTGCTACGGAAAGTGCTAAATAAGCTTATTTGAATTAAACAACTTTTAAACATTCGATAATTCATATTTTACAATCCAAATATATTTTAAATCATTTAAATAGATTTATCAAATTTATTCCATATTTTTCCATAATAAAAACATCTATTTAAACAGATTTCCTGTTACGATCACATAACTGCACTAGTGCGATTTTTCTGAAAAATTGATTTGGACTTATTTCAAAATCTACTTATCGAAATTTTGATTATCTTTCTTTGTTTAGAAGATATGGATATAGTAGTTTGGAATTTTCTTATCTCGAAGAATTCCGAAACAATTTCCACTCTATACACTCATTTGAACTTTTCGGCGCGAAATCGCGAACTACCGTTGTGCGACGCTTCTAGTTTTAACTTATTTTTCAATATTTGAAATAATCGATTCAAATTGGATTTCAACACTTATAAAATCATTACAAATCATTTTAAATCAATAATTTCAGTTTTTAAAGTATTTAAAATATATTTTCACTATTACCACATTATAATATTATAATATTCTCATTATTTTAATATTAAATTTTAAATTCCAATTTCAATTCAATTTCAATTCTAACTTCAAATTAAACACATTTAAAACTTAGATTTAAATCTAATGTCAATTTAAACTTCCATTCAACCTCAAACTAAACTTTACTTTTTCAAAATCGATTTCAATTTCACTATTCATCTTAATTTCAATTTACATTTAGCTATCCTTTTCAAATCCGTTTCGCTTCAAATTTCAATTTCTCTTTCATTTTAACTTTAATTTCACTTCTAAATGAAAAGAGACTTATTTTTTTAAAATATCTCATATCACTAAAATATGATCTTATTAACAAAGGGATTACTTAATCAAAATGAACATATCCAATGTTCGTATTTATCACCAACTTAACATCCATTCAACCAGTCACATACATATGATTTCAAATCCAACATTCACTATTAATATCATAACGGGATATATTATCACAATTCACTTAATTTACTAACTATCAAATTAACCATATTAACAATCAATTTGGTATAAACATTCATATGTCATAAGGGTGTAAATGTGATTGTTTTAACATAACTAAAATATACATTCAAAAGCAATGAGAATTTCTCACATTTAACCAAAACGTTTAGCTTCCTACCAACATTCATTTAGTTCAGCGCTTCACTAAACTTTTCTAAACCTTATCATAACCATGCTTCTAAGTGCTCGACCATCTCCATCTCTACTTTCTTTGCTCACGTCCTCCCCTTATCAACTCCCAAACTCACGACCTAAGGCCCTTTTTAAGAAGAGAAGAAGAAGAAGTGAATTAAGAAGAGGTTAGAGAGTAACAAGTCGATTAGTGCTTAAGCACTCCGCTATTTTTAACCCTCCTACCTCTCTTAAAGAGGAGAAGCCAATAATGAGAAAAAGAAAGCTCAAAAATGAAGAAGAAGAAGAAGAAGAAGAAGAATGAGAGGTGTGAAGAAAATGAGTGAAAGTGTGGTGTATTTATAAAAATTTGCTATGTAAATTACATTTTTAACCTTAGCCAAAATGACTAAAATACCCTTCTACCTTTTGAATTTTCAACTTACTTTCTTTCCTTTCCAAGATGAGAAAGGATGTGCATTAATGAGAAAAGATGGTTTAGTAATGATATTGATTTTATGTCAAATCATGTCTTTTCACTCTTTATACATTTATTTAAACTTTTCAAAAGTAAACTACTTTTGTCTTTTAGTGCTAAATGTAAAGTGTTTAAATAGTTTGTAAACTTTTATTTATAAGTAAGAAAATGTATCAAGTTGCAACAACTTGTCGACAACTTATTTTGGTTGAAAACGGTGTTTTTGTCAACAAATTTTACCATCAAAATTTGATGTTTTTATTAAGCTATATATTGAGGTAAATCAAACTTTAAAATGAAATTTTTACTTCTTTAAATAAACTAAAACATGTCTCTTTATATTTTAAAATCATATTTAATAAATATCAAAATCTCTATTTTTACAGTGTATGTAAAACTGACAAAATGCGACAAATTTTGGTTATTTTTATAAAACGATTATTAACATACTTTTAAATATATAAATTTACTTTTATTGTCTTTATTAGATGTTTTAAATAAGATTTACCTTTTTAAATAAATATTTAAATTCATTTATTTAAGCCTTTATTTATTACTAACAAAACTTAACTTTTGTCGATTTGTTCTAAAGTCCAAATTTATACTTTTTAATTTATTAACTATAAGAATAATTGATTTCTTAATTATATATAATATTTTTATTTGAGTTTTAAGTTCATTTTAAATTTAAAACGAACGAAATCTCTTATTTTCGAAGTAGCGAAATTACGGTTCGTTACAAAAAATCTAGCAAATTCAGAACAAATCAGAAATTTGAATTATTATACTTTCATAGCTTCGGCTTTCCTATCGATTATAGTTATAATATATACCCAATTTCAATGCTCGCATCTCTATCGAATGCAAAGTGACCCGATGTTTGACAAACAAATCAAGACCCAAAAACACTACTACCTCTGAACTTCTAAATCCAGAATTGAAGCTGTTTAGTTATCAATGCATCAAAATCATTATCTAGAAGTGGCTGTGCTGCTGCTTCGGCAGTCTTTGAACTTAGTCTATAGATGAACTAAAAGTAAATCAAGCACAAAGAGTACACCACTTTATCTCCTACAGGAGCTTGAACAGGACTATATATGTAACAACCCAGAATTTTTAGAAATTAAAATTTGAATATTTAATTAATTTTAAATATTAATAAGTGAATTTATAAGTCAAATAAATTTTTATTTGAATTTTTGGATTTAATTGGATTATTAAATCAATAATTTTATACGTTAAATTATGGAAATAATTGAAAATTGAGTTAAATATGATTGAAAATGATTTGTAAAATTTTATTATATCATATGGAAGTTAGAACGATATTTTAGAACTTTTAAAATCGAATTAAAAGTTTATTTGTGAAAATTGAATATTTTAATATTAAAATCGGCTAGTGAAAATAGTCAATTTTTGAACAGTCTCAGAATTGAACGAAACCAGTTCCATTGGATCCGTAATAGTTATTTATTACCGGATTTCAAATTTCGTGTCAATCGGAGCTATCGTTTGATCGTGGCAGCTCGAAACGCATCGATTTATTTTTAATTTAAATTTGACGAGTGAAAATAGCCATTTTTCAAAAAGTCTCGGATTTCGACGAAACTAGTTTCATCGGATCCGTAATGTGATATTATTGTAAGGTTTCAAATTTCAAGTCAATTGGATTTACGGTTTGTCTGGTACAAATTAAAACGCCTAGAAATCGACTTAAATCGGTTTAATTCAAATTGAGCGTTTACAGCCATAACTCGCACATACTTCCGAATTAGCTTCCGAAACCTGTTCCATTGTGTCCGGAACGCGGGATAAACCCTAGGTACGTCAGTTTTGGCGCGTAAATCGGAGTTCGGAATTTCCGGATGAATAGTGTCGAACGAAATTCTATAAATAGCCCACCATCCTCTTCATAATTAAAAAAAAAAAAAAAAAAACAAGCAAAACCCTAGCCACCACTTGTAAAACTGATGGCCAGAAACTCACGCGACTTTTCCCCTCAATCTCTCTCAATCTACAAAGAATTAGCCTTAGGTTTCAACTAGAGAATGGAAGGGGACGATGAGATCTTCGATTCTATACGGTGATGATGGGTTTTCGTGCGACGTGGAGGGGTATAGGAGGCCGCGTCCTAGGGAAGTGACGCACGCATTTTGAGGAGCTAGACAAGGCCGAGCTCTCTAAGCTTCAGGCCGAAGTTGGAGGGGATGGAGGGCTTCGACATGGCGCGTCTCGATCGAGTTCAAGTTGCTTATAGGTGGAGTATAATTTAAACCTAAATTGGAGCTTTGGGTTTCATTGTAACGGCTGTGACCTGGAGATGAAGACGTGAGGGAGGGAAGAAGAAAGGTGCGGCTATGATGGCTTGGGCTTGAATCCTACGGCTACGATCTTGTGTAGGTTATAAATTTATTAATTAAGCTGTAAATTAGTAAGTTTAAATACGTGTAACTTCAAAAATTGATAACTTTTTCATACGAGGTCCGTTTCGGACGAGATTTGTTGCGTTGGAATCGTATCGACGAGCACTACGCGATGGAGTTGGTTTGGAGTCGTTTGGAGTTAGTGAGAATTTTGGGTAAAATTAAACGCGCGTTTAATTTTATTCGAAATAAATCGCTAAAACGGAAATTAAAACCAAGGTGAGAATTTCTCACTCAATCGAATCAGTTTCGATTTTATTTTAAATAGTTAGATTTAAAATATTTGAATGCATGTTTGAATGTTGATTGATATCTATTGATTGTTAAAATAGACATTATACGCCGTTAGTAAGCGGATGTTATTTATTAAAAACATATACCGCGAATATTTCATAAACAGTGAAATTGGTATTATAAATAATATCAATATATATATATTGGCATATGTATATATTGGAGTTATTGATTTCCCGCATTTTTTGTTTAGCGGATGAGACCCTATTACGCCGTTATTAAGCAGATAATATTTAATAAGAACATATACCGCGATAATTTCGTACTGGAGCGAAATTGGTATTGTGCTAATGTTTTTGGATGCAGGAAAACAGGTTGGAGGGATCCAACTGGATTCCTCAACAGTATTTATTAGATTTCAGATATTTTGATATTTGATGGATTTTCATATTGATATATGATATCGTTGTAGTCGTGATTGACTATTTGGTGTGTAGCATCATTGGACCTAGATTTTGGAATTTTAAAATGATTTTAAAGTGATTTTAGAAAGTATACGTTTTATAAAATAATTTTGGAATTGATCCATTTTAAATAAATAAACGTTATAATTTTTAATGTTATAAAAATTATGATTTTTGAGAAATATAGTTAAAAACTGATTTTTGAGAATATGATGCTATTGAGTTTATAAAATAGTTAAATCGAGATATTTTTGAATTTATTGTGAAAAGTTTAAATATAGGATTTATAAAATTTAATTATTTTATGAATCAAAATGGTGAAATAATAAAGGAGATTAAAGACGTTTTAAAGAATAATATAAATTGATTTATATTAGGAGATTTATAAATGGATATTTATAAATTGAAATATTGGAATTATAAAACGAGTTTTTATAAGTGTTTGAATGAAGTGAAAATGAATTTCAGAAATGAATGGAATTTATAAAATTATAAATGATGAAGTTATAAGTGAAATTTATAAATAGTAAGATTTATAAATTTTGTGAAGTTATTAAAGAATATATTTGGATGAATAATTGAATCTTATAAGTTATAAGATTTATAATTATGAAGTTCAAAGGAACGATTTTGCAAACGAATAAATTTATAAGTATTTAACTTATAATATGATCCATTGTTTATAATTGAGTTATAAACTGGAATAGGTTAATAAAGGAATTTATAAAAAGGAAGTTTTTATAAATAAATAGAAATGGAATTTATAAACGTTGTTTTATAAATTCGAAAAGACTTATTTTGATAAGTAAATGGTTATAACTTATTAATGGAGTTATATTCACATTTTTGACTGTGAATAATCCTTTGAATTAAAATGAATAAAAGGATGAAATTGTTAACGTAGTATATTCACGTTTTTGAATTGTGAATAATATGTTAAAGGAAATGTTTTGAATGAGATGTTTAAATTGAATTAAAACGATCGAACAATGTTTTAAAAATGTGTTGAGATTCGAAACCATAGATTTCAACATTTATTATTGAAATAGACGTTTTCGAGAAATAAAAGGAAATAGTGGACTATAACACTGTTGTTATAGTAAATGATTTCCGAAAGGAAATGTTTTGTATAGTATTGGGATTTATATATCTATTTTAACTTCGAATCCCTATACTAGTGAATTTGGGTTGTCGTAACGATGTTTTACGCAACATTCGTTTTGACCCAAATAAATATGTTTAAGTGAATGATTTCCTTAATAGAATGAAATACATACTTAATTCGATTTAAGTATATTGAATATTTTCCAAGTGTAGAAAATAAAAGATTTGTGGATTACTTATTTAATAAGTATGGAAATGTTTTCCAATATGAAGTGAATAATTAAAATTTATCTTTTTGAAGATAAATTGAAATGGATAATTGAAATGATATGCATGGATATTTTGAGATATAAATTCACTAAGGAATTTATAAATGAAAGGGGAAACTTGTTTAAAAGTAAATATTGATTTATTTTTGAAATGTGAAATTATATATCTTGTAAAGATATTTTTGAAAATAAATAATTTGGAAAATTATTTGGAACTGGTGATGTGTGCATATCAATTGATAGTTCAATAACCGACTATCAATATTTCCCTTTGAATGGGTAATTGATGTGATTTGTTTGAATGTGAATGCTACACTTATTTTTGAATAAGCGCTCACTATTCGGGTTAACCGGGAAAGGACCATGGGGTCGTATAACCCATTCCGAATATGTGATACGTCGTTGTGAATTGCATTGAAGATCGGTGTTGAAGACCCGGTATTTGCGAGAGCGATAGGATGACCTGTCGATTTACTCTGCACCGAGTTGCTCCGGTATAGAGTTCTCCATATGTGATGGTGAATCCGATCAGGATTGTGAATATCCGGATTACAAGGACTTCTTTGTAAGTGCCTTCGGTTTTGTTCGAGCCCGGAACAGACTTGTATGGATTGTATGTCTGACATTACAAGTTGAGATATAAAGCCGATTTCATTCAAATATATTTCTGTTGGTGGCGGAGAATTTATTCTTTTAGCTTAACACCCTTCTCTGAGACGTACGAGCTCAGAGGTTATATAGTTGAAGTTATCAGCGATATATTCCCAATTTGGTAATGTGACATGCTGAGTGTTGCTGGAATGATCATTGTGTTGATTATTGTGATAGGATCGTTTATTTGATCGTCTATCTTAGTGATCATTGTGTTGATCATTTGTTGACCCGAAGCATGGCTTTTGTATAAAGTATGTTTTTGTGGACGTGACTTCGTCGAACCTCACACCCCGGAAATGGTCAAAACAGGAAAGATGCGGCAAGGTTATGAGAGGTAGCACCCTTTAGGGTATGTACATTTCCTTCTGGATAGAGGTGGTATCATGGTATGGAGCCCAGATATTTAACCTATGTGGTTACTACGAATTTATTACTTTGTGGTTGTTGGTTTTCGGGATCCCGTGAGAAAGGTCGTTTACGATCGGGGAATGGCGTGCTCGTGTCAGTAGTTACCCAGTTAGGGGTAACCCGGCCTTGTGTTGGCAGAGTTCCGGTTTGGTTCTCGGGGATGTCTTTCCAGAGGCATTCTCATGTGGCAATGGGAAGTTCCTTGGCCTGACCATTTGTTGGAAATCCAAAGAAACAATACGTGACTTATACGGTATTAGTTGTAGAACCTATCATTCACTTATGGTGTCGCAACACTGTTTGGATGGTAGCTATAGTAGGCATAGTTCGAAATGTCTATGCTGGCTAAGATTTATATTCTACTTTCGAAATGAATTTCTTCTACACTATGCACTAGTAATAATATCAAATGTTATTTTAAATGCGTATCAAACATCTTTGACTATCATAAGGAGAAATCTCCTCCGATTCTGCGTTTGCATTGTGTGTGTGTGCGGGAGGCCTTATGGTAGTCTCATTTTTAAAAGCATTGCGAATTGAATTTAAAAATATTCCTCTATTTTGATTTTTAAAGATAAATAAACTGTTTTGAGTTCTCACACCAGTCACATGACTGACTTGGAGTTTATTGTTTTCCTTCCTAAACTCTGGGTGCCCACCAATTTCCACACGGGCAGTTAAGAGTTAAGGTTTATCAGGATATTCTAGATATTCTGGAGTTGCTGGAGGCAAGATGGATGGCATGGCGTATTACTAGTTTATATAGTATTTCTTTTTCCGCTGCACTGTTGTTGTTGTTGTACATTCTGATGATATGATGTAATGAAATGTAATATATAAAATGTAATAACTGATATAGTTCTTTGTTTAAAGATTATTCATTTATTATTATATGTTGTTCCGCTGCGAATTGTGAGATTCTGATGTTGTTCTGTTGTTCTCTGTTCCGTTTCCGTTCTATTCTCTTTTTCTTCTATTTTAAAATTTTCTATCTTTTCCCTATTTTCTATTTTCCATTTTCTTTTCCCTATATTTTCTTTTCTCTCTATTTTCTACCTTCTTATCTCTTCTTCTTTCTTCTCTTCTCTTTTCCTAAAATTTTCTTAAACCCCTAAGGGTTCGTATTTTCGTTCATCTTGAATTAATCAATGGAGATTAGTGTCTATTCAAGGAGTACGGATTTACGGGTCTTTACAGTTGGTATCAGAGCATATGGTTAAGCGACAACCATGGTTCTGTTGGGTATTACTCATTAGAGATAGAGTCAGCAGTGCTCTAGATTGAGTTTGAGTGTAATAATAGCTATGAGAGCGTATTTGTTAGTGAATATAAAATTGTTTTATATTGTGATGATTGGTTTATTGAGTGGTATATGAACCTTCGTCAGCACGGTATGTACAACTATGCCGAAGGGGTTTCTAAACACTTGAATAGAACAAATTCGGCACAGTATTGTTTTAAATTGGGTAAATGAAATAATTTTACCTTGAGTATATTTTGTATATAAAGAAATAATTTTTCAGAATTATTAAAGTGTATATAAGTTGATTGTTTAGATGTTTGAATAATCTAAATAAAAGAATAATTGTATAAGCAAATGAATTATAAGAATTGAGTTATAATTAGAGTGATTTACAATTGTAAAATAAACTTATATATATAAGAAGTGAAACTATATGAATATATTTATGAATATGAGTTGTAAGTAAAAATGAATTCAAAGTTAAATGAAATTTAACTTAAGTGATATGGAATGAAGTTGATATTGGTATCGAAGTAAAGTAATAAAGTTAAGTGATGAATATGAACTTGAGTATATAAATAAAAATTCAACTTTGTAATTGAATTGAATGAATAAATTGAATGGAAGTCAATTTAATTAAAGGTGTTAAACCAAAATGAATGTAAGTGAAGCAAAGGGATTTGGTTGTAATTAATATACTTTGGTTGTTATATGATTGTTAGTTGATTGTATAAAATTCATTAAGTATTAATGAAAGTGAATTAGTGAAATTTAAAGCTATGTAATTGAATTCAAATAGAAAGTAAATAAATTTGAATGGAATTGAATGTGAATTGGATTTAATTAGTGAATGCAAACTAATTAAAATTGGGAATGAATGTTAGTAAATCCACTGTTAATAAATCAAATGTGATTAAATTGAAAACCAATTCATTGAATATTAATGAGAATATGAATGAATATTTATTGATTATGAATTTGTTGAATGCTAGTTGGTTGATGTTTGAATATGCTACATGTGCTATGTTGACATATAAGTTGTTATGTTGCTATATGTTGTATATCGATACTATTGTCTATATGCATGATTCTCATGTTGTTTGTTGAGTAATTAGTAGGTGCGGATCGCGTTTGCTTCGCATTTGGAGCTCGCTTTTGCGCTATATTAGCCGTATATGCTTGCTAATAAAATATAAGGTACATATCTCGGATTAAATATCGTACTTTTACACTTTTTTCCCTTCGGGATGCCTCATTACTTGATGAGATGTATATTTGTGATATATATACTGTCATTTTTTTTTCGGATCGAGCCGCGCAAAGGAGACTATGGCGAATTTTTCCGGAAATTTAAGGCGTTAGAAAAAATTTGAGAAAATTGGAAAGTTTTGAAAACTTTAACTTTGATTTTGGAATTGAAAGTTAAACGATAGTAATTGTTTTTGAAAAGATAACTAAGTATGATTTGAAAACTTAGTAAGTATTATAAGAAGTTTAACTATGAATTTTGGAAAGTTAATAGAATTCTATAACTTTCTTACTTGTAATTTCGAGGACGTAATTCTTTTAAGTGGGGAAGATTGTAACGACCCAGAATTTTTAGAAATTAAAATTTGAATATTTAATTAATTTTAAATATTAATAAGTGAATTTATAAGTCAAATAAATTTTTATTTGAATTTTTGGATTTAATTGGATTATTAAATCGATAATTTTATACGTTAAATTATGGAAATAATTGAAAATTGAGTTAAATATGATTGAAAATGATTTGTAAAATTTTATTATATCATATGGAAGTTAGAACGATATTTTAGAACCTTTAAAATCGAATTAAAAGTTTATTTGTGAAAATTGAATATTTTAATATTAAAATCGGCTAGTGAAAATAGTCAATTTTTGAACAGTCTCAGAATTGAACGAAACCAGTTCCATTGGATCCGTAATAGTTATTTATTACCGGATTTCAAATTTCGTGTCAATCGGAGCTATCGTTTGATCGTGGCAGCTCGAAACGCATCGATTTATTTTTAATTTAAATTTGACGAGTGAAAATAGCCATTTTTCAAAAAGTCTCGGATTTCGACGAAACTAGTTTCATCGGATCCGTAATGTGATATTATTGTAAGGTTTCAAATTTCAAGTCAATTGGATTTACGGTTTGTCCGGTACAAATTAAAACGCTTAGAAATCGACTTAAATCGGTTTAATTCAAATTGAGCGTTTACAGCCATAACTCGCACATACTTCCGAATTAGCTTCCGAAACCTATTCCATTGTGTCCGGAACGCGGGATAAACCCTAGGTACGTCAGTTTCGGCGCGTAAATCGGAGTTCGGAATTTCCGGATGAATAGTGTCGAACGAAATTCTATAAATAGCCCACCATCCTCTTCATAATTAAAAAAAAAAAAAAAAAACAAGCAAAACCCTAGCCGCCACTTGTAAAACTGATGGCCAGAAACTCACGCGACTTTTCCCCTCAATCTCTCTCAATCTACAAAGAATTAGCCTTAGGTTTCAACTAGAGAATGGAAGGGGACGATGAGATCTTCGATTCTATACGGTGATGATGGGTTTTCGTGCGACGTGGAGGGGTATAGGAGGTCGAGTCCTAGGGAAGTGACGCACGCATTTTGAGGAGCTAGACAAGGCCGAGCTCTCTAAGCTTCAGGCCGAAGTTGGAGGGGATGGAGGGCTTCGACATGGCGCGTCTCGATCGAGTTCAAGTTGCTTATAGGTGGAGTATAATTTAAACCTAAATTGGAGCTTTGGGTTTCATTGTAACGGCTGTGACCTGGAGATGAAGACGTGAGGGAGGGAAGAAGAAAGGTGCGGCTATGATGGCTTGGGCTTGGATCCTACGGCTACGATCTTGTGTAGGTTATAAATTTATTAATTAAGTTGTAAATTAGTAAGTTTAAATACGTGTAACTTCAAAAATTGATAACTTTTTCATACGAGGTCCGTTTCGGACGAGATTTGTTGCGTTGGAATCGTATCGACGAGCATTACGCGATGGAGTTGGTTTGGAGTTGTTTGGAGTTAGTGAGAATTTTGGGTAAAATTAAACGCGCGTTTAATTTTATTCGAAATAAATCGCTAAAACGGAAATTAAAACCAAGGTGAGAATTTCTCACTCAATCGAATCAGTTTCGATTTTATTTTAAATAGTTAGATTTAAAATATTTGAATGCATGTTTGAATGTTGATTGATATCTATTGATTGTTAAAATAGACATTATACGCCGTTAGTAAGCGGATGTTATTTATTAAAAACATATACCACGAATATTTCATAAACAGTGAAATTGGTATTATAAATAATATCAATATATATATTGGCATATGTATATATTGGAGTTATTGATTTCCCGCATTTTTTGTTTAGCGGATGAGACCCTATTACGCCGTTATTAAGCGGATAATATTTAATAAGAACATATACCGCGATAATTTCGTACTGGAGCGAAATTGGTATTGTGCTAATGTTTTTGGATGCAGGAAAACAGGTTGGAGGGATCCAACTGGATTCCTCAACAGTATTTATTAAATTTCAGATATTTTGATATTTGATGGATTTTCATATTGATATATGATATCGTTGTAGTCGTGATTGACTATTTGGTGTGTAGCATCATTGGACCCAGATTTTGGAATTTTAAAATGATTTTAAAGTGATTTTAGAAAGTATACGTTTTATAAAATAATTTTGGAATTGATCCATTTTAAATAAATAAACGTTATAATTTTTAATGTTATAAAAATTATGATTTTTGAGAAATATAGTTAAAAACTGATTTTTG
Organism: Allium cepa; assembly: GCA_030765085.1. Classification (NCBI taxonomy): domain Eukaryota; kingdom Viridiplantae; phylum Streptophyta; class Magnoliopsida; order Asparagales; family Amaryllidaceae; genus Allium; species Allium cepa. The sequence continues at coordinate 695,149,294 of CM060940.1, read as the reverse complement.
AGAATATGATGCTATTGAGTTTATAAAATAGTTAAATCGAGATATTTTTGAATTTATTGTGAAAAGTTTAAATATAGGATTTATAAAATTTAATTATTTTATGAATCAAAATGGTGAAATAATAAAGGAGATTAAAGACGTTTTAAAGAATAATATAAATTGATTTATATTAGGAGATTTATAAATGGATATTTATAAATTGAAATATTGGAATTATAAAACGAGTTTTTATAAGTGTTTGAATGAAGTGAAAATGAATTTCAGAAATGAATGGAATTTATAAAATTATAAATGATGAAGTTATAAGTGAAATTTATAAATAGTAAGATTTATAAATTTTGTGAAGTTATTAAAGAATATATTTGGATGAATAATTGAATCTTATAAGTTATAAGATTTATAATTATGAAGTTCAAAGGAACGATTTTGCAAACGAATAAATTTATAAGTATTTAACTTATAATATGATCCATTGTTTATAATTGAGTTATAAACTGGAATAGGTTAATAAAGGAATTTATAAAAAGGAAGTTTTTATAAATAAATAGAAATGGAATTTATAAACGTTGTTTTATAAATTCGAAAAGACTTATTTTGATAAGTAAATGGTTATAACTTATTAATGGAGTTATATTCACATTTTTGACTGTGAATAATCCTTTGAATTAAAATGAATAAAAGGATGAAATTGTTAACGTAGTATATTCACGTTTTTGAATTGTGAATAATATGTTAAAGGAAATGTTTTGAATGAGATGTTTAAATTGAATTAAAACGATCGAACAATGTTTTAAAAATGTGTTGAGATTCGAAACCATAGATTTCAACATTTATTGTTGAAATAGACGTTTTCGAGAAATACAAGGAAATAGTGGACTATAACACTGTTGTTATAGTAAATGATTTCCGAAAGGAAATGTTTTGTATAGTATTGGGATTTATATATCTATTTTAACTTCGAATCCCTATACTAGTGAATTTGGGTTGTCGTAACGATGTTTTACGCAACATTCGTTTTGACCCAAATAAATATGTTTAAGTGAATGATTTCCTTAATAGAATGAAATACATACTTAATTCGATTTAAGTATATTGAATATTTTCCAAGTGTAGAAAATAAAAGATTTGTGGATTACTTATTTAATAAGTATGGAAATGTTTTCCAATATGAAGTGAATAATTAAAATTTATCTTTTTGAAGATAAATTGAAATGGATAATTGAAATGATATGCATGGATATTTTGAGATATAAATTCACTAAGGAATTTATAAATGAAAGGGGAAACTTGTTTAAAAGTAAATATTGATTTATTTTTGAAATGTGAAATTATATATCTTGTAAAGATATTTTTGAAAATAAATAATTTGGAAAATTATTTGGAACTGGTGATGTGTGCATATCAATTGATAGTTCAATAACCGACTATCAATATTTCCCTTTGAATGGGTAATTGATGTGATTTGTTTGAATGTGAATGCTACACTTATTTTTGAATAAGCGCTCACTATTCGGGTTAACCGGGAAAGGACCATGGGGTCGTATAACCCATTCCGAATATGTGATACGTCGTTGTGAATTGCATTGAAGATCGGTGTTGAAGACCCGGTATTTGCGAGAGCGATAGGATGACCTGTCGATTTACTCTGCACCGAGTTGCTCCGGTATAGAGTTCTCCATATGTGATGGTGAATCCGATCAGGATTGTGAATATCCGGATTACAAGGACTTCTTTGTAAGTGCCTTCGGTTTTGTTCGAGCCCGGAACAGACTTGTATGGATTGTATGTCTGACATTACAAGTTGAGATATAAAGCCGATTTCATTCAAATATATTTCTGTTGGTGGCGGAGAATTTATTCTTTTAGCTTAACACCCTTCTCTGAGACGTACGAGCTCAGAGGTTATATAGTTGAAGTTATCAGCGATATATTCCCAATTTGGTAATGTGACATGCTGAGTGTTGCTGAAATGATCATTGTGTTGATTATTGTGATAAGATCGTTTATTTGATCGTCTATCTTAGTGATCATTGTGTTGATCATTTGTTGACCCGAAGCATGGCTTTTGTATAAAGTATGTTTTTGTGGACGTGACTTCGTCGAACCTCACACCCCGGAAATGGTCAAAACAGGAAAGATGCGGCAAGGTTATGAGGGGTAGCACCCTTTAGGGTATGTACATTTCCTTCTGGATAGAGGTGGTATCATGGTATGGAGCCCAGATATTTAACCTATGTGGTTACTACGAATTTATTACTTTGTGGTTGTTGGTTTTCGGGATCCCGTGAGAAAGGTCGTTTACGATCGGGGAATGGCGTGCTCGTGTCAGTAGTTACCCAGTTAGGGGTAACCCGGCCTTGTGTTGGCAGAGTTCCGGTTTGGTTCTCGGGGATGTCTTTCCAGAGGCATTCTCATGTGGCAATGGGAAGTTCCTTGGCCTGACCATTTGTTGGAAATCCAAAGAAACAATACGTGACTTGTACGGTATTAGTTGTAGAACCTATCATTCACTTATGGTGTCGCAACACTGTTTGGATGGTAGCTATAGTAGGCATAGTTCGAAATGTCTATGCTGGTTAAGATTTATATTCTACTTTCGAAATGAATTTCTTCTACACTATGCACTAGTAATAATATCAAATGTTATTTTAAATGCGTATCAAACATCTTTGACTATCATAAGGAGAAATCTCCTCCGATTCTGCGTTTGCATTGTGTGTGTGTGCGGGAGGCCTTATGGTAGTCTCATTTTTAAAAGCATTGCGAATTGAATTTAAAAATATTCCTCTATTTTGATTTTTAAAGATAAATAAACTGTTTTGAGTTCTCACACCAGTCACATGACTGACTTGGAGTTTATTGTTTTCCTTCCTAAACTCTGGGTGCCCACCAATTTCCACACGGGCAGTTAAGAGTTAAGGTTTATCAGGATATTCTAGATATTCTGGAGTTGCTGGAGGCAAGATGGATGGCATGGCGTATTACTAGTTTATATAGTATTTCTTTTTCCGCTGCACTGTTGTTGTTGTTGTACATTCTGATGATATGATGTAATGAAATGTAATATATAAAATGTAATAACTGATATAGTTCTTTGTTTAAAGATTATTCATTTATTATTATATGTTGTTCCGCTGCGAATTGTGAGATTCTGATGTTGTTCTGTTGTTCTCTATTCCGTTTCCGTTCTATTCTCTTTTTCTTCTATTTTAAAATTTTCTATCTTTTCCCTATTTTCTATTTTCCATTTTCTTTTCCCTATATTTTCTTTTCTCTCTATTTTCTACCTTCTTATCTCTTCTTCTTTCTTCTCTTCTCTTTTCCTAAAATTTTCTTAAACCCCTAAGGGTTCGTATTTTCGTTCATCTTGAATTAATCAATGGAGATTAGTGTCTATTCAAGGAGTACGGATTTACGGGTCTTTACAATATAAGCAAAGGTACACTAGATTCGGTACTTTTAAAATTATATCAACATATTAATCAACATAAAGTTATGGTTATATGGACTAAGCAGGTAAATGTTTTCTATGGTAATCTGGGAAAATATATAAGAACAATATCATACCTGTCAACAAATTAAACAATGTGCAGCTTTATGCATCTTGTCAAAGTCAACAGTAATCGGTAGCATGATGGCTTGGATCGAGAAATGCAGAAAAAGGAAGGTGCGGTTAATATAGTGCCTAAGATAGATGTTGTAGTTGTTTGGTAGCAAAGCACGAAATTGCAGCTGAAGCGAAGTAGCTAAAGCCTAGAAGGAAAGCATGTGTGAGCAATGGGATGTGTTGAAAGGAATCCATATGAATGAAACAGAGTAAAGCTGTTACTTTAAATAACTAGCAGTGAATTGCCGTTTGGTGAAGGATGAAACATAGGCTGATCGAGCAAATCTGGAAAGTAACTTGCAAGAAAACCCTGATCAGCACCATCTGGATTTGATCGACCAACATCTAGTTCATGAAGCATGTCATTGAAGACCTCCATTGAAGGTTGTATATACCCAAAGTATTGCAATTTGTGAAGTTACAGATATATATTGGATCATATTTGAAATCCATTAACTACTAGGATTTTATCATACAATCAAACATATCATTCCAACTGATTTAGGAAATATAAAGCTTAGTCCCTTAGTCAATAGTAAAATATACCCAACAAGCCATGACGTATTTGATTTGTTTACAACACAAAGTACAGATGTTTTCAAATGATAACAAATTTGATATAATAATGAAACAAAGATAACAGGAAAAAAGTTTTGCAATTGCACCTGAAGAACGAAAAGGCCAGTATGAAATATGCATGGATTGATGAATACAGCACAAAACTGACCACACTGAAAGAGCTCATCCATTTTTTGAAGAAAGAGATTATCTGAATCCAATATGATGACCTGATCGTAATCAATTAAACTCCAGGCATACAGCTTGTTCAATGTCAGTTTGAACCTAGAATTGAAATTCCCTTGATTTTCATATGGATTTCTTAAATTTTTCACTGTAACTACCTTCACCCCATCCTCTGTTTTCCCATGTAAACAAATATAGCACAGAAAACATATTATTATATACAAAAAAGACTATGATGCAATGATTTATGGATGATTACAATCGGTTATTTCTTTCTTTCAATTATCTTCTACTATTAAGCAGTAATTATGTAATGCATTTAAGTAAATCAAAATCGCAAATAAACTGCAAGGACTTCTTAAAAATAGACGAACGTGCATATCTTGAGGGATAAAATAAAATGAGTGTGTTTCTTGATAGAGCTTCAACAAAGAGCTAATAGAGAGATGAAAATTATAGTCAGCGTAAACAAACATGTTAACGGTTGATTATATTGACCATGGCCTTAACAGATGTAGGAATAAAAAGAAAAAATTAAAGAAATAAGAAAGTATCTGATTGTTGATTCCTCTAACCAGTTTCTATATTTTGATCATAATCTTGTAGTATCAGCAATAGGAACAAAATAATCACACTTGATGTAAGAGAATAAACATAGCTAAATGTGAAAAGGAAATATTAGGTAAGAAGAAGGTGACCTATGATCTAAATTCCATAATTAGTTTTGTACTTAATCGTACTAAAACATTGTTCAAACGTGCTCAACTAGCTTGCAACAACACGATTGCTTCATATTTAGTTAACAAATTATTTTGCAAAGTAAACAGCATATCAGGTTGCATTTCCTAAATTGTTCAGGTATTTGCTTTTTTAATTTCCAAGTCAATTATCTTAGACTCCTTTATAACGAACTCTTAAAATATCGATCATTCTAAAATGAATTATGGGCCATTTAGTAAATTCCCAAATATATCAAGCTCTCCTCTTCCACACTACACATTAAACAGATTCATGACCGCTATTTATTTAAAAAAAATCAAAAGTCTACTAAAAGCAGTGAAAACAAAGTTGAAAGGAATCCGCCAGAATTGAATTCTCCTCCTTCCAAGAAATGCCAGTTTCGGTGAATTACCTAGGTATCCCTCTCCTAACTAAAAGAATTATAACTTCTAATTTCTTGCCTCTTAGAATTGGCAATTAGCTTTTTACTTGGCCAAACATGAAAGTATCGCACGCATGAAGATTAACTGTTGTTCAGTCTATAGGTACTAACTATGACCTCCTATTGGTCAACACATCTCATTCTTCCTGCTAAACTAATTGCAATGGTTTCTAGAGCTCTGAATAATTTCTTATGGCATGGTGATCCTTTCATCTCTAGAATAACTCCTATTACATATAAAAAACTGCAACTCCTAAGAGAATATGATGGTCTTGGAATCACTAATCTCAAAAAAGGGAATTCGGCTGTTATGTCAAAGTACTTCCATCTGATCATGAGTATGAACAAGAACCTATGGGCTGAGTGGGTAAGGAAGAATCTTATTAAACAAAAGAGTTTTTGGTCTATAAATATTCCATCATATACAAGCTAGAGTTGGTGTAATATACTCAAGCTCAGAGCTACACTTCTGCCTCCAATTCAATGCAACCCACTTCTAAACCTGAACCTTAAATTTCAAGATGATCCTTGGGCTGCTTCTGGCCTGATTTTTAAAAACATCATGACCCCAAACTTGTAATATCTTACTGGAGTTCCAATAGTGCCCTTACAATGTACTATATAACCAATGGTCAATCGGTGCTCCCTTATTGTAGCTCGGTTATGGTTAGAGAACTTTGGGAGAAAATTTATTTAACTACTTTCACTTATTTTATGCAACAGGTATTATTGAATACACCTAACTGGAAGCATAAAATCTCAGCAATCTACAAACTGCTGCCGGCAGCTGGGCACAAATGAAATCATTCCTTGGTTACAAATCATACATAACTCATTAACATTACCATGCTAATATATCTTAAAAGAAAGATAAATTTGTAAAAGGTTATACTTACAAGAGTGCTAAGGAATGAATGGATGGGCTATAAAATGAACTTGGAAAGTGGAAGCTCATCTTTAGATTCAAGGGTTCCAGTCACTTTATTGTTTGGTATCTCAGAACTCTTCAAACCTCTAAGATTGTTTGAATAAAAACACCTTAATTCACATACTTGTGATCATTAGAGATGAATTTATATTAAACTGAACTAGTCAGCTCATAAACTTTAGAAACAAATGTCACACCTAAAAGTTTTATACTAAAATTTTCTCTTGAATTTAAGTATTTACTAAAAATTTCACAAATATACCTTGAGGAAAAGGGGCAAGTGATTTTCCACATGATCATTTGAGCAGATCAACATCATTGCAAAATTTGGTCCATCCATCTGCACCATCAGCCTCCTAAAACAGAGCTAGTCATCACGAGAAAAAATTAAGCATCGCGACCTCTCACCAGACGAGTATAACATCTAATTACAGCAGCATATTTCTCAGATCCAAGAAGAAGCAGATGACGATCTGTCTCTAGCATACACGAGATCGACATACGCGAACCAAAATTTAGGCATTTACACTTTTACTTCCAAATTTGAACTCTCAAACTCCAGGCACAATGGCATCTCTTTCAAGCACCTCGTCTACATCACGGTCTCACATCTTGAAATGAGAAGCACGACAGAAATTGGCAACAAGCTCAAGCTTCTCTTTCTTTCAACAGAGATCGAAATACTTTTCTTTTCTTTTTTGATGCGTGAGCTCCGAATTGAAGACGGTGGATTTTTGGATATGGTAATTGTATGCATCTGCTTCTAGATCTGCCAATCGATGGCAAAACTGTATGCTACTGATCAAATAATAGTAAATGATTTTGTAAGGTCTAGTTCGAGTTTGGATTCAACGAAGCTCTTCAGCGGCAGCTATTCTAAGCAAGGCAAATCGAAGATTTGAAGTGTTGTGGTAACAGGAGATTTGCTAAGTCGACTTTGGGAAAATGTTAGTTTAGGGTTTTCTTCCTTTTAGAAGGAGATGGATAATAAAAAGGATGAGCGTGAGAAAAAGAAATCCAAGTGGCTAATGAAAATTGATAAGTGGCAAATTTCCAGGTTACGTTTAAAGGTCACGCGAAATTTTATTTAATAAAGGCGGGAATGAGTAATTTTTTGGTTGCATTTATAATACAATATGAAATAATATCGGTTGCCCATACATAAAAACTCTACAAATTTATGCAACCAAAAGATGATTTTCTTGTAGTGTCCGAAAGGAATTGTTTTGGATAAAAATCAGGCTGGCTTTGAAATTTTCAAAGAAATGGTTTGTTAAAACCAAATGCTATATATTGGTTTCAAAATGATTTGAAGTGAAACCGGGTATTTGAATTCTGGAATCCTTATTTAAATGTTTTAGGAAATACCAGGAAATAATTTTTTAAACTTATAAGTGGATGATGATGTTAATAAGAAAAGAAGTATGAAAATTGAATTTTGGAATTTAAATTAAGAAAGTTAAATGGAATTCAACTTAAGTTGAGTTGAATGAATTAAATTTTAGAAATAAAATTTATGTTGATTTGAATTAAATCAATGAGATGCATAAATGAAATGGGAATTTGCTTAGGTAAAGTTATATGGAGTGAAATGAATAGAATGTAGTGAAGTTAACTAAATATTAATGCATGTGAATGTGAATAAGGAATGTGTATAAGTGAATGGAACAAAAAAATAAGTTGTAAAATTTATAAAATGGAAAAATGGAATGGCAAAATAAAAAAATGATATTTTGTGAAGGAAATAAAATCCAAACTTGAATTATAAAAATGAATTTGAACTCAAGTAAATTAAATGGAGTGATTTTTGGAATAAAAATCAGATACTAAATATAAACATGGAACTTAACTTAGTTGAATAAATTGGATTGTGGATTGAAATTGGAATTGAATATGGAATTTGAGTCGTAAATAAAAAATTTGACTTAATTGTAAGCGAATTAAATATATTTTGAAATGTTGTAGAATTAAATAAGAATGGATTAAAATAGTAATGACTTGAATTATTAATAAATTCAATTTAAGTGTAAATAAAATGGAATTATCCCTGGATATCATTTTAATGAATTCGAGAATGAATTTGAGTATGGGAATTAAAATTTGAAGTGCATTAAGTGAATGGACTAATTACTTTTATTAGTAAATAGAATGGAATTTGATAGAATAGAAATCAATTTAAATAAAATGGATATGCATGTGATGAGAGTAGATATGAAAGGAATGCAACTGAATTAATTGTGAAAAAATTTGAAATGGAATAAAAATTGAATATAAATTGATTTGGAATCAACCCAAAATAGTATAAGCGTAAGTGACCATTTGTTTAAATAAATATCACCGAATTTGCAAGGAAATATTTTCATTTGTCGTAAACAGAAGTAAATAAAATTTTGTAAAGTGAATAGATTGATTTTTGTATTTGTACCAAAATTGGGCACAACACTCTTCGAATGTATTCGAAGAGATAAAGTGAAGAAAGTAAATGTAAAATGAGGCAGATCTAAAAAATACACCAATCAGTAGATAAGAAAAAGTGCAGAAACACACAAATTTAGAGTGGTTCGGCGTAAGGCCTACGTCCACTATGGAATGATTGATATTTATGATTATAACTCGCTGGTTACAAGTGGATTACAATAGTAAAATTGAAGTGCAGCAGCAATTTTGGCAGAGTATCTACGTAGAGAGGCCAAAAGTCCCTTTTCCGGAGGCCTAGGGCCACTATTTATAAGCGTAGTGAGCAAATATCTCGCCCCAAACTCGGAAGACTTCTTCTCTCACGTGGGTGGACCCACAAGATCGATCCCTGGTGATTTCGACTCGTTCCACGAACGACACATACCGAGTTCGTATCGATCAAGAAATGGTCTTTTCAAGCTAGGATCGGTCAGGTACATTTTTGAGGTTGTACGCAAGCTCCTATGAAAATTTTGCAGCATTTGGACTTATAGACTATGAGATATGATCGATGCAAGTTTAGGTTTTTAGTTGGCTACCATGTTTGTATCGATCAGTTTGCATCGATACGTTCGTATCGATCTAGTTCGTGTCGATTCTAGACACGTGCTTGCTAGGTGACGTGGCGCTATATTCTAGGATCGATCCACTTTTCATGCCGAGTGACGGAGTCTTTCTCTTGAATGTGCTTTGTTCATATCGATCCATAATATTCCTTTCGTATCGCTCTAGTACACTCCACCTCGTATCGATCTCTGAAGTCATTTCGTATTGATGGCATAGCGATTGGTGCGTATCGATAGTTGGCTGTTCGATACGAACTAAATTGAATTGGTGTATAAGCGAAAGCGATACGAGATATCTTCATATGATGGGTACGAAACAGAGCAGGTGGGGTGGATACGAAGTGGACTTGGTACGATGGATACGATGCATGTCAAATTCAATGTATACGAACCAATGGTTTTTTAATGGATATGAATGAGGTCTTTTGAAAGGATGGACATGAATGTAGTGTTCTCTCCATTGATACGAACTAGCTGTGATCTCCCTGAATTTGACGAATATGAAATGATATATGTGATGGATATAAGATGGAGGAGCGAGGTGAATATGAATGGACCTTCTTTCATGGATAAGAATGTGGTGTTTGCTTAGATGGATACGAATTGTAGATGTCATCCTTGGTTTTGACCGTCCAATATCTCAAGCGTATAAACTTCGATTGACTTGAAATTTAGAACGTTGGCTTTCATGGCTTTACTTGTCATGTTATATCGATTGTAGCTTGATCCAGACTAGGATAGAATTTACCAGTATCCATAGTGTACCTATGTATAACCGTCCGGGATAGACTGTCCTTGGTCTCTGGTCAATTCTTGGTGTAACGGCCTTGCTAAAAGGCGGAATAACATTTGCCCCATAAAGTACGTTTGTTTGAACATGATGTGCTTTGAAAAGTTGCAACCTTTGTCTGAAAAATTCTATTTGATTCATTGAATAGTTATTGTCTTTTCGTCAAAAGATGTAACCTTTGATTGATTTTCGGTAATATAAATGTTGAATTGTTGACAGCCAATGTTTACACGGTGTATTGTTGTGATAGAGTGTTGAATGCTAGAGATCCATTATTCACCGTTGTGATTGTTTCTAGATGAGCATTCACTTCTTGTAAAAATTTAAAAATTGAATGTTAATTCATCTCACATAAATGCATGTTAAGCTGACTCCCGTTAACGTTCATACGTTCACGAGTCGTTGTCAGTTTTCTCGTATCGAATCCCGCATCGATCCTCTCCTGAATCAATTGAAATTCTTGTTGTTACAATGCTCGATGGTCGTTTTGAAGTGTCTCTTCGTATCGATCCTCTCCTGGATCGATGTTAAAAGTTGAACAATTGCTTTTGTATCGATGGCTATCGACACGAATTTGGTTGGAGTCTCAATGTAGTTCGCATCGATGGATATGAATCTCAGGGTCTTCGAAGAGAGGGATATGAAACTGGCACTTCGTATCGATGGAGTTGAGTAGGCAAAACAGGACTTGGTAGTGGCGTTCGTATCGGTAGGATCTAATGGATACGAACGGGTAGGTTCTAATGGATACGAATGGGTGTTGCATTGATGTATACTTATTGGATATAAACAGATCAGATAAGTTTCTGCATTTCGTATTGATAAACCGAGGGATTCGAGAGATCCAATTAGTATTTGCTTCTTCTCGGTCATATGATGGATACAATGGGGAGTCACTTGGGCAAAGCAGAGTTGCGAAGAGGCATGTTCGCCTCAGTTGAGCCATTGGACATGAAGTAATTAACTCATATCAATCTACTTAGTAATTGCTTTGACCGGTAGGGGTAACTGGGAGACGAATGGTCGTTTCTTTAGTATAAATAGGCTTGGTACTTAGCTTTTTTTTTTCTTTCTTGCTTTCTTTTCTACCTTCGTATCGCTTCCAACTGGAGGAAATCACATTGCCTTTGCCTTCGAATCGATTCCAACCCTTAATCCCTCAAACTAGTTGTTGAATTTAGGTAATTAATTGATAAAAAACCAACTTATAACGAGGGGACTTGAATTCTAGTGCCAAATCATTCACATCCACGGCTGATTTTGGTGATAGTGATGCTTGAATGGGTCGGAGCAAGGTCAAGGAAGGAAGGAAATGGTGTTCATGCCATTTGAGGAATAAGGAAGGCGGAGGGATATGAAGCATCGATGGAGGATACATGAGGCCTCAATTTCGTATCGATGATGCAATGGGGAATAATTAATCTCATGTCGATCATAGGTGAGGGACTCGATCAATTAGGGAAGGGTGAGGTTCGTCCCCTTCTGGTGCAGGGACAATACGTATCGATTCGAAGTAACTGATACGAACTCAAGGAACGAACGATCGATACGAACTTCATGATCATTGATCGATACAAAGTTCCTAGTTCAGATCAATATGAAGTTTTTAATCTTTTGTCGACACAAACTCCAATGTCACCTGATCGATACGAAGTTTGATGAACCTTAATCAATACGAAACTTTGATCGATACGAATTGATTCCTCGCTATTGTTATGAAATAATATTTATGACCAATATGAATTAACTTCCGATGATCATTCCAAGTTCAAATTTCGATCGATACGAGCTTACTTGCATATTTGAACGTTTGATTCGTTGGGCTTTACCTCGCATAACTTAACTTAATCAACTGCATATTTGATTGCCCTTCGAAGCTCGTTGATGGAACTGTAATAGTTTGACGAATCTTAAATTGGATTGGTCTTCAAGTCTGGATGGCATAGGTGTGACGGTCAGTGATGATCGTTACTCCGGTTTAATTCTAAAGTCTCTCGTTCGAACACCTTTTATATCTTGCAGCATTTTATTAACTATATATAGCACTGCATTACATCACATTCATGCACTTCACACAGGGGGAAACACGGGATTATTGTCACCTAATGATGGTTTTTGACGAGTTGATTAGTTATGGCACCCGAGAGTTCACAACAACAGGAGGTCTAAAGTCCACCCCGCTTGATAATAGAGATGCCAGCCATCACGGTCGAAGTCATCAATCCAGCTTCGGACGAGCTACCAGGAGCGACCTTTATTGGGAATCCACAAGATTTCATGCCATCCAATGTTTTCAAAGATATGTTGGGAACAATTTGTTTGCATCACAGGCTATCGTTGAATGATGTCTCGTTACCAGGGATGAACGACAGGCCACATACTCCTTAGGAAGGGTACACCGCTTTTAATCGATTTTCCTACATAGTCGGGATGCTCCCACCGTTCAATCAATATATTCGAGAGGTGTTATCTTATATTGGGATTGCCCCGTCATAGTTAAATCCGAACGGGTACGCTCTGTCGAACGGCCTATTCATCATCTTCATGGAGCACCTTTTTCGTCCACTGACTCCAGAGGAAGTCAAATTCTTGTCCAATGTAAAGAGTCGGGGAGATAATCCCTCCTTCGTATTTTTAGAAGGAGTCAGAAACAGTCAAATTGTGATTAGGACTTGGAACAAACTTAGCTACTTCAAAACCGAGTGGTGCTAAGTTCGGTCCCAACAAGGATTCACTAGATGATGGTTAGTTAGACATAATTGCGATTCCTTTGGTGATTAATTGATTAATCTCTATTGATACTGCGTGTAATGTTGTTTCCTCTTTATAGCTTCAATTCCTTGACCTGAAGGAGATCAATTTAAGGAAATCATCATGAATCTTCAGGTGGTGCCGGGTGAGTTTAGAGAGATCGAAGTGGTGCTTACGGATGAAAATCTGAGGGCCGTTGGGCTGATTGATGGAGATCAGAACATAGGGCTTTAAGGATCTCTCAGGGCAGCTCCAGAAAGACAAGCTAGACGTAGAGTGCCCGTAATTGTAATTGTTGATTTGGGCGGCGAAGAGGACACACCCACTGAAGACGAACCCGTAGTCGGGCCCTCGGATAGTCTACAACATTCAGAGGCAAAAAGGAAAGGCAAGGCGGTTGCTCATAAGCTTCGTAAGTCTACGAGAAGAAAATCCTTGGTTATTTCTTTGCCTACCGCCGGTGTCATAATTTTGGACGCTCCTTCCTCACGCATGGAGAACTTCTTCGAAGGACCTGCAGATATTCTAATCCTGGATTATGTGTTGCTCAAACAAGATACCGGATTGGAAGGGCTTCAGAGCGCTTTAGATCTAGGCGAGTCAAAACCTTCGAGTATTGTCGATATAACCGGTTGGTCGGGGGGTTAACACGTACATGCATACACTTCACAACATCACATACTCAATATTCATGATCTTTCCAATCACCAAAGACAACTAACTTTTCTCTTCTTTTAATTTTTCAAATTCGATGCCGAAGAAACCGTCTATGTTGAGTAGTCTCCGCACTGCACGCAAATCTTCCAGTTCTTATAGGGAACCTCGTAGGTGTGATTTTGACGATGAACTCCGCTATTCTAGTCAAAAGAGGGACTATTATAATATAGAGAGAGCTAGGGAAAGAGAGAGAATGAGAAAGAGAAAAGGAGAGGCGCGATAGGTGCCGCTCCCGATCACACTCTCCTTCCCCTAGGGTTTCGTTGCCACCTCCTAGTTTAGGGACATAGACTGTTGCTACACCATGCTAACCGGCACCTTCGGTAATTCCAAGATCCGGCGAACATCACCATACAGCAGGGGCGGACTCTACTATCGCAGCTACTTCGTCAGTTACAAAGACGACAGGTGAGGGAGCCACTTGGATAGCTCAAATGAAGAGAGATTTTCCGAACATATGCTTTGATGGCTTCCATTTTCCTCCAAATTTGATGGTGCTTCCAGATGGAGCAGAAAAATCATTCATGATCATGTCTATCATGCTTTTGGCATACCGAGGGTGGAAGAAAGCAGTCGAGAAAGTTTCAGCTGTGGCGTTTGAGCGGGTGAAGAAAATTAAAGGGCTTCAAGAAACCATTGCCTAGAAGGATCACATCATCACAGTGCTCACTGGAGAGAACGTTACCTTAAGAAATTTTGAAATGGAGGCCCTGAAAAAGGTGGATGAGGCTAAGAAGTTAGAGCGGATGAGGTAGCAGCATTTAAGGTTGGTAGACGATATGGGCACAGGAAAGCCATAGTCACTGCTGAAAAAGATAAAGCACTCCAAGTGCTGGCAGAGGTTAAAGCCAAATGAGAAGAAGTCGTTTAGGAAAAAGATGAAGCTAACTAGATTGCTTAGGAGGCCTGCGACCAATCTGTGGAGCCTCGGAATGAGCGAGATGCAGTGAAGTTGAAAGCTCGGGAGGCTGAAGTCATGGTTTTAGGTTGAGGCCAGGGCAGTGGAGGCTAGACTTGAGAGAGATATTGAAGATCTTTTAATCACTTACAATGTAGAAGTTCTAAATTACCGTGAATTGAGATGGCTCAGCGGTTATCCAACTTACTTACATAGTGCCTAGCACCGTCTTTTGGCTGATAAGAAGGCAGAACACCATACTGAATCTCTCGATGAATTTGATCTAGAAACCGATGTTGAATAAGGAAGAGAGGAGAATTCTCCACGACACAACTGTCGCATTTGAGAGAGAGAGTATCTCGCTACTCAGGACTCGAATGTTGGAGAGGGCTCTAGTGTCGAGCATCATGATATAAGCTCTGAGATTCCTAAGCCAATCCAGCTTGAATCCGCCTTTACGGTTGATCCTTTACCTATGCCGGCCTATGATCCGAATTAGCCACAACTATCTCAAACTCGTGAGCACGGGTCAGGAGGAACTCCGGCCCCCACCGTGAGCCAACTTGAGGAAGGTATTCCAAACACTTCTCGAACTCATTCAAAGTTTAGAGAATAATTAACGGAAATTTCTAATATTTTCTCTTATCTCCATTCAGTTATAGAAGTAGCACAGACCATTCTCCCTGCAACCCAAGAACAAAACCAAGAGCAGGAGGCTATCATAATGGAGGCGAGGACGTTCACCACTACTTCTACGGCCGGGGAAGTTGATGTGAGTGCTTTCACTTTTAATGAGTAAATGATGGATGAGCTCCTAGGCACTCACAGCGATCCACTTTCTGACTTGCCATTTGTTATGAGCGGAAGTGCGTTCGGAGCCAACTCTTTGGCTCCGACCGCCAGCATTCCGTTTGATACTCAAGCAGCTCATGAAGATGCAATAATGGTGGAAATTAAGGCTGAGATGGTGGGCGCAACAATGGGTAGCACTACAGGAGGCGGAATGGCAAGACTTAGCCCGGCTCCTTTACTCATGATCTCTCTTACTCATGATCTCTCTGAGTGGCAAGATTATTTTTACCAGGATTCCCCCCGTATCTTCTCACATGGAAAGTGCCCCCGCCCCTCCGACCATGCATTCTTAAAGCATCCTGATTCCAGTGAGTTTAGAGGAGGAGACCACAATACTTTCCCCGGTCAAGGACAGGACTAGAAAAGGCAAAAGCTCGAAGCGACATCATAGTGGTAGCTTCGGTGGGTCGACTCCAAATGAGAAGAAGCATAAGAAGAAAAAGCCCAAGGAGTAGGAATAAATCTTGGCATCCCTTTGTTGGTAGATAGTTAGGAAATTTCTTTTCGTTCTTGTAGGTCGTGTATAGATATGGGTTCAGCCCCTACTAGAATTTTGGCATAGACTACTTTTATCTATTTTGCTTTTAAAGGATAAATGAAATAGAATTTCTTTTTGTTTTTTGCACAACTTTAAGTTTTATTTGTTTAAGTGTTACATTACTCGAGTTTTCTTTCGACATATTTGTGAGGCATCAGCCTCTGTATCGGACTTATGTTCGGATGTTAAGTCCTGAAGTCATGGCTTTGGGTCGTAACCAAACGTTAAGTCGCTCTTCAACGTCGTACTACCTCGATTAGTAGTTAGTGCAGCCATGCCCTTTGTCCTAGGGATGAGTCGAGGTGGTCAGACGGTGGTTGCTTTCCCCCTTCAACAATTTTTAGCATCACTCAGTCGAAACAGAGAGGTAGAGAGATGAATTCAAGAAGTCGAGTTACACTAGCTCACTTATTGACAATAGCATCCACACTCTGGGGATTGATATCGCGTGTGCACAGTCGATCACGCCTGCTTAATGTTTAATGTTACGCCCACACTCTAGGGACTTCGGTTGTTTTTCGAGTGGTTAGTCATGCCTGTTTTATTGATTAGGTCTGTCTCCACACTCTTAGGACTTAGGCTAATCTGTGGGTGGTCAATCACACCCAATTGAAGTTTATACTTCAGACCGCACTCTGGGGAGTTAAAGTCGGTCAAGACGGTCGATTACATTTGTTTTGAGCTTTTGGATTTTGTTCGCACACTAGGAATGATAGATTTATCAGGATCGTGGACAGTCGGGTCACATCCACTCTGAGTTAACAAATGAGGTCGATAGACGGATGGATCCATCCTCCTTAGACTTGGATTAAACATGGGCGAAGTCGTTAGGTGGACGGATTCACCCTCTTCGAGCTCACATTTGTAAGTTTATACTCCAACTCACACTCTACGTGCTAGAGTTGGTCAGAGGATTGTCATGTATCAATCTTTTTTGGCTTCAGTGTGATGTCTTGCCCCCGAGCTTGGGTTTCACTTAACGAATGACCGGTCGTATCACAGTCACTCCCTATTTGAATGAGTCCACCGTGGGATGGAACATAGCTCTCTGTGCATTGTGATGGTCGTATGACGCATTTTGAGAATCACTGCTCTGGCTCGAAGAGATTGCATTTTATTGCTGATATAAGAAAGTATGGCAAAGTCAATTACCTTATTACAAGTTCAAATTCTAAAATGTATAAGCAAATTGCAAATGAAAAGCAGGCTAAATGAATAAATAAAGCCTATTATGTGTAGTAGCGATGAAGACTTTTGTTGTTCTAGATTCTAGTCAAAGTGAGACCACTAACAGTCGATAATTTAAATGTGCCGTCTCCGAGTCTTCGTTCAATAACTTACGGTCCTTTCCATGTTGGTTCTATATGCGAAGGGACCAGGTAAATCCTCTTGAGCATGAGATCGCCAAGTTCGAAGGTTCGGGGTCAAACGTTAGATTGTACAATCGAGCGACTCGACTTTGGTGCACGGCTGCCCTCAAATCAGCCTCTTCACGCTTCTCATCTAGCATGTCCATAGATTCGGCAAACAATATAGCATTTATCTTCGAATCATAATATGTCATACGATGAGAAGACACTTCCAACTCGACTGGAATAACAGCTTATGAATCGTAGGAAAGTGAAAAAGGCGTTTGGTCGGTCGTAGACTTGTGGGTTTTTCGATAAGCCTATAGGGCCATAGAAAGTTCATCGAACCATTTTCCCTCAGCCTTTTCCAATCGTTTCTTTAGAATGGACTTTATAACTTTATTAACAGCTTCGACTTGTCCACTCGCTTATGGGTGTGCAACTGCAGAGAACTTCTTTTGGATATGGAATTACTGACAGAAATTCTTGAACTCGACACTATCGAATTATGCTCTGTTGTCAGTGACGATGGTACATAGGAGACCAAATCGAAGGACATTGTTGCATATCACAAAGTTGATCACTTTCTTCGTTGTGATAGTAGCAAGGGGTTTGGCTTCTGCCCATTTGGTAAAGTAATCGACTGCAACTATGGCGTACTTCGCACCACCTTTAGCTAGAGGTAGATATCCAATAATATCAATGTCCCATATTGCGAACGGCCATAGACTGACCATTAGAGTTATTTTGGTAGGCGGAACTCCTAGAATCCGAGCATACTTCTGACATCTTTCACATTTCCTGGCATAATCTGATGCATCGTGATTTACATTCGGCCAATAGCAATGGTATCGGAGTACTTTGTTAGCAAAAGCTTGCCCTCCGATGTGTTCGACATATTCTCCTTCATGCACATCATGTAAAACTCATTCGATTTCGTCATGGGCGTACACTGGAGTAGAGGAATAGAGTATCCTCTTCTATATATGACTCCATTCTGGATATTGAATTGCGAAGCCTTTCGGAGAACTTGTCATTTTTCACTCCTATGCTCTGGTAGGGTCCCAAACTTGACGTGGTTCCTGAATGGAGTCATGCATGATTCCTTAATAGGTATGACTTCATGTACCCATTCGTTCTCCATTCGATCAATAGTCGGGGAAGATAGTGTCTCAACGGGAACAAGTCCCATTTGTTGTGCCTTACCAGTGCTTACTCACTTAGCTAAGGAATCGGCCTTCTGATTGTACTCTCAGGATGGATGGCATAATAGTCAAACCGGTTCAATATTATCTTGACTCGAGCAAGATAAGCAGCCAGTCTCCGGTCTTTGGCCTGGTATTCACCTCGAACTTGGCACACGATCAATTGTGAATCGCAGTAAATTTCCACAACAATAATTATTATATTTCTGGCAAGCCTGAGTCCGATTAGCAAGGCTTCGTATTCAGCCTCATTGTTGGTCGCATAGAAATAGAACTTCAAAGCATAGCATATAGATTGGCCTTTAGGAATCTCGAGCACAACCCCAGCGTTAGAGAAGCAGTCTTTTGATGCACCATCAATTTGCAGCTTCTAGACATATTTGGGAGGTTCATTGGTTTCGGGCAAGTCCTCTAGGACAGTGAATTCGATGATGAAGTCTGCTAGGACTTATCCTTTAATAGCTCACCTCGGTGTGTAAGTGATGTTGAACTGACTCGGCTCGATATTCCACTTGAGTAACCTACCAGTTGTCTCAGGCTATATAAGGACTTGTCGTAGCGGCTGGTCAGTGTAGATAGTGATAGGATGAGCCTGGAAATACGGACGAAGCTTTCTCGAGGCAATGATAAGAAAGTAAGCTAACTTCTCCAACTTTAGATAATTTCTCTTTGCTCCGGTCAATCATTTGTTGACGTGATAAACTGGCCGTTGTATTCGACCCTCCTCCTAAATTAAAGCAGCACTGATTGCATTTTCTGACACCGCCAAGTAGATGTACAATATCTTATGATCAATAGGCTTTGACAGAATAGGTGGTGTGGATAGGTGTTAAACCAGTGCTCAGAATGCACCTTCACATTCGGTAGTCCATTCAAAGTTCTGCTTGCCTTTCCTAATTAGGTCGAAGAACGGGATGCATTTGTCAGTGGACTTTGAGATGAACCTGCTCAGCGCTGCTACATTCCCGTTAGGGCTATAACTTGATTTATGGTCTCAAGATTCCTAGTTGCCCAAATTTTCTCGGGATTGGCCTTGATTCCCTGAGCATTAACAATGAACCCAAGGAATTTTCCGAAAGCGACCCCAAAGTGGCACTTTAATGGGTTGAGCTTCGTTCTGTATTCCCGAAGGGTGTTAAAAGTCGTTTCCAGGTCTTCGATATGATTGGTGGAGAATTGTGACTTTACAAGCATGTCTTCCACATATACCTCTATAGTTTTTCCAATCTGGTTAGCAAACATTCGATTAAATAGTCGTTGGTAAGTTGCCCCAGCATTTTAAAGTCCAAATGGCATGACTTTGTAGCAGTAAAGTCCCATATCGGTGAGGAGGCTGGTATGCTCCTGATCGAGCAGGTCCATAGGAATCTGATTGTAGCCGGAATATGCATCCATGAAGAATAAGAGCTCGTTTTCGGCTATTGAATCCACAGGTTGGTCGATCCGGGGAGGTGTAAAACTGCCTTTGAGGCAAGCTTTATTCAAGTCTAAGTAGCCAATGCATGTTCTCTATTTCCCATTAGGTTTCCTGATAAGTATAGGGTTGGACACCTATTCTGGACATAGCGCATCTCGGATAAACCCGTTTGACTTAAGTTTATGTACCTCTTCCTTTAGGGTGGTAGATCTCTCTGGATCTATACCATGTCTTTATTGCTTGACAGGGACATGACGAGGGTCAATATTCAAGAAGTGGCTCGCGATGTTCGATGAGATCCCCCACATGTCAGAGTGCATCTAGGCAAACACGTCGAGATTTGCCTAGATAAATTGAACCAATTCCCCTTCATTTGTTGGCTTAGCTGAGATCCAATCTTTATCATTCTAGAATCTTCATCATTATCCATTGGGACATTGGTCATCATCTCTGCCGGAGAAGCCTGACGTTCTTTGGCTTCATCCTTTCTTCCAGTATTTCTTGGGTCAAGATCTCTTGGGAATTAGTTGTGGTGCTTGGGCCTAGGCCCAGGCATTAACTGTCAATTATCTGCAAAGTGAATGTAGAGATATTCATCTACGCTCTTTCCCTTCTCTTTTCGTTGCGCCTCCAGCAGCCCAGCAGCACTACACCAAAACAGGCAAATTCTAACATGTATAAGTGTTACAAATAATTTCAGTAACACTTTTTAAGTGTTACTAATGGACTGTGAGGAATAGAGCGGCTAAATTTGTAACACTTATAAGTGTTACAAACATATGTATTACTAACACTTATAAGTGTTGGTACCTAAATATACGGTAACGCTTATGTTGGTAACGAAATATACGGTAACACTTATAAGTGTTGATACAGAAATATACGGTAATGCTTATAAGTGTTGGTAACGAAATATACGGTAACGCTTATAAGTGTTGGTACAGAAATATACGGTAACGCTTATAAGTGTTGGTAACGAAATATACGGTAACACTTATAAGTGTTGGTATAGAAATACACGGTAACGCTTATATGTGTTGGAAAATGATTATTTAGTAACACACATATATATATACCAAAACTTAAACGCAAAGTTTAAATATAAACACACTGCAAATAATGGTTTCCATATCACAAATAATTCATCACACATATTCAATGCAAAGATTAAATGCTCTGCAAATGTAGTATAATATATCATAAACAATTATTTACATATCTAAAATACCACAATGTCATATATTCAGATATTATTACAACATAAGCTTCAAAAAAAATATATCTCACTTAAAGTTTAACTTACGGTTAACCTAACCTTTCCTGATCATCCACTCCAAACTCTAATGGTTTTCAATAATCTTCAACGTCCAATACAACAATCCAAAGCATCCTTCTTCAAGTTCCTTCATTTAATATAAACACTCAATAAAAACTTATACCTTCAAAATCAAAAGGTTAAAGACTAAGTTACAACTCAGGTTCTAAATTTTTTTGTATTTATGAATTCGCAAACTTAGTATGCAAAATACATGTTAATCAAACTGCATCAGCACTTAGTATGCAAAATACATGTTAATCAAACTACATGAAGATAAAATAGGGTAGCCATACGTATAGACAAAGTATTAATCAATGACACCTTTCTGCAACACTTCCAAGATTTCATAGCTACTACCACTACATCAGAACTTAGTGATCACAACCCTATCATCATTAAACTACATTCACAAGGTGCTCAAGGAAAGGGGATACATTTCAGATATATCAATACACTACCAATTTTCAAAATATTAGAGGCACTAAACTAGAGGAAAAAGAATATTTTGGTCCCTAATGATAATTTATTACGGGCATAAATTGCATCAGCCTTTATTAAATATTTGAGGGAACAAATACATCTGCCCCTAGGCATTGTTGTATTCGTGGAACTACTGGCTCATTAGTTGCACATGTATCAAATTTAGCAGCATTTGTGACCTGAGAGAAGTTGACATACAGAATAAAAACAAATTCCTGGACAGCTTTAGATTGGAAACAAACAATTTACTCCTACCAGAATGTCAAACATTTAGCTATCAATCATTTTACACAAGCAAATGCACCTCTTATAGTAAAACTTAGTTTTTGTCACTGTCGCATTATTTCAGCTGAGATTTTATATTCATACATGTCCATTTTGCAATAACTTTGTTGCATTCGAAGGCCTTAGTTAAGTTATCAAATCTATGAATTAATAATCATTAGTAACTCAAAAAACCAATTAAAATGTTGTAGGTCTTCTGCAATGTAACAGCCCACTATTTTGTACCATTCAAATTCGACAATAAATTTAAAACACGTCAAGCTTGAATAGTTCAAAACAATAGATTGTAAATAAATTAGGAGCAAATGAAATCAAACCACAGAATCACTGACACAGATATCAGAAAACTCGCAGCGGAATTTAAAATACTTAGTGGTTCATGAAGCCACTAAAAATAGTCTCACACAAATAAACATTACATAGTCTTAAATCTCAATATAGTTTAAAACATAAATAGAAAATCCAAATATCTCATAGTCTTGATTACATAAATAAGATAACGGACTGAAAGTTTGCCGGCAGCTTGAAAGATCTATAGAAGTCCTAGCTCCGGGATGAAAGCTAAACTGCAACTCAGGCGACCCGAGCGTAAAATAAAACATAAACACTCGAGTCAGGACATACATACTTATATAGTGTAAGCTAATTCAAGTGTACTGTAATATAGAACAAGTAACTTAAAGGATGCTTGGGACCGCCCATCCTCTAAGGATCCGTTAAACTATTTACTATGTAGTAATATTCGCTATTATAATAATGTCTATTAGTAAAATAAACTTACTTTAAAATAGCGTTAAGGGGTTACCCATATAGCCCTTAACACACATAATGCCAATAATCTATACAGTACCTGCATATCTCCTGATCGGGAGACTACGAGAAGATACTCCATAGGTACGACACAAATCAAACTCGTACGGGGCTCGCTACGGTAGGTGACATGGCACAACTAGGCAATGCTAGGGTAGATATACCAATTATGCTTCCGGACCGGTGGAAACGCGCAGCGCGCAGCTACCGCTCACCTCGAACAACACTCCCAAATCAAAGGTGCGCACCAAACAATCACAAAAGCAATAGGATGGCATACGAAGAAGTGCGTCCGATCAGAGGTGCTACCTCATTAATCCGTCAATCGCTCCTGTTTTAGCCAGCTTATGCCAACTCACGGAGTCGGGTCCACGTATTTACCTCAAAGAAAACGTCGCCACCATCCTACTTCATTCTGGAATCTCCACCGCGTATACTATAAATTTTCTTCAAATTTATTACTTGAATAAAAGATAGAATTATGGTTACCTTCTTCTCGGATTACTATTACCATTTACAAAGCTATTTATTATTCAAATGGACAAAATATTACCAATTTTTTTAAAGCAAGTAGATAATCCAATCCTTTTATTAAAATACCAATTAGAGTTATCCTTTAAACAAAGTTAAAAAAAATTTAGAACTTCCATTTTATACTTAAAATTGGGAAAAGATTTAATCAAATTAAAAATATATATTAAAACAAATTTCAAGGTTTTATAAATAAAAGAATAAAGTGCTAGAAAAACTAGGGCTGCTACATGCAACTAAGCATATAAGAGTGGTTCGCTAGTTTGTTTACGATTTGCTTTATTATAAGTGTGTTCATAATAACGTGTTTTAGTGATATTGTTGTTTTTCACTATAAAACATATAAATTTTTTGAACTTTCTGTATATTTACAATTTTGAATCATGTATGATGATGATGATGATGTTCTACCTGACTTCATACAAACTTCTACCTGACTTCATCATCTGTTCTGCCACTGTTTCTACCTTATTACAACCTTTATCTTTCATTCAAACTGCCCATGTCTCAGCAGTAACCATCCTACAGTTCACCATCTCACACTTCATTCACCAAACTTCAGACCATTTGCTACTTCAGACCACTTACTATTGTTCGCATCACAACAGCAACAATCACATCCTTACCTCTGACCATCTCTTAAACCAAGTCTGCCTTAACATCACAACATATCCGCTTTCCAAACCTACCTGTGCACATATCCATATATCAACACTTCCCTTGCACCAACAGTGCCATTAATACCAAACACTTCCCATTTTACACTTCCACCTACCATAACATCCTATACAATACACACACGTACATACCATTTGCCCAATCTGCAACAGCCACAACTCCAACACCATCTTGCTCTGTCATAACTTCTTTCACCTGAAAATTCCAACTAACCACAACCTTCCCACCACATACAACAAATCATTACCTCTTCCTTGTCAACACACTGCTACAAATCATAACTATCTCATCCATCTTGCAACCAGCTCCAGTCATCATTCCCCTAACTACCATGTACGACTGTCTTCCGCCCCTTGTCATAACCACCTGACCCTCAACAAACCACCCTGCATCACATTCATCAATAGACCACCCTCAACATACCTTTTCCATTCAATGTCCACAGTCATCAACCAAAAACTTACTCCACAACCCTCTGCTACACAACCAAAGAAACAAAACTTACTGCCTCCTTGCACGTTCATCAACTCATCAACCTACACCATCATAAATTTGCACTGCCTTCACCATCCACCATCCTTACAGCACATACTATAAATTGCCCGCATACCATCCCCACCATCATCTTACAACGATTCCTTCATCTGCACCCTGCTCCACTACCACCGACCTAAACATCAATCAACTTCACAATCTCCTCCTTGCAAAATATCCACAACTCCTACTTTCTCCATAACACAACCTTACCAACAACTCCTCATCACCACATCATCATCAATTTTCAATAACTCAATATTAGAATATGATTACTCATGTTTGATTTGAAATGATAATTTTCAATTGAAAAGTGCAGAATATTATGCTATTGTCTTGAATTTATTAAGAATGCTACTATGTTTTACTTGTTTGTATCATAACTATGAAAAAATAATTATGTTTAATTTTATATACTTTCAATTAAATATGATGAAGAGTAGATTTATTGTTAATTTACGTAAAATAAGAGTAGAGTTGTTTGATGTGCCAAGCTCGACAGTTGAAACTCGCTTAGCAAATTTGAGTGTGCTTAATGTTTCTCCTACTGCATCCAACTCAGGACTTATGTGAACAAACATAAGAGTCTTTGCTTGTCCTCCTGGTCATCATAGTCTAAGCAAATCAGTGTGTCTCAATCTTTATGTCCATAAGGGTGAAAATTTTCTTACCGAGTGAATCTTGAAGCATGCATTACAACCAGTTTGCATTGTTTCACTTCATGTTGCTCTAGTCAGCATTACAGCCAGATATATTATTTATTCAGCCGGGTATATATCATCTGCCTAAGAGTGTCCTTTCTTTAGCCTATTAAAATTAACCTGAACTGTAATTTATAGAATAGAGCTTGGGTGGATACCATAAACCTATGTATATGATTAGTGATGTTTAAAAAGTAAAATGTTGTTATTTAATCAAATTCCTTTCTAATTATAATATTTTATATTGTACTTCAACTGAGTATGATACATAAACAAATTACACTTTGATATTTGAAGTTAAAGTTAAGAACATTGCAGAATGAGCATGCAAGAAAAGTTTTTATAAGTATCGCTGCATTTGTATTTTTACTCGTAAAACCTATAGGAGTTTTTTACCAAATATAATCATACATAAAGGTACTTAAAGCATTTTTAGTTTACTTAACTTCATAAGTTATGTTGTTATGAAAGAATTGTATAACAATTTAGTAAGGTATTCTAGCTAATATAAAATGTACAGACTTCAATTGCAAATTGTACAAACAAATTGTTTTTTCCTCTGAAAGATGCTATAAAGGAAATACCTAAAGAAACATTACTAAAGGTTGTTTAACTATGATTGAATAAGTGTCAAAATATGAAAAAGTATATGATGTATTAGCATCAAGTAATAAGACCAAAGCTAATAGAAATATTGCTAAAAAGAAGCACCAATTAGAAATATTGCTAATTAAGGTATCGTTCTTCATTGCACCTATTACCATGGGAATCAAAGTCAATATATAATTGATAATGTTTGGTTGGTTTAAATTTAAACTAATAATGTACGAAAGATAATCATTAGGTAATAGCAATAAAACATCTCATACCATTTGGCCTTGCAAAGCAATTTTCTTATTCTCGGTTGTCGATGTTCTTTCGTGATTCTATAATGTTTGTTTCTCCCTTTCAATATCTCCATCTGATCGATTAAGAATCTGCTTATTTAGCTCCAAACTATCGGTGTTATATCACATGCATACCAAGAGGAAGTTGAGTAGAATCACCAAACATTGTTTCTACCAACATCACTATTACTACGTGAGAAAAAAATGACCATTAAATTAAAATAATTTAGTAATATTCATTATCTCTTATAATGAAGCAAAAGTTGGCCAACTAGGGGTCAAACTGGAGCAATTTTCAAACTTCTAAAAATGCCCTTGTAAATTATAGCTACAAAATGAAAATATAGTAAGATAGCACCAATGTTCTATGAAATCAAAGCGATCAAACTCTAGCCCAACACTAGCTCTGTGAAAATTCACTGATCAATGGTTGGTGATATATTGGATGGCTTTCCACTATTTAGAAAGCTCGGTTTTTGGGATTTGGATTATTTTCGTTTTTTTAAATTGCAAGTGGAACAAAAGAAGATAATTAATTTTGGGCAAAAATCATGTTAGCCCATGGCCATTTGTTTGACAACAAAGCCCACACAAAACTAACAAACAATAAAAAGTTAGCTCATCTACACCAACTGTTAAACTTTGAATTCTAAGTTTATTTTATAAATTTTGAACCATCATATTCATCATTCAGCTCTCGTTCAAAACGAACAAAAATTAGGAAAGCTATAAATAAATTAAAGTTGTCAGACAGCTCCTCCATTGTTAATAACTAAAATAATATTACTTACTTTATTTTATTAAATAAAAATTAATAATCTGTAATGTCATAGAAAACAAAAGTATATAACGAATTAAAATATGCATAAAGCCATCCAAAGTTGATAGAATCAAATAAATTATACATTTATTACCTTCATGTGTAGAATTAATATGTGCATCTGCTTCGAGTAATTCAATTTCTTTGGTCCTCACACCTGGGATATCCAAGATTTTAAACCCTGAAAGCATGTAATATATGATATACAGGCAGTGTGAAATATGCAAGCGGAGATGTGCATATCAAAATATATAATACTAACTCAAGATGGTTGTGTTTCTTTTTTCTTTCGAATGATCTACATTTGAACACAGTAATTTGCATCTTAATCTACACTAAAAATTACCAAGTCTGACCGTATTCAAGATAAAATGGAAATTATCCTACCCTGAATACAATTAAAAGTTAAACCAAAACCTGATACTGATTGAACTATATGACAAAATATTGATGTTTTAATAGTTTTTTCTTTTTTCTCAATTTATATTGTCATTCAACCATGTAGCATTTGAAAATGGAACATTTGTTTTGATTGGCAATAATAGACTGTTGTTTAATTGGGTAATTTTCAGTGAGAAATTATGTTTGACAAGTAAATTTTAAGGTATAATGTGGTGTAACCAGTAGAACTAATGTGTTTGGATAGACACTTAATATGCATTCTTCCTGATAACATGAAATGTTTGCATAAAGGAGCAGTGATCAACTTAAAGCATTTTCGCTAGATAGAGATAATTAATTGTAAGTATTGCGATGCACAATTATATCTGTATCTTCCATCAAGATTCAAGTTAATCATTATTTCTTAGTAGTTCAAATAAAGAATAAGTTTATTGGTTAAGTTGAATCAAGGCAATTAATACCGCTTGGCAAAGCACTGAAAAATCATAAGGAAATGGACTAAAGGCGCATTTAATCAAACACATTAGAATAAAATTATCAAACGCCCTCTACTTAAATTTAAAATTGTAGTACCTTAACGCGAGATGGATCAATAGCAGCAACATCGTGACTACTCTCCATAAGAAGGAGGTAAGACTCATCATTGATGACTGCAAAGAGAGCTCTAACCACTTCATTCGCAGTTTGAAGACACCTTAAAAAGGGCGAAACTGTGACGCGATGGATCAGAAAACTGTGAACAGCGGCACGAAGCTTCTTTCCGGTGGACCAAGAACGGATCTTGCTGCCTTCGATCAGAGCTGGGTCCCACGGCCTTCGGTCAGAGAGTCTGACTAGAGTTGAAATAACAGCAAGAATAAGAAAACATGTAAAACATAATTCTGTAACACAGCTTACAATCTCATACGACAAATCTCACAATTGGACGTTGTGATTGAGTGCGATTAAAATAATTTCTGGGAGCAGTTGAAACAATTAGACAAATCTCACAATGGAAGCAGCTGAAATAATTTCTGGGCCTGGATTTAATTCAGTGCGATTGAGGAGAAGAAGGACGTTAAACCCTAAATTAAATTTTAGGCGGCCAGAATCTGTTTAGGAATGGGCAAGCGTGGGAAAAGAGATCCTATTTACAAATTACAAAAGAATCCTTTTTTTATTAAATTATTTACATTTTTACCGATTGTTGTAACACTTATATGCGTTGGCAAACTTAATGCAGAAGACTATTTATTTTTACTAACACTTTTTAGGTATCCTAACACTTTTTTACTGTTAGTGGTATGTGACATTTATAAGTGTTAGCAACTGACAGATATAAAATGTTGCAAAATCACTTATTTGGTGTAGTGAAACATAATAAGCTCGTCCAGTAGCCTGGTCACCCTGAACAACTCCGACTCCATTATCGGTAGGGAATTTCAAAGTCAGGTACCAAGGGGCGATAGAATCCCTGAACTCAGCTAGTGCCGGTCGGCCCTAGAAAGTGTTGTTCGGTGAGTTAATATCCAATATGATAAACTGCAATATCCGGATTCTCCAGCGTTACCCAATTCCCAACTCCACCGGTAGCTCCACCATCCCAGTGGGTATAGTCACACCTCCATTGAAGCCATGAATACGAGACTGACAAGGCTTCAAATCTTTTGCTTCCATCTTCATTTAATCATAGGCTCGCTTAAGAAGTATGTTCACTGAACTTCCACTGTCCACTAAGATCCTCTTCGTCCAAACATGACCTATTTGAGCTGAAATGACTAGCGTATCAAGAGTAGGGGCTTCGACTCTGTCGGCATCCCTGTCTCAAAAAACGATGTCGTCTGTCATTGTCTTCTATTGTTTGGCCAAATCCCTGTCTTCCAAGTTACTTCAACATTCGAAGCTCGCATGCCTAATAGAGCTGGCATACGACTCCATTTCCCTCCAGCTCTGATCCGCTAGATGAGGACCACCACTATTGTTAATCACTATCCTTCCGTTGGCACGTGCAAGTTCCTCCAGTCTAACCTGATTTGGTATTTGATTTTGAATTGATGGGCACGCACCTCCGGCCTGCGGCACTCGAACGAACTGCTCCAATTTTCTTTCTCAGATCAACTTCTCGATAATATCTTGTAAATGATGACATCATTCATGCTATGGCCATAACTATCGTGAAATCTACAAAAATTCCCAATTTGAATCTGTTTCTCTGATGATTGCTTCGGAGCAGGTTTCTTATATTAAATAGTATTACAAGTTTGCAAGTACACATTTTCTAGGGATGTATTTACGGGAGTATAGGTGTCAAACATGGGAGCTTTACGTCGCGGTCTGCGATTCTAATCCCGCTTCTTACCTTAATTTCCATTACTTTTCTACTGATTCTGCTTATTCTATATTTTTAACTGCACCTTTCCAGAACTCTCCCCAGTTTGTTTCACAGCGACGGTGCTTTGGATTCCTTCCACACTGGCCTAGCATCATCCTTTTTTCTAGACTATTTCGCATCCTCTCTTCTCAAGAACTGAGATGCCTTGGAATAGAAACGGTCCAATGACATAGGGGATTTTTCGGCCAACCAATTGCCAAATCCAGAATCGGGATCGATTCCCTTAGTTAGTGCCATCAGAATGGAATTGTCATTAGGGTTACTAATCTCAACGCATGCGGCGTGGAATCTCTCCAGGTAACGTCTGAGTGTCTCTCCGAGAGCTTGAGTGACACCCGACAAGGTATTAACATATTTGGACCTTGTGACATGCGTACGAAACTGCTAGAAAAACTTCATAGCCAACTGGTCGAAATATGAAATAGATCGGGGTGGTAGGCGAGTAAACCACATAGTCACGATGCCTCCTAGGGAGATCGGAAAACTTCGGCATTTGACTGCATCATTAGCCTGTGTGGCATACATCAACCATTCATACTTTCAAATGTGCCGGTTAGGGTCAAAGCACCCTTCATAAATAGGTAGAGTTGGCATTTTGAATCACAGAGGCGGTTCAGTGCAGAGAATTTCATCGGTTAAAGGGGTATGACTCCGGAAGGTTCCCCATTCGTCATTGGTGAGGGCTTGGCTTTCACAGATAATCTGGCGGATCATTGTTCGGATGTCTGCATCTGAACATTCTGGGAACGATAGGCCAAGGTATGGTCGGGTTCCACAATTTGAGGATGGACCGGGCGCAGTCGACGGTCCATACCTTGCTTCCTTGGCTCTAGATCTTCGGGAAAATAAGGTTTAGGAGTATAATCATATTGGCGATGGTTCGGATCTGTTCAGTTCCGAGTGTCTGCTTCCAATTCGATGGCAGCAGCAGCAGCATGGCTGTCGGTAGTGTGATAGGGAATCGTACCTCCTCGGGAGGAGGGTCCGTTGTGGTGGCTGGTTGACGGACCTACTCTTGCCTGTCCAAGATTCAAAGTGCGCTGATGTCTGGTAGCCTGTGTATAGCTTCCATCTAGTCATAGGTGCGGGGATATGTGATTATAATTAGAAGAAGCAAAACTTTCAGTAGATGAGTAGGAATCCTGATACCTTCTGGATCTCCTTCGTCTTTCGGGGTTCAGCCGTTCGGTTAAATCCACGTTGGCAGGGAGCTACTGGATATGATGCTAGTGGCTTTGAGTCAGCTCTTGCATCAGTAGCTGAAACTCTTCCATGGTGACAGGGCCTTGTGGATCCGGAGGTCCGGCAGCATTCTGGTCTACAGAGGGAAGTTGTGCAGGGTTCTGCATATCCCATCCTTCTGGATCTGCAGCGATTGAGGGAGTCCTAGCAGCGATAAAACAAAGAAAGTAAATGTAAAATGAAGCAGATCTAACAAGCACACCAATCAGCAGATAAGGAAAAGTGTAGAAACACACAAATTTAGAGTGGTTCGGTGTATGGCCTACGTCCACTATGGAATGATTGATATTTATTGATTATAACTCGCTGGTTACAAGTGGATTACAATAGTACAATCAAATTGCAGCAGCAATTTTGGTAGAGTACCGATGTAGAGAGGCCAAAAGTCCCTTTTTTGAAAGCCTATGACCACCATTTATAGACGTAGTCAACAAATATCTCACCTAAACTCGAAAGACATCTTCACTCATGTGGGTGGGCCCACAGGATCGATCCCTGGTGATTTTGACTCAATCCAAGAATGACACGTATCGTGTTCGTATCGATCAAGAAATGGTCTTTTTAGGCTGGAATCGATCAAGTACATTTTTGAGGTTGTACACAAGCTCCTGCGAAAATTTTGTGGCATTTGGACTTGTAGCTTGTGAGATATGATCGATGCAAGTTTAGGTTTTCGGTTGGCTGCCATATTCTTGTCGATCAATTCACCTCGATACGTTCGTATCGATTTAGTTCATATTGATTCTAGGCATGTACTTGCTAGGTGACGTGGTGCTATATTTTAGGATCGATCCACTTTTCATGCCGAGTGACCAAGTCTTTCTCTTGAACGTGCTTTGTTCGTATCGACCCATAATATTCCATTCGTATCGCTCTACTACACTCCACCTCGTATTGTTCTCTAAAGTCATTTCGTATCGATAACATAGTGATTGGTGTGTATCGATAGTTGGTCGATCGATAAGAACTAAGTTGAATTGGTGTACAAGCAGGGGTGATATGAGATATCTTCAGATGATGGGTACAAAACAGAGCAGATGCAATGGATACGAAACGGAGTTGGTACGATGAATACGATGCATGTCAAGTTCAATGGATACGAACCAATGGTCTTTCAATGGATACGAAGGAGATCTTTTGAGGGGATGGACACGAACGTAGTGTTCTCTCCATGGATACGAACTAGCCATGATCTCGTTGACTTTGATGGATATGAAGTGATATATGTAATGGATACGGGATGGAGGAGCAAGGTGAATATGAGTGGACCTTCTTTCATGGATACGAATGTGGTGTTTGCTTAGATGGATAGGAATTGTAGATGTCATCCTTGATTTTGATCGTCCAATATCTCGAGCACATGAACTTTGATTGACTTGAAATTTGTAACGTTAGCTTTTATAGCTTTACTTCTCATGTCATATCGATCGTAGCTCGATTCGGACTCGGACAGAATTTACTAGTGTCCATAGTATACCTATGTAAACCGATCTCCGGGATAGACTGTCCTTGGTCTCTTATCAAATTCTTGGTGTCACGGCCTTGCCAAAAGGCGAGATAACATTTTAAATCAATTTGGAGTGGATATAATTATAGTGTGCGTAATTATGAAGTGAATGTAAATAATTGGTTTGTAAATCATTCAAATTGAATGAAATGGTATATGGATCGATTAAAGATAATTAAATTATTATTGGAAATCTTATAATTGCTATAAATACATGCTATAACTTGTTGGGTTATGAATTTATGTATTTAACTATGCGAAGTTATTAAATTTCATATTTATGAAACTTACGTGGTTTAAATTGTGTAAGTACAGGTACCCGGAGGCTATTGGGCTAGATTTGGATTAAATAAGCTCGCTCGCTTAAAAACGCTAAATAAAGGCATGTTTTCAGATTAAATACCACAAATATATAAATATTGATATATTGTGTTTTCTAACCATGTTTGTCAATGCATATATTTTTATCTCTCTTGTCATATAACAAAAGGCTCTCCGTATAAGGGAGACTCTGTCAAAAAATTTCGAAAATTTAGGGTGTTAGAAATTTTTTGAATTTTTTTTGAAAATCTTTGTTAACTAAAGAAGTTGATTTTGGAATTGAAATTGAAATAAGGAGTTTTGAATAAGAAATGAAACGAAATGTTTGGATGAAACTAAAGGGTTAGTAATGTGAACGTCGAATTTAACTAAGTGTGCTTTGTTAAGTTAATGGGTTTAGAGCATTTTTCCTACCTTAACAATTTCAATGATGAAATTCTTTTACGGGGGAAGGAATGTAACGATCCAATTTTTTTTTTCATTTAATTTTGAATATTTAAATGGTTTAAAAATTGGATTTGGGATTATAATTTTATTTGTAAAATTTAATCCTGATATTGCAACCGATTTTGTCAATTTTTGAAATTGTCGATTTAACCGACGTTATAGGATCCATAATAGTGTATTAGTATCGGGTTTCAAATTTCCTAATGTTTGGATTTACCGTTTGGTCGTACTATCTGAAAACAACTAGAATAATTTAATTTAAATTGTTGATTTAAAAAGCTATCATCCATATACGACCGAACTGGAGCTCGAGGCTTGTTCCTTTGGGTTTGTAATAGTAGTATAACATCAGGAACGCCAAGCGGCATGCCTCGATAGGTATTCAAAATAAATAGCCTTGATATTTATTATTTAAGATCGTTAACTTATAAATGCAATATTAAATCTATACGAGGTCAAATTCAAATAAAACAAGTTGCATTGGGTTCTTGTCAGCAAATTTATGCATAGGACTTGGTTTGGGATTTTTCAGAGGCGGTTGGAATTTTAGAAAAAGAAAAATATGAATGTTCGAAAAAAATCAAGGTGAAAAATTCTCACTCATTTGGATTGCCAAATTTAATTTTATATAGTTAAAATTAATTCTGGATGCTTGGTTGAATTTATAATTTGTTATCTGTTGAATGATATATTATATATAATGTATATATAGTAGTATATATTAGTAGTTGGATATATACACGTCGTTGGAGCGGATGAGACCCTATATTCCCCGCATAATAGCGGATGACCCTATATACCACGATATCTCCCTCGAAGTGGGATTGGTATTTTTATGTTGTATTAATATCTGTGGATGCAGAGAAACAGGTTGGAGGGATCCAACTGGATTCCTCAAAATTTACATTGATTGTTTTTCATATACAATAATATATGATGTGTTAGAATAATCTATTACAGATTATTGTTGTGGTGTGAATTATTGGATGATATGGTAGTAGCGTCCTCACTTTTGGTATTTTAAACACCATAAATATTTATTTTTGGAATTCGAAAGGATTTAAAAGGAGATTTTGAATATAAAAATATTCATGTCGAAATTTGGATTATTTTTAAGAAATTGATTTGGATAAAAACAATAATTGATTTTGATTTGTATTTAACTATTCGTAAAAATATTTTAAATAGAAATTTTAAAATAATTTATATAAAGGATTTTTAAACGATGGATTTTTAAACGATATTTCGGGAAAATATGAAAAGGATTTGAAATCCGTATTTTAAATAGAACTGTGAAATATATGGAATTTTATTAGGAAATCGATTTATAAAATGAGGTTTTATAAATGGGATTAGTTTTATAAACAAGTGAAACTCAAAGGAGTTATAAATTTATAAATGATGTTTATAAACAAGGGAAACTGAAATTAATTGATAAATTCAAATGTAATTTCATAGCGTGAATTTATATCGAGATATGAAAAATAGATTTTTAGGAAAAATTAGTGAATTCTATTTTTGAAAAGTGAGGATGGTTGGAGAATCGAAATGGGATCGATGTGTTGTAAATCGAGAGGGATTTATAAATTGAATTGGTTATAGGGATTTTAAAATTATATTTGATTAAGAAGTTAAGTTTTGATTTAAAAAGGGAAATTTTATTTTTTTTAACTATATAATTTTAAACTAATTAGTATTGAAATACTTAGGAAGTATATTATTCAAATATCTAATATTAACCGAAATTAAATTCTAATTTTTGTAATCGGCTTTGTAAATCGATTTGTTTATCAAAAATGAGTTATTGATGTTTATAAAAAGTGTTTCGATATTTTAAAATGATTACTTAAACATGTTTAAAAAAAAAAAATTATTGTTATTTTAAAAAACTTATTGTATATATATATATATATATTTAGAGTTTTGGAATAATTTAAGTTTATTCATAAATTTTCTCGAGGTTTGGAAATGGGGTTTATTTAGTATATGGAATCTATAAGAGAAATTTTCAACATGGAGTTTGGGAAAAATGTAAGGAAAATTTCCAAAGAGTTTAAATAAAAGTGAACTTCGAAAAAAATGAATTAGGATTCATAAAAGAAGTTTGAAATGGACGTTTGGAATTATAGATGAGTGTTTTGACTTTCCTAAGTGTTGAGGAGTAAGGGGTTTTGAAAAATATATTTTTAATATTTTTCTAAGTGTTGAAATAAGACATGGTTTTAAATATCCTGGTATGGATAAGTATTTGAGTTATCTCAAACATTGAAAATTTTGAAGGGATTTGAATATATATATATATATATCTTATAAAGATATTTTGAAAATAAATTTCAAAAAATTATAATATGGGCTTAGTGACTGCTTATGGATGTTATATTGATAGTTAAATAACTGACTATCAAATATTGGCCAAATTCGTTGATGTTTCGAAGAAACCTGGATCGTATTTAATTATCCGAAAACCACTTCGATCCGGTTTGAACGTTACGAATGGTGATATCATGAAGATGGTGACTCGGTTTGTCTAGACCCAGGACAACTTGTATGGACGAATACTATCAGAACATCATCACTAGAGGATGATGAGCATTCTAGGTGGGATTGTTCTTGAAAGGTAAACGTAGCCTCAAGCCTCATCAACCGAGAATGACTAAAACAGGGAAGATGCAGTAAGGCTAATTTAGTCGCACCCAATTAGGGTAAATTATCACCTTTCTAGATACCCTCGAAATATATTATAATTCTGGATATGGTTGTGCATGGAAAAGTGAGCGCTCGATTTAGGGTGGGAACACCCGGGGTGATAACATATTCGGTACTATCCAGGTTAGGGGTAGACCGGTCTTGTGCTGTCAGGGGATTCTAGTAAGGTCCTCGGTACATTTTTCTAGAGGCATACTGCGACGGCGGTACCCTAGTAGCCCAGTCGTTGTATGACATCCATTCTCCAATACGAGTCTTTGCGGTTTTGTTTATAGAGCATAATATGCTAGAATTTAATTAATGTAACAACTTTGGCTATTTGAATAAGTATTTGGACTTAGACACTATAATAATATCACTGGATTTTCTATAAAACATTTTGGTTATCGTAGGGAAAATCCCGTCGTGTTTATGTGTGACGCGGTTTTACGAGATAACTTTACTTTCAAAGGATTTTGTTAACTTTAATAATTCAAATTGAGTGTGTTTTCTCACGCTGGTTTTCCAGACTGAATCGGGTGTTATTTTATTATAATGCTCAGGTTAGACCGACTATTACATATTCAGGTTAGGATACTATGGAGCTCAGGAGACGAGCTGGATGACTGAGACATATACCCATACATATTGATAATATTATGTTGATTCATGTTTATTTACACATAAATAAAATGTACTTATATGTATGTGTGTGCATGTATATATATACATATATACATAAATATATATATATATATATATATATATATATATATATATATGTATGTATGTATGTATGTATTGTTAGTGAATCCTTTAAAATTAATAAATCAACTCAAACAAATCAATTATAATCAATTTAAGATTTATAACGGTTATCAACTACTTAGATCATATGGTTTTTGAAACGTTCATCATTATGGTTGTGCAACTCAAAGATGTAAATTCAGTCAGCTTTTAATATGAACTATTTAAATATTAACGTTCAAACGTCACTTAGCAGGTGGTTTGATGGCTGAATTTATCGCTTACACATTTTTTAAGGAAAATCCAACTTTACTTATTATAAGTGGTACCTAATAGTGATAATTATTTACACCAATTCTCTTCGTCAAAACTATATTTCTTTGGATTTATGGAATTTGGTAATGGTCAAAATTCAAATGTCATCCACATTCAACTTTATAGTCCAAACAGAAAGTCCTTGTTTTAGTAATAACTATTATTATTATTAACCGAAATGCTCTAGCGAAGACTTTGGCTTTGAGAGTTGACTATGACTAACCCCATATAACTGAAGAGACGAATCCTCTCTTGAATAGTGCTTCACTTCCAATACTTCCAGCCGCCCAACTATAGTCACTCGATGGAACGCCATACCATGGTTTGACTGTAATCAAAGAGGAGCTTTCATATTGAAGATCCACAATATTCTCATGTCGAGAGGACTGTGTAAATCAGTCATATTGATATTTTCTCTTTGACCTTATCTATATAAACCAATATAAAACTATCGAGTGAGTCGTTATATAGTTATCCAATAACTATCAGTACATAACCCCTAAGTGCCCCCAGTAGTCATGAGTAATATACTAACTAACATTTAAAGAGCATTACATATTCTAGTCTCTCAACGGATACATTGATATTCAGTCTCGATGCATCTTGACTATGAACATTTAAAATGGTATATTTGTTTTATTATGATAAATTACTCATGGTTACAATACTTTGTAACTACTATCACACAATATTCCACTTATGGATTTTCTATTAAATATACTTTTAATTAAACTAATTAATTAATATAACCACATTATGTCAAGTATACAATAGAAATAAACACCTTTATTGTGAACAAGATTGTTCAACGAGTTAGATATATGTAAAAAATTACATAATTTCCCCTAGGGCATACCCCTAACTCTATCACATATTTAGTCACCTTTATATGTATGGCTAATCGGATAGGGGGATATGCCACTCTTGTATTGAGATACACTAGGGTAAGTGCAAGTTTTCTTGTGGTCCCTATGTATTGTACTTCATGGACTTTGGAGTTATTTTAGGGATGGATTGGTAGGACAAGTATTGCGCGAATATGCGTTGTGCTGGGAGAATTATTACTCTTAACCATCTAGACCGCAAGGATAGAATGACGTGGTCTTAGAGGTGTGCAAAACTAGGCGTAGGAGTGTTTTTTTTCTTTAGCTTCAAAAACAAAAGAAGAGC
Source organism: Allium cepa (assembly GCA_030765085.1). Classification (NCBI taxonomy): domain Eukaryota; kingdom Viridiplantae; phylum Streptophyta; class Magnoliopsida; order Asparagales; family Amaryllidaceae; genus Allium; species Allium cepa. The sequence goes on along the minus strand of CM060940.1, from coordinate 695,111,062 downwards.
TGGGAGAAGTACGGGTAGTGAATAAGTTCTAAGATCTTTTTGAACCAGATTCGAGGTTGCCATCCCCAAGAGCGATCGAGTTTTATATTGATTTGCTGCTAAGGAGAGAACCATTTAGTCAACTTCCTAGTGGAATGCCTCTAAAGGAGATGGAGGAATTGAGGAAGTAGTTGGTTGAGTTAGAAGGTAAGAACTTTGTTAGGCCAAGTTGCTCGCCATGGGGAGCAGCAGCAGTATTTGTGAAGAAGTCTGATGGGTCATTATGGCTATGTATTGAATATTAGAAGTTAAACAAAAGGATGTAAAGAATAGGTATCCTTGCCAAGAATTTATGACCTTTTAGATCAATTGAATGGAGCTAAGGTAATTGCACAACTAGATTTAGCTATGGGTTTCCATCAGCCAAGGGTTGTGGAGAACAGTGCTCCTTTGACTACATTGAGATCAAGGTATGGACCTTATGAGTGGTTAGTGCTGCCATTTGGACTGACGAATGCGGTAGCATTCTTTGCTAATTGGATGAATAGATTTTTCCGATATTATCTAGATAAATTCAGGTGGGTATTCATAGATGACATCTTAGTGTACTCTAGGGATGAGAAGTAGCACACAATTTAACTACGACATGTGTTAGATACATTAAGGGAGCACAAGCTAAACTAATGTTCTCCAAGTGTCATTTGAAGTGAAATTCCTGGGTCATCTAACTTTGTAAGAGGTGTTAGCCATGGATCCTTCGAAATTTGATGCGATATATGGGTGGAAGAGGCCTAAAACTATTATTGAGGTGCGAAGTTTTTTGGGATTGGCTGGCTAGTGCCAGAGATTCATTAAGGACTTAATTCTCTCATATTGCTGCATTAATGATGAGGTTAACCAGGAAGATTGAGCAGTTTTTATAGGCGTAGGAGTTTGAAAAGGCATTCCAGGATTAAAGCATCGATTGATAGATATGCAAGTGTTAGTGATACCTAAAGGAAATGATGGTATGGATATGTGTACTAATGCTTCAAGAGCAAGATTGGGTGTAGTATTGATGAAAACGTGCAAAGTGATTGTCTATGCATCTAGGCAGTTGCTACTGTATGAAATTCGATATCCAACTCATGATTTGGAGTTTGCAGCAGCTGTCTTTGCCTTAAAGATTTGGATATATTATATCTTAGGGGAGAGGTTTGAGTTGTATACTGACCACAAGTCATTGAAATATTTGTTCTCTCATAAAGAGTTGAGCATAAGACAACAGAGATGGTTAGAATTTCTATCATCGTACCGTTTTGAAATAGATTATACCCTTGGAAAAGGCAACAAAGTAGCTGATGCCTTGAGAAGAAAACAACAGAGTTGTGTTTTGGCTATGATAGAGGAATGAGTCGTTTTAGAAACATTGTCTATGTGTGATGTTCAATTTTGGTCTAGTGCAGGTTCGATCTATACCTTCAGAATGCTAGATTGCCTAGAGGTCAGGCCTACGCTGGTGAAAAGAATAGTTGGACTGCATAAGGGAGATAAGTTCAACATAGACATAGTAAGGAGATTGGACTTCGGAGTAGAGGCAATAGATCTGAAGGGATTCAATGTTGATAGAGAGGTCACACTATAGAAGAACAGAAGTTTGTATGTTTTGAGTGCAGAAGGACCGCAAAAGGAAGTATTTGATGAATGTCATCGTTCAAAGTTTACCATACAACCTGGAGGTACGGAGATATACCAAGATATAAATAGGAGTTTCTTTTAGGAAGGGATAAAAAAAGAAGGGGGAGAGTATATGAGAAGATGTCTTACATGTTATCCAGTGCAGGAAGAACATTAGAAGCCAAGCAGGCTCCTGCTGTCTTTGGATGTTTCAGTTTGGAAATAGGATTTGGCATTTACGGATTTTGTAGATTGGTTGCCAAGATCGAGGGAAGGGAATGAGAGCATATTGGTCATAATGGACAGACTAACTAAGTGGGCCCATTTCATTCCAGTATAGGCCAAAAGAACTGCACTTAAGTTAGCATGGGGTGCCTAGCACTATTGTTGGTGACCATGATCCATTATTCACTATTGAGTTTTGGCCTACTTTAAAGAGTGTTACGGGGTGAGAACTGCAATGAGTACTACATATCATCCAAAAACAAATGGGCAGACCGAGAGAGTTAATAAGGTACCAGAAGATTTTCTTAAAGCTTTCATTTTAGACTTCAGTGGATGTTAGGAAGATTTTTTATACTTAATAGAGTTTTCATACATAGTAGCTACTAGAGCAGTATTGGAATGGCTCCATTTGAAGCATTGTAAGGAAGACTGTGTAAGCCGCCTACATGTTGGTTGGAGGCAGGAGATAGGATCATATTGGGTCCAGAAGTAGTCAAAGAAGCTACTGAGAAGGTAGAGTTGATGCAAGCTAGGATGATAGCGGCACAATCAAGGCAGAAAAGTTATGCTGATGCTAGGAGAAGAGAACTGGAGTTTGCAACTGGCAATCAAGTGTTCATGAAGGTTTCACCAATGAGAGGCGTGATGCACTAAGGAAAGGCTGGGAAGCTAGCACCCATATATGTAGGGCCGTTTGCAATCATAGATAGGATTAGTAAGGTGATGTATAAGATAAAACTACCTAGTGTGTTTGCAAAGATCCATAACGTGTTTCACATATCACATCCGTAGAAATGCATTAAAGATCCAGGGACAGTAATCGATTCGAGGGTAGTTGAAGATTGGATCATAGAACCAAATATGGCCTATGTGTGAAAGCAGGTTCGAATGGTGGATCGGGATGAGAAACGGATTCAGAACAAGGTAGTGAAACTAGTCTGTTTAATGGAGTGCAAATTGGGAGGACCACACATGGGAAGCAGAGGACAAGGTTAGGAAATCCTATCTAGGGTTGTTTGTTTTCGAGTAGCACATGAGCTATATATTATATTACATTGATTATGAACTGTGTATCTATATGTGTATGTATGTGTGTATGTGTGTGTGTGTGTGTATGTATATATTATTGTTGATTGTCATATTAGTAAATAGCACTAGTACATTTTATTTATGGATTGGAAATTCATGGTTATTCGTAGGATAAACATAGGTTAGTTGGAAAATTATTACCAAGCCATAACTGAATTTCGGGGACGGAATTCCTTTATAAAGCGAAGGCTGTAACAATCCATAATTTATTATTTAATTAATTATTAACTAAAAGGCTAAGAGAGGCTTAACGAATTAATAAAATGGAGTATATGGGCCAAAGCCCAAATAATTGCGGGACAATAAACATGGCTCTTTTCCATTCATTCGTTTCATTCTACTGAAAGTAAAATAAAAGCTCCAAAGATACGTTAAGTGGTGGCTTAGAGAAATGGGAATAAAGAGAAAATAAAAAAATACAAGCTAAGAAAAAGAGAAGAGGATCTAAACAGTTGTTCTTAAAGATTAAGGTGAGTATACTTAACCTTTTATTCTGTTCATTTTGGTTGATTCGGATCATGTTATTTTTGTATTCCTATGGATTTATGTCAAAGTGAAAATCGGGTATGATGTCCTAATCATTGTTCTAAAGATGGGTTAGTGATTTGAGAAGCTCATGGCTTAGGAATAAATTATTGTGAATTTATGAAGTAAGTACTTAGAAAATAACCTGTAATTCGAATGAAAGACAAGGTAAGGATAAAGGAATTATTCACGAATTTTCTAGAATTTTATAATATTTTTTATATGTAAAATAAGCTAGAACTAATGAAGAACTTGCTGATGGAAGGGGAATCTACGCTAAGAGTTGATGGAAATGGTAAATGTATTAAAACAATAATGTAAGAGGACAAGATTACAAAAAAATCCAAAAGGACAAATAAAATACTTTGTAAATGTCAGAAAACATTAAGGTAACATATTTAATGGAAACATGTATAAAGGAGGTAATGTACTTTGTCAGAAGTGTAAGATAAAATAAGGTATTGAGTTGAGAAGTAGGTGGTCAAATGTCTCAAACTAGAACGGTGCCAAATAAAAAACACATTGGATAGTGAAGTGGTGATTTGCCAAAGTAATTCAGAGACTTTCTGGAGAAAGTATTTCCGCCCCGTAATTTTGCAAAAGGCAAATAATGCTGCAATTATGAAAGGATTAAGAAAAATTGTGCCGCTATTCCATGTCGTAATTTGAAAGGAACAAGCTCAATAAATAAGGGTGTATTGTGCATATGGGTCGGCGTAGGATGTATTGGGCATACAGGTCGAGGTAGGGTGTACTGTGTTGAAGTAATTTGAGCGGAAGTAGAGTGTGGAAGAGCTATTGATGCTGAGTAAGAACGCTTGATCAAATGCACACCTGAAGAAACTTCAGGTGAGGAGAGGCATTCAACTTCTAGAGGACTGTATGTGGCTAATTCATTGCAACCTCAAATTTAAATGTTACTGTAGGGGGCTGATTCTATGCAATTAGGGACTACATGCGGTTGAATCTTTGTAGTCTAGAATTAAATAATATTAAATGAGACCTACGGCTGGATGATTCATAGCAGGTCATAAATAAATGAACAAACATTAGAAATGGGACTGTGAGTGGATAATTCATAGTGGCTCTAGGTCTAATCAAAAAATATAAAAGATGAAAGAAGGAAGAATCTGTCAGTGGTTGTTTCATAACAGGTTTGAACCAAATAAACTTATAAGAATCAAGGCTGTACGTAGGGTAGCATAGTAGTCTAGAGCTAAATAAAACAATAATATAGGGGGAGGGATTCCACGCAATATAAAATTCAATAAACAAATAAAAATAAGGGGCATTTAACTAGAAGGACAAACTTTGCAGTCCAACTAGTTTCTAGGACACACATCCACAGAAATCAACTTCAAGGCCAAAATCAGCAGAATAATTACTTTTAAGGATAAAGTCTGCAGTCCAATTACTTTCAAGGACATAATTTCTTAGGTTTTTGGGCCTTAGAAACTAATTATTTTGCATTTTGTCCTTAAAAATAATTATCTCAGTTGTGCGTCCTAGAAACTAATTGCACTTGCTAAAGAGGCCCTTGTGGCTAATTTCCACTAAAAATAATATTGCAGAGACTGGGGTCAGTACAACTGAGTAAAGAAAAGAAAGAATTTAAAGGATGTTGCTAGAGGAGGATTCCATGCAGCATTAGTTTTTCATTTTTGTTAGTGTTGGACTAGGTGGGAACTGCATAGGGGCATAATAGTAACTGTATAAAGTATAACTTGGGAAGTTTTCAAGGTAAGTAAATATGACCTTCGTTGTGTGTAGTATTATGTAGGATGTTTGTAATTGTAAGGGGAAAACTCGTTCTTTGTTATGCGGTACGGTCCCACTATGTATTTATGTTATACTTTCAAGTAAGTACTATTCACACTAGGCTTTATATCTGACTCATGTTTTTATCATTGTTTCTCCATAAGCAGATTCGGTTAAAGGCCCAGAGCGAGCTACGTCACAGGTACTCATTTGAGTAGGCAGAGTTTATGGAATAGGCAGGTTATTTTGGACACAGGCCAAAGATCGAAGACAGGGTCGGAGGCTGGTTATTTGTTAGTGTATGCTAATTCCGCGTTGTAAGTGTTTAGGTGGCATCTTCATATGTTGACCCGACACTCTACTATGTATTTCTATGATCGTATTTTGACCCCTCCATGGGTACGACTTGGGGTTAACATTAAAAGTGTATTTAATAAATATTAGGATTACTTTGATTGAATGAAACATTTTACTATTATGTTTACTTAGACTACTTTAAATATACATAACTCACTCTTGGTCGTTTGAAAATAATTATGGTGTTGACTGCAGCATCATTGGTGTTTATTTTCGAGTCTTCTAGTGAGGGTTTGCATAGAATAGACTCAAAAAATAAAATGGATTGCAAACTGATGAAGGAATGAGTTAAGAAGTTTGGAAGATGTCAAGATTGGAAAAAAAATCAAAGATTTGGCCAAGTTTCAAAAATGCAAATCATGTTGGTATCGGCATGATTCATGTTGGTACCGACATGATTCATTCCAATGTGATTTGAACTATCTAGAATGATGATATGAAGAAACTCAAGAAGTTTGATGAACTTTCGAACAAGAAAACCATGTCGGTATTAACATAATTTGATTGGTACCGACATGATTTTAAAACTTGGAATAATAAGAGATGGATGAAAGTAGCTTAAATATGAAGAGAAAATCGGCTTTGCATGCATAAATTCATGTCGGTACCAACCTGAATCAGCTCGGTACCGATCTAATTTTCTTCATGATATTCATGTGGCATAGCCTATTTACCTGCTAGATATTCGAATCTTAGAGTTGTAACATTTTCAAACCTACATGGCGAGATCTTTGCTGGATTTTGCCTTTATATATGAAGCTACTTCCAACTAGAAAAAGGATTGACACAGTAAATCTAGAGAGCAATCTACTTCTTACATAACTTTAAAATCATTACCAAACCTAACATCTATTAGATTGTGGTCGGATTTGGGTTGTAATCTTTGTATTCCAAAGAGAATAAGATGAGGATGGACGTAGGCCTTAGATTTGCCCAACCACCATATAATTTTCCTTTGTTTCTTACTTATTTTGTTATATATATTTATTTAGTCTCATTTTAGTGCATGTGTCATTTTCTGATGCAATAATAATAATATTTCTACCCCTAATATAACAATAAATTAGAGTTTAATTAATTTATAATTATATTATAAATTAATATCATCTCTATCTAACTCTTACGTGTGTGTGTGTGTGTGTGTGTGTGTGTAAACATACGTACATAAATATAGTTATATGAACATAAATATATACGGGATCTTAACCAACTATCCTGAATATCTACTCAAATCAATCCAATCAAATAAGGGAATAATTAAGTGTGTGTATTATTCTAGCTCTTCTAGGAAATATTTTCGATCTATATAATTACAGAGATTTATATCATAATATAAATTTAGATTATTAATTCCGCTTACCTGAGCTATAATTTCTCAAGTTCTCGGATCTAATTGAAGTCTCTATCATGCTATAGATACCTCCCTACGAGTGCAATGCTGAAGACCGCATCTTGATTGGACACTATATGCAAAAGATAGGAAATTCATAAGGATACGAATTATAAATGTGAACTAATTAACTTAATTAATTAATTTACCTAACCCCCTCTTAATCATCTTCCCCAATTCCTCTTGACACATACGTGCACACAAGAACCCATCAATGCCATGCATCTGTCCTTGGTTTCTCTCTCCATGTTCAATGAATCAATGAGCCCTCTACGCCGACGCACTCTGCGATGCATGCTCATTGCAACACACACCACTTTAGCAAGCTCGGCCCTGCCAATGCAATTGCAACCTACTCGAACCCCCTTTGATCTCACTAAGTTGCACACCCTAAACGGCGTCACACCATTTGAAAAGTTCTCCATCAATCCAACGAGAAGCACAGCGGCACTCTCTTTTTCATCTAATACCTCCTTAAACTCCACAAAAATCCAACCCTAGTTGATAGGGTTAGCGGACCGACCTCTCACCGCCGCACCCTTCGAAACCACTATAGATGTGAAGGCCTCGTCTCTAAGTCCAACAGATCTATTTTCATTGTCTGAAGTGGACCAAAGCTTTCATAATTAAATCAAACCCAAAACCCACATAGACCAGTCTAGATATTTAGGAGGGGTAGAAAATGAAAGAGGGAAATATCTAAGTAAAGGAGAGGTGTGTGAATGTGTATCATCTATTTTTTCAAATAAATCTTTGCATGTTTTGAGCTCATATGATCACAAGGTACACCCGATCGTCACGAAACTCTTGGGCACACATCGTTTTATTTTTTCGGTCCTAATGGTACAAATTTCGTCACTATCTAAAATAGCGCTTCGAGATGATAATTTCATGCATTTCGAAGTCGTTATGCCATTGGATCCTCGGATCCTAAAAAATCCTTCAACCACACCTCTCAGTGCTCATCTTAGAATCAAAAGCTGTCAATTGATCCCGTTGGATCTGACTACAAACATAATTTTATAAAATACGTATAACGATGTGTAAATTGTAAAATATCATGACTCCAAATATAGCGACATTTATACACATTTTGATTTGCAATGTCGATCTGAACTTAATGGACATGGTTTCGAGTCCTAATTCGTCCTTATGCAAAAAGTCAGATTTTAGACCTTCAGTTAATTAAAATTAATTATTTAAATATTCGGTCATAAAAATACAGGTTGTTACATTCACTCTCTTAGGCCATGTAGTGATTATATTCTCGCGCATATCACCATGCATATGTGTCTGTAACATTACCCATCCATTTAAGATCAATCTTGTCCTCAAGACGGGCTAGTGAGTCGTCTTTGAAGAACAAAGTTGGTAAAGGTGCTGGAGTGGCGTCCATCGAAATTGGGCAAAGACTTAGGATGGAGTTTGGAAAACAAGATGAATGCGGGCATTGGATGGTAGTAAGAGTTTATAAGCCACTGACCCAATCCTTTCAATGATTTGAAATGTTATGTAGTACTTTTTTGATAGCTTGTGAGATGATGATCAAATTGTTTTTTGACTGCATCGCTGTAACTTTACGAAGGCCCGTGAACCAATGGTGAACTCTTTGTCACTATGGTGTTTGTCAGCTAGATATTTCATGTGCACTTGAACTCTTAGGAGATTCGATTTGACAGTTTTTAAGACTTCTACCTAGAAGTGGCTTATTCATCAATTTCTTGAGAAGTTTAGCTGGTAATGTAAGTAGGCAGATTACGACGTGGCTGACCTGCATGACTTGAAAAGGATATATGTCGAGAGGAGCGAGTTTGCAAGTGTTGTACCACCATTCGTCCCAAGGTAAATACTTAATCCATTGATTTGCTATGACCCTAGTAAAGCTCCAAGGTATATCTCCAAGCAAAGATCAATTATATCTATTTGACCCTCCGTTTGTAGATGATATGCATTAATTATATGAAGTTTCGTATTATGAAGGCAAACTTAAAAAAATTTCTAAGGAAGAGCCAGTGTCGATCTGACATAATTGTACATGGAAATCCATGCAAACAAACAAATTCATAAGTAAAATAGGAGGCAAGTTGAGTGGCTATGATAGATGTTAGCAGGGCATAAAATGCACATACTTTGACAGCCAATCAATAATCACTGAGATACACATTTTTCTAATGGAAGAAGGAAGATGGATAATGAAATACATTGAGATATCATACCAATTTTTGATGGTATTGGCAATGGTTGTAACAACCCTTTTGATGTTGAATTGTCGGGTTTGCATTGTAAACAAACAGAGCAGTTGGTAATTAAATTTCTCATTGCCTAAGTTAATTTACGTGAAAACATACTAGCTGACAGTCGTGCAAATGTGGCTTTAATACCAGAGGGCCCATCCTTATTTGAATAGTCAAATGCATGAATCAAATTTTGCTAGAGTTTATCATTACTGGGTACATACAAATGGTTTCCCGACTAGGATAAACCATCAAGGGTCTAGAATTGGGAAGGGTGTGTACCTGAATGCACTGCTTAAAGCTAGCATTGATACTTTAAATCTAATGTGGTGGCCCAACATATAGCATCAACAACATGACAAATAGGTTTGTGAAATAATAATCATCGGCGCTACGTTGGATCATCCAATGCATTAGCTACATTATTCTATGATCTGGATTTCTGTTTGATGTAAAAGCCAAAACACAGTAATTCATTTAGCCATAGCTGATGTTCGGGAATTTGGATCGTCTGTGTTGTGAACTGCCATAGACAGTGGTGGTCCATTGTAATAGTAATCTACGGCCTAAGAAATAATGGCACCAGCGTCAAACAACTGATGTGATAGTGTACATTTCACGCGAATAAGTAAAGCTATTGTGGAGGTGAGGGGGCGGGCTTGGCTGTGGTAGACTATAGAGTGTTTATTCTGTGATAGGATTGTTCCAATTGCCAAACTTGAAGCATCTGTCTGAATATCAGAAGGGATGTTGAATTTGGGAAGGTCATGTATATTGGCTTGTATTAGAGCATTTTTTAATTTATGAAATGCTTCATCATCTTTCTCTGATCATTAGGTCGCATTTTTTCTAGTAAATCTGATAGTGGGAATGATAAGGACGCATATTTTTGCACGAAATGCCTATAATAATCTGTAAGCCCAAAGAAACCCCTTACTGATGCGGCAGAAGTTGGATTGGCCAGTTAAGTGCCACTTCTATTTTTTTATGTTCATTTGTACACCATTCCCGTCAAGATAATTAATAGTTGTAAACTCAAAAGTACATTTTGAAATGTTGACATATTTAACTAGAATTTATAATTCCAAAGTAGTTTATGAGCCGGATAGGTGAGAGGACCAAGAATCACCATGAACCAATATATCATCAAAGAAAACTAAAATAAATTTGCGAAGATGGCAAAATATATTATTCATGGTGGTTTGAAAAGTTGGTGGGGTATTTATTAAGCTGATGGGCATGATCAAAAATTTGCAATGGTCGATTTTACGAAAATAGGCTAGTAGATGGTTGAATGATTTGAGATTGTAGCATTTCATGCGCTTATTTTTTGATTTCGGACTTTTGAAAACATGGGTACCGTTACGACTTTACATTAATGGTCTATGAATTGGTGGATAAGGTGATATGGAGATCAAGATCTCGATGTGGTGGTAAGGTGGTTGGCTATTGGAAGATTGTGGAATATTGGTCTAGTAGTTTTATAAGATGAAGAGGGAAATTGGGTATTTGGCTCTCAGTTGGAGGGCTGATTATGGGCTCGATGTGATAATACAAGGCGACAGTAGATATTTTTCCCATTCTTTATAACAGATGTTGGGATATTGCCTTTGGGCTTTCAGAAGGGTTTACGTCTTATAATATGATGGGTTGTTATGGTAATTAAACATCATGGTTAAAATAACATGGTCTGTTGTTATTGGGCCTAGAGACTACAAACATGGTAAATTATGTGTTTTATAACGGTTTCTACTCCACTATATATGCCTAGACCATACAATTTGTCGTCGTACGATCTGGCTAAAGCTCAAGGTAGTGCACAGCTTAGAGTGTAGGTAATTATGGATGCTTCCGGTATCAACAAGCATGGAAATTAAGATGTTATTGATGAAGTCTAGGAGGCAGAAAGCTATTAGATGCGAGGGCCGAGCAACACGTGAAAGGAGATTTCCTTTTGTGGTTTCTCAATCATGTCGAAGCTATCGGGATCTCACTACCATTTATATTTGGATCTGGGGGTTATCGGCTAGTAGCAATAGCATCTGTTTTGTTGAGCGCTGGTGCTTGAGTGGTACCTCTCATCATAGCTAAAGCAGAGGCCGTTAGTTCACCTTTAATGCATCTTAGCTTGAGTCTCTAAATTAGGGAGTTGTGGATGAACTTGGCATGCGTACAGGTGGTTGGTAAGTCGATTGATTTAGTGGAAGGTTTGGTGTGCGTGCAGAGTTAAGGTTGTAATAGGATCGGTTTTCTAGGTGCTTGTTTTCGATAATTTTAGCCAACATCTGCAGTAATGGCTGGTCGAAGGAGGAGAAGTTCATGTTTAATTTGGGGTTTGAAGCCAGAAAAGAAATGGTTCGAATGTAGATTGGTAGTGGTTAACGGCCCCCGGGGGGGGGGGGGGGGGGGGGGGGGCGCGGTTGTTGTGGTGTTTGTCGGAATTTGAATAAGATGTTTTGTGGGTTATGAAATGAAGATGGTGCAAACCGTTGCTTGGTCTTTTTAGGTAAGTTTCGATCATGATAAGAGTTATTGATCGCGGTGCATCCATTATAACTATGTTAAGGTCTGTCCACGGATGAAGAAATTTCTGATGTTGATTCTCACTGTTAGAACGGTTGCTAATTGCGATAGACCTTTGCGTCGACTAGCGACGGCTAAAAAAAGACGGTCATCGCTAACCATCGCTAACCGATACAATGTCTGTATATACAAAGATAGAAAATCACTTGCCTCCTTCCCACCAAAAAAATAAAACCCTCCTCCTTGCTGCTACCAACCGCCGCCTCTCGCCGTCGCAGTCTTCCGTCGCCAATTAAAGCTCTCCAAAGCTTGACGGTATATCCTCCTCTCTAATATCTATGTTTTTTAGGTATAAACTATCAACCCTAATTTTGAAATTGGCTGATTTAGGGATTTGGAATTGATGATAATATCTTATTAGTTGATGATAACATAGTGTATTAGTTGATTTGGGTATATAATTAAAACCCTAACTTTGAAAATTAGTTGATTATGAATTAGAAATTGATGATTATTGCATATTAGTTGATGATAATTAAAAAATCGTTGATTTGGGAATATTAATTAGTGATTTGAATGTTTACTTTGTAGTTAAAAATTAGGATTAATTTAAAATCCGAAAATTAGTCCATAACTATTGGTTAATATGCTTATTGATGATTTTACATGAATGTTTGTTATAGCTTAGAATAATGTTTGTTAAAGTTTACGCAAAAATTAGTGTATAATTACTGATTAACATGCTGCTAGATTGGTACGATTAAATATATGTAATATTTTTTATTTAATTAGCGTGTGCACATTACAAGTTTCAGTTGCTAGTATGAAAATAAAATTAATTTAATTCATTACAAGTGCTAACATCTAATTTTTGTTTACAAAATCGATAAAAAAAATAAATCGTTAGCTAAATTTAAAAATACATTTTAAAATTCTAATGTACAAAATAGGGGATTTAAATGGTTGCTTGAATTATATAATTTTGAAATGAGCATAACAGCGACAAATATTATATTGAAATCAATTTTTGTAAAAAATTAAGAAATGAATATAACAACAATAAATATTCTACTAAAATCGATATTGTAAAAAATGAAGAAAAGAATATAATAATAATAATAATAAATATCTTGCTAAAATCAATTTTGTAATAAAAATTAGGAAATGATTCTAACAACAAATGATATTATACTAAAATCGAATTTGTAAAACAATTAAGAAACATGTGTAACAACAGCAAATGTTCTACTAAAATTGGTTTTGTAAAAAAATAAATAAGAAATGAACATAATGTTGATTTGAAAGTAAGCATTAAATAGTATTTCAATAAATAATTGACGCTAAAAAATTAAAGCCTTTAGTCCCAAAATGTTTAATTTAGTTCAGAAAATACAACAACAAAAATACACCCCTTAGATGCAAAGTTATGATAGAAGAGAAGTGAAGTGAAGTGTTGTCGAAACTAGACTAAAGTGTGGTGTGTGAAGCCTTTAGTCCTAATTGGCTTTACTTTATTGTAGAAAATACAATAATGAATATCCTAGTAAAATCAGTTTTGTAAAAAATGAAGATAATAGCATTAAATATTTTGCTAAAATTGATTTTCTAATAAAAAATTGGAAATGAATATAACAACAACTAATATTGTAATGAAATCGATTTTGTAAAAAAATTAAGAAACAAATATAATAACAACAAATGTTCTACTAAAATTGATTTTATATAAAAAAATTAAGAAATGAATATAAGAACATTAAATATTCTACTAAAATCATTTTTTTAGAAAAAAATTAAGAAAAGAATATAACAAAAACTAATATTGTACTAAAATCGATTCTGTAAAGAAATTTAGAAATGAATATAACAACAACAAATATTCTGCTAAAATCGATTTTGTAAAAAAATTAAGAAATGAATATAAGAACAAATATTGTACTAAAACCGATTTTCTAAAAAATTGAGAAATAAATACAACAAGAATAAATATTATACCTAAATTGATTTTCTAAAAAAATCTGAAATGAATATATGTTGATTTGAAAAGAAGCATTAAAATATTATTTTAACAAATAATTGAAAAATTATAGCCTTTACTCCCAAAACGTTTTAATTTAGTTTAGAAAATACAGCAACAAAAGTACACCCTTTGGATGCAAAGTTATGCGTAGAAGAGAAGTGAAGTGAAGTGCTATCGAAATTAGACAGAAGTGTGGCGTGTGAAGCCTTTAGTCCTAATTGGTTTTACTTTATTTTAAAAAATACAACAACAATATACCATTTGGGTGCAAGTTATGCATAGAAGAGAAGTGAGCTGAAGTGCTGTCGAAATTACTAGCATTTATTTTAAATTAGGAACAATGTTCAATTATTTTCTCGACTGTACTTGGATGTATGAAGTTAGAACTGGTATGAAAGGTTCGGTGAAGCAACATTTCTACAGTGGTATACAGGAATTTATTAGATTCGCTACATCTAATAATCAAAATAACGAAGAACTTCGATGCCCTTGTAGTTAAGTGCCAACATTTAAAGCATTGGGAACCAGACATATATAGTCAAAGTACATTTGTATAAATCTGGTTTTATGCCAAATTATTATTTGTGGGATTGTCATGGAGAATTTGTTGCACCTACACCCAATTCTGTAGCGTTAAAAGACGATCATGTTATGACGAACCCAGTAGAAAATATGGTGGAAGATGCAGCAAGGCCAATATTCCCTACAGTCCAAGTTAACGATCAAGACGTAAACATCGAAGAAGAATCAAATGTGGGAGTGAATTCTTTTTATGATTTACTGGATGCTGCTAAAAGGCCGTTGTGGGATGGATGTAAAAATGGAATCGATTTATCAGTAACTGTTGAATACATCACTATGAAATTAAAATTCAACTTTAGAGAAGCTAGATTTACAACAATTGTACAAGTTGCATAATGACGTATGCCACCTAATAATCTGATGTGCGATAGTCATTATAAAGTGAAAACACTTATTTCAACTTTCGGGCTGCCATACCAAAAGATAGATACATGTATAAAGTGTTGTATGTTGTATTGGAAAGATGACATTAAACTTAGAAACTGCAAATATGCAATGAGGAAAGATATAAACCAAGAAAAAAGAAAGGAAAGGAAGTTCCGTACAAGAAAATGCATTATTTACCCATCACTCCTAGACTTCAAAGGTTATACGCATCTTCAGCTACAGCATGACATATACAATGACACAGTGTGAGAACATAGAAAGAGGAAACTTTGACACATCCATCTGATTGAGAAGCATGGAAACATTTCAATGAAACATACCATGTGTTTTCTACAAAGAATCGTAACGTGAGACTTGGTTTATGTATGGATGGATTTTCACCATTCTCTCAGTTTGGTAGTAAATATTCATCTTGGCCTATTATCATTACTTCATATAATTTACCTCCATGAATGTGCATGAAAACTCCATATATGTTTTTGACTGTTTTCGTCTCTTGCCTTGATGATCCAACACAAGGAATCGATGTTTATTTACAACCATTGATAGAGGAGTTGAAAACGCTATGGCATGAAGGAGTGGAAACATACAACATTTTGTGAAGAAAGAATTTTCGTATGTTCACTTCTTTATTATGGACTATTAGCGATTTCTGCATATGGGATGCTTTCAGGTTGGAGCACAGCCGGTCGTCTAGCTTGTCCTCATTGCATGGTAGAAACACAAGCATTTTTTTTATGGTATGGAAAGAAAATTTCATGTTTTGATTGTCATCGGTGTTTTCTCCATCCAAATCATACTTTTAGAAGAGATAAAAAAAACATTAAAGCTAACAGAGAAGAGAATATGCAACCACCAAAGGTTTGGTCAAGCAAAAAAAATATTGAGATTGGAAGGACTATCCGAAAATACATGGAACTGGAGTTCTGACTGAAACTCCAGGTTAATTAGACATTCATAAGTAGTACAAAAAAATAGATTTTGCAAGTTACCATTTTGGAAAGATCTCTTACTCCGATATAATATTGATGTGATGCACAATGAAAAAAAACGTATTTGACAACGTGTTTAATACTGTATTGAATATAAATGGAAAAACAAAGGACGATTTGAATTTGGGACTTGATATAGCACACTTTTGTAAACATCCTAAACTTCATGTGAAGCTCGATGACAACAAAAAATCTAAAGCATGCTATAAACTAGACAACAAGCAAGTAAAACTCGTGCTAAAGTGGGTGGAAGGACTAAGATATCCTGATGAGATTTCTTCAAATCTCCGTAGATCTATTGACAATAAACTTAGCAGGATGAAAAGTCACGATTGCCATATCATGGTGGAATATTTATTACCGATGTTTTTCAAAGAACTGTTGCCTATAAAAGTATGGAGTGTTATAACAGGTTAAGTATGTTTTGTAAACAACTTTGTTCGACGACGTTAAAAGTCGGCCTTATACAAAAACTTGAAGTAGAAATCCTTATATTGCTTTATAAACTGGAGAACGTATTTCCGCCAGGTTTTTTAATGTAATGGAGCATTTAACTATTCATCTTCCATCCGAAGCACCTTTTGGAGGTCCAGTGCAATATGGATGGATGTATCCATTTGAAAGGTAATACTGACTATCCATAATATTTATGTTATTCTAAATTGAATTGAATTAAGTTGCTAATAGGTCTTTGTTTGAGCGGTAATTCAGATTTATATAAGAAAATTTGAATTGAAATAATTTTCTAATAGGTACTTGAATCATCTGAAGAAAAATGTTAGACAAAAAGCACGAGTTGAAGGGTTGATTTGCAAATCATATCTTGAAAAAGAAGCTTCATTCTTTTTCTCTCATTACTTTAGTGACCATATGAATTTATCATTTGTAATTGTTCCTCGTAATGATGAAGCCGTTAAACAAGATTTCTCTCAAACAATGTTATCTATTTAGACAACACGACAAATCTGTTGGAAATTGTATGGAAATAATGTTAGACGATAGGGATTACCATATAGCACACACATATGTTCCTAATTATGTTGAAGTTGCACCATTTGTTAGGTAATAATAAATTCATACTTATTTCAGTTATACTTACATGTTACGTATAATGGAACATATTGCATATATGTTCGCAGTATATACGAATCACAACATCCATTTGGAGATCTCAATAAAGACTTAAATGGTTTTGCAACTACGTTTATGATCCAAGAAACGATGTCGTTGACGAAGGAGTACAATATCTTGCACTCGGACGAAAAAGAAATGTCAAGACTTATCCAACATTCTTCATTAATGGTTTAAATTCAACACCATAGATTATTGTGTTGACAAATTAACATAATAGTGTATTTTTCAAAGGTATAATGATGCAGATGAACATATAAAAGATTCTGTGGCGTCTTAACACAAGTTTGAGAATTGACATATTATATGCAACCCGCGGAAAAAGTTTCTTTATTCGAATGCAATTGGTTCAACAATGTTCCTGATTGGAATCAATGTGCGCAAAGATTATAGGCTTATTGAAATAAAACATACATCACATTATTATAAGTATGATCCTTTCGTATTAGCCAAGCAAGCATTACAAGTTTATTTTGCTCCGTATCCATCCTTAAAAAGAGATAAAGCAGATCGGTCCGCTGTTTTTAAAACAAAGACAAGATTTACATTTGATGGAATTAATATTCTAGATGAAGTAGCGTATCAAGTGGATCTTGAGCCAAATGATGAAATAGTAATAACTAATGTTATTGGTGTAGCGTTATTGAACGATAAATCAAATGAATTAATAGAAGCCTTTGAGAGCACAGGAGAAAAAGACATAAAATACGAGACCGAGTCTGAATCAGAAAACGAGAAGATTGATAATTCTAAATGATGACTACATTGTGGGCTATGTACCGGTTGTTGTATATCATGTATTCTGAGTTTCTGATGTTATATGTTAACAATGATGACTATGTTGTGAGCTATGTATCGGTCTTTGTATATTGTATATTCTGAGTTGTCTATGTTATATGTTAATAATGATGACTATGTTGTGAGCTATGTATTGTTCTTTTTTTTGAATTCTATGAAATGATATATTTCATCACTATATGAACTGATTTGTTTGTAGTAGATATGTCTTTCAGAAGACATGGCAGCAGATCTCAGCCTTCATAGCTATCTCCTTCTCCTTCTCCTGGCGCCGGTGTCAGCAACACAACGCCGGATGTACGTTTATTGGCAGAGGTTGTCCATAAGAGTGCGGAGTAAGTATCAAATTTATTACTTGTTTTAATATTTAAAATAATACTAACTAAATTCCTACATTAAAATTTATACAGAGATTTTGAAGTTGAGCCTTTGGACTACATCCTACAGGTATTTAGGAAGGCCTATATGAGTCGGATGTCCGGATGCTGGCCTTATTGGGATGACATCCCAAACCATGTTAAAAGCGCTATATGGGCCGACTTGATGATAAGTATAAATTTATAATTCATTTGAAAAATAATATAATGTACATAATTTTAATTAATTTCAATATATAGACCGTCGTTCGTGTCGATCCGTAGGACATGGATGTATTTCCAAATTGCTAGAACCAGAGGATACAGAAAAATTATAGGGACACCTTCTCCAAAGCAAAGAAAGTGAGAAATAAACCTTCGTGGATGAGCGCCAATGTTTGGGCTGAATTTCTCTAACTGTGAAAAACCCCTGAAATGAAAGTAAGTTATTTAATTCCATATTGTTATTATAATTTCTTTAAATTTCGTATATTAGGTGCATTAAATTAGCTAAACATGTCTTTAAATTTATAGGAACTATCAGCACCAAACCGTGCAAACAGGAATAAAAATCATACTTTGCACCATGGTGGATCTAAATCCTTTCAGCAACATCGCGTAGAGTTGGTAAGTTTAGCAGTTGCGTTTGTAAACAGATATAACATTATTTAATCATATTTGTAACATTTTTCGTTAACATTATTCTTTAATCATATTTGTAACATTATTTAATTATATTTATAACAGCGTAGGAAGTCAAATTTGGAGCCTACAATAGCTAACGTCTTCACAATGACGCGCACCGTCGAGCAGAGAGATGAGGAAGGCAATGTTTCGTATACCAATAATGGTAAACATGCTTAATTTTTTTTACTTCAAACTTAAAAACTTCTAAATTAAATATTTATTATGGAAAAAATTTGTTCGTGATCGTGGAAAAGATATGACATAGAGCAGGCTCGAGTGGCGCAATCCACTGGCCGTCAGTTGACCTTAGAGGAGTCAAACAGTATATGAGATGCTTTAATTGACTCTCCTTCACGACGTCAAGGTTTCGAAAATTAGGAGGTGAAATGTTTTATTAACTAAAATATAAGCAATATTTGATATTGAGCATAAATTATAACCCGCTATCAATCATTCACAGGCCATGATGATTCAATCGTCCTACGAGATCTAAGGCTAAAGAGCGGATAGCTCAATTAAAACAACAGCTAGCGAAGATCAATGATTGGCGAAAGAGTGGGGCGTTGGCGCAACAGTTAAATGAGCATATTACAGCATACTTAGCCGAGCATGAGACAATGTCGGGGGAGGATGATGAGTAGGTATGGCCGTGTTTTCGATGGATTTTAATCATTTTATTTTGTACATATGTGACATGTGCTACATTTATGGATTTGATACTTGTTTGTTGGTTGGGTTGTTTGATGGATTAGTGGATGTTTTTGTTGATGTACATGTGTTGGTTGGGATGTTTTGTTTGATGAACTTGTTTATAGGTATGGTTTTGTAGATTGCTGAGATGTTGGTGGTGGTTGATGAAATAATTGTGTAAATTTTGATATTTCCGTTATATATTTGATTATTTGTGATATGCATGAGATTATACGATTCTTGCATTGGTAGTAGTTGTGAAATTGAGTATATATGTGTAGTAAATGAGATGGATGGAGATTTGTTTGTTTGGATGGCCTAAGGAGGAGGCTTGTGCAGAAAATTATTTTCAGACTAGCAACGGCTAGCGACGACCATCTATTCTCAGTTTAGTGTCGGTTGGCGACGGCTCGCGACGGCAGTTTGGTTGCAGCTAGTGATGGTTGGTGTCGGTTTACGTCAGCCCTTCAACTTCTAGGATGTTGCCACATGTCCACTTATTGGTCACTAACCGTCGTTAATATGGTGGTGGAGCCGTCGTTTTCTTTATTGGCGATGAGGTAAATAGCGATGACGTTTAGCGATGGCCGTCGATGCTTTTTTGTCATCGCTAAATGAAGCCGCTCTTGTAGTGTCTTTGGTCTTCGGGTGTGTTATGATATGCAAAGAAGCCCTCGACTTGGAAGATCCAATTAAATTGATGCGAACCATCAAAGGTTGTTAGTTCGCATTTGGGTGGTCTTGTAATGAATGTGTTAAGATTTGTCAATATAGGTTGTTAGTTTGGTTTTGAAGTGTTGTTTGGTGAAGTAATGAATGATGACGAGGTTGAGTGAGCTATGGATGCAAGCTTAACATTGTTTTCGTCTAATGATCTTGTGATATTCTCCAAGGATGAGCTATGGGTTTAAAAGATTGTGTGGATTTCAAATACTTGATTTTGTTGCCTGTTTTGGATGGTTTGTATGGAGTTGATGGTCTCTTGTTGTTTGAGGAGTTGATTCATGACTTCATTTCATTAATAGGGCGAGTCATGGTGAAGATTGGGTAGATGATGTTGAAGAGAGTAGAGAGAACAAGGTGAAAGCACTAAAGTGATACGGTGCTAATTCAGTGGAGGAAGAAAATGAAGAGAAAGAGGAGAAGCAGACATGGAATAAGAAAATGAAGAGAAAGAGGAGAAGCAGACATGGAATAATGGAAGTGCATAGAAATTTTGCGGAAGACTATATATAAAGCACCTCAATTGCTACATATATGTTCAATTCAATCTCAATGCTAAGTCACATGATTTAGTTGTTGATTAGATACCACTATACTGTTAAAATAATAAATTTATACAAGAATCAATGGCTATGATGAAATTGGAAACAATCGAAATGATGATATAGGAATTGGACGGAAGCTTACAATTTTCAAAGTTGACTCTATATAAGCCTTTTTTTTTAACAAACTTTTGCTAAAGGAAACAAACGAAAATGCACACAGGACTAATTTGTCTTCTACTACAACCATTTTGCATGTGCTTTTAATCAATTTGAAATGCTCCCATTCACAGAACCTTCTAGGAGCCATAGTCACCTCTTGGGCCTTGCAGTGGTTATATTCTTGTGCATATCATCTGTATCTGTAATAGACTGTGACATATAACGTTTAAAACCTTGCACTTGTCTCATTTCATTTCGCATTCAATAATACGTATACCTAGGCTAACATTAGAAAAATATATGTGTAAACACTTTGGAGCACATGTCAAACCGCGCAGAAGATTAAAAAGTGCCCTATCAATAAACAAGAATAATTGAGCATTATAAAATGAGAAGTCAGTACAAAAAAAATTGACAATCATGCACATTTTATATTGACATTGATTTTATGCCTATCGTTTCAACAGGAACCTTGGTGACAAAAATATTCATTTGTATAATGGCTTAAATTGGTTGTCACTTTGACAATTACAGACTGCCTTTGCAAGTACACAATTTGTTTTATGTCCGTTTGGTTTAATTATACCTGAAACAAGGCACATCCCTAGTTAGCTTTATGTATAACTAGTGTAAACTGTATCCATTTTTTCAAACAGGCTCAGCTATAGAGTTGCTGTGGTACTAATTTTATATTTCTGGGATAATATTAACTGAAAGGTATTGCAGAGTGTTGAATTTTTTGTTCAAATTATGTGATATCAGATGAATATAACTGAACTTCAGTAGATA
Source organism: Allium cepa (assembly GCA_030765085.1). Taxonomy (NCBI): domain Eukaryota; kingdom Viridiplantae; phylum Streptophyta; class Magnoliopsida; order Asparagales; family Amaryllidaceae; genus Allium; species Allium cepa. Next base: position 695,089,470 of record CM060940.1, on the reverse strand, counting down.
TTAAATGATTTGATGGTAAACTGATCAGTCATTTTCCCCATTCCGAAGTACACAAATTCTTTTTCTTAACCTTCATATCAAATCCATGTTTTCTGTGTTCAGTGATTTATTATAAACTTTTTGTGAAGATGGCTTATTAATTCTAACAATTGTCTATCATAATTTATTTTAAATTTTCTGCTTTTTTTTTTAATACTGTATGTATGCACATTGAGTTGGCAGACTGAAGGCTTAGGTCAAGAGGTACCATCACATCTGTCTTCGGTTGTCATTTGTGTAAAAGAATAATCTATAATGCAATAGGTATCGTAAAACTCTTTTTTCATAAGTTACAAGAAGCACTAAATATTTGTAAGCTGGCATTTTTTAAGTCAGTCCAAAGAAGAAAACAAAAGGAAAAAAAAAAAAAACGACATAATAATTTTTACGCAATTATATACAATATTAGAAAGGCTTCAGAAAGCGATATAGCCTAACGACGGCCAGCAACGGCTAAAAAAGCGGTCATTCCCAGCCGTCACTAGCATCGCTTATCGCGTAATACAAATCTGCTACCTGAGAGAAAACATTTTCATTTTCCCTCTCTTCAAATCCACTCAGATTTGCCGCCCTCCGCCACCAGGAGCTGTCGCAACCTTCCGTCGCTAATTTCAACCTCTCCAAACTTGCCGGTATCTCTTATTTTCCATCATCTTTGTTTAATTTAGGTTTAAATTAAATTAGTTGATGGTTTAGAGATTTGGAATTGGACGATTCAGGGGTTTGGAATTGATGAATATATGTTACTAGTTTATGATATATGGTTTATTATTTGAATTGGGTATATAATGGTAAACCTAATTTAGAAAATTAGTTGATTATGTATTTGAAAATGGTGATTATTGCGTATTAGATGATGGTAATTAGTGTTGATTGGTGTATTAATTAGTGAATTTATTGTTTACTATGTTGTTAAAAATTAGGGCTAATTTAAAATCCAAAAAATAATCCATGATTATTGAATAATATGTTTATTGATAAGTTTACGAGAATGTTTGTTATACTGTTGTAAGTGCTAACTACTTATTTAGTTCACAAAATCGTTAATTAAAATTTATGTAGTTAAAATACATTTTAAAATTTTAGATTTAATTAACAAATATTTAAATAGTTAAATGAGTTATAAAATAGTTTATGTAATTGTTAAAATAGTAACTCATAGTTCCATTTGTGAGATAAGGCATATTTTCCTAGTTACTGATAGTTCCTATGGATTTTGATTCATAATTAAACGAATTCTATTTGGCTACATTACTAAAAAAAGATTAAGATCATTATTTCACTACAGACCACTAATACTTTAATATTCATATTTTTTAATTTGTGCTTTATTTATGTGAACTCCTTAGAGAATTTTTGGCCCCGTCTGACAAGTGTTGTATATAATCGTTATATGAATATTCGTTTTTCCACAGAACGGACATCTATATTCATCTGATACAACATTGTTAGATTTGTCCTAGTATTTGGACAAGTTACAAACACAATAAAGTAATCATATTTTATAAATCATTTAAGTTTAAACGGTTCAGAAAATTTCATAATTGGCACTTTCTTTTTTCCCCGTGTACACGCATTTGTGTATGATACAGGAAATAAAGGGAAGTGCTGCCGAAATTTTTTAGAATCGTTTAACCTGAAATGATTTATAAAATATGATTACGTTATTGTGTTTGTAATGAGAAGTAGGATAACCGACCGTCATAGTAAAAAAACAATAAACAAAAATTAAAAATTTGAATGCAGTATTTGTTTGAATTTGTTAAAATAGTAAAGGGTTATATATGAATTTTTACAAGACTTTAATATGAAGTGTGTTATTCAATCTTCTAACCTACATTTTACAAATCAGGAAATATGTTCGATTATTTTCTCAATCGTAGTTGGATGTATGAACCTCGAAAAGGTATGAAAGGATCAATAAAAGAACGTTTCTGTAACGGTGTACACGTATTTGTTAGATTTGCTCAATCTAATAATCGAAGTAACATAGACATTCGTTGTCCGTGTAGTAAGTGCAAACATCTGAAGCATTGGAAACCAGATGTAATAGAAGTACATTTGTACAAATTTGGTTTTGTGCCGAATTATTGCTTATGGGATCATCATGGAGAACTTGTTCAACATGCACATAATCATGTGGTGTTAGAGGACAATAATATTATGACCAATCCTATAGAAAACATGGTGCAAGATGCTGCACGATCAATGTTTCTACCTTTGACCAAGATGATGATGGGAACGAAAATGTTAACGAAGAGCCGACCGTGGAAGCTAATTTTTTTTATGATTTATTGGATTCTGCTAAGAGACCATTGTGGGATAGATGTACAAGCGGAACCGAATTATCTGTAATCGCCGAATACATCACTATGAAACCGAAATTTAATCGTACAGAAGTTGCATTTACAGCAGTTGTACAAACTGCAAAATGACACATGCCACCTAATAATTTGATCCGTGGTAGTCATTATAAAATAAAAAAACTTATGTCTGTTTTTGGATTGCCATACTAGAAGATAGATACATGTGTAAAAGGTTGCATGCTGTATTGGAAAGAAGGCGCTCATCTTACTAAATGCAGAATATGCAACGAGGAAAGATACAAACCAAGAAAAAAAAGAAAAAAAAGTTCCATACAAGAGGATGCATTATTTACTCATCACTCCCAGACTTCAACGGTTATATGCATCTTCTGCTACAACATGTCATATGCGATGACACAAAGTGAGAACACTAGAAGAAGGAACTTTGATACATCCATCTGATGGAGAAGCATTGAAACATTTCGATAAGACTTGTCCCGAATTTGCGACAGAGAGCCGTAATGTTAGGCTTGCCTTATGTATGGATGGATTTTCGCCATTTTCTCAGTTTTAAATATTCATCATGGCCTATTATTATTACTCCTTATAATTTACCTCATGGATATGTATAAACACTCCATATATGTTTCTAACGATGGTCATCCCCGGTCCCGATGATCCGACACAAGGAATTGATGTTTATCTCTCGACGAGTTGAAAACACTGTGGCATGAAGGAGTTGAAACGTACGATATTTCGAGAAAAAAGAATTTTCTTATGTTTGCTTCTTTATTATGGACTATTAGCGATTTTTCCGCGTATGACATGCTTTAAGGTTGGAGCACATCTGGACGTCTAGCTTGTCCTTATTGTATGGATGAAACAGGAGCATTTTCATTAAAGTATGCAAAGAAAATTTCTTGGTTTGACTGCCATCGGTGTTTTTTACATATCAATCATAAATTTAGAACGGATAAAAAGAACTTTAAAGCTAACAGAGTAGAGAGTATGCTACCACCTAAGGTTTGGACAAGTGAAGAGGTATATGAAATTGCAAAAGACTACCCAAAGATACATGAAACTGTGGTACAGGTTGAAATTCCAAGTAAATCGGACATTCATAACTGGTGCAAGAAAAGCATATTCTGTGAGTTACTGTACTGGAAAAATCTCCTACTTCGACATAACATTGACGTCACGCACAACGAAAAAACATGTTTCACAACGTATTTAATACAATTTTGAATGTGAAGGGGAAAACCAAGGACGATGCGAATTCAAGACGTGATATATTACACTTCTGTAAGCGGCCCTAACTTCAATTATACGACGATAATAAGAAACCCAAAGCATGTTATGAGCTCGACAATAAGCAAGTAAAACTCGTTCTAAAGTGGATGGAAGGATTAGATGTCCTGATGGGATTTCTTATAACCTCCGTAGATGTGTTGACTTTAAAAACATCAAATTGAATGGGATGAAAGTCACGATTGCCACATTATGATGGAGTATTTTTTTCCCATGATTTTCAAAAAACCGCTGCCTACAAAAATATGGAGTGTTATAACAGAATTAAGTATGTTTTATAAACAACTTTGTTCTACGACGTTAAAGGTAGATCGTATACGTAAACTTGAAGCAGAAATCCTTGTACTTCTATGCAAACTGGAGAAAATATTTCCGCCTGGTTTTTTTAATATAATGGAGCATTTACCTGTTCATCTTCCATCTGAAGCACTCCTTCGTGGTCCTGTGCAATATGGATGGATGTATCCATTTGAGAAGTAGTTTAATAAATTTTGGTTTTTGTACCACCATATAGATTTAGTTAATTTTGTTATAGGTATCTGAATCATTTGAAGAAAAAAATTAGACAAAAAGCACGAGTAGAAGGTTCGATTTGCAAAATCGTACCTTGAAGAAGAAGCTTCATTTTTTTCTCACATTACTTTAGTAACGATGTGAACTTATCGTTCGTAAGTGTTCCCCGTAATGAAGAAACTATTGAGCATGATTCTTCTCAAATAACGTTATCTATTTTTAGACAACATGGAAGACCTATTGGAAAATGTGTGGAAATATGATTAGATGATAGAGATTACCATGTGGCACACACATATGTTCTTCTAAATTGTGCTGAAGTTGCACCATTTGTCAGGTGATTATTAATTCATATATAATTCAATTATAAATGTATATATTAATTATAAAGGAATATAATACATATTTGCAGCATATACGAATCACAACATCCATCTGGCGATCTGAGTAAACAATTTGCTAGATGGTTTTCAAACTACGTTCATGATACAGAAAACTGTGTTGTTGACGAAGGATTACGACATCTTGCTATCGGACCAAATTGTCAATACTTGTCCAATATTCTTCGTCAATGGATTTAAATTCAACACCAAAGATCACGGGGCTGAAAAATTAACATATAACAGTGGTGTATTTATCAAAGGAAGTGATGAATCGGAGGAGCATATAAAAGATTTTTATGGCGTTTTAACACAAGTTTTAGAGTTGACATATTATATACAACTTGTAGAGAAAGTTGTTTTATTCAAATGCAACTGGTTTAGCAATGTTCCTGACTTTGGAATTAACGTGCACAAAGATTATAAGCTAATTGAAATAAGGCATACGTCACGTTACTATAAGTATGATCCTTTTGTATTAGCTAAGCAAGATTTACAAGTTTATTTTGCCGCATATCCGTCCTTAAAAAAGATAAAGCAGACTGGTGGGCTGTTTTTAAAACGAAGGCAGGATATACATTTGATGGAAAGAATATTCTAGATGAAGCAGCGTATCAAGTGGATCTCGAGCCAAATACTGAAATAGTGATAACCGATGACATTGATGTAGAGTCGTTGACTGATGAATCGAATATTTTAATAGATGCATTTGTAAGTACCGAAGAAATGATATAGAGTGTGAGACCGAGTCTGAATCAGAATATGACGAAGATTGATCATAGATGGCATCGCTTGCTGTATAATTCTGAGCTATGTATTAACAATAATGGCTATGTTCTGTAATATTCGGAGCTATGTAATAATAACGAGGACTATATATGATCTGTATCATTCTGATTATGCATTATTCTTTTCATGTAAGTTTTTTTCGATGATTATGTGTAAAGTATGCTTATGTGATGATTATCACTTTGATTAATAATATTGCGATGATTATGCGATGATTAATGGTTATGTGACATTGATTGATGATTATGTGATGCTTATGTTATCAGTACTCTTTTTTAAGCAGTGTATGATATTATATTTATGTTTGTGCCAGATATGTCTGATAGGCGACGTAATCGACGTAGTACATCTCAGCCACCTTCACTTGAAGCAGGCCCGAGTAGCTTTAAGCCAGATGTCCGTTGAGTTGCGGAGATAGTTCCAAAAAGTGCTGGGTATGTATCAAACTTATTTGAATTATATTATATGAAATATATTGAATATATACATCAATATTTCTACAGAGGGTTCGAGGTGGAGCCATCCAAGTTCATTTTACAAGTATCGAAGGAAGCATAGAAGAGTAGGATGTACATGTGTTGGCCTCAGTGGGATAACATCCCAACACATATAAAAAATGCAATATGGGCTGATCTTATGGTAAGTACAACTTTGTAATATATAATTATGCCTTATATGAAAACAAAAACAATATGCCATCATGCATTATGATATCAGTTTTACGTATTCTGTTCTGCTGATTGTTTTGTAATTATATAATCTCTTTTACATAACACGTATGATAATTCAATATGCAAGCAGCTGTACGTGTGGACCCATAGGATATGGTTGTTTTTATAAATCATTGGAATAAAAAGATGCGGAAAAATTACAGAGATTCTGTCAAGGGCTAAGAGTTCAGGATAAAAGTCAAGTTGGATGGGGGATGATATTTGGGTTGGATTCCAGCAATATTGGAAATCTGAAGCATTCAAAGTAAGTTATATTATAACTATATTTTTACATTTAAATATGTTGAATTATTTTATTTAATAGTGTGTATAAATTAATAGGAATTATCTGCAAGAAACAAGCCTAATAGGAACAAAAACCCCGCTTTACATCGTGGTGGATCGAAATCCTTCCAACAACATAGGAGGGAATTGATAAATAAATTAACAAATATTTATGTTATTGACATATATATTTACTAGTGTCTCTTTACCATATATTCTATTCTTGTATATAATCTATTCTTATATATACTCATGCAAATTATAAATATAATCTATTCTTGTAAATATTCAGTAGGCAAAGTATGAAAGGAAGCCTACAGCGGGTGAGGTTTTCAGAGTCACACTGGGGCATACAGATGAGGATGTGAATGTTTCATATGATTGGTCGGACGACAAAGCTGCTTCTGTAATGGTAAATATGTTTATTTCTGTAATGAAAATATTTCATATTCGTTTATTTCACAGTAAATAAGTAAGCGTATAGCGCCAACAGGGTTGGCGCAGTTGGTTGATGGTCCGGACTGCGTGATCGAAGGTCACGAGTTCGAGCCCCGAAACTGACAACCCTGTAACAAGTACCCGAAGTATGTGTTTGGCAGACACATACTTCCCTAGAGTTTACAAGCGAAGCTTGGTTCTCTAGGTAATTCAAAAAAAAAAAGTAAGCGTATAGCAGTTGTGTCAAATATCTGTACGTAATTGTAGGAGAGATATAAAGCAGAGCATGCACGAGCGATACAAGCGAGTGGATGGGAGTCGCTTACGGTTGATGAGTCTAATCGGATATGAAATTCAATCATTGAACCGGAAAGTTGAAACAGGCGTTACAGTTTCGGCAATATGGTATGTACTCAACGTTTACACAGTAAAAATCTGTATGTCATGAACTTCTTATTCACTTGAGTTTATTACCAATAACTTGAGTTTTCTTATTGTTATTATATGTCATGAACTTCTTATTCACTTGAATTATTTCACAGGCTCTTAATTTTCAAAGGGCATATAGGACATTCATAGATGAGAAAGAGATTGCTTGGATGCACAATTGGGTGAGCTCAATGATTGGCGGAAGAGTCAGTTGGCGACGCAGATAGATGAGCGTATTGTTGTCTTCTATCAGGAGCATGGGTCAATACCCGGGGAATGAGGTGCAGATGATGATGATGATGCTTAGTTGGTTTGTTTTTATGGGTACGCTCTATATACATACATATATATATATATATGTGTGTGTGTGTGTGTACATATTATGATGGGTTTGACATTTGGTATTTTAGATGTTGTGATTGATACTTGGTGTTTTGGTGGATTTAGTATTTTGCTTGTTGTGATTGATACTTTGGCACTTGATATGTACTGTCCGTTTAATTTAGTTATGTGGTTTGGTTTGGTGGATTTTCATATTTGATTATGATGATTTTGTTATATGATTTTATGAATATATGTTGAAATATGCAATATTTGATGATTTGGTTGTGTTAATATTGATTATATGGTATGATGAAATGGTATTATATGTGTGAAATGATGGAATTATATTATTTGCATTGATTGGGATTGAGGGTTGAATGTGCTGCAATGTGGCGGCAAATATATTGCAGTTTTGCAACGGCTAGCAACGGCATGTGGTCAAATATAGCGACGGCTAGCAACGGAAATATTGCAACGCTTTGCATCAACAACACAGGAAACCAACAACCTCAATTGTTGCTTCCGCGTGGACACTTATCCGTTACATGCCGTTGCAAAAAGAACAACGGAACCGTCACCAAGACCGTCGCTTTCTTTAGTTGCAATGAGATATTTTACAACGGCTTTTACCGACGGCTAGCGACGGACGCTAACGGCTATTAGCCGTCATTAAACCGTGCTTCTTTTCTATAGTGATACTAATTTGATGTAGTTCAATATATTAGTTTTTTTTTTTTTGCTGTAACTTCCGTTTATCCTCTTTTCCAAAGCAGTTTGTGGATCAAATATGAAGCCAGCCTCGGTTTTTCAACACGCTTCTACGGACATGCACCAAAGTGATCAATGTCTTTGAACTCTATGTCTAACAAGTTCTAAAATTAATTAACAAATTTCACCATCTTACTTTCTCAAAACCAGGTACCCAATCATACAAGAATAAACTTCACATTTAACATGAAGAGTAATTAACTCCTTAATAACGTGAAAACCAACAAAACAAAAGGAAGGCTAGAATGATCAATAGCAGGGTAACTGAATCGAAATAATTAGAATCGCTAACCATAAACCACAGGTAATAAAGGAAAACTAATCATAAATCATCATCAGAAGAATGAGGGGATGGGTGTTGATTAAGGTCAGGATTCTTCCAAATCCTCTTCTGCTCCGTACTCGAATACGCAGTACTACTCATCTGCACTGAACCAGCACCAGCAGCAGCACCACCAGCAGCAGCAACGGCATCGACCCGTGCTCCAACTTCAGTTGCTTTCTTCCTTATATACGCTGCCGTATAACATCCGGCTCCATACTCGATATCTTCTTCGTCCAATTTGGACACGTCGTCGGGAAAGTTGAGTTTGGCGGAGGGGCCTCTGAGGAGGAAGACAGCCGTGTCGTACGCACGGGCCGCAGCTATTGGGCTGCAGTACGACCCCAGCCATATTCTGGACCGCTTGTTGGGTTCTCTGATCTCGGCCACCCATTTCCCCCATTTTCTCATCCTCACACCTCTGTATATCTTCTCTTTGCAGCACCGATTCCCTTCTTCTTGTTTTTGGATTCTCGTTGATGATGATGCTGACGCTTTTCCGTTATTCTTTGAGCTTGTGGAGCAGCAACTCCCTTCCATTAATTACTTTCTTCTTCCTCCTCCTCTTCCTGCTCTCTTTTCTTTATTTTAGTTTGTATATACCATATATGAGTGTTGTTTGTAGTTATATTTTTATTTGTGTTAGGAAACTTGGAATGATGGGTCATATAGTGCCCTAGTATTTTACCTATCTTTAATGATCTGTGCGACCCTGTATCAAGCTAAACTGTAGGTTTTGAAGTTTTAACTCAAAAGTCGAATGAGAAGACTCTTCTTGCCTTTGGATGTCGACACGTAGAAATGCTACGTGGAAACCATGTAGCTGTCATATACGAACATATTCATATTGTCCACACCTATCTATTTTGTATTTGCACCCTCACCGACATACATCGTACATCATACATCTATCACTTTTATTCAGTTCTCGCTGCAGGTTTATCTACGCGTTATCAACAACATACGGGTTCATTTCCCTACTGTCGAACCAACGAGTTCTGCACGCAGAACATGAAAACCAGTCATCATTTTCCATAGAAATTAAAGGACTGAATGTTCCTCCTTGTTACTAAATTGGCTAAAGCTTAGTCGTTTTAAATTAAAACGGGCGAACCCTTTCAGTTTTCACTTCCTTCTTTCGCATCCATCCTCTTCAAATTCAAATTCAAACCTAAAATTCTTTCATTTTCATTTTTATAATTTTTTCCATCTCATACTTTTAAATTCAATTAAAATGGCAAAAATTAGACTTTCCTTTTGCTATTGCAATGTAAATGGCTTTGAAAAGCCTAAATTGTTAAGAAAATTTGAAAAATAATAATTCATGTTTGGGATGATGGCAACAAATGCGGTAACATAGAAAATGCGATCGTTTCAGTTGAAAACGAGCACGGGATAGAAAAGTTGTTTGAAGCCGCTTCACCAAAAAGGAACTAAAAAAAGGCCGGTGAAGAGCGTAGCAGTCGGAAAGATCAAAGGGGCCGAGCTAGCCGTCGAAGGCGGTCAGGCAGGTAGGAGTCGTAGGGGACAGGCTCATGCTTGTGTTAGAGTCACCGAGCTTAGTGGTTGTGAGAATCCAATTCTAAGTGTGCAGAAGGTTTTTATTAGTTTTCGAATACTTGATGAAGTTAAATTGCATGTTAGCACAAAGACCAACTTGCCTATAAGGATCTTTTCTGGCAATATATTACATTTACATTACTTTATCATGTTATTACATATATAAGGTTTCAGCTAACTAATCAGTCATAGAATATTCGTTCAAATTTCAAATTTAAGATTTATTTAATTATTTGAATTTGAATTCTGTTTAAACTATTTAAATTCGAAAACTTCAAAAGTTAATAACTTTTTCTTTGAGCTCTGTTTTCAACGTGTTATATATGCAAATTGACCATAACATTGGCACGAACACAATGACATAGCTTTCGTGGTCAAATTATAACTTTTGCAAAATTTTCATTTATAGCCCTATCTTATTTAAGTAGTTTATCCATTTTTATTTATTATTGATTTTTAAGGGGTGTTACATAAATGGTGAATGCATATGATATAGATGTTATTTCAACTTCGTTGAGTGCTCTCTCGGTGAAAGAGAAAGGGAAGCGCGTCATCATTCAAGGTATGCTTTCAATTTATGGTGTTTTCATATGCGTTTTGATCGATGTCGGGGCTTCGCATTCCTTTATACCTTGTGACCTGATAGATAAATTGGGATTGGAATCCGATATTATCAACTGACCTTTAGTAGTGATGAACCCTGTTGGAGGCCCCACTAGACTACATATGTTTTGCCATATTTGGTTATATCGAGCCATAGATGATCTTTTATTTGTGATTGCTTTGTTTTAAGTTTTGTCGGTTGGGTATTATCTTGGAGATAGTCTGGACGAGAAAGTTTTGATAATAGTGGATTGCGAGAAGCTGTTAGTGACAATTAAGCCTGAGATTGGGCGGAAGGTAGAGATTGGCTTCCTACCAGTGAACGAGGCTGTAGTTAGCTTTCTAGATTCCCTATAGGTCCCATGGGATTAGTTGTCATATGTTCCTATAGTTAGAGAGTGTCTAGACGTATTCAAGAAGGTGATCAAATTACTGCCACACTGAGAGATTGAGTTGCAAATAGATTTAGTAAAGGATGTCATACCAGCAGTTATGCCTTTGAGGCGCATGAAACCCAGAGGAAAAAAAGTTGGAGGTGCAAGTGAATGACCTATCAAGATGCGGGTTCATGCATATAAGTATATCTGAGTACGGTGCACCTCTACTATTCGCCACTAAGGCGGATGGCTCTTTGAGGTTGTACATTGATTATCACGAGTTGAATATAATGATAAGGAAGAACAAGTATCCACTCCCCCGTATTGATGACTTATTTGATCAGCTTCATGCTGCGAAGGTTTTCCCTTAGTTGGATTATACGATAGGATTTCATCAACTGAGAGTAGCGAATGAAAATTTGCTAATTACAAATTTTGTTCGTTATCCAGATTCTATTAATGGTAGGTTATGTCATTTGGACTGACCGACGCACCATCATATTTGTTGATCTTATCACTATGCCACAAAGTGAATCAGACAACAGTGATCACACAACATATGGTAAATTATCTACTATCCTAATTTTTCACACAACAATATAGAAAAAACATTTGTTATGAGACACAATAGTGATCAAACAACATTTGTTTTCAGCCAATATTTATTTGTTGTTTGGTTGAACTTATCGAAAAATTTAGTTTTTGCTCCATATGAGTATTTTGGTTTTCCTCTCAATATTGTCTGAAATATTTCGTGGCCACATGTTCCTTCAATTATGTCCTTCTCCCTTTCTTTTGTAGCTAACAAAAAAGGGCAAAGCCAAAAAATCTTCTTTCTCCTCACTGCCTTCTCATATGCCTTCGTCCAACTATCGCCTATGTCTGCGCCTATACCTTCGCCTATGCCTCCTCACTACATCATCATCTTTTCAACCCGATTTCATTTTCTTCTTTGCGATATGAAATTAGGGTTTCCTAATTGAAAGCTACCGCTGGAAATTATGATTCAAAATCGCTCTCCTTCTTCTCTGATGTCTATGATCACCGATTGGTGGTGATTGGATGTGTCAGTAACTTTTTTCATCAAATGCATCTGAGTTTGATTATTCCACATGATTTTTGCCCTTTTTATTTTTAGTGTTCTCGACTTATGAAAATACCGATGATGATTTTTGGTATTATTTATAAGGAATGAATTCCTATATTTCCATTTGAATACTTCAGTGTGAAATTTTGAATTTATTTTCTTGGTCGTTCGATTTTCTGATAGACGGTGGTTTAAATTCTGAATTGTTCTATTCTAATATATATATTTGAATTATATGATGTATATGTTAGATTATATTTTGACTCGGTGTTGGTTATCTAATTTTGGCTTGCTTGATCAATCATTTTTGATCGATGGCTTGAAGCTCTTCTGACTTGTTCACCACTGCGATATATACTTGAATATTCTAATTATTCTTTGAAATATATTTTTTTGGCTTGAGATGGATGGTGATTTGCTTTGGTTTCTGTTTGCTAACTCGATTGCCATGTTGGACCTTGTTTTTCACTATATTTAACTAACTTGTTTTTCACTCCATTACTAAGCTTTGTTGTGACGGTCAATGATACTCGAGAATTTATGTACTTAATCAGTGTTGTATTTGATTTATGCATGATACTTAAACATGTTTACAACCTTGATACTTAAGATGCTTGTGTGCTTCATCACTGCTGACTTGTTGTGATAGTGATGCTTTTTTGTTTTGATGGTGCATGGATGTATATGTGCATGTCTGAGTTTGTGTCCTCTGCCTGGTGAATTGTTTTTTGTTGAACCACTGTGCCGCACCTTATATCATTATGTTGTATCCCTTATCAGTGTTTGTCTTGAATTATGTTGTTGCACTCGAACCCTTTTGCGTCTGAGTATGTGCGTTTATCTCTAGTATCCTTTGTACACGTATTCACCTGGTTGTCTTGAATTGGTTGTGAGTGGAGACCCGATTGGGTTGAGTTTATGTGTTACCTTATATTGCCTGGTTATTTGTTGCATTCTCATTGGTGCACTATATGGTGTTGCACTACTTCATTACATCTTATTGTTGACCTTATTTCATGTGTCGTGATTGCATTGTATGGTTGATAATCTAGTTGTTTTCCTTGAACTGAAATGAAATGGTTCGCTGTTCTCCATGTATATGCATGCATACATATGTATGTATGTATGTATGTATGTGCGACTATGTAATGCTGCATGCCTTAGTACCAGATGTTATCGATCCTAGATACACTGCTTGATGCACTTGTGTTGAGCCTAAGCTTGCTTAAGCTTGACCTTGTACACACTTGCACTACGTTGAGCCTTTGGGCTTGACCTTTGTATTTATCCCTAAAATTTGTTGACACAGGTGCGTTTTGTGTGTGTAAGATCTTATGGCATGTACAGTGATACACTGTGCATGTCATATGTTATTTGTGCACTTTAATCCCAGTTTTAAAGTATGAAAACAAGCAACTAAATAACTAAGGCAATATCATATTTAACCATAGTCTAATTTTTTCAAATATCAGTTTGTTCCTTTTTTTCTTTTTACTGCGTTGTTGTTTGGTTAACAGGCAAAGTTGAAGACTGGAGAAAAGCAAGAAGACATCAAATTCGAGTGTGTGAGTGAGAGTAAAAAAAATGTTGTATATGAGAGTTTAAAAAAATATTACATATGAAGTGTGAAATATAATGGAAGCTCAATGTGTACTATTTGAAATTGAAACGAAATAAAATATTTGTTTGAATAAAATATGAAATTCTGAATAAAATATTTATTATCATCAAACAAAAATCATAAACCTTTATACTCTACAATGTTAGTTGATATATGTATATATGTTGTCTAATAGGTAATTTAGGGAATGATACTATAATATCAAACAACGTTCGAATTTTTCTACTGTGTTAATGCATATTAGATGACAGATATCTGTGGTCTAATATTCAATGAGACGACACCGAATTTAACAACAAACAGTTACGCTTTCAGACAACAGAGCATATTTGTCATCTGATGCATTTTTTGCCATAGTGTATGAGCCATGTCTTCAGAGATCGGCTAAATAAGTTAATGCTTGTGTTCTTGGGTGATATTCTTGTCTATTATAGGACGGAGAAGGAAGAAAAGACTCATTTGAGGTTTGTGCTTGAAGTGTTGAGGAAGCATAGGTTGAAAGAAAAGTTTTCACAGTCACTTCTGGTGGAGGGAGGGAGATTACTAGGTCATATTGTTTCCGAGCAGGGAATTGTCGTAGATCCTGTAAAGGTGGTTGCAGTTCAAGGTTGCAACTAGCCTAAGAATGCTATAGATATGAGGAGTTTCCTCAGACTGGTAGGATATTATAGAAGTTTTATCAAGGACTTCTCAAAGGAAGTAGCACCATTGACTAACTTGACAAAGAAGAATCATACTTTTATTTGAGACGCGAATTGCTAGCATATGTTCTTGAGTCTAAAAAAAGGTTGACGAGTGCACTAGTATTGACTATTTCGAGTGGGAATAAAGAGATGACGGTATATGCAGATGCTTGTAGTACCAAAATGGGTGCGGTACTAATGCAAGGAGGCGAGGTGTCATGTATGCTAGTAACAGCTGAAGAAGCATGAGTGGAAGTACCCAACCCACAATTTGGAGTTGGCAGTGATGTGTTTTTTTTTGAAAACTTGGAGGTTTTATTTACTTGAAGAAATGTTCGAGCTGTTCACAGATCACAAATCATTGAAATAACATTTCTAGAAAGCTATCTACCATCGTCAACAATAATGGTTGGAATTTTTAACTTTAGCATTTCTCATACACTTGTCAAAGGGAATGTAGTTGTTGATGCTTTGAGTAGAAGACATGTTAGTTTACAAGTGATGTTCCTAGAGTGGACGCAGCTCGAGTTTATTGTTGGCTATGACTTCAGATCTCATTGTGAGTTAGAGCTAGAGATATTGACAAGTTTGATTATCGGACCTACTTTGATCGAGAGGATTGACACTAGTTAGAAGCAAGATGCTAGACTAGTGAAGATCATAACAAAGATAAAGGAAGTAGAGTCTGATGGGATGAAGAAGTACATACTCAATCATGATGGTTGGCTCTATAAGGATGGGAGATTATTTATTCCCGATGTCGTTGGATTGTAGGATAAGGTTCCATGGGAGTGCCATCATTCAAGGTTGACTATACATCCCGGTGGTAATAAGATGTACCAAGATATGAAGCAGACCTATTATTGGGAGAGGGTGAGGAAGGATGTGGGGGCATTCATCATGAAGTATACGAACTGCTAGCTGATAAAGGCAGAGTAGAAGAAGCAAAGTGGGTTAATACAACCACTAAACATTCCTAAGTGGAAATGGGAACAAGTTTTAATGGATTTCATTGACGGACTGTCAAAGACTAGAGGTGGGTACGATAACATTTAGGTCATAGTTAATAGATTAATGAAGAGTTTTCCAATTATACCAGTTAAATCTAATAGGAAAACATCCAAATTGGCTTAGTTATATGTGAAATGAGTGGTTCCATTCTATGGTGTGCCTAAGAGCTTTGTGAGTGACCAAGATTCTTTATTCACTAGTGGGTCTTGCAAGAGCTTACAAGAGGCGTTGGGGAAGGAGCTGCATCTTAGTACATCTTATCGCCCGCTAATTGATGGGTAGACCTAGAGAGTGAACCGTATACTGGAGGATCTCTTGAAAGCTTGCATACTCGACTTTAGAGGCTCGTGGGACGATCAATTTCATTTGGTAGAGTTCACATACAACAAGAGTTATCGGTGTAGTATAGATATGACACCATTCGAGGCATTGTTTGGCCAAATATGTAACGCTCCTTTGTCTTATGGGAAGTAGGTAAAAAATTGATACTTGGGCTAGATATGGTCAGAGAAACTTCTGAGAAGATCAAAATCATTCCGCAACAAATGTAGGTAGCTCAGGACGGACAGAAGAGCTATGCTAATCAGAGACGTAGAGATTTGGAGTTCACTATTGGCGATATGGTATCTGTGAAGTTCTCTTCACTAAAGAATGTTGTTCGATTCGGTAATAAGGGGAAGTTGGCAATGATATTTGTAGGTCCTTTTTCTATATTAGAGAGGATTGGGAACCTGGCATACAGAGTTGATTTGCCTTAGAAGATGGCAGGCATGCACAACATCTTCCACATCTCTCATTTGGGGAAGTTTGTGCATGACTCAGGCATAACGATTGCACCGGATTAACTTGATGATATCAAAATTGAAGTAGAGCTTTGAGACCTCCTAGGTCGTTCATATCGTTGAGTGGGATATGAAGCACCTTAGGAGGAAGATAAGGAGTTAGTGAAGGTTCAATGTAGTAAAAGTGAAGGCGATTGCACATGGAAAATCAAATGGAGCATAAGGACCACATATCCATAGCTATTTACATGGTAAAGCCATTTGATTATCATATTTACTATCGCTTTTCGCATCATATAGAATAGATTAGTATCTTGCATCCTATGATACGTATATCTATAATATTGATTTCATGGCAACATGTTTAATATGTGTGACGATCACTTATGATTTTTAGGCATATGGGGTAACTATGATTTACTATTCCTTGATTTATTGGAGGAAAAATTCGTAAAGAGTGAAAGAGTGTAATGACCCGTATTTTATGTATCGAAGGATAGTAAAATATTATTTTTAAATCCATTTTAGGTCGTATGATTCTATAACTTTAGGAAATGTCTATAGTGACATTTCATGTCCTTGGAATTTTTATCAGATGATTTTGACCTTTTAAATCTTATAAGGCCTTTAACTTTTTATAGGATCCGAAATGAAGTCCGAGTTCACTGTCGTTTGATTGGGATAATAATTTCTCTTTCCATGGAGTGGTCATATTAAGGATTTGGACTAACCGTTTAGGAGTTATTGCTTTTTGAAGTTTAGATCGTTCTTGGTTAGGCTAGTGGGCAATTAGTCAAGCCTAAACTAAGCCTACTAACCCATTTTCTCATTTAGGATGATGAGACAGATCTAATCACCTTTTCCACTTCCCAAATAGATCTAAACTACCATTAATTCGTTTTCCATCAAAAAGCTCTATATTTTCGTACTTTAATTGGCTTAATCACATCATTAAGTGATAATTAACGAGGGGAGTCTCAAGATTACTTTTGGAGCATTATTAGAATCCATGAAAGCACCATTCATCTCACATTTGCACTGGTAATTAGGTAATTTTGGTTCTAATTGTGTGATAATTCTTCTCTTATTTTATTATGCAAGTGGGTATAGTTAAATTATGATTTTTAAGAAGATTTTCAAAGTTAAAATGAAACTTAGAGTTGATGTTAATAACACCCTAAAACCATTTTTAAAAGGATAGATTCAGATATTGATATGCGTACACCAAAACGTAATACTTTGAAATTTATAACTTTGAAACATAACTTCCACCCCTTACATGGTTTAAATATTAAAATATTTTATAAAATAAACTAGCTTCCTAAATTTCACAAATCAATTCCAAAACAACCCGAGTTGCTAAATTTTAAATTTAACCAAATTCCCAAATCATAAATTTCAATTCAACTCGATTTTCAAATAGACCATTCCAAATTATATCGATTTTAAAACAGATTTGACCCACAAAATAAACCATTTCAAATTCAATGTATTTCAAAGCTTGAATATTCAATATTTCAAAATTAAATTTTATAATTCATATATATATATATATATGTATATATGTATATATGTATGTATACACCAAATTTACTTTACTATTATTTAGTTTTGAAATATTTGCTTAATAAATCCAACATCCTTTAAATAAAACTTCAAATTTCAATAACTGAATATTCCTCAATTTATTTAAACTTGACATATTCACTTAAATCACCTTAAACTCGAATTAAGTTATAAAACCATATTCTTTTAAAATATCAATTTCAATAAGTTCCAAATGGATTCTTATTAAATATAACTCTTAATTAAATAAAATCTCAAATCAATGTCAAAAACTATCTTCTCAACCTTGATTTATAAAAATCAATATAAACTCTATATTAAAATATAATTTAAGTAAATACTTATCCATGTCATATTTTAATAAAACCAAACTTAATTATTAAACTTATTTCTACTTTAAACAATTTTATTCACAGCTTAAAACCAAAATTTAACTATATATAAAATAACACTTACAAAATATCCAATCAAAATCTCATAAAATCATGTATTTCTTTACAAAGCCATAGAAATCATTTCAAAATATTTTTATATATTGACCGCGGTGTCTGTATAAAATTTTCTATCCTATGGCCAAGTGGTATGGATATTTATCATTTCAATCTGCAATTTAAAATAAAAATACATTTATATATCATTTCAAACCGCAATCCCGAATGAAATAAAATGCATAACAACTTACAGTCTATAACAATACAACCATTTACAACCATCATCCAATTCAACAAATAACATCAATATAGAACAAATAATAAATAACAAGTAATTACTGCCAGTTTATATTCAATAATAAATTAATTTAACAGACAGTTTATATGCAATAATAAATTGAATAACAATTTAATTCAATAAATTCAATTTAACTGGAATGACGATAAAATATACCAAACAACAATAAATAAATTTCTAATCACATCAGTAATTAATTTAACACACATAAGAAATTTTAGAAGTTGTGAGTGGGTTAAACACCCACCTTTTGAATTTAAATTGAATAAAAATCCAATTTAAACTCAAAAATTAAACAGTCTTCGAATCCGTCTAAGCCACGCCAAAATGTCCAGAATTCTAATGCGAACCTAGTAGAGAAAACCACGCGTAAATCGGATATCGTATGCAAAAGATATAAGCGTTAGAACACTTGAAATCAGAATTTAAATAAATAAAATAAAAAGAAAGACCAACCAGTAGTAGGCTGCCACATCATCGCGTCTTCCCTCTAGAATTTACAGAACCCTACCCTAATCTCACATTTGAAACAACACGCCGCCTCTTCCTCGTACGCGGCCACCTTTAATTCGCTTCGTCGATCACTAACGCCGTACGCCCTGACGTGATCACAGCCTACCCCAGGCTCGCCGCGACCATCGCCGTGCCAGACGCCGCTCGAGATGCCTCCGGTGCCATAAAACTCTTGAACCCTAATGAATTTTGTAGCCAAATCCAACCGTTAATCAACCAAATGAATGGCGCCGATGACCTCCACTTGTCCCCCTCTACGCGACCATACCCTCCGTTCCATGATCCAACAAAGTTGATCACGATGAGGCGAACGACCGAGAATAAATCGACCAATTCCGGCCATTTAGAAAACCATATCCAAAAATGAACGGCAGAATTGACTTGCACTCTTCGAGAGCTTTCCAACGATATAAAATATGACATACTTTGTGGGGTTTGAAATTTTGGCTTTTGATTTGATTTGCAATTGGATTTGGTAGTGAGAATTTGTTTGTCTTCCATTGAGGAGTAGATATAGTTGAATTGTACGTACAGATAAATGAGAAATAGTGGTAGGCTAGGGTTTATAACAGGGTATTTATAGACAAAGCTGAAATAGAATGGAATGGATCGATTTGTTATACGCGTTAAACGATAAAATGGCCCGAAAAGCCCATTCTGACTCCGGAACGAAATTGGGTCAACCCATATGTCAAAATAGATGTTTAAAAATATTTTAAACGCGATGGAAAAGGTTTCAAGTCCAAATTCCATCGTATGAAGAAGTTATGCTAAAATAAAATTATTTCAAATTGATTTCAATTGATTTCAATTAATCGATTAAGTCGTTTCAAGCCCATACGATCAAAGGACAAGTCCGATCGTTATGAAACTCGAAATCCTACAATAATTCACCGTTACGGATCCGATGAAACTGGTTTTGTCGAAATCCGAGTCAATGACCAAAATGGCTATTTTCCAGTTAATTAAATAAATTAATATTAAATTAATTAAACCAAATTTCAATTCAAATTTAATAAATCACAATTCCTCTCATTTTAAATTACTTGGACATTTACCAAAATTTAACACAAATTCAAATGTCAGTTTAATTTTGATTCATTGATCAATTTCAGCGTTAAATTTCATTTTCACTAAATTCAGAAATTAAAATTAAATTTCACTACTTCCATTGAATTTAATTTCATTCTTATTATTCAATTTATTATTATCAAACGGATGAGATTAACGTTGGATTCAAAATCCATTACATTAATATTCTCACATTTCATCCAAATTCCCATTTATGTAATATTTAAAATTTTAATTTCATTTAATTGCAATTAATCCTATTATCATAAATTAAATTCCAATATATTGATAAAACTTTATTTCCATTCCTTTTATTCAACCGTCATATTTTAAATAAAATTGTGATTATTTCCAATTATTTCCTTAATTTATACTAATATAACATTGAACTGATTTTCATTGCAATTGATTACAAATTTTGATTTAATGGACTAAATAAATGATTACAAATTCCAATGATTTAATGGACTATCATTAATTTTATACTAATTCATCAATTTGTTCAATATCTACTCTTGTTTCCTTATATTCAATTCATAGTCAAGTATGACATCTAAATTATTTTAGTAGAATTTCATTGAAATCGTAAATGATCAACTTTAATTGACATTGTTACGTTTTATTTTTTTATTATAACATTTAAATTTATTTTCATTAATTGGAATTTCCTTCCATTCATTTATTATTAACTTTAATTAGTATTGTTTACCTTACATTAACATTATTGCCTTTATTTACATTCAGTTACTATTAATCAATATATTATTGCATTGGTTAATTAAATGCTTACCTTTAATTACTTATTTTAAATTTTATACCCAAGTGCAACAATTAACACTATTTCTTTATTGGGATTTCACTTCAACTGACAATAATTAATTTTAATAACCATTGCTACAATTCATTCTTAACATTACGTTAATATACATTATAATTTTTTTTATTTCTTTCTAAATTTAATTACGAAAATCTTATTAATTCAACCAATTTAATTATTGAATTTTACGGGTCGTTACACATTGGGCTATCAAGGCCTGACTAGGGCGTCATGTACCATCCAGCTTTTGGGATTATCTATATGTAACTATTCTTTAGCTGGAATTCTTAGGATTTAACGTATATTATATTTATATTTATATTTATAGGAAAAATACAAATATGTTCACCTAACGTCTCCTAATTTTGAAGATCATCTAACCTAAGTTCTGATACCAAATGTAACAACCCGCACCCCAGTGGGACGAATCGCTAAATCGAAAACCCATGTCCACCAAAGCACTGATCATTGATTTGGTACCCTACAAGTAAAACAAACGAATGCACATTAGAGCTGTAATGAAATAATTTGCAGCGGAATAATTAAAATAAAATAGACCATATAATTACTGACTAAGATTTGACACTTTCCAAAATCAAGTGTCTTTGTCAGCACTAAACATGCCAAGCACCATTACCTACCCTTCTAACTATCATGTGAGTTGTAATAAGGAGTGGGTCAAAACAATGCTTTGGTGATTGATAAAATTAGACATTTTGTACATAATACTAGTTTATGCCGATTGTTCACTATATCATTTTATGTATGTTTACAATTTACTAGTCGTTGCGACGCCATATTCACGTACGAACCATTTCCATCTACCTTCCGTAGGTTTATGTCTATGTCTATATCTATATATATGTACCCAATGGTCCTTAATGGACCTAAATACTATCCCCACTAGTATCTCTCATTCATCACATTATCAGGATCAATCACCTCGTCATATCACAGTTTCGTTACCGTATATCTTAAGGAAATCCTATCATGCTGCACCGACTTTGTTTCATACATTTCACTGTCCTTTTTCGTTGGCTTTTAGTATAATTTTCCATATTCTATTTGAGGATTTTCTACCTTTTCTGCTTCCTAATGTGGACTCGGCTCCACTATCCACTATGTCCATATTTTAAAGGAATCTCGTTATGGGCTAGCTAGCTTGGCATTATCAAAAAAACTAACAAACAACTATGGCGGTTATAACCTAGCATGGTCCCCCGGTAGTCGATAGGTGAAGATTCGCTGGGTGTAACACTGTCCTTCCCGTTAACTGCTTGGATGATGTTGGCCCATTATGCAGCACTACTCTTAAAATTTGGTACCAACACACGCGGCATAGTACCTGGTTCCACTCATCACTCGTTTAGATTTCCTATTGCAATCAAGGGAATACCCTTCCTAAATAATTTGATGTAGAACATTCTATCCTGAGGGTATCCCTATCTATACGAAAGTGTATACCCTCCATGGGTCCTACGGTTGAACATGTCCTATATTAGTTTCCTATTACACACTCCCGGTATCCCTTAGGATCACCACTTGTGTAACCCTACCGACTCTCGCATTCCAACTTGCTCTAATGACCATTCATCATTTTCATTTTGTAATTTATTTATTTATACATTTAATTATAATAATCCACACCCGTCATGAATGCATATTCGAGGCTACTTATATACATATCACTTTTACATATATATTCTCATTCTTACATTATTTTACCTTCATTGCCTCTACAGTTCTTGTAGTTGACCCTAAGTCATCATCTTATTATGTGTTTTAGTTTCTGCTTCAAGTTCATTTACTACTTCCCACTTACTTGATTTATAACATCATCGCCTATTGTTTTTGCACATTTTCCAACTTCCATTCCTATTTTTCCCATGTTATTTTCTGCATTCCCTATTAACCCATTTCCCATGTTTTCCTCTTCACTTGTGTTGCTTTTATTGGCATTTATTTTAACAATTAAAAGAATTATAAGGTCTTTATCTCTTACCATTCCATTTTTAGGTTCTATTATATTTTAATACATTGGAATTAATAAGAATGTCATACGGTAGATTTCTACGTCTTGTCCCAAAAATGGAGGTTGTTTGTGCATTGTTTCTAATTACAAGGAAACATATTTTTAATTGTTGAAATAGAAAATACAAAATATGGTGTTTATTCATATTTTGCACGTCTCTTTCTTTTTTAGTGTTCTCCCTTGTCATTTCATACATCGTACTTTTATTTACTATAACTGGATGATACATAAAAATCTACTTACAACATCCCAAATTGTAACAAATTAAAATTTCACTTTAACCTAAATCTTAATAAAATCCCTTTTTATTTACATTCCTTTATCATGTCCAAAATACCAATTTTTGTTAATATCAATTTCATGTAAGTTATAGGGATAACATGTATAGGCAAGTTTCCAACTTTTATTAAACCTTTTATTCAATTCTATTGCATTTAAATTCATTGTGCATAAATTGTAGATTTACATCTAATCATTAGGCACTTGCAGTTATAAATCTAATCATTACGCACTTCGAATCAAAATTCTAATCATTACATACTTGCATTTATGGTACGAATCATTATGTACTTACAGTTATAATTCTAATATATTAAAAATAGGTATAATTCAAAATAGACTAGAGTGAAATAAATCTTGTTTCATTACAACAAGTAAGTTTTTCCACTCACCTTTTTAAGCATTCCCAAATGTCTAGATCTAATCCAGATCTAATCTCTGTAATATGTATTCTCCATTTTAGCTTCCTTTTTGGATCCACAAATCACATTTACAAATAAAGCTATTAGAATTTGAGTTAAAGAGAAGGGATTTAGACTAATTTATCAATTAAAACCAGACCATTTTCCCACCGATGTAGTGACTTGATTTGGACCTATTTCCTACTCTTTGTCATCTTCTATTCTTCCCCACAGTATATACCTACAAATTGAATCTATTACTATGAAATCTAGAATTTTGAAGGAGAAGAGAAAGCGACAGAGCCTCCGCGTTCGTTAGAAAATTATGAATTGGGAGTGAAGTCCTAGGTCTTAATTTATATAGGTTCAAACCAGTGTTAACCGTTTGATCAAACTATTTTAAATCCAGGCCCCATGGCAAAAAATTATTGTCATTCTAAATAAAGCATGGGTCGACCATCCCATGGCCTAGGTCGACCTCCATGATCGACCTGAGCCCCCTGGGTTGACCCATGTAGTGTATTTTTGGGCAATTATGAAAGTCAATTGTTTCCTCTATTAATTTATCACATCTATTTTTTCCCCTTTAATAAATTCTCCGAGATTTTTAATTTAATGTTAACATTTATTAACATCTAATCTTATCAATTAGCATTAATTCATTTTATTTCCATATTTACATATACAGTTATTTCCAATGCCAAAACTTGAAATGTTAATAACTTTTCCGTTTGAACTCCGACCGAAAACATTATGTAAGAAAATTGATCAAAAAATTGCCATGAACACAATTGTGCCACTTTCGTAGCCAAATTCTGACATTTGCAAAAATTATATTTTTCACCATCTACTATTAATTAATTAATTAATTAATTTATGTTTAATTAATTGACGCATAAACGTTGGGAGTTACGTCCTACATCGGTTGAGCATCGTGGAAGCACATTATATAAGTATATTGGGTACCGAAGGTGTAAGGAGGTTGTCACAACCTATAAATGAAATAAATTTTCTTGAATTATTAAAATAAATTTATAAACTCTTTATATTTATTTTTATTTAAATTTATAAAATTATTGATCAATTTCAATTCACATTCAAAAATCATTTCCAGTTGAAAAATACTAATATTACTTTAAATTACCAAAATTTACTTATATTGATAAGTGGTTTAAAATATATAGCCCTAAAATAATTCATTAAATAATCTATTTATCAATTATTCTAATAAATACCACCAATTAATTTACTTTTCCTCAAATCTCAACAATAATTATTTTAATGTCAAAATTCTTATATTCACAAGATACATCTTTTAAATTCTAGATAAATTTCTATATTTCCTTATCATCCTAAATCTCCAACATTATAATTTAAATCCTAATTTTTTTCCGATTATATGCTTTCAAACCTATTTAATTAAATATTCATTATTAGTATTTATTAATTGCTTCTCAATATTGGGTTGTTACATTAGGTGACTTATGATATTTAATCTTTAAATCTCTAAAATCAACTTCTCTAACCATAGTTCCTCTTTAACCGTCAACCACCTTTGGCCATCGGTCAATACCTTTTGTTTACAAACCTTAGCTTCGTGCTTAGCTTTTCTTACCTGAGTTTGTATACTTAAGATTTTGGATTATCTTTTAATTTGGTTCCGTTCCTCCTTCGGTACACATTGTAACCCATTTTTTGCATGTCTAACACTAACTTTACATGTGCCGTCTTCAAATTCGTTTGACTTAGGCCTTTCATACTGTTATTTAGTACTTTTCTAACATGTTTAGCATAAAAAGTCGATCTAGTCTATTTGACCTGATATAAAATACTTGACTTAATTCCAAAAACAATTATTTTCCTTCCGAATCCTTATTATAACTCTTTAGCCATGCATATTTTCTTTTGAAAATTACTTAGTTTGGTTCCATAAAATTATAAAAGACATTAATCATGAATTGCTCCCATATAATACCTAAATTCCCTATTTCCAACCATTTTCTACATCATACAACTTTCCATTGTTTCATAACAATTTATTTCCTTATGGGAAAATCCCATAAGTCAAAACCCTTTTCTAATAGTATGATTCTATCATCATCCAAAATTTTCAGACCATAAAGATTATATGAAGTATGAAAGTGATCAATATTAACTTGGCAGTGAGAGATTGAAAGAAGAAAAAGGGATTATGAAATATATTACTCACCTAGATTCTTTAGTTTACAAAATCTCTAGTTTCTTTAGCTTTGGTCTTCTATTTTCCTACTTTTTTTTATTGTGCCATGACCACCATTAAACTACTTAAGCTTTTGTTTTTTGTTTGTGTGAGTAATGAATTATATAGGGCCGATGAAAGAATTTGTATCATTCATCTTTATGGATCGTCGGTTCGTTATTCCCTTTTTTACATGATTTATGCAAGTTAAGCTTTATTTGAAAAGGCAAGATAGTTATCAATTCAAAATAACATAATAAGTAAATGTACATCCAAATACTTATCTCATTAAGTTGGCTAATTTTTGTGACACTACGAAAAATTTAGCAAAAGAACTATATTTAATATAACAAGGGAAAAATAGGAATTTTTGCAAACAGCTGAATTTATCTACGAAACTTGCATTATTGCATTCATAAGGATTTTCTGGACATTTTTTGCGCATAACCTTTTAGAATCGGAGCTAATATGGAAAAGTTATAAACATTTGAAAATTCACAGTTAAAAATAATTAAATAAACAAGTTTGGAACAAAATAAACATTAAAAATTAATTAAAAATGTAATAAAACAACAGTCGACACCCTGGGATGTCGTCAGTCGACATGTAGCAGTGGACCGGTTAAGAGTAGCGGTGGACCGGTTGGCGTTCTCTGGGATTTGTGCAAACCTTGACCTAAGGCCCAGGTTATACATAAAATAACATATATATATATATATATGGATATTAGTAAAAGTAAGAAAGCTAGTTCCTTATGTGGCAACGTTAGGATGCTACAGGACTGGTAAAATGTTATTTATCCAACAGGGGCTGATATTCAACTTGGGGCGATGCTATTACAAATTCCACTCATATGAGTTTCTTGTGGTTGGAACGCCACACTGTTGATGATGTCTGATGGATTGTATGGCCTGGTATTAATTGGAGGTCTATGGTATTCATGATGATGTGACATGAAGATGTGTTGTTGATGGATCCCAACATGGTGCAATAAGAGGTGTTACGTTACCATTGAGAGGTGGACATGGATGCTGCGACGATAATACACTTCGACGAATCGGCATTATGGGCTGCTCCTCAATCCATAATTGGTATACGTATACTTGTAGTTGTAGGAAACTTAGTCCCATGGTGGAATTTATAGGGAAAATCATATTGGAATAGTTACATGTAGTAATAATATGGAAAAATGCAGTCCTATGAAGGGAACTGTAGGGTAATCCTATGTTGGAAAGGCTCCAGTAGTTGTTAGCCGATCATTAGTTGTTTTAAGATTCGATTAGTTGTTCGACCCTAAGTATTAACTTGCACAAACCGTTAGTGTAGGTGTGTGTTGCACTAAAACCCTTGAGTAAAGTAAATAAGTAATTCACAAACACTTAAAGAACACGCTAGGCCACATAAAGTACTACGAAAGTCAATGGCATGCGATCATCATGTATTAATGATGCCACTCATTCATTAGACTTTTTTCTAACCCGCCCTTTTTCTTTTTTTCCCTACTACATAAGGATAGGGAAGTAAGTGATAGGCCCAGGGTTAGTACTTAGAGAGACAGACTTAGCACCAAAGTTGCTTTATTATCTCATGTTACTCTTCGTGTACTATTTATTGTATTTTCTATTATTTTAGGCTGTTTTATATACTCTAGTATTATGGATTTTACTACGTGTTTTTTAGACTGTGTTCTCGATATTTACTAAGATGACTATTTTCCAATATTTATATCTCACGACCAAAAATTCAGCGTTCAAAAGTCGACATCAAATACCACATTTATATTCGACCGTCGGAGATTCAAACGTCGAACACCAGTTTGGATGGAGCTTATAACAACATTAGATGAATATAACAGCAGAAACAAAATGAATTATCATTGATCACAACACAGATACAATATTTGATACAATATTCATTACAACATTGATCACAATAATTCACCATCAACATCATTAGAGTGTTATAACACAATACAACAACATAATGATAATGCCACGGCGGAAAAGACAATAGAGCTATAATAACTCCAGCAGAGTCTTCAAAAGAAAGAGAGCGATAGCGAGATTCCAACATAAGCACCTTCAAAACCAAACTTCAAAGCTTCCAAAATCTGATAGCTTCCAAAAGACTTTTAAATCCAAGCTAGCTCCAAAACACGGATAACCTGCTTCTAAGCTGCTCGTATGGAAAATTATGGGCACCCAGAGCTTAGGAAGGGAACAATAAACTCTGGATCAGTCTTGAGACTGGTATGAGTAAACAAAAATAGTTGCTTATACAAAAACAATTTGTAATAGAAATCCAATATGCTTTTGGAAAATGAAACTACCAAAAGACCTCCCACCACACACACAATGCAATCGCACAATTGGAGGAGATTTCTTCTCATGATAGTCAAACATGCTTGATATGAGAAAACTCTTTTTGATATTATTATTAGTGCATAGTGTAGAAAAACATTTCAAAAGTATAATATTAATCTTAGCCAGCATACATATTTCGTAGTATGCTTACTATAGCTACCATGTTTTATGGCAGGTTACCGCCATGCTGCATGGCAGATTATACAACTAAAACCGTACAGAGCTCATATTGTTTCTTTGGATTTCCAACAAATGGTCAGGCTAAGGAACTTCCTAGACCTAGTGGGTATGCCTTTGGAGGGACGTCGCGAGAACCTAACCGGATTTCTACCAACACAAGGCCGGGTTACCTCTGTAACTAGGTAACTATTGACATAGGTATGCCATCCCCCGGTCGTCACCGATCTTTATCCGAGGCATCGACACCAACAAATTCCAACAACTACATAGCTTAAATATCTAGGCTCCATACCATGATATCACCTTTTATCCAGAAGGAAATGCACATACCCTAAGGGGCGCTACCCCCAATAACCTTGCTGCATCCTTCCTGTTTCGACCATTTCCGGGTTGTGAGGTTCGAAGAAGTCTCATCCATAAAGCTATTCTTTTCACAAAAGCCATGCTTCGATCAACAAATAATCAGCAGCACTCAGCATGCCACACTACCAAATTGGGAGTATATCACTGATAACCATCACCTACATAGCCTTTGAGCTTGTATGTCTAAGAGAAGGGTGTTAAGCTAAGAGAATAAATTCTCCGCCACCAATAGAAAAAGTATTTGAAAGAAATCAACTTTATATCTCAAAGTGTAATGTCAGACATACAACCATACAAGTCCGTTTCGGGTTCGAACGAAACCGAAGGCACTTCCGAAGAAGACCTTGTAATCCGGGCATCCACAATCCCGATCGGACTCCCCATCACATATGGAGATCTCTATACCGGAGCAACTCAGTGCAGAGTCATTTGACAGGTTATCCTATAGTTCTAAAAACACCACCTCTTCACCACCGTCTTCAAATGCTATCCATTTCGTCGTGTCACTATTCAAAATGGGTTATATGACAAAAAGTCCTCTCCCAACTAAACCGAATAGTGAGCGCTTAATTTAAAAACACGTGGATATATCAATCACAGAGATTCACCGTTTAAGGTTCGATGTGGGTTTCGGATAACCAACTGGAATCCGACTCCCTATCGCATCGAAATTAAAATGCCATTTTATGTGCCAAGGGTTTTCACATTCACATAGTAATATATTCACAGATGTCACAGCTCAGTACAAAGCAATTCATATCATATGGTATCACAATCACATATCAGAGATATCAATCAATACAAAGCATTCAATAATAATCAATCATCTATAATTAAGATGAATTAATTGTGTGATTATAATTAATTAATCACATAATTATTTTCATTAAATATCTTTAATTAATGATTAATTATTCTTAATTATAAATTATTTAATTGTTAATTATTAATTAATTAATCATAATTATTAATTAATTAACCTTAATTATTATTTAATTAAGCTTTAATTAATTATTCTTTAATTATCTAAGTAATTATAAATCATTTATCTTAATTAATCATTTAATTATTATCAAAATCTTTAATTAATAACTCTCATAATTAATCATCATTAACATAAGAGATTAAGGTTAATTAAGAATTAAAAATCAATATTCCATCTTAATTTTCTTTTAATTACATTATTTATTTAAAATAAATTAAGAATTTATTTTATAAATAATAATTACATAATTAAAATATACTTGGTCATCTTCAAAAAATAGCTTAAACCTTTACTCATCCCCTTTTTAAAATTAAACAATTATTTTTAAAGAATAAGTTAAAAACTTGTTTAAACTTAAATTGATTTTAAAATTTGAAAACTGTTTTAAAACATTCCCGAGGCCTCCGCGAGTGTCACCCGAGACACATGCATGCTTTCTTTGAGTCGTCCCTAGCTAACCACAAATTTTCATTTCCAAAACTTTGATTTTGTTTAAGTTTTATAAAACCCGGTACAACTCAAAAATACTCGAATCAAAACTCGAGCCTATACCCATTCTTCTCGAAGAGCACTTCGAGTCCATAGCATTCTTCCCCAAACCCAAATTTCTGACATAACCTCGACACTGTGCACATGCATAGGCATTCCATCCATCTC
Organism: Allium cepa; assembly: GCA_030765085.1. NCBI lineage: Eukaryota > Viridiplantae > Streptophyta > Magnoliopsida > Asparagales > Amaryllidaceae > Allium > Allium cepa. The sequence goes on along the minus strand of CM060940.1, from coordinate 695,058,961 downwards.
CGATCGATGCTACGACCGTCAACAGGTCAACGACAACCTTCCCTGGCCACTAGAGCACCCAGAAACCCATAACGTTGACGAACTCAAGATTTTGTTATTCATCACCAACTGGAACAAAACTTCGATCACCAAGAACACCTCATACTTCCTCCTTCGACCGTCAAAGGTCATGAAATTGTAGCCAGAGCATGCCGACTCCCCTCGTTTCGATTGGCACTGGTGCGGTCGTCTCCGGTGGATGAAGCCGCGGTAATTGGATTTCCAATTATGACCAAAACATGGGTTGAAACCATAAATTGATCTCGTTCATCATCCACATTGATCAGGAATTTTTCTGATCAATTTTCTCAAACTCTCCGACCTCCCAGCAAGCTATAGTTTCGATCTCGACAGCCAAAGACTCATTGTTGGCCAGAATTTGGTGAAAAACGTGATTCCGTTCGTCTCACTATTTCTCACACCATATTGAACTATATATCTGGAATTTCATTTTAAAAATCATGGTTTACAATGTCGAATCTGGTGAGGTAAGTAAATCGAGAGATCGTGGTACTTGAATTGAGACATATTCTTGAATTCCTACTGTATATCTTCTCCCTGACCAATTTTCATCATTTTTATCTCAAAATTATTTTTTAAAGTTAGATCTTGATTTAATAAACATATTTCCTTTAGATCTCAAAATCTAAAATAAATCAGAGGAGAAGTAATTGGGTTTTGAACAGGTTTTGAAAACTTGGAATCTAGAAACAGAGACATATGTCTATTCTCAAACATGCACAGCCACATCTATACACATAGATACACAGATTTATACGCATGCAAGCAATTTTTCAATTTAATTTAAACCTATTTTCAAACAACAGATTCAAATCCAGATTTTAAAGAGTTTACTCATCTTGGATTTTGAAAATAGAAAGGAATATGGGTTTTAAAACTTCAAAACTGGGAAAAGGTTATGACTACTGAATTTTGATCTGGGCTTGATCTTGTTGAGTTGAAATTTACTAATTTTTTATGTTGAATCCTTTAATTTGTTGAGTTGAAGTTTTGAATTTTCTTTATCACTTGATGGCTTTTCTGTTTGAAATGATTTCCAGGCTTCAGGTTTCAAATTTTTAAAAGATATTTGAATTCCTTTGCTTGTTTTTTCTGATTTGTTTGCTTTTGGTTTTACAGGCTTTTGATTTTTTTCTCAGATTTTTAAAGTTTTGAAAAGTTAAAGAAATGAGAAGAGAAGAGTTAAATAGATAATATATCCTTATTTCCATTTTTGTTAATTATATCAAAAATAAAAAATAGGATGACACTTGTAAATTTTATTGAAAAAACATTACACTAGTTAATTTTTACACTATCTCGCTTACAATTGTAATTTGCATGTTAAAAATGTATTTATAAACTTAGCACTTGTCCTTTTATATTTATATTGATTTTCAATTACATATTCTATTTTTGTAATTATATTCTTCTTTATTTAAATATATACATTTTAGAGAAAATGTTTTAAAACTAATTATACATTAAATAAATTACATATATATATATATTATTTTAAATTCGAATTAGTTTACTAAGATATTTATTTAAATTTTAAATCCAAATTCAAATTCAATGCAAATTCAAAGTTAAATTCAATTCTACTCATATATATATATATGTGTGTATATACATATTTAAATTCAAATAATTTAAAAATATTTATTATTTGAATTCTTAAACTCAAATGTAAATTGCAATTTTATTCAGTAAATCAATACTTATCTAATTTATTTTGATTTTTTTAAATAAATATTAATTTAATTCCAAAATCTATATTAATTACTAATTTTAATTTTTATAAAAAAGTTAGGATGTTACATTATATTTTTCTACCTCCCGTTGTGAGATCCGAAAGTGTAGTATGTTTTAGATTTTATCATTGTATCTTTAGTCTCTGAAATGTTGTAAAAACACTCCAAAGTCATCTTGGACTTTGGATCGGTGTGCCGGGAGGAGCGACTTGTCACATTTGATATCAGAGCTTAGGTTCGAAATTCCTTAGGGACTAGGGTGTATTAAGAGAACGTACTTGAAAAGTTGTCAAAGAAAATGTTTTCCAAATGTTTTTGCAAAACGTTTTCAAAAAGGGTTTCCAAAGTATATGTATGTATATATAGATAAAAGTTTTTCTAAAGTTCTCTCTATATATATAAGTATAACACCAATAACTCCTACCCTTATTCTTGCCAATACTATATGTGGGAAGTTGTAAATAAATTCTTAAAAATCTCAGAGAGAAGATTAGTGATACTGTTGGTTTAGGCTCAGGCGACACGATTGAAATTCTGGGTATGAACGTCCCGATTTAGTTCCATCGGTATCTACAATCAAGTGGACAAGCTGAGCTTAACCCTAGTAGGAGACCTACACAGTGCGCGCCAGTGTAGTTCCTACTCATGCACCTATCATCAATTTCAACAAGCTATGTAAGGACTTTTCTAGTCTAAGGAAGTCACATGTAGGGACTGAGTCTTATATAGAATTGAGGATATTGATTTGTACTTAGGAGAGGATTTTTGAGTTGATAGTTTCGAGAGATGATGTTGGGAGACATCATGCCACTTGGCTTTTGTAGGGGAGGCTTTGAAGTAGTGGTATTGTAACGACCCGAAATTTTCGATCCCGAAAATTCCCCGAAATTTCCGATCCCGAAAATTCCAGATAGTTATGAAAAAGAAGAAAGAGATAGAAGAAGAAGAACATAAACATCAACATCAACATCTCACATTCGCAGCGAATAAAATATAATAATAAATAATAATAGTTTCCAAAAAAATACTATCTCTGTCGATTACATTTTAATACATCAGAGTTACACATATATACAGACACTGTATATACACAATCATCATGTCACAGATATACAACAATATAATACAGCGGAAAACACGCCATACGTTCTTGTCATCCAGCTCGCCTCCTGAGCTCCAGAATGTTGTTCCCTAAAAATCTGTAGTATTCGATCTTACCCGAGCATTAGGTCAAAGTAACACCCGGGTCAGGCTGGAAACCAGCGTGAGTAACTCATCCAACATGGAATACAAAACATACAACTTGTAGAGAACCCGGGGTAACTTAAACCAATTTTACAAGTTCACAATATGTTATAGACATAACTTATTTCGCATATAAGTTTTCTAAGTGCCAAAGTTTAGATCAAATAATCCGATTCACTTAAATCATTTCATTCCAACCTATTAATTTCACATATCAATTTACAAGAATTGGAAGTGGTTTCGGATATTTCTCAATGTCCGATCCCGGCCTCTTTGAGTCTCATGTCATCCTAACCCAAGTTATTCAAATGAAATACACAACATTTCATATCAGAGATATCAACTCATTCAAAGCATCCAATACCATTCAATCATCCATAAGCAAAGCTTAATCACATACAAATTTAATTTAATTAATCCTGATTGAATTACTAACCTCAACCACTTAGATTTCTTCATTTAACATTAATTAATTTCCAATAAATTAATCAATCATCCCTTCATTATTCATCTTAATTAATCACCCTGGATTAATTACCCTTCAACTATATTCAAGTAATTTACTTTAATTAATTTCACGATTTTAATTCTTCTTAACCAAAATCAATAAGTAATCTTAATTACTTCATGAATTAATTAACTATTTTAATTACATTGATCCTTAATTACTTATGGTAATTAATTTCTCATAAGTCACTTATTATTGATTGATTAATCTTAATAAATCAAATCTTTAATTACATCATTAATTATATAAATTAATGATTTCCAATTATATTTCAATTTATCTTAATCTAAATTAATTACATTAATTAAAGCACGATATTAATCATTCTTGATCTATCTCAACCTGTAATTATCTACTTTTTTATTTACTTCATTAAATAAATTAATTACTCTTTAATTAACTATCTTAATTAATCTCCTGATTAATTTCACAAAGTAATTATATTTTATTAATTACATTAGTAATTACCTATCAAACCATCCATTGATTATTCTAAATTTATTAACCTTAATTAATTAACTTAACCTTAATTAATTCAAACCCTCAATTACTAAATTAATTAATCCAAATCGTTAATTAATTGAATTGATTAATTATCCATTTCATTACCCTACTAATTTCATGAATCACAAATCATTAAGCCCTTATTAACATTAAAATGAAAACATTTTCTTATTTATGATTTAAGTTTAAAACAAGTTAAAACTCGAATACTTCGAGTAAAGCAACAATTAACTCGAGAACCAACCAAAACCAAAGTCACCAGATCATCAGTGCACATCCAATCAATTCAATCATTCAACCAATTATTTAAATTTAACCATTTAAATTTAAATAAAAAATTCAACAGAGTGAGATTTACTCACCTTTGATTTTGCAATCCAAACCCGATCTCGATTTGTTTCCTCCAGATTTAAACCTTGTATAAACAGTTATACGATTTATTAATTTTTACATAATCGATCAACCAACTATCCCTCTTTATAAATTTTATTTAACTAATAATTTAATCTAATCTAATAATTCCTCTTTATAAATCTTTTAGTTAAATATGTCAATTGTAAAATTTTATCACCAATCCCTTATAAAATTTTCTTCCAAAGTCTTATAAAAATTTCTAGTATATATATAAATAAATCTTTCTTTATTTCTTCAGAATATAAATTAACAGATAATAAATTACCTTACTGCCGATGAATGTCGAATTACCATAGCAAACTCGCCCTAAAGCCCTAGCCTCGACTCTGGCAGCGATAAACTACCTTCCTCCACATCCTAGGATTGACACCCTCTCGACCAAACCTACCCTCATCCCCAAAATCGAAGCCGAAGCCAACCTACGAACGCAGTCGCCACCATAATCGTGAGCACTCATCACTTCGAGCTCTAGCCCTTGCGACATCGAGCCGCGATGCCCATTACCCAATCGCGAGTGAACCCTAGCCAGGTCGCGTCTCATGCCTTCGCGATCTTCCCCATACGTCGCCGCGCTCGAATCGAAGGCCGCACTACCTAAAATTGAAACCCTAGTGCTAACCCAAAGTCATCCAACACGAATCGAAGCTGCCTTTAGTTGATTTGAATTCAATTATTCCTTTGATTTGGGTCGAGCAAACTGGGAGTTGGATGAAAGAGTGTGACTTTATATTGACATCCATTGAAATCGATTTCTTTTTTTTGTATGAGTTCAGTTTTCTATTTGAAGATTAAAGAGGGGACGAAGATAAATATCGAATTGGGTAGGCTTCTTGAGTACACATTTTGTAAATGAAAATATCTTTGACTATTTGACCTTAAATTTTAATATATTATAAAACTTTCAAAACGTCTCGCTAATTGCCATTTAAAATTTTAAACTCCTCTTAAGGAATGCCACTAGGTGATTATAAGGTTTTACCTGTATTTCGAACACGATGGAATGTGTTTCGGAACCTAATTCGATCATATGCACGAGTTACGGAAGTAAATGGTCAATTTTAAATTAAATTGATTAAAATAGTTTCTAAGCGTTTTGAGCTGCCAAGGTCAAACGACAAGTCCGATTGCTATGGAAATTGAAATCCGATAATAACTAACTATTACAGATCCAATCGAACTAGTTTCGTCGAAATCCAAGATTGTGCCTCGGAAGGCTATTTTTACTTATTGATTTAAACGATATATTTTCAAAACTTAACAAAACGCTTCCAAATTCAAGTTTAACGCTTTTACTATCATCAGTATTATCAATGTAAATTTCACAAGCCTTCTAATTATTTTTAACCGGCTTAAAACTCCAAATTCAACATTTTACCCAGTTTCCAGTAAATAAATCCAATAATTAAATTCCAAATAATGGTGATATTTGAAATCCAAGTTAAACATTGACTTTTTTTAAATATTTAAAATCAATTAATTATTCCAATTTAAATTGTTAAAAATTCCGGGTCGTCACATTCCACTCCTCTTAAAAGAATTTCGTCTCCGAAATTACTTGTTAGGAAGAATGGCCCAATACCCGTTTACTTTTCCCCCAAAACCAACAGTTCAATATCCTACCAACTATCTTTTTATAAAAGACCCCTTATCATTCTTACTAACTTCCCAAACTCTCCCACAGTTTCCAAACAATACCCTTTTTGCTCAAACATTCAAATTTCAATTTAAAACCAAATTTTAAATTATCAAAAATTTCTTAAAATTTTTCTAACTCCCTAAATTTTCGAGAAATTTCGCCAGCGTCTCCTTGGTGCGGCTAGCTCGGTACAACTACAAAATGCCTCTACGGGCTCCCAAATTTCAAAAGAAAACAAAAAGCCAAGTTGCTAGATCGAAAACCCAATCCAATTTCATATAGAAATTTAAATACATACCTTTTAGTCGGGCAATTCAAATTATCTCCTGAAATCAAATCCAATTTTCCTTTCCCTTATAATACCTGCATATCTTACTTAGCCATAATATCCAATCGTAACTTTTCAAATCATTTTATACATTTCCTTACATAGGTTTCATATCTATTTCAAATTAGTTTTCTCATTTCTATATGATTTCAATTTATCTTCAATTCTGAATATTGAATTTTGTCTTCCATTTATAACGGATTCATATCATTATTTTAAATTAGTTTCATCCACTAATTTATTTCAGTTTCAAATTTATAATCTTTTTGTTGCTAACAAAAAATTTTCCAATTTTTTTTCCAAAAATTTTCTAACTCCCAAAATTTTCAGAAAATTTAGACAGAGTCTCCTTTGTACGGAGGAGCTTTTGCAATTTGACAAGAGATACGAATATATATACATCGACCCACCCGGTCGGAAAAGCAAAAATAGTTCTATTTCCTATTTTTATTTACGTAAGCGTACCTTTATCTAGCATTTTAAGCAAGCGGCATATTATTTTAGCAATTAGTGCAACCAAAACCAGCCAAACGGTCTTCAGGTACCTGTACTTACTCAGTTTAAATATGTAAGTGCCATATATAGAAAATTTATTAGCATTTCACTTACTTTCAATAGCTAAACACATGCATTACATAAGAAACAAGCACCAAACGCTTTCCATAAGCGATTTATATGATTTAAAGTTAATTCAATTGCTTTCAACCAATTCATATGCCATTTCATTCGATTTTAATGGTTTACAACACCATTTATTACATTCAATTTATTTTTAATCCAGTCAGGCTCATATTCAATTCAATTTATTCTAAGATCAATTTATTTAATCTCTTCCCACTTATAGAGTTTTAATTACTTTTATTTATGTCAAACGATAACTATTTATATGCAAATTCGACGATATTTGCCTAATAGAGTATCCATTTTAGTTTATAAATACTTTAAATAAATTTCAACTCATTCTGTATTTAATTCCATTTCATTTCTAATTTATTCACCAACCATACATTTGCATTCCATTTCATCTCTGCATTGGTTTCATTTTAAAACTATTTCATTGAGCTTGACCACATTCGATGCTTATATATTAATATCCATTTTCCAAATAAATTTAACCCAAACTTTATTTAATGGTCTTCCATTTTTCTCGAAACCAAGCTTTTATTGACTTAAGAAATTTTACTTCAAATTAGAACGCCTCACAACTTAAGCTCATTCTGATAACCCAATTCCAATTGAAACTTTGATTTAATTTTTATTAAATCAGACTTCATCCATTTATTATTTCGTTCAATTAACCCATTTATTCACCCCATTTTTGATTTTTAATTCACCTACTTAATTCAATTTCGAATTTATTTTACTAATACAAAACCATTCTCAATTTGTTTCTACTCACCTGGGTTTTGTTTGCAATTCAAACTATGTCTATTATTATTCAATTCCATTTTATCTTAACACATCTCTACTTATTTTAATTTCTCATCAAATCCAAGTTGAATTCTATTTATATTTCGAGTTCATTTCCATACTTCATTATTAACTTACAATCCATTTATTTAATTGAGTTGAATTTTATTAATATATTCTATCAAATAATTATTTAGCTAATTAGCTTACTTTCAACTTGTAAATCAATATTCGATTTTTATTAAAAAAAAAATCACTTCAATAATTTTCCTGAATTCAAAAAATTTGTTTTTTATAATTCCAGTTTAGTTTTTCTTTCATTTTCCAAAATTCTAACACTTTGATTTAAAATTTTTAGAAATGCTTTTAAATTCACATCATACTAGTAAAATAACTCATACTTCTTATAACTCGATGTCTCAACCAGTCCATCGTTGTTCTCACAGAAATTCAGTCATACGTTGATCAGGCGTAGGACTGAAAATCTATAAGTACTCAGCAGACCCATTTTCAACATCTAGTGAAAATACTTGGGAAAATAATTTTATGGAAAATATAGAAAACAGATTTTGAAAATAGAGGAAATATCTTTGGTAAGAATGCTCTGGAAATCATCACCCCCATCCACGGTCGCAATTACATCCTGGGTTACGTTGCCATCGCAGCAAAAGTCCATGTAACTGTCGGCACTCCACGCCCCTCGATTACGCCACGGAACCCACAACAGATCGAAGTTACATTCCAGGGTTACGTTGCCATCGCAGCAAAAGTCCGTGTAACTGTAGGAATCAGCGCCCCTCAATTTTCGCTATCAAAATGAAACTTCTCCACTCCTACATAGGTCGCAGTCTACCGATGTAAAATCAAACGTAGACTGTTGGCTCTCAGCAGCACACACGACTTCCGCTATGTTACCAAAGGTCGCAATCTACCGAAATAAAATCAAACATAGACCGTTGGATCTCATCGGCACACACGACTTTCGCTATGGTACACACTACACATAATCCTCAGGAACTAGTTTTGTCCGGACTCCTCACAGGATCAACTTTAGAACCCCCTTGGGGCTCAAGGCACCACCACCCGGTGGCACTCCTGAGAAGTTCATTTCAAGGGAGCGCCTTTTTCCCTAGAGCCATCATCAAAATACTTTATACTATACACATATAATATCTTTCAAATCATACACCTAGTATGATCTCATGCAAAGCTCCTTTACACAAAATCGATTATCCGAAAATCGATAATTCTCAAACTAGGCTTTCTAAATTTCAATATTGATTTTACCCAAAAATCAAAAGCCTTTCCAAATCCAAAGATTCCCAAAACCTTTTTACAAAATCCTCATAAGATCCTTTATATATATATATATACAGATATATATAATTTTTAAAACTTTGGATCATTTCAAACTTGTATAAATATCCTTTTATACTTCAAACACTTTCAAAATCATTTCCTTCCGGCATAGATTCAACAAGAGGAGATTTATCTTATATAACAAAAATATATAACTTTGTTTATTCAAAATCAAATATTCCTATTTGATTACTCTATAGTCACTTCTATCATAGAAATTCCTAACTTTCACTTTTATCAATTGTATATTTCACAAAATATACTTCCATTTCAAAAGAAATCATTTCACATTTCTTATTCACAATTTTAATATCAATTTCATTCAAATCAGTACGATGTACACCTATCATCTATACGCTATACCAATCTGATCGCTCACTCGATCACACAATTTCACTTCCGAACCAGCACCGTCTACCCGACTTCCTAGTGCGGACTCAGATCTGGTTTTTTGGTCAGAAACCGTCATTCTCCTTGCATAGCTATAACTATGATAGAGAATATCCAGAACCAATCAACAATCCATATCCAGATTCGCCGTTGAAAATCGAGTGAAAAATCCTAAGTTGGATGGATATATCTATCTCGAAATTCTGTGCTCAAATCTGGATCAAATCATTATGCGAATAGAATAATATACGTACATCCTACGTATTTATCTTCATTGATTATTAACTAAATCAATTTCCTTTCTATTCATATTTCCTTTAATTTTTGTCCATATATTTACAATTGCTTCAATTCCATTGAATTATCACTTCAATCCTTATCTCAGTTGGGTATTTAATCAATAACAGTTTGAACTCCGACCTGTTTATATTTACAAAATAGCTTGGAAGGTTTAAAAATAGATAAGTAGTTGAAAACAATTAATAGTTCATAAAATAGCTATAAAATAGTTAAACAATTGTAAAATAGTTAGAAAATAGTTAAATAGTTATAGAGATTTTAGATAACTGCAAAATAGTAATTAATTTGTAAGATAGTTGAAAAATAGTATTTAGTTTATAAAACGGTTGAAAAATTGTTAAATGGTTCCAAAAATAATTGTAGAACAAATATAAAATAATTGGTTTTAAAAAAAGAAGGCCGTATATATATTAAATAGCTTGAAAAAAATAAGTTTATATTAAAACAATTTATATTGAAAATAGTCCAGAGTCAAAACTGTTCACTTCCCCAACAATTTAATTTAAATTTCCACTTCCGTTTAATTAACTCAAATCCAATTTGAAGAACTTCAATTCTCATCGAAAATTTATTTAACCCCAATTCTAGTTGAATCAATCTTGATTTCTTTCCCAATCCAAATCAAATTCCATTTGATTTTAATCCTGTTCAACTTTAATTATAATTTCAAATTATTCCAATCAATTTGGACTAATATCAATTGAACTCACTTCAATTTCGATATCATTTCAATTTAATTCGATTCAAATTTTCCATTAAATTTTTTAAACTTATCCATCTTCAATCACAAATCCAATTAATTTAAATCAGATTCGATTTGAACGAATTCAATTCAAATTTCAAATTTAAACCATCTCGAATTATATAAATTCGAGTTAAAATTTTAAATGTTGACTCAATCCATTTAAATCAAATCAACTTATCTCTTTATACCATTTAATTCTGAGTTCATTTCAAACTTATCTTCATTTAATTTTAATTTGGTTGTATTTCTGTTTTTACTTAATTTAATTCCAATTAAAGATTTCAATTTGGTTGTATTATACTACTTCTTAATTTAATTTCAATAATTTAACAACCAATCACCTTAATATTTATTAGAAGGAGATATTGCTTTATATATCAAAATATATTTTTATATAAAATCATTTAAAACCTTTATATAAGAAAGTAACAAGTACGCTCTCATACACACACACACACACACTCAACTCATCCTAGAGTACTACAGACTTTATTTAATGAGTAATCCCCACCAGAGCCAAGGTTCTCGCTTAACCTTTCAGCTCTGATACCAACTGTAACGACCCGAAATTTCCGATCCCGAAAAATCCAGATAGTTATGAAAAAGGAGAAAGAGATAGAAGAAGAAGAAGAACAGAAACATCATCATCTCACATTCGCAGCGGATAAAATATAATAATAAATAATAACAGTTTACAAAAGAATACTATATCTGTCGATTACATTTTAATACATCAGAGTTACACATATATACAGACACTGGATATACACAATCATCATGTCACAGATATATAGCAATATAATACGGCGGAAAACACTCCATACGTTCTTGTCATCCAGCTTGCCTCCTGAGCTCAAGAACGTTCTTCCCTGAAAATCTGTAATACTCGGTCCGACCCGAGCATTACGTCAAAGTAACCCCCGGGTCAGGCTGGAAACCAGCATGAGTAACTCATCCAACATGGAATACAAAACATACAACTTGTAGAGAACCCGGGGTAACTCAAACCAATTTTACAAGTTCACAATATGTTATAGACATAACTTATTTCACACATTAGTTTTCTAAGTGCCAAAATTTAGATCAAATAATCCGATTCACTTAAATCATTTCATTCCAACCTATTAATTTCACATATCAATTTATAAGAATTGGAGGTGGTTTCGGTTATTTCCCAATACCCGATCCCGGACTCTTCGAGTCTCATGTCATCCTAACCCAAGTTATTCAAATGAATTACACAACATTTCATATCAGAGATATCAACTCATTCAAAGCATCCAATACCATTCAATCATCCATAAGCAAAGCTTAATCACATACAAATTTAATTTAATTAATCCTGATTGAATTACTAACCTCAACCACTTAGATTTCTTCATTTAACATTAATTAATTTCCTATAAATTAATCAATCATCCCTTCATTATTCATCTTAATTAATCACCCTGGATTAATTATCCTTTTATTATATTCAAGTAATTAACTTTAATTAGTTTCACGATATTAATTCTTCTTAACCAAAATCAATAAGTAATCTTAATTACTTCATGAATTAATTAACTATTTTAATTACATTGATCCTTAATTACTTATGGTAATTAATTTCTCATAAGTCACTTGTTATTGATTGATTAATATTAATAAATCAAATCTTTAATTACATCATTAATTATATAAATTAATGATTTCCAATTATATTTCACTTTATCTTAACCTAAATTAATTACATTAATTAAACCACGATATTAATCATTCTTGATTTACCTCAATCTGTAATTATCTACCGTTGTATTTACTTCATTAAATAAATTAATTACTCTTTAATTAACTATCTTAATTAATCTCCTGATTAATTTCACAAAGTAATTATATTTTATTAATTACATTAGTAATTACCTATCAGACCATCCATTGATTATTCTAAATTAATTAAACTTAATTAATTAACTTAACCTTAATTAATTAATTCAAACCCTCAATTACTAATTAATTAACCCAAATCATTGATTAATTGAATTATTAATTATCCATTTCATTACCCTACTAATTTGATCAATCACAAATCATTAAGCCCTTATTAACATTAAAATGAAAACATTTTCTTATTTATGATTTAAGTTTAAAACAAATTAAAACTCGAATACTTCGAGTCAAGCAACAATTAACTCGAGAATCAACCAAAACCAAAGTCACCAGATCATCAATGCACATCCAATCAATTCAATCATTCAACCAATTATTTAAATTTAACCATTTAAATTTAAATAAAAAAATCCAACAGAGTGAGATTTACCCACCTTTGATTTTGCAATCCAAATCCGGTCTCGATTTGTTTCCTCCAGATTTAAACCTTGTATAAACATTTATACGATTTATTAATATTTACATAATCGATCAATCAACTATCCCGCTTTACAAATTTTATTTTACTAATAATCTAATCTAATCTAATAATTCCTCTTTATAAATCTTTTAGTAACCAAATAAATTAAATATGTCAATTGTAAATTTTTATCACCAATCCCTTATATAATTTTCTTCCAAAGTCTTATAAAAATTTCTAGTATATATATAAATAAATATTTATTTATTTCTTCAGAATACAAATTATGATTAACAGATAATAAATTACCTTACTGCCGACGAATGTCGAATCGCCGTAGCAAACTCGCCCTAAAGCCCTAGCCTCGACTCTGACAGCGACAAACTGCCTTTCTCCACGTCCTTGGATTGACACCCACTTGACCAAACCTACCCTCGTCCCCAAAATCGAAGCCTAAGCCAACCTACGAACGCAGCCTCCACCATAATCGCAAGCACTCATCACTTCGAGCTTAAGCCCTTGCGACGTCGAGCCGCGATGTCCACTACCCAATGCGAGTGAACCCTAGCCGGGCCGCGTCCCATGCCTTCGCGATCTTTCCCACATGTTGCCGCGCTCGAATCGAAGGCCGCACTACCCAAAACCAAAACCCTAGTGCTAACCCAAAGTCAAGCAACGCGAATCGAAGCTGCCATTAATTGATTTGAATTTGAGTATTCCTTTGATTTGGGTCGAGCAAATTAGGAGTTGGATGAAAGAGCGTGACTTTATATTGACAGCCATTGAAATCGATTTCTTTTTTTGTATGAGTTCGGTTTTCGGTTTGAAGATTAAAGAGGGAATGGAGATAAATATCGATTTGGGGAAGCTTCTTGAGTACGTGTTTTGTAAATGAAAATATCTTTGACTATTTGACCTTAAATTTTATTGTATTATAAAACTTTCAAAACGTCTCGTTAATTGCCATTTAAAATTTTGAACTCCTCTTAAGGAATGCCGCTAGGTAATTATAAGGCTTTACCCGTATTCCGAACACGATGGAACGTGTTTCGAAACCGAATTCGATCATATGCGCGAGTTACCGAAGTAAACAGTCAATTTTAAATTAAATCAATTAAAATAGTTTCTAAGCGTTTTGAGCTGCCAGGGTCAAACGACAACTCCGATTGCTACGAAAATTGAAATTCAATAATAACTAACTACTACGGATCCAACGGAACTGGTTTCATCGAAATTCGAGAACGTGCCTCGGAAGGCTATTTTTACTTATTGATTTAAACAATATATTTTCAAAACTTAACAAAACGCTTCCAAATTCAAGTTTAACGCTTTTACTATCTTCAGTATTATCAATATAAATTTCACAAGCCTTCTAATTATTTTTAACCGGCTTAAAACTCCAGATTCAACATTTTACCCAACTTCCAGTAATTAAATCCAATAATTAAATTCCAAATAATTGTGATATTTAAAATTCAAGTTAAACATTAACTTTTTTATAAATATTTAAAATCAATTAATTATTCCAATTTAAATTGTTAAAAATTTCGGGTCGTCACAGGTATGTGGTAGTTGAGATTGATAAGGGAGAGATTACTTGGGGGAGTTCAGAAGACATTTTTACATGAAGTTTCCATCTAGGACTGAAGAAGGAGTGCACTTAGAGAATTTTATGCATTTACAACAAGGAGAAAGGTTAGTGAAAGTATATTAATCAGTTTAATGAGCTAGCTAGGTTTGGGATGGAGCTGATAAACACCCCTCACAAGAAAGCTTTGGAGTTTGTTAAGGGGCTGAATCAGCCTCTTCAAGATTCGGCTCTTAGTCATATTCCCACAGGTGCGGTTTATGAGGGTCTGGTGCACATGGTCTTTTTGAGTACCATCTCCAAGGAGGAAGCGAACAAATAACCCAAGAAATCAACAGAAAGGCACTATAGCAGAATTGGCACAAGTGTGGAATGGGACCTAAGGGTAAGATTAAGAAGTAAGATATGCAGTGCAGGAAGTGCGGTAAGAAGGAGCATTTTGCAAGGGACTGCAAGACAGACAATTCGAAGATTAAGTGTTATAACTACCATCAATTGGGGCACATGAGATGGGAGTGTCCAACACCACAGAAGACTTCTACCTAGGTAGCAAAAGTTAAAGCACTAGATGATGATGTATGGGATGATCCTTGATTTTTATAGAAAGGTTTTTAGGTTGGGTGCTTGTAATAGGCATAGTCTAGAGGTTTACTGTGATCCCAAAGGTTCAATTATGTTGAGTTACCTATATTCATTAGACCTATCACATGGTGAGGTAGATGCAGTGTTTATTTTTAGAGATTACCCAGATGTATTACAGATTTATCTTATGGAGAATGCCAGATCTGTTGCCTTACCCTTAAGGCATATGGCTCCGAAGGAGAGACATGAGTTGAATAAGCAAGCGAATAAGCTGTTAGAGAAGGGCTTCATTAGGAGGGATATTTCAGTGTGGGGAGCACCAGTTGTATTTACCGCTAAGGTAGATGGTTCTCTAAGGATTTGCGTCGATCATCGAGATCTGAATAAGCTAAAGAAAAGAATCACTATCCATTTCCCCACATAGACAATCTCTTTGTCATTTTGTTAGATCGAAGGTATTTTCATAGCTCTATTTGTGTAACTGCCTGGTATTTTCAACCATTCGCATCCACACATGTCGAACTTGAATTGCTCAAAATATCAGATTGTTAATTTATATATGGCTTAACTCATCATACATAGTAAACAAATAATAACAGAATCACAGACACAAAGTAATATAACAATATGCAGTGGAAATAAAAGAATAGAAGTTCATGAAGCTACTATATGTATAAGAGTTAACATAAGATACAACATAAGTCTAGAATACATAGAAGTCTCAATACAATAGTCAAATACAAGATCTGAATACATCGCTGGAATCAACCGAACAACTAGAAGCTGAATCGATAGATGGATCTCTAAGTGAAGCTCCAACTCCAAAGGTGAGTCTCGAATACTGTATCACTCAGTCTGATCCAAGCGTAAAGTAAATCACGAAACACTCGAGTCAGGATTAACATTTTTATATCAATAAATGCAACTCAAGTGAAATAACAACCGGAATACAAGTAACTCAAATGATGTTTGCGATAACCATCCTCTAAGGATCCGTTAAACTATCTACTATGTACTAATATACACTATTATAACAAAGTCTATAGTAAAGTAAACTATTAAAATAGCGTTAAGGCTTTACATTTTCCACCTTAACACATTTTATATATTCCCATAGTCTATATTGTACCGTAATCTCCCCCATACTGGGTGTCGTCAGAGGGCACTCCATAGGTATGGTACGAAACAAACTCGTAATTGTCTCGCTAAGGTAGGTGACACGGCAAAACTAGGCAATGCTAGGGAACATATACCAATTACATTCCGGCCTGGTGGTAACGCATAGCAGCCACTACTGCCCACCTTGAGCCACACTCCCAAATCAAAGGTGCGCACCAAATCAATCACAAATAATAGAATGGCATACGAAGAAGTGTGTCTAATCGGAGGAGCTACCTCACTTGGCCCATCAATTGCTCCTGTTTTAGCCACCTTATGCCAACTCACAGGAGTCGGGTCCACGCATATACCTCATATAGGATCGTTTCCACCATCCTACTTCATTTTGGAATCTCCACCTCGTACACGGTTGTTAAAGTGGTTTTCAAAGTTGGCAGAGAGTATGACAACTTTCGATCCCGGTCTCTTTAACAACCAAACGTTAGTATAACACCGCGGTTATTTCAAAATAGTTTATACTTCAAAACCAAAATATCATTTCCATTTCAAACGATATCAGTACAATATAATTTTTCACTTCAAGTATATCTATTTCCAAAATGATAGCACTTCAAAGTTATAACACTTTCGAAATTATAAAGCATCTAAAACCATAACACTTTATAAATCATAACTTAGAAATCATAGTACTTTGGAAATCATAACATTTTTAAATCATAATACTTTAAAATCATAATACTTTGGAAACCATAGCATTTTCCTCTAAACAGTTTATATATATATATATATATATATATATAATAATAATAATAAAATAGTCCATAAAAATAGTTATAAGTTAAAATAGTTTATATTAAAATAATTTATATTAAAAATAGTTTATATTAAAATATATAAATAATTTATATTAAAATATAGTTTGTATTAAAATGATTTATAACAAAATAGCTTATATAAAAATAATTTATAAAGTAAAATATATAAATAGTTTTAAATATAATTTAAAAATACTTTATATAATAAAATAGCTTCCTCAGATTTCACAAGTCGATTCCAAATCAACTCAAATTCAAATTTAATCCATTCTCAAATCATCAATTTCAATTCAATTCAGTTTCTCAGTAAACCATTTCAAATTATATCAATTTAAAAAGCATATTTGAACCACAAATAAACAATTTCAATTTCAATGTATTTCAAAGCTTTAAATATTCAACATTTCAAAACTAAATCTGATAATTTCATATATATATATATATATATATATATATATCAAATTCATTTTACTGTTATTTATTTTGAAATATTTACTTAATCATTTAAATAGCATTTAAATAAAACTTCAAACTTCAAATTTAAATAAAGCTAAATATACATTTCAATTTATGTAAATTTGAAATATTCATTTAAGTCACTTTTAATCAAAATCAAGTTATAAAATCATATATTTGAAATTCCAAATTTAATAAATTTCAAATCAAACTTATTTGAGTATAATTCTTAAATAAATTCAATTTCAAACCAATTTCTATTTCTCTTCCCAACCTAAATTTTTATTAAAATCATTATAAAATCTATATTTGAAAATATGAATTTTAAATAAATATTTAAACATATTATATATTAATTAAAATAACTTTATAAAATCAACTTTAATAAATCAAATTTTATTATTAAACTTATTTTATATATTATAAAAAATAGTTAAATTGTAACAACCCGGGATTTTGGAGATTACTGTTAATATTAAATTATAATGCAAATCATAATTTAATATTGTGTTTAAAAATAAATTGGATAATAAAATGAGGGATTGTATTATTTATTTTATATAAACAATATCTTGATGAACATAATTTGGGATTTGAAATTTAAATAAGTCATATTATTTTATTTGAAGCCTGTTTCATCGTTTGATTGTTGAAAAAAAAGTGTAAATGAATGAAATAAAGTTTGAAAAACTTTATATGTGGATTTGGATTGAAAATAAATAATTGTGGTGGTTTAATTTTAGTTAATTAGTAATATTGAAAATTTATTCCAATGTTAGCCTTCTATTGTGAAATAAAAGGAATAATATGAAGAACATAAAATTTAGAAGTGTAATTAGGCTTGGAATGATGTATTAATGGTGTAAAAATGTTAAAACATTTTAATACACTTCATTAGACTTAAAAATAAATTTCATTTGGTTGAAATGGATGAAAACAACGATTTTTCACTAAAATGGAAATATTGGTAAATATTGTTAATTTTTTTATATGGGGAAAATAATATTTTAATTGGAAAATTAAAATTTGGATGTCACTAACATGTTCCCTTTATTAATACATGAACAATGCAACTTATTTCATGTGATTTGGAAATTTTATGCAAAAGTTATGTGTAAATTACTAAAACACATATGCATATTTACTCTAAATATTTTCTAAGTGTGAGAATTGGGCTTATGAGTTATTTTGTGTCCACAAACCCAATTTGTAGAATTTTCAAAGAGATATACATTCATTTCTCTGTGACTATTTTTTCATTTAAACACTTCTCTTCTAAAAACTTTAATATTCTAATCAATGACCTCTACAAAAAGAGAAAATTAATAGCTTCCTTCTTATAAATCAATTTCACTCAAAATCTCTGCAAATTAAGGAATTAAATCAATCAAATATAGAGATAAGAGAAAGGTAATCTCCAATCTAATCTATCTTAGAATCTATCTAAACCCTAGAATGGTTTTCTGTAAATTTTGTTTTGAACAATTGCTTCTTTGCATGTACTGTATTTTTCTATTTTCAGATTTTTAGGGCTCCGATTTTGTGCTAAAGGTTCAATCTTGCTTGCAAATTCTCATTTATTCACTGAAAATCAAAAGGTAAGTGTAAAAGCTTACAAATGCTAGCCAAAATCAAAGTTTTGAGTTGAATTTTCGTATTAATAAGGTTATGTTTCGTCTTTGTTATTTTCTGTTTTCTGTCGTCACATTATTTTGGCCATAACTTTCTTATGAACTATCAGAATTTAGAAATTTTTGTAGTTATGAAAACCTTACGATTTAGGATATAACTTTGATGTTTTGAGTTTTGAGTATTTTTTATGTTTATATGGTGAAAAATCCATATTTTTTTGACTGTCCTGTCATTGATAGAAAGTGTTTATATAATCACCTCGAAAGTAATTTGATCATAACTTTTTTGTTTCCTGTCGGAATTTAGAAATTTTTGAAGTTCTGGAAACCATATGATTTAGGCTATAACTTTCATGTTTTGAGTTTTCTGTAATTTTGAATTTAGATATGTCAAAATCTAATTTTTCTACTGCTAACCCGAGAGTAAAACCAATATTTGCTCTGTCCTTGAAGCTGAAACGAAATTGGCCATAACTTTTTCGTTTTTTAACCGATTTTGATAATTTTAGATGTTCCGAAAAGAATACCACTTTCATGTTTTGAGTTTTTTGTAATCTTTAGGTTAGCTATGTCAAAATCTAATTTTTCTATTGCTAACCCGAGAGCAAAATCAATATTTGCAATGTGTTTGAAACCGAAATTTTATAATTTTTGATGATTTGGAAAGCTTAGGTCATGTGATACATGTTTTATTCATTGAGTTTTCTAGAATTTTGAAGTTTGCTTTGTCATAATTATGGTTGTATGCTGCTGTCCTGAGAGCAAAATGACAGTAACAACAATCGTTGACCTTAGATTGTATTAGCTCGTTTTTGCTCATTCTCTTCGGTTTTGATAATGTTTTTGAGATATTTTGAGAGCTATGATGCCTATTAGTAGGCTAGCTATATTTGGAGACTTCAAAATTCAAATTTAAATGGAACTTGAATTGATTTTAGGTTAAATTTGAATTGAATTCATACTGAATTCAATTTATCAGTTTTGAGATATGCCTCTAAGTTTTCATTGCTTTCGAGAATGGTTTTCACTAAACCATTTTTGAAATATATAGTCATTTCAAATTATTATTATATAGTAATTTTTTTAATTATTTTTCTAAGTAAAGATTGATTTATTTTCTATAATAAAGGAATTTCAAATATTGGTTTAAATAATCGTTTTCGAAAAATCATTTTAAATTTCTATTTCTCTAATAAAATTATTTTATAAATAAAATTACTTATTTTTATCAATTTCGGATGTATAAGAAGGACAATTAAATGGTAAAGTATAACATGTGGTATGTGACACATGGATTTGCTTTATCGCTTAATATCAGACTTATATGATTGAAACCCTTTTGATGTACTATTTGAGATGATTTAAGTTGTTATTAAATTTTGGGTAGATTATATGGTCCAAGAACTCCAATTTAGAAGTATATTCGATGAGGGACTATTTTAAGATGTGTTTCTTAATTGCCGATGAAATGAGGCGAATTAAAGGATAGAAATTCTTATTTGGAATTATGGTTATAAATAACCATCTAGATGTTATTTTAACTTGCCGATGAGATGATGTAAGCTTCTTTATGGTGATTTTACGATGTTGAGATGTATTATGAAATTTTTTACTTGTCGATGAGATGAGACAAGTCACGATGCTACTAGTACTCGTTAATGAGATAAGACGAGCATGGTATTGTATTTACTCGCCAATGAGATGAGGCTGAGTATATTTTCTTGATGTTTATGATGTTTTACTAGTTTGGTACCAACTAACGGCTAGTAAACCATTAGGGGCGAACGTATGGTATGGGACGTACGTTAACACCTATTGGGTTCCTATCCGAGAAGTTGAGACATTCACGATGTTTACTAGTACTACAGACCACGAGTACTCGATTAGAGTCATCACGATGTAGTTGCTACTCCCATCATCACGATGTTATTAACTCGGGTCTTTGTGACTGGGAGTCATTATGATGTTATAGACTATAGTCATTCACGATGTTCACGATGTTAAGATGTTATTTGGCACCTGTCATCATGATATTTATGGTACCAAATAGTAGCACTAGTCACGATGAAGCGCGTGTAGCATTGCTTCGGCATGCAATCAAGGATTTGGCCAATCCGTGATTTCTTTGAGTTTTGATATTTTAGACTTCACCGTCTTCAGGTGATTATTACATCGATAGCCTAGTGCCAGATGAGATTTATACATACATGGTGAAATCATTTATGATGTTACTCTTTGATTGAGTTATTTGCATTATGGATTGATGATTTGATGATTTTATAGAATACTTGATGTTAAGATGGAGTTGAGATGTATTTATACATTTATACCGATGAGATGAGCTATAAATGATTATGAAGAATCTTTTATGATAAGTTTTAGTGATGACTTTGAGATGTATCTATATTCATACCAATGAGATAAGGTATGAATACGTATGATGCTTCTTTTATGATTGGGTTTTGTAATTCCTTGAATGATCCTTGGGATGTGCTAATGGGATGAGGCACATCCATATGCGTTTTGTTCTATGTATGATGGATATGTACCTTTGACGTATTGTTTTATTGACAACCACTTCTAAGAAGATAGTTGAATCATTTGAAGTCATTATCCATATTCCTTTATACCACCGATGATATGAGGCGAAAGCGATGATATGTGCCTTTAAAAATTATGTGTAAATTACTAAAACACATATGCATATTTACTCTAAATATTTTCTAAGTTTGAGAATTGGGGTTATAGGGTTATTTTGTGTCCACAAACCCAATTTCTAGAATGTTCAAAGAGATATACATTCATTTCTCTCTGACTATTTTTTCATTTAAACACTTTTCTTCTAAAAACTTCAATATTCTAATCAATGGCCTCCATAAAAAGAGAAAATCAATGGCTTCCTTCGTATAAATCAATTTCACTCAAAATCTCTGCAAATTAAGGAATTAAATCAATCAAATAGAGAGATAAGAGAAAGGTAATCTCCAATCTTATCTATCTTAGAATCTATCTAAACCCTAGAATGGTTTTCTATAAATTTTGTTTTGAACAATTGCTTCTTTGCATGTACTGTATTTTTCTATTTTCAGACGTTTAGTGCTCCAATTTTGTGCTAAAGGTTCAATATTGCTTGCAAATTTTCATTTATTCACTGCATATCAAAAGGTAAGTGTAAAATTTTACAAATGCTAGCCAAAATCAAAGTTTTGAGTTGAATTTTCGTATTAATAAGGTTTATGTTTCGTCTTTGTTATTTTCCGTTTTCCGTCGCCACATTGTTTTGACCATAACTTTCTTGTTACCTATCAAAATTTAGAAAATTTTGAAGTTCTGGAAACCTTATGATTTAGGATATAACCTTGGTGTTTTGAGTTTTGAATATTTTTGACATTTATATGGTGAAAAATCCATATCTTTGTGACTATCCTGTCATTGACAGAGAGTGTTTATATATTCACCTGGAAAGTAATTTGATCATAACTTTCTTGTTACCTTTCAGAATTTAGAAAATTTCAAAGTTCTGGAAACCTTATGATTTAGTTTATAACTTTCATGTTTTGTGTTTTCTGTAATTTTGAAGTAAGATATGTGAAAATCTAATTTTTCTACTGCTAACCCGAGAGCAAAACCAATATTTGCTCTCTCCTTGAAGCTGAAACGAAATTGGCCATAACTTTCTCGTTTCCTAACCGATTTTGATAATTTTGGATGTTTCGAAAAGAATAAATCATGTGTTACCACTTACGTGTTTTGAGTTTTCTGTAATTTATAGGTTAGCTATGTCAAAATCTAATTTTTCTACAGCTAACCCGAGAGCAAAATCAATATTTGCTCTGTGTTTGAAAACGAAACGAATTTGACCATAACTTCTTCGTTTCTTAACCAAATTTGATAATTTTGGATGTTTTAGAAATCTTAGGTCATGTGCTACATGTTTTATTCATTTAGTTTTCTAGAATTTTGATGTTTGCTTGGTCATAATTATGGTTGTATGTTGCTGTCCTGAGAGCAAAATGACAGCAACAACAATCGTTGACCTTAGATTGTATTAGCTCGTTTTTGCTCTCATTCTTTTTGGTCTTGATGATGTTTTTGAGATATTTTGAGAGCTATGATGCCTATCAGTATGCTAGCTATATTTGAAGAATTCAAAATTCAAATTTAAATGGAATTTGAATTGATTTTGGGTTAAATTTGAATTGAATTCGTATTGAATTCAAGTTATCGGTTTTGAGATATCCCTCTTAGTTTTCATTGCTTTCGAGAACGGTTTTCACTAAACCATTTTTGAAATATATAGTCATTTCAAATTATTATTACATAGTATTTTTTTAATTATTTTTCTAAATAAAGATTGATTTATTTCCTATAATAAAGGAATTTCAAATATTGGTTTTAATAATCATTTTCGGAAAATCGTTTTAAATTTCTATTTCTCTAATAAAATTATTTTATAAATAAAATTACTTATTTTTATGAATTTCGGATGTATAAGAAGGACAATTAAACGGTAAAGTATAACATCCGGTGTGGGGGACATGGATTTGCTTTATCGCTTAATATCAGACTTATACGATCGAAACCCTTTTGATGAATTATTTGAGATGGTTTAAGATGTTATTAAATTTTGGGTAGATTATATGGTTCGAGAACTCCAATTTAGAAGTATATTCGATGAAGGACCATTTTAAGATGTGTTTCTTAATCGTCGATGAAATGAGGTGAATTAATGGCTAGAAATTCCTATTTGGAATTATGGTTATAAATAACCATCTAGATGTTATTTTTACTTGCCAATGAGATGATGTGGGCTTCTTTATGATGATTTTACGATGTTGAGATGTATTATGAAATTTTTTACTTGTCGATGAGATGAGACAAGTCATGATGCTACTAGTACTCAACAATGAGGTAAGACGAGCATGGTATTGTATTTACTCGCCAATGAGATGAGGCTGAGTATATTTTCTTGATGTTTATGATGTTTTACTAGTGTGGTACCAACTAACGGCTAGTAAACCATTAGGGGCGAACATATGGTATGGGACGTACGTTAACACTTATTGGGTTCCTATCCGAGAAGTTGAGACACATTCACGATGTTTACTAGTACTACAGACCATGAGCACTCGATTGGAGTCATTACGATGTAGTTGCTACTCCGATCATCACGATGTTATTAACTCGGGTCTTTGTGACTGGGAGTTATTTTGATGCTATAGACTATAGTCATTCACGATGTTAAGATGTTATTTGACTCCTGTTATCACGATGTTTATGGTACCAAATTGTATTACTAGTCACGATTAAGTGCGTGTAGCATTGCTTCGGCATGCAATCAAGGATCTGGCCAATCCGTGATTTCTTTGAGTTTTAAAGTTTTAGACTTCACCGTCTTTAGATGATTATTACGTTGATAGCCTAGTGCCAGATGAGATGTATACATATATGGTGGAATCATTTATGATGTTACTCTTTGATTGAGTTATTTGCATTATGGATTGATGATTTGATGATTTTATAGACTACTTGATGTTAAGATGGAGTTGAGAAGTATTTATATTTTTATACCAATTAGATGAGCTATAAATGATTATGAAGAATATTTTATGATGAGTTTTACTGATGAATTTGAGATGTATCTTTATTCATATCAATGAGATGAGGTATGAATAAGTATGATGCTTATTTTATGATTAGGTTTTATATTTCCTTGAATGATGCTTGGGATATGCCAATGAGATAAGGCACATCCATATGCGTTTTGTTCTATGTATGTAGGATATGTATATTTGATGCATTGTTGTATTGACAACCACTTCTAAGAAGATAACTGAATCATTTGAAGTCATTATCCATATTCCTTCATACCGCCGATGATATGAGGCGAAAGCGATGTTTACTGAGTCTTATTTTTAAAACTTTGCTTGCCGATGTTCCATTCGCTTAAGTGTCAGTTATGCCACTTAAGTATGACTTTATAATCATTATCTCTTCTACTTGCTAAGAAGAGATGTTGTCCTTTCTTATGATGTTGAAACCCTGTTTAGGGCATGGCATCCTTTAAGAAAAATGATACCATAGCTTTCACCTACTTATCCTTATCAATTATTCTTTTTAACTGATGATTTTAGCTAGCCTGATCCGTGTGTTTTCACTTGGGTAAGACCGAGTTGTTTCAGGTATCATCTATTGGACTTAGCTTGAAGTTGATGTTGGATATCAACTCTTCTTTCGCTTGAGTAGTTTATTTCTTCCGCTTACTCTAATGATTTTACATTTGATTTGATATATATGGTATGGTCGTGTACTACCTTTATTGTATTCATATTGTATTGTACTAAACATGTATCAGTGTATGTGTATATATATGATGTTGGTTACTGTTCTGTGATGTGATTTACATTCAAATATTGTATTTTGTTCTCATAGATCCGTTAGCCATCTATAGTTTTGGATTAAGCATTTACTGGGTATGTCGATCCACATGAGTTGGAAAAAAAATTATATTGCATTTATCGAAGTATTCAATATATGTTTAAGACAAAATAATAGATGGTCGCCCTTAACCAGTCCTATTCTCTGCTTTAGTAGATAGAATTACTTGTTAATTCTCTTTGCTAAGGTGGGTCTCTGGGTGGGGCGTTACATAAATTGTAAGTAAAATCTTAAAATTTAAAATTCCAAAACTAACTCATAATTTTAAAATTTTGATAACATAAAAATAAAAAGTAAAAAATAAAATTTAAACTCTTTTATAAAAAAATAACATATATATATATCTTAAAATCAATATTTATTAAAACCAAATATTCATTTCAAAACCTTGGAAATCATTTCAATATATATATATATATATATATATATATATATATTGACCAACGGTGTTTGTATATAATTTTCTATCCTATGGTCAAGCGATACAGATATTTATCATTTCAATCCGCAATTTAAATATATTCGGGTATATATCGTTTCAACTCGCAATCCCAAATTCAATAAAATGAAAAACACTTGGATTTATAATTTCAACCCATAATGATTTTCTCCTATTCTATAGATTGTTCGGGTATGTATAATTTCAACCCATAGGGAATTCTATACTAACATGGAACTTACAGAGTGATAACAAATATGATAATAATATAATAGGCATATATCATCAATATAAATAACAAATAATGGTGTTAGGTGTCACAGGTGAACAAATACATATATAAAAACGTAAATAGCTAACAACAACATATTTCATTGCCGTTCCAATTGAAATGAAATTTATTAAATATAAGAACGTTAATCATGAGTAATTTCTCACCTTGAGAGGCTAGGGATGAACGAGAATGAGATGAGTTATGAATCCAGGCATGAATTCCAAAGAAGTGCAAGTTAAGATTGGCACGAATTCGACGATCGAGGCTGATAACAAGGAATTGGTGAAGACGAATTAGAACCATCTTAATATAACAGAAACAAAATATACGTTATCATTTTTTCTCTAAAATCAATTTTTTGTTTAAAACAACCATTTAAATAATATATATATTTATTTATTTATTTTCAAATCAATATTATTATAAGCTACATACATTTATACTTTGAAATCAACAATATATATCAAAATATCTTTATTTTATAATTTAAACATTAACACAAATAACATATTATATATACACTTTTAATGTTACCTTTAAAATCTACAAGTTAATCTATAAGCTAATATATAAACAATAATATAACAATGTAATGTATTGAAACACATATATTAAACTCAACACATATGCATCATATAATTTGAGATAACTACTTATATATATTTTATAAACAACTAACTGACAAGCTTGCATTTTATACTAACAGCACAAACACATTTATATCAAAATCAATATAACTAATATAAATAAAATATACAAACATCATATGACTGGAAAGAGCATGTAACTCAAGTACTTTTTATATTAAAAATCACTTTTAAACATATATATACTATTATATAAACTATTATATAAACTGTAGCTAAAAAATATAGCTTAGAAAAAACTATATTATATATACATATATAACAACAGCATGCAAATATATATATATATTCTTTACTGTAAAAAAACTGAAACCAAATTATAATATGTGTATAATTACTTTTAACACACATTTATATACACTGTAAAGAAGAACAATTAAACTATATATAGGTACACTATTAAACATAAACTGCAGAGAAAAATATAAGCCTACGTATATATTTATATCTACAAACGAAATCATAACAACAAAGTTCAAAAGCGGCTTACATATCTACATATACTTGTTGTATACAACTTTTATAAACATGTATACAGTTTTGAATAAGTGCAATATATATATACATATATACATATATATATATATAAACAACTTCTATATATGTAATACCATTATAATAATATCTACTGGCATAAATCCACTTACGTATACTACTATAGCTGATGCAACAGATACTATATATATTTATAAAATCAATAATAAAGATAACACACACAGAGCATGCATTATATAAAAGCAGGACAATTGCTCACGGCCATAGAAAAATTCACGGATAATATATATATTATGCCAAACTTATTATAAAAATCTGTATAACTTACATGTATAATATATATATATTCAAGTGGGAGATGGGAAGAACAACGCCTGTTGCTGGTTTGGCCGAGAAGAGGAGAAAGGAGGGAAGGAAAGAAGCTAGACTCGGTTAGGCTTGGGAAGGAAGGGAGGAAGAAGTGGGGCGGAGAGAAGAAGATGGGTCGGCGGCTATGCTCAGAGTTGAAGTCGAGCAGGGTAGTTGTCAGGCGGCTGTCGTGGGGAAATGCAGGTGCAGAGGTTGTTTGGTCGATGTCATGGTTAGGCAAAGCTTGGCTAGAAGTGAGAGGGTAGACACGGGTTTGCTCGAAAGGGGAGGAAGGTGGCGAGGCAATGAGGTGCGAGGAGTGGTGAAGCTCGGCAAAAGCTCGGCTTCGGTGGCGGGATGCTCGGTTGATGACACGAATTGGGGAAGACGAGGCAGTTTACAAATTTTGCAAACGAGAAAAATAGTAGGAAAACATTATATATAAACTATATATATTTTACCAAAACCGAATGAACAGAGAAAGGTAAATAAAGTGGATAAACCAAAACACGAAGATGAACCATCAAATAAAATATTGGAACCACTGGGAACGACAAAAGTCATATATGAACAGTTGTGAATATTAATGGTAAACGGCTATTTCTTTACATGTTGACACGAAAGAACAAGAAGCCCAAAAGGCTGAAATTGTTACCGGTACGTTTAATCTTTATCGGTTTCATCAAGTACCAAACTTCGAATTGCACAAATGAATATACTATAGAGATCAGCACGACGAGATGATCAAAACGGTATACAGATATCAGTGGTACAATCATCCTATTTAAAGTCCATAATCGGTACTGGAAATGCTGCTAAAATGTCAGAAATAAGATAAACGAAACAATAGTAGTCCAAATTTGAAGAAACAAAATATGACGTCTCACTTAGAAGATGATTTACAAATTTATTGTATAAAAATATTCAGGTTTGAAAAATATTTTATTATCATCAATTTTAACTAATTTAAATTTAAATAAAATTACACTGGAAAATAAACTTTCATATCAACAGGTGAAAATTTACCATCGTCTATGTTTAATTAGACATATTCCACATATCAAAATTTCAATTCAAAATTTTATTATTTAAAATTTCACAAAAATTCCAATTAAATATATTATTAAAACAAATTAAATTATACGGGTCATTACACTCCCCCACTCAAAACTTTTTGTCTGTGAAAAGGAAAGAGGTGGGAGAATAGAAATAACCAGAAAGAAAATCAATTGGAAAACAAGATAAAGCAATTAATTTAAAACCATATAATTTTAGTTTTTAAATTAATTAATATTAAATAATTGGTTTTAAATTCTAAGGTACTTCATTAAGTTGATTAAATTTCAATTTATTAATATTTGATACAAAAGGTTTCTTTCAAAAAAAAATTATTTAATTTTCCTTATGTACTATTCAATCGACATATTATTCTATTTATCTCTATTAACCTTTTTATAACTAAAACTTAAGTGTATAACATCTATTATAACCACTCAAATTTATTTATAAATTGTTCAATTACATATTCTCTTCTGAAGGATGTAGGTAAGTTATACATGGGAAAGTAATTGAGTATTATACAGGTAAAATTTTCCCAGTTGGATTATTTCAAGTTTAAATATGTATTCAAAAATTTATCTTTATTTATAATTGAAATCATCCTTTAACAAAACTTTAAGAATCAATTTCCGATTACCTTCAAACAATTTATATATATATATATATATATATATATATATTTATATACTATATATCCAAATCAAATCCAAAATCATATACTAATATATATATTTTAAATCAAGTCACACTCCAGAAATTTAAATCAATTTAATTTCCCAAACAAAAGTATAGCAAAGCTACAGAATAATCTCTTCACTCTGAAACTCGAAAATGAATGTCGATGATGTGGCCGCCATCATCGAAATTATTTTCCAGCGACAAAAGAGAAGAGTACTGATTAAGACTTTTAAAATTCTTTGGAAATAATTTCTATTCGAAAATACTTTAAAAAATATACACTTTAAAACTTAAAACCAAAATTTGAAATCATCGAAAATTAAATTCTTAAGTTCTAAATCAAATTATAAACCATGTTTTTATAATTCCATTTATTTATATCATGTGGCAATAATCATTGGTTTTCAAAACAATAAATAGTAATCAAATATTATCATTTCTACAACCAATTCAATTAACTATTAATTTCTAGAAAAATTTATACTTATATAAAATATAATCATACAAAATTTATTGTGTCAGTTTGCTCTATTCGAGTGTTTTTTGAAATCCTATCGATAGCGTTGATCGGACGAATCGATCGATACCCCAAATCAATATTAACAACTCAAACAATACAATATATAAAACGATTTAATATCATCTACAAATACACTTCCTAACTCGATGATACCAAAATAGATTTCAAAACAAGGATAAAGATTCAAATATAGAGGGATCCTAACCAAAAGAAATCAACTTGTAGATAGGCACGATAGGGAGATAAATAGATTCCAAAGAGAGAAAAGAATGGATAGACTTATATAAATCGAGGGTGACCTTACCTAGGTCAACTGTGACTTCAAAATAAGATCGAGACAGAATTCTGGAGCAAAATCGATATTTGATCGCCAGAGATAAAATTCGAGTGTAGCAAAAGATAGCAGCATCGTAAACTGAGGGTACAGAAATCTGCGGTGAATCGATGCTTGTTTTAAAGGAGTTTCACCCCTTTACAAATCATTCAACCATTGGCGAGACCGCCAATTTATTATAGAAATCATTCAAAGTGGACTTACGGTACACTCCAGAATCAACAAGAATACAAATAGGAAGAGACAAGAATGGATTTTGGAACGAGGGGAACATTCCAAAATTCAAAGGAAATCCGAGTTGAAGTGGAAGAAATTCAAGCACGAACGAAGGTGATTCCGTAATTAAATTTACTTTATATGCTAAGTTTTTGCCTAAAACCAGAGCTTTGATACCAACTATAACAGCCTGGTTTTATCAACCATTCGCATCCACACATGTCGGACTTGAATTGCTCAAAATATCAGATTGCTAATTTATATTTAGCAAAACTCAGCATGTAAAGTAAATAAATAATCACAGAATCGCAGATACAGAGCAACATAACAATATGCAGCGGAAAAAAAGAATAGTAGTTCATGAAGCTACTGTATATATATATATATAAGAGTTAACACAAGATACAACAGAAGTCTCAAATACATAGAAGTCTCAATACAATAGTCAAATATAAGATCTAAATACATCAATGGAATCAACTGAATAACTAAAAGCTGAATCGATAGATGAATCTCCAAGTGAAGCAACAACTCCAAAGGTGAGTCTCGAATACTGTATCACTCAGCCTGTCACGAGCGTAATGTAAAACACAAAACACTCGAGTCAGGATTAACATTCTTAAATCAATAAATCCAATTCAAGTTAAATAACAACAGGAATACAAGTAACTCAAAGGATGTTTAGGATAATCATCCTCTAAGGATCCATTAAACTAACTACTATGTAGTAATATACGCTATTATAATAATGTCTATAGTAAAGTAAACTATTAAAATAGTGTTAAGGCTTTACATTTTCCACCTTAATACATTTTATATATTCCCATAGTCTATACAGTACCGTAATCTCCCCCATACTGGGCGTCGTCAGAGGGTACTTCATAGGTATGGTACAAAACAAACTCGTAATGGTCTCGCTAAGGTAGGTGACATGACACAACTAGGCAATGCCAGGGTAGATATACCGATTACACCTCCGGGATGGTGGTAACGCATAGCAGCCATTACCGCCCACCTCGAGTCACACTACCAAATCAAAGGTGCGCACCAAAGCAATCACAAAGTAATAGAATGACATACGAAGAAGCGTGTCCGATCGGAGGAGCTACCTCACTTGGCCCATCAATTTCTTCTGTTTTAGCTACCTTATGCCAACTCACGGGAGTCAGGTCCACGTATATACTTCATATAGGATCGTCGCCACCATCCTACTTCATTTTGGAATCTCCACCATGTACACGGTTGTTAAAGTGGTTTTTGGAGTTGGCAGAGAGTATGACAACTTTCGATCCCGGTCCCTTTAACAACCAAACGTTAATATAACACCGCAGTCATTTCAAAATAGTTTATACTTCAAAACCAAAATATCATTTCCATTTCAAACCATATCAGTACAATACATTTTTCACTTCAAATATATCTATTTCCAAAATCATAGCACTTCAAAGTTATAACACTTTCGAAATTATAAAGCTTCTAAAACCAAAGCACTTTATAAATCATAACTTAGAAATCATAATACTTTGGAAATTATAACATTTTGAAATCATAATACTTTGAAATCATAACACTTTGGAAACCATAACACTTTCCTCTAAATAGTTTAGATATATATATATATATATAATAAATTAGTTTATAAAAATAGTTATAAGTTAAAATAGTTTATATCAAAATAATTAATATATTAAAATAGTTTATATTAAAATATATCAATAGTTTGTTTTAAAATATAGTTTATATTAAAATGATTTTTAACAAAATAGTTTATATGAAAATAATTATAGAGTAAAATATGTAAATAGTTTTAAATATAATTCAAAAATACTTTATATAATAAAATAGCATCCTCAAATTTCACAAGTCAATTCCAAATAACCTCAAATTTCAAAATTCAAATTTAATCCATTCTCAAATCATCAATTTCAATTCAATTCAGTTTCTCAATAAACCATTTCAAATTATATTGATTTCAAAAACAGATTTGAACCACAAATAAACCATTTCAATTTTAATATATTTCAAAGCTTTAAATATTCAACATTTCAAAACCGAATATGATAATTTCATATATATATATATATATATATATATTGTTTGCACCAAAAATGGTCACAAACCCCAAATACTGTGAAAGCACCAGTGTATGAACACAAATAAACCATTTCAATTTTAATATATTTCAAAGCTTTAAATATTCAACATTTCAAAACCGAATATGATAATTTCATATATATATATATATATATTGTTTGCACCAAAAATGGTCATAAACCCCAAATACCGTGAAAGCACCAGTGTATGAACACAAATCAACAATATTCAAGCACAAATATCAAATCTCAGCAAATAACAAACAGCAATTTAGAAATTATAATCAGAAACACAGGATTTATAGTGGTTCGACTATCTCCGGCCTACGTCCATTTCAAAGTTTTATCCTTTCATTGATTATCCTTGCTGGTTACAAATGATTACAACAGTAGCAATGAAGAATTTCGAGTACAATAGTTGTTTTGAAGTGTAGAAATGAATCTGGCAGCGTCTCGGCGTTCAGTCGGCAAAAGATCCCCTTTTCTGTAGGCTTCAGAAGGCTATTTATAAGCATTGGAGGCTAATATCCCGCTCAAACTTTGGGAGACTTCTTCTGGCATGTGAATGGGCCCATGCGACCGACCCCACCAAGTTTCGAGTCGATCTGTGATCGATACGAAGCAATTTCGTATCCATCAAGAAATGATCCAATCGAGATGAAAGTTGGCAGGATTGTTCTTTACCTTGTATGCAAGTTGCCGTGAAAATTTCGTTGCATTTGGATCAGCGGTTTGGGAGATATTATCGATACGAATTGCATTTTCGCGAGTGCTGTTGCCTTCGTATCCACTGGTTCGACTCCATCCTGTTCGACTCGATCAGAAGCACGCGCGTGCAATGACATGGCGCTAATCTCCTGGATCGATCCGATCTCTGTGGCGTGTTGACTGGGTTGATCCACTTTGTGCGCCGAGTAGAACGCTTCTTCCCTGGATTCGTGCACGTATCCACGCTTCCCGCTTGTACGTGTCCATCACTTCTCCTGAACGTTTGTACTCAACTGTTTGCATCGCATGTTCTCTCGTATCGATTGTAGGAGTGTATTTCGTATCGATCAATGAACTGATCGATACGAAATGGTGAATTTGATCGATACGAATGAAAGGCCAACAGATGGATACGAAACTAAACTCAATGATGGATAAGAACGAAGCCTTACCTGATGGATACGAGCTAGATTTTACCTGATGGAGTCGAACTGAGCTCCGGTGATCGATACGAGATCATGGACTCGAAATGTACCACCTGTCCCCATCTTGATCGATACGAAATGTATCGATTTGAACAAACCTCTGCATGCTTGCCTACCAATCAGGGTCTACTGCTATCGAGTCGAAATCCATCTAGGCTTCCTATCCGATCGATACGAAATCATCGAGTCGAGTCTACACTGATCGATACGAATGAGACGCTGCTCCATGGATACGAACTGCTTGGCATGCGTGTACCTGATCGATACGGACCTTAACAGCTTCCCATGGGTACGAAAGTGCCAAAAACTTTCTACTGTCGATACGAGAGCATCGATTCGAGATATACCATCTCTTTCCATCTTGATCGATACGAATGTCATCGAGTCGAACCAGAACCTAATCGATGCGAACTTCACCGAGTCGAACCCATGTCGATCGATACGAACAATATCGATTCGAACCACCATATGATGATCGATGCGAAATGCATCGATATGAGCCGTTCCTTGCGCACCTTAATCCATCCATATCTTATGCATACGACCTCCGATTGATCTGAAACTTGAAACATAGCCTTTCCTAGTCCTTATCATTATCTCCAATCGATTCCGTTTTGATCGGAGCTCGGCCAAATTTTAACGACATCGATTGCAACCTTGTTTCCAATCGGTCTCCAATCCTGATATCCATCACTCCTTGCCAATTTGTTGATATTCCAGCTTTGACCAAAAGGTGGGATAACATTTTGCCCCCCAAAACATGCCTTGTGATAATAAGGCGTGTTTTGAATAGTTCCGAATCCGTTGTCCGAAGTCCGTAGCCACATCGTCAGAGTACATCATCCTCGACTGCTCCGAGTCGATGCCCAATTCCAAATCCAATAACCAAAACCTTAGCCATTTCCATATCCATCCGTACTCGACAACCGAGTCCTAATCCATCCTTATCCAATAGCCAATAACCGAATCTAGGACCTCACCGGGTCGATATCCAAATTCATAACCTCTCCGGGCTCTTGCCAAGCGTAATTCACACCCGACGACCATGGTCTAGTGTCCCTGGACGTTGAGCTAACCTCTCTGGATTCTTGCCAAGCGCAATCCATACATGACGACCGTGGTCCAGTGTCCTTGGACGTTGTACAATGCCATGGCTTAAATCCTAAGCCGAATCCTGGTCTCTTCAGACCCTTGTTGAGCATAGTCTATACTCAACGACCTAAAACAATAATCGATAATATGGGGCCTAAGTCCTAGGCCGAATCCTGGTCTCTCCGGACTCTTGTTGAGCATAGTCCATACACAACGACCTGAATAAGCCAATTTGCCACATGCGGGCAAAGAGACTTACCCTTTTCCTGGTATTATCCATACCCGACGACCGTTTACCAAAAACCAGATAAAAATCCAATCAAAATCCAATCCAAAATCCAAATCAAACTAGAAAATTAGAAATCCAAATCAACAGCCAAAACAGAAAACAATCATCCAAACGAAAATCCAAATCAGAAAGCAAACAAAAACTAGGAGTTCAATCCAAACTCCAAAACCAGACCAGAAAAAGCATTGTCCAATCCGAAAGCAAATGACAAATTTCACAAACTATAGCATCACGGTTTATCATCATTCAGAGCATGCCTAGGGGCTATCTCTGTCCCCGTACATGTGTAAATGACTTTGCCATTTGCCAGTAGCTTGTTACTTATTTCATATTATCCCGATCAATTGATAACCAACCGACCATCATTCCTGGACCTCCCACCATCATGGTTTGAGGTAGGGGGTGGTTGCTCCTGCACCGCTGCTGCATTCCAAGTTCCGACATATTGTCGCAACAGTCCATTCCTTACATGCTCCTCGATTATATCCTTTAAATGCCTGCAGCTATTGGTGTCGTGCCCATCCAAATCATGAAAGAGGCAATGCCTCCCTGATGCCCTTTCCCGCTCAGAAGGCTCTCTCCTAGCCGGCCTTCGGTAAGGAAGGCGATTCAGAGTTTCCATGTATATCCGCTCCAGTGTCTCGTTTAATCCTATGTATGTGGAAAACTTTGGATCCTTCCATTGCTTTCTGGCTTTTCCTGGATCGTCATCCAGCTTTCTCTTTCCTTTATCCTTATCCGAGCCTCCGTTGGATGGTCCTCCGCACTCAGTCGCATTCACCCTCTTTAACTTTAAATCCATACGAGCATCTTCTTGCCGAAGGAATCTTTCGGCTTCGTGGAAGAATTCCCCAAGATCCAGTGGTGGGTCTCATATTAAAGATACCTTAAAATCCGAGTCATCTTTGACTCCCGATACCGCCGCCATCAAAACCATCGATGGATCCGGCCGATCCACCGAAGTAACCGCCGAATTGAATCGAGTTAGAAAAGCTCTAAGCGATTTATCGGTCCTTTGCTTTACCGACATTAATGTCATTACGTTCTTTGGTCTCTTGATATGAACCCGAAACTGCCCCAAAAACCTATCCACCAATTCCTTTCAGGTTCTGATAGATCCTTCTTCCAGCTGCCTAAACCACATGGCAGCCAAGTCCGTCAAGTATAAAGGAAAACATCGGGCCATCACTTCCTCCTATGCCCCTAGCACTTCCATATGTCTAGTGTATCTTATCAAGTGATCGGTTGGGTCAGTATTGCCATCATATACTTCCACGCTAGGTAACTTGAACTTGGGTGGATTCTGAGATATCCTGATTTCCTGAGTAAATGGACTCCTGTTCACTCCTTCCAAATCTCTATTAGTCAAACCTCCACGCATAGTTTTCCTAACGACTTCCACTAATCCAGCATTGTCTGTCAAGGGTTAGCCCCATGTCCCCGAGGGAATTCCGGTACATACTCCTCATGCAGTTCACTGATGTTAGCACTCGCTCTAGCCTGCTGAGCTCCATCCAAGGGCCTTCCAGTATCAGATCCTGCGGGTCTTCCCCCAAGCCTTCATTGATTGCCATCTAGTTCTGCATTCTGTCCTCCAACGGGTTTCGCGACCCTAGTTCCTTGTCCTGCACTTGTAGCCACCGTAGTTGGTCCAAGGTTCTGCGTTCCCGCAGCTCTCATCTGTTCAAAGAAAGTCTGCATCATTTCATGTTGACTTTTTAACAATCTCTCCTGCATTGAATCGGCCATAGCCTCCATTTCATCCTTGGTTATGTAGATCGAAGCTTGTCCTTCCCTAGCTCCGGAGGATGCTTCTTGAATTCCTTCTTGTTGGCTTCTCTCAGCTCTTTGTCTCCTGCTTGTCTGACGAGTCATTGTAATTCGAATCTAAACTCTTCACTCTTTTCAAATCCAAACTTCAATCCGATGTAGCGGATGCTAGTCCTTCTCAGTGAAAGCACCAAAGTGTTTGCACCAAAAATGGTCACAAACCCCAAATACCATGAAAGCACCAGTTTATGGACACAAATCAGCAATATTCAAGCACAAATATCAAATCTCAGCAAATAACAAATAGCAATTCAGAAATTATAATCAGAAACACATGATTTATAGTGGTTTGGCTATCTCCAACCTACGTCCACTTCAAAGTTTTATCCTTTTATTGATTATCCTTGCTGGTTACAAATGATTACAGCAGTAGCAGTGAAGAATTTAGAGTACGATAGTCGTATTGAAGTGTAGAAATGAATCCGGCAGCGTCTGGGCGTTCAGTCGGCAAAAGATCCCCTTTTCTGTAGGCTTCAGGAGGCTATTTATAGGCGTTGGAGGCTGATATCGCGCTCAAACTTCGAGAGACTTCTTCTGGCACGTGAGTGGGCCCACGCGACCGACCCCACCAAGTTTCGACTCGATCTATGATCGATACGAAGCAATTTCATATCCATCAAGAAATGATCCAATCGAGATGAAACTTAGCAGGATTGTTCTTTACCTTGTATGCAAGTTGCTGTGAAAATTTCGTTGCATTTGGATCAGTGGTTTGGGAGATATGATCGATACGAATTGCATTTTCGCGAGTGCAGTTCCGTTCGTATCCACTGGTTCGACTCCATCCTGTTCGGCTCGATCAGAAGCACGTGCGCACAATGACATGGCGCTAATCTCCTGGATCGATCCGATCTCTGTGGCGTGTTGACTGGGTTGATCCACTTTGTGCGCCGAGTTGAACGCTTCTTCCCTGGATTCGTGCACGTATCCACGCTTCCCGCTTGTACGTGTCCATCACTTCTCCAGAACGTTTGTACTCAACTATTTGCATCGCATGTTCTCTCGTATCGATTGCAGGAGTGTATTTCGAATCGATCTATGAACCGATCAATACAAAATGGTGAATTTGATCGATACGAATGAAAGGCCAACAGATGGGTACAAAACTAAACTCAATGATGGATACAAACGAAGCCTTACCTGATGGATACGAGCGAGATTTTACCTGATGGAGTCGAACTGAGCTCCGGAGATCGATATGAGATCATGGACTCGAAATGTACCACCTGTCCCCATCCTGATCGATACGAAATGTATCAATTCGAACAAACCTCCGCATGCTTGCCTACCAATCTGGGTCTACTGCTATCGAGTCGAAATCCATCTAGACTTCCTATCCGATCGATACGAAATCATCGAGTCGAGTCCACACTGATCGATACGAATGAGGCGCTGCTCCGTGGATACAAACTGCCTGACATGCGTGAACCTGATCGATACGGACCTTAACAGCGTCCCATGGGTACGAAAGTGCCAAAACCTTTCTACAATCGATACGAGAGCATCGATTCGAGACATACCATCTCTTTCCATCCCGACCGGTACGAATGTCATCGAGTCGAACCAGAACCTAATAGATGCAAACTTCACCGAGTCGAACCCATGCCAATCGATACGAACGGTATCAATTCGAACCACCATATGACGATTGATGTGAAATGCATTGATACGAACCGTGCCTTGCGCACCTTAATCCATCCATATCTTATGCATACGTCCTCCGATTGTTCTGAAACTTGAAACATAGCCTTTCCTAGTCCTCATCATTATCTACAATCGATTCCGTCCTGATCGGAGCTCGACCAAATTTTAACGACATCGATTGCCACCTTGTTTCCAATCGATCTCCAATCCTGATATCCATCACTCCTTGCCAATTTGTTGATATTCCAGCTTTGAACAAAAAGTGGGATAACATATATATATATATATATATATATATCAAATTCACTGTACTATTATTTATTTTGAAATATTTACCTAATTATTCAAATAATACTTAAATAAAACTTCAAATTTCAAATTTAAATGAAGCTAAATATACATTTAATTTATGTAAATTTGAAACATTCATTTAAGTCACTTTTAATCAAAATCAAGTTATAAGAGCATATATTTAAATCCCAAATTTAATAAATTTCGAATCAAACTTATTTGAGTATAATTCTTAAATAAATTCAATTTCAAACCAATTTCTATTTCTTTTCCCAACCTAAATTTTTAATAAAATCATTATGAACTCTATATTTGCAAATATAAATTTTAAATAAATACTTAAACATATCATATATTAATTAAATCAACTTCATAAAATCAAATTTAATAAATTAAATCTTATTATTAAACTTATTTTATATATTTTAAAATAGTAAAATTGTAATTAAAATCTTAAAATTTAAAATTCCAAAACTAACTCATAATTTTAAAATTTTCAAAACATAAAATTTAAAAAATAAAAATTTAAACCCTTTTATAAACATTGGAAATCATTTCAATATATATATATATATATATATATTGACCAACAATTTCTATATATAATTTTCTATCTTATGGACAAGTGATACAGATATTTATTATTTCAATCTACAATTTAAATATATATGGGTATATATCATTTCGACCCGTAATCCCAAATTCAGTTAAATGAAAATCGCTTGGGTTTACATTTCAATCCATTTTCTTCTATTTTATAGATCGTTCGGGTATGTATCATTTCGACCCATAGGTAATTCTATACTTAGAAAGGAACTTGCAGAGTGATAACATATATGATAATAATATAACAGGCATATATCATCAATATAAATAACAAATAATGGAGTTAGATGTCACAGGTGAACAGATATATATATAAAAATGTAAATAGCTAACAGCAGTATATTTCAATTCTCGTTTCAATTGAAATCAAATTTAATAATTATAAGAACGTTAATCGTGAGTGATTGCTTACCTTGCGATGCTAGAGATGAACGAGAATGAGATGAGTTATGCATCCAGGCATGAATTCCAAAGAAAAGCAAGTTAAGACTGGCACAAATTTGACGATCGAGGCAGATAATAAGGAATCAATGAAGACGAATTAAAACCATCTTAATATAACAAAAACAAAATATACTTTATAATTTTTTCTCTAAAACCAATTTTTTTGTTTAAAACAACCATTTAAATAATATATATATATATATATATTAATTTTCAAATCAATATTATTATAAAAATATATGCATTTATACTTTAAAATCAACAATATATATCAAAATATCTATTTTTGTAATTTAATAACTCAAATAACCATATTATATATACACTTTAAATGTTACCTTTAAAATTTACAAGTTAATCTATAAGCTAATATATAAACAACAATATACCAATGTAATATATTGAAACACATATATTAAACTCAACACATATACATTATATAATTTGAGATAACTACTTATATACATATACATATACATACATACATATATATGTATGTATATATATATATATATATATATATATATATATATATTATAAACAACTAACTAACAAGCTTGCATTTTATACTAACGGCATAAACACATTTATATCAAAATCAGTATAAATAAGATAAATAAAATATACAAACATCATATGACTGGAAAGAGCATATAACTCATGTACCTTTTATATTAAAAATCAGTTTTAAACATATATATACACTATTATATAAACTATTATATAAACTGCAGCTAAAAAAAATATAGTTTAGAAAAATTATATATTATATACATATATAACAGCAGCATGCAAATATATATATATATATTCTTCACTGTAAAATAACTGAAACCAAATCATAATATTGTATATAATTACTTTTAACACACATTTATATAAACTGTAAAGAAGAACAATTAAACTATATTCATGTACACCTTAAACATAAAGTGCATAGAAAAATATAAGAATATATATATATATATATATATATATATATATATATATATATACATAAACGAAATTAGAACAACAAAGTTCATAAGCAGCTAATATATCTTCATATACTTGCTGTACACAACTTTTATAAATATTTTTGAAGAAGTGCAACATACACACATATATATACAAACAACTTGTATATATGTAACTCCATTATAATAATATCTACTGGCATAAATCAAATCATGTATACTACTATAGATGATACAACAGATACTATATATATTTATAAAATCAACAACAAAGATAATATATGCGCACACACATCATGCATTATATAAAAGTAGGACAGTTGCTCAGGACCACAGCAAAATTCACGGCTAACATATATATATATATAATGCCAAACTTATTATAAAAATCACTATAACTTACATGTATAATATATATATTCAAGTGGTAGATGGAAAGAACAACGCCTGTTGCTAGTTTGGCCGAGAAGTGGAAAAAGGAGGGCAGGAAAGAAGCGAGACTCTGCTAGGCTTGGGGAGGAAGGAAGGAGGAAGTGGGGTGTAGAGAAGAAGATGGGTTGGCTACTTTGCTTGGAGTTGAAGTCAAGCAGGGTGGTTGTTAAGTGGCTGCCGTGGGGAAATGCAGGCGCGGAGGTTGCTTAATCATTGTTGTGGTTAGGCAAAGCTTGGCTACAAGTGAGAGGGGAGGCATGGGTTTGCTCAAAAGGGGAGGAAGGTGGCGAGGTGATGAGGTGCGAGAGGTGGTGAAGCTCGGTAGAAGCTTGCTTTGGTGGCCGGATGCTCAGTTGATGGCTCGAGTTAAGGAAGACGAGGCATTTCAAAAATTTTGCAAACTAAAAGAATAGAAGGAAAAGTTATATATAAACTATATATATTTTCCCAAAACTGAATGAACAGAGAAAGATAAATAAAGTGGACAAACCAAGACATGAAGATGAACCATCAAATTTTTTTTGGAACCATTGGGAATGACAAAAGTCATATATGAATAATCGTGAATATTAATGGTAGACGGCTATTTCTTTACATGTTGACACGAAAGGACAAGAAGCCCAAAAGGCTGAAATTGTTATCGGTACATTTAATCGTTTGTCGGTTTCGTCGAGTATGAAACTTCGAAACACACAAACGAATATATTGTAGAGATCAGCACGACGAGATGATCAAAATGGTATAAGATAACAATGGTACGATCATCCTATCAAAAGTCAATAATCGGTACCGGAAGTGCTGCTAAAATGTTAGAAATAAGATAAATGAAGCAATAGCAGTCGAAATATGAAGAAACAAAGTATGATGTATCACTCAGAAGATGATTTACAAATTTATTATATAAAAGTATCCAGGTTTGAAAAATATTTTATTATCTTCAATTTTAA
Source organism: Allium cepa (assembly GCA_030765085.1). Classification (NCBI taxonomy): domain Eukaryota; kingdom Viridiplantae; phylum Streptophyta; class Magnoliopsida; order Asparagales; family Amaryllidaceae; genus Allium; species Allium cepa. The sequence continues at coordinate 695,016,547 of CM060940.1, read as the reverse complement.
CTGATTTAAATTTTAATAAAATTACACAGGAAAATAAACTTTCATATTAATAAATGAAAATTTACCATTGTCTATGTTTAATTAGACATCTTCAACGTATCAAATTTTCAATTCAAAATTTTATTATTTAAAATTTCACAAAAATTCGAATTAAATATATTATTAAAACAAATAAAATTATATGGGTCGTTACAATTTGGCTATCAAATTCCATCAGCTGTGAGTGGATGATGATACTATTCAGAAGACTGCTTTCTATACACCCGACGAACTGTAAGAGTGGTTAGTCATGCCATTTGGACCGACCAATGCACCGGCCTACTTTGTTGATTAGATAAGTCAAGTTTTTTAGGGTTTCCTAGTGATTTCTTGGTGGTATTTGTGATGATATATTAGTTTGTTCAAAAAATGAGGAAGACCATGGATTGTATTTAGAAGAAGTGCTCAATACGCTTCATGAGCATAAGTTGAAGGCAAAGTTTTCTAAATGTCATTTTTCATGCAAAAAGGTATGCTTTTTGGGGCACATTATCTCGGTAAGTGGCGATGGTCGATCCTAGTAAAGTTGTTGCAGAATAGGATTGACATATGCCGAAAATGCCATGGAAGCGAGGAGTTTCCTTTCTTTAACGGGCTACTATAGGAAGTTCATTAAGGACTTCATGAAGATCTCTGCTCTTCTGATCTGCCTTACCATGAAAAATTTGTTTTTCTCGTTGGACGCGAAGTGTAAGGGTGCTTTTATTAAGCCGAAGGAGACGTTGACTAATGCACCTGTTCTACTATTACTCAATGGTATGAAAGCATTTGCAATATATACCGATACTTGTTGTATGAGGTTGGGCATAGTCTTGATGGAGGAAGGGAGAATGGTGAGCTATGCTAGTCAATGGATAAAAGTGCACGAGAGAAACTATCCTACCTATGATCTTGAATTGGCTGTTATCGTCTTTACACTTAAGTCATTGAAGCATCACCTATCGGGAGAGCAGTTTGAGTTGTATATGGATCATAAATTTCTAAAGTACTTATTCTCCCAAAAGGATTTGAACTTAAGGCAACAGAGGTGGATTGAGTTTTTGGCATCGTATGATTTTGATATCCCATATACTCCAGGAAAGGTCAATGTGGTGGTAGACGCCTTGAGTTGATTGTCTAAATACATAGGTACGGATAAAAGCAAGTACTAATGATAAATACTGCCACAAGCCAAGCTTCTCCATATCTAAGCTCAATCGCCACCATTACTCCGTTCTTAACCTATTTTGTAATGAGGAGAGAGTCAGAACAATAAGTGTCTAGTGAGTAAAACCTCGAGTTTTACCTTTTTAGTCATTTGGCGGTATATTTCAAAATAAGAATATGTCTATGAATATAAAACCATTAAAACCATATAATACTTCTTTATAAGGAAGGTAGGTGAGTCCAACCACTTAATACCTTCCATTCTAGAAGCAGGTTTGTAGAATCTCATATACCAATCATAAGTCAAAACATCTAATATTGTGAGCACGATAGCTAAGCCACTTAAAACCTTTTATGAAAAATAGGCAAACTCTAGTCATTTAATACCTTAATTAAGGCAGAGCCCATCATTTAATACCTATTTCCAAGACGTGCTTCTTAATGATACTATCTACCTAACATCGTATGGAATCTCTCAGGCCACTTAATACTTCCTTGTGGAAAATAGGTAGATTCTGGCTAAATAACTTAGTTAAGGTAGACTCCATCATTTAATACGTATTTTCATAAGCGGCCCCATTGAGATACCGCCTAACGTAACCCTTTGACCATTTAATACTTCATTTGGGGAAAGAGGCAGGCCCTCAAACAACCACTTAATACCACAAGCCTCCGTAGTAGGCCTTTGGTCTTATGGCCCGTATTCATAATGACATCTCACGTTAGTCCAACCGTTCGTACGAACTGTAAGCTAGATTGTCTAGGCTAATTTTCTCTATTTGGAACTAAACTTGCATCATTACAAATATTTATCATAAGGATATGTCACGTCAATCAAAATGTACACAACTGCTACTAGCTTCAAAGTGAGGGGGAGACTTAAATCATGTAGCTCTATTAATCTTGCATCCTTATGACTTAGCCATAAATCAAATACTATATATATATATATATGTATAGACACACACACAGACACACATAATGGTGCACACACCCATCTCACCGTTTCATATATAAGACCTTATAAGGAAGGTTCCTTATTATGTCTTAAAACGATAATTAGGTTATATAAGAGTTTCCTCTTACTTTTGCCTAATAATCAGTTACCTTTTTAATAGGGGAAATAAATGAAATAACTACCTAATTAACTATGCTATATGCACAATAATTATGTTAATTACGCTAACAGAGATAAATAAGTATTCACGCTTGATAAATTCTAAACGCATGGATTTTACATCCTAAACTAGCGTTAAATGTCAATTCCCTAACCAAATACTATTACAGGTCCTTTTTCTTCAAATTTCCAAGTATTCAACATACCAAAATAAGGGATTCTAATATCCAAAACAAGGAATAAATATTCATAACCATACAATAATAGACCTGTAAATAAAGTAGTAACTCAATTTATTACACACCAATTCAATGACATATCCTAATCAATAGGAATTGCAATCTAAACTCCATATCTATTCAACCCGACTTTTACAAAGAAATAGGTAAAAATATGTGCTGTAAACTACGAATAGTAGTCATAATCTAAACCCCTTATTTCATTGAGAATCACAGCTTGAACCAAAGAAGAAGGTGAAGTGGAATAGAATATGAAATTATCAAAAATTGCATAAACGAAACAAATTCCATCAAATTAATGTAAATAATTGAGAATCTCAACATAGAATTGACATTTCAAAAAAAAAAAAGGAATTTCAGGGGATTTTATTTATGTATTTTCCCAATCCCAAAATCTATTCGGAATACTTAAATCCAAATGGAGATATACTAAACAATTACTGAAAACGGAATACGAAGGTTTCCACCCACTGAATATCCTTAGCTTTGGCTTCTTTGGATTTGCACACCTTACAGTCTCTTCCAGAATATCTCTCTTTTGATATAAATCTACATAGAATAAGGAAGATGTATATATTTTTATTAGGTTCAGAATAGTTGGAGGATGATAGAACAAGAATAGGTTAGAGGAGGAAGAAATAAATAGAAATTAGATTGGATTCTTACCTGAATTCTCCTTGGTGTTTCTGAATCTAATTTAAAGAGTTAACAACGGCAGAATTTCACTATTGTTCCCAAACTATTTGTGGATAAAAGTGAAATGTTTAGGGTCTAATTTATAGTGGCTAGAAATGCACCAAAACCATTGATCGAGAATAGATTGAAAACGGATAAATCTGGAATGTATATCTCATCAAAATAGGTTCCACAACAAGGAAGTAGTCGACCCCCATGTTCTAAGTGGTTGACCTCTACAGTCGATCTCTAGGTTGACTCCTAGTGGTGCTGGGTGTCGACTTCTTCCCTTATTTTGGGAACATATTTATTTTATTTTATTTTATTTATCATTGCTTGATTATTTATTGATCTTATACCCTAATTAATTTTTAATAATAATCGCTTAATTTTAATGTTACTTAACCCCCAAGTCTAAACATAATTAATTTCAAATTTCAAATTAGGTAATTAATTATTTATTTGAATCCTATTCAAATTATGTTAAATCTGAAAACTTTAAGCACCCATAACTTCTTCATTCGAGTTCTATTTTCAGCATATTATATATGATTTCCACGAACGCAACGGTATAACTTTCATGCTCAAATTCCAATTTTGATAAAATTTCATTTTCTGCCATATCACATTTAATTTAGTTTACTCCATTTATTTATGGTTTATTTTACGAAGTGTTACAAACACAATAAACTTCAAGTATCGTTACAACAGTTGCATAGATTGCTTTGCAGTAGAAACTAACATAAAAATCCGACAGAAATTACACACTATTCAACAATTAACGAATTTGAATTACATAATAAATGCAAAAAGCGAACTTAAAGTATCATTACAATTTAAAAAACAAGTTCATAAAAAATACAGTACAATAAACTTCAAGTTTTCGAAGAAGCAAGACAATTCCTTTTGTTGTGAGCTATTCCATTACACTAACCGCATTTGTTTCTTTTATTTGGAGAATAGCCAAACCACTATGCCTCTTGATCGAAGGTCTTCCTATACCACAAACTATTTTAGGAGGCCTAATACAACATTTTCTTAAGTCGCAATTGGCTTATCAAAATTAGGAATGGGAATAATAGCTTCAACATATGAAGATTGAAAAGCATCAAAAGTAAAGTACTCTACATAATCATAAACCAATAATCTTTACCTAGTAACACACTTAATCGCATGAGAACATGACAATCGGTAACTCTCTGTTGATTTCAACTACATGAATGATTTTGAAGATCAACAACAAGTGACTTTGGCGATTTAACTTCATAAACCGACTCCGAAGACTTGTAAACATTCTAACCAAAACCACCATCAACTTATTTTGATAAGGTTCCTCCATAACAAGATAAAGAACTGCAGTCCACAAATGACATTTCTCTCTCCTTCTAACTATCTGATCCATTACTTTCACTCAAATACCATCCAAACAAGAGTCAATTAGCATAACTCTATATTCCAAAATCCATGAGTTTACACTCTCAACAGTAAAGAGTATTCATCATAATGCTTACCCTTAAAAAATAAATCCGCCCAATGATCAAAAGTTTTGAATCTTAAAAAAGTATTCGCAACCACACCCTTAATTGCCTTAAAATTACAAATATATCAATAAAAATCATATATTTTATAAGCTTTTCCACAAAGCCTAAACCACTCAACAATTAAAGAATCACCTTCCCGCCTTAACAACAGTACCAATATTTTGCTCCATATAAAGTAAATAGTAATCATGAAAAGAACGAAATATTCTCAAAAACCTAAAATAAAACCCCATTAATGACCCGTAATAAAAGAAAGAACGGTCTTCATGAAGTGGTTCTTTTAAATGAGACAAAAACCATGACCAATTACCTTCATTTTCATATGAACCAATATCCATTACAAGTGGAAATAAACCTACAAAATGAAGTGTTAACACACAACTAGCAGCAATAAATATGATTGTCGTACACTAATATGTATTAATTATGCAAATGATAGATGAACATAGCATTTGTATTTATAAAATCACAATCATGTAATAGTAATTCAAAATGATAGATAACCATAGCATTTTATTCTGGAATCCCTCTAATTTGTATTAATACAATAGAATGGAAGACGAACATCGCATTTATGTTTATAAAGTACATGAAAAACGAAAGATAAACAAAGCAATTTTATTTTCAAAGTCCAATAACATACATTAGTAATACAAACTGATATATAAACATAACATTGATTTATAAACTATACTAGTAGGAATTAGCACTACTATATATAGGAATATAAAATAATAATTAAACACCCTAAAACTAAGCAAAATAACATTGAACATCAAATATAAAATATTCTGACCATTGTCAAACTGAATTACATAGCCAATACAAAAATGCTACCTACATATATGAGTACAAAATAAAAACTAAAAAAACAAAAATAAATTACACACATACGACGTTTACCATTATTAGCAGTGGAACCAAGCAAAACATCGGGCCTTCCCTTCAAAGCATCTGCATCTGAAAAAAGTCAATGACGGACAATGCTTGAATCCAAAACAAGCAGTCAAACCAAGAGAAATCCATTTAAATTAATTGCTTAAGGAACTAACTCAGCCACTAGGACTATATTTTTGAAAAGCTTCCAAATACCAATTTAAATCATTATACGACCTAGCATCATCCCCATATATTTCTTTAAACACCAACTTCTTTGCACTATATATAATAATTTGGAAAACCAAAATTATACGCTCTTCTAAATTCTTTCATTATATCTTTCAGTTTCTCTGTTGAAGCATCTCAAATTTGACCAATAACTAATGATTTCACAAATCTACTTGATAGATGAACTTTATTAACATCCCTAAGAACACTACCATATGAATGATCAAAATTTTGTGTTCTTATAAAAAAGAAGAAAGCTGCTCATGATCTGAAGAAACATTAACATAAAAATTACAACCATTCCTAGACCTAGAACGAATAATCGAAATTCCTTTTGGAAAATTTCTAGCAAAAGCAAAATCATATCCATTTCTAATTTGATAAGCCATTTAAAACACCCTAAAATCCTCTGCTCCATCAAAATCCAAGAAAATCCAAAAGAGTTTTTTGAGAATCTTTCTTTAACATGTCTTTGAAATAATAAGACGAATCATCATGTGAATTGCTATTTCTAGGAGAATTACTACTAACGGAAGTGCTTTTGACCCCTGAAGTACCTAAAACACTGCCACTAATATCAAATTACAAAGCACAAACATTTGACTTAATGGTAAATCTAAAATTTTGGCTCCTCTTATACAATAAAAAGTGCACAAGAAAATCAGAACGGTCTTAAGAATAATAACTTATTTTCAAGAACATAAGAAATCTCAACAGAAAAATTGTAAAAATGTGACCAAACTTTACAAATTTCACTCTTAACACCAAATAAAGAAGAATTCATGGTAAGACAAGCGAATAACAACCCTTATTATGTTAAAAAATAACTAACATGCTATTCGATTGAACAATGGGGCCACCTTTACTCCAAAACACAAAGTTTGACAATGATATCAAAAAGTGAATTGTTGCATAATATGTTTGCTTTCCAAAACAACTTTCAGATTGCAGAAATGTGAATTACGACTCCACTTATGGTATTTCCCCCAAAGTATCAAATACTAAAATGAAATTAGAAGTGCATTCTCACTAAACAAACATACGTTTTTAGCATAGTAAACATATGAATTTTGTGAAATGCTTAAAAAATTGTTCCTTTGTTCTTTTCTTTCCAGAAAGAGCAGAGTCATCGAAATTAAATAAACCATCCAAAAGATATGATCAAAACAATTCAACATTATTACGTGAAGTTTGAGTTATTAGGACAGAAATATTACCGAAAATCCCGTACCAGATGGTGCTATAACTCCATATATTCTAATTTCTCTTTACAAGGAATAAAAGAATTCAAAACACACTATAATACTATTTGTTGATTTGAAAAGGGTTTAAAAATTCACTTTTTCAAAATCTTTAATATGATTTCAAATATTTGTATTCAATTGAAAAAAAATTAAATTATAAACTTCTCGTTATTTTTAATGAAAATGTTTCTATAAATAATTTAGTGAAAATAGAATTGGTATTAGTGAGAACCAACAAAATAAGTATGTAAGTTGAACATAGATCATTTCTCTTTTTCATGAAGTTTTGATCTAAAATTTGGATACATGACTTGAGGTGTTTCACACTATTCCAAGTAAGGATCTATCACTCAATTTTTGACAAAAAATGCTGGGCAAGGATTCTTGTTATGGAACCAAGATTTTCTATCATAGTATATGGCTATGTAAGGAGAACATAGATTTCTAATCAAGATACCTGATCGGAATTCACACTAGTAAATCGATGAGCGATGCTAGTTCGAAAGTGAAGTTATGTATTCGTGTAGTGATCAAATCAGATTTTGTGTATGTATGATCTATTAACATCTTGTGGAATCATGAATAAGTATTGGGTGTTTATGTAATTAAATTTTGGGGATGAAATTCTTTTTAAAGGGGAAAGACTAAAACCAGAAATATGATGCATAAACGGTAGTGTAGCTAACCTATGAGGTTGGAGTCCTCTCCTTCATAGAGTTACCTATAGTTTTTATGCCTGTGTAGAGCGATGCATTCGGCCTTGCATGGCCAACTATGTATTTCCTATGGCACATCACTAGGGATATATTGTTGCTTTGGAAGGATAACTTTGATCCTTGTGCAGGAGGACTGTTCTCGAAGAACTGAGGGCACCTTCATTGAATCCTACACAATTAGCGAATGTGCCTTGGCGGTTTTTGATTATATACCTATTATTGTTGTGATGTACACATAAGAGCATCACATCAACTTGATTGTTATTATTTTCACCCTTACACATTATTATAATAATAGTGGATTTTCAAATATAAACGTTTTAGTTATCGTAAGGTAAAACCCGTCCTGTTTATGTGTAGTATGTAACATTGAGTAATCCATTTGATTGTGCTTCTCACGTCGTGTAAGGACCCAGAATTTCAGTCATTCAGTATTCGAATATTTAATTGATTTTTTATAAGCTGAATAACTTATATTTTGAATATCTTAATTTAATTGGATAATTAAATTGTCAATTTAATATTTGAAATTGTGTAAATAATTGGAATTTGAATTTAATTTGAATAAAAATGATTTATAAAGTTTATTTAATCCTATTTGAATAAAAATGATGTTAGAGAACTTTTAAAATTGAATCAAAAGTAAATTTCTAAAAATTGAAATATTTTAATATTTAATTGACGTGTAAAAATAGTCACTTTTCAAACAGTCTCGAATTTTTATGAAACTAGTTTTATTGGATCCATAATGTTATGTTATTATAGTAATCAAATTTTGTGTGAATCGAATTTACGGTTTAGTCGTGGCAAACTAAAACGCATAGAAACTTGTTTAAGTGAATTTTAATTTAAATAAGTCGAATCGTAAACCAATCTTTCAAATATGATCGAATCGGCTCTTGATATATATATTCCATTGCGTTCGAAATAGGAGTAAAACATTATAAATGGCAGGCGGCATGCTTCGTTTGGATTTCGAATTTTTTTCAGGTGAATAGCTAGGTTTAGCCGCCACTTTCATATTCAATGGCCAGAAAAAACCCACCTTCCTCCTCGATTATCTCCAAATCCTTCAACCTCTTCGACAAATGTTCTACTACAATGTTGAAGAGCATATCGAGATCTAATTTTCAATGGCTATGATCGAGTTTAGTGGAGTAATTTTGTAGAAATCTTCCTTCAAAGGCCGCACCTTTGGGCTAGTTTTTCTCGGCCATTAAGCGACCAAGCTCGACCGGATTATGGTTGAAGTGGAGCACGTGGTGGGCTTCGAAATGCTGTTGCTCGATCATCGCAAAGTGGATCGTAGTGGTCGCGATAATCGATGGGAAGATGGCGGCCAAATGGGTTCGTGCGCGTGAAGTTACCTGGGGGAGAAGAAAAGAAGCATCAGCTGATATCTCATTAATAAAAACGAATGGCCACAACAAAAAGATTTTTAAATTTAAAAAGAAAATTGAAAATAATTTTATATATTAAGTCGTATAAACTTCTAAAATGCATAATGTAACAACCCTAGATTTTTCATATATTTTAATATTTGACTTTATTTTATTTTGAAATTATTTTTAAACTTGTTTTATTTCAAACATTTCACATTTTTAAATATAAGTGTTGATTATTATGCGAATTATAATTTCAAACAAGTATAAATTGGATATTTTACTGAAAGATGAATTTCTGTTCAAACTGGTCAAACTTTGACTTTTAAATTTCAAATTTAAATATTTAAACTCCTAAATTTTATCTTTTATTATGGAAATAGATTTAACAACTTGAATACTGCTTTTTGTTTCGTTGAAAACGGACTTAAACTGTGAAAGTTATGCACATTTCAATTTTGAGTATAATTTGTTTTATTTTGCAATTTTGTCTATTTTAGATTATATAAATCATATTTTCTTTGTTATATTTTATTTTAATATGGGTTAATATGTTATTTTATGTATATTTTTGTCTTTTAATATTTTTAAAGCGATAAAATAATTTTTCCAAAATTTATTGCATATATTTTCTATTTTTAAGGCTAGTTTCCATTTTTTTTCTATTTTCTTCATTTAAATTATATTTAATTAAAATTTATTTATTTATGTTTATGCATGCATTTTATTTTTGTGTCTTTATCTTTATTTTTAAATATTTTTCAAGTACACAAATTTTTTCCAAAGTTCATTTCATTTATTTTCAAATTTTCTAGCCTAGTTTACATTTTCTTTGCTATTTTCTTAATTTAATTATATATAACTAATATTTGTTTATTTATTTTTTTTATTTGTTATATTTTCGTATTTTAACTGAAATTATATTTATTTTCATATACTTAAACTTATAAAAGAAAATGGATGGAAATTTGAAAGGTTTTTGGACTCTTTATATTTCCAAAGTCTTTTTACATTCCGCCTTTTCATTTTCTCAACCTACTCCTTTATTTTATTTATGCCGTACTATTCCTCCTTCTTTGCAGCCACATTTCATTTCTTTTTCACGAGCAAAAACATTCTCAAACTCAAAAAAAACATACGGCCATTTGTTGTAGAAGTTTGGGTAAAAATCTCTTCTCTTTTTCCTTTGTTTTTCAATGTTTTAATGGTTTTGCACTTGTCTCTTCATGCTTTGCTTGGCCATACTCCTCCACCACCTCCTCCGACCAACTCCACCACTGCCCGTGGACACTCCACCATCCTTTCCCTCTGACTTGACCAGGCCATGAGCCCCCTTGAAGCTATCATCACCAAATGTGGCAAAATCACCTTGAAACTAGCCTAGCCGCACCATTTATGCACATACCCTTCATTTTTCACCTAAACCACCTCCTTGGCCGCCACCACCAGTCCCTCCACCACCTTTGGCGACACTCCAGACCCCAACCGACCTTCACCTTGTAGGGGCCGAGCCCCATGATCCTTTGGTTGAGCCATATGGTTGCACAAAAGCCACTTATTTGCCTTAAATCCTTTGTATTCACACCTTGTAACTTCCACCACTTCACCACACCCTTAGACGCCCTTTGCATCACCTTCTCCAGCCCATACCTCAACCAAAACCACTGCCACATCATCTCCTAGCCTCCAACAGGTCTGGCCATGCCATTTGTAGCCTTGCCTGAAGCTTGAATTGCACAAAAATCCACTTGTTTGCCTTGTACTTGTATTTTCATACATAGCAACTTCCATACCTTCAATACCCTTGCTAGGCCGACCATATATGACCCATACCTGACAAAATACACCCCATGGCAGTACCTTATCACCCTATAGGCTGAGCATAGTGATGGTGGAAGCAAGTGCAAGTGTTTGATTAATTGTTGTTCCTTAATTCTAGCTTGTTTAATGTCATATTTTGGTTTGAAATTCATGTTATATGTATTGTTTTGTTTCATATGTACAAGACAATTTGCTTTGGATCTCCACTCTCAATTCATTTCCGTATTGTCGTGCCTTCGTAGTGTCTATATTGTTTGCTTTGGTAGCTATCTCCAGCTCTGAACAGGTGAGTTATTCTCACCAGACAATATGTACATATATAAATAGTAAATTGACCCCTTTTGAATCTGTAAATTGCATATCATCCTGTTATAACTGCTATATTATGTTCATATGATGTTCACACCTATATTTACACCTGTTATATCATATGTTACTATAATTTCATGCTATTCTGTACTTTCATCAGTTTATCACCCTACAAGTTCCCTGTAGACTAGAATCACTATGGGTTGAAATGATACATACCCGAACGGACTTTAGAATAGGAGAAAATCGTTATGGGCTGAAATGATAGACCTGAATGATTTTCAATTATTTTCTTTTACTTGGGATTGCGGGTTTGAAATGATCAAACCCGGGTTTTCTTTGTAAATTACGGGTTGAAATGATATATTACTCGTATCACTTTACCTAGGCTAGAAAATGAAATACAGACCCGTTGTTAAAATATGTTTTTCTAAAAATTTTAAATTATTTTAGAAATGTAAATATTATAATATTTTGATTTAAATTTGATTAAAAATGATTTTGTAAAGCATTATTGATTTTCTGAAAATTTATAAGTGAAATAAATAAATGGTAAAGTTAGAAAATCTGAAATGTAAGTTATTTTGGAAATTAGAATTTGGTGATAAATGAAATTTAAATTAAATATGAAAATATGATAAATTTATTATATTTTGAATTAAATGAATTAAAAATGATTTTTATAATATATTAATGATTTTTGAATAAAGTTAAAATGTGAAATGAATGAATATTTAGGTTGAAATTTGGAAATATAACTAAAATTGGAAATTTGTGAATTTGGCTTAAAAGTGAATTTTAAGTTAAGTAAATAAAAATGAAATTAAGTTATATTTGAAAATTTTAAACTTAAATGTTAAATTAAATTTAATTTAATGAATTTAAAAATTAATGTTGGAATTTAATAAGTGAATTATTATTAAATTTTGATTTTTTCGAATGGAGATTTAACTTTATAAAATCATGAATATAAGGGTATTTGAATGACTGTTTTAAAAGTGAAATTATATGATTTTATAAGCTAAAAATGATTTAAATAAAAATATGATTGTTTGTGAAATTATACTGAATACTTGAAGTTAATTAACTGCATTTTTGAAATGCTATTAATTCTAATGTAAATGATAATACAGCATTTGTAAATGCTGTAGTTGATAATAATGAACCAAATGGCTAAGTTTAATTAAGGGTTATTATAGAATTTTTGTAAATGCTATAATTGTTGAATTTAACTAAGTTTATTTGAAACTAATGTAACCCTATTACAGCATTTTTAAATGCTATCTTTTGTTAAATTGAACTGTTTTGAATGTAACTTTCCGTAGCAATTTCTAAATGCTGCGAAAGTTGAATTTTCATCTGTTTTAATAAATTAAGTGAATAAATGAATTTTGAAAGACTAAAATTTTGAAAATTTAATTATTAAATATAATAACTTCATTTTATGATTTAAAATGAAGTAATTTGTTTCGAAATATAAACTATTTTGAAATGTGTTTTGTAATGGTATTTAAATTAAATAAAAATGAATGTAGTTTGGAAGATATGATATTTTGAATGATATTGAATTTTGAAATTACATTTGATTTGAAGTATAAAATACCATTTTGAAATTTTAACCACGGGATGTAATTAATTTATAGTTTAACTGATTCTTAAAGGATGGGCGATCCCAAGTATCCTTTAAGTTATTGTGTACTTCTACTACAATTCACTTGAGTTGGTTTACATTATATAAGTATATATTGTCCTGACTCGAGTGTTTTTGTGTTTTACTTTACGCTCGGGTCAGCCTGAGTATTCACAGCTTTGGATTCTCTTTCTGGAGCTGGTCTTTGCTGGAGTTTCTGCTTATCTACATTTATACCTACTCTCTGTTTCAGCTGTTCTAGTTTATCTCTTGTATTAGTGAACTTTTATGTAATTGGGATTTCTATTATGTTGTTTTCAGACTGTATTATGTTTTTGGTTTGAGACTCTGCCGTAGTAGCTTCATGAACTACTATGTATTTTATTTCCGCTGCGGGTTATTCTGATATTTCTGTGTCTGTGATTGTATTTCATTTGCTCCAAATTTATTTACAACGCGGTATTTTGAGAAATTCAAGTCCGACATGTGCGGTTGCAAATGGCTGAAAATATCGGGTTGTTACAGTTGGTATCAGAGCTTTGGTTTTTAGGCAAACCTTAGCCTGTGGAGCAAAAACTCATTAGAGATAGGGTAGAAATATCCTAGAATGGGTGAAATCAATCTCAGAATCATTTCTTTGTGAGAGAACGTATTTTCGAAGTATAAAATGATTTCTAAATGATTTTTAAAGTAGTTTCAAAGATTATTTTGGTATAATTTTTTTTTTTATTTTGAAACCAAGATTTTCTAAACTTCATTCCTTCTGTATCAACCTTGTTAGAAACCTCTTGGTTAGAATTCTTATCGATTAGGGTTCCCTGAACTTTGGAACACTCCCTCTTGTTCCGAAGTCCAGTCTTGTCTTCCTATTTTACCTTTTTGATTTTGGAGCATTCCATAACTCCACTTTGGAATGACCTTTTTAAAGATCGGTGAATCCGCCAATCTTTGAATGATCTGTAAAGAGGTGAAACTCCTTTACAAATTACAATTGATTCACCAAAGATTTCTGTATCCACGGTTTACGATGCTATTTATCTCTGCTCTACCGGGATTCTATCTTCGGCGATCGAATGTCGATTTGCCTTAGATTTCTGCATCAATCATATTCCTGAAGTCACAGTCGGCCGGTTAAGGTCGCCCGCGATTTATATAGGCTTATCCATCTTCTATTTGGTAATTAAATTACCTCATCTTCATTTGAGTTTATCTTCGAACTAGAATTCTATTTGATTAGAGTTCCTCTAATTTTGAATCTTTATTTGTTTGAAATCCTTCCTTGAATCATCCTTTGGAAATTTGTGTTTGGTTGTATTTTGAAATTGTGCATACATCGAAATTATTAAGGATGACCATATTTTGTATATAAAAAGTGAAATGTTTCCAATAAGGATTATATACCTTTTAAAATGAAAATTGGAAGCTTCGAAAGAATTTGAAATTTTGAAAATTTTATAAGAACTTGATTTATACAAAAATGATTTATAACTGAAGGGTTTTGAATTTGAATTTAGAGGAATCGAACTCCGGTGTTTTGAAATCGGTTTTAAGATTTTGGAAAATATATAATAATAATATGATTTAAAGATATTTTTTTCAAATAAAAAATGTTTCAAATGTATTCGAATGAATTTCAATGATTTCTAAGGAATTTCAAAGAAGTTTTTCAAAATTAATTGAAGTCCAGAACTCACTTGTGTCGCTGGAAAATAATTTCGATGATGAATGCATGCATCATCGACATTGGTTTTCGAGTTTCTGAGTGGGGGAGAGGCCACTCTAGTAGCTTTGCTATGCGAGTGATTTTGTAAAACCAATTTTGATTTCAGATTTTGAAATATGGTTTGATATTCGAAAAAATATGTATATGTATATATATATTTGAAATGATTTAAAGTAAGTCGGTGTTCAGTCCTCGAGATTCAAATTTGTTTTGATATAACCTTATCTATTGGAATTGATTTACTTATTTGTTAGTGATTTCCCACTCTTGGATTTGAAATTATGATTTCTTCGACTATTTTGAAGGTTCGAGCACTTCCAAATCAACTTTAACTTTTCAAAGCTAAGAAATTTTGAAAGGTATAAGGTATTTGATAAAGAATATAAGTTTAGTTTGTATGCTTCAAGTATGAAATAATGATTTGTATAAGTTAAAACTGTTTTGTTAAGTAAATAAATAGGACTATTTTGAATTATACTAATATGAAATTTAGTTTTGAAATGTTTTGGATAAAAATTAGTCTTCAAATGTTTGAGAAAAATTTGGTTTTAAATGTTTTAACTTAGTAACATCTTTATGAAACTATTTATTTAACAAGTTGGAATAGGTACATAAGTTGTACGTATGCTGTTTTATTCACATAATTAATCTGATCCAAGTTTGAGTACACAAGTTCGAGGTGAATTACACATTTCGTGTTAGGATTTTTCATTTGATTCTTGATGGCGAATATTTGATACGGATTTTTGTCTTGATTCTAGAATTCTCTATCATAGTATATGGCTATGCAAGGAGACTGATGGCTTCTAGTCGAGAAACCATATCGAAGTCCGCATTAGGGAAGTCGAATGGACAATACTAGATCGAAAGCGAACTTGTGTGATCGAGCGACCGATCGAATGTAATGTTGCGAAATGATGACATATGTACATCTTATATCCTTATATACTTGACGTTGAAATTGAAAGTTGTTGGGTTGGATATCTTTGTAATTTAATTGAAAATTTTCTTTTATGAAAAACTACTATCAAATTCAAAACCATTTTTCAAAACCATTTTTCTTTTATTCTTCTTAAACTAACCGTTTTATTCTATTTTTTATACAAACTATTTTATATACAAAATGTTCTTAATTAAAAATCTTTTAGTAAGCAAAGATGTTTAATCCCATATGGCATTTCATGCAGCGAAATTTATTTATTTATTTATTTATTTGAAAATTTTGATCCTTATATAAGATAAACTCTATGTAAGTATGAAATGATTTTGAAAACCATTGATTTTGATAAATCAATAATTAAAGCTTATATTAGTATGAAAGGATATTTGGTTTACCTGTAATTTGAGTTTAAAAATAATGGATTTATGAAATAAATATCTCAACACTAAGTAATAATGAAGTAAAATTTGAGATATATGAAATTATGAAATCTAGTTTTGAAATATGGTATATTTAAGCCTTGAAAAATATTTAAGATTTAATAGTTTACTTTGTAAATCAAATCTGTATTTGAAATTTGATAATATTTGAAATGGTTTTGTTGGAAAACTAAATTGAATTGAACCTGATGGTTTGAATTGAATTAAAATTGGAAATTTTAGATTTGGGTTTAATTGAATAAATTTGTGAAATGTAAAGAATTAAAGGAATGTTTTATGATTTCAAATGTATGATTTCAAAGGGTTATGATTTTCAAAGTGTAAAGATTTCTAGTATTTTGGTTTCGAAAGATTTACAACTTTGAAAGTATTATGATTTTTTGATAATGAATATATGTTTGAAATAGAAATGAATTTGTTTGGCATAAATGTTGTTGATTCGGAACTTTGGATTATCTTCTAAATCTTTGGCTTTAAGAAAATTTAAAACTGATTATATGTAATTTGGAAGAAAGGATTTGGTGAAATCATATATGATTTTTAAAACTGAATTGATATTGAACAAATTAAAATTGAGAACCTTGATTTACTAAATACTTGATTTGGGAGTTATCGAACTTATATAAAAATTGATTTGTGTAAGTATGCAGTTGATTTGAAAACTATTGATTCGGAAACTATTGAATTTGAAAAGGTACTCAATTTTGAAAAAATGAAATCTTATATAATCGAAATTTATATAAGTGTGATTTGATATACTATTATTTTGAAAAGTATTAGATTTGAAATGAAATCTTATATAAAATGGACTTTATATAAGTATGATATTTGAAAGTGATTTTGAAAGGTACTATATGATACATATTTTCGAAGTAAAGATATGGAAAGTGCCTTCTGCTTGATATCCGCTTTGTGGCCACACTGTGGATTCATTCTATCGATATTATTCTCTCTCTTTGATTTGGGTTTTCCGGATATGATACTCGAGTGTCCATCGAATTCCATGACGATCTCCATGGTCTTATGATCGCGACTGCATAGCGCAATGCATGGCTGAGATGGCCTGGGGGTACGGATTATTTCCTGGGGGACCAGGCGTAACCATTGTGTATCCTGCACTCTATGTAGGTCGCATTAGTAGCGCAAATGCCTGGCTGAGTGAGCCTGGGGGTACGGATTGTTTCCTGGGGGATCCAGGCATAACCATTGTGTATCCTGCATTCTACTCGTCATCATGGCGTAACTCGCAGGGCTGAGAAAGCTTACGGATACGGATTGTTTCCTGGGGGATCCATGCGTAACCATTGTGTATCTGCGATCCATGGTTAGACAACTGCTTCGGTTTTGTTGATTTGTTTGGATTGTACTTTCCATATCTGTTTTTAAAAGTTTCTTCAGTATTTTCACTGGGTGTTGAAACGAGTCTACCAAGTACCTGAAGAATTCTAGCTTTGTGCCTGATCAACGCATAGCCAGATTCTGCAGGAACGAAAGTAAACTTGTTAAGACATCGAGTTATAAAAGTATTTTGATAAAGTATTATATAAAGAATATTTTGATCAGTTATTTTCCCTTCTAAAAATTTAAATTTTTTTAAATATTGTTTACTTCGAATTATCAAATTTGAATCAAATAACTATTTATCATATTAAATGTTTAACATGTTAAATATATATAAAAAAAAATATAAAAAATATTTCATCCATGTCTTTCAACCTGCTTCCCCTCCTAGCTACTTTCTCCCTACCTTCTTTCGAATGTATGCCAACCTATTTCTCTTTCTTGTTGTTTCTCCACTTCCTTCCTTTTCGAGGACGAAAAGATTTGAGTGGGGGAGAGTGTAACAACCCTAGATTTTTCATATATTTTAATATTTGACTTTATTTTATTTTGAAATTATTTTTAAACTTGTTTTATTTCAAACATTTCACATTTTTAAATATAAGTGTTGATTATTATGTGAATTATAATTTCAAACAGGTATAAATTGGATATTTTACTGAAAGATGAATTTCTGTTCAAACTGGTCAAACTTTGACTTTTAAATTTCAAATTTAAATATTTAAACTCCTAAATTTTATCTTTTATTATGGAAATAGATTTAACAACTTGAATACTGCTTTTTGTTTCGTTGAAAATGGACTTAAACTGTGAAAGTTATGCACATTTCAATTTTGAGTATAATTTGTTTTATTTTGCAATTTTGTCTATTTTAGATTATAAAAATCATATTTTCTTTGTTATATTTTATTTTAATATGTTTTAATATGTTATTTTATGTATATTTTTGTCTTTTAATATTTTTAAAGTGATAAAATAATTTTTCCAAAATTTATTGCATATATTTTCTATTTTTAAGGCTAGTTTCCATTTTTTTTTTCTATTTTCTTCATTTAAATTATATTTAATTAAAATTTATTTATTTATTTTTATGCATGCATTTTATTTTTGTGTCTTTATCTTTATTTATAAATATTTTTCAAGTACACAAAATTTTTTCAAAGTTCATTTCATTTATTTTCAAATTTTCTAGCCTAGTTTACATTTTCTTTGCTATTTTCTTAATTTAGTTATATATAATTAATATTTTTTTATTTATATTTTTTTTTATTTGTTATATTTTCGTATTTTAACTGAAATTATATTTATTTTCATATACTTAAACTTATAAAAGAAAATGGATGGAAATTTGAAAGGTTTTTGGACTCTTTATATTTCCAAAGTCTTTTTACATTCCGCCTTTTCATTTTCTCAACCTACTCCTTTATTTTATTTGTGCCATACCATTCCTCCTTCTTTCCAGCCACATTTCATTTCTTTTTCACGAGCAAAAACATTCTCAAACTCAAAAAAAACATACGGCCATTTGTTGTAGAAGTTTGGGTAAAAATCTCTTCTCGTTTTCCTTTATTTTTCAATGTTTTAATGGTTTTGCACTTGTCTCTTCATGCTTTGCTTGGCCATACTCCTCCACCACCTCCTCCGACCAACTCCACCACTACCCGTGGACACTCCACCATCCTTTCCCTCTGACTTGACCAGGCCATGAGCCCCCTTGAAGCTATCATCACCAAATGTGGCAAAATCACCTTGAAACTAGCCTAGCCGAACCATTTATGCACATACCCTTCATTTTTCACCTAAACCACCTCCTTGGCCGCCACCACCAGTCCCTCCACCACCTTTGGTCGACACCCCATACCCCACCCGACCTTCACCTTGTAGGGGCCGAGCCCAATGATCCTTTGGTTGAGCCATATGGTTGCACAAAAGCCACTTATTTGCCTTAAATCCTTTGTTTTCACACCTTGTAACTTCCACCACTTCACCACACCCTTAGACGCCCTTTGCATCACCTTCTCCAGCCCATACCTCAACCAAAACCACTGCCACATCATCTCCTAGCCTCCAACAGGTCTGGCCATGCCATTTGTAGCCTTGCCCGAAGCTTGAATTGCATAAAAATCCACTTGTTTGCCTTGTACTTGTATTTTCATACATAGCAACTTCCATACCTTCACTACCCTTGCTAGGCCGACCATATATGACCCATACCTGACAAAATACACCCCATGGCAGTACCTTATCACCCTATAGGCTGAGCATAGTGATGGTGGAAGCAAGTGCAAGTGTTTGATTAATTGTAGTTCCTTAATTCTAGCTGTTTAATGTCATATTTTGGTTTGAAATTCATGTTATATGTATTGTTTTGTTTCATATGTACAAGACAATTAGCTTTGGATCTCCACTCTCAATTCATTTCCGTATTGTCGTGCCTTCGTAGTGTCTATATTGTTTGCTTTGGTAGCTATCTCCAGCTCTGAACAGGTGAGTTATTCTCACCAGACAATATGTACATATATAAATAGTAAATTGACCCCTTTTGAATCTGTAAATTGCATATCATCCTGTTATAAATGCTATATTATGTTCATATGATGTTCACACCTATATTTACACCTGTTATATCATATGTTACTATTATTTCATGCTATTCTGTACTTTCATCAGTTTATCACCCTACAAGTTCCCTGTAGACTAGAATCATTATGGGTTGAAATGATACATACCCGAACGGGCTTTAGAATAGGAGAAAATCGTTATGGGCTGAAATGATAGGCCTGAATGATTTTCAATTATTTTCTTTTACTTGGGATTGCGGGTTTGAAATGATCAAACCTGGGTTTTCTTTGTAAATTACGGGTTGAAATGATGTATTACTCGTATCACTTTACCTTGGCTAGAAAATGAAATACAGACCCGTTGTTAAAATATGTTTTTCTAAACATTTTAAATTATTTTAGAAATGTAAATATTATAATATTTTGATTTAAATTTGATTAAAAATGATTTTGTAAAGCATTATTGATTTTCTGAAAATTTATAAGTGAAATAAATAAATGGTAAAGTTAGAAAATCTGAAATGTAAGTTATTTTGGAAATTAGAATTTGGTGATAAATGAAATTTAAATTAAATATGAAAATATGATAAATTTATGATATTTTGAATTAAATGAATTAAAAATGATTTTTATAATATATTAATGATTTTTTAATAAAGTTAAAATGTGAAATGAATGAATATTTAGGTTGAAATTTGGAAATATAACTAAAACTGGAAATTTGTGAATTTGGCTTAAAAGTGAATTTTAAGTTTAGTAAATAAAAATGAAATTAAGTTATATTTGAAAATTTTAAACTTAAATGTTAAGTTAAATTTAATTTAATGAATTTAAAAATTAATGTTGGAATTTAATAAGTGAATTATTATTAAATTTTGATTTTTTCGAATGGAGATTTAACTTTATAAAATCATGAATATAAGGGGTTTGAATGACTGTTTTAAAAGTGAAATTATATGATTTTATAAGCTAAAATGATTTAAATAAAAATATGATTGTTTGTGAAATTATACTGAATACTTGAAGTTAATTAACTGCATTTTTGAAATGCTATTAATTCTAATGTAAATGATAATACAACATTTGTAAATGCTGTAGTTGATAATAATGAACCAAATGGCTAAGTTTAATTAAAGGTTATTATAGAATTTTTGTAAATGCTATAATTGTTGAATTTAACTAAGTTTATTTGAAACTAATGTAACCCTATTACAGCATTTTTAAATGCTATCTTTTGTTAAATTGAACTGTTTTGAATGTAACTTTCCGTAGCAATTTCTAAATGCTGCGAAAGTTGAATTTTCATCTGTTTTAATAAATTAAGCGAATAAATGAATTTTGAAAGACTAAAATTTTGGAAATTTAATAATTTAATTATTAAATATAATAACTTCATTTTATGATTTAAAATGAAGTAATTTGTTTCGAAATATAAACTATTTTGAAATGTGTTTTGTAATGGTATTTAAATTAAATAAAAATGAATGTGGTTTGGAAGATATGATATTTTGAATGATATTGAATTTTGAAATTACATTTGATTTTGAAGTATAAAATACCATTTTGAAATTTTAACCACGGGATGTAATTAATTTATAGTTTAACTGATTCTTAAAGGATGGGCGATCCCAAGTATCCTTTAAGTTATTGTGTACTTCTACTACAATTCACTTGAGTTGGTTTACATTATATAAGTATATATTGTCCTGACTCGAGTGTTTTTGTGTTTTACTTTACGCTCGGGTCAGCCTGAGTATTCACAGCTTTAGATTCTCTTTCTAGAGCTGGTCTTTGCTGGAGTTTCTGCTTATCTACATTTATATCCACTCTCTGTTTCAGCTGTTCTAGTTTATCTCTTGTATTAGTGAACTTCTATGTAATTGGGATTTCTATTATGTTGTTTTCAGACTGTATTATGTTTTTGGTTTGAGACTCTGCCATAGTAGCTTCATGAACTACTATGTATTTTATTTCCGCTGCGAGTTATTCTGATATTTCTGTGTCTGTGATTCTGTGATTGTATTTCATTTGCTCCAAATTTATTTACAACGCGGTATTTTGAGAAATTCAAGTCCGACATGTGCGGTTGCAAATGGCTGAAAATATCGGGTTGTTACACATAACTTCTTCATACGCGGTCCATTTTTGTAGAAACAAGTTGCGTTGGGCTCGTATTGACGAGCACTACATTATAGAGTTGGTTTGGAGTTGATTGAAGCTATTGCAAATTTTGGGTAAAATTAAACGCCTATTTAATTTATTCCGAATAAAACAGTACAACTGCTATTGGAACCAATGTGAGTACAACTCAATCTTCTGACTCACTGATCTTTTTATATAAGTGAGAATATATATTATTTATGTTGATTGATGATTGTTCGAATGATATATTATATATTTATTGATTGGTATTTGAATATATTCCTGCCTATTGGAGCAGATGAGACCCTATACGTTCCCTTGTATGAGTGGATAACCCTTTGTACGCGTGTTTGCCTTGAAGTGGACATTGTACCTATTTTCTCATATGTATATTTGTTGCAGGTGATAGGTTGGAGGGATTCTGCTGGATTCCTCACTAGTATTGATTTTATTTACAGATATTATGATATATGCTGTTATCATGTGACATACGATGATTTGGATGCTGTGATTGATGTATTTAGTGCTGCTGCAGCATTGCACCTACTTTTTGGTAATTTAAAAATATTTAAGTGATGATTTCAAATTAAAAAGGATTTCAAGTGGTTTTGAAAATAGATGTTTTGTTTACTTTTGAATTGTTAAGTAAATGATTTATATTAAATAAATAAAAATTATAATTTTTGGGAAATATAATCAGCATGTGAATTTTGAAATGTGGAGTTAACTATTTTGTAAATAGTATAAATTGAGAATTTTGAATTATTATAAACGATTGTATACAAGATTTATAAAATTGATATCTTTATAAATCAAAATACTAGAATTATAAAGGAATTTTATAAGTGTTAAAATAAAGTATAAATGAATCTTTTAGGTAAATAAGATTTATAGATTTGTGAATTGATGAAGTTATAAAATGAATGAATTTGTAAATAAGAGAATTATAAGTGAATTAACTTATAATTTGGATCTTAGCATGTAAATGAGTTATATATAGAATTGGTAAATAAAGAGATTTTATAAATTGAAGTTTTTATAATATATAAATGGAATTTATAAATACTGTTTTATAAATGCGAAATCAGTCAAATTTGATAAGTTAAAATGGAAGTTTGTTAAAAGAGATATATTCACGATTTTAAACAGTAGACAATCCTTTAATAAATGTGTAGATGTATTGAATTTGGATAAGAGAATTATATTTACTATTTTGGATAGTGAATAATCTTTTAAATTAAAATAAATGTTTTGAAAAGTGATATTTTAAATGGAGTAAAATGGTTTAAAGATGTTGTAAAACATGTTAAGTATTGAAACCATAGATTTCAACATTCATTGTTGAAATAGATGTTTTGGGGAAGTAAGGAAATGATGGACTATAACACAGTTGTTATAGTAAATGATTTTTGAAAGAAAATGTTTTGTATAGTATATTTGATTTATATATCTATCTATTTTTCAAATCCCTATACTGATGATTTTGGGTTGTCGTAACGATGTTTTACGCAACATTCGTTTTGACCCAAATAAATGTGTTTAAAGGGAATGTTTTCCTTAAAGAATAAAATATATACTAAATCTTGATTTAAGTATATGCAATGCTTTCTAAGTGTTGAAAATAAAGAGAATTGTGAAATTACTCATTATTAAATAAGTATTTGAAATGTTTTCCAATATAGAAAGTTGAAATGGTTTTGGAATTGTATCTTTTTAAAGATAATTTAAAGTGGATATTTGACAAGTGATTTAGTTAATAAAAGATTAATTAAAAGGGCCTAGTCATTGTTATATGCTAGATATTTGTTTGTGTACTTTGATAGTTAAATAACCGACTATCAAACATTGGTCATTTTAGTTTCTCGACTTGATGTGGAAACTGTTTGGTCGTACACTTAGTACATAGTCATCTGTGTAGGCTTGATTGTCGTTTATGTTGAGGATGTTGATTCGTGTAGTGTGAAGTATTACTCCAATCTATTGAGCTTCCTTCTTGGCCGAAGGATAGCAAGTTGAAAGATGGAGACATGATAAGTCTATGAGACTTAGTTTCTATGTGAGGTTGAGAAATGCTTTTGCGTTGTTGATGCGAAGAGACCGGAATCGGTTTATCCGAAAACTACTTCGGACCAACATTTATGCGACGGTTATGCAGTTGGTTATGATGATATTGATCTTTCGGATTTTCATAGTAGAGGACTGTTTGTTGATTGTTTGAGGTTAAAATTCCAATATACATCCAGTAGCGGTAGTTTCTTCGTTATGAAATATCCTATGCAAGGACTAATCACTACTGATCCTAGAGATTTGTCGATAGGATGTGGTAGGAAAGTACCTTTGGTTTGTCCTGTTCCTGGACAATTTGCATGGATGTTTGTCTGACATTGCATTTCTAAAGATTACGTACATTGGTTTTTACAAACGTATATCAGTGGTGGCGGAGAAGGCAACTTCTCTTAGCTTAACACCCTCTTTGAGACATATGAGCTTAAGGGTTGTATTTTTTGGAAGGCAATTAGTAGTAAACGAAATTGGTCGTGTGGCATTAAAATTGATGTGATATGTGACATGTGAAAGATAATCATTACCTAAGGCCTCCTCAACCGGAAATGACGGAAACAAGGTTAGATGCGGCAAGGCTAAGTGGGTCACTTCCATTACGATATGATCATCCTCTTCTAGATATATCTTTACACGCTATGACGTTGTGTATATTATTGTGGTCTGTATGCTAGAGGGCCCTTGGTAAAGGTCGGTATCGATCGAAGGATGACATATTTGGTACCATCTATTTATAAAGCTGGGCCGGTCTTGTGTTGGTAGAGGATCCTTTCTGATATTCCTGGACACATTCCGCTAGAGATGTACTATCGAAAGGTAGTCCCTTCACCTGGTCATCTGTATGGAAATACAAACTCCTCTACATGCCTGCCATTTTAATTGTATTGCCCATTTTAGGCTATATGATGGAATTTAATAAATGTAACAATTTCGGCTATAATTAATATTATCTGTATACTAGACACTAGTATATTATAAGATGATTTGATATGAAAGCTTTTAGTTATCGTAAGGTAAAAACATGTCCGTGTTTATGTATGGGCGTGTCTTACGAGATACTTTTGTTTTGATAAAGGAAAAGTTTGGTAATTTAATAAATTCAGTTGAGTGTGTTTCTCACTCTGGTTTATCAGACTGATTCAGGCTCTTCCCCTTCAATGCTCAGGTAAGACCGAGTATATTTACAAGTTCATATTTGGTGCTTTTGGAGCTTCAGTCGGAGAGCTGGAGATCTTCATTTCGTATACATGTATCTATTTTGATTAACCGCCGTGCTTAATTGTTGTATATTATCGGCAATTGTGAGGACCTGTTATTATAACTGTCAAGGATGGTAACTATTGATTGATTGTTGAACTTTGATTGACGTATGTTTATACAATTTCTGTTTTGTAAAGATCATTGATATGATATTATATGTTTTCCACTGCGATGTGAGATTCTGTACTGTTTTGTTGGTTCTCTCTTCTCATTTTCTTCTTTTCTCTTCTTCTCTCTTCTTCTCTCTTCTTTTCTTTCTCTTAACTTTCCGTTAGTCGGTGCTTTTTGAGTCGGACATGTGTGGTTTTTGTCGATTCAAAGGGTATGGATTTGTGGGACATCACATGCTGGTTTTACCAGACCGACGCAGGCGTTGTTTTCCTATAATGCTCGAGTCAACCCGAGCATATTTTCCAAATATAGCTGGATAATTGGAGCTTTCAAGAGACGAGTTAGATTCTCCAAGATATATTCATGTATCTTATATTCTTCCTATGTTTTGTTGTTCTCGATTTTTGTCTATATTGATCAGCAATTGTAATGACATGCTATTATAACAATCTAGGTTAATGATGGATTACTGTTGCACTCTGATTGATGTATATATAGAAAAGTTAAGATTTTCTTTGCGTAAAGGCTTATTCATATTATATATTACTCACCACATTTTTATGAGATTATGTTCCACCTTCTATTTCTTTTACCCTAATAATTTATCTTTCGAGCACTTGGATATTTGGCACATGAATATCTTCGACGTATTAGTGTCGATTTGTAAGGGTCGAAAATGCAAGTTATTACAATTGAGCTATTATGAAAAAGTAATTTTAAGAGATTTGGAACTGAGTAAAGTATTATTTATAGATTTCCTTGTAATTAAATAAGGTTCGCAAACATTTAATTTTGAAACTGCAAATGGATTTTGAGAAAAGAACGAGAAGTATATAATTTAAGTTTCTTTCAATTGAATATAGATATTTGAAATTGTTTCGAAGATTTTGGAAAAAGTGAATTTTAGAACCCCTTCCGAATCAATAAATATTAGTATAGTGTGTGAGTTGAATGATTTTTAATTCTGTGTAATAAGGAATTAGAATAAATGAAGTTATAGTACAATCTGGTATGGGACTTTCGGTAATATTTCTCGGGTTATTTTTTGGACATTTTATATGGAATAATATTATATGAAATCCTATACTATGATGAATTTGAGTAAATGGATTATTGACACCGTCTGGTTTGAGACATTCAGGAATTTTATTTCGATAACTTTGTTGACTCATGGTATATAATATTATTATGTGAAATCTATGTGATGGGAATTTTGAGTAAACAGGTTAGTGACACCCTGTGGTATGGGAATTCGGTAATATTATCCAGTTACTCTTTTGACTCATAGTGTAGGATATTATTATGGGTAGGGAGTGTATTTACAAGCATCGAGTAAAAGAGCAAGTAAGGCTAGGTGGTATGAGATGCTGGCATTTATATTTGTTCAATTACCTTTTTAAGTGAGGGATGCACTTATTTTATGGGTTATGGCCTAAAGGAAGGGTATATTAGTTGCCTGCATTTATGTTTGTTCGATTACTTTCTATAAGTGAGGGATGCTATTATTTTATGGGTTAATGTCTTAAGGAAGGGTCTGTTGGTTGCCATTTGCGTTGTGTATGATTTATCTGGATAGACTAGTGTCCATCTTAATTTGCAGAATGCGAGGTCGCGCCCTGGACCTATGGCATCATATTATACATGTTGTGTGCTGATATATGGATTGTGTGATGATTTGCCTTGATGCCACACTAGCCAAAAAGTCTATTACCGTTAGGTAATGGGCACATGTCCATAGTATATAGATGAACATAAAGTCACGATGACAAGGAGTAACCAAAACTATAGGGTGTGTTATCCCCTGGTTTATGCTGTGTGTTGTAAGGCTCCCGTCTGGAATATGTGAGATTGTTTGATTATACTATATTATTTAGATACCCCTTTTAGATATCTATTTAGAGGCGAGGACCTCTTAACCCACTGGATTATGATTTGTTTTGTGAGGCTTCTAATTGGCATATGTGATGTGTGATATATATGCGTATGATACCACATTTATAGCACCTCACCTTGATTGTGTGCTTGTTGATGGTTGATTCCCTTTTGTATTATGGGTGCGTTGGTTGATGATTTGATATTTAGTTGTTTCACTCACTTGATCATATGCACATTTGATGTGTTGATTGAATTTTCTTAGGGATGAGTTATCTTTTATGTGCATGGTTTTGAGATTTGTTGAAACTCGAATCATGCACGCACTAAAAGTGACTGTGATATGGGATTGTGTAATATGAATATATAAACTAAACTTTCAAACTAGTGCGGAAAGTAACTGTAAAATAGGATAGTAGTAAAGTAAATAATAACACCATAGATTTTTACACTGGTTCGAAGTTTTCGTTCTACGTCCAGTCCCAGTCTCCTTCTGGAATTTAAACTAGCAGCCCTCACTTAAACCGAAGGAATAGGTTTACACCGCCTAAGCAAACGAACAGGACTTGACTACCTGAGCAACCGAACAGGAGTTGATCGCCTGAGCAACCGAACAGGACTTGAATACAAAGTAAATTAATTGTCTTTACCTTTGGTGTTCTTTAAACAACACGGAGTTGTCAATTGCAGTACACCCTTCCTATAATCTTTTCCTCAAGTATATAGATGTGTAAGTGTATGTATATGAAGATAAGGAAGTTTAAGATTGCTTATGAAATATAGAATTATGTTTATAAGCAATAGATATTTGAATTCAAGAGAGCAGTAGATTTAGAAAATATGATTCAAGTAAAAGCAAGAAATTTAAGTGATTTGCTCTTGAAATTCATGCATGTATATAGTAGACAGAGAGTTACAACTTTTGGTGAAAACTTTTTATCGAACAGTTATGACCGCAACTCTCTACGGAGAAGGAAACCATTTGAGAAAGGAAGTGTCTATTCAAAAAATGGCAGTTAAAACCAGTTCATTCAATTTCTATAAGAGCTTCAGTCGACTGAATTTGAAATCGTATATGTGCATCCAAATGTGCATAGATTCAGTCGATTTACCCATGCACTCAGTCGACTGGCCTGTTCATTTTATAAAAAAAATATATGCAAAGGTTCAGTCAACTGAGTGTTATGAGTTCAGTTGACTGAACTGAATATTTTCTGAAACTCAGTTAATTTCGATAAGTTAATTATATGCACTTAGTCGAGTGGTGAAAATGTTGAGAAGTTAATTTTCAAAAGGATGTGAAAATTTTTAGTATATATGAGGGATTGAACTACTTGAGGAAGGATTTTAACATAGCTAAAATTGGACTTTGACTCATGTCGGTTGAATTTCTTGTCATTAATCAAGACATAAGATCCAACATTCTCCCCTTTTTTGATGATGACAACTATAATTTTGATATGAATGAATCTCAAACAATATTTCTCTGTTGTTCTATATCTCCCCTGAATATATGCTAGCCTTTCTTTTAGTTTCTCCCCCTGAATCTGTGCTTTTATTCCCGCAGTAAA
This sequence comes from Allium cepa, assembly GCA_030765085.1. Lineage (NCBI taxonomy): Eukaryota > Viridiplantae > Streptophyta > Magnoliopsida > Asparagales > Amaryllidaceae > Allium > Allium cepa. The sequence continues at coordinate 694,987,559 of CM060940.1, read as the reverse complement.
TAGTGATAGAGCAGTATCTATCTCTCCCTTTGTCATCGACAAAAAGAAGAGTTGTAATCTAATATAATATAGGCATAAACAATAGTTGTACCAATATAACAGCATATAATAAGATAGATCATTATACTAGCATATACATAACAACATAGATTTATGTACATGACATAGACAAATTATATAAAGGGCCTACCATTGTTCCAAGACAACAACATACCATTTTTGAAAATACTGAAATTAAAAATTAAGTAACTTATTCATTACCATTTTTATCATCATCGAAACTTTCTTCCTCTTCATCATCCCCTTCAGTTTCTTCATAGTCCTTGCTTGAATCACCTCCTTGACCCCCTACTTCTTCTCCCTCTTCTTCTTCCCATCCTTCTTCAAAAGTTGGCAAAGTGAAGTGTGGTTGAGGACGCGTCCCTTGAGCTACAGGTACATGGACGGATGTTGAGGAAGGTTGTCCATGATACCACTTTCAAAATATTATTCAAGAACCCCTCAATGTGATTTAGCTTTTTATTTACTATGGTGACGGTTTTCTCGACATGGGAAACATTTATCTCGACACGAGTTAGGCTTGGTCTAAAAGCTTTTGATTACTAGAGAAAATTGTCAAAGCCTCTCGTGGTTAAGCTTGTGGTCCAATTTCTTGAATTTTACTGAATTCCCATCGAGGTTGTTGTTGTGAAGATGTTGTTGCTTCGACTTTAGGGGCTTGTTGTCTAGAAGGTGGCTGTGGTTGATCGGATGTTTGATTCTCTAGCCAATGTTCAAAAGTGATAATAGTATGACTTTGATATTGCTTCGGAAGTCCCATGAGACTAAGAGTTTTGATGTTTAGAGAACCAACTGTGGGATAGTCCGAGTCGGGAAAAACAATCTTAAAATGACGGCTAATTCTCATAATATAAGAACCATAGTGAATAGTCTTCATACGGCCTTGGTTAAAAGTTTGAAACTCATAGAGAATTATCTTAGCCCAATTTACGGAATGTTGGCCCCAAATTGCATAAAGCAATTGAAAGTCGTGCCTATAGATCTTCTCATAGCTGCCGTTTCGGGGATTGATGGTGTGAGCTAGAGTCTGATGCATAATTCTAGCTTTAGGTCAGAGCGCTACTACTTTGAGTTCCGTTAAATCGTCAGAGAGAAAAAGACGACTAACCCTATCTTGAGAATCCATGTTTACTTCAATGTCGCTTAATTCTTCTCCTTCGTATGGGCATTGGAGAATTCTTCCAAGTCGAGCAAGAGGCATGAATATTTTTACTCCGCAAGTGATAGTCCATACACTATCTTTTGGATTTTGGATATTATGGTGATCTAGGTTTTGATTTGTAGAGAAGAGCTTAATAAGAAGATGATTTATCTTCAAACTATTAGCATTGTAGTTCGTTAGAGTTTCCAAACCACTTCTTCTTGCGAAATCTTGGACTACATAGGATGCAAAATATCAGGATATTTAATGAGAGAGCCTTCAGAGGTTCTAGAATTCTTCATTTTGTAGAATCATTGAATTGCTCTGTCATTGTGAAGTCAACTTCTAATCCGTGATTCGAATTGTCTAGTAGTAGAGGATGAACGCCTCGCTCTTTGTGGAGGCATATTGGGTTTGGGGTTATCAAGGAATAGTGATGAAATTGATGTAGAAATATGGGGGTTTTGGTTATGTTGATTCAGAGAAAGTGGAAGAGTAGGAATACCAATGAAAAGTTGTTCGGTATTATTTGTGTATATGAAAAATGAAATGACTCTTTGACACAAAACATACCTAGTTACCAGTTTCAGTTGACTGGAAATTCAATAGCAGTCAACTAAATGGCTTAATAAAAATGATGGATAACAGGTTCAGTCGACTGACCTTATGATTTATTCGACCGAATCATTCCCGAATGTTTTTAGTTTAGTTTTGGGTTTTTCAGTCGACTGAATTCTGTAGTCATTCGACTGAAATACAGGAAAAATTTATGACAAAACTACCGTTTAGCTGACTGGCGGTATTATTTAGTCGACTAAATGTATTGAAAATGTAGACATATAATTTTATTAAGCAAGTAAATCATATACAAACATATATTGAAAAATTGACATATAGAAAAGAACAGAAAAAAAGTAGGAGAATCATTTTTAGGACTCAAAAGACTTGGGAGTCGTAAATTCTTCCGGTTCGATTTTGGTGATTTCTCACGCCGGTTGAATGGTAGAACGATCCCACAGATTCGAAGAATAAGGAGGCCTCTGCGGAGATGGCTGATGCACATAGTTATTTGATGGAGGATAACTACAAAATTTCAAAGCAAATTTCTCGAGTAATCTCAGTCTCTTGCCATGATTCTTCTGTTCACAGTACATTTCTCTTTTCATACTTAACAACTCTCATTGACAGTGATGTATATCATCTATTTGTCGATCAATCGATGGAGAGCCGAACCCACGATTCCTACGAATTAATTTTGATTCAGGTGTATACCCAGTGGGATAACCTGGAGGAATAATTGGAACATGCTCGTAAATTGGAGCTGGAGTGGGTAGGTTAATAGAGCCGAAACGAGGGGAAGAGTAGTCGATGGAGGAGTATTATGATGTTTCATGGGAAGACATGATTTTAAGAGCTTGATAGAATACTTGAAAAAATATATAAAAACTTAACAAATGAGGGTTTTTATAATGCCAAAGGTTTTAGAAATAGAAATTAGTTTAATGGTGAAATTAATTTCAACCAAAAAATAAATTACTGATCAAGAGTAAAAACTAATGTAGGGTTGCAGTTTGAGATAAGAATAGATAAAAATGTACAGAGAATTGAAAAGAAGGTTTAGATGTGAAACAATATGTAGTAGAATGGAAATGCATGAGACTTGTAGGTGAGTGACCAGAGATTGAGTCTTGCTAGCTCCATTTCTTAGATTTTTTTTTGAGAAAAATCTTAAATAAAATAGAGAAATTATTATAAATTTTTAATGATAAAATACCTAATTCCCTTCTTAATTTTATAAAAATACTTTCTTTTAATGGTTTTATAAATATATCAGCCGGCAGGTTTTCAGAGGATACAAATTCTAATTTGACTATATCCTTTTCAATATTAACACGAAGAAAATGGTGACAGATGTCAATATTTTTCGCTCATGAATGATTTATAGGATTTTTAGATAAATATATATCACTTATATTATCACAAAAAATAGTTGATCTAGATAAATTTATACCAAAATATTGAAGTGTTTGTTGCATGTAAATGACTTAAGCACATGCTAAAGCAGTTGAAACATATTCTGCTTAACAAGTCGAGAGGGAAACACAATTTTGTTTCTTGCTAAACCTAGATGTTAGAGATTGTTCAATAAAATGACAAGTTCCACTTGTACTTTTCCCATCTGTCCGACATCCTCGAAAATCTGCATGACTGTATGATACTAACTCGAAACGATATTCTTCCGGATAGAAAAGTCCAAATTTTTTTGGTTTTACTTATAACATAATATTCGTTTCACTGCCTGCATATGTGGTTCTTTAGGATTTCATTGAAATAGAGTACACAAACACTCATCATTATGTCAAGCTACTAGCGGTTAGATAAAGTAAATTTCCAATTATGCTAAAATATAATTTTTGGTCAACACACTTGCCATCTTCACCTCTATCGAGATGTGTTGTTGTACTCATCGGAGTTGGTTTGGCAGAAGTATTTCCATAGCAAAGCGTTTAATTAGACTATTACAATATTTTTCTTAATTAATAAAAATTCTGTTATATAATTGTTTAAATTGTAATCCAAGAAAATATGATAATTCTCCCGTATGTGACATTTCAAATTCTTTGGTCATTATGTTAGAAAATTCCTGGCATAACTTATCATTTGTAGAATCAAAAATAGTATCATCAACTTAAATTTGAATAATTAAAATATCCTTTTTATTTCATTTAATAAAAGAATTTTGATCAACCTTCCCAATTTCAAAACCAAAGTCTATAAGATAGCTTTTAAGACGTTCATAATAAGCACGAGGTGCATGTTTAAGACAGTATAAAGCTTTCTTGAGTTTATAGACATGGTGTGGAAATTTCTCATGTGAAAATAGAGGAGGTTGTTCAACATAAACATTTTCTTTTTTATATCCATTTAAAAATGCACTTTTAACAACCATTTGTTAAAGTTTAAAATTATGAAAACATGCAAAGGCCAGTAAGATAGAATTGCTTCTACTTGTGCGACTGGAGCAAATGTTTCTCCATAGTTAATTACTCCTTCTTGATTATATCCTTTTGTAACTAATCTAGCTATATTCCTAGCTATATTTCCTTGTTCATCAGCTTTATTTTTGAAGACCCACTTCTAGGTTCAATATTAGAAAGAAATGCTACATGACCCATTTGATTAAGTTGATTTCTAGTTCTGAAATGTGAATCAATTTTTCCTATTACATTTTCTATTGGGTGATCTTGTAAAATCCTAGGAGGAGATCTTAATTCATTTTCATTATGAACAATGTTTTCATCTTCTTTAAAATTATTTTTAGCAACCATATTTGTGATCATCTTTGCTATTATCTCATCATCCTCAAAATTCTTATTAAACTTAAAATTTTCATCGAAGGAAACATGAAGTGTTTCTTTGATTGTTTTAGTTCTTTTATTAAAAATTCGACAAGCCTTACTTTGTTTTGAATATCCTATGAAAATTCCTTCATCGGATTTTGGATCGAATTTTACAAGCTAATCTCTTGTATTTAAAATAAAACATTTTGAACCAAAAACTTTAAAATATGAAATATTTAATTTTCTTCCATGAAACAGTTCATATGGAGTATTTTCGGTAGTGGTCGGATGGAAACATGATTCAGAACAAAACAGGAAGTTGCTACAGCTTCTGCCCAAAAATGTTTTGGTAGAATGCTTCCATTTAATAAATTTCCTGTACATTCTTATAAAGTTCTATTTTTCCTTTCTACAACTCCATTTTGTTGTGGTGTTCTAGGAAAAGAAAAATTATGGTAAATTCCCATTTATTATAAAATGTTCAAAAGCTTCATTTTCGAATTCACCTCCACGATCACTTCTAATATTTGAAAATTTTAAATTTTTGAGATTTTGAATTCTTTAGCAAAGACTTTGAAATTTTCAAAAGTGTCACATTTATTTTTCAGAAAAATAGTCCAAGTATATCTTGAAAAATCATCAACTATAACAAACACATATTTGCTGTGGTTTTGTGGATTGAACTTGAGTTGGATCAAAAAGATCCAAATGCAATAGTTCAACTAGTTATATAGTAGAAATATTTTTCTTTTGATAATTTACGCAATTGACAAGCATCACAATGTTTACTTTAAATTTCATTTTGGTAAACCTTTTACAAATTCGTTTTTAGATAATTTGTTTATAGCTTTGAAATTAATATGATAAAATCTTTTCTGCCACAACCAAGGATCATTTTCTTCGACTATTAAACACATGTTAGTATTGTGATTTATATTTATATTCAATACACACACAAACACACACATATATATATATATCTAAATCCTTCAAAAATAAGATTTTTATTTTGATCAAAATTGCTACACATATCTTCAGAAAAAGATATATCGAATCGTTTGTCACACAGTTGGCCGATGCTAAGTAAATTGTGTTTTAAATTTTTAACTAGTAAAACATTTGTAGTAAGAGGTAAATTAGATATATCGTTATTACTCACATCGCCTTTGCCGATGATATAACCTTTGGAATTGTCCCCAAAAGTGATAGAACCTCCATCTGAGTAGGTAATGTTTGTTAGCATCTCTTTGTTTCCTATCATTTGTTTCGAGCAATGATTGTCTATTATCCATTTTCCTCCTTTTTTAAGTGGTACCTGCAAAATATAGAATTAACATTGGTGCCCACCTTTTTATTTGGGTCGTAAAAAGTTAGTTCTTAGAAAACCAAACCCTAGAGGGTTCAAAATTTCTTTTAAAAATAAATTTTTTATTTTTGTGAACAATTTCTATAAAAGAGTATAATATATAATTGTTTCTAATCAAAGAATTATTTGTTTTAGGAACCCAAATCTTAATTGATTTAGAATAATTTGTAACTTTGGAAATTGATTTTTCAATTGTATTATTATTCATTTTGAAATAGTTATATAAAGAATCCTTTTTCTTTTAAATACCTTTTGAAACTTGCTTATATTGTAGTCCTATTTTATTTGAAATTGTATGAGAATTTTCCATAATTTTAAAAAGATTTTCTCTTCCTTTGTTAAAATTAGAGACATTTGTAGTAGTATCATCTAATTTTATTTAAGACTAGAAATATCTAATTCCAATATTATAATATATTTTTTAAGATCATGATTTTCAACTAAAAGTGCATCATTCTTTTCCTTTTGAGTTTGTATTCCTTGACTTTACATAGAGAGTTGAGATGTTATATTAGAATAAGATTCTTAAGTAATTTCAAGTTCTTTCTCTAAAAATTGTTTCTCATATCTTAACATATCTAACTCAGTTTCAGTCCTATTTAGTTTTTTAAGAGTTTCTTTACATTTTCTTTTGATGTTTCTTAGTTTGTCAAGTAATTCAGAGTTTATTTCCAATAAATCATCAAAAGTTAGATCACTCACCTTGTCATTTATGGCCATACAACAGACGTTGGCTTGTTCAGAATCATTGTCTGTGTCACTGTCTGATGATGAAAATGATTCTGAATCATCCTATCTAACAGAGAAAGCTTTCTTTTTGAATTTGTCTTTCTTGTGCTTAAATTTTTCTCTTTTTCAATCAGGACAGCCTTCCATGATGTGACCTTTCTTGTGACACTCATAACATTCTAGAGCAGAAGACGATGGCTTGTTGATGTTGTTATTGCTGCTGAAGCTGTTCTTGTTGTTTCTGAATTTGTTGCTCTTTTTGAATTTTAAAAACTTATTGAAATTTTAGCAATGAACTCCATATCTTCCTCATCCGAATCTAATTCATTATTTTCTGCTTGGAATGTTATATTCTTCTTGTCTTGTACCTGTACTCGTTTTGCCTGAAGATTAACTTCATAAGACATTAAATTTCCTATCAACTCCTCTGGTTTAATGGTTGAAATGTCGTTAGCTTCTTCGATCTCTAAGAACATTTGTTCCCACTCATTCATTAAAGAATTGAGGATTTTTGAAGCAACATTAAAGTATGTATATTTTTCTCCTAATGCTAAAAGAAAATGATACACGTCTTAGAATCTAGAGTACATTTCATTTATTGTTTCATCCTATTTCAATTTGAAATTCTGGAAATGATTTTTTAGCATAGAAATCTTACTTTTCTTTACTTTGTCAGTACCTTCATGTGTAATTTTAAGTATACGCCAAATTTCATAAGTTGTTTTACACATGCTTACTCTGTTAAACTCATTTGTGTCTAATGCACAATATAACATATTCATGGCTTTTCCATTTGCAGTAGCATCCAGTTTTTGTGTGTTAGACTATTGTGAATATTCTATAGTAGGTATGGTATATTCAACTGGAGTAATATTCCAAGTTTCATAACTATTAGCTTGCATACAAATTCTCATTCTAGTTGACCAATAATTATAGTTTAATCCGTTAAATCATAGTGGTCGTGCTGTAGATTGACTTTCAAGGAAACTTGTGCTAGTGTTATTTTCCATATTAAAATATCACATAACTATGTTACAGTTATAAGATGACCCGCTCTAATACCAAATGAAAGTGACTGTGTTATAGGATCGTGTATTATGGAATATATATATATATATATATATATATATATATATATATTACTCGGTTGTTTGACCCGGTAACGAGCCGATCGACATTCAGGCAACGTTCGGCATGAAGCCTCATTCGGCATCTCCCCTTGATCGGCATGAAGCCTTGTTCGGCATCTCACCTCGTTCGGCATGAAGGCTCGTTCGCCATCTCCCCTTGATCGGCATGAAGCCTCGTTTGGCATCTTCCCTCGCTCGGCAAAGACCTCGTTCGGCATAAGAGCCTTGCTCGGCTCAAGTACCTCGTTGACACAATGCCTCGTTCGACATGCGAGTGTCGTTCGGCACGCATTCCTCATTCGGCATACAAATATTGTTCGACCTGATATGTGGTTTGGCATACGAGTGCCGTGCGGCATGGAAACCTCGCTCGGCATACTCTGGTTTGACCAACCTTGCTCGGCAATTGCCGTTCGGCATACCTGGCTCGGTGCGCAGAAGCTACTAAACATGGGCCGAGATACCTTATTTCTAGACCCGTAAGGGAAGTCCAACCCATCTTCGTCCGTAAATAGAAGGGCAGGGGCACAGTGAAATGGAACATTTTTCGAGAACACTGGGGAGACTCTGCCGCATCCAAGACTCATTCCTTTTAGTGAACACTGGTATTCAAGCCATTATTGTACAGATTGTATCTGTATTCAATCATTTATGAAAGCAATAAAGATCAAAGCTTAATGTGGACGTAGGCAGTTACGCTGAACCATTATAAATCCGGTGTTCTTGTTTTTACAGTTAATTTAGCATACATACCTCTATTTTAATTTACTTTCTTCATTAGTCTCTCTACATAATCATTCTCAAGGGTGTTAGTGACCAATCCTGGTGCTAACATTTTGGTGCTTCATTGTGAAATCGAATTCTCAGCCGCTAGGATCTGCTTTGTAGCTACTGTATTGAATAAATCCCCCGAAGGAGATCTAAGTCATTCACAGAACATCCTTCGATTCTACTCAGAGTTTCTATCGATCACTCTATTATGGGAAGACCACGTTTTAGATCAGCCTCTCATAACGGGGATGTCAACGAGACTACTAGTGTATAACAAATAGAACCTAGTAATCAGCAAGTTAATCCTGGCGTAGGGACTGTCGGCGCCCAAAGCCATATGGAAGTGGTCAGTAGGACAGAGTTCAACGACCTGATGAGAGAACTCATAGAAAGTAGGAGACAACTTAGTGAACAGATTCAAGCTAACGCCAACCTTATGACTCAGCTCACTCAACAACTGCATCAGAATGCTGGAGGTAGTCCCGCTTCTTACTCTTCATCTGATAGCTCGACTTCATCTGATGAACCTCCAGGCGTAGACGCCGCAAAACTGAAACTACACTAGCAAGTCCCGCTGATCGATCAACTAGGGATCACTTACACCTTAGAGACCATATCCATGCTGGAACAGGAAACTTTAAAGCTGGAGCACGTGTGGAAACTAGATGTCCTGCTTACCAAGGCCCTAATGAAGCTGATCCTTAGGATACACGTTTGGCAGATCGTCAACAGAGGAGACATCAACCCGAACGGTCCCGTAGAATAGGTGCCAACCTTCCATCTTCCATACAAACCCCAGACCTATCAGCTATGGTCAGACAGCCGATGAGAGAAAACCAAGGCATGACCAATGAAGATTGGGGGATATCCAGGAGTTATACTCCATTTACAGATACTATTCTATAGGCCGAGTGCCCTGGAAGTTTAGCATGCCAACTATCCCGCCCTACGAAGGGAAGACTGATCCCAGATAGCATGTGTTGAGGTATGAATGGATGATCGATTTGGCTAGAGCAAGTGATGCAACTAAGTGTAGATGCTTCCCAATCACTTTATCCGGAATCGCCACCATGTGGTTCACTCGACTTCCACCGTGCTCTATATCTAGCTTTGATGAATTGGCGAGGAAATTTATGGAACAGTTCAGGATACATGCCACTCGTCCCAAGGACGTGATGTCCCTGTCTAGTGTAATCCAGGCTCTAGGGGAGTCGTTGAAGGAGTACTTACAGAGATTTCATGTTCCGGCTACTGAAGTTAGCAACCCTAATGACCATGTAATTTTGATGGCTGTAATGTGGGGAGTCGATCCGGATTCAGAATTTGGAGATTGGTTGGCAGAAACCTCCGACCATGCTAGAGCGTTTTTGTTCAAAGGATCACTAGTTCATAGGAAGAGAGAAAGCTAGGTGGACAAGGCGAGATAAGGTACCAGGGCCTGTTCAGAAGACTGTGTGAAGAGCAACATCGCTGTGAAACAATCTGGTGACAATTCGGGGAAGGTTCAGGTCAATGTCCAGAACAAGCTAGGGCAATCTCAAGGGTCCGGAGGAGGAAATCCCGAAAAGAAAAGAGAAGCAGGAAAATGGAAGCCAAGGATTCCAACTTACAACGAATATACTACTTTGAATGCATCCTTGGAGAATATTTATCTGTCAACTTGTAATACTTTCCAATACAGAAAGCAGCGCCCAAAGGAGTCAACAGAGGTATAAAAATGGAGCGGGAAATACCGCCGCTTTCATGAGACTTACGGACACAATACAAAGGAGTGTTGACACCTACACGATTCCATAGAGAAGCTGATTAGACAGAAAAAGTTGAAGGAGTTTGTCAAGAACCCGTAGGAAGGTAGGCAAGGAACGTCAGATTCCAAACGTGGGCCGGCTTCATGCCATCCAAAGGAACCTGCCCGAACTGTAGGTAGACTGGTCATAAACACTATAGTTGGTGGACCTCACCCTGCAGATAAGAACTGGCAGGAAATGGAGTAGTATGCTAATTCCTTAAGGGATGCAGATTATGAGTGTTGTCCGAATGTGGAGGATGGGACCCCCGCTAAACTACAGCGCATAATGATGGACGATATAGTATTCATGAGCCAAGGTGTTGACTAGGTGGAGTCTCCTACCGTTGACCCGATGGCCATATCCACAACAATCGGGCCAGCATTTGTGAAGAGATTTTTGATTGATTGTGGAAGTTCTGTTAACATCATCTTCAAAAAGGCATATGACCAAATGAAGATAGAGACGAAGGATTTCAAACCATCTAAAACCCGTATCCATGGCTTTAATGGTGCAACGACCGATGTAGTGGGGTATGTTGAATTGCCAGTTGAACTGGGATAAGGTGAACGTAGGAGGGTGCGAATCCTATCTTTTATAGTTTTGGATGTTGATTCTCCATAAAATGTGTTTCTGGGTCGACCGGCCCTGCGGAGTTTAGGGCAGCTTTGGTCCCGTGGTGTTTAACTTTGAAATTCCCGACAAACAAAGGAGTTAGCGTGGTATATGGCGATCAGGCCATCGGTCGTGCATGTTATGTGGCTGAGCTGAGAGTGGCCCAGCGGAGAGAGAAAGGAAAGATTATGGACAGCTTCGTCCGCATTCGAAATACTAACAATTGACAAGTAGTGCCCGAGCCCTAGCTCGGGCAACATTCTCAGATCTATAAAGACATAGATCCGAGAGACGATGATGAGGAACCCTGGGAAGCGAAAGCAGTGGCGGCTAAACTGACGATTGACATTTCAGTCAGTCGACATGATCCATCAAGAGTACTTAAGATTAGATCATAACTTGACCCCTCGACCCCTCGATGGCCGAGGATCTTACTGATTTCCTCCGGCCGAATCTGGATATTTTCGCTTGGACACATTTTGATATGTGCGGGATTTCTCCCGCTATTACGAGTCGTATGTTGAACATAGACCCAAGGTATGTACTAGTAAAGCAGAAAAGGAGAGGCATGGATGCGGAGAGGTCCGCTGCTCTCAGAGAGGAAGTGGACAAACTCAAAGCCAATGGGTTTGTCCGCGACGTCCTCTACCCTGAATGGGTGTCTACCCTGAGCTAGTGAGGAAAGCAAATGGGAAATGGAGAACCTGCGTAGATTACTCTGATCTTTACAAAGCCTACCCCAAGGATAGTTTTCCTTTACCTAGGATTGAATTGCTGGTGGACTCAACAGCGAGACACGAGTTACTGTCATTTATGTATGCGTACTCAGGATATAATCAAATTCCAATGCACATTCCAGACCAAGAACACACCAGTTTTGTCACAGATGTCGGACTATATTGCTATGAGTGATGCCTTTCGGATTGAAAAATGCGGGAGTGACTTATCAGCATCTAGTGAATTGAATGTTTAAAGACCAAATAGGTAAAACAATGGAAGTCTATGTGGATCACATGCTCGTTAAGTCACGGTAGTCAAATGACCACATTCGACACTTAGCGGAGATGTTTGATATACTTAGATATTATGGAATGAAAATACATCCTTTGAAATGTTCCTTTGCGTCAGGGAAGTTTTTGGGTTTCATTATTAATGCATGGGGAATTGAAGCTAACCCGTAAAAGATTCAAGCCACTCAGGACATACAAGTGCCCAAAACAATAAAGCAAGTACAAATCCTGAACGAAAAAGTACCCGCGCTGAGTCGATTAATAATCAGAGCCACAGATAAATGCATTCCCTTCTTCGATGTCATAAAGAAAGGAAAGAGATATTTTGAATGGATGCCCGATTGTGAGGATGCATTCTGAGCTTTGGTGATAAATTTGGAAAGTCCCCGGGTGCTGTCGAAGCCTATAGACCATGAAGTATTGCATGTGTACTTCGCTGTATCCCAACATGCTATCAGTACGGCTTTGGTTTGTGAAGAGGACCAAGTTCAAAAACCAGTTTACTATATAAGTAAACGTTTGACGGGGGTAGAAAGAATTATCCTAAGATCGAGAAACTGGCCTACTGCTTGGTGATTGCATCAGGCAAGCTTCGTCCGTACTTTCAGGCACACTGGATCAACGTTTATACTGATCAACCCTTACGTCAGGTACTCCAACGACCACAAACCTCTGGCAGGATATTGAAATGGAATATCAAGTTAAGTCTGTTCGACATTGCCTACCTGCCAAGAAGGGCCATACAACGACAAGCGCTAGCAAACTTCATCGCTGAATTCACCGTGTCAAACGAACCAAACAGCCACGGTATTATTCCCCCCACTCGATGGAAACTGTACACCGATGGGGCATCTAACGACCGTTGCTCTGGGGCTGGTATAGTTCTCGTGACTCTCGAAAACCGATCAATTTGTTACATTTTGAAGCTTAATTCCCAAACAACAAGTACCAAAGCTAAGTATGAAGCATTGATTGCTGGCTTGAAACTTATCAGAGAACTGGGAGTAAAATTGGTCGAAATTTTTTGTGACTCACAATTAGTGGTGTACGAGGTGCCAAGGGACTACCAAGCAAAGGGACAGAGGCTCGCCCCATACCTTGCACGGGTTCAAGAGCTGTTAGCAGATCTAGAATATTATGATATGTCACATGTCCCGTGCGAACAAAATAGAGATGCCGATTCATTGGCCAAATTTGCATGTACTGGCGATGCATAGCAAATGGGATTGGTTCCCGTCGAAACCTTATATGCTCCGAGTATAAATGTGATGGACATAGATTTCATGCTAGAAACAGAAATCCAGAAGGAATTATGGATGACCCTATTTAAGCAATACTTGATACATGGGGTCCTGCCCGAAAGAAAGAGCGAAAGATGACAAGTCATTTGTAAAGCTTCGCGATATGTGATGCAGAACAGGATAATGTATCGAAGGGGATTCTCAGCCCCTTACTCCGACGCATTGCACATAATGAAATAAAACGAGTCCTGAAGGAAGTCCATGAAGGAGAATGTGGTGACCATACTGGAGGGCGGACATTAGCAAAGAAAATCCTCCGCTATGAATACTATTGGCCAACTGTAAACCGGGATGCCGCAGACTACTTAAGGAGATATGACAAATGCTAAAAGTATGCAAAAATCATGAGAGCCCCACCGACGGAACTCACATAAATTGTTAGTCCCTAGCCGTTTGCAATGTGGAGGATCGATATAATCGGTTCTTTACCCATATCCAATGGTGGTGCGAAATACACAATAGTTGTGGTGGATTACTTTACCAAGTGGGCAGAAGTAGAGCCTTTAGCCACGATCACCACCAAGAAGGTCATTAATTTAGTTGTATGAAATATTATATTCTGTTTTGGCCTCCCATAGATTATCACTACAGACAATGGAACTCAATTTGAAAGTAGGGAGTTAAATTTTTTTGTCAAATGTATGGCATTGAAAAATGGTTTGCAACAGTTGCTCATCCAAAAGCCAATGGACAAGTAGAAGCCATGAACAAAATAATCAAGTCCATATTGAAAAAGCGTTTGGAAAAGGCTAGAGGCAAGTGGGTGGATGAACTTGTAACAGCACTTAGGGCTCACAGAACCAACCACAAGTCCATGACTGGCCACACTCCGTTCGCATTGGCATACGGCATGGAAGCTGTTATACCTATGGAACTTGAAGTTCCTTTGCATCGAGTAACTCATTACGACCCTAAGACGAATCGGGATTTTTCACTAGAATTACTGGACTTCATTGATGAAAAACGTGAAGAAGTTGATTTAAGGGCGGCTGCATATAGGCACCGAGTCGCTCGATATTATATGCTAACTCTTTTTTTGTAGGGATAGGTTAGGTATGATTTGTATACCCTTGTTCTTGCTATATCAACTTGTATAGGATTTTGAGATTCATTTATCACTCACACCAGACTTCCATCTAACTCAAGATTTTATACTTTTCTTCTTATTATATCGGGTACTCTTAATGAGTAGACTAGATAGCCGATCTTTGTGTACATAGTGGCAGTGATGAGGACGAGCAAGATGGATCATACACATGTTATATATGTATATTTAGGCTTATTCTGTTGTACAATACTGTAGAGCCTGGAAAGAGTTTTCTTTATTATTATGAGATAGTTTGTTTAGTTTTATTTTCGTCCTTGTGTAAACTCTATTCATAAATTGTATAACTCTATTGATATGTGGTCTGATATGTGGTTCACTTAGTTATTACAGTCCCTTCAATTTTATACATGTGATTATTATTATATTGTATTTGATGGGTTGTATGATATATGATGGGTTCAGTGATGTTTTACTTCTTTTCAAACCCTGAAAATCGTCTTATATCAATCATGCATCGCAGTAGTGCATTATTAGTTATATTAGGTGCCAGTGGTGTAGGGCGGTCATCACACGTGTGGTTAATCCGATCAGTTGTTATACTACTCTTGGATTAAGGTGCACTAACCTTGTGTTTTCTTTGTATAGACACTTGTTTATTTGTGTCCCGTACATGTTTGACTTTGTAGGGTATGGGGTAATTTTAGGTATGTACTATTCAATGCGCAATGACGCTATGATCTATTGTGCATAGAGTTGTCATTGTAAAAAAACCCAAGGGATGAAGGGAGGATCATCGTAGCATTGGACGTAATGAAGGAGAAGTCGAGTTAGAGGTTGTATGCGATGGGGGGTTGGAAGGATGAGATTAGTAGAATACCAGTACTTTTAGAATGTGCAGATGCCTTCAAACTAGTAATGGGATTAACGCTAAAGAAAGCAATTTATTTCCACTCAGACTTGATATTGGAGGCTCAACCTATTTGTAGACCACCTAGAAGAATGTTGTCTAAAGAGATGAGGAATTGAAGAAACAACTAATGAAACTTGAGCATAAATTTTTTGTTAGGCTGAGTAGTTCACCGTAGGGAGAATCAACGTTATTTATATAGAAGTTGGACGGATCATTACAGATGCGTATTGGTTATCAAAATTTAAATAAATTAACAGTGAAGAACCGTTATCCATTGCCTATAATAGATAGTTTGCTCGACTAGTTAAGCAAAGCTAAAATATTCTCGCAACATGATTCCATGAACTGAGGGTAGCTGAGGATAGTGTTCGATTGACCGCGTTTAAAACAAGATATGGTTTGCTTGAATGGTTAGTCATGCCGTTTGGACTAACCAACACCCTTGTACTCTTTGTAGACCATACGTACCGAATCTTTCACTTTCAGTTGAATAGATTTGTGTTAGAGTTCATCAATGATATTTCGATGTATTCTAAGAGTGAGAGTGACCATGAAGCCCATCTTAGTTTTGCAGACATTGAGACGACACAAATCAAATGTGAAGCTTTTCAAGTGTCATTTTTGGAAGTGTGAGGTTAAGTTTCTCGGTCACCTTGTATCGTAGAATGTATTAGCGGTGAATCCATCAAAGATAAATACCATTAATAGTTGGAAGAAACATGAGACGTTATAGATTTAAGAATTTTCTTGGGTCTTGTTAGTCTTTATCACAGATTCATTAAGGACTTCTAATGGACAACCGCACCCTTGACTAAGTTGACCAGGATGAATAAGAGGTGCATACGGGCAGATAAATGTTAAAGGTGATTTTAGGATTCGAACAAGTTATTAAAAAATGCTCGTGACTTAGAGTTGGACAGATGAATAAGAACAGTATTGATGCCAAAATGGAAAGTGATAGCTTATGCATCAAGGCTGTTGAGACCGTATGAAGTTAGATATCTAGCTCATGACTTAGAGTTGGACGCAGTAGTTTCTGCATTAAAAATTTGGATATTTATCTTTTAGGAGAAAGGTTCGAATTGTATATGAATTGTGAGCCTCTTATGCATTTATTCTCTCAGAATGAGCTGAATATAAAGTGACAGTGGTGATTGGAATTCTTTTGGCATACGACTTCTGTTTACAGTATACACCAAAAAAGCGAACAAGGTTTTAGATGCATTAAGTAGAAAGAAACATAATGGAGCGTTGGCTATGATTGAGGAATGGAAGACGTTTGATACCTTGGCTTCTTGTTGAGTGCATTATAAAACGAATGCATGATCAAGTCGAGAACTGGGAGACTTAGGATGTCTTGAAGTACATCCAACACTTATAAATAGGATCGCTACGAGGCAAAGAGATGACCCATTATTAGCCAAGGAAAATAAAGCGAGTGGGGAAAGGAGTGAATATCAATGAATTGCAAGGGTTAGAGATAGACTCGCAAGGATGGCTTACAAAGAACGAGAGGCTATGTGTTATGAGTATGGAAGATGTTTAGAAGGAGTTCTTAGGGGAGAGTCATCGGTCTAAGTTTACCATTCATCTTGAGGGCATGAAGATTTATCATGAAATAAATAGAACATTCTTTTGGGAAGGGATTGTGAAGACCTGTATTCTCAACCAATTATAAATATTAAATTTAATATAACTGTTGAATAGAAATGGTTAGTGTAACAACCCGCATATTTTACGATTGCATATTTAAATATTTTATTTAAATATAGCATCGTTAGTCGGATTAAAGTCCGAAATGCTACTTTTTGTAAACAGTCGAATTAGGACTCGAGGCTACTTCTATTGAGTTCAAAATGACGTTTGCGACCCTTTTGAGTATAAACATCGATATGTTTGGGGTTGAGTAGAATTTTCTATTTTCTATTAGGATTTGGGATTTGGGTTTGGGTTTCAGCCCACTAACCCAACTTCTCTATCTAATACCCTAACTCCACTTATTTCATTCATTTCATTCCTCATTTCCTAATACTCTCAAGCCCTAGAAAAATGGGGGAAAAGAAAAGAGATTAGAAATTCCTAAGCTCTAACTATCTTAGGAAATTCAACTTCAAGTTATTAACTAAGGAGAAGCTTAGGTAAGCATCCTCTTCTTCTTCTCCACTTCAATCTCTCTAATTTTCTCTCTAATTTTCAGAAATTCCTAAACCCTAACTTAGGAAATATTTGCATTTGATCCTAGATTGGAGTTTCTATAGTTGAAGTTGAAGAGTGGTTGATCTTTCCCTTATGTTTGAGCTTCTCACTTGTTGTGTTTTTGGTTTAAAGGTGAGTTATTGAACTCACATCTATAACCATGAATCCATATACTAGCTCCATAACAAACTTCAACATCAATTAGTGATTAAATCGACAGGAATCAAAGAAAATACTTTTCCGGTTCTTTAATGAACTGCTCTCTGTATGTTTAGCTAGAAATCATAATTTTTGTTTTCAAAAATCATATTTTTGAATGTTATTTCAAGGTATAAATTAATACTTACAGTTTAAACTAATCGAAATCTAACCATTTATTCACTTTTACTGTAAAATTTGAATTCACAGTGTTTATATTTCACAGCAACCTTTAAATAATTTTCAAACCTTGATCTTCAGTTTAAAAAAATTTAATTAGTTAACTTTCTAAGTAAAAAAAATGTTTTTATATAAAAATTATGATTCATTCTCTGTTTCTTTTGTCTCAGCAACTTGAAATTTGAAGAGCATCAATATGCAGAGCTTACAGTAATTAACAAAACATCCCAGAACAATATACATCAACATAATATTTCTTCATGAATCAATTATTAAAAATTAAATTTCAAAAAGTAAGTTTACTCACCAAAGAATACTGTTGAAACAGAGGGGAATTTGCTGATGAAGGAAGACTGCAGTTTTGAAGAATGAATCCCTGTAACTTCCTTTGCTTTATTGTTGAAAGATTTGGGTTGTAAAAATGATATTGTTTGTATTTCTTTTCTTATATCAATTTTGCTTCTTAAGTTGTAAACTAACTAAAATATATGAACAAGTAGAATGATGTGGTATTTATATAGATAAGAATAGTTTTGAACAGTGGTTACAGCTTCTAGTATAAGCCTTCCCTGGTTATGATAATATTTTGCTTTATGTTAATGTACTAAAAATCTGAGATGAAGCAAGTATTTCGGCTGAATTAAATGTTTGTGGGGCTGAAAATGAAAGCATTAAAGGAGCTTGTCTTCAAACATGTATACAACTAATTATATGTTTGCTGACATTTTTATTTGGGTTTCTCTGTGCAAAGATTTTTGTGTAAATTTTTTTTTATTACCTTCTAACTTGAACAACGAACTACATATTAGTTTTGTCATGTACTACATACTTTTGCTGATATGTATTTGTATAAAGATTTTGGTTTTATTATCTCTTCTAGCCTAAACATTACTTATAAATATTTATGTCTAAATATTTATTTATACCTTGTCAAACTTCATGTTACAAAATTACCAATTTACTTTATATATATATATATATATATATATATATATTCCTATTCTAAGCTTAAACTATCAAGTATATCATTGACTTGTTTATTTTATACTCATATTAATATTACTGTTTTCTTATGTTTATATACTTATGTTTATATCCATATTTTTATGCTATACTTATGTTAAATATTTATAAGCTTTATTTTATTTTAATTATAAGAGTTGTTGTTAGAATCACTTCTTAATCTTATTTTTTTATTTAAAGCTAAATCTTCCAAATATTTGATTTATAACTTATATTTGCATTAATATATTTTATATTTATATTTAATATGAATAGAATTGTGCTATTGTAAATATTATTATTATCAACACATTTATATATCTGATACTAAATGTCATTAATACGTAGCCTTTAATTTAACTGAATAAAACAGATTTTATTTTAAATATTGTTAAAAGAGTCTATTTTAAATTTCCTTTATAACACATATATAACTAATAATGCCCAAAATCTTATTTATTTATAAATGAAAAACTTTTATTTTATTTAAATTAGATTAAAAACTTTTTATAATAATATGGTCAAAATTCTGGGATGTTACATTCCTCCCCCCTTAAAAGAATTTCGTCCCCGAAATTTAACCAACAGTTAATTCAAAAGCTTTTATATTAACACTCCAAACATACATATCATCCATATAATAACAAACAATCAAACAGTCTATTCTAACAACCATTACTAGTTATCCGGACACAAATCCGGGTAGGCTTTCCTAAAACTATCAAGAGTTTCCCAAGTACAATCTCTAGAATCCTCACTCCACTGCACCTTAACGAGTTTCACCACTTTGTTCCTGAGTTTCTTCTCGTCTTGATTTACAATCCAAATGGGATTACTAACCACAGTCAAGTTGGGTTCTACTTCTAAATCTTCTTGGACAATTGGTTCTACAAACAGTGATGGGTCATGAACAAATTTCCTTAAATGAGACACATGGAATACATTGTGAATTCAAGACATCCGTTCTGGCAATTCAATTCTGTAAGCTACAGCTCCAATTCTTTCCAGCACTCGGAATGGTCCAATATATCTCAGAGCAAGTTTTTCCGTCTTTTCGAATCTTATAACACCTTTGATCAGGGAAACTTTAATAAAAACTAAATCTCCAATCTCAAATTCCAATGGTCTTCGCCTCTTATCTGAATATTTCTTCTGACGATCTTGAGCAGCTTTCATCCTTTTCTTGATAAGCTCAACCTTCGCAGAAGCTTCTCGAATTAGATCGGGTCCGAGCACAAGACAATCTTTCGATTCAATCCAAAAGGATGAGGATCTACACGGTCTTCCATACAGAGCTTCATACGGAGCCATCTTAATACTTGCCCGGTAACTGTTATTATAAGAAAATTCCACTAAATAAAGATGGTCTTCCCATGATCCTCCAAAATCCAATACACAAGCTCGCAGCATATCTTCAAGAATACAATTAAGCCTCTCCGTCTGTCCGTCTGTCTGAGGATGATAGGCTGTACTTAATCTCAAACTTGTTCCCATAGCTGATTGCAGAGCTTCCCAGAATTTGCTGGTGAAAATAGGATCACGGTCACTTACTATACTGACAGGAACACCATGTAATCTGACTATCTCCTTCAAGAAAATTTCTGCCAGAGAAGCTGCAGTACGAGTTGCCTTAACTGGGATAAAATGGGCACTCTTCGTTAAACGATCCACAATAACCCATATGCCTTCATTTCCTTTCCTAGTTCTAGGCAAACCGTCGATGAAGTCCATCGAGATCATTTCCCATTTCCGATCTAGAATTTCCAAAGGCTGCAATAGTCCGACTGACTTCTGTTGATCTCCCTTAACTTGTTGGCAGATGGCACAACTATTCACGAAAGCAGCTACATCCTTTTTCATGCTCGGCCACCAGAAAACTCTCCTCGTATCTTTATACATCTTTGAGATTCTCGGATGAATATTTAATCTGGAGCAATGACACTCAGCTAATACTTCTTGCCTCAGTCCATCTATATTAGGCACACACAAACAACCATTAATCCTTAAAGCACCATGATCGTCCATCTTGAAATCCGAACATTAACCGTCCTTAGTTCCAAGAATTATTTCCTCAAAAGATTTATCCTCCATCTGCTTACTAATTATTCTTTCTCGGAGAGATGGAACGACTTCCAAAAGAGACAAAACTGCATTTCTACTAAGAGCATCAGCTACAACATTTTCCTTTCCCGGAGTATACAGAATATCCAAATCATAGGATGCCAGAAATTCGACCCATCGCTGCTGTCTCAGATTAAGGTCCTTTTGAGAGAAAATATATTTCAACGGTTTGTGATCCGTGAATAACTCAAACTTTTCTCCCAAAAGATAATATCTCCAGATCTTCAAAGCAAAAACAATGGCTAACAATTCTAGATCATGCGTAGCGTAGTTGTTCTCATGAGGCTTCAACTGCCGACTCGCATACGCAATTACCCTGTCATTCTGCATCAGAACTGCTCCCAGTCCAACTAGACAAGCATCAGTATAAACTTCAAATTTGCTCTTCCCATCCGGAATAGCAAGCACTAGCGCACTGGTTAGCCTTGTCTTCAATTCCTGAAAAGATTCTTCGCATTGGGGTGTCCACTTGAATTTAGCTCCTTTTCTAGTCAGCTTAGTCAGATGTGAAGAAATCTTGGACTAATCCTTAATAAATTTTCTATAGTATCCAGCTAAACCTAGAAAATTGCAAACTTCAGTCGGTGTCTCCGGCTGCTTCCATTCCAAAATAGTTTCAACTTTCGCTAGATCTACTGAGATACCTTCACCAGAAACAAATGTGCCCTAAAAATTTGACTTCCAATTTCCAGAAATGGCACTTGGAGAACTTTGCCTTTAACACATGCTTCCTCAGAGTCTCCAATACAATCCTCAAATGATGCCTGTTCTCCTCTTCAGATTTGGAGTAAACCAAGATATCATTGATGAACACCAGCTCGAATTTATTCAACACATCTCCAAAAACTCGGTTCATCAGGTCAACAAAATAGGCAGGCGCGTTGGTTAACCCGAAAGGCATAACCAACCACTCATAAAAACAATTCGGTCCCCTAAATGCAGTCAAGGGAATACAGTCTTCAGCTACCCTCAACTGATGGAAACCTGAAGCTAAATCCAGTTGAGAAAAGATAGAAGCACCATGCAACTGGTCAAAGAGATCATCGATAGGAGGAAAAGGATATTTATTTCGGATGGTCACTTTGTTCAATTCTCTATAATCAACACAGAACCTCAACGATCCATCCGATTTGGTGACAAACACCGCAGCAGATCCCCAACAAGAAAAACTGGGTCTAATCAAACCCTTCTCCAAAAGATCCTGCGTCTGCTTAATTAACTCCTCTCCCTCCCTAGGAGGAATTCTCCTACTGGGCTGAATCACCGACACGGCTCCTGGGATCAAATCAATACGAAACTCAATCTCTCGATGTGGAGGCAAACACTTAACTTCTTCAAATACATCAGGAAAATCTTGAACCACATCGATTCCCTCAACTTTCTCTTGGGAAGTCTCAACTCCTTGCAAAAGACTACTCAAGTGAAATCCTGAATTATCGCACGACACTTTGGCAATCCTACCCAAATCAGTTTCCAATGAAACTGTCCTCTCATCACAATTCAAGACTGCTTTATACTTATCGAGCCAATCCATTCCCAATATAAGATCAAATCCCTTAAAATTTAACACATAAGGGTCGAAAGAGAAACTATGGGACAAATAAGAAATCTTTAAGTCCTTACAGATCGTATCTAGTTTGGTTGCCCCACCTATAGGATTAGATACAAAAATGGGATGATCCACAATACTAGGGTTGAGAAAGAACTTTTCTACTGATTCCAGAGAAATGAAACTCAAAGAAGCACCCGAATCAAACAAAACTTTAATATATATGCCATCTAAGAGTAAGGTACCTTCCAATACCCCCTTGCCTTGAGAAGAAGAAGATGGACCGGCTTCCAGTGCAAAGACCTATTCTGAGGCGCCCTCTGCAAAAGTGGACATTACTTGATCATGTGACTAGGCTGGTGACAATTAAAACACAATGATCTCTGAACCGTTGCTGATCCTGGACCACTTTGACGTTGCTGTTGCTGAGATCTTCCTTGAGGACACTGATTTGCCAAATGTCCAACTTGCTGACAATCATAACACTTGCGGGGTCCGTTGTTGCTTCCTCCTGGTTTCTTTCCCTTGCCTTGCCTTTTCCAAAGTGGATTAAACTTCCTTTTATTTGGGTTAACAAAATTCCCTCTCGAAATTGCTGCTATTGCCTCTGATTTCTTGTTCCTCAAATTCTCATATCTCAAAGCCATATCAATTAAATCGACAAAAGATCCTTTCAAGAGCACTGTCATCTTGTCGTGAAATTCTGATCTTAATCCTTGCACAAACTTTTCATTCTTTTGAGGGTAGTATCAATGAGCCCTGGTCCATAGCAAAAAAGTTCATTGAATTTGGTCTCATACTCAGAAACAGACATGCTTCCCTGCTTCAAATTCAAAAAATCCTGGTACAATTGAGTTTTCCTTGCTGTTGGCATAAACTTCTCCTTAAATAACTCCTTAAATCTTTCCCATGAAATATCTTCCTCAGGAATATTTGCTACCGTTGCATCCCACCATGCTGCTGCGCCTCCATGCAATTGCCACGATGCCATTTCCCTCTTCCGTTCATCAGACAACTTCATATTATTAAAGATATGCTCACAAGAGCGTAGCCAAGCTTGAACTTCAATTATCGATTCTGGCCCTTTAAATGGTTGGCCTCCAAGGTTGTTGAAGTCTTTACATAAAGCTGCAAAACTAACTTGAGGCGGTACTGGATTTACAGCCTCACTAGCTGAGATGACCCACTTTCTCCTACTAATTTTTTTTATAGTATCATACTGTGGTCATCTACTCAAGAGAATGTTATCTCTAAATTTTTCTCTAGCCAGGATCTTTTATCCAATATAAAAATATTGTGTTGTTCAACTTATCAAATTTTCATATGTGAAACCATGTAAATTATTCCCCGTTTTTTTTACCTGAATCAGAGTATATATATTAATAAGTAGGAATCTGCTTTGAAAATCATTAAATAATTTATACATAACAATTTCTTTTCTTTAGAATACAGTTTTCCCCAGTCATTCTTATTTCTACTAAACTATTTATAACCTGCCCTTTAAATCCCTGTGCATGTTTATTTACTAATAGGATTTTTAAATATTTTAATTCTTTTTCAAATAATTATTAACTTGAAATAATGAGGCTTACTCTACTTGTATATGTAATTAGTTTTTTCCTCTGCAAGCTGGGTTTTAAAACTATTTAGAAGGGGTTGAACCCAGGCTTAGTAAAAATGGTCAAGTTAGCCTGAATTCTATTGCCGCTATGTACAAGCAGAACACACACATAATTCTGGGTTTCTTTATGTGTCTTTAAGCTATTATTTGCCATTTTTTCCCCATGAGATCTCACCACAGTTACCAGGTTATTCTTTTAGTTTAAATCTACTAGTCATTTCATATATTTTTTTCCTAGTACTGCACATTTTTGTTAAATATTCCAGAAGTTAATATTAGAAGCTATTTTACTTGACAAAGCATTCCCAAAGCAACTCACAACTTTCAACAGAAATTCCATATTAAGTTCAATACTTGCAAACAGAAAATATTACTACATCAGTTTCTTCCCAAATAACTTAACTAACATCTCATAACATAAATTCAACTTAAACTCTATTTCAATATCAGTGAGTCTGTAACTATTGTATCTAAATCCTTAGCAGCTAATCCATCCAATTCTTGATCAAAGAAATGCCTATTTACCAGCAGAATCACCATGAGCTGCCTCATAAAAATATGAGACACCCTATGGTGCACAAACACACAAAAGGTCAGACTAATTGTCTGGTATGAGCAATCTTACTGAAAATCTAAATTTAGATAACTTTTCTCATTTTCACACAAATTCTAAAATAAATAAAGGAAAGCAATATTTCTCTTGTATATCTTCCTGTCTAACCTGTGAATGTTCATTATTGCCCAACAAAATAATTCATGATTCAATGTGTTGTGTCAGGGAGCACAAGCATATAATCCATCCATAAAATACTTTAAAACAACCAATATAATCATCCTTTAAATCATCTTTCCTCATCTACAAACTTTCTGGCCACCAGGGATTTTACCCAAGCCTTCTTGTGAACTTATTTTTAGAATTCAATATCAGGTGTTTTGTGTTGGTCTTTAGCTACTTTCCTTCTATCAAATCACACATCTGGGACATACTCACTGTTAACCCAGCACACTCAGGCCCCTGGGTATAATCATACCATGTGTGAGCTTGCAATGTTCCCCTTGCCAAGCCATACTTTGTGGCCCTAAGATCCAAAATCCTTAGTTAAATTACTAAGTGTTTATTTTTCACTCCCCCAATTGTGCTAATCCCTTCTGCATCTCATATTTAATCAAAGAAAATAAATAACTCAACCATCATGCATGTATTCAAGAAATAATACATCATGTCTTCATAAACATAGATTTAATCATAGTAGCTAGTCTGAGTTCTCAGTATACATGTTATTTAAATCATGGGTTTTTAATGGATCTTGTTTATAAATATATGGTCATAAATAGTTTTCTCTGTTGCATCCATTACCTCTGGTTTAATCAGGTGCTCACAATTTCATAAGATCTGACTAAACCACAAGTCTTTATTCTTATCTAGATTTATTTGTAAACATAGGAGCTCAGCACATGGGTAACATTGCACTTCTATATTTCCACTTATTTAATTATGAGACAAAGTAGCAACCATTCTATGCTGCAGTCCCATCTTTTCTTTTCGTTTTTAGACCATAGATTTACAACATTTTCCCTTGGGATTTTCTTTTAATAAATTACTGTATGCAGAAAACACATAAAGGAAAACATCTCCTGTCAAGATTAATGCATAATACAAGTGATCATTTTAAACAGGAAATCCATGATCATATTTTCTGGGTATATCAATATAGTGGTTTGAACATTTAAACAGATCATCAACACACCTAAAATAAACACAGATTATGTAGATGAACTATTTAGGCTGCCTCAATATTCAGGACCTAATGCCAAGTTTTCAATGAGATTACTCACCTTAATCTTTTTTCCTTTGATCTTCTATTTCCCACTTATCTCTAATGGCCAATGCTTCTCTTTTTTTTCTTTTTGCTTGATATATATATATTTTTCCTTTGTTTTTAAGAAAATGGTGGCAGATCTCTCCACCCTTAAACCTTCTTATAACAGACCTTGGCTGCCTCTAGGGTTTTAGAATTTACCCGATGTCAATTTTACCCTACCACTTATGATCAGCCTCTCATTTTTATTTCAAGAGAAAAATGGGTAAGTGGTCCCTGCCTTTATTTTCAGGAATTATGCTTTATTACTCCGATCATACTATTTGCATGATTTTTGTTTTTATAAAGCTAAGGAAATTGCTAAAAGTGGATAAAGTGTTTGTTCAAAAACTCATACCATTTCCATGCAATTTTAATTTTTCCTTCAGCAAGCATTTGTTTGAAGTACATGTATAATACATGTATCTCTATCCTTTCCTAAGCCTTTATTTTCTTTATACAAGACTTGTTTTAATGACACAATCATATCTGTAATAATCATGTCATGCCTATATATTTGTAATTTGTTTATTCTAACTTACAAATTAATTTCTGCTTATTTTACCTTGCAGAGAAATATATGCAGGTGTGTGCACTATCTTGTGTACATATCCATATTTAAACATTGCACTTGCAATCAGTTTATTATTTTCTAGGCAACCAAATTTTTAAACAAGCATAAACTAATTTAAATTATAAAACTTGTTCATAAAATCAGGGTTATCACATATACCCCTCCTTTTTAGGAATTGTGTCCCACAATTCTTTCATACTTAATTCAGACATCATTAATTCAGAAAATCAATCATTCTCAAACCCATCACTTAATTAAACCCTATACATATCAAGGTATATTTAATCAAGACATTCATTAGTATACTTGTATATATATATATTACCTTTTATTCAGTCAAACAGTTTTGGATAATCATTTCAGTTTTATCTTCCACTTCCCATGTGCAATCATTTGGGTCAAAGCTCCATTGCACTTTCACCAATTTAATTTCTTTGTTCCTCAATTTCTTAATTTCTCTTGCAATAATACCTACTGGCTCTTTTCCATAAATCATGCTGGGATCAATCTGCACGTCCCTAGTGGATTCCAAGATTGTCTTTGCATCATGAATCCATCTCCTTAACTGAGACACATGAAAAACATTATGCATTGCTCTCATCTTCTCTGGCAATTCTAACTTATAGGCTACATTTCCAATTCTTTCTAAAATTTTATCTGGTCCTATGTATCTGGGAATTAATTTTCCTTGTTTCCCAAATCTTAGAACTTTCTTCATAGGTGATATTTTAATAAATACAAAGTCTCCAACATCATATTGCACTTCTTTTCTCCTTTGATCAGCATATTTCTTTTGCCTGTCTTGGGCAGAAGCAATCCTTATCCTAATCAAAGCTATCTTTTCAGAAGTCTCTTTTAAATTTTCTGGTCCTAAGACCACCTTCTCCCCAGATTCAATCCAACCTGAAGGTGATAAACATGGCCTACCATAGAGTGCTTCAAAGGGTGCCATGCCTATGCTGCTGTGATAGCTATTGTTGTATACAAATTCTGCTAAAAATATGTGATTCTCCCAGCTTCCTCCCCAATCCAATACACATGCCCTCAACATGTCTTCAAGCAATTTATTCACAATTTCTGTTTGACCATCAGATTGAGGGTGATATGCTGTACTCAAGCATAAATCGGTCCCCATTGCTTTGTGAAAACTTTGAAGTGAAGATGGTATCTCTATCACTTACTATGGTTTTGGGTACTCCATGCAATCTAACTACTTCTTTAATAAATAATTGAGCTAATGTGCATGCATTCCTTTCTGATTTTACAGGTATGAAATGGGCTGATTTGGTTAGCCTATCCACTACAACCCAAATACTATCATTTCCCCTCCTAGTTTTAGGCAAACCATCAATGAAATCCATTGATATGTCTTCCCATTTCCACTGTGGTATTGGTAAAGGTTGGAGCATTCCCGAGGGTCTTTGATATTCAGCTTTTACCTGTTGACAAACCATGCACTTAGACACATAAGTGGCTACTGCACTTTTCATACCTTTCCACCAATAATCTCTTTTGAGGTTATGATACATTCTTGTGCTTCCTGGATGTATGGTATATTTACTGTTGTGATAAGCATCCAATATTTCTTGCTTTAATTCATCATTGGCAGGAACACATATTCTTTTTCTTTTCTCTAGTTGACCTTGTTTATTCAATTAAAAATCTTCCACTGTCTCACCATTCAATATTTGAGTTTTCTTCTCAAATAAAAATGAATCTTGGTCTTGTAGCTTCACAATTTTATTCTTCAATTCAGAATCCAAGGTAATAAAGCTTAACCTTCCCATGTCTACATTCCCACTGCATATGCTCATGCTCTCTATATCCTCACTTTCTACCTCTGAATCAATCAACAGTGATAAAGTGTTGAATTCTTCTATCATTAATCTAGCTACATTGGCATGCTATCTACTTAAAGCATCTGCTACTCTATTAGCTTTTCCAGGGGTGTAAAATATTTCAAAATCATATGAGGCTAGTAGTTCAATCCACCTTTGCTGCCTCATATTCAATTCTTTTTGTGAAAACAAATATTTAAGTGACTTATGGTCTGTGTACACTTCAAATTTTGCCCCTAACAAATAGTGTCTCCATAATTTAAGAGCATACACTATAGCAGCCAATTCAAGGTCATGTGTTGCATACCTTACCTCACTGGGTTTTAACTGTCTAGAGGCATAAGCTATTACTTGGTGTTGTTGCATCAATACTTCCCCAAGTCCTTGTCCACTTGCATCAGTATATATCACTAAATTTTCATTCCCTTCAGGTACTTTTAGTATTGGGGCTTGTATTAATGCTTCCTTTAACCTCCCAAAAGCTTTTTCACACTCCTCAGTCCAAGCAAATACCTGATTCTTCCTTGTCAATCTAGTTAATGGAATTGAAATCTTTGCAAAATCTTTTATAAACCTTCTATAATAACCAGACATCCCCATAAATGACCTGACCTCTGTGACATTAGTAGGCCTTTTCCAAGCTTGAACTGCAATTACCTTATTGGGATCTACAGATATACCTTTTTCTGATATCACATGTCCTAGAAAGTTTACTTCATTCTGCCAGAAAGTACATTTTGAAAATTTTGCCTTCAAATTTTCTTGCCTCAATTTCTGTGTTACTATATGCGAATGATTCTCATGCTCTTCAACTGTCTTAGAATAAATTAAGATATCATCAATAAATATCAATACAAATTTATCTAAGTATTTTCTAAAAATTCTATTGATCAAATCAACAAAGTAAGAGGGAGCATTTGTCAAGCCAAAGGGCATCACTAAAAATTCATAAAGTCCATACCTAGTATTAAAAGCAGTATATTTAATGCTTTCCTCTTCTACTTTCATTTGATGAAATCCTGAAGCTAAATCAAGTCTGGAGAATATTTTTGCACCACTTGATTGATCAAAAAGATCATCAATTCTTGGTAAGGGGTATTTGTTTTTAACTGTGATTTTGTTTAACTCCCTATAATCAATACATAATCTAAGAGGTCCATCTTGTTTTTTAACAAAAACTACTGGTGCTCCCCATGATGAGCTACTAGGTCTGATGAAGCCTTTTTCTTCTAGTTCAACCAGTTGTTTCTTCAGTTCTATCAATTCCTTAGGCCCCATTCTAGTTGGCCTCTTAACCACTGGGTTAGCTCCTGGAATCGGTTTAATTGAAAACTCTACTGGTCTATGGTTTGAAACTCCCCTAACTTCATCAAACACATCAGCATATTCATTTACTATAGGAATTTCTTCTAATGCTGGCATGTGCTTCTCACTAGATAAGTTAGCAAGGGTAACTATATTTCTGTTCTTATTTACTTCACAAAGAACAACTATCCTTTTTCCTTCAGAAGTTTTCAATGATATGGTGGAGGTCTCCATATTTATAATAGCTCTATATTTTCTTAACCAATCAACTCCTAAAATAACTCCTATGCCTGGATATTGCAACACATATAGGTCTGCATTAAACATATACCCCCCTATATTCAATCCCAGTTGCATACACATCATTCCCAAAACACAGGAATTACCTAAAGGACTTTTAATAAGCAATGGCCTATCAACAATCATACAATTCAATTTTAATTGTTGTGCAATATCATGAGAAATTAAAGAGTGTGTAGCCCCAGTATCATACACTACTGCAAAAGGTATTGAGTGAATAAGCAAAGTACCTTCAACTTGGCCATGATTCTCAACATTTGGTCCTTCTGTTGCTTTGCCTTTCACCTCCAAAGTACTCACTTTTCCTTGCTTAAACTCTGGACAGTTCCTCCTTATGACCTTCGTTTCCACACTGGTGACATTTGAAGGATGCTGGTTTAGGATTTGTACACCTATTTTTCATGTGTCCCTCTTGTCCACAATTATAGCAAGTGATCTTCTTCTTAACCTCAGCAGTTTTGACTTCTTCTAATTTCTTGGTGGAAGCTACATCTGTTTTCTTTTTATCATAAGGGTGAAACTTACCCTTTCCTTTCTTGTTTTGATTATTTTTAAATGCCCTGAAATTTTCTCTGGCTTTATCATGCTGTTCAATACTCAAGGTCAGATCTAAAACTTGATCAAATGTCCGGTCCTTATATGGCAGCATAGCTCTACTAAGACTAGCATTCAGTCCTTGGATGTATCTGCCATTTTTAGCCTCTTGGGTTGTGATAAGCACTACACCATATTTTGCCAGAGATTCAAACTTCTGTGTGTATTCAGTAACACTCATAGCCCCTTGTCTTAATTTAATGAATTCCTCTAGCAAAGACTCTTTAGCTGATGCAGGTATAAATCTTCCTTCCAACATTTCTTTAAACTGGTTCCATGTCACCTCTCCTTCTGGTCTTCCAGCTATAATAACTTCCCACCAATCCATAGCTGCTCCTCTCAATTGTCTAAACGCTATCAGCCTCTTCTTTTGGTCTTCAACTTGCATATCAGCAAAGATTCTATCCAAAATTCTGAGCCAATTTTGAACTCCCATAATCCCTTCTGTTCCATCAAAAGTCTTGCCTCCAAGATTAGTAAAGGTCTTGAGAAGTTTGGAAAGCTCCTCATGTGGATTTTCTGGCCTGTTACCTACTCCATCTCTTATGGCTCTCATAAAGTCTTGCATATTCACCATTGGTGGTTCACTGGGTCCTACCTCTTGTGGTCTGGGTCTCACCATAATTCTATGGATATGATACTTAAGTTAGTTCATCTTGCCTAACACTCTATAAATTAATTCACTTCAATTTCTTCTTATTTAGTTATAAGAAATATTAGTAATATATATATTAACAAAACAAGTCATCCAAAGCAGTCATCACTTTCATACATTCAATGCAGACAAATTCATACAAAATTTTTCTATGTTATTTAACAACATAGCTCTTATACCAAATGAGATGACCCACTTTCTCCTACTAATTTTTTTTATAGTATCATACTGTGGTCATCTACTCAAGAGAATGTTATCTCTAAATTTTTCTCTAACCAGGATCTTTTATCCAATATAAAAATATTGTGTTGTTCAACTTATCAAATTTTCATATGTGAAACCATGTAAATTATTCCCCGTTTTTTTTACCTGAATCAGAGTATATATATTAATAAGTAGGAATCTGCTTTGAAAATCATTAAATAATTTATACATAACAATTTCTTTTCTTTAGAATACAGTTTTCCCCAGTCATTCTTATTTCTACTAAACTATTTATAACCTGCCCTTTAAATCCCTGTGCATGTTTATTTACTAATAGGATTTTTAAATATTTTAATTCTTTTTCAAATAATTATTAACTTGAAATAATGAGGCTTACTCTACTTGTATATGTAATTAGTTTTTTCCTCTGCAAGCTGGGTTTTAAAACTATTTAGAAGGGGTTGAACCCAGGCTTAGTAAAAATGGTCAAGTTAGCCTGAATTCTATTGCCGCTATGTACAAGCAGAACACACACATAATTCTGGGTTTCTTTATGTGTCTTTAAGCTATTATTTGCCATTTTTTTCCCATGAGATCTCACCACAGTTACCAGGTTATTCTTTTAGTTTAAATCTACTAGTCATTTCATATATTTTTTTCCTAGTACTGCACATTTTTGTTAAATATTCCAGAAGTTAATATTAGAAGCTATTTTACTTGACAAAGCATTCCCAAAGCAACTCACAACTTTCAACAGAAATTCCATATTAAGTTCAATACTTGCAAACAGAAAATATTACTACATCAATATCAGGTGTTTTGTGTTGGTCTTTAGCTACTTTCCTTCTATCAAATCACACATTGTTTGGGACATATTCACTGTTAACCCAGCACACTCAGGCCCCTGGGTATAATCATACCATGTGTGAGCTTGCAATGTTCCCCTTGCCAAGCCATATTTTGTAGCCCTAAGATCCAAAATCCTTAGTTAAATTACTAAGTGTTTATTTTCCCCTCCCTCAATTGTGCTAATCCCTTCTGCATCTCATATTTAATCAGAGAAAATAAATAACTCAACCATCATGCATGTATTCAAGAAATAATACATCATGTCTTCATAAACATAGATTTAATCATACTAGCTAGTCTGAGTTCTCAGTATACATGTTATTTAAATCATGGGTTTTTAATGGATCATGTTTATAAATATATGGTCATAAATAGTTTTCTCTGTTGCATCCATTACCTCTGGTTTAATCAGGTGCTCACAATTTCATAAGATCTGACTAAACCACAAGTCTTTATTCTTATCTGGATTTATTTGTAAACATAGGAGCTCAGCACATGGGTAACATTGCACTTCTATATTTCCACTTATTTAATTAAGAGACATAAGCAGCAACCATTCTATGCTGTAGTCCCATCTTTTCTTTTTCATTTTTAGACCATAGATTTACAACATTTTCCCTTGGGATTTTCTTTTAATAAATTATTATATGCAGAAAACACATAAAGGAAAACATCTCCTGTCAAGATTAATGCATAATACAAGTGATCATTTTAAACAGGAAATCCATAATCATATTTTCTGGGCATATCAATATAGTGGGTTGAACATTTAAACAGATCATCAACACACCCAAAATAAACACAGAATATATAGATGAACTATTTAGGCTGCCTCAATATTCATGACTTAACGCCAAGTTTTCAGTGAGATTACTCACCTTAATCCTTTTTCCTTTGATCTTCTATTTCCCACTTATCTCTAATGGCCAATGCTTCTCTTTTTTTTTTCTACTTGCTATATATATATATTTCCTTTGTTTTTAAGAAAATGGTGGCAGATCTCTCCACCCTTAAACCTTCTTATAGCAGACCTTGGCTGCCTCTAGGGTTTTAGAATTTACCCAATGTCAATTTTACCCTACCACTTATGATCAGCCTCTCATTTTTATTTCAAGAGAAAAATGGGTAAGTGGTCCCTGCCTTTATTTTCAGGAATTATGCTTTATTACTCCGATCATACTATTTGCATGATTTTTGTTTTTATAAAGCTAAGGAAATTGCTAAAAGTGGATAAAGTGTTTGTTCAAAAACTCATACCATTTCCATGCAATTTTAATTTTTCCTTCAGCAAGCATTTGTTTGAAGTACATGTATAATACATGTATCTCTATCCTTTCCTAAGCCTTTATTTTCTTTATACTAGACTTGTTTTAATGACACAATCATATCTGTAATAATCATGTCATGCCTATATATTTGTAATTTGTTTATTCTAACTTACAAATTAATTTCTGCTTATTTTACCTTGCAGAGAAATATATGCAGGTGTGTGCACTATCTTGTGTACATATCCATATTTAAACATTGCACTTGCAATCAGTTTATTATTTTTTAGGCAACCAAATTTTTAAACAAGCATAAACTAATTTAAATTATAAAACTTGTTCATAAAATCAGGGTTATCACACTAGCATTTTGTCTTCGTCCATTATCAGTTGAGGTACTGACCCTACCTCTGTCTCTCCTTCCGGAACCCATGATGGCCACCTGGACAGGTAACTCAACAAATTTAGATAGGTATATAATTATATGAAAATACAAATACGCACTCTCTAGATAAATATTACTCAAGAGCTTAGGTACTCGCTCAACCTAGCGCTCTGATACCAGCTGTGATGACCCGCCTTTCTAACTCCAGAAAGACGTATCATCGTAAAGAAAGAAAGGGATAGAAATAGAAAATAATAGAAAGAAAGAAATAACAACAACAGAATCTCACAGCGGAATGGAACAAAATATAATACATCACATAACTATTATATAGTTATATATACATCAAAGTTATACAATATCATACCACACGATAATCATATACATATCTATCAATGCATACATCCAAAATACATCATACACTAACTAACACAGCGGAACTATATAGATAGCTATATACGTCTGGTCTTCTACTCCAACTCATCCAGAAAACTCTAATCTCCGAAACCTATCACTTGGCTGTAGGATCTAGATTAACCCTAGAGGGGGGGGGTGAATAGGGTTATAGCAAATTTTCTCGAATTAAACACAGAAATATAATAGCAGAAATAAATATGCTGAAAAATAAATCACACACAAAATTTACCCAGCTTTGGCAACCCCTGCCTACTGCTGCATTCACAGATTTCTATTAGAATTAAACAGTATCACGCTTACAAACACTTTACTAGACTCGCAGACCCTTTTGCTCCCGCTCACAAACACTCTACTAGACTCGCACACCCTGCTCCCGCCTATAGAGTTTCGCTCACTCGCAAACACTGCTCCCACCTATAGAGCTTTGCAAACTCGCACGCCCTGCTCACTGAACTAATTCAAAATAGACAATCTGACACTACCTAAACCTAGGTGGTGATTTACTAACTTTTTGATTCGTAAAATAAAAAAAAAACAATAATTTAAAAACAATAGATAATAACCCTAAACAATATAAAGAAGTCTTAAATAAACAAAACCCCCTTTTATTTTTAAGACCGGCCCACTTCCTTTCTTTGTTATCTCCAGCCCGATCCCTTTTTGTTTCGTTCGTGAGAATAATGGCGGCTTGCTTCGTTCCCTTTTGTTCCAGTTAGGGCTTCGGCTCTTTGTTCCAATTAGGGCTTCGAATTCTTCAATTAATCTGTTATACGTTGCTCTAGCTCGCTGCTTCTCTGATGGTTGACCTTTGCTTGTTCGCAGTTGCTCGATCGAGTTCGTTGCTTTGTGAATTCGGTATGTACTGTCTCCTTTTGCTTTTCTAAATTGATACTTGAACTCGATACAGAAAATTGCCGATGATGATATTAATTTATATAGGGTTTGTAACCCTGGATTTGCGTCGTATATTTTGTACTTGAATTTGTCAACTGATATTTGATCAGCCGTTCGATTTCACTTTGATGCTGAGATGATTTCTGACCTTTTCATATGCGTATATTTTTGTTGCTTGCTTCCCACGGCTTTGATTCATTTCGTGATGACCACGGTTTTGAATTTGACTTGTTCGTTTGATTGCGACTTGTTCAAAATTGACTTTGGCACGAACTTGATATTGATAGCTTCGGTTTAATTGTTATCTGACTTCGGTCTTCTGGTTCGATGCTTGGTGCATTGTATATTTGTTTTGGACTTGCTTCATTTGCTGGTCTTCAATGCCTTTGCCCACTGATTTTGAAGTTGTAACCTAGATCATTGGTTCAATTTTGGTTGATTGTCATATATGCATCTTGCTTTGACATGTTGTACATATATTTACACAGATGCTTCACTGCATCTGTTGTAGTTGCTTTATACTTCACTGTGCACTTTACTTGGGCATTTTGTCTGTTTCATTTTGATCCACTTTGTCATTGCATATCTATATATGCTTGACCTCTGTTGCATGCTTGCTGTATTCATTTGAGTTGATTGTTGCATTGTCACTGGTTCATTTGATAGCACTAGCTATTGGTTACTTGATTGAGTTGTGTGGGAACTGGATTGATTTCTTTTGGCTTCACTTGTGTATACTGTGTCATAGTGATGCATTCTTAAGTCTTGGATATTGAACAGTATCATGTATTTGTAGTTTGCATCCATTGTTGTTTCCAGTTGCACTTGGTCATTTCACTGTGTTGCATTCTTTGATGGTTCATTTGCTGAAATCTGTAGCATCTTGATCAACTTGATGCTGTAGCTTGCTGTGTTGATCTTCCTTGCTACCTGGTTGACACTTGCACTGATATTCATTTGAGTTATGCAGTCCATTGTAGCTTTTGTGCACAGTACTGCATGTTATGTTGGCCATTTGGTCGAGTTGTAGTCCAGTCCACTCATGTACATGCTTCACTACAGCCTTCACTGTCCAACTGTTGCACTCTGGTCTCTTGTTCACCATAGTTTGTACATGCATTTGCTATACTGTTTGCTGTAATATTGGCTTGTGACATTCATGTTGCAGTCCATGTTCTGTTGATCACTTGTTTGCATTGTTGCAGTTGGTCAATTTTTTTCATCTGTATATTGCTGTAATCTTCATTTCCTTGTATTGTCATCACTGTGTACTGATGGTCTTGAGTATTTGCACATTTGTTCACAACTGATTCAAGTCATTCTCTTTTATGTTCACTGGCCTGTACATTTGAGTTGCAGTGCTGTCTTTGATGTTGTACTTTGGTCTATTGGGCTGCATTTGTGTATATTTGATCATTTTTGCAACCTGGTCTGGTGCACCTTGTTTCATGCTTGAGACTGTGCTTGCATTGTCTGGTCAGTGGTGCTTTGAGTTGAACCTATCTTGGGTTTGACCTTGTTTTTGATTTCTGTGCTTTTGTTTGATTTTTGCACACGAGTTGGCGAGGCAGTGCACACGTATACGAATGTACACGTGTGTATGCAGCCACTTGTAATTACCTGTCCCTGATAAAATGCTGATATGCACAGATACAATCAAAAATGATGACGAACAACCCAAATAACTGAGGCAAACAATGTTTTCAAAATCATCTTTTATTTTTGAATTGCAAAGAATTTTTTTTCAATTTTACTGCGTTTGAAAATATTTTTGCAGATTACTCAGATGCTGGATTCAAACCGGAATGCAGTTGAAGACAAAATACGATTGTGAGTGATATGTAGTGAGATTATCAATGTAAAAATATTTGTGATGTAATCGTGATGTAATCAGAAATATATATGTATAGTGAGAGCATGAATTTGTACTATTCAAGTTTGTAATAAATATTCGTTTGAATAAAATATTCGTTTGAATTCAAAAACTGTGTAACTTGTTCTGTTTGAATTCAAATTCAAATTCTGTGTAATTTATTTTATTCAACAGACATTTATCTAACCAAATACATACTATTCAAAATATTTGTTTGAATAAAATTTCTGTTTGAATTCAAAATCTGTTTAACTTGTTTTGTTTGAATTCAAATTCAAATTCTGTGAAATTTAATTTTATTCAACAAATATTTATTTAAACTATGAAAAACAAAATAGTACATTACCAAATACATTTAAATGAATGTATATATGTTTATTATCATCAAACAAAAATCATATAGCGCAAAGCGCATATTCAACATTGGCCACTCATAAAAATTTGAGTACCCAAGAGTTTATGAAAAACAAAATATAAACTCCGGGTCAGACATGAGTCTGGTATGAGTAAACGGGTTAAAGTTGTTTAACTTTGAAAATCATTTGAAATAAAGGTATCACATAAGACTTCCTACACATAAATATGGGTAAGTTTTTACCTTACGCTAACCAAAACATTTTATAAGAAATTCAGTGATATTATAATAGTGTCTACGGTTTTCAAATAAAATACAGAAATAGCTGAAATGCTTACATCTCACATTCCAACGTAGTTGGGCACAATCAAAACGTACGGCTCTTATTGGAAATTGGATCCCATACAATGGCAGGGCTACTGGGGTACCGCCCGTCACGGTACGTGGCCTAGATCACCGTACCGAGTAGCCACCCTAACTCCCCTGCAACACAAGGCCGTAACCATTCCTTACTGAACAGTCCCGAACAAGATAATCCCGCAGTTGGCTGCAGACCAACTACCCACACATCCGAATAAAAGGGACATCTAGACAGGGGTATATCTCGTCCTACTTGGGCATGACCCACCAAACCTTGCTTCACATCCCCAGTTTTAGCCATTCCCGGTTGATGAGGCTTGAGGATGCGTTTACCTTTATAGAAAATATTTCTTAGAATGCTCATCGTCCTCCTAACGATGTGTTGAAAGCATTCAATCCATACAAGTTCGTTCCAGGTTAAAACGAAACCGAAGGCCTTATCTCGTTACACTCGTTTTGGAATCACCCTCAGAGTTAAGGATGATAACCCTTGCATTCTGAAAACACCATCTCGGTCTTCACTTGAGATGTGTAACAACCCTAGATTTTGACTATATATTTATTTTTGACTTTATTTCATTTTGAAATTAATTTAAATTTGTTTTATTTGTGTGATATCATTTCTAAACATTTTTAAAATGATAATGTAATTTTTCCAAAATTTACTGTATTTATTTCCTATTTTTAAAGGCTGTTTTCTAATTTTCTGCCATTTTCTTCATTTTAAATTTCTTTATTTTATTTTAAATTTGTTTTATTTGTGAAATTTCATCTCTAAATATTTTTAAAATAATAATAGAATTTTTTCAAAATTTACTGCGTTGATTTCCTATTTTTTTAGGGCTGTTTTCCCCTTTTTTTGCTATTTTCTACATTAAGAATTATATTTAAATTAAATTTTAAATATTTATTTTGTAAATAATTTTTTTTTATTTTATTATTTATGTTTAAAAATACTTTACAAGCTCATATGAATTTTCTACAAATTATTTCATTTAATTTCAAATTTTCTAGTCTAGTTCACTGTTTTAACTATTTTTCCTTAATTTTACTTTATATAATTAATAAATGGTATATATATTTTTATATTTTTTTAAAGTTTCAAAATTTTATCTAATAATGTTGTTATTTCAGAATATATAAACTTATACAAATACTTAAAGGTAAATTGAAAGGGTTTGTGACTTTTTATTTCCAATGGCTTTTGATTTTCCCGCCTTTTCATATTTTTAACTTACTTTTGCCATCAATTAGCCATAATAACTCACATACTTCAGCTTCCTACCTCCATTATTCATTTACATACATCATTTCTCATCTCATTAAAAAAAATTTCGGCCATCACTTGTTTGAGAAGTTGGTAAAATTCTATTTTTCTTTTATCTCCTTTTGTTCACTTATGTTGATTTTTCGTTTGATTTGCACTTGATCTTCTTTATCATAGGATCGGCCATGCCCCTCTCCAGCCCCTGCCGCCACTACCACCACCTGAGCATGCCACCAGCACCTCCTCCTCACTGACCATCCCCATCCGTACAACCCTAGGTGGTAGTACCTTCACCACGTTCACCAAACTCCAACATCTTGACCTAGCCGAGCACAAGCCTTCACATCCACCACTTCCACCACCCATGGCCGCCACCTACATGACCACCACCACCTCCAGCACCCTCTGCCACGTCACCACAGTGGATCCAACTCCTCTGGCCGTGACCACAGCAGCCTTGGCCGAGCTTTGTTTGCTTGAAACTTGTGATGTTGTTAGTAGTTATGCCTTGTTGTGTTGTTGTTCCATCTCCATAATTTTTGTCATCAACAAACTCATGTTAGGCCGACCTTAGCAACCCATACCTGACCCAAAACCATTGCCTTAGACCTGTACTCCACCTCTAGCCGAGCCTATGGGATGTTGGAAGCAAG
The DNA here is from genome assembly GCA_030765085.1 of Allium cepa. NCBI lineage: Eukaryota > Viridiplantae > Streptophyta > Magnoliopsida > Asparagales > Amaryllidaceae > Allium > Allium cepa. Next base: position 694,947,836 of record CM060940.1, on the reverse strand, counting down.
TGCAAAGCATTTCAGCTTTGTTTTATGAAGTTATTTCTAGCATAGTTTATCGAATTTTTGGTCTGAAACCTTATAATTGTTATATTGTTTTGTTTGATTGGTATTCAAGGGAATTAATCCTTGGCTGCTCCATTCATATCTGTGTCGTGCTTTTGTGCTTGTGTAGATCCCGTTTGTGCAATTCGTCGTTGTGTCATCAACTCAAAACAGTGAGTTATTCTCACCAGACAGTTTTATACTTATATGAATAGTAAATTGATCACTTGTGAATATGTAAACTGCATCACTATATTATTATTTGCTATGTCACTATTATATGATGTTCACCCATGCTTAAACACCTATTATGACATTTGTTACTATTATATTATGTTGTTCTGTTATTTTATCCGTTTATCACACTGCAAGTTCCCTTTAGATTAGAATCACTATGGGTTGAAATGATACATACCCGAACGGACTTTAGAATAAGGGAAAATCATTATGGGCTGAAATGATAGGCCTGAATGATTTTCAAATTTATTTCATTTACTTGGGACTACGGGTTTGAAATGATAAAACCCGGATTTTCTTTGTAAATTACGGGTTGAAATGATATATTACCCGTATCACTTTTCCTAGTGTAGAAAATTATATACAGACCCGTAGTTAATATATATTTTTCTAAAATTTTTAAAATTATTTTAGAAATGTAAATATTAAAATATTTTGATTTAAACCTAATTTAAAATGATTTTAGTAAAATATTATTAATTTTCTGAATAATTACAAGTGAAATAAATTAACGAAAAGGTTAGAAAATTTTGAATGTAAGCTATTTTGGGAAATTTGATTTAATTATAATTTGAAATTAAATAGAATATGAAAGCATGATAAATTTATGATAATTTGAGTTTAAAGGAATTTAAAGTGATTTTATATCATATTAATGATTTTAATAAAGTTGAAATGTGAAATGAATGAATATTTAAGTTGAAATTTTAAATTGTAACTAAAATTGGAACTTTTGGAATTGACTTAAAAGTGAATTTTTAATTAAGTAAATAAAAATATAAACTAAGTTATATTTGAGAATTTTAACTTAAGTTTTAGGTTGAAATTTAAATGTAATGAATTTAAAATTGGACACTGCAATTTAATAAGTGAATTAGTGTTGACTATGAATTTTTAAATGGAAATTTAACTTTATGAAATCATGAAATTAAAGAAAATTAAATGATGGTTATAAAAGTAAAATTATGTGATTTTATAAGTTAAAAGTGAATTATAGAAAATATAATTGTTGGATTAAACTAAGTTTTTTTTCTTTGAAACTAATGTAACACTATTACAGCATTTTAAACACTGTCTTTTGTTAAATTTAACTGTTTTGAATATAACTTTCTATAGCAATTTCCAAATGCTGATAAAGTTGAATTTTCACTGTTTTGATAAAATTAAGTGAATGAATGAACTTTGAAAGTTGAAAATTTTGAAAGTTTAGTAATTTAATTATTAAATGTAATAACTTCACTTTTAAAGGATTTAAATGAAGTAATTTGTTGGAATTGAACTATTTTGAAATGTGAATGGTATTTTTTAAATTGAATAAAAATGAATATGTTTTTCAAATGAAATGATAAGTTGATATTTTGAAATGGATTTGAAATGATATTGGATTTTGAGAACTAAATACCATTTTTGAAATTATAACTACGGGTTATAATAACGATTGGTTGTTAAAGAGACCGGGATCGGATATGGACATACTCTCTATCGATACCGAAAACCACTTTAACAACTGTGTGCGCGGTGGAGATTCCAGAATGAAGTAGGATGGTGACGACGTTCCTAAGGTACATTTCGTGGACCTAACTCCCGTGAGTTAGCATAAGGTGGCAAAAACAGGAGCGATCTCGGGCCAAAGGAGGTAGCACCTCTGGCTGAACACACTTCTTCGATACCATTCTATTACTGTTGTGATCGATTGGGTGCACCCCTTGATTTTGGAGTGTTGTTCAGGGTGGGGGTATGTGGCTGCTGCGTTACCACCAGCCCGTGTGCGTAATTGGTATATCTACCCTGGCATTGCCTTGTGTGCCGTGTCACCTACCATACCGAGCCTTTACTACGAGTTTGTCTTTCTCCCGTAGCCCGTGTGGTATCCTCTGACAGTCACCCGGAGTGGAGATGGCATGATATTGGATGGACTACTGGGACTATTATGTGTGAAGGGTGATATGGGTAGCCCGGAACGCTATTTAAAAGTATGTTTATTTTACTGTAGACATTAGTATAATAGCGAAATATTACTATATAGTAAATAGTTTAACGGATCCTTAGAGGATGGGCGGTCCCAGGCATCCTTTAAGTTACTTGTATCTTTATTACAGTTCACTTGAGTTGGTTTACGTATATAAGTATATATTGTCCTGACTCGAGTGTTTTGTGTTTTGCTTTACGCTCGGGTCAGCCTGAGTATTCACAGCTTTGGATTCTCTTCCTGGAGCTGGTCTTTCACTGGAGTTTCTACTTATCTACATATTTATCTACTTCTGTTTCAGCTGTATTAGTTTATCTCATGTATTAGTGAACTTCTATGTACTTGGGATTTCTAATTGTTTTTCAGACTATATTATGTATTTGGTTTGAGACTCTGTTATAGTAGCTTCATGAACTACTATGTTATTTTATATTCCGCTGTGAGTTATTCTGTTTGTTTTGTGTCTGTGATTCTGTATATTTGATTTTATTTGCTCCAAATTTATTTACAATCTGTTATTTCGCATCATTCAAGTCTGACATGTGTGGATTATTGTCGATTTGAATGGTACAAAATTAGGGGTTGATACAGTTGGTATCAGAGCTTTGGTTTTTGGCAACCATTGCCTCTGCGGAGCAAAAACTCATTAGAGATAGGGTATTTCCACCCTAGAATGAGTGAAATCAATCTCAGAATTATATCTTTGTGAGAGACGTGTTTTCAAAGTATAAAATGATTTTTCAAAATGTTTTCAAAGATTATTTTGATATATAAATTTTTCGTGCTTTTAAAGGATTTTCAAATGTTTTCTAACTTTCCTTTCTTTCGTATCTATCCTGTTAGGATCTTTTCTTTCTTTAAGATATTCATCCAAGTGTATTATCTTGCCTTATCTTAATTTGTCTTCGGCTTGTCTTTATTCTTATCCTAAATTCATTCTTGATATTTTTCAGGATGAATCGGGGAAATGCCAGAGTTAGGGGTCGCGGTGTTGCCCCAGCTCCTCAACCTGTTGCTCCAGTCAGGTTCACTGTTCTTTGTAAGGAATTCTCTCAACTTGGTGGAACCCCATTCAATGGTTCAGAGACTATCATTGAGGCTCAGCAGTGGTTACGGAGTCTTGAGAGGATATTTACTGGTCTTGACATTACTAATGCTCAGAAGCGTCAGCTTGCAGCCTGGCAGTTGCATGATTCTGCTTTAGATTGGTGGGAGTCCGTTACGGCTAACACCGTCGAGGCTGATCTCACTTGGGAGCAGTTTAGGTATCCTTTGGGTTACCTTAATTTTGTTCCTATTTTTCCTTTCTTTGAATCTATCTTAAGCTTTTTTTCTGTATCTCTTTTCCAGGGAGGCTTTTGTGGCAAAATGGATGCCAGAAGTCGGGAAATCTCAGCTTTATCGTGAGTTTATGGATCTGAAGCAGGGTACCATGTCTTTTGCTGAGTATGAGAGGAAATTCAATGAACTTTCCAAGTTCGGTCCTGGCCTTATTGATACTCCTCTTAAGAAGAATGAGAAATTTATTGCTGGTGCTCGGCCAGAGTATTATAGTCGCCTTATTTCTCATGTTCATGGTTCTTTCACCCAGCTTATGGATATGGCTATTCGCTATGAGAATCCCACATCCAAACGTCCTGCTGTTTCTGGTGCTCAGTCTTCCTCTGCAGTTTCCAAGAAGCGTAAGCCAAATTTCCAGCGGTAGAAGAAGAATTGGCAGAAGCGTCCTGGTTTGGGATCTTCATCATCTGCCCCTGCTCAGAGGCAACCAGTTGATCTCTCCTCTATCACTTGCTTTAGGTGTGATCAGAGAGGGCACTATGCCAATAGCCGTCCCGCATTATCTGGTGCTGCAGTTCCTCTACCGCATTATCTGGTGCTACAGTTCCTCTACCTGCTCAATCGGTTAGACGTGATCTCTGCCATATCTGTCTCCAGCCCGGTCATTTTAAGAAGGATTGCCCTACCCAGCAGAGGGGTACTCCTTCTGGTATATTTGCTGTCACTTCTGCCTCATCTCCAGTTCCTCCACCTGCCCCTTCTCCTAGTGATGACCAAGGTACACTCCAGGGTTCATTTACTTTATTTCATCATCTTGTTCGTGTGTTGTTTGATACTGGTGCTTCACACAGTTTTATTTCTGTTGATTTGTGTGATAAGTTTGAACATCTCCTTTCTCCTGAGTATACTTCTGTTCCATTATGTGTTTCAAATCCTATTGGGGGTCCTACTAACCTTAATCGGATTTGTCGAGAGGTGAAACTTCTCCATTCTGATCATCGCTTTAGTGGTGAATTTTATATTCTGGGCTTCAATGCTTTTGATTTATTGCTTGGTCATGATTGGTTAGTGAATCATAATGCTCATATCTCTTGTAAAGCCCGGTCTGTTCAGCTTATTGATGATCAAGGGAATTCCTTGATTATTCAGTGCCGCATGCCTCAGGATTTTGCTGGCAACTTTATTTATTCTTTGGATTCTTCTCCCAGTGACCTTGATTCAACTCCTGTGGTTAGATTATATCCCGATGTATTTGGTGAAGTCACTTCTTTACCTCCGAAGCGGGAAATTGATTTTCGGATTGATCTTATTCCTGGTGCTCGACCTATTGTTCTTCCTCCTAGAAGAATGGCACCCCGCGAGAAGGTTGAGATGGGAAAGCAAATAGAAGACTTATCTTCCAAAGGTCTGATTAGGCCCAGTTTTTCTGAATGGAGAGCTGCGGTAGTTTTTGTCACCAAATCTGATGGTTCACTTCGGATGTGTGTTGATTATTGGGAGCTGAACAAGCTCACTATGAAAAACAGATATCCTATGCCTCGTACCAATGATATGTTTGATCAGCTTCATGGTGCCACTATTTTCTCTCAGCTTGACCTTGCCACAGGTTTTCATCAGCTCAGGGTTGCTGAGGATAGCATTCCCAAGACTGCTTTCCGCACTGAGAATGGATTTTATGAATGGTTAGTCATGCCTTTTGGTGTGACTAATGCTCCTGCTTTCTTTGTTGATTTGATGAATCGTGTTTTTCGTGATGTGCTTAATAAATTTGTGCTAGTCTTTGTTGATGATATCCTTGTCTTCTCTAAGACTAAGGATGAGCATAAGTCGCATTTGAAATATGTTCTTGAGACTCTCAGAAATCATCAGTTAAAGGCTAAATTTTCTAAATGCCATTTCTGGAAGGATGAAGTCCGTTATCTCGGGCATATTGTTTCTAGTAATGGAGTCTCTGTTGATCCAGTTAAGATTGCTGCGATCAATGTAAGTCTTTCTTTTTTTCTTTCTCTATCATTTTAATAATTCTATTTTTTTTCCTATTGTTTTATTTTCCCCCGATTTTTCCAGGATTGGGAAACTCCAAAGACTCCATCTGATATTCGTAGTTTTATGGGCCTTGTCGGTTACTACCGGAGATTCATTGAGAATTTTGCTCGGATTGCTGCACCTCTCACAGCTTTAACTCGGAAGAATGCCAGATTTGTCTGGAGTGATAAGTGTAAGGCTGCATTCAGTGAGTTGAAGAGCAAGCTAACTTCCGCACCAGTTCTTACTGTTCCGAATGGAAGTGAGGGATTTACAGTTTATACTGATGCTAGTCGTGAGGGTTTGGGTGCTGTTCTCATGCAGGATGGTAGGGTTATTGCCTATGCCAGCCGTCAGTTGAAGACCCACGAAGCAAATTATGCTGCTCATGATTTAGAGTTACTTGCTGTTGTCTTTGCTTTGAAACTTTGGAGGCATCATCTTCTTGGAACCAAGTTTGAGCTTTTCACAGATCATCAGTCTCTGAGATATATCTTCACCCAGAAGGATCTGAATCAGAGGCAAGTTCGTTGGCTTGAGTTTCTGGCTTCTTACGACCTCGCCATTAACTATACTCCCGGTAAAGCTAATGTTGTGGCCGATGCTCTGAGTCGGAAGAAGGCTTTGTTGTGTCAGCTTGTTGTTTCTTCTTCTCCTCTTCTGGATCAGATTATGGCTAAGCAGGATGAGGATGAGATGCTTAGATTGATGAAGGAGAGTGTTCGTAGCAGAGTTGGTGGTAGTAGAGGTAGTAGTGGAGCTCAGATTGATGGCAAAGGGATTTTGCGGATTAATGGCAGGATTTGTGTTCCGAAGGTTGATAGTTTGAGACAGGAGTTGCTTCAGGAAAATCATAGATCCAGACTTTCTATTCATCCTGGTGTGTCGAAGATGTATCAGGATATGAAGAGGCTTTATTGGTGGAAGGGGATGAAGAGGGATATCTCTATCTTTGTTAGTCGGTGTGCGACTTGTCAGCAAGTCAAAGCCGATCATCAGAAGACCCCTGGTTTGTTGCAACCCCTCGAGATTCCTAATTGGAAGTGGGAACAGGTTTCCATGGATTTCATCAATGGTTTACCGAGGACTCGGAAAGGCAATGAGAGTATCTGGGTTATTGTTGATAGACTGACCAAGTCCGCTCATTTTATTCCGGTCAAGTCTACTCGTTCTGCTTCTAGTTTATCTGAGATTTACATGAGAGAGATCGTTCGTCTCCATGGTGTTCCTCTCAGTATTGTTTGTGATCGTGACCCTATCTTTACTAGTCAGTTCTGGAAGGCTTTTCAGGAATCTTTGGGTACTCGTTTGAATCTGAGCACTGCTTATCATCCTCAGACCGACGGTCAGACGGAAAGAGTAAATCAGATTCTCGAGGATCTTCTTCGTGCTTGTGTGCTTGATTTTGGAGGATCTTGGGAAGATTATCTCCATCTTGCCGAATTTACCTACAATAATAGCTATCGGGTATTATCTTATCTTCTGTTTTCAGTCTATTCTTGATCTTTTTATCTATCTCATTCCAACTTTGCATTCAGGCCAGTCTCAAAATGTCTCCGTTTGCTGCTTTATACGGGCGACCTTGTAGGTCTCCATCTTGCTGGACTGAATCCGGTAATCATTTGGTTCTTGGTCCTGAAGTGATTTTGGAAGCTTCTAAGAAAGTTGAGGAGATTAAGAAGAGGCTGAGAGTCGCTCAGGATAGATAGAAGAAATATGCTGATAGGCGTAGGCGAAATTTGGAATTTGCTGTTGGTGATCAGGTGTTCCTTAAGGTTTCTCCCTTGAGGAATGTCATTCGCTTTGGTCGTAGAGGGAAGCTTTCTCCCAGGTTCATTGGTCCTTTCCGCATCATGGAAAGAGTTGGTTCTTTGGCTTATCGTCTGGATTTGCCCGAGAAGCTTTCTGGAGTGCATGATGTATTCCATGTCTCACATCTTCGCCGTCATCTCCATGATCCATCTCTTATTGTCCAGCCTTCTGCTCTTGATAGTTTGGATATTGAGCCTAACCTGACTGTTGAGAGGAAGCCACTTCGTATTGTCGATAGAGATACGAAGCAGCTCAGAAGAAAATCTGTTAATCTGGTCAAAGTACAGTGGAGTACTGATGATCGAGATTGTACTTGGGAAACGGAGGAGAGCATTCGTGCTTCGAATCCGGAATTATTCGTTTCAGGTACTATTTTGTTTCTCTATCTTGTTTCTCTTTATTTTTCCTTTCCGTTCTTTTCGAGGACGAAAAGATTTGAGTGGGGGAGAGTGTAACAACCCAAGATTTTGACTATATATTTAATTTTAACTTTATTTCATTTTGAAATTAATTTAAATTTGTTTTATTTGTGTGATATCATTTCTAAACTTTTTAAAATGATAATGTAATTTTTCCAAAATTTACTGTATTTATTTCCTATTTTTAAAGGTTGTTTTCTAATTTTCTGCCATTTTCTTCATTTTAAATTTCTTTATTTTATTTTAAATTTGTCTTATTTGTGAAATTTCATCTCTAAATATTTTTAAAATAATAATAGAATTTTTCCAAAATTTACTGTGTTGATTTCCTATTTTTTAAGGGCTGTTTTCCCATTTTTTTTGCTATTTTCTGCATTAAGAATTATATTTAAATTAAATTTTAAATATTTATTTTGTGAATAAATTTTTTTTATGTTATTATTTATTTTTAAAAATACTTTACAAGCTCATATGAATTTTCTACAAATTATTTCATTTAATTTCAAATTTTCTAGTCTAGTTCACTGTTTTAACTATTTTTCCTTAATTTTACTCTATATAATTAATAAATGGTATATATATATTTATTATTTTTTAAAGTTTCAAAATTTTATCTGATAATATTGTTATTTCAGAATATATAAACTTATACAAATACATAAAGGTAAATTGAAAGGGTTTGTGACTTTTTATTTCCAATGGATTTTGATTTTCCCGCCTTTTCACATTTTTAACTTACTTTTGCCATCAATTAGCCATAATAACTCACATACTTCAGCTGCCTACCTCCATTATTCATTCACGTACATCATTTCTCATCTAATTAAAAAAAAAATTCGGCCATCACTTGTTTGAGAAGTTGGTAAAATTCTATTTTTCTTTTATCTCCTTTTGTTCACTTATGTTGATTTTTCGTTTGATTTGCACTTGATCTTCTTTATCATAGGATCGGCCATGCCCCTCTCCAGCCCCTGCCGCCACTACCACAACCTGAGCACGCCACCAGTACCTCCTCCTCACTGACCATCCCCATCCGTACCACCCTAGGTGGTAGTTCCTTCACCAAGTTCACCAAACTCCAACATCTTGACCTAGCCGAGCACAAGCCTTCACATCCACCACTTCCACCACCCATGGCCGCCACCTACATGACCACCACCACCTCCAGCACCTCTAGCACCCTATGCCACGTCACTACAGTGGACCCTACTCCTCTGGCCGTGACCACAGCAGCCTTGGCCGAGCTTTGTTTGCTTGAAACTTGTGATGTTGTTAGTAGTTATGCCTTGTTGTGTTGTTGTTCCATCTCCATAATTTTTGCCATCAACAAACTCTTGTTAGGCCGACCTTAGCAACCCATACCTGACCCAAAACCATTGCCTTAGACCTGTACTCCACCTCTGGCCGAGCCTATGGGATGTCGGAAGCAAGTGCAAAGCATTTCAGCTTTGTTTTATGAAGTTATTTCTAGCATAGTTTATCGAATTTTTGGTCTGAAACCTTATAATTGTTATATTGTTTTGTTTGATTGGTATTCAAGGGAATTAATCCTTGGCTCCTCCATTCGTATCTGTGTCGTGCTTTTGTGCTTGTGTAGATCCCGTTTGTGCAATTCGTCGTTGTGTCCTCAACTCAAAACAGTGAGTTATTCTCACCAGACAGTTTTATACTTATATGAATAGTAAATTGATCACTTGTGAATATGTAAACTGCATCACTATATTATTATTTGCTATGTCGCTATTATATGATGTTCACCCATGCTTAAACACCTATTATGACATTTGTTACTGTTATATTATGCTGTTCTGTTATTTTATCCGTTTATCACACTGCAAGTTCCCTTTAGATTAGAATCACTATGGGTTGAAATGATACATACCCGAACGGACTTTAGAATAAGGGAAAATCATTATGGGTTGAAATGATAGGCCTGAATGATTTTCAAATTTATTTCATTTACTTGGAACTGCGGGTTTGAAATGATAAAACCCGGATTTTCTTTGTAAATTACGGGTTGAAATGATATATTACCCGTATCACTTTTCCTAGTGTAGAAAATTATATACAGACCCGTAGTTAATATATATTTTTCTAAAAATTTTAAAATTATTTTAGAAATGTAAATATTAAAATATTTTGATTTAAACCTAATTTAAAATGATTTTGGTAAAATATTATTGATTTTCTGAATAATTACAAGTGAAATAAATTAACGAAAAGGTTAGAAAATTTTAAATGTAAGCTATTTTGGGAAATTTGATTTAATTATAATTTGAAATTAAATAGAATATGAAAGCATGATAAATTTATGACAATTTGAATTTAAAGGAATTTAAAGTGATTTTATATCATATTAATGATTTTAATAAAGTTGAAATGTGAAATGAATGAATATTTAAGTTGAAATTTTAAATTGTAACTAAAATTGGAACTTTTGGAATTGACTTAAAAGTGAATTTTTAATTAAGTAAATAAAACAGTTCACTTGAGTTGGTTTACATTGTATAAGTATATATTGTCCTGACTCGAGTGTTTTGTGTTTTGTTTTACGCTCGGGTCAGCCTGAGTATTCACAGCTTTGGATTCTCTTCCTGGAGCTGGTCTTTCACTGGAGTTTCTACTTATCTACATATTTATCTACTTCTGTTTCAGCTGTATTAGTTTACCTCATGTATTAATGAACTTCTATGTATTTGGGATTTCTATTCTATTGTTTTTCAGACTATATTATGTATTTGGTTTGAGACTCTGTTATAGTAGCTTCATGAACTACTATGTTATTTTATATTCCGTTGCGAGTTATTCTGTTTGTTCTGTGTCTGTGATTCTGTATATTTGATTTCATTTGCTCCAAATTTATTTACAATCTGTTATTTCGCATCATTCAAGTCTAACATGTGTAGATTATTGTCGATTTGAATGGTACGAAATTGGGGGTTGTTACAAGATGTCATGACCTAACGTTTAATTTGGATCGATGTGGTTTTCGGAATATCAAATTGACACCTGATCCCGGTCTCATCGAAATCCAAACGCCATTTTAGAGGCCAAGTTGTTTAATAAATTTTAAACAGTTGAATTCAACAATTAAATTCACATAGCACTTATCACAGATAAATCATACACAGTCATCACAGATATATCAGGCATTTCACAGAACATCACAGAATATAATTACATATCAGAGTCAATCAAACAGAAGCATCGATTCATATCAAAATTATTTGATTAATTTAAACTTAATTAATTGCTTAAGAAATAAACCATCTTTTCTTGCTTATTTAATTACTCATTAAACAACTTATTTATTAATTACTTCGTAATTACTAATTCAATTAATTAATTAATTCTTGATTATTAGCTAATAACTTTAATTATTGATTTATAAGACTTAATTACTCATTTAATTATTATTAATTACTTAATTAAACATTAATTGTTAATTAAATTAGTCGTTTAATCCTCAGTTAATTATTTAATTAGTTAACTGCTATTTATTAACCAATTAACTTTAAATGGTTAACTAAATTCTTAATTACAAATTGACTTACACAAGATTATTATTATAAATCTTTAATTACAAATTTAATTAAATCTTAAACTACTTATTAAATTTTAATAAAAAAATTAATTACAATCTTAATTAACGTCTAATTTAAATTAACCATCTTACGTTTGAAAACATTTCTTGATAAATTTAAATCAAGTTTAGCTTAAAACCCGTCAACATTAATAGCTTAATTAATATACAACTTGTTTACCCCTTTTGTCTTAAGATTTAATCGGTTAATCCCTGGAAATTGAAACCCGAGAAACCAACGTGCAAAGCTCGTGCAAATCTCGAGTATACCCTGAACTTTCCCGCGTCTATCTCCAGCATCCCTCTTCTCTTCTACTCTTCCTTTCTCTTCTTTTTTTTCTTTTCCTTTTAAGTTAAGATTTTAAACTACTGTTAAATAATCACACAGGAACACGCAAGAGAACCCGAAGCCAACTTCAAATTTTCTCGTGAATCACTCGAGAAAACACGCGTTCGAGCAGCTGACACTCTCACGCGCCACCGTGCACGTGCTCGGTGGTTCGCCACCACTCCGGCGACCAACAACGCTGCCTGCAAATCACGTATAGGCCTCTCGATCGAAAACAAAGCTCAAATTGATGCAGTAAACACCAAAACAAAACGTACATGTTCATATGAACAGCAACTCAGTCTCGCCCACGAAAAGTCGCCCCTTCCACACAACCTCGACCACCAGAGGCCAAGCAATTCCGACCGTACCTCACTCTCAACTTCCTCTACCACCTCCCAAAATCTCATGGAGCTCAGTTGAACTACAACGACGCAGACATAAAAGATGTAGACCACAAAACTGTTGAACCCAAAACCCTAAAATTGATTCACTTCGAAAATTTTTGCATTAGAAATTTTTTCCAACATTTTTCCTATAACCATGAATCCATATACTAGCTCCATAACAAACTTCAACATCAGTTAGTGATTAAATCGACAGGAATCAAAGAAAATGAATTTTCGGTTCTTTAATGAACTGCTCTCTGTATGGTTAGCTAGAAATCATAATTTTTGTTTCAAAAATCATATTTTTGAATGTTATTTCAAGATACAAATTCATACTTACAGTTTAAGCTAATCGAAATCTAACCATTTATTCACTTTTACTGTAAATTTGAATTCACGGCGTTTATATTTCACAGCAACCTTTAAATAATTTTCAAACCTTGATCTTCAGTTTAAACAAATTTAATTAGTTAAATTTCTAAGTAAAAAAATGTTTTTATATAAAAAGTATGATTCATTCTCTGTTTCTTTTGTCTCAGCAACTTGAAATTTGAAGAGCATCAATATGCAGAGCTTACAGTAATTAACAAAACATCCCAGAACAATATACATCAACATAATACTTCTTCATGAATCAATTATTAAAAATTAAATTTCAAAAAGTAAGTTTACTCACCAAAGAATACTGTTGAAATAGACGGGAATTTGCTGATGAAGGAAGACTGTAGTTTTGAAGAATGAATCCCTGTAACTTCCTTTGCTTTATTGTTGAAAGATTTGGGTTGTAAAAATGGTATTGTTTGTATTTATTTTCTTATCTCAGTTTTGCTTCTTAAGTTGTAAACGAACTAAATAAAATGAACAAGTAGAATGATGTGGCATTTATATAGATAAGAACAATTTTGAACAGTGGTTACAACTTCTAGTATAAGCCTTCCCTGGTTATGATAATATTTTGCTTTATGTTAATGTACTAAAAATATGAGATGAAGAAAGTATTTCGGCTGAATTAAATGTTTGTGGGGCTGAAAATGAAAGCATTAAATGAGCTTGTCTTCAAACATGTATACGACTAATTATATGTTTGCTGACATTTTTATTTGGGTTTCTCTGTGCGAAGATTTTTGTATAAATTTTTTTATTACCATCTAACTTGAACAACAAACTACATATTAGTTTTGACATGTACTACCTACTTTTGCTGATATGTATTTGTATAAAGATTTTGGTTCTATTATCTCTTCTAGCTTAAACATTACTTACACATATTTATGTCCAGATATTTATTGATACCTTGTCAAACTTCATGTTACAAAATTACCAGTTTACTTATATATATATATATATATATATATATATATATATATATATATATATATATATATATTCCTATTCTAAGCTTAAACTATCAAGTATATCATTGACTTGTTTATTTTATACTCATATTAATATTACCATTTTCTTATGTTTATATACTTATGTTTATATCCATATTTTTATGTTGTACTTATGTTAAATATTTATAAGCTTTATTTATTTTAATTATAAGAGTTGTTGTTAGAATCACTTCTTAATCTTATTTTTTTATTTAAAGCTAAATCTTCCAAATATTTGATTTATAACTTATATTTGCATTAATATATTTTATATTTATATTTAATATGAATAGAATTGTGCTATTGTAAATATTATTATTATCAACACATTTATATATCTGATATTAAATGTCATTAATACGTAGCCTTTAATTTAATTGAATAAAACAGATTTTATTTTAAATATTGTTAAAAGAGCTATTTTAAATTTCCTTTAAAACACATATATAACTAATAACGCCCAAAATCTTATTTATTTATAAATGAAAAACTTGTATTTATTTAAATTAGATTAAAAACTTATTATAATAATATGGTCAAAATTCCGGGATGTTACATGTCTGGAGCTGCTATTTTCATCCATCTTGCTTGTTTTTGATGGGTTTCCATTTATATCGATTTTTGGTTGATCCGATTGGTCGTCGTCATTTATTATCGACTTTGATGACTTTTTTCTGGATTTTTGGGAATATCCATTTGATGGATTTGATATCGATTTTTATGGATTTGATTCACGTCATTGAATGTGAACTTTTGACGATTGATTGTTTCTACAATCATTTCTGTGATTTGTCACTTCTAAATGCAAAGGTTTCTATACTAGTAGTAAATATTCAAACTCTTTCACAAAAACGATTTCAACACTATTTTTAATACAAAGCTTGTTTTCTAAACCCGCTTTCCAACCTATTAGTATATGCAAACCTTTGCCTAATTCGTATGAGAAATCTAATTAAACGACTTAGCAAAACAAGTGGTATGAAACGTTTAGGTTTTCTTTGTCGGTTAATTCTTAAACTTGTTCGATTGAAATCTTGTGACAACTTTCGAGTGGAAATCTACAATTTGTTCGTAAATACTTTTATAGAGCCAGTGGTTATAGGACATGAAGCTAAACTCATTTATTTACTAGCTTAGTGTAATTCACACTTTTCGTTGATCAATAGTGATCATTTTTATGGTTTAGACTAGCCATATGTGATTCACTTTGTCTGCGTGGGGGACAGTACCCCGTTATGTTGAGCTTCGCCTCTCTTTATCCGCTTGGGAGACTATACCTCGATTTTATGGAGCTTCGCCTCATTTTTATGGGCTAACAACCATTGTCTTTTGACCGTTCTTTGGAGTTTTGACTCATTATTATGGGCTAGCGACCTATGTTCTTTTATGGAATTCGGTTCATCGGCCGTACCGTTATTGTACTACGTTGTTGTTCGACTTATTAGGTTCATCGGGCATACCGTTATTGTACTGCGTCGTTGTTCCGAATTATTTGAGTTTACGGTTCCTCGGGCGAACCGATGTTGTAGAACGTCATTGCACCGGCTCTATGGTTAGCGACCATGGGATGACCCCCCGTTTGTGATACACGTGTTGGTGAGTTTTCATGCTTCCGTTTTTGATAGGCCTCCCCTTTTGATTTCTGGATTTCTAATTGATGATTTCTGCAATTTGCGTTTTACCAATTTTTGTGATTGACATTGATAAGTTTTGTTAATATTTGTGGTTTGGTGAATAAAATAAAGAATATGACATTCCTTTTGGTGTTTTGAGATTTTTTAGATACTGTATGATTTTTGTTGTTATCTACTTATCATAGTATGGCATTATTGTTATCATATGTTTTTGTCATATCTCTCATCCTATCTCATTTTATACGACAATTATTGTGATAACCCAGATTTTGGTCATCTGATAATTGAATAATTATCTGGATATGTATATAAATGAATTTGGATCTATAAATTTAAATATTTGAGAATGATAATCATATAGGAAATTAACATATATATATATATATATAAATTTAGGCAAACTTTATAATGTTAGAAAATTCAAATATACATACATACAAGTATATAAGTATATATAGATATATGTATGAATATGTACAGTAATTAAGAGGCATTGTTTTGAATTCAATAATTTTTCGTAGGGTAATTAAAGTTAAATTCTATTTAAAAATATAGGAACCAATTTCAAGAGCTTTGTAAAACACACATCACATATGTAAATATAAAATAAATAATTTATAAACGAATAAGAATTAAGTAGGGACTTAAATATAAATTGTAAATAAATTAGAGGCAAGGTTTTAAACATAAAATTTATAGTTAAGACACTTGTAAAACAATAATATCATACACATAACAAGTGTTAATAAAATTAGAACAAGTGTCCTAATTAATTTTTCATTTTCTTTTGTTTTAATTAAATCAAATATTTGCCTATGTAAACATTTCTTCTTAACCTCATTCTCTTTTTCCTATTCTTCTTTAAAACTTAAGAAAAAAAAATCTTCAGCCAACATTTAAACCAAAATTTGAAACCATCATTCATATTAAAATTTAAATTCTTTGATCATCTTCTTCAAAACAATTTCTGTTCAAGTAAATCTGCAAATTCTCTCAGAAACCAAACTACACAAATGTTTCTTCTCACCAAATCAACATTCAAACCAAAACAATCTGAAAAAAAATCAAAGTGCAAATCAACCTCAAACCTGTAGCCTCTTCAAAACATCAATCTAATCATGAACTTGCATTTCAATTGCTTGCAATATCCTTCATTCCTGTTTGGAGCAACCAGTCTGCATTTCCTCTTATCTGGAAGGAAGTAGCTGTAAATCAGGAAAGGGGATTTGTAGTAAAATCAAGTTTGAAGTTTAAAAAAATAGGGAAGCAACTTGAAGTTTTGAAATCAAAGCAATCCAGTTTCAAGCATTTTCAGAAATAGGCTCTGCACAAAAAAAATTAGATGAGTAAACTCTTATCAAAAATAGATTTTTTTGTTGTTGCATGTGATGATTTTGTGTGTTAAAGTTGAGATATGGTTTGCATGTTTATATCTGTAAATCTGTATGGTTTGGTGTAGAGTTTTAAGTGCATTACTGTGAAGACATGAATGTGGGGATTGTTATAGATATATGATACTGTTTCTAACAGTATTTAGTTTTAGAAGTATGGATTTTGATAAAAATCCATTTCCTCTTATTACAATCTCTGTTACAATTAAGAATGCAAACTAAAATTGGATTGATATGTTATAAAGTAAATTTTTTTTAAAAAAATTTAAGTTAAATAAGTTTATGTATTGACTGGAAAAAACAAATATCAGAGAAAATTTTGTATAAGTGAAAATTCAAGCATTACGGTTAAATGTTTCAGAGTTATAAATCAAAACATCATACAAAATCACGAATTTTAAACCAAAGATTACAATTTTAAATGCTAGAATCTAAGAGCAGTTCTAGTTTTACTTTATTTTGTAATTCTGGGGCATCTCTGTTGCCCCAAGTAATTAGAGGTGCCGAATTGGTTTCTAGAGAAGGAGGAGTTATGAGAGATAATGGAAAAAAAATTTGTGATTGTGGAGAATTTCAGTTTGGAGGTGATGGATTGTGATTGAAGGATTGAACCCTAGTTTTTATAGGTTTGAGTTTTTTTATTGGTTTGACTGCGTCTGTTGATCGAGTTCAAGTATATTTTGGGTAATGGTGGCTAGGGCATGGACAAGGCTATGGCCGGAGCCTTCGGAGATCTGGTGATCGGCAGTGGGAGGACGAGCATCGTTGACAGGTTTGGGTATGAAGTTCGGTTTTCGTTCCAGGTTTGGGTGAGAAGCTTGTTTTTGGTTTCAGGTATGGATGGGTGTTGTGGTGGCCGGATTCTGGCGTGGGGGTGATCGCCGTTCTGCTCGAGGTTGAGGAGTCGACAGGGGTTGGTCGGCGGCACCGTGCATGTGCACGGTGCACTGGGAAATACTGGTGAAGTTGGGTTTTTATGCAGTAGCGGTTGTGGTCGAGCTTTTCTCGAGCTTTTCTCATGTAGATTCGATTTTTGCTCGAAGTAATTGTTGTTTGAACTTGAAGCGTTTTTGGACAGGCTCGAGTATATTGTTTGGTAATAGGTTTTAATACCAAGACCTGTTCTGTTCAAATATTTTAAAGTAAAGTTTTTAAAACTGCAAACTGGAAATTTAAATAGAAGTTTAAATGAGTATGAATCTAGTTTCAAATTAATTTGAATCTGAGGTTTGAAATAATTTTATAATTTTTAAATTTAAATATGGTTTAGAAACTTTTAAGTATAAAAGTATTTGGATTTGGATTTAAACTGAAGTATAAATTGTAAATAGAAGTTTAAATAAGTTTGAATCTGAAATTTTAAAATCTGGAATTTGATTTGAATTTCAGATTTAAAGTAAAAATAAGTTTTTAAATTTAATTTGTTTTAACTATTTTAGACATGCTTAAATGATTTGAATATTTAAAAATGAAGATGAAATGTAAGTAAAGTTTTAAAGACTTCAGTTTAAAATCTGGAATTAAGGTTAATTAATCTGTAATTAGGGAAAATCCTAGAATTTTTAAGCAATATCAATTTATTAACTATTAATTAAATAATTAGAGATTAATTAATTGGTAATTAAATATTAATTAATTAGTAATTAATGATGGTTAATCTGAGTTAATTTCTTAAGAAAGAATTAAAGAATAGTTAATGAAGGTCATTAACTTAAGATTATTTAACAATTAATTAATGTGATTAATTTTAATAATTAATTAGATTAATTAATTGATAATAATCAATTGAGAAATTGTTTAAGTTTAATTATTTAATAAAAGTAATTAAGAAATTAATTACTTTGTTGGGTTAAATTTAAATTAGTTTAGATTAATTAATTAAGTTTAATTAATTTAAACACTTGATGATTGATGAATAATTACTTAATGTAATTAATGGAAGTATAATTACTTAAGGAAGAAATTAATGGTAATTACTGGATGTAATTAAAGAAGTTGATGTTGAAGGTAACTTGGATTAAATTCCTATGTAATTAATCAGGGAATTAATTGGGATAATTAAATTAAGGATAATTAATTTTTGAAATAAAGTAAGTAAGGGTAGTTGATTACTGAATGGGATTAATCCAAGGATTAATTAGAGAATAAATTAGGAATTTAATTTATTCAATGAAGTAATTAAGGGTAATTAAATTCAGGATGTTATTAATTAAGGGTGATTAATAATTAGGGTTGATAATTAATTAACAAGTAATTAAAGGTCAATTACTATATTTGAATAACGGTAAATTAATTTGAGAATTTATTAAGGGATGATAGAATGATATTGGAAGCTCTTTGATTAATTTTTATCTCTAATAAGTAGTTCATGATGCTATGTGATATGACATGTTTGATTTAGACTATGATGATATGGTTATCTATTGATGAAGAATTACTATGACATCCAGTATTTAAAGTTGAATTGTATTTCACTTGAATAATTTAAGCTAGGATGACATTGGATTCGAAGAGACAGGAGTCGGGTATTAGTTAAAATCCAAAACCACTTCGATTCTTATAATTTGAAATGTGAAACTAATAGGCTAAAGTGGAATCACTTAAGTAAATTGGACCATTTAAATCTAAGTTTTAGCGCTTAGAAATTAAGGTGTGAAATGGTTGATGTCTATAATAACTTATGAAGTGTAAATCGATATAAGTTACCCCGGGTTTATATAAATTGTATGCTTTTGTATTACATGTTAGATGGGTTTACTCACGCTGGTTTCCAGCCTGACCCGGGTGTTACTTTGATGTAATGCTCGGGTCAGACCGAGTATTACAACTTTTCAGGTAAGGACGTTCTGGAGTTCAGGAGGCGAGATGGATGGCATGAACGTACGGAGTGATTTCCGCTGTGTATATTATTGCTGATTTGCTGGGACATGTTTTCAAATTTGTCCTGTGTTGTGTAATAGTTGTAACTCTGATGTATAAATGTATAAGAGTATTGATACAGTTCTTCTTTGTAAAACTAATATTATTTATTATTATATTTTGATCCGCTGCGAATGTGAGGTTTTCTGTGTTTTGGTGTTTCTGTCCCCTTTTCTTCTTCTTTCTTTTTCTACTTTTCACTAACTATCTGGAATTTTCGGGATCGAAATTTCTGGGTCGTTACATTTGGTATTAGAGCTGAAGGTTGAGCGAGAACCTTGGCTCTGTTGGGATTACTCATTAAGGATAGGGTAAGTGGTACCCTAGAATGAGTTGAGTGTGTATATATATGAGAGAGCGTACTTGGTATTTTCTTATATAAAGGTTTTTAAATGATTTCAAAAGTAAATGAATCTTATATAAGAAATAGATTATCTATTATATTAAGGAAATTGGTTGTTAAATTATTGAATTAAATTAAGAAGTAATAGAATACAACCAAACTGAAATTAATTCTTGAATTTGGGAAAAGTTTCAGTATAAGGATAATAAATTAATTTATGTAATTAGCTAAACTTTATTTAATGAGATTAATTAATGGATAATAATTGGAAATGATTAATAAAGAGGGAGTTACTTAATGAAGTAACTAAAGGTAAGTAATTTAAGGGACAAGTACTTAATGAAGGTAATTAAGAAATAAGTTAATTACCGAATGTGATTAATTGGAAATATTTAAGTTGTGAATTGGAATTGTTTAAATGAATGAGAGATGGAGTATGGTAATCCATTGTTGAGATAAAAGGGAAATCACGCTTTAATTTGAAATTAAGAATTACTTTGAACTGAAAATTTGAATAATTACACTTATAAATTAAAATTGTTTAAGGAACTAGTTTTAAACTGGAGAATAAAATTGTTTTGAACTCTTATTTGAACTTTGGGAAAAGTTAGGTAAAAATAATTTAAATTGAGATTTTGAAAATTTGACTCAAAATTAGATTGTTTAAAAGTTAATTTGATTTGTGGTATAATATGTTGGGTCTGATATGTGAATTGAATTGTTTAAAGACTTTAAAGGTAAAATTGATATAAAGGAACTAAATCAACCTTTGAAGTATTAACTCGAATTTATATAATTCGAGATGGTTTAAATTTGGAATTTGAATTGAAATTAGTTCAAATTGAATTTGATTTGAATTAATTGAAATTGTGATTGAAGATGTATAAGTATAAAATTCAAATGGAAAATTTGAATTGGGTTAATTTGAAACAATTTGAAGTTGAGGTGGATTCAATTTGAAATTAGCCCAGATTGATTTGAATAATTTGGAATTGTAATTAAAGTTGAATAATTTTAAATTCAAATGGAATTTGAATTGAAATTGGAAGGAAATCAAGAATAATTCAACTTGATTTGGAAATGGAATTGGAAATTGGGATTAATTCAAACTGGAGTTGAAATGAATTGAAATTGGAACTAGTTCAATTGAAATTTATTTGAATTAGTAGAATTTGGGACCAAGGTTGAATAAAGTTAAATTTGGAAAGAAACTGAGGTTAATTCAACTTGAATTGGGGTTGAATCAATTTCAATGTAAATTGAAGTTATTTAAATTGGAATTGGGTCAATTTAAATGGAAGTGCAAATTTAAATTGAATTGATGAGAATGGAGATTGAGAAGTGAACAGTTTTGACTCTGGATTATTTATTTATAAATTGTTTTAACCTATTTTCAAAGCTATTTATTATATATACAACTTTTAAAAGCCAAACTATCTTATACTTGTTTTACAATTATTTTTGAAACTATTTAGCAATTTTCCAACTGTTTTATAAACTAATTACTATCTTACTATTCTTTTGCAAATTATCTAAAATTTCTATAATTATTTAATTTTTTATAACTATTTTACAACCATTTTACAACCTAGTAATTATTTTCCAACTACGTATCTATTTTTTAACTTTTCAAGCTATTTTCTGAATTTAAACTGGACACAGTTTAAACTGTTATTGGTTAAATACCCAATCGAGATAAGAATAGAGGTGATAATCCAAATGGATTGAAGCAATTGTGAGTAAGTGAATGAAAATCAAAGTGAATGTGAATAGAAATAGAATTGATTTGGCTAATGACCAATAAAGATAAATACGTAGGGTGTACGTATGTTATTTTATTCGCAGGGTGGTTTGATCCAGATTCGAGCACAGAATTTCGAGATAGTTATATCGATCCGAGTGGGATTTTTCACTCGATTTTCGATGGCGAACCTGGATATGGATTGTTGATTGGTTCTGGATATTCTCTATCATAGTTATGACTATGCAAGGAGAATAACGGTTTCTGATCAAGAAATCAGATCTGTGTCCGCACTAGGAAGTCGGGTGGACGATACTAGTTCGGAAGTGAAATTGTGTGATCGAGTGAGCGATCAGATTGGTATAGCGTACGGATGATATGTGTACATTGTACGGATTTGGATGAAAATTATATTGAAAAGAGTAATCAAATTTGAATATCTGATTTTGAGTAAACAAAGTAAATATCTTTGTTTTATAAGATAAAACTCCCCTTGATGAATCTATTGCCAGAAGGAAAGGATTTTGAAAGTGTTTGAATTATAAAAGGTGTTTTATACAAGTTTGAAACGATCCAAAGTTTTGAAAGGTTTTATATATCTGAATATATATATATATATATATATATAAAGGATCATATGAGGATTTTGGAAAAAGGTTATGGGAACCTTTGGGGCGGAAAGGCTTTTGATTTTTGGGTAAAATCAATATTGAATTTGGAAAGCCTAGTTTGAGAATTATCAATTTTTGGATAATCGATTTTGCGTAAAAGAGCTTTGTATTGAGATCATACTAGGTGTACAATTTGAAGTACTATATGTGTATAGTATAAAATGTTTTGATGATGGCTCTGGGGAAAAAGGCGCTCCCTTGAAATGAACTTCTCAGGAGTACCACCGGGTGGTGCTGCCTTGAGCCCCAAGGGGGGGTTCAAAAGTTGATCCTGTGAGGAGTCCAGACAAAACTAGTTCCTGGGGATCTGGAGTAGAGGTTACCATAGCGAAAGTCGTGTGTGTCGCTGAGAGCCAAGGTCTACGTTTGATTTTATATCGGTAGACTGCGATCTATGGTAACATAGTGAAGGTCGTGTGTGTCGCTGAGAGCCAACAGTCTTTGTTTGATTTTATATCGGCAAACTGCGACCCGTGATAACATAGCGGAAGTCGTGTGCGTCGCTGAGAGCCAACAGTCTACGTTTGATTTTACATCGGTAGACTGCGACCTATGTAGGAGTGGAGGATTTTCATTTCGACAGCGAAAATCGGAGGCCGCTGAGAGCCTGCGGTTACATGGACTTTTGCTGCGACAGCAACGTAACCCTAGATGTAACTGTGATTTGTTGTGTGGGGATCCATGGCGTAATCGAGAGGCCGCTGAGAGCCTGTAGTTACATGGACTTTTGCTGCGACGACAACGTAACCCTGTAATGTAACTATGACCGTGGATGGGGGTGATGATTTTCAGAGCATTCTCGCCAAAAGATATATCCTCTATTTTCAAAAACTGTTTTCTATATTTTAAATAAAAAAATTTTCCAAGTATTTTCACTGGATGTTGAAAACAGGTCTGTTAAGTACTTATAGATTTTCAGTTCTACGCCTGATCAACGTATGACCGAATTTCTGTGAGAACAAAGATGGACCGGTTAAAACATCAAGTTATAAAAAAATATTTTTATAAAACCATTTGGTAATATTGCGTAGATTTTAAAGGTGTTTAAAAGTGTTTCAAAGAATAATCTTTCTAAAAAAAATAAGCTTTTTAATAAATTTTGGATTCGTACCTTTTCGAGGACGAAAAGATTCAAAAGGGGGAGGAATGTGATAACCCAGATTTTGGTCATCTGATAATTGAATAATTATCTGGATATGCATATAGATGAATTTGGATCTATAAATTTAAATATTTGAGAATGATAATCTTATAGGAAATTAACACACACACACAAATATATATATATATATATATATAAATTTAGGCAAACTTTATAATGTTAGAAAATTCAAATATACATACATACAAGTATATAAGTATATATAGATATATGTATGTATATGTACAGTAATTAAGAGGCATTGTTTTGAATTCAATAATTTTTCATAGGGTAATTAAAGTTAATTCTATTTAAAAATATAGGAACCAATTTCAAGAGCTTTGTAAAACACACATCACATATGCAAATATAAAATAAATAATTTATAAACAAATAAGAATTAAGTAGGGACTTAAATATAAATTGTAAATAAATTAGAGGCAAGGTTTTAAAAATAAAATTTATAGTTAAGACACTTGTAAAACAATAATATCATACACATAACAAGTGTTAATAAAATTAGAACAAGTGTCCTAATTAATTTTTCATTTTTTTTGTTTTAATTAAATCAAATATTTGCTTATGTAAACATTTCTTCTTAACCTCATTCTCTTTTTCCTATTCTTCTTTAAAACTTAAGAAAAAAAATCTACAACCAACATTTAAACCAAAATCTGAAATTATCATTCATATTAAATTTTAAATTCTTTGATCATCTTCTTCAAAACAATTTCTGTTCAAGTAAATCTGCAAATTCTCTCAGAAACCAATCTACACAAATGTTTCTTCTCACCAAATCAACATTCAAACCAAAACAATCTGAAAAAAAAATCAAAGTGCAAATCATCCTCAAACCTGTAGCCTCTTCAAAACATCAATCTAATCATCAACTTGCATTTCAATTGCTTGCAATATCCTTTATTCCTGTTTGGAGCAACCAGTCTGCATTTCCTCTTATCTGGAAGCAAGTAGCTGTAAATCAGGAAAGGGGATTTGTAGTAAAATCAAGATTGAAGTTTAAAAAAATAGGGAAGCAACTTGAAGTTTTGAAATCAAAGCAATCCAGTTTCAAGCATTTTCAGAAATAGGCTCTGCTCAAAAAAAAAATTCGGTGAGTAAACTCTTATCAAAGACAGATTTTTTGCTGTTGTTGCATGTGATGATTTTGTGTGTTAAAGTTGAGATATGGTTTGCATGTTTATATCTGTAAATCTGTATGGTTTGGTGTAGAGTTTTAAATGCATTACTGTGAAGACATTAATGTAGGGATTGGTATAGATATATGATACTGTTTCTAACAGTATTTAGTTTTAGAAGTATGGATTTTGATAAAAATCCGTTTCCTCTTATTACAATCTCTGTTACAATTAAGAATGCAAACTAACATTGGATTGATAGGTTATAAAGTAAGTTTTTTTTTTAAAAAATTTTTTTAGTTAAATAAGTTTATGTATTGACTGGAAAAAAAAAATATCAGAGAAAATTTTGTATAAGTGAAAATTCAAGCATTACGATTAAATGTTTCAGAGTTATAAATTAAAACATCATACAAAATCACGAATTTTAAACCAAAGATTACAATTTTAAATGCTAGAATCTAAGAGCAGTTCTAGTTTTACTGTATTTTGTAATTTAGGGCATCTCTGTTGCCCCAAGTAATTAGAGGTGCCGAATTGGTTTCTAGAGAAGGAGGAGTTATAGGAGATAATGGAAAATTTTTGTGATTGTGGAGAATTTCAGTTTGGAGGTGATGGATTGTGATTGAAGGATTGAACCCTAGTTTTTATAGGTTTGAGTTTTTGTATTGGTTTGACTGCGTCTGTTGATCGAGTTCAAGTATATTTTGGGTAATGGTGGCTAGGGCATGGACAAGGCTATGGCCGAAGCCTTCGGAGATCTGGTGATCGGCAGTGGGAGGACGAGCATCATTGACAGGTTTGGGTATGAAGTTCGGTTTCGTTCCAGGTTTGGGTGAGAAGCTTGTTTTTGGTTTCAGGTATGGATGGGTGTTGTGGTGGCCGGATTCTGGCATGGGGGTGATCGTCGTTCTGCTCGAGGTTGTGGAGTCGACAGGGGTTGGTCGGCGGCACCGTGCATGTGCACGGTGCACTGGGAAATACTGTTGAAGTTGGGATTTTATGCAGTAGCGGTTGCGCTGTAGTTTTCTCGAGCTTTTCTCATGTAGATTTGATTTTTGCTCGAAGTAATTGTTGTTTGAAATCGAAGCGTTTTTGGACAGGCTCGAGTATATTGTTTGGTAACAGGTTTTAATACCAAGACATGTTCTGTTCAAATATTTTAAAGTAAAGTTTTTAAAAATGCAAACTGGAAATTTAAATAGAAGTTTAAATGAGTATGAATCTGATTTCAAATTAATCTGAATCTGAGGTTTGAAATAATTTTATATTTTTTAAATTTAAATATGGTTTAGAAACTTTTAAGTATAAAAGTATTTGGATTTGGATTTAAACTGAAGTATAAATTGTAAATAGAAGTTTAAATAAGTTTGAATCTGAGATTTTAAAATCTGGAATTTGATTTGAATTTCAGATTTAAACTAAAAATAAGTTTTTAAATTTAATTTGTTTTAACTATTTTAGACATGCTTAAATGATTTGAATTTTTAAAAATGAAGATGAAATGTAAGTAAAGTTTTAAAGGCTTTAGTTTAAAATCTGGAATTAAGGTTAATTAATCTGTAATTGGGGTAAATCCTGGAATTTTTAAGCAATATCAATTTAGTAACTATTAATTAAATAATTAGAGATTAATTAATTGGTAATTAAATATTAATTAATTAGTAATTAATGATGGTTAATCTGAGTTAATTTCTTAAGAAAGAATTAAAGAATAGTTAATGAAGGTCATTAACTTAAGATTATTTAACCATTAATTAATGTGATTAATTTTAATAATTAATTAGATTAATTAATTGATAATAATCAATTGAGAAATTGTTTAAGTTTAATTATTTAATAAAAGTAATTAAGAAATTAATTACTTTATTGGGTTTAATTTAAATTAGTTCAGATTAATTAATTAAGTTTAATTAATTTAAACACTTGATGATTGATGAATAATTACTTAATGTAATTAATGGAAGTATAATTACTTAAGGAAGAAATTAATGGTAATTACTGGATGTAATTAAAGAAGTTGATGTTGAAGGTAACTTGGATTAAATTCCTATGTAATTAATCAGGGAATTAATTGGGATAATTAAATTAAGGATAATTAATTTTTGAAATAAAGTAAGTAAGGGTAGTTGATTACCGTATGGGATTAATCCAAGGATTAATTAGAGAATAAATTAGGAATTTAATTTATTCAATGAAGTAATTAAGGGTAGTTAAATTCGGGATGTTATTAATCAAGGGTGATTAATAATTAGGGTTGGTAATTAATTAACAAAGTAATTAAAGGTTAACTACTATATTTGAATAAGGGTAAATTAATTTGAGAATTTATTAAGGGATGATAGAATGATATTGGAAGCTCTTTGACTAATTTTTATCTCTAATAAGTAGTTCATGATGCTATGTGATATGACATGTTTGATTTAGACTATGATGATATGGTTATCTATTGATGATGAATTACTATGACATCCAGTATTTAAAGTTGAATTGTATTTCACTTGAATAATTTAAGCTAGGATGACATTGGATTCGAAGAGACAGGAGTCGGGTATTAGTTAATATCTGAAACCACTTCGATTCTTATAATTTGAAATGTGAAACTAATAGGCTGAAGTGGAATCACTTAAGTAAATTGGACCATTTAAATCTAAGTTTTAGCACTTAGAAATTAAGGTGTGAAATGGTTGATGTCTATAATAACTCATGAAGTGTAAATCGATATAAGTTACCCCGGGTTTATATAAATTGTATGCTTTTGTATTACATGTTAGATGGGTTTACTCACGCTGGTTTCCAGCCTGACCCGGGTGTTACTTTGATGTAATGCTCGGGTCAGACCGAGTATTACAGCTTTTCAGGTAAGGACGTTCTGGAGTTCAGGAGGCGAGATGGATGACATGAACGTACGGAGTGATTTCCGCTGTGTATATTATTGCTGATTTGCTGGGACATGTTTTCAAATTTGTCATGTGTTGTGTAATAGTTGTAACTCTGATGTATAAATGTATAAGAGTATTGATACAGTTCTTCTTTGTAAAACTGATATTATTTATTATTATATTTTGATCCGCTGCGAATGTGAGGTTTTCTGTGTTTTTGTGTTTCTGTCCCTTTTTCTTCTTCTTTCTTTTTCTACTTTTCACTAACTATCTGGAATTTTCGGGATCGAAATTTCCGGGTCGTTACAATTATAGCTAGACTGATACGTTTATTATTTTCTTCTTAAATGATACTCAGGTCAGACCGAGGTATTTCAGGTGCTTCTACTTGACTTCTTATCCGGGTTCATCATCTGACTTTTGGATAGCTACTTAGCTTTGTAGTTTTTGTTTTGCACATTCGGGATAGAGACTCCTTGTTGTATACATATTCTTTTGCCTAGCGCTTGTACTTGTTCTTTTGTGATGTAGTAGATCGTATATGACCACTACTTTGATGTACACTTTTATATGTTATATTCATATCTGTTTCCGCATGTGTAATATGAATATTTGTGACTGTTTTTTATTATGCTTATTTTAAATTTTTTTCCAAAGACCAAATAGCCACTGTGTAGTAGCTTTGAGTTTTTATTTGGTATGTCAGATTTCCTCTTGAATCGAAATGCATGTAATGCTATCCGATATATCAGTACTAGCACAAAGCAATTACAAGCATGGTCGCTCCTCAATTGCCTTATTCATTGCGCTAGTTGACGACATTACTCTGTAGTGTCCTTGGCTAGTGTGAGTATAGAGGTGGGGCGTCACAGCTTGGTATCAAAGCCAAACTTCGGAACAATATAGAAAATTCTAGCAAGGGACATTGTCCTAAGTCTCTCTTAGGAATCGTACCTTAGGATTTAATTCGAGTCTTAGGACCCGCTACATGCTATATTCTTTTGTGATGCCTTGTTTTATCAATCAAGTCTGTTTGATATTCATTCTGAGAATAGCCTTTTTTCTTCTTTCTTTCTTTCTTTAAGAAGAAGAGATGGTTAGATCTGGCAGTCGTAGCATTGGTCAATCCAGTAGTCTACTCTGGATGGCATATTCATGTCTGTCCAACATCTTTTGGATCTTGTAAAGAATAAAAGGTTTATTTGTGCTTTGAGTAAGAACCCCAAAAAGATTTTACCTTTGAAACTAGAAGTTCCTTTCGATCAGCTAGTAGATATCACTCTTCGACTAGAAGAGGCCGATAAAGGAAGTGATAGTGATGTTGGAGGTTCCAAAAAGAGCCTCAATAACAATAAGAAGAGGCATATTAAGTTCAAAAGCCCTAATCCCAACTAAAAAGGGAAGCATGCAACTTTGGTAGCAAAGACTCCTACCTTTAGTTGTGGACAATGCTATAATTGTGGTTCTAAGGACCATTATGCAAATAAATGTCTAAAACGCCTTACTTGCCGCTATTGCAAAAGTTCATGTCATCTTTTATCTTCTTGTCCCAAACTCAAAGTAGGAGAGATGGAAAGTTGAATGTTGTGCAAGCTCCTAGTGACACTTCTCTTGGTCAAGGTATTTCTCATTCAATCTTTGATGACATTTTTTTGTGATTATCCTATTCTAGTTCCTTTTGATATGGGTTCATCTCATTACTTTATATCAAAAGAACTTGTTAATTCTTTTCCTTTAAACATTTTGGGCTTGATGACTACACTGAGAATGGCGAATCCGGTTGATGGATTCCCAACAGTTAGTTGACTTTGTAAAAATGTCGAGATTATTTTATGAGATTATGCTTTTCGATCCAATTTGCATGTTATGTGCTACTTAGGTTTCGGAATTGATTTTTGTGAAAGAATTGGCTTAATCATCACGAAGCCCATGTCCTATATCCCGGTAGAACTATTCATCTTCGACATTCACAATCTATTGGGCAGATTTCTATTGCTCTTAATGATTTTGATTCCAATTCGGCGGCATCCTTATATTCTCTAAACCCACATGATGAGGAAAATGATATTTCTCTCATTTAAGTAGTTCGTGAATTTCCCGGCATCTTTGAGCTTGTCTTAGGATTATCTCCTAAGAAATCTATTGAGTGGTGCTAAGGTCTTTTCAGTTCGACTTTGCCACCAGCTTTCATTAATTATGAGTTGCGGACGATAGCGTTCCACTAACCGTATTTGACACTCATTATGATTCTTATGAATGGCTTGTTATGCCATTTAGTTTATGAACCATCCAGCTTATTTCATCTATCTTATGACTCGAGTACTCTACGAATATCTCGATGAGTCTGCCTCGTATTCATTGATTATGGATGAAAAAAACAATTTAAAATTTATGAATCTTGTTAATAAGATACACTTATAAGTATAATTGGATTTTGTTCTTAAGACAAACAAAGAATATTCATAAAAAATTTAAGAGATATTTTTATACATGGAAGATGATTTTGTGTTATTTTGCCCATTGAGTACTTTAAGAATTCTGGTCGATGCGCTCGATCAACGTTATCGATAGGAATGTGATATCCTGGAATTTTTGACAATATCAATTTAATAATCTTTATATAAAATTAAATTGATTTGATGATAATTGATTAATAATATATGAATTGGTTTAATAATCTGATTAAATAAATATTTAATTTGTATTTTTATCTTTTAAAAGTTAAAATAAATGTTTCTATATAATGTGTGTGTATATATATATATATTTGTATATATATTATAAATAATCTTTGTTTTGGAATTTAATAAATAAATGAAGTTTTGTTTTTAAATTCTAATAAAATATTTAGTAATTGGGAATTATGTTTTAAAATTAATTTAAAGTTTCTCAAAGTTATTTAAATTAATAACTATATGATTTTTAAATACTTAAAATGAATGTTAAATTGTTTAAAATTTATCTTAGCATAATTTTTGTTGTAAATTTAAATAAAAAGTTTGTTTTATTTCTTATTAATATTATTTGATAAATATGATTTGAAAATTTTATATATAAGTTGAATTACAAAATAGCATATGGTTTTAATTCATTTGATAATAAAAGTTATTTATAATCTCTTTATAAATCATTTAAAATTTGTTAAATTGTTATTTTCAAGCCATATGTATAATGTATTATTTTTCCATAAATATAAAAAGAATTAAAATAAGAAAATAGAATTTTCATTTTAAAATGAATAAATTGATTTTAATTTTGATTTCAAAAGTTTAATTTGAATTTGGAATTTTATTTTGAAATTCAAAAATATTAGATTCTTTAAAATGTTTGAATAAGTTTTAATTTATAATTTTTTTTATTTACATTTTTTCTTTAAATAAGAAATTCATACATATTTATATAAGTATAAAATAAATTAAAGAAAAACCCTTTATAAACATTTAAATATATAACTAAATTAATTAAAAGACATGTGTTAACCTATTAGTAATCTAAATAACATTTGTAAATGTAGGAACTAAATTACATGACAAGTGTCATTTTTTTTTCTTTTTCTTTATTTTGTTAAAATAATTTCAGCCCTTAAACCATTCTCATTTTCCCTTCATTCTCTTTCCATAACCAAAAGCTAAGAAAAATAAAAGAAAACAAAACCTGAAACTCAAAATTCCCTCACAAACAAATCTGAAATCTTCTTCTTCTTCAAAACAGAATTCTGTTCAAACAAAATTTCTGTAAATAATCTCCTAAAAAAATGTTTGAATGTTCTTCAAAACCAAAACCATCTTCAAAACTGAAATGCAAATCTTAATCCAGTAGCCTCTTTAAAACTTTCATTAACCTGAAAATCACTCTGCAATTCATAAAATTGGATCAATTCTCCACTCTAAAATTTGCATGCAACTGAAGATCCTTCTTTTCTGTTTTGAAAAATTCATCAACAAAGCCTGCATTTTTTCCTGGAAGCATGCAGCAGGGAGCAAAGCAATGTAGTAAAATCAAGACTAAAGCTTTTAAAAAAGGCATGCATGAAACTGTAAATCTGGAAGCAAAAGCAAAAAAAAAGAAGCAACATAAAGTTTTCAGTTCAAACAATTCAAGTTTAAGTTTTTCAATAAACATGGATGCTCTGTTCAGGAAATTCTGTGAGTAACCTTTTTATTAAAAATAATTTAAGTAAATGTGGTTGCATGATTAATTTTAGTAGAAATTGTTTTTATGTGATTATATAAAATAGGCTTGGTAAATTTTTATGCATATGTGTGATAGTGTGTATATGTTATTGCCTGTAACATCTCTGTCACCAAATTTTTAAGCTAAAGATTTTCAAAACTCACCATCTCTTGATTTAATCAATACTTGGATTCATGTATTAAACAAAATATGTTTTCGGATCATAGAGTAAACTTTTAAAAAAATTAAATAAGTTAAAACAAATACAACTTTCTCTGGAACCCAAAATGATCAAGAAAACATGAATTTGTTTAAAACTAAATTCTTGATTCATTAAATTAAGATTGTAATATGAAACCTTATAAGAAAATATGATATTTAAATCAGAAAACACAATTTTTAGTTTAGGATTTGGGAAGTAGTTTTGTGTTGTACTAAAAAGAGGAAATTGGGAAATTTTGATGATCTAGAACATCTGAGGGTTTGAAGTTTCTTATGGATGAAGAAGAGTGAATAGGCACTTCAGCAAAATTATCAATTTGATGGATAAATCATTGGATTAGCAGCGGTGAGGAATTTAGTTCTGTAACCCTAGTTTATGAACATGTTAGAAATTCGACCATTTCTCTCTCTATGTTTGATCGAGTGTAAAGCAGCTTTGGGGAAGCATAGCTGGGTCCATGATGAGGTTGTGGTCGGAGTTGTAGCTCTAACGGTGGTCGGAGAAGTGGGATGTTGGCGTTGACATGTTTGGGGTTTTGGAGGAGTTCTGGGTTTCCAGGTTCTTGGTTGAGGCTGGTTTTTGTTTTTAGGTGGATGGTGTAGTTCAGGTGGTCGGGGTAGGGTGCTTGGGTGATCTTGGTCGTGTTCGAAGTTCTGGTGTTGAATGGTGATGGTTAAAGCCACCGTGCATGTGCACGGTGCTTTTATTTTTCTGATGATCTAAATTTTGGGTGTTTTGTTAGTATGGGGAAGTGCAGATTGTACTCGTGTAATACTCGAGTCATTTGAGTATTTACTCGAAGGTAGGTGGTAGATGACTCGAAGTAAAATGGGTTGGGCTTGCATATGTTATAGTTACAGGTTTTATTTCAGGAAACCTGACTGTTTGCAGTTTTTTTAAATTTAAACTAAATTTAAATAGAAGGAAGCAAAGCAAGATTTAAAGAAAAGTTGAAACCAAGTTTAAATTATGAATTCAAAATAAATTTGAATTCTTGTTTGTCAAAATAAATAAATTTTATAAAATGAAATGTTTAACAACTGAAACTTGTTTACAGTATTTATAATAAGGTTTTAAAAATATGGAAAAAATGAGATTTAAAACAAGATTTAAATTTAAGTTTAAAAATCTGAATTGTAAACCTGAATTCAAATTTGAATTTGAAATCTAAGATTTGAAAAGAAAATAAGTTTATAAGTTCTAATGTTATAATTAAGTTTGAATATTATAGTATTTTATAACCTGTTTTTAAAAATCTGAAATATAGAATTTTAAATTTAAGTTTTTGAACATGAATTCAAAGCATGATTTGAATTCTAGTTTTCAATAAAATAAGTTTTTGAATTTGAATGTTTTCAAAACCATTTGAAATATTTAAAGTATATTTTAAATTAATTTAAATTGAATATGGCTTAAACTATTTTTAAATTTACCATAAGTAATTCTTTAAAATGAAATAAAAAGGTTTTAAATACTTAAACCTTGTTTAGGTTTAAACTTGATTTCAATTTAATCTTAATTTAAAATAGAATTTGGAGGAAATTTAAAAGCAAATTACTTTTAAATTATTTGGATAATGATAATTAAATCATTAAAAAGATTTATTTTTATCATAAAGTTGATTAGAACTTAATAATTTATAATTCATTAAATGATTAAGGAGATTAAGTTTTGTAATTAATTAATTAAATTAATTAATAATCTGGTTAATTAATTTAATTAATTAATAATTTGGTTAATTAATTGAATAATTAAGGGTTTTATTTAATTAATTAAAGGATTAATTAAGTTAATTAAGATTGATTAAATAGTAATTAAGAAATCAATTAATTAAATAAGATTTGATTTAATTTAATTAATGATTTGAATTTATTAATCAAGTAATTAAAAATTAATTAAGTTTTTGATTACCACTTGATTAATTAAATAATGAGAGATTATTTAATGGGTTTTATAGATAATTAAATTTGTAATTAATATTGATTAATTCAGTTAATTACTTTAGAAAAGTAATTAAAGATTTTTTATTGGTTAATGAAGGTCATTAACTTAGTATTATTTAATAATTAATTAATTAATGTGATTAATTTTAATGATTAATTGGATTAATTAATTTAAAGGTAATCATTTGAATTGTTTAAGTGTAATTACTTAATGAAAGTAATTAAGAAAATTAATTACTAATTGTAATTAATTAAGTTTTATTTTGATTAGTTAAGTTAATTAATTAAGTTTAATTAATTTAAATTAATCACTGGTTAATTTGAGAAGTAACTACCTAATGTAATTTAATAATGAATAATTACTTAGTGAAGTAATTAAGAAGATAAATTATTTGATGTAATTAAATTGAAGAATAGTTGGGTAATGGAGGAGTTTTGGGAAACTAATTACTTTGTGTAATTAATATGTAATTAGTATGCTGAATAATTACTTAAAGAAAGTAATTAATAATTAATTACTTAGTGTAATTAATTTAGGATTTCTTATTTGTGTTATTTGAAGATAATAAAGAGATGTAATTAATTTAATGTAATTAATTACTTAATGTGATTAACCCAGAGTGATTAATCAATATGGATAATTGATAATTAATTTAATAAGGTAATTATAAATAAATAATTAGGGATCATTAATTTATATAATTAATGATTTAATTAAGGATTGATTACTAAGAACAATTAATCAATGAAGGAATTAATTAATGTAATTAATTAAGGATTAATGTAATCAATTATAATTAATTAATTAATGAAGTAATTATAGGTTAATTCCTGAATTTGGTTTGGAATAATTAGTTTGTGAAATTAATTGGAGTTAATTACTTGAATGTAATTAAAGGATAATTAATCAAGAGTGATTAATTAGGGTAATTTGTTGAGGGTAATTAATTAATTGATTGTTTAGAAATTAATTAATGGATATGTAAGCAAGATTTCTTTGGATGAAGTGATTAATTTAATTTATTTTAAATTAATTAGGGAAGAAGTAATTAATTTAATTCATTTTAAATTAATTATAAAATGGTGATTATTAAGTCATTGCTTGTGAATGTTGATTAATACTGATTACCCTGAATAGTTGAGATCTCAGATATGAGATAAGTGATGTTGTGTGACTTGGATGCTATGGTTGCATTTGAATTGATGATATGAATTATCTGTTTGGGATGATAATATGAATTATCTGTTTGGGATGATAATATGGATTACCTGTTGTGATGATAATGTTGATTATCTATTGTGATGTTGTGTATTATCTATCTGTGTGTATATAGATAATATTGAATTGAATTGTATTAAAACTTTAAAACAACTTGGACCTAAAAGATGGCGATTTGGATTTCGATGAGACCGGGATCGGGTTTCCATATTTGGATATCCGAAAACCACATCGATCCAAATTAACGATAGGTCGTGAATCTCAAATGAAGATGAAGATTCAGAGTGTAAGGGTTATCGTCGTTAACTCTGAGGGTGATTCCAAAACGAGTGTAACGAGATAATGCCCTCGGTTTCGTTCGAACTCGGAACGAACTTGTATGGATTGAATGCTTTCATAACTTTGTCAGGTGGATGATGAGAATTCTAAGAGATGTGTTCTCTAAAGGTAATCGTAGCCTCAAGCCTCATCAATCGGGAATGGCTAAAACATGGGAGATGCAGCAAGGTTACGTGGGTCATTCCCAAGTAGGGCGAGATTTTCCCCTGTCGAGAAGTCCCTTTATTTTCGGCTGTGTGGGCAGTTGGTTGCAAACAACTACGGGGTTGTCCTGTTCGGGACTATTCAGTAAGGAATGGTCCCGGCCTTATGTTGCAAGGGAGCGAGTGTACTCCTCGGTACGGAGATCTAGGCCACGTACTGTGACGTGCGGTGCCCCAGTAGCTTTGCCATTGATGGAATCCAAAATCCAATAAGTGTCGTACGTATTAGTTGTGCCCAACTATGTTGGAACCTGAGATGTAAGCATTCCAGTTATTTCTGTATTTTACTTGAAAACCCTAGACACTATTATAATATCATCGGATTCCTATCAAATGTTTTGGTAGCATAAGGTAAAAACTTTTCCATGTTTATGTGTGGGAAGTCTTACGTGATACCTTTCTTTTCAAAAAGTTTTTAAAGTTAAGCAACCTTAACCTGTTACTCACACCAGACCCATGTCTGACCCGAAGTTTATCTTATATTTTCTTAACCTCTTGGGTACTCAAATTTTTATGGGTAGCCAAGGGATTCAGGTTGGCTTTGACGAATATTGGAGGAGCAATGGAGCAGGAGGCTTTTGCATTGTAGATATATAGTTTCTGCTGTGTGTTCTTTGAGTTGTGTTCATTTTGAGTTGCAAATACTAGGCAGGTGTTTATAACTGTCTAGTATATGTCGTGTATGTTGTGTAACTCTAATTATTGTTGTATATTATGTAAATACTTATGTT
Source organism: Allium cepa (assembly GCA_030765085.1). Taxonomy (NCBI): domain Eukaryota; kingdom Viridiplantae; phylum Streptophyta; class Magnoliopsida; order Asparagales; family Amaryllidaceae; genus Allium; species Allium cepa. The sequence goes on along the minus strand of CM060940.1, from coordinate 694,911,692 downwards.
ATTAATATAATTTATTCGTTCCGCTGTTGAGATTCTAGTGTTGTTTTCTCTTTTTCTTCTTTCTTTTCTCTTTCTATCCCTTTCTTTCTTGATTCATGATATGTCTTTCTAGTTAGTGGAAGACGGGTTTTGGCAAGGAATCTCCTAAATGCTATGATGAGACAGTCTGACACAATAAATTGACTTGTAAATAAGTAAATTTTTCTCAAAGGATGATTACATAAAGTTAATTATAATTTTTAATGTCTTAGCTTTTCGGAAAAGGGGATCATTTAAAAGAACTCCATTTCGATGCAACTATTCTTGTGATTCCCAAAGGGAACCAAGACTTCACTGTTTGTACCGATGCTAGTCGTATTGGTTTGGACGTCATTCTCATGCAAAAAGGGGAACGCGTTATCGCTTATACTTCTATACAATTAAAGCCTGCCGAGACTAGATATGCCACTCATGATTTAGAGCTTGCAGCTATTATTTTCGCCCTTAGAATTTGACGTCATTATCTTTTGGGAGAAAAATTTATTCTCTACACCGATCATCAATTTTTTAGAGTATTTATTTTCTCATAAGGAACTTAATTTGCATCAACAACGTTGGCTCGAGTTCCTTGAATCTTATGATCCTGATATTCTTTATACTTCCAGAAAGGAAAATCGTGTTGCCGATGCCCTTAGTCGTAAGCAACGAGCGGTTGTTTCCATGATGATATCCGAATGGAATAATCTCAAGACTTTTATCCACTTACGAGATTCGAGATTGTGAATCCGATTCATGTTCATCACTTGTTTTATGTAGCCTTGAGGCCCATTCTTCTCTTTTAGACCGCATTCTTGAAGCTCAAAAATTTGGTAGACTTATCACGCCAAATATTAGTAATCTTCGTAAAGACATTTTAAAAGATTCTCATCGTTCTAAATTTACCATTTATCCCAGTAGTAGTAAAATGTAAGCGGATATGAAACGACTTTATTATTAGGATGGAATGAAATATGATATCGCTGACTTCATTAAGCGTTGCATGACTTGCCAACTCGTTAAGGCTGAATATCGAAGGCCCGATGGGTTGTTGCAACCATTGGATATTCCTGTTTGGAAGTGGGATCAAGTCTCCATGGACTTTATTGATGGTCTTTCCCGTTCCAGTTCGGGTAGTGACAGTTTATGGGTGATTATTGATAGGCTTACAAAATTCGCCCATTTTATTCTCGTTCGGTCTAATCGGATTGTACCTCTTTTAGCCAAACTTTATGTTAAAGAGATTGTTAAATTGCATGGAGTTCCTACTTCTATTGTTAGCGATCATGATCCATTATTTACTAGTGTATTTTGGAAGAGTCTTCAAAAACTTTGGGAACGAAGCTTAATTTTAGCACAGCTTATCATCCTCAGTGCGATGGACAAACCGAACGTGTGAATCAAACTCTTGAAGATTTTCTTCATACATGTGTTCTTGATTTTGGTGGATGTTGGGAAGATCATATTCCTCTTGTTGAGTTTTCCTATAACAATAGCTTCCAATCTAGTATTGGTATGGCACCTTTCGAGGCACTTTACGAAAGGCCATGCCGATCTCCTTCTTGTTGGCTTGAGGCCAGTGGGAAGCTGGTATTAGGTCCAGATTTTATTCGTGATTCCATAGAAAAGATTAACCTTATTCGTCATACGATGAAAGAAGCTCACAGTAGACAAAAATCCTATGTCGATAACCGAAGAAGGAATTTATAATTTTTTGCGGGAGATTTGGTGTTTATTCTTGTTTCACCCATGAAAGGTGTTGTGCGTTTCAGTCGATAGGGAAAATTAGCACCTCGATATATTGGTTCATTTCCCATCACCAAACGCATTGGTTCTGTGGCTTATCGCCTTTTATTACCCGCTCAATTTTCTGCTATTTATGACATTTTCCACATCTCTCAACTACAGAAATGCCTTAGGGATTCTGATTCTATTCTTGAGACCAGTGTTATTGAAGAAATTAAAGTTTCACCTAGTTTGACCTATGAGCAACATCATATTCGTATCATTGCTACGGATGTTAAACCTCTTCGTAATAAAGATTTCCCACTTGTGAAAGTTCAGTGGTCCTCAAATTCTAAGGATTACTCTTGAGAATCGAGAGAACTCATAGAGCGCACACATTTAGACTTACTCTCTCGCGCTCTTTAGAGGTGAACTTCATATTTCAAATTTTTTGTTTTGATAAGCTTTTATGGTTGTTACTCTTTATTTTCTTCTTAAGTATTGCGAGGGTGCAATTTTTTTAATGAGTTGAGTCTGTAACAACCCACATATTTTACGATCGTATATTTAGATATTTTATTTAAGTATAGCATGTTTGTCGGATTAAAATCCGAAATGCTACTATTTGTAAACTTTCAAATTAGGACTCGAAACTACTTCCATTGAGTTCAAAACAATCTTTGCGGCCTTTTTGAGTTTAAAATCGATATGTTTGAGGTTGAGTAGAATTTTGCTATTTTCTATTGGGCTTTGGGTTTAGGTTTCATCCCATTAACCTAATTCTCTATCTACTACCCTGACTCCACACATTTCATTCATTTCGTTCCTCATTTCCTAATACTCTCAAGCCCTAGAAAAATGAGGAAAAAGAAAAGAGATTAGAAATTCCTAAGCTCTAATTCTCTTAGGAAATTCAACTTCAAATTATTAATCAAGGAGAAGCTTAGGTAAGCATCATCTTCTTCTTCTTCTCCACTTCAATCTCTCTCCAATTTTCAAAAATTCCTAAATCCTAACTTAGAAAATATTTGCATTTGATCCTTGATTGGAGTTTCTAGAGTTGAAGTTAAAGAGTGGTTGATCTTTCTTTTGTGTTTGAGCTTCTCATTTGTTGTTTTGTTGTTTTAAAGGTAAGTTCTTGAACTCGCATCTATGTATATAGTCTTCATTGTTGTTAAGTATGAATTCCTAACATCTATTGCATGACCAATTGCTTTTGATTTGAATTTGTTAGATGAATTTTCCAATTTTTGGTATTTTGAAGTCAAATTCTATGAAAATCCAACATCAGATGTTTTGACATTTTATTTGGAGTGTATTGAAGAGCCTATAGGGCTGGGTTGTCGCATGGCATAAATCTCAAACCATCGTCGCTCGTTCGATAGCCTCCAAGACAAATTAGCCATCAATGGCCAAGGCAGATTCTTGCCCTAAGCTTCAGCTCAGATATTTGGTAGTATGCTCAGACGTCTGGAGCTATGGGAATAAAATTCCAGACCGTCAGCTTAGATATCTGAGCTTACTTCCCAAACCTCTGTGCGATCTGGAATAAAATTTCCAATTTTTCAGCGCAGACGTCTGGAAGAACCACCAGACGTCCGGACCTGCTAATTTCAACCTTCAAGCTTGTTTTTGATGGATTTCCATTTATATCGATTTTTGGTTGATCCATTTGGTCGTCGTCATTTATTATCGACTTTGATGACTTCTTTCTTGATTTTTAGGAATATCCATTTGATGGATTTGATATCGATTTTTATGGAGTTGATTCACGTCATCGAATGTGAACTTTTGGCGATTGATTGTTTCTACAATCATTTCTGCGATTTGTCACTTCTAAAATGCAAATGTTTCTATACTAGCAGTAAATATTCAAACTCTTTCACAAAAACGATTTCAACACTATTTTTAATACAAAGCTTGTTTTTTAAACCCGCTTTCCAGCCTATTAGTATATACAATCATTCGTATGAGAAATCTAATTAAACGAGTTAACAAAACAAATGGTATGAAACACTTACGTTTTCTTTGTCGGTTAATTCTTATACTTGTTCGATTGAAGTCTTGTGACAACTTTTGAGTGGAAATCTACATTTGTTTGTAAATACTTAAATTAAGCCAGTGGTTATGGAACATGAAGATAAACTTATTTATTTACTAGCTTAGTGTAATTCACTCTTTTCGTTGATCAATAGTGATCATTTTTATGGTATAGACTAGCGATATGCGATGTCTCTTTGTCTGCGTGGGGGACAATACCCCGTTATGTCGAGCTTCATCTCTCTTTGTCTGCATGGGGGACTATACCTCGGTTTTATGGAGCTTTGTCTCATTTTTATGGGCAAACGACCCATGATCTTTTGACCGTTCTTTGGACTTTCGACTCATTTTTATGGGCTAGCGACCCATGTTCTTTTATGGAATTCGGCTCATCGGGAGTACCTTTATTGTACTACGTCGTTCCTCAATACCCTTATTCTTCGTGCTAGTTGACGGCATTACTCTATAGTATCCTTGGCTAGTGTGAGTATAGAGATGGGGCGTCACAGTTAGAAATAAAGATTTTATTAGTGGAAAATTTATTAGAATGAAAGTTATGATCTTAAATTGAATTCTTAATATGACAACAAAGTGCAACAAGAGAAACAATGGAACCATACATTAGAATTTAAATTAATGATATTGGTTGTGTGAAATTAATAATAGAAATTGAAATTACAAATGTTGAATTTTAATAAAGAGTGGAATGAATGCTTCATTAAAAGAGAAAACTGTTGTTATTAGTAGAATTTGTTTTAAAATCTAATATTGAAGTAAATTGTAACTAAATTTATTGGAATCATTTAATTAAAAGAAAAAGAAATGAATTGTAATTAACAAGATGAAATAATAACTCACGTTTGCGTCGAAATGGAATAAGCGTTTAATGAAAATAATTAATGTTTGATAAAATTAAAATGAATGTTTTCATTTCGAATATAAGAATGATTTTATGTAAAAAGGAAAGAATTGTATTTAAACAAAAATTTTACAGCCGTTAAATAACCGTGGTAGGCGATAAGGAAGTGATTTGAACCTTTTGAAATTTCAATAAATTTAAGTGTAGGATTAAAACATGTATTAATATGGATAATATGAAAAGAAAGGAATTATTTTGTTTATTTTGGAAAACTCTATTCGATTTCAAATTTAATCAGAAATCGGTAAATATTTTGATGAAAAATATTATTTCTTAAAATGTAAATATTTTTTAATCAAAGTTATCTAGAAAATACTCTAATTAAGACGTCATGTTTTGTTTCGTCAAATGTGATCTTTCTAGCTTCGTTTTTAGCGATTGGTAGATTGTTGAACATTTCGAATCGGTGTAATTGACGACAACGGTGGATTTTGATGCGACTATCGTGGCACAGGTTTTATTGCGCTTTGTGATTCGCTTTGTTGTATTGATCACCGTGGTATATTTATTTTCATGTTTGGGTGTCTTGTTCTTAAAGTTGTGCAGTCGAATTTTAGCGTATAGGGGTATATATCTAACCATTTGGTAGATAAGATTGATCTAACAGAATATATTAATATTTTAAAAACATTAAACACTGTTCACTCGCTTGTATTTATAAATCTCTCTGCCTCTCAAAACCCAACTGCCTTCTTTCTGTTTCCAAACTTAAGCAAATCCAAACTTGCGCCTCCATTATAAATAGTAAAAAATTCATAAGCCTCAGTCGTTCTTCCATCCACCCTCCACCTCACGAACACCCATTATCGCCCTCCTCGGATCAATCACCCAACAGTCACTCTCCTTCAAATAGCTGCTTGCCATGTCGTCCCTACTGCCATTCGCTGATTGCCCGACCATCTAGTCACCTGTCGTCAGCCTCTTGCCTTGACCAAAGACACCCAGTCCTTTATCCACTTCTATTCTCTAAACTACAGGTTTCCCTTTGCTCGTTGGCCCATGTACGTGCTATTAGTCATCCAACCCTTCAACTCCACTAACCTAGACCTCCACCCCAACCTCCTCCATCATCTTCCATTACTCGCCTCTATAAGTGTAACAGCTCCGTTGTCGGACCCTTCTAGTGTTTGCCGCCCAGACCCATTGCCCAGTCACCAAGCCGAAGTTCAGTGGTTCCATTCAAGTAGTTACAATAGTTTCATTCTCTAATCTAAGTGCTTGTTCATGTGCGCATCTGCTAGTCTAAGTCCGTAGAGCATCTGTGTCACCTTGTGTTCATCCATGTGATTCTCAAATTCATGAATTCAGGTGAGTGCTTAAACCACTCACACAATACGAAAATTATTATGCAAGTTAAACAAAAATCATGAAGTGATTCTCAAATTATCAGTAGCTTTGGAATGGTTTGTTCCAACTTGTGTCTATTCTGTCAAATACATGATGAGACAACTGAACATCTGTTTTTTGGTTGTCCTGCTCTTCAGTTCATTATTGACAGGATTTGTAGTATTTCTGGATATCACTTAACTGGATCAACTACTAGTACTCTTTGGCATTTAATCTATAAAGCAACTAAGTGGAGAAAGGAGCAAGATAGAGCACTTACAGTTGCATTGAAAGTTAGTATGAGTGTGATCTGGAAAGAGAGGAACTCTATGGTATTTGACAATACTAGAAGAACTGATGCTATAATATGGAAGGATATCAAGTCACGTACTCATTCTCAGCTTGAATTTAGTGATGCTGTTTTCCCTTCTTCAATGGTTGATGCTTGGGGATGAGGTTGATGTTTATGTTGTTTTCTTTTTTTGTTTTTTTTCTTCCTTTATGTTGTAGCCTTTTATTGTTATGCAATAAATCTGGTAGGGGTCCAGTTAACCCCGCTGGCTTTGCCAAAAAAAAAAAAACAAAAAACAAAAAAAAAAAAATCATGAAGTGATAAATTTCATTGATTTCTATTTGGAAATTTAATTTGAAAATCATGGCTAAATGATGCCGTGACATGTGATGGCGATTAATTTTGTCACATATGTTTAATTAAATTAATTAGGATCCCGGTTGCATGTATAGACCCATAAAGTGTTAATATTGGGATTATCTATATGTTTAGTCACTAATTTTGAATAAACCCTGTCACCACCCTGTGTATCATTGACATTCAAATCAATATTTAAATTGACATTGAAATTGAATATCATCGCTAGTTAAACATCACGACATCTGAAAATAATGACTATTATGATATTTTTAGCTATTATTAATATGGGAAATAGAACGTATTTTCTAAGAAAATATTGAGTTACTAATATTAAACCTCTTATTGCTTGAGTAAATAGAAAGCTATCTCAAGCCTCTGATATTGCTATTTGTTCATTTTCCTCTTCTTTCTCTTTGTTTGTTTTCTCATTTTCTTTTGTATGTTCTTGCTTAAAATAATAAATTTGAGATTCTGAGGTTCTCCCTAACCAATTCCTAATTTTAAATATATCAAAAAACGAAAAAAAATGTTTTGTCTATTCGATCCAAAAAAAGTGGAGAATGCGCTGAGTGGTTGATTTGGATGCCGATTTCATGTTTTAATGGATGTGTTGTGATGGATAATTTTATGATCAGATGCATATTGTTAGTGATTTTGATATATCCATGTTATCATCCAGGTTATTATTGAAACTATATGAGTTGTCATATTGATCGTCTGGACATTGGGTTATGATACGAACCCTTGGACACTTGATATTGATTTATGGAAATATTACATTGTTTTACTTTGGCCACGAAAGTAAAATTTGAAAAATCGACCGCTGTTTTGTTTTTAAAGTGAAAATCGTTTTTTCAAATTGATTTTTAAATTAAATTTTAAGTTATATTTTTAGAGAATTTTTAAATTAGGTTTTTTTATAAATTAGAATTCTAAACAAGTAAACTTTTATGTTATAAAGCATGTAAATTTGGAAACGTTAGTTAAATTAGATTTTTGAAAAGTAGTTGTGAAATTTATTTATAAATTTTAAATTCAAATATAGAAAATATATTTGTAAATGCGTTAAGTAACTTGAAACTTTTCCATAACTCCATTAAGTTATTTGAAGGATATTTGATAAAAGAACACATTTATTTTAGTGATTTAGTAGTTTTAAAATTTTAATTCTTGAAGTTAATCATTTGTTTGTAAAGATTATTAAATGGATTGGAAATTTATGAAACTTACTAAAAATTCTGAAAATATTTTTGAAAGCTCTGAAGCTTTTCTATGAATTTTTGGAACAAAAATGAAGTTTATTTGCACCTATTGTTCACCTGTTTTTGATTTAACTTACATAAGAAATTTTAGTTTTGACTCGAGTGTATTGTCTTCCTTTATATCGTGTCAGACTGAATATTTCAATGTTTCGAAGATGTTTGTTTCTTGAAGATGAAGACGAAGATTGAAGACTATATTTACTGGTATATTTCCACTGCATTGTTTTCTGATGTCTGATATGTCTAACTCTGATATTGTTGTATATAATAAAATCAAACATATATTGTTAAACAGCTTCATGAACTGTTTATGTATTTATTATATTTTGTCATTTCTCTACGAGATTCTATATTTTTATTTTTCTACGTCTTATTTCTATAGGGAAAAACCTATTGACAATTTGTCATTTGAACGAATTGAGCACGACATGTATGGATTATTATCAACTTAAATTGTCAAAAAAGATGGGTCGTCATAGGGATGTAAAGGGATACCGGAGAACAAGAGAAGCGGCATTTCACATCTCAACAAGCAAAGGTTGAGCATCAAAAGCCAGGCTGTTTAGTTTGAACTTTGGAAGTGTTAGCTCTAAAGTGGGATTTAGAATCCATGGATTTTATTGATAGGTTTCCAAGGCCGAGAAAGGGAAATGATAACATTTTGGTATTGGTCGATAGATTGACTATAAGCTCTCATTTTATCTTAGTGAAGTCGACAAAAAGGACAGCCATCTTAGCGAAGCTATATGTGAAGAATGTTGTAAGACTTTATGAGATTCTAAGCAGTAGTGTTAGTGATAAGACTAACGATTCACCATTGAGTTTTGTAGAAGTTTGCAGAGTGCATTGAATATTGAATTGAACTTATGTATGGCAAATCACCTATAAGCAGAAGGTCAAAAGAAGGGTGAACTATGTATTAGAGGATTTGTTAAGGGCATGTGTTTTGTAATTTGGAGGATCTTGGAAACATCGTTTGCACATGGTAAAGTTTTCTTACAACAATAGTTATCAATCGATGATTGGAGTATCATAGTCTGAGGCATTTTATAGTAAACAGCGAAAGTCATTTATTTGTTGGTTGGGCATAGGAGATAGGCTCTTGCTAGGACCCGATTTAATAGGAGATGCTACTGAGATGTTAGAGTTGATTCACACTAGGATGAAAGTTGCAATATTGAGATAGAAAAGAAATGTCGACAAAAGGAGAAAAGAGCTAGAGTTTGAAGTAGGCAATCATATGTTTGGGAACATTTCTCCAATGTAAGGTGTTATACACTTTGGGAAGGCGGGGAAATTGGCATCTAGATATGTTGGTATGTTTCCAGTAATTGAGAGGACTGGAAGACTTGCATATCAAGTCTAGTTACCTAGTAATTTGGCAAATTTGGCTGGTGTCCATAACTTTTTCACATATCACATTTGTGGAAATGTGTGCACGATCCCATTCGACGGTGGAATTAAGTGATGATGACTTGTTTGTAAAACCAAATTTGACGTGTGTTAGACGAATGAAATAGATAATAGGTCATGACACAAAAGAGTTAAGGAACAAGAAAATTGAATTTGTTTTTTTAGTGGAGTGATGATTGTGCCTAGAAGGTAGAGGGTAAGATTAGTAATTTCTATCCCTATTTGTTATGAAATGTATGTTTTCTTGTATAAACTAGTAGTGACACTAGTATAATTTTATGATATGATATTATCATGTGTTGGTAGTGGCACTAATACATTATAATTGCTATATTATGATATATATTTGTAGAGAACTAATGTAACTATTGTACTTGCATGTATAAATTGATGACGGTGGTCACTATCCTACCTTTAAATTTCTAGGATGTAATTCTTATAAAGAAGTGACACTATAATTCCCTATATTTTGGAGTATCATAACATGGGAAATTAAATAGTTAAATAATTAATCAAACACCTTATGATATAATATTTAAGTAGGTTCATTAATAGAATAAGAAATGAATGTAAGATGAAGAGTTAAGGAATTAGTAAGACTAAGTTAGAAAGATATTATAGCCTGAGCCAAATTTATTAACCCCTAACTATTACATCTCCTCATTCATCTCTCCTGCTTATACACAAAAAAAACATAAGAGGAAGTGTAACGACGCAAAATTTAACCATTCAAAAATATATTATTTAAAATGATTTTAAATATAAAATATAAAAGATTTTATGATTCAAACAATATTAGATAGGATTTGAAATAAGAAATATATATAAAAATAGTAACATTTGTTTATATCGACAAAATTGACAAAATCCTGATTCCAAAAAAGTAAGTTTGAATGGTTTAATAAATTATTTTAATTTATTAATGAGTGTTTATATTTTTAAATAACATTATACAAATTAATTTTTAAATTTGGTTTACATAAATAAATAGTTTAACTAAAACGTAAAAATGTGATCGTAAAACATTTTGTGAAAAATCAACATTATGTCGATTTAAAGTTGTCACAACATTGTTGCACCTTTATTTTAATATTCATGTACACTTATATAAATGTAGTAAGTATTAATTAAGTTGCTAATTAGGTTTACTTTTATTAAAACACAATTAGGAAATTCTAGAATATAATTAGGAAAGTAAACTAATAAAAACAAAACATGTCAAATCAAAAGAAACATTATTATTAATTTAAGTTTTCTTACTCCTTAAGTGATAAGGACATACAGTAAAGATTTGAAATGCGATGTTAAGCGTTGAAAAGTAAGATTACTTTAAAAGTAAGTAAAAGGTATTTTGGTCTTTTGCAAATATAATATTTTAAACCAAAGTTTTTTCTATAAATACACACCCACTTTCTCACTTCCTTCCACACTTCTTCTCAAAATTTCAAGCTTCTTCCCACTCTTTTAATGGCTTCCAACCTTAATGAAATAATGCCAAAATTTATTTCAAAAATATACTAAAGAAAGTAATCAACAAATCACCTTAAATATTCACCAAAACTCCTCCCCTTCGTTCACAACCCATGACCCACCTCTTCACCATGAAGCCAGGCCCAAACCCTCCTTGAAAATCACAGCCTAAAGCTCCAAAGACCTTCACAAGAAAAGTCAAGCCACCTAGAAGTTTTAAAACAAGAGTTTGTGAGCATTTGAGTTGATTTAGAAAAGTTATTTCAATTTAAAAGTTATTTCAATTCCAAACAAGGTGAGAACTCCTAATTTATATGTATATATTTAGTTGTGATGTTGTGATATGTATATTTGGATGCTAGGTTATGATATTGATTTCCATATGTTTTTTATTGCATGAAAATATTGAAACAAGTCACTATATACACGACATTGATTCACAAGGAAAACACTTCTCAAAATAAAATAAAATGTGATATGGAATCATTTATACCTTTGAAAAAATATTTGAGTATGCTTTAGAAATGATTTCTAAGTGTTTAAACTTTTCTCAGCGAATTTTGGATATGAATCTCAAAATACACCTAAAATTTGACGGGTCACGTAACGGTAGTTCGTGTTTTCGCGTCAAAAGTTCAAATGAACACACAAAGTGGAATATTGTTCAAAATTCTTCAAGGTAATAATTTTTTGAATCCTTATATCCATATCTTTCCTACAAAAGAAGAAAATCAAGATTTCATCTTGTATATTTTGAAATATGGAAAAATCAATTTTCAAGAAAAATCCAGTTTTTGCACAAAATGATCAAAGTTGAAAATTGATAAAATAATAGTTTTTAAAATATGAAATAAATTCTAAAAATCTTTTAAAATGTTTTAAAAGTGATTTAACTTGAAAAAATGGTTTTCTAAAAGATATAAAAGTCTCTTTGAAGAATATATATTTTAAAGCACTTCTATAGCACTATTTGCAACACTTTTCGCAACGCTTTTCAATAACTTTTGAAATAAAGGTTGGAACTAAATAATTCTTTCCCAAGCCTTAGGTAAACATTTTTAAGTAAATTATAAAGTATTTAAAAAGTGATTTGAACAATTCAAAATTATTTCAAAGGGGGTTAAATAAATAGTTAAGTGATTTAAAAAGGAAAAATGAGTATGCACAAGCGACTAGTACATTTGTCCCGCCTGTGAGATTTATAAGTGAAAACAAGATGTATAACTAAGGTTAGGAATGGAGCAGCCAGTGCCCTAAACTTATCTGGCCTCAGTTTTCACTTTTAGGCAAGGGTTGGAACATATCTAAAGGAAAGCCTGGATGCTCAACTTGGATTTTATAGAAATAATCTTCTTATATTCATTATTAAAATCTGAAGAGGGAACTTATCCTATTCGTGGAATTTAAAAAGTTGATCTCACCGTCATTCCATCCATAGCACTCGTTGAATACGGAAGTTGATTTTGAATAAAAGTAGAATGATTTCTATAATACTATTTTCTCAAAAGATACTCATTAAAAAAAGGATTTGAGAAATTTGCAAAAGGAGGCTTAAATGATTCCGTATTCACAAAAAGAATATTTTGAAAACATATATCTCTGGAAGATATTTTGGTAAAGGAAAATGAATGAACCGAAAAGCAATCACCTAATTACATCATTTTTTATTGATGATTGGATTTTGAAGGACCCATGTCGGATTTGGGTGATTCCTATCCGAAAACCACTTCAAACCAATTTACGTGTTCGAAGATTAACGATGTTTAATGATGGAGATATTGAGATGAATAATAACGAGGGACTACTTGTTGATTAATTGGGGATAAACTCCCGATTCACCATATCGTAGCAATGGTCTCTTTGTTATGAAAAATCTCAAAACTACAGGGGCTTCTCGCCTAGTAATGGTCGAGGAAAGTGCCATCGGTTTCATTCATCCCAAAATGAATTTGTATGGATGAATGTCTAACCTTGCATTCCAAATCACAATTAACGGCGGAGAAGACATCGTCTCTTAGCTTAACACCCTTTTCCAAGACATACGAGCTTAGGAAGTTATACGTTTATAGAAATCAATCGTGTGAATGTGGAATGGCAATGTGGTATTCAGAGTGGAAGAAGATGTGCTATGTAAAGTTGTCTCGAGCCTCATCAACCGAAAATGATCGAAACAGGGTTACATGCAGCAAGGATAAGTGGATCATTCCCAGTTAGGGTATGATCATTCCCTTCTAGAGATATTTATTCCCGCTATGATGTTCGCGATGTAAATTAATGTGGATGTATGCTAAGAGTGCTCTCAGATAAAGGTCGATAATGACTTAGGGATGATATATTCGGACTATCTAGTTATAGAGATAGGCCGGTCTTATGTTGGCAGAGGATCCTCTGTGATGGTCCTCAGGACATCCATCTAGAGGTGTACTCATCGAAAGGTAGTCCCTTCACTTGGTCATTTGTATGGAAATCCATTCTCCAATAAGGACCTACAGTTTTGTTTTATTGGCATAATTAATTGCCATGAAATGCTATATAGGTAACCATTTCGGCTAAGATTAATAAGTTTATTTGCAAATGTTTTCAATGAAAGTCACTAAAAATAATATCCCCAAATTTTACGTAATAAAGAGTTTTATTTGTCATAAGGTAAAAACCCTCTCCGTGTTTATGTGTGGCGTGGTCTTATGAGATACCTTTTTTTTCTAGACATCGTACTTTGAGTTCTCACACCGGTCCCATGACAGACTCGAAGTTTGATTTTCCCTTTAAACTCGGGGTGCCCTATTTATTTCATGTAGCCAAGTAGTCAGGATACCTTAGTATCTTTTTGGAGCATGTCGGGGAGCATTTTGGAGAAGTCTTTTGAAGTTATGAAGTAGAAGTACCTTATGTAGATATCTAACCATCTACTGTTGTTCTATGTAGTATGTATTTTCCCGCGTATGTACGGATTGACAATTATAACATCCCACTGGATTTTATTTGACTCTAATCATTTATGTACAATTAAAATGTTGAATGCGATGTGACATTCTATTATTGTGTTATCTTCTATCTTTATTTTCTTTTACACCCTTGATAATCTGCCTCCTCGGCACTTGGATTTACGGTCCATAAATGTCGTGGATGTATTAGTGTCGATTTCTTAGTGTCGAGAAGACGGTTTGTTACAATTGATTTCAGAGCTTAAGGTTAAGTGAGAACCTTGGCTTTCTTTGGGTATGACTCATTAGAGATAGAGTTAGTAATGCCCTAGAATGAGTTTAGTCTGAGAGAGTGCATAATTAAAACTTTTAACTTGAATAAATATATTCAGACTATATAGCATTCCCTAAGATATATCGTCTACATATCCTACAGATCTTTTTTTACTATATACATATAGTAGAAAATGAGTGGAAGAAGAGTACGAGGCAGGGGAGGAAGTAATACCATAAATGGTCAAACTCCCGCAGCTACGGTAGTTAAGGAAGTCGTAGTTCCGATACGGCCCCAAATTAACTTTGGAACTTTATGCAAGAATTTACTAGCCTTGGTGGTAACCCTTCCAAAGGAACAGAAATCATCATTGAAGTGCAAGCTTAGATCTGCTCTTGTGAAAGAATTTTCAAAGGACTATATATTCAAGATGAGCAGAAGAGATTCTTAGCTTCTTGGAAACTACAAGATGAAGCTCTAGTTTGGTGGGAATCTATTACACATAATGAGTCAGACGATAATTTCTTATGGAAACGATTCAAAGAAGTTCTGGAGGAGCAGTATATGCTGAAAGCAGAAAAATCCCATCTTTACCGAAATTTTATGGATTTTAAACAAGAGGAGGAGATGTCGTTTGAGAAGTATACTAACAAGTTTAACAAATTATCTCGTTTTGGGCCTGGAATGATAGGTACCCCCCTCCAAAAGAATGAAAGTTTATTTTTGGAACGAGGAAGCAATACCATGTCAGAATGGTTGGGCATGTGAAAGAACCATTTGTAGACTTAATAGATATGGGATACAAATATGAAGCTTTGGATAAGATAGATCCACCCGTAGTACAAGAAGACAACAACAATAACTGGAAGAAGAAGAAGTTCAATGGCAAGAGGCCCTGGCAAGGAAAACCCAAAGGAGGACTTCGGGATAACCACTTTAAAGATGTCACTTGTTACAATTTTCAACAAAAGGGCCACCTATCACCTCATTATAGAAAACCCAAAACTCAAGGAACTCAAGGATCAGCACCAAGAAGCTGCTATAATTGTCATAAATAAGGGAATATGATAAAGGATTGTCCCTTAATGGAGAAAGGAAAACAAGCCAAAGTTTATGCTATCAAGGACGAGCCTTCAACCTCCTAAGATGTGAAGGGCAAAGGAGTGTTGGAAGGTAATATTTTTATCAAAACTGTTTTAGTTAGAGTATTATTTGATATAAGAGCTTATCGTAGTTTTATTTCTAAAGCAACTGTATAAAAATTAGAACTTGAACCTAAAGTTGTTGGCGACCCTATCTGCGTGACGAATCCTATAGGAGGTTCCACTAATCTTTGTATGCACTATGAAAATGCCCCAATTTCTATCCTCCCCATCACTTTCCTTTTGATCTTTTCGTCCAATATTTTACTGGATTCAAAATTTTACTTGGTATGGATTGGTTAACTAAAAATGAAGTTATTCTAAATTGTTTGAAAAGAACAGCTGCAGTGAAAACAAAGTTAGCGAAACTCTTAGAAATATATTGTGAAGATCCAAGTCCAAGAAGAGATTGTTTTTTTATGCTTTAGATACATCGCAAATAGGATTAGAAACATTACCCGTTGTTAAAGAATTTACAGATGTCTTTAAGGAAGTAAAAAGTTTGCCCCCACATCGAGAAATTGAATTTCGCATAGATTTAGTTCCTAATGCGATGCCAATTAAACAACAAGATAGAAGGATGGCTTCGAAAGAAAGGGATGAGTTGAATAACCAAACCCAAGAGCTATTAAAGAAAGGACTAATAAGACCCAGTCACTCAAATTGGGGATCAGCCGTAGTTTTTATTGCTATGTCAGATGGATCTTTGAGATTGTGTGTGGACTATCGAGATCTAAATAAGAAAACCATTAAGAACAAGTATCTTTTACCTTAGATGACTTGATTGACAAATTACATGGAGCTCGAGTTTTTTCTAAAATGGACCAAGCTATAGAATTCCATGAGTTAAGGTTCGCAGAAGATTGCATCCATCTAACTGCATTCAAAGGTTCGAACACTTTCTATGAGTGGTTGGTTATGCCTTTTGGGCTAACTAATCACCTGCTTATTTTGTTGACCTTATGAATAGAGTGTTTAGAGATTTGCTAAACAAATTCGTATTAGTCTTTATCGATGATATCCTTATCTACTCAAAGATAGAAGAAGAACACACAAGGCATCTAGAAGCTGTGTTGGAGATATTGAGGAATAATGTGCTTAAAGCCAAATTCTCAAAGTACCATTTTTGGGGGAAGGAGGTAAGATTCCTTGGACATATAATATCAAGGGATGGAATTTCAGTAGATCCAAGGAAAGTTGCAACTATTCAAGATTGGAAGCAGCCACAAACTCCTAAAGAGATTCGTAGTTCATAGATTTGGCAGGACATTATAGAAGATTCGTTCAAGACTTCTCTAAGATTTCCTATCACCTAATGAAGTTGACAATGAAGGATGCTAAATTTATCTGGACTCCTAAGTATGAAGAAGCATTCCAAGAACTAAAGAAGCAGTTGACAACCATTCTAGTTTTAGCAATTATAAATGGAAATAGTGGATTGAACGTTTATAAAGATGCTTGTGGAGATAGAGTTGGTGCAGTTTTAATGCAAGATGGGAAGGTGATTGCTTACGCAAGTAGACAGCTGAAGATGCATGAGAAGAATTACGCAACACACGATTTATAATTACTAGCCGTTATGATCGCTATAAAGATATGGAAACATTATTTTCTGGGTTAAACTCTTTCATAGTTTATTTCGATAAAACTGTGAATTTACCTTGGTAAATAATATTCCATCTTCTAGGTGAAAAATTCGAACTCTTCATCGACCACAAATCTTTGAAATATCTTTTCACCCAGAACGTTTTGAACATGAGATAGCAACGTTGGGTAGAATTTATCGCACCATATGAGCTAGATATTCTATATATACACCCGAGAAAGCCAACGTAGTAGCAGATGCATTGAGTAGAAAGTTAGCTAATATTTCTTATTTGGTAGTTACTCTAACTCTCCTAGAAAAGATCGCTAGCAAACAAAAGGAGGATCTTAAGGAGATCATTAGGAATATACATCAAGGATATAATTCAAGCTTTAAAATAGATAATCATGGAGTATTGCAGTTAAACGGAAGAATTTGTGCTCTAGATATTGAAAATTTTAGGCAAGAAGTACTAGCTGAATGCCACACAGCCAAACTTAGCATTCATTCAGGAATTCATAGGATGTACAAGGATATCAAGCAAACATTTTGGTGGAAAAGTATGAAAAGGTACATATCTACATCGGCAATTGTGAAAATTGCCAAAGAATCAACAGAGATCAACAGAAGATGGTGGGAAACTTCAACCTTTGGAGATTCTAGCTTGGAGGTTTTAATCCATGGATTTCATTGGTGGCTTACCCCAAACGAGAAAAGGAAATGAAGGCATTTGGGTTATCATAGACTGATTAACCAAAAGTGCACACTTTATCCCAATTAAGCCAACAAGAACTGTAGAAAGCCTTGCGGATATATAAATGAAGGAGATTGTCTGATTGCATGGAGTTTCGAGCAGTATAGTTAGCGATCGTAATCCAATCTTCACTAGTCAATTTTGGGAAGCACTACAATCAGCTTTGGGAACCAAGCTGAGTATAAGCACTGGATATCACCCCCAAATTGAGGGACAGATGAAAAGAGTTAACCATGTTTTGGAATATCTTTTAAGAGCATGTATTCTAGACTTTGGTGGCTCGTGGGAGAATCATTTACATTTAGTAGAGTTCTCCTTCAATAATAGCTATCAAGCTAGTATCGACATGGCACCGTATGAAGCTCTATATGGTCTTCCATGTAAATCCCAGCATGTTGGATAGAAATCGGAGATCGATTAGTTCCTGGCCAAGAAATGATACGAGAAGCTTCAGAGAAAGTTGATATGATTAGAAAGAAGTTAAAAGAAGCCCAAAATAGACAGAAGAGTTATGCAGACCAAAGGCGTAGAAATCTGGAATTCTCAGTTGGAGATTAAATCTTTTTGAAAGTTCCTCTAATGAGAGGAGTAGTAAGATTTGAAAGAGCTAAGAAGTTAGCGCCTCAATATATTGGAACTTTTCCCATTCTTGAACTAATCGGCACACTAGCTTATCGAGTACAATTGCCTGAAAGATTGTCTGGCGTACACAATATTTTTCACGTATCACATTTATGGAAGCATTTATATGACCTAGAACAAATTATTGAAATGGCTGCCTAAGATGACTTGAAGATAGAATCAAACTCAGCGGTTATTAGACGGCCCATTCGAATCGTAGATCAAGATGAAAAACTATTAAGAAGGAAGGTAGTACGATTGATCAAAGTTCAATGGAGCGGGGATGCTGATGATTGCACATGGTAAACAGAAGATGAAATGAGAAAATCATATCCCGAGTTTAGGATCAACGTATAGACTTTATCTGTTATTTGAGTGTACTAGCCGCCTGTGGTGTAGTCACTTATTGCATATATTCTATCTTATTGAATATATATTTCCTTTCGAGCTATTTTCTTTTTATCTAATTTCGAGGATGAAATTCTCTTAAGTATGAGAGAATGTAATGACCCAAAATTTAACCACTTTAAAATGTAATATTTACAGTGATTTTAAATATAAAATATAAATGTTTTTATGATTCAAACAATATTATATAGGATTTGGAAATAGAAATATATGCAAAAATAGTAACATTTGCGTATATCGATAAAATTTGGAAATAGAAATATATGTAAAAATAGTAACATTTGCGTATATCGATAAAAGTGACAAAATCCTAATTCTGGAAAAGTAAGTTTAAATGGTTTAATAAATTATTTTAATTTATTTTGAGTGTTTATATTTTTAAATAACACTGTACAAATTTATTTTTAAATTTGGTTTAAATAAATAAATAGTTTGACTAAAACATCAAAATGTGACCATAAAAGATTTTGTCAAAAATCAACATTTTGTCGATTTAAAGTTATCACAACTTTTTGCACCTTTATTTTAATATTCATGTACACTTATATAAATGTAGTAAGTAATAATTAAGTTTATAATTAGGTTTACTTTTATTAAAACACAATCAGGGAATTCTAGAATATAATTAGGAAAAGTAAACTAATAAAAACAAAACATGTCAAATCAAAAGAGATATCATTATTACTTTAAGTTTTCTTACTCCTTAAGTGATATGGACATAAAGTAAAGATTTGAAATGCGATGTTAAGTGTCAGAAAGTAAGATTACTTTAAAAGTAAGTAAATGATATTTTGGTCTTTTACAAATATAATATTTTAGACGAAAGTTTTTTCTATAAATACACATCCACTTTCTCACTTCCTTCCACACTTCATCTTCTCAAAATTTCAATCTTCTTCTCTCTCTTTTAATGGCTTCCAACCATAATGAAATAATGCCAAAATTTATTCCAAAAATATACTAAAGAAAGTAATCATGAAATCACCTTAAATATTCACCAAAACTCCTCCTCCTTCCTTCACATCCCATAACCCAGTCCTTCACCATCAAGCCGAGCCAAACCCTCCTTCAAACTCATGGCCTAAAGCTCCAAAGACCTCGACAGGCGAAGTCAATCCACCTACAAGTCTTAAAACAAGTGTTCATGAGCTTTGAGTTGAGTTAGAAAAGCTATTGAGTTAAAAAGTTAGTTGTGATAACCAGGATTTTGGACATATGATAGTTGAAATTAACTGGATTGAATTAATAGGAATACTGATTTATAAGTTGAAGAAATAGATGAATACATATATCTGAATATAAATAGTTTTCATAATCTTCTAATATATTTCCATTTCATAAAAAAACAAAATATGATAGCTATTATTTGTATATGTTTGAATTTATAATGTGCCACAACTTATTCTTTTTAAAACAAATGAAATAGGTATTTGTTTATGTAAATATATAAGCAAATTGTAAAGTGAATTTTTGATTTGGAATTCAAAAGTAAAGATCTTAAAAATAATTGGGATTGTATATCATTTACTTTTTAGTCATATATAAATAAATAAAGAGAAAGTTTAAAATATTAAAACATAAGTCATTAATAAATGTGAAATTAAATAGAAATACAATATATAAACATATAAAAACATTTAGTTCATGCAAATTACAAATGTTAGGTTAATTATAACATGCATATGACATTTGTAAGCCTATCTATCAAGCGTCATTATTTCTTTTTGTCTTTCAAAATAAAAATAAAAACAAAATAGCAAAGAGAAAACTAGAGCCTGTAACTAAATCCGGTAAAAACAAACTCAAAGAAATTTGTCAAGAAATCAAAACCTGGAATCAATAGTCTAGGGACAATGTTCAAACCAGAAACAAATTCATTTCAGTCTAAAAAAAAAGAAAGATTCCATCTTGTAATAAAATCAAACTGCTCAGGTCCTCAACCAAATTCAAGAGCAAATAAATTCAAATTAAAGAGCTACTTAAAGTTCTCAGATCAAAGTATTGCACTTCAAGTATCAAGTTCAACAGCGAAATTCATGTCTCTGCTTTTAAACCTGTGAGTAAACGTTTCCTTTTTAAAAGCTTATATTTGTTTATCCTAGTGTATATGTTAAATTTAATATATTTATGGTATGAAAATATTTTTGCATGCATGTATTTTACTTGGATAATAATTGTTCTGATCTAGTTGTTGATATACATGACTGTGTATACATATATCAGGCTCTGTATGTTCTTCTGGCTCAAGAATGCGGTTTAAAAATTCAAATCTCATTTTACAAACTGATTTAGGTTTGGAGCTTTGAAGAAAATTTGTTCGTAATCACAAAATCTGATTTTAAAAAATATTATAGGACATAATTAACAAGAGGGTTGCTGGAAATAAGGGAACCATAGTAAAACGTTTTAAGGCTAAAAAAATATAATGATCTCAATTTTACAATTTGACCATGTAACCTGAATCGTGTTAAGGAATGACTAATTTTAGTAATGATTTCTGAATTTTTAAGTAGGTGGTTGTTGAGTATTGTCGGGTTGAACAGATTTGATATATTGATCAAATTCGGGCGATAAGCAATGAGGTGATCGTCGGCCCTGGTACTGGAGGTGGCCGATAGTCTAGTGGTCTTTGGAAAAATACTAGATGAAATTCTCGATGGCCGTAGTGACTGGAAGGGGAGAAGGTAGGGTTTCTCGCTTGTTCTGAAGTGTTTGGGATTTTCGTTAATTTGTGGTGTCGCGGTGGCGACAGGGAAGTGCGCGGTGGGGGGAAAATGTTGGGAATATGGTGGCTTAGCTATGGTAAAGATTGGAGGGTGAATCATGGTCGATTGGCGGTGGTAGGCATCGAAGAGGAGGTTCGTTCATTTCTTTGGAAGTCGCTAATTTGCTCGATTTTGATTTTAAGGGTTTCGTGAGTTTCAGAGGGGCCGTAATGGTCGAAGGTGGCGATTGTGACTTTGAGAAGGCGTCGACATTGGACGACGAAGCTCCGACGCCATGTGCATGTGCACGGTGCACCAGAGATAAGGGGTTTCTTTTCTGGTTGCTGTAGAAATTGAAATGGAGGAAGAATAGGGAATGTAAGTAGTGCGCGAAGCTGTCTCGGAAGGATCCTCGATGTATCTGCTGTTTTGCTCGGGTTTTGCTTCGTATTGTTCGTATGGTTTATTAACTTGTAGCAGTTAAAATTTAAACAAGTTTTTGTAAAAAAAATAGATAAAGAAGAAGGAAACTCAAAGCCAGTTTCGAGTTAAAACTGGGTTTAACCCGAAGCAGGAGTAAAGCAGGAAGTAATCAAGATTTTAAACATGATTTAAAAGGGTTTTATAAAAACAGTTTTTTGATATTAAAAAATGATTGTTTTAAAACTTTTCTTAAATAATTTCTTCCTATTATAAATGTTTCTTTAACCTTTAATTAAGAAAATGATATGATTGTTTAACTTATGTTTGTTAACTTAAACTTTAAGATAATTTAAAACTTAAGTTTTATAAATAAAATTAAGTGTTAATTAAGGGATAAATGTTTTTAATTTATGTGATTAGATAATTAATAAAGATGATGATTTATCTTAAAGGTAATTAAGATTTGATAATCAAATGAAGTAATTACAATATGACTTATTATATTAATTATTGATTAAGTGATTAATTAATTAATAGTTAAGGATTATAAATTAATTAATTAAGAGGTTAATTAGTATGTAATTAAGAATTATTAATTAGATAATTAGATATAATTAATTTATAATTAGTGGTTAATTAATTTAGTAATTAATTAGTAATTAGTGATTAGTGATTAATTAATTAAGTAATTAAGTTGTAATTAGTGACTAATTAATTACTTAATGGAAGTAATTAAGGATGAATTACTTAGTGTAATCAATTAAGGATTGATTAATTAAGGAAACTAAACAAGGATTAGTTAAATAATGAGTATGATTAGTAAGGGATAAATGATCAGTGAAGTGATTATAAAATAACTAATTTGAGTAATTAATTAAGATCAATGTAATTAATATGGATGTGTTAAGGATAATTAAATTGTGTAATTAATTAAGAGTTAATTACTTATTGTAATTAAAGGATAACTAGTCAAGGGTGATTAATTAAAATGGATAATTAAAAGTTTATTATTGTTTGTAATTAATTAATGTTATGTAAAGGTAATCTAAGTAATTAAAGATTAGTAATTAATTTAATTAGAGATAATTAAATTAATTTTGGAAGTGATCATCTATCTTATGAATGATTGAATAATGTTAAATGCCTTGAATTGGTTAGTATCACTGATATGAAATGTTTTTGTGATATGATATGTTTAGGGGGACAGTGATAATATGGTTATCTATCAATAATGAATTGCTGTGTAAAAGTGACACCCTGCAGTTAAAGTTTGAATTGTATTTCACTTGTAATAGCTTGGGTTAATATGACATTAGGTTCGAAAAGACCGGAGTCGGGTATCAGTAAATACCCGAAACCACTTCAATTTATAATTCCTTATGGATTTAATATGTGAAATCATTAGGCTGAAAATGGAATGATTTAAGTAATTGGACCCTTTAAACTATGTAGAGGTACATAGATACTGATGTGTGAAAGTGTTGAATATAACAAATCAAGAACTCGTAGTGAAGTACGAGTTACCTCGGGTTTTAAATAAGTTTTACGATGTTGAATTGTTGTTAGATGGGTTTACTCACGCTGGTTTCCAACCAGACCCGGGTGTTACTTTGATGTAATGCTCGGGTCAGACCGAGTATTACTGATTTTCAGGCAAGGACGTTCTGGAGCTCAGGAGGCCAGCTAGATGGCGGGAACATATGGAGTGTATCCGCTGTGATGTTGAAGTTTATTTGGGACATGTGGGTTGTATCTGTCCAGTGTTTGTGTATGTTGTAACTCTGATGTATTAAAGTGTAATTTGATAAGTACAGTTTTCCTTTGTAAACTGATATTATTGATATTATATTTTATCCATTGCAAATATGAGATTGTGCTTTGGAGTTTCTATTCTTCTTCTTCTATCTCTTTTCTTCTTTTCTTAACTATCTGGAATTTTCGAGATCGAAAATTCCGATCGTTACATTGGTTCAATTCCAAATAAGATGCGAACTCCTAATTTATATGTATATATTTGGTTGTGATGTTGTGATATGTTTGTTTGGACGATTGGTTATGATATGATTTCCATATGTTGTTTACTGCATGAAAATATTGAAACAAGTCACGATATACACGATAGTGATTCACACGGAAAACACTTTTCAAAACAAAATGAAATGTGATATAGAATCATTTATACCTTTGAAAAAATATTTGAATATGCTTTAAAAATAATTTCTAAGTGTTTAAATTTGTCTTGGCAAAGTTTGGATATGAATCTCAAAATACACCTAAAATTTGACGAGTCACGTAACGGTAGTTCGTGTTTTCGCGTCAAAAGTTCAAATGAACATACAAAGTGGAATATAGTTCTGAATTCTTTGAATTAAGAATTTTCCGAATCCTTATATCCATATTTTTCATATAAAAAATAAAAGCAATATTTCATCTTGTATATTTTGAAATATTGAAAAATCAATTTTCAAGAAAAATCCAGTCTTTGCACTAAATGACCAAAGTTGGAAATTGATAAAATAATCGTTTTATAAATATGAAATAAATTCTAAAAATCATTTAAAATGTTTTCAAATTTATTTAAGTTGAAAATATGGTTTTCTAAATGATATAAAAGTTGCTTAGAAGAATATAGCCTTTAAAGCACTTTTCATAACACTATTTGTAACACTTTTCGCAACGCTTTTCAATAACTTTTGAAATAAAGGTTGGAACTAAGTAATTCTTTCGCAAGCCTTAGGTAAACATTTTTAAGTAAATGATAAAGTATTTAAAAAAAGATTTGAACAATGCCAAATTATTTCAAAGGTGGTTAAGCTAATAGTTAAGTGGTTTAAAAAGGAAAAACGAGTATGCAGGAAAGACTAGTACATTGTCCTGCCTGTGAGATCTATAAGTGAAAACAAGATGTGTAACTAAGGTTGAGGATGGAGCAACCAGTGTCCTGGAATTATCTGTCCTCAGTTTTCTCTTTTAGGTGAGGGGTGGAACGTATCGAAAGGAAAGCCCGGATGCTCAACTTGGATTTTACAGAAATAATTGTCTTATACTCATTATTAAAATCCGAAGAGGGTACTTGTCCTATTCGTGGAATTTAAAAGGTGATCTCACCGTTATTCCACCCATAGCACTCGTTTAATACGAAAGTATACTTTGAATAAAAGTAGAATGATTTCTATAATCCTATTTTCTCAAAAGATACTCATTAAAAAATGATTTGAGAAATTTTCAGAAAGCGGTTTAAATGATTCCGTATTCACTAAAAGAATATTTTGAAAATATATATCTCTCGAACAGATTTTGGTAAAGGAAAATGAATGAATCAAAAAACAATCAGCTAATTACATCATTTTTTATCGATGATTGGATTTCGAAGGAACCGGGTCGGATTTAGGTAATTCCTATCAGAAAACCACTTTGAACAAATTTACGTGTTCGAAGATTAAAGATGTTTGAAGGCAGAGATATTAAGATGAATAATAATGAGGGACTACTTGTTGATTAATTGGGGATAAACTCCCGATTCACCATATTGTAGCAGTGGTCTCTTTGTTATGAAAAACCTCAAAACCACAAGGGCTTCTCGCCTAGTAATGATCGAGGAAAGTGCTTTCAGTTTTGTTCAGTCCCAGAATGAACTTGTATGGATGAACGTCTGACCTTGCATTCCACATCACAATGAGTGATCTCTATAAAAGTATATCAGTCGATGGCGCAGAAGACACCTTCTCTTAGCTTAAACCCTTTCCCAAGAAATACGAGCTTAGGAAGTTATATGTTTGTTGAAATCAGTCGCATGAATGTGGAATGGCAATGTGGCACTCAAAGTGGAAGAAGATATGTATGTGAAAAGGTAATCATTGCCTTAAGCTCCATCAATCGAAAATGACCGAAACAGGGTTAGATGCAGCAAAGCTAAGTGGGTCATTCCCAATTAGGGTATGATCATTCCATTATAGATACATTTCTTCCCTCTATGGCATTCGGGATGTAACTTAATGTGGATGTATGCGAAGAGAGCTCTTGGATAAAGGTCGGTAACGACCGAAGGATGACATATTCGGCACTATCTAGTTACAGAGGTTGGCCGGTCTTGTGTTGTTAGAGGATCCTTTATGATGGTCCTCGAGACATCCATCTAGAGGTGTACCCATCGGAAGGTAGCCCCTTCATCTGGTCATTTGTATGGAAATCCATTCTCCAAAAAGGACCTGCGGTTTTGTTTGTATTGGCGTAATGTATATCCCCGAAATGGTATATGGGTAACCATTTTGGCTAGGTTAACAATTTTATTTGCAAATGTTTTCGAATAAAGTCACCAAAAATAATATCCCCAAATTTTACATAATAAATAGTTTTGGTTATCATAAGGTAAAAACCTATTCCGTGTTTATGTGCGGCGTGGTCTTATGAGATACCTTTTTGTTTTCAAAACATCATACTTTAAGTTCACACACCAGTCCCATGACTGACCTAGAGTTTGTCTTTCCCTTTAAACTCTAGATGCCCTATTAATTAAGGGCAGCCAAGTAGTCAGGATACCTTAGGAGCATTTTGGAGCATGTTAGGGAGCATTTTGGAGAAGTCTTTTGGAGCTATGAAGCTGAAGTACTTTATGTAAATATCTAACTATTTTCTGCTGTGTATATATTATGTATTTCCCAGCATTTGTACGGACAGACAGTTATGACTATCCCGCTGGATTTGTATTCGACTCTGATCATTTATGTATAATTAAAATATTAATGCGATGTGAGATTTTATTATTGTGTTATCTTCTATCTTTATTTTCTTTTACACCGTTGATAATCTATCTCCCCGGCACGTGGATTTACAGCACGTTAATACCGTGGATGTATTAGTGTCAATTTTGGAGGGTCGGGGAGACTGTTCGTCATAGGAAGTGATAGGTTAGCAATTATTTTGAAGAAGAAGAAGAGAAAATCAACACAGAAGAAAAGGAATTCATCCCTAAGAATAAAAAGAAGATTTTAATCAAGTTTAATCAATCCTAGGTTAAAACTTTCTTTAGTCCTTTCCAAACTCATTTAGATATGGATTGCATGTGCTTATGATGATAAAAATGATGGTGGACAAGTTTAAGAAAGGTAGAGTGGATTCATTCGTATTTGCGAATTAAATAGTAATATTTTCGATACATTTTAAGGTAAAAAGTGGATCAAACCTCCTTAAGTCACTTGAATTTTTTGTACGATGTCTACAACATTATTTGATATTAGTTTTTAACTTCCTAATTTTCTAAAGTTATATAGATTTTATATAATTTTCTAAGTTGGAAAAATATTTAATTTTGAGTTTTAATTATCTAAAATATGAACATTAACAATATTGACCTAATTTTTTTAATATAATATAAAGGTTATAAATTTTTTGTTTTTGTGATCTTTTTGGGATTTTTCCATGTAATTTTGAACTGATACGAATTGTTTACTAAAGGAAGAAGCTAAGTAAAAATGATAAATTAACTAACTAACTAATGAAGTATTTGATAATTTTGTAGCAGAGGTTATATTTCTGGTTTTCCTTAAAAGAGAACTGCAAAGATCCATGATTAACCAATGAAAATTTGACATGCGAAAGGAGTTGTGGAAAGTAATTGCTTTTAAAAGAAATAAAAAGTTTTTATGACAATTAAAGAATTGCCACTCAATATGTGATAACTTGTAAGCTCAATATGTGATAACTTGTAAACTTAACAACTGATAGCTTGCAAATTCAACATGCGATAGCATATGAAGGTTCGACATTCAATATCCCTCAAACTTGAAATGCAATAGCTTATCCGCGTTTAATCTTAAATTGCTTGAATATGCGATAGACTTTGACATGTGATAGGTCTTCTATGATGATCACTATTTTTAACATCTAAATATCAAATAGAAATGACGTCAAAATACGCTTACAACCAATTCCAGGTATTAAAAGCAGTGGACCGTGGGTAGATAAAAATTAAAAATTCTGAAACAATGGATATAAGAAGGGAAACCTAACAACGGAATGTAAACATCAACTTACATACAATCCCGTATTGATAATTGAATACTACACAAATTCAGTACGGCAAATAAAATACATTTCTTAATATATCAATTATTAAAACAATAATTGTAAAATTTTGACGCAAGAGATATACTGTTCTACCCCATGGACATGACATATTCTAGACCCTCTGCCTCCTTCTTTGTTTCCACTTAAAAATTTACAAACACATATATATCCTTATGATGAAAGGTGAAAAAGGTTTCACCTATGTTTGGACTGTGCCTAACCCTATAAACTACACTCATATGCTCGATGGTTATTGCATATGATTAGGCTAACTATGTACCTCTTTTAGAGGATCCAGCCCATGTAGTTTTATTCTTTGCTCTTCTCCTTCATCCAAATAATTGCTAGTACATAACAACCATAGCATTCATGCATGCAACCATCAAAACTAATGTAGTCAATGCAACCACTGCAACCTAAAACCAACACAAATAGTAAAGGAAGAAAATAGTATTCCTACTCATGCATCTCAACAAATCAAGTGGGGAAACAACAATGGCAGCATATTCAGCCATTCAACGTTAGTAACACAAAATTTCAAACCCAATCATCAAATAAGAAACTAATAATCATACAAATGTACTTAATTCATACTAATCATCGATTATAGTAATGCATCACTAATGTAAGTATAAATCATCATTTGTGTACTAATCACCTCATAATAATAAAACAACACTAATCATCAAATTAACAATCATAAACTGCTCATCATCTAGCAACAATAATGGTAAAATATCATACGCTCATCGAAATGCGATACCATCATCAAACATCAAATATATGCAACAATTATAATCAACAATTGGTCACACATTTGGCAAATACCTAAATAATATGTCTATAACCATTATCCTCTAGAGCATTGAACCGTTCCATTATTGTTTATTATGAGTTCATCATTTTTAATTCATTCCAAAAAATAACAATTCCTTTTAAATGATAATATACTCTTTAAATTCTTTACTATGCATTAAATTCTTTAAATATTGTAAAGCATCATATTTTTAAATCGAAATAATAATCGTTATCATATCGCTTGTTAAATCAATATTATTACAATTTTACATTAACAAAATAATGTATATTAAAACCTCTTTTAATATTTTCCAAAACTATTTTATCACTAATTATTCCAAAAATATCATCGAAACTCCTTTTTATTCCTATTTACTTCAAAAGGGTAATTTCTTTATCGAAAAATACTTTTCGAAAACATCCATTTACCATTGTTGTTGTTGTTGTTGTTCAAAAAATACTTTTTTATTTTATTTCTCAAATAATAATAATAATACATTTCATTATAAACAATGAAAAATTAATCATTTTACTATTTACATAAAATATGACTACTTTCATTGGAGTTCTAATATTATTATTTGTATTCTCATTCTACCTTATAAACATTAAAAAATTTAAATATCAAACTAAAAATTAATTATAGTTATTATTTATGAGTTTCCCAAGAAATTCATAAATAATAACCTTATTCAATTTTCTATAAAAATTCAAATAAAGTTTGTTATATCATCTTTATTTAAAGAAACTATCTGAAATCAATAAATAACCTCATTTATTTTTTATTTATAATTTCCCATTATTGTCCAATTTATTCCAATTAATAATTCTAATTCAAATCAAAGAATTTATTTTAATTAAACATTTAAAAATACCACAATCAGCAATAATTATCCAATCAAGGCGTAATACATTCAAAATATTATAATAGCCAAATAGTATCTATAAAACACAATATACAGAATAAATATGATTTTTCATTAATAGTTATGTAGTTTAAAAATTGAAATTCAATTAGTTAGATTAAATAAATCATACCAATGTGCTTTTTCTAATAATCTCTAAACTTAGCAAAATTAGAGCATACCATCCAAAATTTCACCATGATTCCAATGAAAGAAACTATGTATGAATTGGTTAGTATGCGCAAGGAACCACGATAAAAAGATATATGAATTTGTTTGAAATTTAATGACTAAAATAAATCAAATATGTATACACACCATATCCATCGTGGATCTCTTTCCTTCTCCATCACTTGTACGCATGCAAATTGGAATCCATCCTTCACTAATTATGACCGCCGCAACACCATACCGCAAGCCACCATCGACAAATCTGACACCACCATGGTCTTGTACATCACCATCCACACATTCACCTATGTTGCGCTAACTTACACCGATGACCGAAGCATCGTCGCCATAAACGAGATCCGGTCAGAAAATCACAAATTTTGACCAACTACGATGCCATTAGGATGATCCATGCCGATAGATCTATTCCACATCGCCTCCTCCATATTCTAGTACCTTCCGATCACTCTACAGTTGACGTTTAACTGTTGATGTCAAAACCCTAACTTCGATGGTCGGGACTTATTTTCCAATTTACAACCACCTCGAACATTGTATCCAAAAATGAACACCACTCATCAACTCCATTCATCAAGCGTCTTTGCAATTTCCTAAATACAACCATTGACTAAATCAGTAAACTCTCTGCATGGGTTTAATCACAAAACAAAAGGATGTATATTAGTCATAATCAACCATATGTAATTATTGTACTTGACATCCACACAACGTAATCAATCACAACGCACAATAATTCATTCACTATGATGAATCCAACATGCATACTTCAGTAACACCTATAATCTTTAATTGTGCATCCAAACTGTAGTATATAAAAACAACACTACATTAACAAAAGGTTCAACAACCTCAATCATATGTCAGCCCTTATCATGCATCCCCATAATTCGACCAAAACAAAAATCCACAACAAAACATAAGATGATCAAAACTTGCATGTACGAATAAATGAAAACATATAAATCAATAACCAGCATAGCCATTAAAATAAGCATACATACTCAAAATAATAAGATATCATCACCATACTAACCTATCAACCAACAAAACATATCTGTTAATTCTTTTGCTCACTACACATTTATCGCAATATAGCTCATCAAAACTGGCTATAAACTTCCTCATAGTCTCATCTTCATAATAATTGGTATACCATTCTATTTTCACACCATCTCAAAAATCTTATGGACCTAGTTATAATCACATCCTCCAAATAACATGTGCCTATTCATGAGACTATCCTTAAAATAATGTGTCTAGTTATAGTTGAATCCTCAAAATAATATAAACAACTACCATGCTACAGCTGCACCAATCCTCAGTTCTTAGACCCATACAGTGAGGTCTCGTACCAAATGACCATCATCGTAAGGTCAATGGATACTTAAAATTTCCAGAGTATTGTACTTTAGGATATATGATGACACAGTTGACCATCATCATTGTCAATGAATACTCAACATCGTAAGAGCATTACAGCTACATGTATGCTCGAATCCATGCCACTTAGGCGACTAGGATACTAGGCTCACATCATAAAAGTGCAAGGTAACTGAAAGTCGTAGGATCTAGATGTAGTTGTAATCCAAGTGGTGTCCTCACATACCCTCCTAGTTGTGAGCATACATTAAAGCCTTTAGACATCAATGATCCCTTGGTACACATCAACATCAGAACCCATTTTGTTCTAACCTCCAAATAACATCGAAAAATATGATTCCAATATCCTGTTCCAGTGATTTCTTCGTCTACTTATAGGGATGACTCAACTAAAATACCAAAGAGGGACTTACTAGTGAGGAGAGTCCCAATACGTCTTAAAGTTAGAACATTTACCAAAAAATACTTTTAAATCAAAGCTTCCATCTTCCTGTAAAACAGAAATATTTTTCTTCCTAAAATATCACCACTATTTCATAAAAAATTTCTTAAAATATTTCCATTATTTAAATTATTTAAAAATAAATTTCTATAAAAATATCATTTTAATAGAATACCAGAGCAAAAAATCTCTTTAAAATAGAAATTTTTTCTTTTAAAAATGTTTATGGAAGCCAGTAATTGTTTGTATAAACAAATTCTGAAATGCATTTTTAAAACACCTTATTTTGCATAATGAACCTCATGCCCATTGTTTTGATCTCTCAGCAGTACCCATCAAGTTTTTGGTCACCAAAATCCTATAATCACTACTACTCATCTTTATGGAACATTGTTACACCTATATTTTTCAAATGTTGTCAAAGTGAAATTAATAACAACATCGAGCCTAGATAAACTGATCTTACAATAGGAGTTGAAATATGAAAAGGAAGCAAGAATGAAATCTAGATAGCATTGCACCACAATCCTTAAGTAGTGGAAAACTATAAAGACCGCACTTGCCCATTGAACGCTGCTTCGGCAAAATAGGCCGAAATGACTACAAGATGTAGGAACCAATTTGCAAACTTCATGCTCACTTAAATAGGTAAAAATGCGGCGTAGTTTCCAGGTATTACTATATAAAGACGACTCTATGGCTCCAGAAGGTGAAACTTAGAAAGTTAGAACATTAGGATATCTCTAAGTAACAGTAAGATGTAGCAACTATGCTATGGCCCCAAAAGCGACACAAACAATAAAAATCTGTAGCATTACTCTTAAAGAGACTATACACAAACGGGGATATGCCCCAATCCTACACTAATGTCTGAAAGTGGCTGGTCTACGCTGCAATTTTGTATCAAAAAGTTATAAGGACGTGCTGCCATTTGACGTTGATGTGAAAAAAGAGCACCGCAATCCTGTGTCAATCTCAATTTAATAGAGAATACCACCGTCTTGATGTGACAAAATAGCACTGCAATCCAAAAAACACTAACCATAAATAAAAAGACTCAAGGGATGAGGCAATGAGAAGTGACTACTCCACGACCAAGATCCAAACCTCATTCCTCATAGGCAAACCAAGAGGTCCCAACTTCATCCCTAAGATCATTAAATCTGCTTCAAGGACAAAGGTGATGTTTAAAAACCTTGGTCAAGATTACCTAAAATTAAAATATATGATTTAATCAGTTATAACTAATAAATTGGAAAATTTTAGGGAATTTATAATTATTGTATTTCAAATTTATAATGGGTGTGGAATAAATAATAAATTTGAAATTTAACGAATTGTCCTTCTATGTAGTTTAATTCTTATATTTAATAATATATGAACTGTCTTGGAGAAAACTAGTAAATAAATTATATGGAAATAATTTATTATTTGAAATATGTTCCTTTCCAAGGGTTTGTTTGCTTATTTATTTTAATAAAGAGATTTATTGTTAAAAATGATATTTCTCAACTAATAGTTTATTTTATTAAAACTATTGAGAATAACTTTTATTTTTAAAAGGTGTATTTAATTTCACAAGATATTTCAACATTAATAAGAGATGAGAATTTTGCATGTTATTTATGTTAGGAAAATTTAAAGAAATCAATATTAGTTTGATAGTACATTGTTTAATTCAAATTGGTATTTATAAAGTGCTAAAACAAATTGGCAACACTTCTTTTTAGAAAATTAGCAAATGGATCCATATCTTAACCCATTTATTCCAAACAAGAGGAATATGAGATGAGAAACATACGTGCAAATTTCTCATTTATATTTTCGTTCCCGTAAACCAGAAAAATAAATTCTCTAAGTCCCAAAACCCTAATTCTCAAACTTTTCAAATGAAAACTAGAAATTATAGGGTATTTGATCGATTAAAGTGTATATTGATAAAAGGTAATCTCTTTCACCTATCTAAGTATCTATTTGTTGATTAGTTTTAGTTTTAATTTCTGATTTTAATCATTCATTTCCAATCTTTGAATCTATCCTAGGTCGAAGCTATATTAGAAAGCCGTAGGAGGTTCCAAGCTATAATCTTCCATTTTGGATTTATTTAGGTGAGTTTATCTCCCAATTTCTAGTCTAAAAGCGATGTTGTTTCTGATATCTGAAATTGTTTGAATCAATAGTGATTATGATCTCAATATAGTGATGAATTCCTTGCCATTTTAAATTGATTTTCTGTTTGTTGAAGACCTACTTTGTATAGTCATGTTTTGCATCCAATTGTACATGTTTACATGCTTGCATGATTGAAAAATTTAGTACCCTAGTCCCCCAAGGAGCCAACGACAGGGAAATGGGTGGAATCAGATTGTCAAGGAGCCACCGGAGCCTATTAGGAATCAACCCAGGCGACGCAACCTATAGAGCAGTCTACACAACCAGTGCACCGGTCGCAACATGAGGTTGAGCCCAAGGCTGTGTTACTTTAGTCCCCAATCCCTCGTGTTTTTTTCGCTTTGTTTGATTGATCTCCTTATGTTGTTTGCTTGATTTCTTTGTTGCATTTCATGTCAATTTCATTGCCATTTTCGGCTTTTAATTCGTGAATTGGTGAATTCATTTTGGTGTTTCTACACCATAGAATTGCTCTATGGGTCTTGGGAGTAATACACAACTTTTGATGCATGTTTTCAACTTGGATTTATAATGGGCCAATTTTTGAATCAAACCGTTTTATCGAAATCTTTTTAAGCACAAATATAATTTCTATATAAAGAATTTTAGAAATATATAATATTTATTCTAATTAACAATGGCTTTTAAAGCTGATGTAGAGAAATTGTTTAAAAGTGTACTTACATATGTAATGTAGCTTATAAACTAACATTTTACAAGATTAATTTTCAAGTGAAATCTTTTATAAAATTGCATGATATCGATTAAATGAGGAATTGATTTAAATGGTTAAATAAAATGAGTAGTATGGAACGCTCGCGTTTGTTTTACCGGTTAATTCTCGGACTTATTAGAACAAACCATTATTACACACAAGTGGAGTTTACTAACTTATAGTAAACATTTAAGTAAACCCGTGTGGTATGGGAAATATTGTCATTACCTATTCAGTTGCTTTATGAAAGTACATAACACTTATATTGACGATTTTATGACTCGCTCTTGGAGTCTTTATGTGACTTGTTCCTATCTTGGAGTTTATAGGGTTTGTTCCTTTCTTGGAGTTATAGGTCGCACCTATCTTGGAGTCTATAGGCTCACACCTTTCTTGGAGTCTATAGATCTCACACCTATCTTGGAGTTTTATAGGCTCTCGTCTATCTTGGAGTTATATGGGAATTGTACCCATCTTGGAGTTTATAGACATATATGTCAATCTTGGAGTTACGTGCATGTAGGTGAATTTATTCACCAATCTTAGAGTTTAACGTCTTTTTCCTCTTTTTATGAGATTTATGGATTTCTAATTATGTCTTCAGGATTCGATGTTATTTTTGTTATCGCCATATAGTTGCGGGGATTTTTCTTATAAAAGCTATCTTGAGTTTTGATATTTGGTGATTTCATCATTGAAGTTTTGAAGTACGCTTGATATGAGTTGATACCTGACTTGATGACTATATTTGAGATCTAGTTCATTTTGTATATTATTCATTTTTCTAACTCATTTATTCTAGCCTAGACTGACGCGTTAATTATTTTATAGTAGTTAGGTCAAACCGAGATGTTTCAGGTCCTTCGGCTTGATGTTTCTAGAGTGGATGTCCTATCAGTTAGCTTGTTGTTTATTTTTGTAATCACTATGCATACAATGATGTATCTTATGTTAAGCTAGACTCCTTTCAGGAACATATTCATGACTTTGAGATGTAGTACTTATGTATTTATGTAGACAACATCATGTATCTTTTTATGTCTATTCAGACTTGTATATATTTGTATTCCGCTGAGTCTGATATGTGATTATGTGATTTGTATTTATCATATGCTGTTTTAGTTTTTTCTTATAGCCACCGTAGTTTTTTTTACGCGTAAATTATATATGCCTATTCCACTTGGTTAAAGTAACATATAACATATCAGTCGACGTATCGATGCTCGCTTAAAGTAGAATTCATGGATGATCACTCATAACCAGCTTATCCACTGCACTAGCAGACAATATTACTTTTTAATATTCTTTATTAGTGTGGTTCTTGGGGTAGGGCGTCACATAATGACATAGTTCTCTAATGTTGGGAGTAGCTCAGAACAGGTTCATGCAAGGCAACCACCCTTCAAAATAGCAGCTCAATCTCTTCTACTAAGCCATGCAACTCAAACCATACCCAATAGTGTGCTATGCTAATATTGTAGATTAGATAATGCAGTATAACTCTAGAAGTGTTGGTGTAGTTCAAAGTTTATACGACATCAATACCTCGGGCATAATGAAGGCGCAACCCTAACAAAGTAAATCAATGTTCTAAAGTGCTGATAACGATATGGCTCTCCCTGAAAAGATGGGGCAGTTCCTCATTTGAACTTCATTTACACGTATGTTTAGTCTATGGGACTATTGTTTTGTAGGATCAGAAATGTACAATCTATTTAAATTCGGGTTTTCCTACATCAATTCTAAATGTTCCCGCTTCAATTTCAAGCCCTCTACCAAAGTTCAAAATCCAACCGCTCAAATCCGAATTTCCTGCCAAAGGCCATGTCAATAATCTGTGCATACCAAATAAGTGAGATGGATGTTCGATATGTGAGGAAATCCAACATTAGAAATCAAGAGAGTAGATGGATGACATCGATGGTCTACATGAATCCCGTTTTGTACTATAGTAAAGCAGTGTAGCAGAAAATGGAAGAATTTTACTTTACTCTTTTCGGTATACACAAATCGAAAATTATACTCTCTGCCATTTTTGTTTCTAATTAGAAGCAAAAAAGAAGGAAAAAGACGTCTCATCCATGAACGTAGAATTCATTAATATCTGAACAATGTAAACTCTCTGTGTCTTTCTATATTACTTTCAGTACTTTACTTTATTGTTTAATCCTTTTAATGCTTAATCGAGGTAGACTGATTTAACAAATTAACTTTACTATTTCGAACGTTTCCCCTCATAATTATGTAAGAATTTTTAATTATTCCTCTTAAAGGAAATATTAGTATTACTTAATTTTGTTGATTAAAGCGTTTAGCGTCATGATTGCTAGATAGAAATACCTAAGTATTTCTGAGACGAAAATTCTCATTAACATTTTTGGTACTAAAGGAGGGCTTGATTTCCCTCCATTACAATACCATGAATAACATAGATTCCACTACTCCTCTATCCAAAGTTACCTTCACCTAGCCTCAAAAATCTTAAAAAGGCCTTCCAACACCTTTATAGCCCAGCCCAAGGTGGAAGCTTCTGTAGAGTCGACCTTAGACCCTATCCTAACAGCTCTTCAAGTCTTCACAAACCAAACAAACCAACATGGAGGGATTAGAAAGATCCATGGCGTAATATACTACTCTTAGGCCAACATTCCCTCAATTATCCATGGCTCATCGCCATCACTTATCGATCATGTCAACTATGCAGCACATGAGTGATAACGACACTCTCAGAAATGACAATGGCAAAGTTAGCCTAAAAGCCAACGCCAACCTCAAAGGAAAATTCTAGATCAACCCTCATATCAAATCAAAGCTTCTTATATCAATGCACTATTACTAAAAAAGCAGTCACAAACTGCTTCTGATGATGATGAAGTTACTTCACTCTGTATAGACGGTTCCAGGAATCCCAAGGAAGATGAGATCTGACAGTTGAAAGCTCATGGAGAGTAGCTGGTGAAACTTTTTTCGAAAAATACCAAAGAAGAGGCAAGGGAAGAAGGATCTTCCCCATATAGTGAAACCATTATAGAAGCAAGCTTTCCCAACAACTACAATGCCCTGTCGATTGATAAGTTTGATGGAACCACAAATCCAGATGACCACATCTGCACCTTTGATTACTATATGGACATTCTAAAAGTGGGGAATATGGCTTGGTGCAAACTCTTCTCGGTTTATCTGGTTGGTGCAGACTTTAGATAGTTTAGGTGGCATGGACCAAGAGAAGTCAATTCTTGGTGGGCAGCTATCTATTCAAGAAGAGGAGCTTCCCTAGATGTAAACACCATGTCCAATGTAAGCAAGGAAAAAATGAGAGTCTGCATAAGTTCATAAAATGCTTCAAATTTGAGCCACTCCAAATTAAGGTCACTTGTGAAGAAGCGTTACTATGGCAGGTCATGTCGGAATTAGAAGACATAATTCCATGTGGAAAAGGAATAGCAAAACGCTGTGTCATAGCATGAAGACCTTTTATGGAAAGGCTAATGACTACAACAGAATGGAACAGGCCGGGTCCGTAGTGCTTGAAAGAGCTTCTGTTCTCGACAATAAGAAGAAAAGGAGGGTAGAAGGATAACATCGGCGCACGAAGTGATAGTGGGAATTAAACTTCATAGCCAAAACTCCCCTCACTTATACTCCTGGATAGATTACGAGGCGACTAAGACCAAGTTAGCCTATAATGTCCCAAACAAGGGAAAAGGACGAAGTAGAATAGAGGTGGACCAAACTACAACTTCCACAAGGCCAATGACCATTAAACAAACAACTGCCAACACCTAAAAAATGAAATAGAGACTAATTTATAAATAATACAGAGATAACTTCCAACTCATACCAAATCTGAATGAAAACATAGTAGGAAATCCCTGTAACCTCATAGCCTTAATCCATGGAGGACCATGACTGATAGGAAAAGGTAAGAAAGCATAAGAGTAATATGTGTAGGAAGCAAAAGTGGTACAAAAAACTATACTCAATGTAAGATAGAAACTTGCATATGACATAATCTTCACTGCAGCTTATCCCATTAGGATTGTCTTTCCATATTAAGATCCCGCTCATCATAAATGTGCAGTTCTCAAACTGTTCCATGAAAAAGGCCTTCGTAGATTCTGGGGTTCTTTTATTGTCAGCTTCAAATTTGTAATCGACAAAATGAAGTTTCCAATTGAAAATCGAAGCTAAGTCCAAAACCAATCTACGGCTTCATTAACCTTATAGCCGTTCCAATTAGATTAACATGCCTACTATCATAACCGAAATTGCATCCTTTCATAAATCCTACTATGCAATCTTCTTGATCATCGATTAGTCATCACCATATAATGCATTTGTAGGAAGACCTGGACTGATTGACTTGGAGGAAGTCATATCTCAAAAGGACCTGCTTATGAAGTTTCATACCCCTACAGGGATAGTATCAATTAAGGGAGAACAATTATTGGCCAAAGAATTATATAATGTAAACCTCAACCCTTGTAATAGAATTGCTTAAAACTTTTCCATTGTCTCCTCTAATATTTGTGATGATGGTAATGAAAAAGAAATTAAGCTAGTTCCTTGAATTACATCGGTACCAGATACCAAGAGTGATGCTGAAATAGGTCATTCTACGACCATTGCATCGGTAAGGAAAGAAAAGAAAATGTATACGTACATGGTTAGCATCAATGATTATAACATAGTGTACGCATGGTACTATTCCGAGAAGCTCAGAAACAAGTACTATCCACCACCTTTCAAACCAAAGAGAAAGAAGAAAGTGAAATACATTGAGATTAAGAGAAATAAGGAGAGAGTTAAATCCAGTAGACGATCTTGAAAATGTACAAATAGATCCCCAAAGACCCCATAGGGTACTCAAAATAGGAAAACAAACTCAGCGTAGAAGCCAGAATCGAATTAATAGACTTCCTAAAGAAATCAGTTATGGTGGACAAAGGCTTGCGTTGCTACAAAGTCAAGTAGTTTGGACTCAAAAATGCTGGAGCAACCTACTAGAGGTTAGATAACATGATATTTTCAGATTGGATTAGAAAAACATCGAAGTATGTATAGACGACATGCTAGTCAAGTCAAAAGCGGTGCCAAGTCGTGTATAAGACTTGAAAGATACGTTTGGGATACTACTGCAATATAATATGAAGTTGAATCCCTTGAAATGTACTTTTCTATTCAATCGGGGAAGTTCCTACATTACATGGTGAGTGCTAGCGCCATTGAAGCAAATCTAGAGCAGATTAAGGCCATAAAGAGTATTGGAGTCTCGAAAAACCAAAAGACATTATAAGCCTAAATGGCATAATGGTTACTCTAAGCAGGATCATTTCCAAAGAAACTAACAAGTGCATACCATTCTTTGACCAAGTAAAAAAGGAATGAAATTTTGAGTGCACCGAGGAATGCAAAATCATATTCCAAAATCTGAACGACCATCTTATCGGTACTCTTGTACTATCGAAATCAGTGAAAGGTGATGACTTGTATGTATATTTGGTTGTAATATATAAAACAGTTAGTGCTGCAGTGGTTTGGGAAGATGATGGGACCAAAAGTCCCATCTATTCTTATGCCTCAATAAAAGAAAGAAAACTCATGATGGCCCCTATCAAACATTTCTTAATAAATGGAATCTTACTCCCAAATAGAAATGTAGCCCAAAATATAGGATATCATGCTCTGTATTACTTTTTCTTTAATGGCATGTAATACAAGAGAGGGTACTTTACCCCTTATCTTAGATTTGTTTCCAAAGAAGAGGGAATACAGGTCATGGGCGAAGTGCATGAAGGGCAGTGCAGGGATAATTCTAGAGGGGCTAAATTAGCAAAGAAGGTACCAAGGCATGGTTGCTACTCCCCACCGTGCTTCAAAATTCAAAGGAATACATGAGAACATGTGACATATGTCATAACTTTACAAGTATTCTAAGGCAACCTTCCTGTAAGCTCATCCTATTAGCCAGCCCATGGTCGTTCGACATATGAGGCCTAGACTTGATAGGTACAGTTCCCATTTCAAAGGGAGGGGCAAAAGTATGTCGTAGTGGCAATAGACTACTTCACCAAGTGGGTAGAAGAAAAACCTCTACCTACAATCACCGTAAAGTAGATATGCACTTTTGTGGTAAGAAACATCACCACTAGATTCGGGATCCCACAAAATAATTTTAGATATTGGGAGTTTAGACCCAATTTGAAAATGATAAGTTCATAGAGCTCTGTGAATGGAACGAAATAACAAAAAATTCCTCCACGGTCGTACATCCATAGGCAAACAGGGCAGGTCGAAGCTGCAAAAAAAAACTGTCAAGAAGTTTCTTAAGAAGAGATTGCAAAAGGATAAATGAAAGTGGGTGGAGGAGTTGCCTTTAGTACTATGGGCTTATAGAACTTCGCCTAGATCCCCAGCCAACCATACACCATTCTCCTTAACCTACGGCTACAGAGCCATGCTTCCCATTGAAACAAGTCCCAGAATATATACAGATACCATATGTAATAAAGCAGAACAAAGAATTAAAGGAAGTGCCCTCGATCTTATTCAAAATAAATGAGGTAGCAATTCGATCTACCTCATACCGGCAAAGAATGGCAAGAAACTACAATGCTAGGCTTATGGTGGAAACTTCTACAAATGAGACGTAGTACAACGAAGGGTGATGGCCACTACCAAAAACCCAATGGATGGGGCATTAGCCCAAATTGAGATGGCCCGTAGTCATCGGAGAAGTATTAGCTAGCGGGGTGTAATCGCTTTTAAGACTTGATGGAAATATAGACTAAGAGCATGGAGTTGACTGCATCTCAGTCCTTATTTTGTATGATCGATGTTACATGTATAATAAACATTTAAATTATTATGAAAAATGGTAATACAATAAACTAAATGTGGGGATATTAAACATCCTGAACCAGTATAAAAATCTCTTTATATTAATCTTACTAATATAGATAATACCATCAGGTTTTATTATACACAACCCGACTTCTTAGCTAAACAATTACACCACATGTAAGGATATTAAACGGCTTGAAGCGGTACAAAAAACCATGCACATGAATTAAAAGTATATAAAATACACAATCCGACTTCACAGTCAAAATCGAG
This sequence comes from Allium cepa, assembly GCA_030765085.1. Classification (NCBI taxonomy): domain Eukaryota; kingdom Viridiplantae; phylum Streptophyta; class Magnoliopsida; order Asparagales; family Amaryllidaceae; genus Allium; species Allium cepa. The sequence continues at coordinate 694,870,248 of CM060940.1, read as the reverse complement.
TACGCCCTCAAATAATAGGGTAGACTGTGCCAAATACACGACAAGATATGAATGTCAGAAACCAAGTTCAGAAAGCATGAACTGCATAAAGAATTAATCAAGAATGGAAAGAAAAGGCAACGCCTGGAATGTGGTGCAACCTATAAATCAAATACAATTCCATAAAATACACAAGGCTTGCTAGGTAAACATTAAAAACTAAGATCTACTCATATTTATTACGGTCTGCTTATGTTCACGGAGATCCACACATATTTATATATTCCCACATTTATACATGCCAGTAATGATAAAATTATTACCATGTAAAGTTACATCAAAAGTAAATCCAAAGCTTCGGCTTATAATAAAAAATACGCTACAAATCTAACCAAATTCAAAGGAATCGTTGATTACGATGCTTTTGCAATGACGGGATCCATGTTTCCCCGATGAAAACATTGGCTAGACCTGCTTCTTGCTTGAGAGACAGAAATGAGCGCCTTCTATAGTAATTCTTTAACTCATGAAATTTGAACTTGTAATACTTTTTTAAATCCTCCTTCCACTGGAGAATAACATTAGCATCAGCCCCCAGTGGAGGCAAAGGAGTACCACTAAGCCTCGATACAACATCAGAGCCAAGGATGAAATAGGACCATCTCCTCCATTAGTTTGATTAGCAACCAAAAGAGACAACCCTTTAAGGTCGTCATTTAGTACCTTAATCTTATGTTCATAGAAAATCTAATATACACCTTCAATGCCTTTTAATAATCCCTCCAGTTTGATAATCCATATCAAAGCAGACTTGAGCCTCTTCCCCAAGTCAGCTAACTCAGAACGTTGCTTAATAGTGCAAGGCTTAAAAAACGAACGAATCCATACCAATAAAGTCAAAATGAAGTGCAATCCAGTAAAACGCATAAGGAACTTACAATCTTTTCAAAAAATAAAAAAATAAAATATGTTTTCTTTTTACATTGCCCTTATGAGCATCCACACAAGTGAAAATTTTCTACAACAAGATCATAAAAAAGTATCCTAAGTTAAAGGACCCTAAAATACTACGCTAATTGCAAAACATCTAATCTATGGCATGCTAGCCAAAGGTGGGTCTATTCTAATGCGAAAGGTCTTCCTTGGATCATAATTAGCACCCGCCAAGGGTCCGTTGGGTCCTCTCTAATCACCTAAAAACCTTCTTTACTATAAAGAAAGTTTAGGTCAAACATAGGGTAGAAATAACTAAAATCATCTATGACATTTTTAAAAGAAATCCTCCCTATCTTACCTTTAACCTTCTCCCTTCTAAGTTTCTCTACGATGTCAGCAATCCGATCTTTCCTAGGCACATTAATAGGCGATGTCATGATGCGGGGGGTAGCTTGAGTTTTTATAGTAAATCATCGAACTCATAAATCTTGATCATAGCTTTCTTCCTATTCTCTTCTAGGGTCTCTATTAATCAGCCAATGTCATTTTTGAATCCTTAGAAAAACTCCTAAAATATTTAAGAACATTAGCTCTCATCACTTTCTCTACCTATGGGGAAGCACCCCAGGCCCTGGTCTCTCCAACTGCTGCTTATAGTGAGCTTCCAGCTCGTTGTGTTTACCCTGGAAGCATAATTCCAATTTCTTCCTATATTCATCCGCCAATGAGGTGTCCATAACTGCAGGGGGTTGGAGCCATGCCCAAGTTAGGCCCCTCTATCCCCTCTCCTCCTTCGACACCCTCCTTCTTCTCAATTTGCTGGGCAGCTTGAAGAGACATGTCTTCCATAGACTTCTTTAGCCCTTTAATATCCACTTCATAAACGATCCCATAAAGGACTTCACCGTCCTTCAGTGACTACTCCAATTCACTCACTTTATAGTTTGCAACACCCAACTCAGTACACAACATGACATTATGTTGGTACTGGTGTCATAGTGCATCCTCAGCTTCGATGAGCTCAATATAGGCAGCTTTCAAATCTCATTCAAGCCCTTTATTAGTAACTATCAAATGGGGATTCTCTTCCTCCAAGGCTATGGCAACCTCAAACTCAAGTGCACTAGTGTCACCTTGGCCATAAACAATGAGGACTGTAGGTTCTTTGGACCTAAAGGCCTCGGTAGATTTAGAAAGAGACCCATAGAGGTCGGCTTACTTGGTAGTAATCAAAGTTTAACTAAAAAGAAGTCAAGATGTATGAAGTTATGAGTAGAAAAAACATGTCAAATAAAGAACAACTTTGTATGGAGAATCTAAAAAATTCATGTACAAAAAAGTAATAACAATACATAGCACTCACTCCCTATTTAAATTTCTGAGCCTAAGCCTAAACCACTCTATGTGAGGACTATCAGATGGGAAGGATACTCTCTAAGGTATATCACCACCGGCATTGTATAAAATTACTAAGTGTTTCTTTCTATTTAACTATTTGGTCCATTTTGGAAAGCAACCCTTGGGTTTCCTCTCTATATTGCATGAATGACCAATCTAATTCCTTTTCACACTTACGAATCATCGTTACATTAAGATTAAGACGATTTACGGTCTAGGTTTGGAGATTCTCCATGCTTTCCTTCGTGAGTTTAGTAAATGTTACTTCTTTAGAAAACTATAAAAAAACAAACAAATGAAGATGAAATGTTTATTCATAGTGTAGTAACAAAACAGTTAGATAACAGAGGAAGTTGATTAAGACAAAGTTAAGTAAGGAATTTGTTTTATTGCATGTTGAGAAGTTTGAAAAACATAAAAGTAGTGAAAATCATCTACAAAGGTTAGATAGTTACGTTAGCTTACGGGGTCGATGTAACAACCCGTACCTTTATAGACCTAAATTTGGAAAAAATATATAAACAAGTCCATTAAAGCACTGATCGTTAGATTTGATACCTGCAAATGAGCATTATCAAGGATTGATATAAATCTAAAATCACGATGGAAATAATATTAGGATAAGAATACTAATTATGACTACTATCTTGAAACTAATGGTATTCCTTGGATAGTAGATTGTCATATCAGCATCGAGCAGGAGAGAAAAGAAGGCTTCTCCAACAACTAAACTTTCAGCTCTAGTGACCAATTTCTCCAAATCTATCATGTGGGTTGTAATGAGAAGGGGGTTAGAACAACATTATTATGACTAGAAAATCTAAAAACAATGCATAACATCAATTTATACTGATTGATTTCCCTTTAATTGTTATGTTTATTAAGGTTAGCAATATTAATCTAACCTTGCATTGCACACACGATACTTACCTACCCATTCCCAAGTTACAAAATAGTAATGAAGCCTTATCAACCACCTAATACTTTCATACCTATTTTCCACTTAATACTAAATATTAAGCCACTTCTACTATCACCATATAATACTTTTACAAGAGAAATAGGAAGACTTTTCCATTTAAGACCTCAGTCAAGGTAGACTCTATCATTTAAGATCTATTCCTAAGGTAGACTTCTAAGATCGTCATTATTGGTCTATTGGTCCTAGCTATAGAGACCATTGACACTATCTATAGATTTATAATTATAATAGTCATGCCATTAGTACATCTATCGTTATTAAAGTCTTAGCAATGTGAGAGACTGTACTCAAGTCACTTAATACCTCATTTATAAGGACTAGGCAGGCCTCTAACCATTTACCACCTATTTATAGGTAGGTCTTTGCCCTTTAATACCTAACCCTAAGGTAGACTCCTCATCGGTACTAACTAGCTGACATTGCTTGGAAATCTCATTAGACTACTTAGTACTTCTTTTATAGGAGAGAGGCGAACCCAAGATCAATCACTTAGTATCTCAAACCTGAAGCATGATCATAACTCTTAATTACAAATATGAAATCTCATTAGGTTACTTTTTTAGTAAGGAGGAGGGCCCTAAGATAGCCACTTAATACCTCAACACTGAAGTAAACCTTTCTTGAGATATCCACACCGCTTTCTAATTCCAGATTTGGACCATTGAATACTTTCCAGTTCAGAAAGCATGTCCAATCACTCATATCATCATGGGTCCTAAGATTAGTGATATCTCATATTATTTTGTAAGTGCAACCGACTGTTGGTTGCCTCAAAATAAAGGGCAGTCTTCCATCGAGTGGCTCTACCAACCTCGCATCACTAACCTACTAAGTCCAATTAACTATCCTAAGTCTTTACTTATGTTATCTTAGATTGACAATGAATTAACTTACTAATTCCATTTTTATTTAAGGCAATAAGATTTACCTTAAGTACATATCTATCCATAAATTCCCATTTAGTGCTCATAAATTTCAATTTGTCCATAAAATCATAACAGGCATTTCCCTAGATATTTATATATGGTTACTAATTTCAAATTAGTGATATCCCTATTAATTGTAACCCTTAATTAATACTATCCATTATTTCTCATTAATTGTCCATTAATTTAGGTCACAATCTTTCATTTCCTATTAGTTAATTAATGGGAATCCCAATATAATAATAACCAAAAACTTTACACATAAATAACACATGAATAAACGCTGTTCTTCTTTATTAATGTAATAAATACATATAAATTGCCTAATAAACTACCTATTCCTAACCAACTATATTACAGTCATAAACTTGTAACAAGATTATGCTTTCCATATCTAATTTGCTTAACACAAAAAGGAAAGATTCACTCCATTTGAAATTACAAGAAATGGATTTCATTTTAATTAGAAAAGACAGTGTAAGCTATGGAGAATGTATAATTTACACATTTCTTCCCTTTATATGTTAGTTCCAGAGATGATGGTTTTGATGACAACAACCTTAGGACTTGTTATAAAATATAAATACTAATATTCTTGTCTAGATGTATGTGTATATGCATGATATATATATATATATATGCAGGTACTAAGAATGAAGATGGTACAATATAAAGGTTCAAGACAGAATATAAAGATTCAAGACCCATGAATTCAAGACTGAAGAAATCAAAACTGAAGATTCATGAGTATCGAGAGTTCAAGATATCAAGAGTATCAAGAGTTCAAGCGTTTAAGATATCAAAATAAGTAATAGAGTCTAGATTTATGTTAAAACTTCATAATAGCATTAAAATCTTTATTTGGATTTTAGTTATGGAATGGAAGCCACCTTCGCGCTTTAATAGTGGGATGGAACCAACGACCTCTTTAGTGGGATGAAATCCACAACCTTCTCTAGTGGAGTGGAATCCATGAACTTTTCAAAATGATTTGTTTTTTCAAAACTATCTTTATAAAGTCATCTCTAACAATTTTAATATTTTAACCTTAATTCAAAAACTATTTTTAATCATATAATTTCAAAATCATCTCTAATTTTTAAACTATCTCTTGATTTTAATATAGCTCCAATATATTTTAAAGAAATCTATATTTAGGTTGTAATATTGCTTTTATATTAATAATATATTTTAAGATTACTTTCTAAAACTCTTTTATAAGTTCAAACTACATTCAAAATGGTTTACAAAGTTTAGAAATTATTTTGACAAGTTTTAAAACATAAATCATTTTAAAGCAAAATCTATTTTCAAAATTAACATAGGCATATCGACATCCTTCATTCTCCCATATTGACATGGTAGCCATAGAATTTAAAGTTTAAATTTTCAAAGAATTATCTACTCGTCATAACCTTTCACGAATGGAGATGACTATTGTTCTCCTATAAATACTAGTTGTTTTCAATGAATTTTATATAAGTTTTCTTCATTTCTTCACTCCTTCTCCACACAAATATTCTCTTATATTATAAATGCTTTAACAAAACTCTATCGAAATTCTAAATGAATCAAACTTGATCATCTCTAGTTTGATTCTCTGCCACTCTCTCTCAAAAATCTGATGCTATTCAGAGTTATAGGATCATTTGCAATCATAGATTGAAAGATCGAAGTGTATCAAATCTATCTCTATCAAATTGTGATTGGAAACAGTGTGATTGTGGCACATAAATTAAATGGGTGTGATTGTAGCCCGTAAATCAATTAGGTGATCTTGTAGCCTAGTTAAATCAAGAGAGTTTATCTTGGACTCAGAGACAGGAGGGTTATCTTGCAACCTTGAAATCGAGGTTGTAATATCGACATTATATTTGAAAAGAAATCTGCACAGAAAATTATTTGGAACTAGTTATAGGGTAACTACGAACCAATATAAAATTATGCTGTGTTCTTTTCTTTACTGCTTTTATGTACTATTTGCATCTGTGTATGTTCGTGATTGTTTCTATGTTAGTGAATTGCATCTGTTTGGATTTAATTTGAAAATATTTTAATAAGATTCATAAAATTGGTTTAAGATCCATAATCCCCGTTTCCTTTAGTGTTAATTCTGTCTTAAGATCCATAATCCCCATTTCCTTCATTCGGTATCAAAGCTTTGGTTTTTAAAGTTATCATATTTGAATTTTGAAAAGGTTAAAACGAAAATTTTAGGAGATTTTTTATACTAATTCGAAACTTTCCAAATCATCACTGTCTCATAAGTCTGCGTATTGTTATTATAGAAAATCAAGTTATCTACCGAATTGGTGTGTTGTACAAGAACAGATGTGTTATATGACTTTTGAAGAATCAACACTCAGTGGACAAATGACGAACAAATGGATACTTGATAGTGGATGTTTAAGACACATGGCTGGTAATCTGAAGATATTGAATGACATAATTTATGAAGATGGAGGAATGGTTAGCTTTGGAGATAATTCAAAAGGATATGTGATTGGCATCGACTATGTCGGTAACTCTAAAACTCCTACTATTTCTGATGTTCTATCAGACATGAATCTAAAACACAACTTACTTAGCATAAGTCAACTATGTGACGTGGGCCAAAAAAAATAAATTTGAAAAGGATAACTTCCACATCGAAGATAATAAATCAAATATTATCTTTGAAGGAATTAGGAAGAAAAATATTTATATTCTTGGTATGAAAATCTCAAATCATAAACCATGTCTTTTGGCTGATACAAGTGACCCTTGGATTTGGCATAAAAGGTATGAGCATCTGAATTTCAAACTCTTATCTAGACTTTCAAAACTTGATCTAGTAAGACGTCTCCCCAAAATGGATTTTAAAGTAGATAGTACATGTGATTCTTGTCAATTAGAAAAACTTAGATAGTGATCATTTAAACTGAATGATATGATTTCAATTTCAATACCTCTTGAGTTACTTCATTTAGATCTGTTTGGTCCATCTAAAATTCAGTCAATAAATCACAGTAAATATGTTTTTGCAATTGTAGATGATTACTCTAGATTTACATGGACAATTTTTCTGAAACATAAAAGAGATGCTTTTAATTTATTTAAAAATTTTGCCAAAAGAATTCAAAATCAACTTTCTTTAAAAATCAAAACTATTCATAGTGATCACAATGGATAATTTGAAAATGAAAATTTTGAGAATTTCTGTAATAAAAAAAGAATAACTCATAATTTTTCCCTTCCAAGAACTCCACAACAAAACATAGTGGTAGAGCGTAAAAATAGGACGATTCAAGAGTATGCAAGAATTGTGCTTTCAAATAGTAAACTACCAAGAAATTTTTGAACTGAAGCAACCGCTCTAGCTTGTTACATTTTGAATAGGATTCTAATTACACCTCTAACCAATAAAATACCATATGAAATTCTTTTCAATAAGAAACCAAAGGTATCTTACTTCAAATTTTTGGAAGTAAATGCTTTTTCTAAATACAAAGGACAATTTGGATAAATATGATCCTAAGTTCGACAAAGGAATCTTTATCGGATGTTCCAATAGAAGTAAATCATATAGAGTTTTTAATTTAAAAACTGACACCATTGAAGAAACAATGCATGTATCTTTTGATGAAAATTTCAAAGACGATGAAGATGATTTTGTTACTTTAAATAATGAATCAAATGAAACAAATTGTGAAACTGTTCATCCTAATAAAAGGATCAGCCTTTTAAAATATCATCCTATAGAAAATGTACTAGCTAATATTTAATCTGTTGTTAGAACTAGAAATCAACTAAACAGAATGAGTAATGTAGCTTTTATATCAACTATTGAACCCAAATTCCAAAGGAAGCATCATCTGATGATTCATGGATTTTTGCTATGCAAGAAGAACTGAATTAATTCACCAGAAATAATGTATGGGAACTTGTTTCTAGACTCAAGGACAAAACTATAATAGAAACTAAATGAGTTTATATAAATAAAATGAATGAACAAGGTGAGGTCGTTAGAAATTAAGCTCGGTTAGTCGCGCAAGGTTATTGTCAAGAAGAATAAATAAACTATGATGAAACCTTTGCACCCAAAGCAACATTGGAAGCCAAGAGAATTCTACTTGCTTTCACAAATCACAACAATTTCAAATTATTTCAAATAGATGTCAAAAGTGCCTTTTTAAATGGTTTTGTTAAAGAGGATGTATATGTTAAACAACCTCCACTTTTTGAAGAAGAAAAGTTTCCAAATCATGTTTACAAACTAAAGAAAGCTTTATATGGTCTGAAACATGCTCCTAGAGCCTAGTATGGCAGACTATGATCTTACCTATTACAAAAAATAGATAATGCTCTTTTTATTAATAGAGACAAACATGATATCAAATTAGTACAGATTTATGTAGATGATATAATTTTTGGATCAACAAACAATGAAATGAATAAAATGTTTCCTGAAATAATAACAAAAGAGTTTGAGATGATTCATGTGGGTGAACTTACTTTCTTTTTAGGATCGCAATAAAACAATTAGATAGTGGCATTTTCATTAGTCAAGAAAAGTGTGCTAGAGATCTAGTTAGTAAGTTTGGTATGACCACTGCGAGTGGAAAACCCACTCCTATGGCAAACAATGAAGTCTTAAATAAAGAAAACATGTCAAAAGATGTTGATTAAAAATTATATAGGGGGATGATTGAATCACTACTCTATATAACTTCGAATAGGCCTAATATCATTTAATGTCTGTCTCTGTGCAAGATACCAATCTCAATCCAAAGAAACCCATTTAAAAGCTGTTAAATGTATCCTAAGATATGTTAAACACGCTTTGGACTATGGCCTATTTTATCCTAAAAATGATTCATTTGATTTAATCTCATATTGTGATGCTGACTATGCTGGTTGTAAACCAGATCGAAAACGTACAAGTGGAACTTATCAATTTTTAGGACATTCTCTGGTTTTCTGGTTTAGTAAAAAGCAAAATACTGTCTCACTATCAACAAATGAAGCAGAACATATGTCTACTGCTCTAGCTTGTTCTCAAGTTATCTATATGCAACAGACCTTAAAGGATTTTAGATTAAATATTTAAAAATCACCAACTTATTGTGACAATACAAGTGCAATAAATTTATCAAAAAATCCTACTCATCATGCCAGAAAAAGCATATTGATACAAACATCATTTTTTCAAAGATAATATAAGTAAAGAGATTATTTCTCTTGAATTTATCAACACTGAGAATCAAATGGCTGATATTCTGACCAAACCCTTGAATCAATCAATCTTTATTAAATTAAGAAGAGAACAAGGTATTTGTTCTATAATTGAGATATAGAATATAGATATAGTGACATATATATTTAATTAAATAAATAAAAACAAAATTGTCAAAATTTTCAAACGGATATCGACATGCCCCTCTCCCCCATGTCGACATATAACAGTAAAATTTGAAATTTTGATTTTCCCTCTAAAATCAGTTTGGTGGTTATATAATCACAACATTTCAAATTTTTGTCTTCTTACTTCATTTTCTCTGTAATAAACTTCTGAAAATATAAAATAATGGTCTCCTCTTCTAAATCAAACCATAATGCAACCTTTTCCTTCCCTTCTCCTAATTCTGTTCCATTTCAACGAACTACATTGGATCGAGTAATAAAGATTGAGGAAATCATTAAATAATCTCTGTAAATGCTTACTGAATTGCATGTCACTCAAATAAGGATGGCAAAAGAATACAAGAGAAACAGGACAAGATTCTTATAAATTTGCAAAAAAATTTAATGGATAATCATGCAGACCCTATTGCGATTGAAGATGATTCCTCTAACATACGTATTCATAATACATTAGAGGATGAAGAAGAAGAAGACGCAAAAATGGACGAAGGCGATAAATTTACTTGCATTGGAGAAGTCTGTTTTGACAAAAATGGCAATTCGGTCGAACAACATGGAAACTTTTGTCTCTATTACCCTTATTGTTTGACTCACAAGTCACCAATTGTTAAGGACTCTTCTAAGATTGTAATTATATTAATGATTTTATATTTTGTATACTTGTACATATTTGTGTGTCTATATTTCATATATATGTGTGATGTGTAACGACCTGCCTCTTTGGACGTTTTAAGTAGACGCATATATCAGACTCAAACCATTCAAAAAGGCGGATTGTTATGGGGTAAATAAGAAAAAGAGAAAGGAATAAAAACAAATATAGAATCATGTAGCTAAATGACAAAATATAATAATCAAATAATAGTTCATGAAACAATTTTATAAATACATTTGATTATTTTTTACAACGCAAACATCAGAGTTACATAAATAGAATGAATAAATAAATAAATAATTGCAACGGAACAACATGATGCAGTGGAATAAATATCATAAATAATAATAGTAAAAATCTTCGACTTCGTCCTCTAGAAATAAAGTCTTCAAATTCTTGAAATGCTCAGGCTAACCCGAGCGAATTGAAAAGAAAAAGCACTCGAGTCAAAACTAAAAGATCTTATGTAAGTTAAATCAACTGTAAATATGAGTGCAACGGGTCAGAGATGTTTAAGGGGTTTGACATCTCCTATCCAGTATCTAACGTGACTGCAGTAACTTAAGAGATGTTCGAGATTCACATCTCCTAAGGATCCTTTAAACTATCTACTATGTAGTACAATACGCTATTATAACATGTCTACAGTAAAGTAAAAGTATTAAAATAGCATTAAGGCATTACCCATATCCCCCTTAACACATTTTATATATTCCTATAGTCTATACAGTACCGTAAGCTCCTCCGTAAACTGGAGGTTTACCCAGAGGATACCCCATAGATATGGTACAAAATAAACTCGAAGAAGGCACGATAGGGCATGCGCCACGCACACGAGGAAATGCCAAGGTAGATATACCATTTGTGTATTCGGACTGGTGGTAACACGTAGCAGCTACTATTGCCCACCTCGAAACACACTCCCAAATCAAAATCAAGGGTGGCCGCCAAATCAAATCACAAAGTCAGGATATAGTATCGAAGAAGTGTGCCTGATCGGAGGAATGACATCACTTGGCCCAGCGTGGCTCTTGATTTTAGCTGCATCAAGCTGACTCGCGATAGTCAGGGTCACGTAAATATCTTATACAGAATCGTTCCCCAAACCATCCTACTTCATTTCTTGAACCTCCACCACGTACACAGTACTTAAAGTGGTTTTTGGTATTAGCAGAGAGTATGACAATATTTGATCTCGGTCTCTTTAACAACCAATCGCTTATTACACATCGAATGGTTCTTATATATTTCAAAAGTCAATTCACAATTTACGGGTCGTTACACTCTCCCCCACTCAAAACTTTTCGTCCTCAAAAAGGAAAAAGAAGGAATTAAGAAATCAATATATCTTATTCAAAGTATTAAATCTATAAACAACTAATTTACAAAATTAAATAATTGAAATAAAATATATCAATTCATAAACAATTAAGTCTTTTTTATATTCAAGTTAACAAAAGTTTGAAAAAAACATTTCATAAAATTTTCTATGTCTAAAATTCACGAAAAATTTCGGCAGTGTCTCCTTCGTATGAAGACGCTTGGGAGAAATAATAATATCAAAATATAACCATATATATCATATATTCTAAACTAAAATATTCCAACACGGAAGAAATAATACAATATCGCTATAAACCTATGACGACTTGGAATTTTTGACATTTGAAATTAGAATATTTAATCGATTTCAAATATCTGAATTGTTAATTTAACTTGAATTTCAAGTATCACCTTTTATTTGGCAATTTAATTATAGAATTTAATAATATGAAATTGGCGAAATGTTGTATCTTTAGTTTTTGAGCTTGTTAAAAATGATTTGAAGGTTTGTAAAATCTATATTAATGATACTGAAGATAATAGAAGTGTTAAAAATGGAAATTTGAAGCGTTTGTTCAGTTTTGGAATTTTGTCGTTAAATCGATATTTGAAAAAATAGCCTTCCGAGGCACGGTCTCGGATTTCAACGAAATTAGTTCCATTGGATCCTTAATATTGTATTATTATCGGATTTCAGTTTTTGTGACGTTTGGAGTGTTCGCTGGTCGTTCTATAAGCAAACACGCTGAAAATTATACAGAAATTTAATTTAACAACTGGGTCCAAAAAGCTATCTACTCCATACGATCAAATTTGGACTCGGAACCTTTTCCATTGCTTTCGGAATAGGCATATAATATTATAAACACCTGGCGGCACGCCTCAATTGGAGACCGAGATTGTGAGTTGTGAAATTGATACGATTTGATTTTAAAATATAATATATATTTATTATAATATAATTTCACAAGGCAAATTACACGTTTCATATCTCTTCAAACACTTGGCAAATATTGAAGACACGTGGTTCGTTTTATAAAATAAAAAAAATGCAAATCGAAGAAAAAAAGCGACCGAGCTCCCTCTCTTGTTTCAAAAACAATTCGTAGAAACGAAATCAAATTCGCAGAAGAAAACAAAAAATGGCCGATCGAAAAAAAATGGCCGTTGTTAAAAAAAAATCTTGGGCTTCTCTTTGTTCCTCATATCCTTATTTCAAAACCCATATTCAAAACGAAAAAAATTTGAAATGGATGAACAAAAATATCGTGAGCCTATTCATTTCCAGTCCTCCCAATCCAAATCAAAATTAGGTCCTGTTTTTTCAAACCAAATCGACTAAATTCGATTTAACAGAAAAATAAAATAAAAGGTGACTGAATCAAATCGCCAGTGTTTGAGAGAGAACGGAGTTTGAAATCGCGACCGGTGGTCACGAACGCGAGGGAGGGGAGTGATGGACGATGGCTCGTGAAGTCTGGAAGTGGCGAACAATGTGGCGGAACGACAGCTTGGTCGAGTCGATGTAAAAGTGAGTGTGGTCTGAGGTGGAGGCTTTGATCTTCTCGAACACGTCGTCGTCGTTCAGGATGGCAGGCAAAGGCGATGGCGTTCGTGGTGAAGGCTGGAATGTCGAGCAGTAGTGGTCGAGGATGAGTTCTGTTTTAGGCAGTAAATTTTTAACATAGATTTTAAAGCTGTTGATTTCTAAACAGTAAATTTTAAACATGTCTTAAGTTGAAACTCCTAAGTGAATTATGATTATTATTTCATTGATCGAAATTAACAACAAGGTTTAAACAATTTTGCTTTAGAAATGAAATCAGCTATATATATAGGATAGTATAGTAGATCTGGGAATTTTATTGACACAATAAAATTTTGTAGTTATTGAAGTTTAATTGGTTAGTTAAAAACAAAAACTATTGGTCAATTAAACTTATCAAATAGGAAAAAAATTAATTTGTTCGACTAATTTGAATATTAATAAAACCTTATAATGTTTGTTACATGGTTCAAAAATCGTGAAATCAAGCTGGTATGAAAATGGATTGCAAATAAAAAAACAAAGGTAAGATCTTCTCACTCAATTGAAAAATTAAAATTTCAGTTATTGATTGATTATCTGTTTGTGATGGTATATATAGTAACATATATATATATATATATATTGGAGTGATTGATTTCCCGCATTATGTAGAGGATGAGACCCTATGCACCGCATAATAGCGGATGATAATATATAATCCCATATACCGCGATATTCCACCTCGAAGTGGAATTGGTATTTAATTGTTGTGCTAACAGCTGTGGATGTAGGGAAACAGGTTGGAGAGATCCAACTGGATTCCTCACATTGTTGAATTTATTTGTATATGTTGTGATGTGATAATCTATGAATGATTATATTGGTGTGAACGATTATATTGGTAATTGGAATTTATTTGAAGGCTATGGTTTAGCCGAACATATATTTGGTATCGTAGAATACCAGAAATATATATGATTGGACTTTTGGAAATTAAAGTAGAGAATTTAAGTAAATAAATTCATAGAATTGAATAAATTTAAAAGAAGGAATTTAAAAGTGTAAAAGTTAATTTTTAAAATCTGATCTAATTAATTCCAAAATATGGGAAAAGATTTTAATAAAGGGATTTTAATTAATATTGTTTAATAGTTGAAGAATTTATTTACAATTCATATTTTAAATAGTTTGGGAAAAATAAAGGGATTTATTTTGAAAGGTAACAAATTTTTGAAATCAATTTGGAAACTGATTTGGTGTTTGGAAATCAATTTAGAAATCAATTTGGAATTTGATTTGGTGTTTAAAATAAAATTGGAAATCAATTTGGAATTTGATTTAGTGTTGATAGTGAATATTTGGAAATCGATTTGAAAATCGTGTATTAGTGGATATTTAGAAATTTAAATTCACAATGGGAATTTATAAAGGAAAGGGAAATTTGTTTTAAAATAAATATTGGTTTATTTTTAAAAGTGTGGAATAAATTTACGGATTTGGAATGTAAATTTAAAATAAATCAAAAAGGATGTATTGGTTGATTTAAATGGACCATTTTGAAATGGAAATTGTATTTTCCTGAAAAGCCGAGTATGTTTCAAAGTTGTTTATAAATAGAAATTAAAAGTTTTAAAGATGGTTTAAAAAAGGATTCTTTGGAGAAATTATTTTCTTAAGTTGTTTTAAATCTTTAAAGTGAATATTATTAAGTTGATTATAGAAGTGGTTATTTTAAAGATTGAATTGGTATTTGATTTAGAAAATGGTTTTTTTAATAATTGCACTTTATCTAATAGATTTATTTTTAAAATTATTTGGACTTGAGTTTTAGATGAGATATTGATATTAAATTTCATAACCAATGTTTTAAATAAAGTGTTTTAAAATAGTTTTTATTTTAAATGTTTCCAAGTATATATTTTTGGATAAGTGATTTAAATTATTTTGAAGTATTTGAACTAGGCAAATTTTAAGTGGAAATAAATAATATTTGGAAATTTATTCCATGTGAGGAAAGTGATTTGAAATTTGTTTTGAAAGTGTTGAAGTATTAAAAATGTATCTTGCGAAGATATTTTGAAAATAAATAATTGGGGAAAATTATTTAAAATCCGGTGATTGTTGTGAATATTGATTGGTAGTTAAATAACCGACTATCAATATTGGCTTTTTAATGGCATTTGAATTTCGTTGCGACCGGGGGTCGGATTCCTAATGGATATTTGAAAACCACATCGAATCTTTGTGATGGATCTTTTGTTTAAAAGATCAAAGTGAGAATTTGTTGTGATTTGTTTGAAATCTAAATGTAACAATTATTTTTAACATAAGCGCTCATTATACGGATTAGCCGAGAGAGGACTTTATTTTAAAAAAACCCATTTCGAATAATGATACGACGAAATGGGATTGCATTTGAACATGGTTTTGAAGACCAGGTATTTTTGAAAACGAAAGGATTACCGATCAAATGTCTATGCACTAAGTTACTCCGGTATAGAGATTTTATCACCCTTTGTGATGGGGATTCTGGACATGACTAGGGATTATCCGAATTTGCAAGGGCTTCTTTGGAAGTGCCTTCGGTTCCGTTCGAACCCGAAACGGTCTTTTATGGATGTGTGTCTGAAGTTACACTTTGAGATGTAAAGCTGGTTTCTATCAAATACATTTTTGTTAGTGGCGGAGAATTTATTCTCTTAGCTTAACACCCTTCTCTGAGATGTACGATCTTAGAGGTTATGTAGTTGATGGTTACTAGTGATACATTCCCAATTTGATAATGTGGCATGCTAAGTGTTGCCGCTCATTTGTTGATCGAAGCATGGCTTTTGTGAAAAGCGTAGCTTTGTGGAAGAGACCTCACCGAACCTCGCAACCCGGAAATGGTCGAAACAGGAAGGATACGACAAGGTTATTTGAGGGCAGCGCCCTTAGGTTATGTCCATTTCCTTCTGGAAAAAGGTGGTGTCATGGTATGGAGCCTGGATTTTTAACCTATGTGGTTGCTGCAAATTTATTGCTTTGTGGTTGTTGCTTTTTGGTTGAGGATCCTCAGATAAAGGTCGGCAACGATCGAGGATGGCATACTCGTAGGGTTAGCTAGTTACAGCTTCATTAAAGCATGAGGTAACTCGGCCTTGTTGTTAGTAGAGATCCGGTTGGGTTCTCGGGGCATCCTTCTAGAGGCATACCCATGTGGCATAGGAAGTTCCTTAGCCTGACCATTTGTTGGAAATCCAAAGAAACAATACGCGCACTGTACGGTTTTAGTTGTATAACCGGCTACGGAATGTGACGGTAACGTGCTATTGAACATGATAGCTATAGTAGGTATACCATAATGGTGGTATGCTGGCTAAGATTTATATTGTACTTTCGAAATGTTTTCCACATTATGCACTAATAATAATATCAAAACGATTTTGCATATCAAGCATGTTTGACTATCATTAGGAGAAATCTCCTCCAATTCTGCATTTGCATTGTGTGTGTGGCGGGAGGCCTTATGGTAGTTTCATTTTTCAAAAGCATTGCGGATCTCTTTTCCTTTCTTTGTGAAAATAACTGGTTTTAAGATCTCACACCAGTCTCATGACTGTGCCGGAGTTTATTATTCCCTTTCTAAACTCTTGGTGCCCATAATTTTCCACACGGGCAGCCTAGAGTCAGGTTATCATTATTCTAGAGTGAAATCCGAAAAATATGCTGTGGAGATCTAGAGGCAAGCTAGATGGCGAGGTGTATCACTTGTATATGTTATGTTCTTTTACGCTGTTTTTTTGTTATAAACTCTGATGATGTATTGTAATAACTAATATAGTTCTTTGTTTTAAAATTCATTTATCTATTACATATTGTTCTGCTGCGAAATGTGAGATTCTGTTATTGTTTTTGTTCCTTCTTCTATCTTCTTCTTCTTTAACCCTAACGATTAGGTTTTCCGGCATTCGATTGTTTGGCACTTAATACAGTAGAC
The DNA here is from genome assembly GCA_030765085.1 of Allium cepa. Lineage (NCBI taxonomy): Eukaryota > Viridiplantae > Streptophyta > Magnoliopsida > Asparagales > Amaryllidaceae > Allium > Allium cepa. The sequence goes on along the minus strand of CM060940.1, from coordinate 694,853,139 downwards.
GTATTGATGTCGATTTTCGGACGTCGAAAAATTGGATCGTCATATTATAGTATCAGAGCATTTGGTTAAGCGACAACCTTGGCTCTGGTAGGGAATGCTCATTAGAGATAGAGTTAGTTGTACTTTAGAATGAATTTGAGTGTAATAATAGATTTGAGCATGTATTTGTTATTGAATATAAAAAATTATTTTATATTGTGCTGACTTATCGGTTGATTGTTTATAGATTCTGGTCGGTGTAGTTTGGCTAACTGTATCGATAGGGGTTTCTAAACTCTTAAACAAGATAAACCGACACAGTATTTTTTTAAAATAGAGTAAATGAAATAATTTTATCCTAATTATTTTCGGGTATAAAAGGAAATAATCTTTGTAAATTATTATAGTATATGGTTGCTTGTTTGTTAGGAAGTGATAATATTAAATTATTATCATGGGTTATTGAATAAGAAATTGAAATCATAACCAAAGGTTAAGAAATAAATCTGTATACAAATGGGATTTGTAAATAAAAACTGTAAATGTGATTTATAATTTGAAATAGAATTCCAGAAAAAAATTGAGAATGTTTTTGAAAGAATTTGAAAGGATTTGAAAATTTTGAAATTTGGAAAAGATTAAATTCCCTTGGAGTTTGGAATTGGTTTTCTAAGGTTTTGGAAAAATGTTTTGGAGGGATAAAGCACTAAACTCTTTTTGGTCTCTGGAAAATAATTCCGATAATGATTGCGACATCATCGGTGTTCATTTTCGAGTTTTCGAGAAAGGAATTGCTGCCAAATTATTTAAAAATTGAAGTTGTTTGGAAAACTGGGGTTGGTTTTGGAAATTCAAAAGATAATTTGAATTAATTTAAAAAATGGTTTTGAAAAGATGGAAAGACTCTGGAATCCTATATAAAATATTTGTAGAATATAATTAAGTTTGGCAACTTATAAATTTGAAATTGTTAGAATAAAATCTAAGTTGAAAGGAGCTAAAATTAAATTAAGTGTGAAATGTAAATAAGTTGGAATACTTATCAAAGCTTAAAAGTTCGAATTAAAACTGAATATTGGAATTTGAATTTGATTAGGGATAAACAAAGTAAAGTGGAAATTTTGTTAAGTTGGACCAAATGAAGCGAAGTATTGAAATAAAAATTAGTAAGTGAAACTAATTGAAGAATGAAAAAATAAATATGGTTTGAAATGAATTGAATTCAATATTTATAAATGAAAGGTGAATTGAATTCGAATAAATTTGGAAATGAAAATTTTGAATAAAAGTAAAGATAAAACCAAAGTGGTGAAATGAAATTAAATATAAGGTGTATATAGAATATTTTCATTGATCTTAAAAAATGAAGTGTGAAATTCGTAAGTAAATTTAGGATTGGAAATATAGCAAGTTAATAATTAAGTGAAGGTTAAATTGAAAATTGTGAAATGGTAATTGTAAATAAGTGAATGAAAAAAAATGTGAATAAAAGAAAAGAGAATGGATATGGATAATAATCAATTAGAAATAAATACGGAGGATGTACGTATATTATTTTATTCACATAACGACTTGATCCAGAATTCGAGCATAGAATTTCAAGATAGTTATATCGATCCGAATTAGGACTTTTCACTTGATTTTCGACGATGAACCCTGGATATGGATTTTTGGTTGATTCAGGAAATTCTTTATCATAGTTTGTGGCAATGCAAGGAGAATGACGGTTTCTGATCAAGAAACCTGATCTGAGTCTGCACTAGGAAGTCGGGTGGACGATACTAGTTCGAAAGTGAAATTGTGTGATCAAGTGCGATCGACTTTGATATTGTGTACAAATGATGTAAGCACGTCGTACGGATTTGAATAAAATAAATATTCAAACTTTTGTAAAGAAATATGCAAAAATATTTTGAATGTTGAAATTGGATATTATTATTAAGTAGGGTATACAGGTGTTATAAAGGAAAAAGGAGCTGGGATTTTGATTTCGAAGATAAATTTGAACTGCTTGAAAACAGTATGTATTTAAATTTCAGTATGAATTTGATGACTTTCTTGTCTAGCCGCTTGGCTTTTCGTTTTCTTTTTGAATCTGGGGGCCCGTGGTGCCATTATGTAGTCGTACCGAGCTAGCCGCGCAAAGGAGGTGCTAGCGAAATTTTTCGAAAATTTAGGGAGTTAGGAAAATTTTGAGAAATTTTTTGAAAATTTAAAATTTGAGTTTAAACTTAAATTTGAATTGATTAAGAAAATAATATTGTTTGGAACTTTTTGTTAAGGTTGGAAAGTTAGATGAAGTGATAGTGGGTCTTTTAATAAAAAGATTTGTTTTGGCAATTTAATAAAATTGTTTGGGTTTGGGAAAATAGTGAAGGGGTTAAGGATCATTCTTCTTAACTAGTAATTTCAAGATGAAATTCTTTTAAGGGGGAAGAATGTGATGACTCGGAATTTTTGACATTTGAAATTAGAATACTTAGTCGATTTCAAATATTTGAATTGTTAATTTAACTTGAATTTCAAGTATCACCTTTTATTTGGCAATTTAATTATAGAATTTAATAATATGAAATTGGGTGAAATGTTGTATCTTCAGTTTTTGAGCTTGTTAAAAATGATTTGAAGGTTTGTAAAATCTATGTTAATTATACTGAAGATAATAGAAGTGCTAAAAATTGAAATTTGAAGCGTTTGTTCAGTTTTGGAATTTTATCGTTTAAATCGATATTTAAAAAAATAGCCTTCCGAGGCACAGTCTCAGATTTCAACGAAACTAATTCCATTGGATTCGTAATATTGTATTATTATCAGTTTCAATTTTCATGATGTTTGGAGTGTCCGTTTGGTCGTACGATAAGCAAACGCGCTGGAAATTATATCGAAATTTAATTTAATAATTGGGCCAAAAAAGAAATCTTCTCCATACGATCGAATTTGAACTCAGAACCTTTTCCATTGCGTTCGGTATAAGCAAATAACATTATAAACGCCTGGCGGCATGCCTCGATTGGAGATCGAGATTGTGAGTTGCGAAATTGATACGATTTGAATTTAAAATATAATATATATGTTTATTATAATATAATTTCATAAGGAAAATTACACGTTTCATATCTCTCCAAACACTTGGCGAAAATTGAAGATACGCGTTCGTTTTATAAAATAAAACAAAATCTAAATCGAAAAAAAAAGCGACCGAGCTCCCTCTCTTCGTTTCAAAAACAATTCGCAGAAAAATAAAATCAAATTCACAGAAGAAAACAAACAATGGCCGATCGAAGAAAAAATGCCCGCTGTTAAAAACAATCTCGGGCTTCTCTTTGTTCCTCATGTCCTTATTTCAAAACCCATATTCAAAGCGAAAAAAATTGAAATGGCTGGACAAAAATTTCATGAGCCTATTCATTTCCAGTCCTCCCAATCCAAATCAAAATCGGGCTCCTATTTTGTTCGAACCAAATTGAATTCGTTCGATTTAATGGAAAAAAATAAAAATAAACGGCGACCAAATGAAATCGCCAATGTTTGAGAGAGAACGGAGTTCGAAATCGCGACAGGTGGTCACGAACGCGAGGGAGGGGAGTCATGGACGATGGCTCGTGAAGTCTGGATATGGCGAACGATGTGGCGGAACGACAGCTTGGTCGAGTCGATGTGGAAGTGTGTGAGGTCTGAGGTGGAGGCTTTGATCTTCTCAAACACGCCGTCGTCTTTCAGGATGGCAGGCAAAGGCGACGGCATTCGTGGTGAAGGCTGGAATATCGAGTAGTAATGGTCGAGGATGAGTTCTGTTTCAGGTGGTAAGTTTTTAACATAGATTTTAAATCTGTTGATTTCAAAATAGTAAATTTTAAATATTTCTTAAGTTTAAACTCCTATGTGAATTTTGATTATTATTTCATTGATCGAAAGATTTAACAACAAATTTTAAACAATTTGGTTTTAGAAATGGAATCAGCTATATATATATATATATATATATATATATATAGGATAGTAAAGTAGATCTGGGAATTTTTATTAACATAATAAAATTTGGTAGTTATTGAAGTTTAATTGGTTAGTTAAAAATAAAAACTATTGGCTAAATAAAGTTATCAAATAGGAAAAAAAATAATTTGTTCGACTAATTCGAATATTAATAAAACCTTATAATGTTTGTTACAAGTTTCAAAAATCGTGGAATCAAGCTGGGATAAAAATGGATTGCAAATAAAAAAACAAAGGTTTGATATTCTCACTCAATTGAAAAATTAAAATTTTAGTTATTGACTGATTATCTGTTTGTGATAATATATAGTAATATATGTTTGCACCAAAATTGGTCACAAACCCCAAATACCGTGAAAGCACCAGTGTATGAATACAAACCAACAATATTCAAACACAAATAACAGATCTCAGCAAATATTGAACAATAATCCCAAAGTAAAGAACAGAGACACAAGTTTTATAGTGGTTCGGCTATCTCCGGCCTACGTCCACTCCAAAGTTTTTATCCTTTTATTGATTATCCTTGATGATTACAGATGATTACCGCAGTTACAATGTCCAAAACTTGAAATAAATAGCAGCAATGATGATATGGAATGATTCTGGCAGCATCCAAGCGTCCTTTCACTCTCTAGAATCTCCGACCCCTTTTCTGAATGACCAGGGGCTCTATTTATAGGCGTAGAAGGCTGATATTTCTCCTAGAAACAAGGTAGACCGCTTCAGGCACATGAGAGGGCCCACACAGCCGAAACCTGGAGATCCGGGCCCACACTGGGATCGATTCGAACTCCATTCGAATCGATCTAGAAATTGTCCAATTGAGCTGAAAATTGGTGAGAACACTCTTCAACATGTAATCAAACTCCTGTAAAAATTTCATTACATTTGAATCAACGGTTTGGAAGATATGATCGATTCGAATTTGGGGTTTCGTGGACTTCGCTTCGTTCGAACCGATCACTTCGAATCGATTGATTCGAATCGATCCAAGCACGTGCTAGTAGGTCGACGTGGCGCGCATGCTTCGGGTTGATCCATATTTGTCGCCGAGTTGAGCGCTTCCCTCCCTGAAGACGCGTTCGTATCCATTTTCCATGCTTCGTCCTTATCCACAACTTTACAGTCATGCTCGTATCCACTTGTTTGAGCTCCCTGACTATTTCCTTCGAATCGATCGGTTCGAACAAGATTGGTTCGAATACGATCGATTCGAATGTCCTCCCCGAGTCCTTCGTATCCCTGCACTTCTGTCCTTCCTTCGAATCCATCTCCTTCGAATCCCTCTTCTTCGAATCCATCTCTTCGAGTCATTGCGTACCCTTCTCGAACGCCCTCTTCGTATCGATACGAAGCAACCATGTTAGAGACAGTAGCTCGATCGATTCGAAGTCCATCGAGTCGAACCAACATCCAATGCGAACCCTTCAGAGCCGAATCCATATTGATTGATACGAAGTGTATCGATTCGAAGTGACCGCTACCTTTGTTGGATTCGAACCATCCATGCACGCCATGCCTTCGATCGATTCGAACCTGATGGGTTCGAACCTGATGGATTCGAACAGCATGCCTCTCCTACCTTGAATCGATCATAACTCCTCCATATGAACTCCGATTATCCTGAAATTTGAAACATAGCCTTCCCTAATCCTTATCATCATCCCCAATCAATTTCGTCCCGATCGGAGTTCAACCAAATTTAGACGACATCGATCGTAGCCTTGATTCCAACTGATCTCCAATCCTGATATCCATCATTCCTCGTTCATTTGTTGATATCCCAGTTTTGACCAAAAATGGGATAACAATATATATATATATATATATATATATATATATATATATATATATATATATTGGAGTAATTTATTTCTCGCATTACGTGACATATGATATTATATAATCCCATATACCACAATATTCCACCTCGAAGTGGAATTGGTATTTAATTTTTGTGCAAACTTCTGTGGATGCAGGGAAACTGGTTGGAGGGATCCAACTGGATTCTTCACATTGTCGAATTTATTTGTATATGTTGTGATGTGATAATCTGTGAATGATTATATTGATAATTGGAATTTATTTGAAGGCTATGGTTTAGCGAAACATATTTTTGGTATCGTAGGATACCAGAAATATATATGATTGGATATTTGGAAATTAAAGTAGAGAATTTAAGTAAATAAATTCTAGGGTATTGAATAAATTTAAAAGAAGGAATTTAAAAGTATAAAAGTTGATTTTTAAAATCTTATCGAATTAATTCCAAAATATGGGAAAGAATTTTAACAAAGGGAATTTAAGTAATATTGTTTAATAGTTGAAGAATTTATTTAAAATTCGGATTTTAAATAGTTCGGGAAAAATAAAGGGATTTATTTTAACAGTGACCGAATTTTTGAAATTTATTTGGAAATTTATTTGGTGTTTGGAAATAAATTTAGATATCAATTTGGAATTTGATTTGGTGTTTAAAATAAAATTGGATATCAATATGGAATTTGATTTAGTGTTGAAAATGAATATTTGGAAATCAATTTGAAAATCGTATATTAGTGGACATTTGGAAATTTAAATTAACAATGGGAGTTTATAAAGGAAAGGTTAATTTATTTTAAAATAAATATTGGTTTAATTTTAAAAGTGTGAAAAGAAATTTACGGATTTGGAACGTAAATTTAAAATAAATCAAAAAGGATTTATTGATTGATTTAAATGGACCATTTTGAAATGGAAAGTGTATTTTCCTGGAAAGCCGAGTATGTTTTCAAAGTATTTTATAAATATAAAATGAAAGTTTTAAGGATGGTTTTAAAAAGGATGCTTTGGAGAAATTATTTTCTTAAGTTGTTCTAAATCTTTAAAGTGAATATTATTAAGTTGATTATAGAAGTGGTTATTATGAAGATTGAATTGGTATTGGATTTAGAAAATGGTTATTTTAATAATTACACTTTATCTAATAGATTTATTTTTAAAATTATTTGGATTTGAGTTTTATATGATATATGGATATAAAATCTCATAACTAATGTTTTAAATAAAGTTTTTTAAAATAGTTTTTAGTTTAAATATTTCCAAGTATATATTTTTGAATAAGTGATTTAAATTATTTTAAAGTATTCGAACTCGGCAAATTTTCAGTGGAAATAAATAATATTTGGAAATTAATTCCAAGTGAGGAAATTGATTTGAAATTTGTCTTCAAAGTGTTGAAGTGTTAAAAATATATTTTACAAATATATTTTGAAAATAAATAATTGGGGAAAATTATTTAAAATCTAGTGATTGTTGTGAATATTGATTGATAGTTAAATAACTGACTATCAATATTGGCTTTTTAATGGCATTTGAATTTCGATGCGACCGGGGGTCGGATTCCTAATGGATATTCGAAAACCACATCGAATCTTTGTGATGGATCTTTGTTAAAAGATCAAAGTAGAAATTTGTTGTGATTTACTTGACATCTGAATGTAAAACTTATTTTTAAAATAAGCGCTCGTTATTCGGATTAGCCGGGAGAGGACTTTGTGTCATAAAACCCATTCTGAATAATGATAAGACGAAATGGGATTGCATTTGAAGATGGTGTTGAAGACCGAGTATTGTCAAAAACGCAAGGATTACCTATTGAATGTCTCTGCACCCGTCGGTGATGGGGAGTCCGGTCGTGATTAGGGATTATCCATATTTGCAAGGGCTTCTTTGTAAGTGCTTTCGGTTCCGTTCGAACCTGGAATGGGCTTGTATAGATGTGTGTCTGCGTTACACTTTGAGATGTAAAGCAGGTTTCTATCAAATACATTTCTGTTAGTGGCGGAGAATTTATTCTCTTAGCACCCTTCTTTGAGATGTACGAGCTTAGAGGTTATGTAGTTAGTGGTTACTAGTGATATATTCCCAATTTGGTAATGTGTCATGCTAAGTGTTTCTAATCATTTGTTGATCAAAGCATGGCTTTTGTGAAAAGCGTAGCTTTGTGGACGAGACCTCGTCGGACCTCACAACCTGGAAATGGTCGAAACAAGAAGGATGCGGGAAGGTTATTTAGGGGTAGCGCCCTCAGGGTATGTCCATTTTCTTCTGGAAAAAGGTGGTATCATGGTATGGAGCCCAGATATTTAACCTATGTGGTTGTTTCTTTGTGGTTGAGGATCCTCGGATAAAGGTCGGTAACGACCAGGGATGGCATACTCATAGGGTTACCTAGTTACAGCTTCATTAAAGCGTGAGGTAACTCGGCCTTGTGCTGGCAGAGATCCAGTTAGGTTCTCGGGGGGTCTCTCCAGAGGCGCGCCTACGTGGCATAGGAAGTTCCTTAGCCTGACCATTTGTTGGAAATCCAAATAAACAATAATGAGCCATGTACGGTTTTAGTTGTATAACCTGCCATGGAATGCGGCGGTAACCTGCTATTGAACAAAGTAGCTATAGTAGGCATACCATAATGGTGGTATGCCGGCTAAGATATATATTGTACTTTCGAAATGTTTTCCACACTATGCACTAATAATAATATCAAAAGGATTTTGCGTATCAAGCATGTTTGACGATCATAAGGGGAAATCTCCTCTAATTCTACGTTTGCATTGTGTATGTGGCGGGAGGCCTTATGGTAGTTTCATTTTCCAAAAGCATAGCGGATTTCTTTTCCATTCTTTGTGAAAGTAATTGTTTTTAAGATCTCATACCAGCCCCATGACTGACCTGGAGTTTATTATTCCATTTCTAAACTCTGGGTGCTCATAATTTTCCACACGGCAGCCTAGAGTCAGGTTATCATTATTCTAGAGCGAAGTCAGAAAAATATGCTGTAGAGATATGGAGGCAAGCTGGATGGCGAGGCATATCACTTGTGTATGTTATATTCTTTTCCGCTGTTTTGTTGTTATAAACTCTGATGATGTATTGTAATAACTGATATAGTTCTTTGTCTTAAAGATTATTCATTTATCTATTATATATTGTTCCGCTGCGAAATGTGAGATTCTGTTATTGTTTCGGTTTCTTCTTCTTTCTTCTTGTTCTTTAACCCTAATGGTTCGGATTTTCGGTATTCGATTGTTCGGCATTTAATACAGTGGACGTATTGATGTCGAATTTCGGGCGTCGAAAAATAGGGTCGTTACAAAACCGTAATCCGAGAACGTACCTATTTGTCACACAAACAACGCTTAATTATTAAACCAAAAGCAATAGCTATTGCTCCCATAACCTGTATTTCACTTATATAATCCAAAAGAGTTCATAATTATATAAAATGAAATGTTTGTATTGCTTCAATTCACACCGAACAAATCATCTCAACATAACAGTATCCACTTGCAAGCAACATACCACAAGCACTTGCATCCAAAGGCATACAGTCATCACATGCAATCAAGGTAATCAACCATCCATTCATAGTGAGCAAAACAAATGGTTTGTTCGGGTTCAGAAACTTTTAATCGCATAGATTGCCAAATAACTACTAAGTATACCCTCTACTCAATAGTCTTAGATAAACCCAATAGATTTTCATTCATCCTAACCAATTAGAAGTATTCTTTCCCAAACAACCTAAAAACCAAACAAACAATGACTCCAATCATTAATCAAGTTCATTCTTATAAATTTCATTTCATATTAGTTCCCTTTCTTCTGTTTCATTCATATAATGATTATATCATTCACATTCATTTATTTACATATGTCATTTGCATTTTCTTACATATGTTACTTATATATAATTATTTAAACATATGTAAATCAATTTTTAAATTACTATATAGGTTTCTTTGCAAATAGATTCATGTTCATTCATTCAGTACTTACTTTCATTTATTTTCCTTTATTACTTACAAAATTCATTTTTTAGTTATTCATGTAATGTCAATCTCTTTTTCTGTTTTGTTACATTCATTACTTACCCAAGTTATTTCCATTCAACTTCTTTAAAAGGATCAATGTATTCAAGTATTACATACGTTTTATTGCAGTTTAGTTCACATTTTTTAATTTTTTTATATATATACTTGATTTCCATTATATATTAATATTTATTAGTGCATAATTTCATTTCCAAGTTACCACCTTTTATTTTACATCCATTGTAACGACCCATAATTTTCGATAATTAAAATTTGTTAATTTAATAAGATTTTTGCAAGTTAATAGTGCAGAAATAAAAAATTTGTAATTTAATAATGAAATGAATGCTAAAGTGAAATGCAGCCCTAGAAATTAAAGCCAAGTATTAACAATTGAAATGAAATTACGATTAATTGAAGTAATGTAAATTGTTATGCTAGGCTATAAATTGAATATAAGAAAACAAACGTAAATATTGAATTAATTAATGAATTAATAATAATAATAAAAAATAGTAATTAAATAAAATCAATGTCCTATAAGTAATTATAATATTGTTTGGAAATGATAACTTCTTAAAGTATGATTAAGAGTTAGTGGCAACAATTATTATAAGTTACCTATATCTTTTAATCCATTAAATTGAATTGGAATTAATTGCAATAAATCTAAATAAATTATTACGTTAATGTTAATTAAGGTAATATTTAAGAATAATGTTAATATTATCCACAACAGGACAATTTGTTAAATTGAAAGAATGGAAATGAAGACTTGTTAATTTAATAGGATTTGAACAATAATAATTGGATTTTATTGCAAAGAAATGAAATTAAATATCTAAATATTACGTTAATTGAAATTAAGACGAAATGTGAGAATATTAATGTAATAGATTATGAATCTAATGTTAATTTCATCCGTTTGATAATAATGAATTGAATAATAGATGAAAAGTAAATTAAATAGAATTAACTGAAATTAAATTTATAATTTCAAAATTTAATGACATTGAGGTTAACACTGAAATTAAAAAACTTAATCAACTCTAAATTGACACCTAAATTAGTGTAAATGATTAAGAAAGTTGGAAATGATAAAAATAGTCAATTATAGAATTGAAACTGAAATTTTGATTTAATTAATTAATTTTAATTTATTTAATTAATGTAAAAAATAGCCATTTTGGCCACTGACTCGGATTTCGACAAAACCAGTTTCATCGGATCCATAACGGTGAACTATTGTAGAATTTCAAGTATCGTATAGATCAGACTTGTCATTTGATCGTACGGGCTCGTAACGCCTAGAAATCAATTGAAATCAATTTGAAATAACTTGATTTTAGCATAACTTCTTCATACGATGGAATTTGGACCTGAAACCTGTCCCATTGCGTTTAAAATATTTAAAAGCATCTACTTTGATATATTGTTCAACCCATTTTCGTTCCGGAGGCAGAACGGGCTTTACGGGTCAATTATCGTTCAATCAAATCGTGTCCATTCATCTTTATTTCTGACCTACCTATATATACCTTGTTATAAACCCTAGCCACACCTTATTCTCAATTCGCTGTACGTACAATTCTTTCTGTTGCTTTTCTTTCTCAATGGAAGAAAAACTCTCAATTCCAAATCTAATTGCAATTCAAATTACAACTTCAAAAATTCAAACTCCTCAAATAATATCAAATTTTATATAGATTCGAAGCTCTCGATGAACGCATCTCAGATTTGCAATTCGTTTTTGAATTCTAATTATCGGTTGTCCAGGAATCAATGAATTTGTTTCGGCCGCCCATAGGTCACCATCCGATTCAACGGTGGATGTTCGATGTCTTTGCGATCAGAAAGTGCTGCGTTGTAGGGCTCGTTAACGTGGGCTTGGGGATGTAGTCTCTCGCCTAAAGGATGTCAAATTTTGCCAGAAATCGACGAGAAAGTTTGCGGCGGCGCGGCGAGCCGAATGAACCGGAGTGGCTCGCATCTTCAGGCGATGGGCAACGGAGGGAGAGCGTGCCCATGGCATGCTTCGATCGGCGGCCAATCGGGGGTTTGGGCATCGTACGATGGTCAATGGCTTCGAGTTGCGTGCGTGGGTAATGTAATGGATAGGGTTATGAGCCTCGTCCTGATGTTGAGAACGAGGATGACGTGTAAGGTTTTACTTATTTTATTTATTTTCAATTGTAAATTGGCATAACTTCTAATTATAATAACTATTACATACGAGGTTCGTTTCACGCGCGGTTTGATCCCTAGAATCGTAATAAAATTCCAAACATTTTGATGCTGGTTTGGACGAATTCTGAGGCTATTCAAATTTTGGGTTTAAATTGGATTTAAATTCAATTTAAATTCAAAAGATGAGTGTTTTAACCCACACACGACTTCTTAATTTCTTATGTTTGTTAAATTGGTTAATGATACAATTTGAGTATTTATGACTGTTTGGCATACTTTTAATCATCATCTCAGTTAAATTGAATTTATTTGAAATTAAATTGTTATTTAATCGATTATTGCATATAAACTGCCAGTTAAATTGTTATTTAATTCATCATTGAATACAAACTGCCAGTAAATATCTGTTATTTATTATCTGTTCTATATTGATGTTGTTGATTGAATTGGATGTTGATTGTGATAAATGTTTGATGATTTATATTGGATGAATGGATGTTGTATTTTATATAGTTATAAACTACATGTTGTTATGGATTTTGTTTCATTCGGGATTGCGGTTTGAAATGATATATAACCGTATTTATATTTTAAATTACGGATTGAAATGATAAATGTCTATATCACTTGACCATAGGAAAGAAAATTATATACAGACACCGTGGTCTATATATAAAAATATTTTAATATGATTTCTACGGTTTTGTAAAGAAATATATGGGTTATATAAATATTGGTTTTAGATGTTATATAAATGTTATTTTATTATTGATTTTTAGCTATGTATAAATTTGTTTAGAAATATAAAATAACTTAAATAATAAAGTTTGATTGTTTTTTTTATAATATGGTTAAGTATCTGTTTAAGTTGTATTATATATAGAGTTTATAATGACTTAAATAAAATTAAGGTTGGAAGATAAATATGAAATTGGTTTGAATTAAATTGTTTAAGAATTATACTTGAATAATTTTGATTTGAAATTTAAATAAAATTGAGGCTTTAAAGGGTATGATTCTTATAACTTGATTTTGGTTTAGAGTGATTTAAATGAATATTTCAGGTATAATTAAATTAAGGAAATATTCAGTTATTTGAAATTTGGGTTATATTTAAATTATAATGGATTTATTATGTAAAATATTTCAAAACTAAATAATAGAAAATTTAATTGCTGAATTCTAATTATCAAACTTAGTTTTGAAATTGTTGAATACTTAAGGCTTGAAATATAATGAATTTGTAAGGGTTTATTTTGTGGATCAATCGGTTGTGAAATCAGTACAATTTTGGAATAGTTTATTTGGAAACTGAATTGTAATGAAATTTATGATTTAAGATTTGGGTTAAATATAAAATTTTGGAATTCGAATTGTTTTGGAATTGATTTGTGAAATTGAAGAAGCTATTTATTATATAAAGTATTTTAATATTTGAACCATTTAAGTGATGGAAGTTATGTTTCAAAGTTACGAATTTCAAAGTATTATGATTTGAAATGTTATAATTGCAAGTGTTTGGTTCGAAGTTTTATAACATTGGAAGTGCTGTGATTCTGGGAAAGATGATATATTTGAAATAAAAATGATATTATATTGATTTGGGTTTTATAAAAATGATATCATATTGATTGGGTTTTAAAACGGAAATGATATCATATTATGTGGGTTTGAAATGAATATTATATTCTGGTTTTAAAAGTATAAACTATTTTGAAAAGACTGCGGCATTATAATAACGGTTGGTTGTTGAAGAGACCGGGATCGAAAGTTGTCGTCTCTCTGCCAACTCCGAAAACCACTTTAACAACCGTTTACGTGGTGGAGATTCCAGAATGAAGTAGGATGGTGGCGACATTTCGTTTGAGGTATATACGTGGACCCGACTCCCATGAGTTGGCATAAGGTGGTTAAAACAAGAGCGATTGACGGGCTAAGGAGGTAGCACCTTTTATCGGACATACTCCTTCGATACTATTCTATTACTTTGTGACTGATTTGGGCCCTTTTGATCTTGGGGGTGTGGCTCGAGGTGGGAGGTAGTAGCTGCTACGCGTTACACCGGTCCGGATGCGTAATTGGTATATCTACCTTGGCGTTGCCTAGTTGTGCCGTGTCACCAACCATAGCGCGCCTTGTACGAGTTTGATTTGTGTCGTACCTATGGAGTATCCTCTGGTAGCCTTCCGATCAGGCGGTATTACGGTACTGTATAGACTATTGGAACTATTACGTGTTAAGGGCTATATGGATAACCCCTTAATGGAATTTAAAAGCAAGTTTATTTTACTATTAGACACTAGTATAATAGCGAAATATTACTATATAGTAAATAGTTTAACGGATCCTTAGGAGATGTGAATCTCGAGCATCTCTTAAGTTAGTGTACTCACGTTTGACACTGGATAGGAGATGTCAAATCCCGTAAATATCTCTGACGCCGTTCCACTCATATTATTTACTATTAATTTAACTTACATAAGATCTTTTACTTCTGACTCGAGTGTTTTTTCATTTCAATTCGCTCGGGTTAGTCTGAGCATTACAGGATTCGAAAACTTTATTTTGGAGGACGAAGATAAAGATATTATTACTATTATCTATTATATTATTCACTGCATCATGTACTCCGCTGCATTTTATTATTCTCTAGTATGTGTAACTCTGATATGTATTGTATAAGTATAATCGAATATTTTGTAAAACAACTTCATGAACTGTTTATTTGATTATTATATTTTATCGTTCCGCTGCAGGATTCTATTTTTTTTCTTTCTCTGTTTTTTCCTCTCATTTACCCCATAACAATCCGCCCTTTTATATGGTTTAAGTCTGACATGTGTGGTTTATCGTTGATTTAAAGCGTACAAAAAGGTGGGATGTTACATCTGGTATCAGAGCTTTGGTTTAACGATAAACCTTAGCTTTGTGGGGTCTGCCCTTTATTTATAGGGTAGTAATACCCTATGATGAGTCACTGAGCGTATATATATGAGAGAGCGCATTTGTTAGTGTTATAAAAGGGTTTTGATATTGTGTTAATTTGTTCCGTTTTGTATTTAAAAATTCTGGTTGGTGCATAGGACGCTATGACATCAATAGGGATTTCTAAACACTTATTATGACAGACTGACACAATATTTGTTTTAAATATAGGTAAATGAAATAATTTTGCATACTATATTTTCTGTATATGAAGTAATAAATTTTATAGAGGTTATATTTGGTTGTATTATATTGGTTGCTAGGTAGTGAAATTTATAAATATTGATTGGAAACAAAATTTGAAGAAAATAAAATAAGTGAAAATTGGAAATTTAGAATCTAAGTCCCGGGGTTTTGAAAATTTCTTTTGAATGATTTTGAAATATAATAATAATATTATTAGAAGTATTTTATGATATAAATATTTCAATAAAATTTGGAAGAATTGTTTTAAAGAAAATTTGAAAAGAAATAAGTTCTATGGGTGATGAGTGCATGCATCATCGACATTCATTTTCGAGTTTCGAAGTGGGAAGGCCACTGTAGTAGTTTTGCTGTCGATTTATTTTGATAAACAAATATAAATTTTAAATTGTTTTAAATATAATTAGATATATAAATTGTAAGTATGTACATTTATCTATTATTTTTAAAATAATTGAAATTAAACCCGATATTTAGTTCTTAAGTTTCCGTTAATTAATAGTTTCAATTATTGTAGTAAAATGGGTTGTAACTAATTTATAATTGGAACCTCTAACTAAAATAAGAGATTTAATGCTATGTTATAAATGAGATTAAATGAAAGTTGAAATTGTAACTTATAAAACAAAAGATATAATTATTGAACATTAGATTAATTTAAAAGAAATAAGATAAACTTGTATGATTTTCAATTGCATTCTTTAACATATATATGACTTACCAACTATAAAAAGTTAAAATGTTAAAAGAAAATGTAATACGAAATTTTACAAGTAAAATTGGAAATAATAGAAGTATTCAATAAAATTCTTTAATAAATAAGAAATGGATGTCGTAGTTGGTATAAACTTAAGTATAATTGAAACGTAAGTATTATAAATAAATGAATAAATGAAATTAAATAGTGAATAAACGAAGGTAATACAATAAAAAGAAATTTACGTGATATGAATAAATGAAAATTGTATGAAATTAAATGTAAAGTAAAAGGACAAATTATTATATGAAATAAAAGGGAAATCAAACAACAAATGTATGAAATGAAATTAATAAAAATGAACTTGATCTATTTTCTGAGATTGTTGGTTGTTTGTTTTGGTTTATGAGTTGTTTGGGTAACGGATACTTTTAATTGCTTAGATGTATGAATAATCTATGGAGTTATCTAAGACTGCTGAGTAAGTGGGATACTTTATAGTTATTTGTCATTCTATGTGATTTAAAGTGTCTTAACCCAAACAAACCAATTGTTTCTCTTGCTTGAATGGTTGAATTGTGTTTGATGGGCGTGTTGTTGGTTGCAATTGATTGTTGTTATATTGATGTGATGGTTGTATGCTTTGTTGCAAGTGATAGTTGTTTATATTGATTTATTCGCTATAGATGGAAACAACATTAAATATTTCATTATATATAATTATTAAATCCTTTTGGATTATATAAGCGAAATACAGGTTATGGAAACAATTGCTACTGCATTTGGTTTCATAATATAAGCGTTAATTGCCCGACAAACAGGTATGTTTTCGGATTACGGTTTTGTAGCGTTATTATATAGTTTTCCCATTGTTGGAGTACGTTATTTTGTGATATTGTGATTTATATTTTTATATTTTATATTATAATTTTATCCCGAGCCTCTCCATACAAAGGAGACTCTGCACAAATTTTTCGTAAATTTTGGACTTAGAGAATTTTTGAAAATGTTTTCCAAACTTTAATTATTTGAGTATAAAAATATTTAATGGTTATAAACTAGTACTTTTATTTAAATTATTAAATTTTGTAAATTTATTTGTTTATAAAATAATATTTTGAATAAGATGTATTAACTACTTAATTCTTTCTTTTCCCATTCTTTTCCTTTTCGGGGACGAAAAGTTTTGAGTGGGGGAAAGTGTAACGACCCGTAATTTTCGATAATTAAAATTTGTTAATTTAATAAGATTTTGGTAATTTAATAGTGAAGAAATAAAATTTTTGTAATTTAATAATGAAATGAATGCTAAAGTAAAATGCAACCATGGAAATTAAAGCCAAGTATTAACAATTGAAATGAAATTATGATTAATTGAAGTAATGTAAATTGTTATGCTAGGCTATAAATTGAATATAAGAAAACAAACGTAAATATTGAATTAATTAATTAATTAATATTAATAAATAGTAATTGAATAAAATTAATGTCCTGTAAGTAATTATAATATTATCTGGAAATGATAACTTATTAAAGTATGATTAAGAGTTAATGGCAACAGTTATTGTAAGTTACCGATATCTTTTAATCCATTAAATTGAATTGGAATCAATTGCAATAAATCTAAATAAATTATTACGTTAATGTTAATTAAGGTAATATTTGGGAATAATGTTAATATTGTCCATAATAGGACAATTTGTTGAATTGAAAGAATGGAAATGAAGATTTGTCAATTTAATGGGATTCGAGCTATAATAATTGGATTTTATTGCAAATAAATGAAATTAAATATCTAAATATTATGTTAATTGAAATTAAGACGGAATGTGATAATATTAATGTAATAGATTATGAATCCAATGTTAATTTCATCCGTTTGATAATAATGAATTGAATAATAGAATGAAAAGTAAATTAATTAGAATTATTGGAAATTAAATATATAATTTCTAAATTTAATAGCATTGAGGTTAACACTGAAATTTATAAATTAATCAATTCTAAATTGACATCTAAATTTGTTCAAATTAGTGTAAATGATTAAGAAATTTAGAAATGATAAAAATTGTCAATTATAGAATTGAAACTGAAAATTTGATTTAATTAATTAATTTGTAATTTCTTTAATAAATGTAGAAAATAGCCACTTTGGCCACTGACTCGGATTTCGACGAAACCAATTTCATCGGATCCGTAACGATGAATTATTATAGGATTTCAAGTTTCATATCGATCGGACTAGTCATTTGATCATACGGGCCGCCTAGAATTCAATTTAATTGAAATCAATTTAAAATAACTTAATTTTAGCATAACTTCTTCATACGATGGAATTTGGACTTGAAACCTGTTTCATTGCGTTAAAAACTATTTTGATAAATTGTTTGATCCATTTCGTTCCGGAGACAGAACGGGCTTTTCGGGTCAATTATGGTTCAATCAAATCATGTCCATTCATCTTTATTTCTGACCTACCTATATGTACCTCATTATAAACCCTAGCCACTCCTCTTTCTCAATTCCGGAGACAGAACGGGCTGTACGTACAATTCTTTATGTTGCTCCTCTTTCTCAATGGCAGACAAATTCTCAATTCAAAATCCAAATGCAATTCAAATTACAACTTCAAAAATTCAAACTCCTCAAATAATATCAAATTTTATATGGATTCGAAGCTCTTGATGAACGCATCTCAGATTTGCAATTTGTTTTTGAATTCAAATTATCGGTTGTCCAGGAATTAGTGAATTTGTTTCGGCCGTCCATAGGTCACTGCTGCATTCAATGGTGGATCTTCGATATCTTTGCGATCAGAAAGCGCTGCGCTGTTGGGCTCGTCGAGGAGGGCTTGGGGATGTAGTCACTCACCTAAAGGATGTCAGATTTCACCAGAAATCAACAACAAAGTTCGTGGTGGCACGGCGAGCAAATGGAACCGGAGTGACCCGCTTCTTCAAGCAAGGGGCGCGGGAGGGAAAGCGTGCCCACGGCATGCTTCGATCGGCGATCAATTGGGGGTTTGGGCATCGTACGATGGTTAACGGTTTCGAGTTGCGTGCGTGTGTACTAGACTGGATAAGGTTTCGAGCCGCGTCCTTATGTTGAGAATGAGGATGGCGTGTAAGGTTTTACTTATTTTGTTTATTTTCAATTATAAATTGGTATAACTTCTAATTATAACGACTATTGCATACGAGGTCTGTTTCATGCGCGGTTTGATCCGCTGGAATCGCAAGAAAATTCCAGACATTTTGACGTTGGTTTGGACGAATTCTGAAACTGTTCAATTTTGGGTTTAAATTGGATTTAAATGCAATTTAAATTCAAAAGGTGAGTGTTTTAACCCACACACGACTTCTAAAATTTCTTATGTTTGTAAAATTGTTTTATGATATGATTTGAAATTTATTTACGACTGTTTGGCATATTTTTAATCATCATCTTAGTCAAATTGAATTTATTTGAATTAAATTATTATTTAATCGATTATTGCATATAAACTGCCGGTTAAAATGTTATTTAATTCATTATCGAATATAAACTGCCAGTAAATATCTGTTATTTGTTATCTATTCTATATTGATGTTATTGATTGAATTGGTTGATGATTGTGTTAAATGTTTGATGATTGATATTGGATGAATGGATGTTGTATTTTATATGGTTATAAACTGCAAGTTGTTATGGATTCTTTTTCATTCGGGATTGCGGTTTGAAATGATATATAACCGTATTTATCTTTTAAACTACGGATTAAAATGATAAATATCCATATCACTTGATCATAGGATAGAAAATTATATACAGACACCGTGGTCTATATACAAAAATACTTTAATACGATTTCTACGGTTTTGTAAAGAAATATATGGGTTTTATAAATATTTATTTTAGATGTTATATAAATGTTATTTTATTATTGATTTTTAGCTATGTATAAATTTGTTTTGAAATATAAAATAAATTAAATAATAAAGTTTGATTGTTTTTCTATAATATGGTTAAGTATTTGTTTAAGTTATATTGTATATAGAGTTTATAATGACTTAAATAAAATTAAGGTTGGAAGATAAATATGAAATTGGTTTGAATTAAATTATTTAAGAATTATACTTGAACAAATTAGACTTGAAATTTAAATAAAATTGAGGCTTTAAAGGGTATGATTCTTATAACTTGATTTTGGTTTAGAGTGCTTTAAATCAATATTTCAAATATAATTAAATTAAGGGAATATTTAGTTATTTGAAATTTGGGTTATATTTAAATTATAATGGATTTATTAAGTAAAATATTTCAAAACTAAATAATAGAAAATTTAATTGCTGAATTTTAATTATCAAACTTAGTTTTGAAATTGTTGAATACTTAAGGCTTGAAATATACTGAATTTGTAAGGGTTTATTTTGTGGATCAATCGGTTGTGAAATCGGTATAATTTTGGAATAGTTTATTTGGAAACTGAATTGTATTGAAATTTATGATTTGAGATTTGGGTTAAATATAAAATTTTGGAATTCGAATTGTTTTGGAATTGATTTGCGAAATTGAAGAAGCTATTTATTATATAAAGTATTTTAATATCTGAACCATTTAAGTGATGGAAGTTATGTTTCAAAGTTACGAATTTCAAAGTAATATGATTTGAAATGTTATAATTGCAAGTGTTTGGTTTCGAAGTGTTATAACATTGGAAGTGCTATGATTTTGGGAAAGAGGACATATTTGAAATAAAAATGATATTACATTGATTTGGGCTTTATAAAAATGATATCATATTGATTTGGGTTTTAAAACGGAAATGATATTGTATTATATGGGTTTGAAATGGATACTACATTCTGGTTTTAAAAGTATAAACTATTTTTAAAAGGCCGCGGTGTTATAATAACGTTTGGTTGTTGAAGAGACCGGGATCGGAAGTTGTCATACTCTTTGCCAACTCCGAAAACCACTTTAACAACCGTGTACGCGGTGGAGATTCTAGAATGAAGTAGGATGGTGGCGACGTTTCTTTTGAGGTATATACGTGGACCCGACTCCTGTGAGTTTGCATAAGGTAGCTAAAATAGGAGCGATTGACGGGCTAAGAAGGTAGCACCTTTATCGGACACACTCCTTCGATGCCATTCTATTACTTTGTGATTGATTTGGGCCATTTTGATCTTGGGGGTATGGCTCGAGGTGGGCGGTAGTAGCTGCTACGCATTACCACCAGTCCGGAAGCATAATTGGTATATCTACCCTGGCATTGCCTAGTTGTGCCGTGTCACCTACCCTAGCGCGCCTTGTACGAGTTTGATTTGTGTCGTCCCTATGGAGTATCCTCTGGTAGCCTCCCGATCAGGAGGTATTACGGTACTGTATAGAATATTGACATTATTAAGTGTTAAGGCCTATATGGGTAACCCCTTAATACTGTTTAAAAGTTAGTTTATTTTACAATTAGACACTATTACAATAGCAAAATATTACTACATAGTAAATAGTTTAAAGGATCCTTAGGAGATGTGAATCCCGAGCATCTCTTAAGTTACTGTACTCACGTTTGACAATAGATAGGAGATGTCAAATTTCATAAACATCAATGACGCCGTTCCACTCATATTACTTACTATTGATTTAACTTACATAAGGTCTTTTAGTTCTGACTCGAGTGTTTTGTCTTTTTGTGACGCCCCACCTCTATACCCACGCTAGCTAAGAACACAATGGTGCAATGCTGTCAACTAGCACGGAGAATAAGGCTGTTGAGGAGCGACCATCCGTGTAATTGCTTTGCGCGAGCACCGATATGTCAGATAGTATAACATGCATTTTATTTCAAGAGGAAATCCGACATACTGATACAAACACAAAGCTACTACACAGTGGCTATAATAATCTTCGGAAACAAATATAGGAATAAGCATAACACAAATCAGTCACAGATAATTCATATCACAAAGGCGGAAGAAGATATGAATATATAACTAACACATGAAAGTGTATATCAGAGTAGTGGTCAAAAAGATCCACAATAATACAAAAGAATAGCAACACGTGCTATACAAAAGAATATAACTATGAGTCCATATCTCAAGTGTATACAACAAAATAAACTACTAATCGAGGTAGTTAGCCAAAAGTCAGAGAAATCAAACCCAAGTGAGAAGTCAAGCTGAAGCACCTGTAACATCTCGGTCTGACCCAAGTATTATTTAATAAGAAAATAATAAACGGATCAGTCTAGTTATAAATATCAGATGAAACGATATAGATTAAGAGGTATGACTAAACACATAATAATCACAAGGCCAAGCTGTGATATATAAGTAATTAAAAATCAACAACAGATTAATCAATATCAAAAAAATCTACTCAAGGATCAAAAGGAATGTCATACTCTTTATTTCGTTCACCAAACCATAAATATTGACGATTATATCAATATCAATCACAAAAGTCAATGACACACAAATTCACCAATGCACAAATATTGATAAAACTTATCAATGAAAAATCACGAAAATTGGTGAAGCACAAATTCTAGAAATCATCTCAAGAAATCGAGAAATCACAAAAGGGGGGGAAAGGCCTATCACAAACGGGAGCATAAAGCTCACCAACACGTGTATCATAAACGGAACGCTAATTCCATGGTTGCTAACCATCACAAATTGAGCCGAAGCTCCACAAACGGCCCGAAGACCATGGGTTGCTACCCCACCAATTTGATTCGAAACTCCACAAAACGGGGTTTAGTCTCCCTCGCAGACAAAGAGACATCGCACATTGCTAGTCTAAATCACAAAAATGATCGTCATGATCATCAAGAAGTGTCAATTACAGTAAGATAGTAAATATATGAGCTTAGCTTCATGTCCCATAACCACTAGCTTAACTTAAATATTTACGAACAAATTGTAGATCTCCACTAGAAAATTGTCACAAGAGATTCAATCGAACAAGTCCAAGAATTAACCAACGAAGTAAACGCAAGCGTTTCATACCACTCGTTTTACTAAGCCGTTTAATTAGATTTCTCATACGAGTGAGGTAAAGGTTTGTATATACTAATAGATTGGAAAACAGTTTAAGAAACGAGCTTTGTAATAAAATAGTGTTGAAATCGTTTTGATGAAAGAATTTTGATATCTACTACTAGTATAGAAACCTTTGTATTTTAAAGTGACAAAGCTCAAAAATGATTGTAGAAAGAATCAATCACCAAAATTCACATACGAAGACGTGAATTAATTCCAAAGAAATCGATATCAAATCCATCAAAGTGGATATTTCCGAAAATTCCAAAATAGAAGTCATCATAGTCGAATAAGTGATAACAACAAATAGGATCATCACGAATCGATCTAAATTTGGAAACCACGCAAAATAGGCGAAATAGGCAAAACAGCAACAGGTCGGTCGGCCGGCTACAGAGCTCGGTCGACCGGACCCCGTTCTGAAAAATTCTCGAGAAGCAGGTCGGTCGACTGATCTCTGTGGTTGGTCGACCGGACCTGAGACAGAGAAGTGCTATGCACTTTTAGTACTAGGTCGTTCGACCGACTACAGGGCTCGGTCGGCCGAACTGCAAATTTCTGCAGTTCCTGCCCTTCTTCAATGAAGTGCAAATTCCTCCAAAACGCGACCGTTCGAGCAATGGACCTAAGGAGCCTTAGCCAATTGATACCCCAGCTCCATTAGCTCTCCGATCCGCCACCAAAAACATGTTCAATCATCAAAGTTATGATTTTTAAAGAACTGAACCCAAAACACCAAAAATTGGAATATTCACCAAATCAATCCAAACCAAAAGCGATTGCACAAGAATAAGTGTTAGGAATTCATACCTAACAATCGAAGATAAATATAGACTAAGATGTGAGATAAAAATCTCACCTTTGAACCCAAACGATTGAAGAAGAAGTTTGAAAGCAAAGAAGAATCAACCACTCTTCAAATCCAACTCAAGAAGCTTGATTCTATGATCAAAAAGAAGAACATTCCCAAAGTTAGGTTTAGGAATTTCTGAAGTTGATAAGAGAATGAGTTGGAGAAGAAGAAGATAAGCTTACCAATGGGTTCTTCAATTAGTTTGGAGCTAGAGTTTGATTTGCAAAAGAAAACTAGGGCTTGGAGTTTTAATTTCTCATTCCACTCTCCATTGTTATAAAAGCTTGAGCAGAAGGAAAATAGAAAGGAAGTGAATGAAGAGGAGAGGGTTGGAATTGAGTTAAGTGGGGTTAATGGGATCAGCCCAAACCAAAGCCCTAAGTAAAAAGTAGCAAAAATCAACTTACTCCAAACTTATCGAAGCTTATACTCAAAAAGGTCGCAAAAGGCATTTTAAACTCAATGGGAGGGGTCCCGAGTCCTAATTCGACCGTATGCAAAAAGTAGCTTTTCGGACTAAATTTCGAGTATCGATAAAATATTTGAATAAAATATTTAAATATAAAAATCGATAAATATGCGGGTTGTTACAGACTCCCATCCTTAAAGAAATTGCATCCTCGCATTATTTAAGAAGAAAATATAAAGTAACAACCATAAAAGCATATTCAACGCAAAAGAAATTTGAAATAAAAGGTTCACCTTAAAGAGCACGGGAAAGCAAGTCCGGATGTGATCGCTCGATGAACTCTCTAGATTCCCAAGAACAATCCTCAGGATTTGAAGACCATTGAATTTTCACAAGTGGAACATCTTTATTTCGAAGTCGTTTGACTTCTGAAGCAATAATACGAACAGGATGTTGCTCATAAGTTAAATTAGGTGAAACTTCAATCTCTTCCACAACACCGGGCTCAAGAATAGAATCGGAATCTCAAAGACATTTCCGTAATTGAGAAACGTGAAACACGTCATGCATGGCAGAAAACTGAGCCGGTAATGATAGGCGATAAACCATGGAACCAATACGTTCAGTGATAGAAAAGGGCCCAATATAATGAGGCGCTAACTTTCCCGATCGACTGAAACGTACAACACCTTTCATAGGTGACACATGAATGAACACAAGATCTCCCACAGAAAATTCTAACTTCCTTCTCCGGTTATCGGCATAGGATTTTTGTCTACTCTGGGCTTCTTTCATCCTGTGTCGAATATGTTCAATCTTTTCTGTGGAATCACGAATAAAATCTGGACCTAAAACCAGCTTCTCACCGGCCTCAAGCCAACAAGAAGGAGATCGGCATGGCCTTCCATAGAATGTCTCGAAAGGTGCCATACCAATACTAGATTGGAAGCTATTGTTATAGGAAAATTCAACAAGTGAAATATGATCTTCCCAACTTCCACCAAAATCAAGAACACATGCACGAAGAAGATCTTCAAGAGTTTGATTCACACGCTCGGTTTGTCCATCGGACTGGGGTGATAAGCGGTGCTAAAATTAAGCTTCGTTCCTAAAGCTTTTTGAAGACTCTTCCAAAATCCACTAGTAAACAATGGATCACGATCACTAACTATAGAAGTAGGAACTCCATGTAATTTAACAATTTCTTTAATAAAAAGTTTGGCCAAAAGAGGTACGGTCCGATTGAACCGAATGGGAATAAAATGGGCGGATTTAGTAAGCCTATCAACTATAACCCATAAGCTATCATGACCCGAATGAGACCGGGGAAGGCCGTCTATAAAATCCATGGAAATTTGATCCCACTTCCAAATTGGAATTTCTAAAGGTTGCAATAACCCATCGGGCCTTTGATGTTCGGCCTTAATGAGTTGGCAAGTCATGCAACACTTAACAAAGTTAGCAATATCAGATTTCATTCCCTCCCAATAATAAAGCCGCTTCATATCCGCGTACATTTTACTACTACCGGGATGAATGGTAAATTTAGAATGATGAGAATCTTCTAAAATATCTTTACGAAGATCACTAATATTTGGCATGATAAGTCTACCAAATTTCCGAATGCCGCCACGAAAATCGATATCAAAGTCTTTCAAACCTTCAATATCAATTTTATCCTTAATATTTTGGCCAAGAAGAGCCAATTCGGGATCTAGCCTTTGAGCTTCAAGAATGCGGTCTAAAAGAGAAGGATGAGCCTCAAGGCTACATAAAACAAGAGATGAACATAAATCGGAAACACGGTCTCGAATTTCACAAGTGGATAAAACCTCGAGATCATTCCATTCGGATATCATCATGGAAACAACCGCTTGTTGCTTTTGACTAAGTGCATCCGCAACGCGATTTCCCTTTCCGGGAGTATAAAGGATATCAAGATCATATGGTGCAAGAAATTCAAGCCAACGCTGTTGACGCAAATTAAGTTTCTTTTGAGAGAATAAATACTTCAAGGACTTATTATCAGTATAAAGAACAAATGTCTCTCCTAAAAGATAATGACGCCAAATACGAAGGGCGAATATAATAGCCACGAGCTCTAAATCATGAGTGGCATATCTAGTCTCAGCAGGCTTCAATTGCCTAGAAGCATAAGCAATAACACGTTCTCTTTGCATAAGAACGGCACCCAAACCAACGCGACTAGCATCGGTATAAACAACGAAATCTTCATTCCCCTCGGGAATAACAAGAATAGGAGCATCAGAAAGAAGTTCCTTTAGTTTCCGAAAAGAAGTTTCACATTTGTCCGACCAAACGTATTTAACACCTTTCTTCGTTAAGCTAGTGAGAGGCACGACAATCTTAGAAAAGTCTTTAATGAAACGATGGAAATAACCCGCCAATCCGAGAAAACTACGAATCTCTGTCACACTCTTCGATCTCTTCCAATCTTGAATCGCTTCAATCTTTGAAGGATCCACGGAAATTCCAGATTCGGAAATAATATGACCGAGAAACTTCACATGAGATTGCCAAAAGTGGCATTTAGAAAATTTTGCTTTTAATTGATTACTCCTAAGAGTTTCCAATACAATCCGAAGATGCTTTTCATGCAACTCCTTGGTTTTTGAATACACAAGAATATCATCAATAAAGATGAGAACAAATTGATCGAGAAAATCTTTGAAAACTCGATTCATAAGGTCAACGAAATAAGGCGGAGCATTCGTTAAACCAAATGGCATAACAAGCCATTCATAAGATCCATATCGAGTACGGAACGATGTCAAAGGAATGGTATCCTCTGCAATACGAAGCTGATGAAAACCGGTTACCAAGTCCAATTGTGAAAAGACTCTAGCACCACTAAGTTGATCGAATAGGTCATCAATCCGAGGTAAAGGATATTTATTTTTGATAGTAAGATCATTAAGCTTGCGGTAGTCAACGCAAAGCCTAAGTGTGTCATCGGATTTCTTCACAAAAATAGCTGAAGCTCCCCAAGGCGAGGAACTTGAGCGAATAAATTGCTTCGTCTCCAATTCGGACAATTGTTTACGCATCTTCTCATTTTCTTTATTGGACATACGATAAGGAGGACGAGTAATAGGTTGAGCTCCAGGGATAAGATTAATTCTGAACTCAATTGCTCGCTTAGGCGGTAATCCTAAAATGGGCTCAAATATGTCAGAAAATTCACGAACGATGTGAATAAGAGAAATTATATCTTTCTTATCATCATTATCGTCATCACGAGGATTTAAAGAATATAAAGATGCAACCAAGCTAGAATCCGAATCTTTAAGATTAATAGAAATCTGCTTAACAGATTGAGGATGTCGAAGATGAATAGTCCGCTCAGGACATAGGATATAAGCTTCATAACGGTTAAGCCAATCCATTCCCACAATCATTCCAAAGCCTAAATAACGCATGACATGCAAATCGGCTAGGAAAGAAAAATCACACAAAATAATCTCGACATCTTTACAAAGTAAACTAAGAGTTGCAGATCCGCCAACTGGATTCGAAATTCTCAAAGAAGTCATTAAAGCAACAACACTTAAAGAAAAAGTATCAACAAGTTCTTTTGATATAAAAGAATGGGATGCACCCGTATCAAAAAGAACTCGAATGGGTTGATCACGAAATATAATGGTGCCATCAAGGATAGAATGAGACATACCTTGACCACGAGATGTGTTGCCATGGGCTTGAGGAACATTTAACTTTCCCTCTTTCTTGCCCTGAAGCTTGGGGCATGAAGATATAACATGACCAGGAACTTTGCAGTAGC
Organism: Allium cepa; assembly: GCA_030765085.1. Lineage (NCBI taxonomy): Eukaryota > Viridiplantae > Streptophyta > Magnoliopsida > Asparagales > Amaryllidaceae > Allium > Allium cepa. The sequence continues at coordinate 694,825,144 of CM060940.1, read as the reverse complement.
GACAAGAGAGAAACTTTGGACACTTGTTCGCGTAAGGGTCCTTCGAACCACAATTATAGCATTCCCCACGACTAAAGGAAGAAGTCTTTGCCACAGGGGTTGCTTGCTTCCCTTTCTTATTGGGATAAGGGCCTTTGAATTTACTGGGCCTTTTCTTGTTGCTGTTGAAGCTTGGTTTGGAACCCACCACTTCAACATCATTTTCCCTATCCGCCTCTTCAAGACGAAGAGCGATATCAATGAGTTGGTCGAAAGAAACTTCTAATTTCAGAAGTAATGGCTTCTTGAGATTTTTATTTAAGCCATAGACAAATCTTTGGTTCTTCTTCAATGGGGTGTTGATGTATTCAACCCCATATATGGAAAGTGACTCGAAGGATGCAACATAATCAGTCACGGAGGCTTCACCTTGAACAAGGTCAATAAAACGGCGAGCCAAAGTCACCTTTTCAGCTTCTGGTACGAATTTTAACTCGAAGCGCTCTCGGAATTTCTCCCAAGTGAGATCCGCTTCATTTATTTCAGAGATCAGAAGCTCGTACCAGTCTAATGCTCTTTCTTGGAGCATACTAGAAGCCACCTAAACTCGGTGAAGATCAATGACCTTCATGCGAGAAAAGATTCGATTGCTTGTCCTTAACCAAGCCTGGACTTCAATAATAGTTTCAGAACCTTTAAATGGCTTCCCACCCAGGTTGGTGTAATCATTGCACAAACGTGCAAACCCAGATTTAGGGTGAGTGGGTTCCAGATTAGAACCAGCTGCCTGAGCATTCGTGGCAAGGTCAAGAAGTTGTTGGGTAGCCATAAAAACTCCATCTTGGGGAGTAGCACTAGATCGACCGGCGCTGGGATGGCCTGGTCTAACCATTTCCCTTCCTTTAGAAAGAAAGAAAGGAGAAGAAAAAGGTTACTCACAAAATGAATATCAAGCAATCTTGATACATAAAACATGGAATCATAAAAGAAAATAGGATAGAACGGTACGAAGACACAAATTAAATCCTAAGGCATGACTCCTAAGATGGACTTAGGACAATGATCCTTGTTATAATATTCCAAATTGTTTCAAAGTTTGGCTCTGATACCATGCTGTGACGCCCCACCTCTATACCCACGCTAGCCAAGAACACTACGGTGTAATGCTGTCAACTAGCACGGAGAATAAGGCTATTGAGGAGCGACCATCCGTATGTCAGATAGTATAACATGCATTTTATTTCAAGAGGAAATCCGACATACCGATACAAACACAAAGCTACTACATAGTGGCTATAATAATATTCGGAAACAAATATAGGAATAAGCATAACACAAATCAGTCACAGATAATTCATATCACAAAGACGGAAGAAGATATGAATATATAACTAACACATGAAAGTGTATATCAGAGTAGTGGTCAAAAAGATCCACAATAATACAAAAGAATAGCAACACGTGCTATACAAAAGAATACAACTATGAGTCCATATCTCAAGTGTATACAACACATAAACTACTAATCGAGGTAGTTAGCCAAAAGTAAGAGAAATCAATCCCAAGTGAGAAGTCAAGCTGAAGCACCTGTAACATCTCGGTTTGACCTGAGTATTATTTAATAAGAAAATAATAAACGGATCAGTCTAGCTATAAATATCAGATGAAACGATATAGATTAAGAGGTATGACTAAACACATAATAATCACAATGCCAAGCTGTGATATATACAAGTAATTGAAAATCAACAACAAATTAATCAATATCACAAAAATCTACTCAAGGATCAAAAGGAATGTCATACTCTTTATTTCGTTCACCAAACCATAAATATTGACGATTATATCAATATCAATCACAAAAGTCAATGACACACAAATTCACCAATGCATAAATATTGATAAAACTTATCAGTGAAAAATCACGAAAATTGGTGAAGCACAAATTCTAGAAATCATCTCAAGAAATCCAGAAATCACAAAAAGGGGGGAAAGGCCTATCACAAACGAGAGCATAAAGCTCACCAACACGTGTATCACAAACGGAACGCTAATTCCATGGTTGCTAACCATCACAAATTGAGCCGAAGCTCCACAAACGGCCTGAAGACCATGGGTTGCTACCCCACCAATTTGAGTCGAAACTCCACAAAACGGGTTTTAGTCTCCCTCGCAGACAAAGAGACATCGCACATTGCTAGTCTAAATCACAAAAATGATCGTCATGATCATCAAGAAGTGTCAATTACAGTAAGCTAGTAAATATATGAGCTTAGCTTCATGTCCCATAACCACTAGCTTAACTTAAATATTTATGAACAAATTGTAGATCTCCACTAGAAAATTGTCACAAGAGATTCAATCGAACAAGTCCAAGAATTAACCAACGAAGTAAACGCAAGCGTTTCATACCACTCGTTTTACTAAGCCGTTTAATTAGTTTTCTCATACGAGTGAGGTAAAGGTTTGTATATACTAATAGATTGGAAAACGATTTAAGAAACGAGCTTTGTGATAAAATAGTGTTGAAATCGTTTTGATGAAAGAATTTTGATATCTACTACTAGTATAGAAACCTTTGTATTTTAAAGTGACAAAGCTCAAAAATGATTGTAGAAACAATCAATCTGTGACGACCCGAATTTCTGACCCCAGATATCCGGTTCATCTTGAAGAAAGAAAGGGATGAGAAAATAGAAAAGATAGAGAAGAAAGAACAACAACATCAGAATCTCACAGCGGAATGGAACAAAATATAATAGATCACATAACTATTACATAATTTTACATATATCAGAGTTATACAGATAATACATCACATACTAGACAGTTATAAACACCTATCTAGTTATACAATTCAATATACAATACAACACAGAGATACCAACACAGCGGAACACTATATATATATCTACAACGTAGAAGCCTCCTGCTCCATTGCTCCTCCAGAATTCGTCAAACCTAACCTGAATCCCTTGGCTACCCGTAAAAAATTTGGGTACCCGAGAGTTTATGAAAAACAAAAATAAATTCCAGGTCAGACATGGGTCTGGTATGAGTAACAGGTTAAAGTTGCTTAACTTCTGAAAATATTTTTGAAACAAAAGGTATAACGTAAGACTCCCCACAAATAAACATGGGTAAGTTTTTACCTTACGCTAACCAAAACATTTGATAGGAAATTCAGTGATATTATAATAGGTCTAGGGTTTTCAAGTAAATAGAAAATAGCCGAAATTGTTACATTATTAAATTCCAGCTACTAGCCACAAAAGTAGGTAATACAATCAAAATCGTTGGCACTTATTGGATCGTGGATTCCATACAATGGCAGGGCTACTGGGGTACCGCCCGTCACAGTACGTGGCCTAGATCAACGTACCGAGGAGTACGCCCGCTCCCCTGCAACACAAGGCCGGAAACATTCCTTACTGAACAGTCCCGAAAAAGACAACCCCGACAGTTGGAGCTCACAACTGTCCACACAGCCGAATAAAAAGGGACATCTAAACAGGGGAAAATCTTGTCCTGCTTGGGCATGACCCACCTAACCTTGCTGCACCTCCCCTGTTTTAGCTATTCCCAGTTGATGAGGCTTGAGGCTGCGATTACCTTTAGAGAACACATTTCTTAGAATGCTCATCGCCCACCTGACGATGTTTTGAAAGCATTCAATCCATACAAGTTCGTTCCGGGTTCGAACGAAACCGAAGGCATTATCTCGTTACACTCATTTTGGATTCACCCTCAAAGTTAACGATGATAACCCTTGCATTCAGAATCTTCATCTTCACTTCAGATTCACGACCTATCGTTAATTTAGATCGATGTGGTTTTCGGACTTCCAAATATGGAAAACCCGATCCCGGTCTCATCGAAATCCAAAACGTGTCTTTTAGGGCCAAGTTGTTTTAAAGTTTAAAACAATTTAGCTCAATTTATCCATATACACACAGATAGATAATTCACAATATCACAAGAGATAATCAACATTATCATCATAAACAGATAATCAATATTATCACTACAAACAGATAATGCATATTATCATCATAACAGATAATTCATATTATCATCATATTTAAATCAAAGCATCCATATTACACAGCATAAATATCTCATATCCGAGATCTCAAATCATTCAACGTAAATGATATCATCCATCCATACATAAGCAATCATATCAGCTATAATGAATTTAAAATGAATTAAATTAATTACTTGCATCTCTAATTAATTTAAAATAAATTAAATTAATTATTATACCATTATAACTCTTGCTTATTTAATTATTAATCAATTTATCAATCGATTAATAAATTCATTTCACTTAATCACACTTGACTAATTAACATTTGGTTATATTCAAGTAATCATCCTTTAATTATTTTCACAAATTAATTATCTTATCCAAATATAGAAATTAACCTTAAATTACAAACATTACATTACTTCTTAATTATTCTAATTAATTACTCTTAATTACTTATTATTGATTAATTAATCTAAATTTATCATCCCATCATTAATTATATCAATTAATGATTTCTAATTACATTTTAATTAATTCCCTGTTTTAAATTAATTACCTTAAGTAATTAATCTTAAATTAAACCACATCTATTAATCACCTCTGATTTATACCATTTAGTAATTAACTATCTTTAATTACTCCATCAAATAAATAAATTTCTCCTTAATTAATTTCTCTAATTAATCCCCTAATTAATTATACAAAGTAATTATATTCCAATTACTTTCATTATTAAATCACCCTCGGTTAATTACATCCAGTAATTATCATTAATTATTTCCCTAAGTAATTATACTTATCTTATCATATGATTATTTAAATTAATTAAACTTAATTAATTACTTAAACAATTCATATGAAACTGAATTAATTACAATGAGTAATTAATTCCTTAATTACTTCCATTACTTAACAATTCACAATTTCTTATTTTAAATAATAATTTAATTAATTATTAAAATTAATCCAATTAATTGATTATTTCATAATCTTAGTTAGTGACTTCATTAACTATTTATAATACTTTAATTACTTTTCCTAAAGTAATTAACTAAGATTTATTATCAATTACATTTTAATTTTTTCTTAATAACTCATTAATTAATCCTTAATTAATTCTTTAATTGATTACTAATCATTAATTTAAAATCAATCCATATTTAATCAATAATTCTTAATTACAAATTGATTTACCTTAAATTAATTAACTTATATCTCTTTTAAATAAATTTAAACTCTTAATTTTTAAGTTAATTAATTCTAGTCATTAATTATCCACTTAGTTAACTTAATAATTACAAATCCTTAAGTCTTTAAAAACCTTTTCTATTTAATGATCAATTTATCATTAATAAGGTATTTTAAAAGATTTAATTTAAATTTACTTTAAAATTTCATTTTAAATTTAAGATTTAAAATGAAATCAACTTAATCTTAACAATTCCAAACTCCTCTTTATTTTACTACATAAAGAATAGTTATCTTATAATAGCAGATTAAAAGAATTTAAACACGATTTCGTTTTGAATTCAATTCAAATTTAAAAATTCTCTTTATCATTCAAATTTGTTTAAAACAATTTTAAATTTTAAAAACGTTATTTATTTAAAAACTGAGATTTAAACTACTTTTGAAACCAAACTTAACTTGATTTAAACCTTGTTTAAATACCTATTTTTTTCATTTAAAAAAACCCAGTTTTAAAAATTTCATAAAACTTACAGGTTTTAAACCCTGTAACTAAAAATACCCGAGTTAAACAAAACTTCTTCGAGCAAATCCCTAAATTTCTTCGAGTCCAGCACTCGAATCACTCGAGTGGAACTCGAGCAACATTCCCCCCTTTAAAGTGGTTACAAATAATTTAAAACTTTAAAACTTTATTTTACCTTAAACTGAGATTCAAATTTCATTTTAATCCAAACTTATCTTGGATTTAAATACCTATTTTAAATATCTATTTCTTATTTTAAAACCCAGGTTTAAAGAGATTTTAAACCTTACAGGTTTTTAAAACCTGTTACTAACTTACCCAGGCCCCCCTACATTATACTCCGAGTCAAATTCGAACGTGCTTCTAGTTCGCGTGATACTTCCCCCGAGTCAATTCCTTAAAGACTCGAGTACCCCTGCTTCAACAAACCCCTCCAGGCACAACACAGTGCACCGTGCATATGCACGGTGCCGATGGTCGACGCAGATCATCTTCGATGATCCCTCCATACCATCCATCACCCCAACCCTCCCTCGCAAGCATCAACACGACATTTCCAACGCGAAAACAAAAATGAAGGTTCGAGCTCCAAACCTGAAAACACAGACAACCCACAATCCAAAACCTGGATGTTCACCGTCCCCGCCACCTCGTCCACCAGAGACGCTAAAATTTTGGCCATCACCACGTCTATGTCCCCTCAACCTCCCCTCAAGAGCACGTAACGCTCGATCGCACCAATAGGGAGAACGAATCGAAGTTACAATCTGACAAAAATTTAGGGCTACAGAGAAGAAGACATCGCCGGTGCCACCACGTCCCTCTGCCAGACCTTACGCTAATTTTCCCCACTTCGATGATCGGTCCTCCATCTCCAGGAAAGTCCACGAGCTCATCCATCCTCTTGTTCACCAGAAAGTCACGAATTTGCATATTATGTTCAGACCAGAATTACATCTTAACCCCTTTACCAAAATTTATTGTTTTTGTTTTAAAAATCATATTTTGACTTAAATATTCAATTTATAATACTGGAATTACACTTTTAAAGGTTTGAGTTATTGATTTATTTAACATGCCCAGATGTTTATTTTACTTCCAGAGGCAACAAGCTTCACTTATGGCTTACTTAAATTTTTAAACATTTATTCATGTTAAATCAAACATCTTTGATTTGTAAGTTGAATCCTAACAAAAACTAGATTAAGTGATAATGTGTTTATTTGGAAATTTTGAGCCTGGAAAGGGTAACAGAACAGCGCAGAGTAAAAATACACATCATACACAAAAATAATATTCTCATCAGGTTTCATTCATGCAATACATGTCACCTTCACGTACTAGCAAGCAAAAAACTTTTACTTTAAGTTTTAAAAAGTTAAGTTACTCACTTGAAAATAAACAGAGCAGATTTATGATGAAAACAGGTTGAATTTGCAGGCTTGAAGTATGCAGAGATTTTCATCTCACAAACACTCAGAGGAATGAATATATAAATATCTACACAATATTTTTAAGCATTCAAATTTTAGCGTGCAACAATTTTAAAAACTTAAGTTATTTAAAAGAGTTACTCACCTGCAAAATTTTGAAACATAGAATAGAGCACCCAAATTGAAAAGCCTATGATACTTTAAAACTTGAGTGTTTGAATGCTCTGAAACCTGAAAGTTTTGCACTAAAAATCCTTTTTACTTTGAAGCCAATTGTTGTTTGGGAGATGCTTGATTTCAGGTTGAAGATGCATTGCATCAGGTCTTTGATTCAAAGTTGCTTGCAGGCTTGGAAAATGCAGGCAGTTTTGATTGTTGATAAAATTTGTAAAAATGCAAATGTTAACTTTTTTTTTTCTTGCTTTCTAGTTTGCTAAATTCTAAATGAAATGGAACAAAGAGTATTGCATATAAATATAGAGGAGACAGGCTAGTACAGGAAGGTGTTTACTGGTATAGGCATTTTGATTTTTCAAAATATTTCCTTCTTTTTTTTTGTCAGAGTTATTTTTCTTCAAATGTAGGCTGAAATGATCATTAGCAAAATTCGAATTGACTCAATAGTTGGCTGAGATGATAAAACATTAAATGCAAATGTACTTTATGTTACACCCTTTTCTTATTAGTGTATGTTGATATTACACTTTGCAGCATATCTATTCTTCCTATAAGATTCTTGCCTGATTTGGTTTTATAATTTTACTTCGTTTGTAGATTTTTTTCTTGCCTTGGATTCTTTTTTTACTTCACTTTGATTCTTGCCTGCATATTCACTTAATGGTTTTACTCCTATTTATACAACCTGGTTTGCCTTTTTACTCTTTGTTTATTTTTATCTTCACTTTTGTTTTTAAACTTAACTATCAACACTTAATTTACTTACTATCTATTTTTATACTTATGCTTACACCATAGATGTTTATGTATTTATACTCATTTTAATACCATACATTTGATTTATGTTTGTGTTTAATATATTTAGGGTTTGTTTTATTTTAAACATGTTTAAAAGATGTTATTTCAAATTTACAATCATAGCTTTCCTATCAAATACACATACATAAATTTAAGATAACAATTTTTATTTATATTAAAAATCCATTTGTAAGACATTACATTATCAATATAGTTTGAATATAACTCATTGTTAAATTAAAATAATTCATAAAAGCATTTGTCTTCTTATCTAATAAATTACTTATTTTATTAGCTACATAAAAACAAAACAAACCTTTTCATTTAAATTTAAACTTAAGCTAAAATCAATTTTAAACAATTAAGTTTTTATCCAGAGTATTAAAATCATATGGTTATTTATTTAATAGCTTAATATCAAATTAAATCCAATTTTTAATTTATCAAAAATATTAGAATAAGAAAACATGCCTATATATATTAAATTTAAAACAAAGTTTATCTATTTGTAATATATACAAATATGTATACATCACAAATATAAAACAATTTATTAGCCTTTAAAGATAGATTATCAGTTTAAATATTTATTTTAAAGAAGATTATTAATTTTAATTCAACTTTATTATTAACAATATGGTCAAATCAATTAAATTTTGACAGAAATTATTAAATTCTTATTGTCAAAATTTCCGGGATATCACACAATCACCAAAATTCACATACGAAGACGTGAATTAATTCCAAAGAAATCGATATCAAATTCATCAAAGTGGATATTTCCAAAAATTCCAAAATAGAAGTCATCATAGTCGAATAAGTGTTAACAAAAAATAGGATCATCACGAATCGATCTAAATTTGAAAACCACGCAAAATAGGCGAAATAGGCAAAACAGCAACAGGTCGGTCAGCCGGCTACAGAGCTCGGTCGACCGGACCCCATTCTGAAAAATTCTCGGGAAGCAGGTCGGTCGACTGAGCTCTATAGTTGGTCGACCGGACCTGAGACAGAGAAATGCTATGCACTTTTAGTAGCAGGTCGGTCGGCTACAGGGCTCGGTCGGCCGAACTGCAAATTTCTGCAGTTCCTGCCCTTCTTCAATGAAGTGCAAATTCCTCCAAAACACGACCGTTCTAGCAATGGACCTAAGGAGCCTTAGCCAATTGATACCCCAGCTCCATTAGCTCTCCGATCCGCCACCAAATACATGTTCAAACATCAAAGTTATGATTTTTAAAGAATTGAACCCAAAACACCAAAAATTGGAATATTCACCAAATCAATCCAAACCAAAAGCGATTGCACAAGAATAAATGTTAGGAATTCATACCTAACAATCGAAGATAAATATAGACTAAGATGTGAGATAAAAATCTCACCTTTGAACCCAAACGATTGAAGAAGAAGCTTGAAAGCAAAGAAGAATCAACCACTCTTCAAATCCAACTCAAGAAGCTTGATTCTATGATCAAAAAGAAGAACATTCCCAAAGTTAGGTTTAGGAATTTCTGAAATTGATAAGAGAATGAGTTGGAGAAGAAGAAGAGAAGCTTACCAATGGATTCTTCAATTAGTTTGGAGCTAGAGTTTGATTTGCAAAAGAAAACTAGGGCTTGGAGTTTTAATTTCTCATTCCACTCTCCATTGTTATAAAAGCTTGAGTAGAAGGAAAATAGAAAGGAAGTGAATGAAGAGGAGAGGGTTGGAACTGAGTTAAGTGGGGTTAATGGGCTCAGTCCAAACCAAAGCCCTAAGTAAAAAGTAGCAAAAATCAACTTACTCCAAACTTATCGAAGCTTATACTAAAAAAGGTCGCAAGCGGCATTTTAAACTCAATGGGGGGGGGTCCCGAGTCCTAATTCGACCGTATGCAAAAAGTAGCTTTTCAGACTAAATTCCGAGTATCGATAAAATATTTGAATAAAATATTTAAATATAAAAATCGATAAATATGCGGGTTGTTACACTTTTCAATTCGCTCGGGTCAGTCTGAGCATTACAAGATTCGAAGACTTTATTTTAGTGGACAAAGACGAAGATATTATTGCTATTATCTATTATATTATTCACTATATCATGTACTCCGCTGCATTATATTATTCTCTGGTATGTGTAACTCTGATATATATTGTATAAGTATAATCGAATATTTTGTAAAACAGCTTCATGAACTGTTTATTTGATTATTATATTTTATCGTTCCGCTGCAAGATTCTATTTTGTTCTTTCTCTGTTTTTTCTCTCTTTTACTCCATAACAATCCGCCCTTCTGTATGGCTTCAGTATGACGTGTGTGGTTTATCGTCGATTTAAATTGTACAAAAAGGTGGGATGTTACATCCATCCTTTATTGTACAATGTCATTGGATGTTGAATCCATTTCCCAAATCATTTCAACTTCTTGAAGTTAAAATTATTCAATTCAGTATATTGTTCATTTTATTATTTACTTTTATTATCAATAGTCTCAATCATTAACTTAAGTTCACAATCCTTTTCTTACAGTACTCATTTTCTATTTCATTTTACTCAGTAGCACTTCAATTATAACTTAAGTTTACAACTATTATAATATAAAAATTCTCATTTATAAATGTAAATTCACTGAACACTTTTTTACTTAAGTTTTACTTGTATGGTATTCTATCACATGTTCCTATTAAACATTACAACTTATAATCTTTTGGTAAGCTATATATATGTTTTTAAGAATGCAATTGAAAGTTACACATGTTTGTCTTATTTCATTTTAGTAAATAAATGTTCAATAATTCCCATTTTCTTATTTACATTTCCTTTTTATTTACTAGTTACAAATTTCAAATCTCTTGTATATTTCATTTATAACCTAGCATTTAATTTCTTATTTTCATTTTAGAAGTTCCAATTGTTAAATAGTTAAAATTTCATTTCATTGCAATAATCGAAATCTCATTGATAGAAATTTAAGAACTAAATACTGGGTTCCATTTCAGTTATTTTAAAATAATATAAATAATCATATCTTTATATATATATATATATATATATATATATATATATCAAATCATACTTGGAATTAAAAATTAAGCTTAAATTATCAAAACAATTGTGCAGTAAAATTACTACACGATCTTCCTACTTTGAAACTCGAAAATGAATGTCGATGATGCGTGTACTCGTTAGCAAAATTATTTTCCAACGACTAATAGGAGAGTTCAGGACTTATTTCCTTCCAAAATTCTTTTAAAACGTTTCTTTCAAATTACATTGAAATATTTATGTCATAAAATACTTCCATCTAATATTAATATTATATTCCAAAATCTTTTGATGCAGCTTAAGTTCTCAAATTTTCCAATTTATATCCATTTTATTTGTAAATCTTGTTTTTCCATCAGTATTTATAAATATTCACTACCTAACAACAAATATATAACAACCAACTATATCATTTATGAAATTTTATTATTTTATATACAAAATATATAATAGGCAAAATTATTTCATTTACCTATATTTTAGAACAAGTATTGTGTCGTTCCGTCCTATTAGGTGTTTAGAAATCCCTGTCGATGTCATAACGTCCTATGCACCGACCAGAATTTACAAATACAAAATGGAACAAATTAACATAATACGTAAACCTTTTATAACAATAACAAATATGCTCTATCATATATATATATACAGTCAATGACTCATTCTAGGGTATTACTACCCTATTTAATATGAATCAGACCCCACAAAGCTAAGGTTATTGCTAAACCAAAGCTCTGATACCAACTATAACGACCTGCTTTTTGGACGTTTTAAGCAGGCGCACATGTCAGGCTCAAACCATTCAAAAGGGCAAATTGTTATGGGGAAAATAAGAAAAAGAGAGGAATAAAAACAAATACATAATCTTACAGCGAAATGACAAAATATAATTATCAAATAACAGTTCATGAAGCTGTTTTATAAATATATTTGATTATTCTTTTCAACATAAACATCAGAGTTACATAAACAGGAATAAATAAATAAATAAATAAATAAATTCAATGGAACAACATGGTGTAGTTGAATATCATAAATAATAATAGTACAAATCTTCGTCTTCGACCTCCAGAAATAAAGTCTTCAAAACCCTAAAATGCTCAGGCTGACCCGAGCGAATTGAAAAGACAAAACACTCGAGTCGGAAATAAAAGATATAATGTAAGTAAAATCAACGGTAAGTATGAGTGCAATGACGTCAGAGATGTTTATGGGGTTTGACATCTCCTATCCAGTGTCTAACGTGAGTGCGGTAACTTAAGAGATGTTTGGGATTCACATCTTCCAAAGATCCATTAAACTATCTACTATGTAGTACAATACGTTATTATAATACGTCTAAAGTAAAGTAAAATTATTAAAATAGCGTTAAGGCGTTACACATATCCCCCTTAACACATTTTGTATATTCTCATAGTCTATACAGTACCGTAAGCTCCTCTATAAACTAGAGGTTTACCCAAAGGGCGCCGTAAGGTATGGTACAAAACAAACTTGTAGAAGGCACGGTCGGGCATGCGCCATGGTACATGAGGAAATGCCAGGGTAGATATACGATTTTCGTATCCGGACTGGTGGTAATGCTTAGCAGCTGTTACCGCCCACCTCGAAACACACTCCCAAATCAAAATAAAGGGCGACCACCAAATAAAATCGCAAAGTTAGAATATTGTAACGACCTTGGATTTTGGCCCTATTTATTTATTCCAATTAAATGAAAAGTAAACTGATCATTTTAGATATGAATACGACTTTTGGAATAATTGCCATTTGTGTATATAAATTTGTATTTGAAAACGAAATTTGATTTGAAAATTTGAAATAAATTCTCTTAAAAATAGATAAAAAAAATCTATCTTGTATAATTGAATTAAAGTACTCTATCTTGTTACATTTAGTAAAAACACATGGATGATAATGTTTAAAATAACATCTAATTCTATCAATATAAAATATAAATATAAGTAAGTAAAACTTATGAATATAATTTAAATATTGATAGTTAAAAATACAAATAGAAATAAATATAAGTATAACATATAAGTAAACCACATGAATGTGATTTAAATATTGATAGTTAAAATATAAAATAGAAATAAAAATAAAAGAAAACAAGGATTAAGTAATTTTGGTGAACATACAACATGAACTGAAAATTGAAAGCACAAATGTATAAAGCTAGAATAAGCACAAAGTATAAAATAAAATAAAACCAGACAAACATTATTCAAGCTAGAAGTAATAAGTCAAACATTTGTATATGAATCAAGCAAGAAGACAAATATTTTATACAAACTATCTTCATCACAAGCCAAAGCCAACCTGCTAAATGTATGCTTCATACAAATATCTGTCTATAGAAAATCATAATCATAACATGTAAACATGTATGGAAACAAAGCATTTAATGCCATCTACTCAAGCCAATATTTTGTCAATTCAAAGCATTGCAAATCTTTACTCTTCAGTAATCAGATCTGAGCAAACCAAAAAAAAAACAACTATACTAGTTACAACCTACCCTTAAACACCTATTCTCTTCTGTATATATTTGTGTCCACCTTCCTGTCTTAAGTTCATTCAGTAAACCATACAAAAAAAAAGAAATAAAATCAAATTGAATTCAAGCCAAAAACAGACAGGACTTAAGAGCAGATTCAACTACAGTTTTCAAGAAATAGGAGTGTTCTTTGTTCACAGAAATCTTGCTAGTGAGTAAACAAAGATTTTTAAAGTTTAAGTTGATTAAAATAGTTCCTGATTCATTAATAGTATAGTTTGTATATGCTTTATCTTTGGATATGATTCTGTGTATATATATGTCACTCTGCATATTTTTCTTCTCTATTTTGGATCAGGGTTGATTATTTTTCAAATTTAAGTTTGTTTTCAACTGAATCATTGTAAAGTTTTCATTTTTCAATCAAACAAGATGTTAAAACATCAAACAAGATTTTCAAAGCAGATTAAAACATGTTAGTGGAATATTTCTACTGGAAGCCTTGTTTACAGGCAATCAAGCAATAAATTGATAAATCCAATTGTTATAAAAAGATAATTCAAGTAGATAACTTTAAGGCCTACTGAAATTTATGATTTTTAATACAAAAATGAAGATATTTAGATTGGTATTTCATGAGCAGTTCGTATTTGAATAAAAACTGCATTTCCACAAATTCCATGAAATTGAATCAATTTAAAAGATTGAAATTTAAATTGAAGCAAGTATAAATATTGGTGATTTTGTGAAAATGATCAGATAATTTTTCTATTGTGTGAATTAAGGGAACGAGGTTGATTTAGGGCTTGGGTTCAAGTTTTTAGTCTTGTCTGAAATATGACGAGTTCATTTTCTATTCGCGATCAAGTTTCACGAATCTCTGATGTATGGTCGCTTGTCGTGTTGTCTAGGCATGGATGAAATATGGGCGACTCCAGTGGTCTCTACGGCGGTGGCGAGGAGGTTTTGTGGTGTGGGTTTAACTTCAGTTTTCAAGCAGATGACTAAATTTCGATTCGAAATTTCTGTAGGCGATTTGAGCTTGGATTTCGAGTATGTGGGTGTTTTGTGATGTGCCTGCGGCGTTGGTGTTCGCCGGAGCTGGGTGGCGCCGCCGTGCACATGTACGGCAGTGAGTTGTGTCAGCGTCGTTGATAAGAGAACGATCTCGAGTCAATACTCGAGTTGTTTAGATGTTTGTTTCGGGTTTTAGCTGTGTGCATGAGTGAACCTGATGCTTAATTTATAACTTAGTTTAAAAACTTAACTTAATGAAGAAAATATAAAAAAAGGGAGAAGAAGAAGTTGTGCACAGGGAAGTGACTCGGGAAAATGGGTGCTTAACTCGAAGTGCTACACGAGTTTTAGTAGGGGAAGTTTTGGGTTTCCTTCAAACTGCAGTAGTGTATTTTAAAAGTAAAGTTAAGTAAACAGTTTTTCATCAAACTTTAAACACTTTAAACTTAATAATGTTTAACAGTTTAAGTTAAAAACTTAGATACAAGTTAATTATTTTAGTTAATACTTTAAAATGTTTTAAGCTCTTAATTATTATTCTAATTAAGTAATTAATATAAGATTAGTATAAAACTTATTAACATATAAGTTTGTAATTAGTAATAAATTGATTTCAAAAGTTAAAGAAGATTCCTTTTAAAATGTCAATTAAGTTGAATAATTAATATTAATTGATTATTTTCAGAAAGTAATTAAGAATAATAATTTTTAATGGTAATTAGTGATGGATTATGAGTAATAAATGAATTTGTAATAAACTACTTAAGTTAATTAACGAATGATTAATAGTTAATTAATTAAGTAATTTAATTAAGAATTAAGAATTGATTAATTAAGCAATTGGTGGTTAATAAATAGGTAATTAAGTTTGATTAATAATTAAGGTTATTAATTAATGATTATGGGAAATGAATTAAGTAATTAAATTTAAATAACTTGATTAAGAAGTAATTAATTAAATAGTGTGAAATAAAATAATTAAGTAATTAAGACATAATAATTGATTAAGAAATGATTTATGAATGAAATAATTTGAAATGGAATAAGTAATCAATTGATAATTAATGATTAATTAAACAGGATTAAGAGATTAATTCTCAAGTAATTGTTTTAAATTGAATTAATTACAATAATTAAAGATGATTGCATATGGATTGTTGTGTAGAATATCTGATTTGTGATATTTATCTGGTAATATTCTGTAATGTTCTGTGATATGCCTTGATATATCTATGATGATTGTGTATGATTTATCTGTGATAAATGCTATGTGAATTCAAGTGTTGAAATTAAACTGTTTAAATTAATTAAACAACTTGGCCTTTAAAATGGTGTTTGGATTTCGATGAGACCGGGATCGGGTGTCATTTATGATTATCCGAAAACCACATCGATCCAATTTAAACGTTAGGTCGTGAATTCTCAAGCGAAGATCGAGATGGTGTTTTCAGAATGCAAGGTTTATTGTCGTTGACTCTAAGGGTGATTCCAAAATGAGTGTAACGAGATAATGCCTTCGGTTTCGTTCGAACCCGGAACGAACTTGTATGGATTGAATGCTTTCAGCACATCGTCAGGCGGAGGATGAGCATTCTAAAAGATATGTTCTATAAAGGTAATCGCCTCAAGCCTCATCGACCGGGAATGGGTAAAACAGGGGATGTGCAGCAAGGTTAGGTGGGTCATGCCCAAGCAGGACGAGATATACCCCTGTCTAGATGTCCCTTTTTATTTCGACTGTGTGGGCGGTTGCTAGCTACAACCGCGGGGTTATCTTGTTCGGGACTTTTCAGTAAGGAATGGTTCCGGCCTTGTGTTGTAGGGGAGTTAGGGTGGCTCCTCAGAACGGTGAACTAGGCCCTGTACTGTGACGGGCGGTACCCCAATAGCCCTGCCGTTGATGGAAATCCATTTTCCCTACGAGACCCTACGGTTTTGATTTGTATTACCCACTTTCGTGGCTAGTAGCTGGAATTTTATCATGTAACAATTTCGGCTATTTTCTATTTACTTGGAAACCCTAGAAACTATTATAATATCACCGGATTTCCTATAAAATGTTTTGGTTAGCATAAGGTAAAAACTTACCCGTATTTAATTGTGGGGAGTCTTACGTGATACCTTTATTTTCAAATGATTTTCAAAATTAAACAACTTTAAACTGTTTACTCATACCAGACCCATGTCTGACCCGGAGTTTATATTTTGTTTTTCATAAACTCTTGGGTACTCAAATTTTTTTGAGTATCCAAGTGATAGGTTTTGGATTCTGATTTCTGGAGGAGCTTGGAGCAGGAGTTCTAGACGTATGTAGATATCTATCTAGTTCTGTTGTGTACTTGATGTAAGCTATATTTTGGGATATATGTAGTGACAGATGTATAGGTGACTGTCATGTGTATGATATTGTATAACTCTGATATATGTAAAACTATGTAATAGTTATGTGATGTATTATATTTTATTCCGTTTCTGCTGTGAGATTCTGATGTTGTTGTCTTTCTTTCTATTCTTTTCTATTTCTATCCCTTTCTTTTCTTAATGATGATATGTCTTTCTGGGAGTAGAAGGGCGGGTCGTCACAAATATAGTATTGAAGAACTGTGCCTGGTCGAAGGAACGACCTCACTTGGCCCAGCGTGGCTCTAGATTTTAACCGCATTATGCTGACTTGCGAAAGTTAGGATCACGTAAATACCTCATACAGAATCATTTGCCAAACCATCCTACTTCATTTCTGGAAATTCCACCATGTACACAGTTGTTAAAGTGGTTTCGGTATTGGTAGAGAGGATGACAATATCTGATCCCAGTCTCTTTAACAACCAACTGCTTATTACACATTGGATGGTTCTTTTATATTTCGAAAGTCAATTCACAATTTATATCCAAAATATCATATTCTCAAAACCATATCACTTTCGAAATTATATTCACTTTCGAAATTATATTCACTTTCGAAATCAAATTATTTCTAAAATCGTATTTCCTTTCAAAATCATAATTTCATAATAGTTTGAACCCTCATTTCAAAACTTCATATTCACTCAAAATATGTTATCAAAATCCCAGTTTAGGTTATAACATCATTTAACCGCATTTGTTTGTAAATCAAGGACTTAGAATATATACACTTCGACTTTACTTAGCCTGAAATTTAGAAATAGTTTAAACGGTTATAAGTAGTTTAAATAGTTATAAATAGTTAAAATAAAAATTTAAATAGTTAAAATACTGTAAAATAGTTTAATATAGATTAAAATTGTTTTTCTTGTTTTAAGATAGTTAAATAGATTTAAAATAGGTTAAATATAATTAAAACATATTAAATAGCTTTAAAATAGATTAATTAGATTTAAAATAAGTTAAATGGGTCAATTAGTTTTAAAATAATTAATTGGTTTAAAATAGTTTAAAATGATTTAATTGAGTTATATAAGTTAAAGTAGTTTAACGATTTGAAAATCTT
The DNA here is from genome assembly GCA_030765085.1 of Allium cepa. Classification (NCBI taxonomy): domain Eukaryota; kingdom Viridiplantae; phylum Streptophyta; class Magnoliopsida; order Asparagales; family Amaryllidaceae; genus Allium; species Allium cepa. Next base: position 694,807,000 of record CM060940.1, on the reverse strand, counting down.
AATAATTAGGAATTTTAAAATAATATATATTCAAACAATTATAATAAAATATGAATTTGGAATTAATATCAATTTAACTGTTTATTTCATTTTAACACATCTGAACCATTTCAATTTACAAATCAACAAAACCAATTCCAAATCTTTCAATTCAAATTTTAAATAAACTATTAAATTCTATGTCGATTTCAATCCATGTTAGAAATATCAATTTAAATTATTCCAATTTCAATACGTTTCAGGTTTATATTTTAAACGACCCAAATAACTTAATTCTGAAAAATTCCACTTATGTCTCAAATTCAACTTTAAAATTTCAATTTAATTTCTTAAGCTTTTCCTTTAGACCAATTTACATTTCAACATAAACTTGACTTTTTCCCAATAACAATTCAATTTATATAGATCAAATTTTATTTCAAAGATATCATTTATTTAATTTCAAAAATTAAGAATTTTAAAATCATTTAATTTAACCAATCTGGCATATATAATTCTCTACCTTAGGGTCAAGTGATACGGATATTTATCATTTCAATCCGCAATTTCAGAGTATACGGTTATATATGATTTCAAACCGCAAACCTGAATTAAATATTAAATTCCATAAGATCGCTCGAGTCTATCATTTTAACCCATAATGATTTTTCCCTAATCTATAGATCGTTCAGGTGTATATCATTTCAAGCCATAGTGATTTTCCTAACAGTAACTAAGGGAACTTGTTATATTATAACAATATCAAGTACAACACCCAGTCATCCAATATCAACAATCAAACATACATCACAATCATCATCCAAATCAATCGGTAAACATCAATAACTAACTGCTCATCAATACAGGTATTAAATTTACACTTTAAATTCAATTATAAATTAAATGGCTATTTGATGCAATATAAATATAAATTCAAATTAATAGGAATAGAAATTTGAAAATATCAAACAGCCATAAATAAATTCCTAATCATATCATAAATTTAATTTAACTAATATAAGAAATTTTAGAAGTTGTGAGTGGGTCAAAACACTCACCTTTGAATTTAAATTGATTTAAAAATAAACTCAAATGGTCTTAGAATTCGTCCAACCAAGCGCCAACATGTTCGGAATTTCGATATGATCTCAACTGAACAAAAGGCATGCAAATCGGACCTCGTATGCAAAAGTTCTTAAAAATAGAAATTATACGATAAAATTTTGAAATAAAATAAAATAAACAAACCCCGCACGTCATCACTGGAAATTCCCTCATCACGCTCAAATGTGTGTTACCCAGCTCGATGCCGAACCCTAACCGCAATCTTCTAGCAAAAACACCTCGACCCACATTCATCGCTGGCACCATCGAGCAGCACCACCACCATCACCATGCCACGCCTCCCCTAATCCCCACGCGCGGCACCTCACGGTGCTCCCAAACTCCACTACCGCCGCCACTGTTTACATCCAATTTACGGCGAACTCCAAGCCTTCGACGACGAACCAAGACAGATCTCGGGCCTGCTCCACGGCGTCTACAAGTCAGAACTTCCCGATCATCCCATAGCGGACGATCCACCGTTGAATCCAAATCATGGCCTTTGAACGGTCGAGAATGATCGACAATTTCTGGCCAATTGGTGACTCCAATCGAAAAAACAAACAACGGATTTGAGTTGAACTCGTCGAGAGCTTCAAATCGATATATAATTCGATATATTCTGAGGAGTTAAATTTTGATTTTCTTTTGAATTGCAATTGGATATGGAATTGGGAATTTGTTTATCTTCCATTGAGAAGGAGAAGATAGCTGAATTGTACGTACAGACAAATAAAAATAAGAAGGCCGCTAGGGTTTATAACGGGCTATTTATAGGCAAACCAGAAATAGATATGAATGGATCAGATTTGATTTAGAAGTTGAACGATAAACGACCTGAAATGTCTGTTTCATTCTCGAAATGAAATTGGGTCATCCTATATATCAAAATAGATGTTTTCAATGTTTTTAAACTCAATGGAACATGTTTCAAGTCCTAATTCCATCGAATGAAGAAGTTATGTGAAAATCAGCTTATTTCAAATTGATTTCAATTAAATTAATTTCCATGCATTTCAAGCCTGTACGATCAAACGACGGGTCCGATGGATATGAAGCTTAAAATCCCAATAACTCACCGTTACAGATATGATGAAACTAGTTTTGTCGAAATCCGAGTCTGTGGCCAAATGGCTACTTTCATATTAATTAAATAGGTTAATAACTAAATTAATTAAATCACTTTTTATTTCAAAGTTAATATCTAACAATTTCCATCATTTTTAATTATTTGGACACTTATAATAATTTAAAGTAAATTTACATATCAATTTCAGTGTTAATTATTTCAATAATTTTAGTTAATTATTTCAATAATTACAGTGTTCAATTTCAACTACAATTAATCTAATTAATTAAAATTTAATTCCAATAAATTGATTTTATTTGATTTCAATCACATATTCAAACAATTATTACTCAAATAATATGGTTAACATTTACTGATATCTTATTTCACTAATATGCTACCATTTCCATCTTTTATTTGTGTCAACTACTATATTCAATTATATTAAACTTTGTCAATTTCTTATTAATTAAAATTTAAATCCCCAATTAATTCATTCCTCTTGGTTTCATTCTTTTATTAAATCAATTATTTTTCTTATGAACATAATTAACATTCCTATACATTTATTACATTCACAATGTGTAGTTATTGAATTAACTCACATTGATGTAACATTTATTTAGAGTTTATTTCCAATTTAAATTCAACGGACTAAATAAATAGGTAACATATATAAATTGTTACCATTAACTTTCAATCACATTCATAAGTTCATTATCTACAAGCAGATGTTACAATTTCTTACATAACACAAATTTTATCCAGATTCCATTAATTATATACAAGTTCCTTAATTTATACAACATTCACATTTATTCGCTAATATGCAAATTATAACCAAGCATAATATTAAATTATTTCAATAAATTTGACTTTCATTCCAATTTTTAATATTTAACTTAAAATAACGTTATTATATTCCATTTTAGCTATTAATTCATTATTATATCACAATTTTTTTATTTCTCCCAATATTTAATTACAAACCCTATTAAATTAACTATTTTTAGTTGTCGAAATTTATGGGTCGTTACATAATGTAATATCATATATAATAAAATTAGATTTATAATTTGCTTATTATACTCGTTTTTAGCTTATAATATTAGTTTAAGGAGGAGTTAGGTAGTGTAGGCTTAGTTTTTGTTGATGACAAAGGGAAAGAATTATAAAATAGGATGGTTAGGCTGTTAGGTTGGCTTAAGGGGAAATATAAATTAGGATGGTTAGGCTGTTAAAATAGAATTATAACAAGATTAAGGGGGAGTTAGTAGATTAAGTGGAAGTTGTTGGAATAAGGGGAAGCCGGAGTAGAATTGAATTTGGTTGGAGTAGATTTTATAAACAAAGATTGTCTTCATTAAAAGGGGGAGATTGTTAGTTTCTGAGATGATGTTTTTGATGACAACAACCTTAGTACTTGTTATAAAATACAAATACTAATATTCTTGTATATATATATATATATATATGCAGGATATGTATATATATGTAGGTACTGGGAATGAAGAATTTACAATGTAGAGATTCAAGACCGACGAATTCAAGACTGAAGAAATCAAGACTGAAGACTCATGAGTATCAAGAGTTCAAGATATCAAGAGTTTCAAGAGTTTAGAGATAAGTAATAGAGTCTAGATTTATGTTAAAACTTCATAATAGCACTAAAATCTTTATTTGGATTTTAATTGTGTAATGGAATCCGCTTTCTCGCTTTAATAGTGGGATGGAACCCACAACCTCTTTAGTGGGATGGAACCCACGACCTTCTCAAACGGAATGGAATCCATGAAATTTTCAAAATGATTTATTTATTCAAAACTATCTTTTTAAAGTCATCTCTATCAATTCCAATATTTTAGCCTTAATTCAAAAACTATTTTTAATCATATTAATTTCGAAATCATCTCTTGTTTTTTAAACTGTCTTCTAATGTTAATATTTTAGCTTCAGCATATTCTAAAGATATCTATATTTAGTTTTTAATATTTCTTTTATATTATGGATTATATATTTTAAGATTACTTTCTAAAACTCTTTTATAAGTTTAAACTATATTCAAAATGGTTTACAAAGGTTAGAAAGTGTTTTGACAAGTTGTAGAATATAGATTATTTTAATGCAAAATCTATTTTCAAAATTAACATAGGCATGTCGACATGGTAGCCGTAGCATTTAAAATTCAAATTTTCAAAAGAAGTGTCTATTCGTCATAACCTTTCAGGAATAGACACGACTGTGGTTCTTCTATGAATACCAATTGTTTTCAACGAATTTTAAGTTAGTTTTTCTTCATTTCTTCACTCCTTCTTCTCCCTACGAATATTCTCTTATATTACAAATGTTATAACAAAACTCTATCGAAATTCTAAATGAATCAAACTCGATCATCTCTAGCTTGATTCTCTGCCAATCTATCTCAAAGATCTTAGTGCTATTCAGAGTCATAGGATCATTTGTAATTAAAGATCGAAAGATCGAAGTGTATCGAGTCTCTCTCTATCAAAGTGTGATTGGAAATGGTCTGATTGTGGGCCGTAAATAAATTGGGTGTGATTGTAGCCGTAAATCAATAAGTGATCTTGTGGCCTGGTTAAATCAAGAGAGTTTGCTTTGGACTCGGAGATGTGAGAGTGTAAATTGTGGCCGTGAAATCATGGTTGTAATATCAACATTACACTTGAAAAGAAATCTGCATAATAAATTGTTTGGGACCGGATGTCGGGTAAATCTGAACCAGTATAAAATTCAAGTGTGTTTTTTCCTTTACTTCTTTTATTTACTATTTGCATCCATGTCTGATTCTATGATTATTTCTATGTTTGTGAATTGCATCTGTTTGGATTTAATTTAAAAGACTTCAAAAAAATTCATAAAATTAATTAAACACTATTCACCCCCTCTAGTGTTAATTCTGCATAAAATCCGTAATCCACGTTTCCTACATTATATTTGTATGTATTCCTTGTTGAATAAAGCATCGCCCTTTTGAATGAAAAGTGGAAAAAATGAACAAATTTATAAAAATCAAGTGGATGTTCTTCCCATAAATTAAACTATGGAAAATCAACAGCATAACACAATTCTAAAATCTTTGAGACTGATTTCCAAATCTAGGTATAAATATATTTCAAATTAGATCTAAAAGTAGAATATGTACGCAATAGTTTTCTAAACTAATTTAAGCCTACAATTCACAAATAAAATCGATTTAGACATAAAAATCAAAATTATATCAATGGAATGGATTTAGAATCACAAACAATATATAAAATTTTCCACTCACCTTTTAAAAGTGATCCAAATCTCCAAATCCGAAGTAGGACCTTAAATTCATCCGCAAATCCTTTTTAAACCAAGAAATATGTATTAAAAGAGTATATACATATATTAGAATTATAGATCTGAAGAGGATTTGGGATTGGGAGAGAAAATAGATACATATACATATATATATATATATATATATATATATATATATATATACCACAAATACATGTATAGTTGATTCTCTTCTCCTGTTCATTTGATTTCTATTCTTCTTTAACTTATATGAATATAAATACAAATATCTTGTTTTTATAATTTGGAAAGAAAACGGTGAAGAAGAAATGGATGGGCTTTGCTGCTACCTCCAGAATAATATGAGAGGAAAAGGGAGGTCTAGGCCTGAATTTATAGGCGCAAAAATCAACCTCAACCATCAATTGAAATATATTAAATTTGGGTCGTTGGACCTTGGCTAACCATAGCCACCACAGAAGGAGCGGTCGACCTCCCCTTACCTAGAGGTCGGACACTCATAGGAAGAACTTTAAAAGAAGGAGGAGGAGGAGGAGAAGATGTGTGCAGTTTCTTGAAAGGCTGAACAGAAGCTTCAGTGTCATCCTTCCCATACTTATTTCCTCTTTTTTCCTTTATGTGCCTTCGATTTCTTTGACAGGGAATCATCAAGTAACACGTCAGTAAGATCACAAGTCATTTCATCTATATATAAGAAAAATGTTAAGATCAGTAAATGTCCTAACAAGGACAAAGAACAAGAAATAAGATTTCACTATCCAATTTATCAAATTATACCCCTAGATTTATCTGTAATTGAAGAAAATTTATAAATAAAATGAGTTAATTTGTGCCTAACGCACAAGAAATTGCATTTCCACAGTTGTGACTCGACAAAAATAAATTTGTTTTCCTTTCGTCTTCACCCAAGTCTAGGATAGTATGTCTATGAGATAAGAATGTTGCAATAGCCTTATCAAAAAAGAGAGGACGATAGGAAAATCATCAAGATTTGAAATAAAGAAATATTGATCATTCTATTTTTGGGTCTTACGAGGAACAAATGTAAGAACCATCTTTTTTGCTCGAGCATAACAGAACCCACAATCGCCATTAGAAGGAGTCTTATGGATATTGAATAAGAATTGGAGTTCTTCACATGAGGGAGAAGTGATGTTCTCAATATAGAGGATTAATGTAGCAATCAGGAGAGTATAAGAAATAGGAGAAAGTTGAATGGATGCGAGACCAATGGTGGATAGCCATTCATGAAGAATTTATTTAGGTGGAAGATAAGGACTGCGTCGAATATATTCAAGAGTGAGAAATGAAGCCATCTGGGGGTATATGGATATGATCATAAGGCTTAGAAACTCTACATATATAAACCTCGAACCATAGTTGACCCATAGGATTGGGAAAGAAATGATTCTTGAGGAATAGAAGATTAGCGACTAGGATTTCTTTTTGTTTTCAAAAGCATATAAAAGAATAAAGAAGAAGAAACGGAAATATATATATATATATACATATCTCGGTAAAAATCTCAGCCATACAATCAGAATAATGAAGAAACCTCAAAATTTCAATTGGTTAATCGTGGAAAAGATTAGTGCAAGGATCAATACTGATTTTCTAAGGAGTCGAAAAGACTAAAGGTACAGATTTTCAAAAGATCGATCAATAAATGAATGACATGTGTACTTAAGCATCAAGTGCGATACTGCTGTAAACACCTTTTTTCCCTTGAAAGGACGAAAAAGAAAAGGTAGAAGTGATGGGTTGTGGGGAAAATATGAGAGTAGAGACAAGTCCACACCCATCTAGGATCTATAGACTTGGGGGGCAAGTGTTACATCCATATTTTTCAAAAGTTGTCAAAGAGAAATTAATAACATCACCGAGCCAGACGAACTGCTCCTATAATAGGTGTTGAAATATTAAAATGAAACAAGACCGAAATCCGGATAGTATAACACCAAAATCTTCAAGCAGTGGTAAAAATATAAAGACTGCAATTACCTATTAAACATTGCTTTGATACTATAGTCAAAATGGCAACAAGATGTAGGAACCAGTCTGCAACCTTCAAACTCGCTTCAACTGGTAGAACTGGGGCGTAACTTCTAAGAATCAAAATATGAAGACTGCACTGTGATTCAAAAAGTGAAACTTAGAAGTTAGAGCAGCGGTATAGTCTCTAAGTAAAAAATGAGATGTTGAAAATGTGCTATAGCCCCAAAGGCAGGACTGCCGATACAGAACTATTTCATAACCCTTTAAGTGACTATACGCAAATGGGGATATGCTACAATCTTAAACTAACATAAAAAATTGGCAGGTCTATGCCACAATTTTGTATAAAAAAGCTATAACGATGCGCCTTCGTTTGATGTTGATTTGATAGAATAACATCACAACCCTATATCAATGTCAAATTAATAAAGAACGTGTCACCATCTTGATGTGACAAAATAGTGCTGCAATCCAAAGAACTCTGACCACAAATATAAAGACCCAGGGGAAGAACCAACAGGAAGAGACTGCTCCATGACCAGGTGCCAAAACTCATCCTCAAAGGCAAACTAAGAGGTCCCAACTTCATCCCTAAAATCATTGAATTTGGCTCATGGAAAAAGGCGATGGCGCGGTCCTCTAATGTTGGGAGCAGCTGAGAACAAGTTCACGTAAGGCAACCATCCTTGAAAACAGCAGCTTAATCTCTATTACTAAGCCATGCAACTCAAACCATCCCCAACTCCGTGTTACTCTAATATCACAGATTGGATAGTGCAGTTCAGCTCAGAAACGTTGGTGCAATTCAAAGTCTATTCGGTATCACTACCTTGGGCATAATGAAGGAATGGCCCCTAAAAAGTAAAGTGAAGTTCTAAAGTACTGATATTGATTTGTCTCTCCCTGAAAAGATGGGGAAATTCCTCATTACAGCTTCATCTATACATATGTGCAATCCATGGGCCTATTGCTTTACAGGATCGAAAATGCATACTATTCAAATTTTGGTTTTATCCGCCTCAATTCCAAACGTTCCGGCTTTAATTTCAAGCTTCCCTCCAAGGTTCAAAATCCAACCCTTAAATCATCATTTCCCTTCAAATGCCACATAATCAATCCATGCATACCAAATAAGTGAAATAGATGCTCGACACGTGGCGCAATCCGATGTTAGAAATCAAGATAATGGAAGGACGATGTTGAGGATCCATGTGAATCCCTATGTACTATAAATGAATAGGGCACTGTAGCAAAAAAAGGGAGATTTTACTTTACACTTTAGGGCACACAAAACGAAAATTGTACTCTCTGTCATTTTTGTTTGTACTAAGAATCGAGAAAGAGGGAATGAGACATTTCAATCATGGACATATGATTCATTAATATCCGAACAACGTAAACTCTCTGTGTCGTTTTTTTATTTCTTTCAGTACTTTAATTTATTTTTTAATCCTCTCAGTGCTTAAGCAATGTAGATTGGTTTAACAAACCGACTTTTACTATTTTGGAACATTTCCCCTCATAATATGTAAGCACTAAGGCGACATAATTACTCCTCTTAAAGGAAGTATTGACATTATTTAATTTTTTTGATTCATAATCGTGAAAATGGTCAGCGTCGTGATTACTACATAAAATACCTTGGTGTTTCTAAGACAAAAAATCTCATTAACAAACATCTTCCCGTCTCTTGGTCAATGTGAATACCCAGTCTTCCTCAGCTTAGGAAATATGTTATCACGGTATAATTAAATCAAACATGCCCCCTTTAAATTCTACTAGATTCTCTAACGTAAATCCTACTAGTAGTCAATATTGAATAACTACTCCATGATAAAGTCATCATACATAGCAGATGAAAAAACAATAAGCAACAAACAATAAAATTATAGCAAAGAGATATTCAATAGCAACCAATACAAGCAAAAGAGATTAATCCAAACAAGCGACATGAATTAATATAAGAATATCAAACAAACAAGTAAACAAGTAAGTAACTAAAACTAATCATAATTACGCAAGCAATCAATAACATAATACAAGCATAATTAATTAATTTAAATGAGCATAGCATTAATTAATTAGAAGAAATAGGTATAAGCAGCTAAATTTTCTTAATTGCAAATAATTTAAGAAACAACAATATAATACAATCAATTCAACCAAAGCTAGTCAACATAAGCATAAGTTCACTATCCCATACATCGAAATGGGATAATCTCTACATCCCATCCCCTCCTCTATGAAAGGGAATAACTAGACATGCCTATAGCACTTTAGGGAAATTCATACACAATAGTCATAAATGTAACATCGTCATAAGGGATGTTGGGAAACTTAGAAGTCATCCTACCCCGTCATCTTACACCTTCTGTTATAAAGTCTACTTTCATAGTTCTTAATTAAACTCCCGAATAAAACATCTTTTTAACAAAATACCTTTCAACAAATACCTTCAAAGTTTGTTATTCAGTTAAATATTTTACTTTTTTTCAACCATTTACTTTTCAAACCATATCAATCCATCTTAGTAAAATATTTTCTTAAGGTATTGTAAAATTAGATACTTTAAAATATAATCTTTTTTTCATAATAAATTTCTAAATATATTCCTAATAAAATGATCTTCAAATCAGGTCTTATCGACCAAAACTCTTTACTCAAAATGCTTTTTTTTTTCAAACATCATTTTCCAAAGAATGCCCATTAAGTGAAAATCCTTACAACTAAAAGAAATTTCCAAAACAAAAGTTTTCTAAAATCAAATATACTTCTTTGATAAGACTTTCCTCTCAAATAAATATTTTATTACATTCTTTACTTAAAAGATACTTCCTACATAAAAGACCTCCATCAATTGTTTTCAAATAATTCAACCAACAATAAAACTTCTCAAGTAAAAATATTTCCACTATATAATTTTTAATTTCTTCTTTTGAGAACATTTTTTCTTCAACATAAACTATAATTTTTTTGTAAATAATCCCCTTGCAATAAATCTTCTCTAATTGCAAAGAATTTCCAACAAGATATTCTTTTCTTTTTTGAAAAAAGAGTTCTCACTAACCACTTTCCAATAAATTACTTTTGATTGAAATATTTTAAATTCTATACTATTATCAAAGTAGACTTTACTTCCTCATAACATAATATTAAATAAATATTCATCAAAGCTTAAATTATATAATTTAAAATGTTCTTTTAACACGAATAATCCTTTTCAAAATACCTCTCAACAAGATATCTTCGTAATAAGTCATAATGAGTTTAAAAATTACCATTTTCAAAGGATATTCCTAAATTAAACAATTTTAGCAAACATGTTGTCATTAATATATTCTTGCTAAATAAATATTTTAAACAGAAAATCTATAACAACCCAGGATTTTGGAGATTACTCTTAATATTAAATTGTAATGAAAATTATAATTTAATATTGTGTTTAAAAATGTGTTGGATAATAAAATGAGGGATTATATTATTTATTTTATATAAACAATATCTTGATGAATATAATTTGGGATTTGAAATTTAAATAAGTCATATTTTTTATTTGAAGCCTATTTCAACATTTGATGGTTGGAAAAAAGTGCAAATGAATGAAATAAAGTTTGAAAAACTTTATTTGTGGATTTGGATTGAAAATAAATAATTGTGATGGTTTAATTTTAGTTAATTAGTAATATTGGAAATTTATTCAGTAATATTGGAAATTTATTCTAATGTTAGCCTTCTATTGTGAAATAAAATGAATAATATGAAGAAAATAAAATTTAGAAGTGTAGTTAGGCTTGGAATGATGTATTAATGTTATAAAAATATTAAAACATTTTGATACACTTCATTAGACTTAAATATAAATTTTATTTGGTTGAAATGGACGAAAATAGTGATTTTTCACTAAAAATAGGAATATTGGTAAATATTGTTAAAAAATTGTGTTATATGGGGAAAATTATATTTTTAATTGGAAAAAAATATTTTGATGATTAAAAAGTGATAGAATGATTTATGGCAATTTATTTGACATGAAAGAAATTTTTGTTTAATTTATTGCATTAAAAATAGTGTTTTTGCACTAAAATGTGTAACTTGTAAAATATTGTCAAAGATAGGGTTTTATTTATAAAAAATAACTTTTTATTGTCGAAATAATTTTTTTTATATAACAAAATTTTATCGCAAACAATTTTTTGTAGATATTTTATTTGGTTAAAAAATGAGAAAACTAGTGTATAAGTTGATTAAATATGTCAAATATGTATATAACATAGGAAATTCTCTAAGTATAATAGTCTTGGGCTTATTTGGGTAATGTTTGAATCCACTAACTTTCTCTTGAACCATCTAAAAAAGAGTAAATAGGTGTATGTTCTTTTTTTCTCTCATCTTCCTCATCAAAATAAGAGAAATAGTAAATAGAGAGAAAGAAAAACAATGGCTTTTCCTAATTAAATCTCAATTCTACTCAATTTCGCTGTGAATTCAAGAAGAACTTCACCAAACTAAGAATAGAGAAACGGTTTCACCTTCAAGCTCCAATATTTCTTCACAAATTTAGGTGTTTGCTATCCAAAATCAGAGGTGAGTTTAAATCTCACATTTTCTAGTTTTGATTGAGATTTCAAGGTAAGAAATCTCAATTTTGTTTGTTGCATGTTTATTTGTGAAAGTGCCGTCAGTAAACCGGGAATATCTCTTTCATTTTAAGTTGGAATTCAATAATTATATATGATTTTGAAAGCATAGGCATAGATATACAAGACTCATGTTTTGAGTTTTCTAAAATTTTGAAGTTTTCTTAAGCAAAATCGTGCTTGTTTGTTGCTGTCTCGAGAACAAATTGACAGCAGCAACAATCATAGGCCGGAGAAGTTTTAGCCATAATTTTTTTGTTTCTTCTCCAATTTATATCAAATTCTTTTTTCCAAAAAATATATTCAATAAGGAATAATTCATCTTCGGGTTTCAATTTGATATTTTACTATTTGACTGACCTAAAACAGATTTGTTAGCAGAAGTATGGTTATGTCTTTGACAGAATTTCATGAGTTTGAATCGGATATTGTTTGAGCTATATCTTTCTCGATTTTGATCAGACTTTGATAATTTTTAATGTTGCGGAAAGAAAAATTCATGTACTACAACTTTTATTCATCGAATTTTTTGAAAATTTCAGGTTAGCTATGTCAAAATCTAATTTTTCTACTGCTAACCCGATAGCAAAACTAATATTTGCTCTGTGTTTGAAGTCGAAACGAATTTGATCATAAATTCTTCGTTTCTTAACCAAATTTGATAATTTTGGATGTTTCATAAATCTTAGGTCATATGCTACAAGTTTTATTCATTGTATTTTCTGAAATTTTAAAGTTTGCTTGGTCGAATTTATGGTTGTATGTCGCTTAATATCGGAATTATACGATCGAAACTCTTTCGATGAGCTGTTTGAGATGATTTAAGATGTTATTAAATTTTGGAAAGGTTATATGGTCAAAGAACTCCAATTTTGGAGTACATTCGATGAAGGATCATTTTAAGATGTGTTTCTTAATCGCCGCTAAAATGAGGTGAATTAAGAGCTAGAAATTCCTAATTGGAATTATGGTTATAAATAACCGTCTAGATGTTATTTTTACTTGCCGATGAGATGATGTAAGCTTCTTTATGATGATTTTACGATGTTGAGATGTATTATGAAATTTTTTACATATCGATGAGATGAGACAAGTCACGATGCCACTAGTACTTGTCAATGAGATGAGACGAGCATGATACTGTATTTACTCGTCAAAGAGATGAGGCTGAGTATATTTTCATGATGTTTATGATGTTTTACTGGTGTGGTACCAACTAACGGCTAGTAAACCGTTAGGTGCGAACGTATGGTATGAGACGTGCGTTAACACCTATTGGGTTCATATCCGAGAAGTTGAGACACATTCATGATGTTTACTAGTACTACAGACCACGAGTATTCGATTAGAGTCATCACGATGTAGTTGCTACTCTGATCATCACGATGTTATTAACTCGGGTCTTTGTGACTGGGAGTCATTATGATGTTATAGACTATAGTCATTCATGATGTTCACGATGTTAATATGTTATCTGACTCCAGTCATCATGATGTTTATGGTACCAAATAGTAGCACTAGCCACAATGAAGCGCGCATAGCATTGCTTCGGCATGCAATCGAGGATTTGGCCAATCCGGGATTTCTTTGAGTTTTGATGTTTTAGACTCACTGTCTCTAGACGATTATTACATTGATAGCCTAGTGCCAGAGGAGATGTATGTATATATGGTGAAATCATTTATGATGTTATTCTTTGATTGAGTTATTTGCATTATGTATTGATGATTTGATGATTTTATAGACTACTTGATGTTAAGATGGAGTTGAGCTGTATTTATAAATTTATACCTATGAGATGAGGTATAAATGATTATGAAGAATCTTTTATGATGAGTTTTAGTGATGGATTTGAGATGTATCTATATTCATACCGATGTTCCATTTGCTTAAGTGTCAGTTATGCCACTTAAGTATGACATTATCATCATTATCTCTTCTACTTGCGAAGAAGAGATGTTGTCCTTTCTTATGATGTTGAAACTCTGTTTAGGGCACGACATCCTTTAAGAAAAAGGATACCACAGCTTCCACCTACTTATCCTTATCAATTATTCTGTTTAACTGATGATTTTAGCTAGCCTGACCCGTGTGTTTTCACTCGGGTCAGACCGAGTTGTTTCAGATATCATCTATTGGGCTTAGTTTGAAGTTGATGTTGGATATCATCTCTTCTTTCGCTTGAGTAGTTTATTTCTTCTGTATACTCCGATGTTTTTACATTTGATTTGATGTATATGGTGTGGTCGTGTACCACCTTTACTGTATTCATATTGTATTGTACTGAATGTGTATCAGTGTATATGTATATATATGATGTTGATTACTATTCTGTGATGTGATTTACATTTAGTTATTGTATTTTATTCTGATAGATCCATTAGCCACCTATAGTTTTGGATTAAGCACTTATTGGGTATGTCGATCCACTAGACTTGAAATAAATTATATTGCATTTATCGACATATTCAATAGATGCTTAAGACAAAATTATAGATGGTCGTCCTTAACCAGCCCTATTCTCTGCTTTAGTAGACAGAATTACTCGTTAATTCTCTTTGCTAAGGTGGGTCTTCGGGTGGGGCGTTACAAAATCCTTCCATAAAATTATTTTCAAGTGAAGTATTTATCAAAAAAAATTCTGTTTTGCACATAAATTTTTTTTCCATGCCTGGCTGAACATTTTTAAATCATTATACTATTATGGAAACACATTCAAAAGGAAGTTTTAAAACAATTAGAGTTTCTCACAAAAATATTACTTTAGACACTGAAATAAACTTCTAATATCTAGTTAAACACATTTTTACTAAAAAGACATTTACATACTTTTTTTTAATACTTTTTTCATATTCCGTTTTTGAAAATATCTTTATTTAAATATTTTATTTCCAAATTAAATACTTTATTCCCATCAAAAAATCCAACAAAATCAGTTAAATGCCCAAAAATATTCATTTTTCACTTTTTTTAAAATTACCTTTAAATCAGAAATGCATATTTTATAAATTTTCCACACAAATACAATTCACTTTAAAAATAAAAAGTGATTCCATAGATCAGTTTTTAGTTATAATTTAACATCGCTTGTGTGTCACTCGGGTTATAACCAATAATTAACCCCTTTTATAAGTGTTTATACAACCCCACTCCTATTTTATTCATCTTCCCTCATCATAAATAAACATCATTTTAGGGTGAGCCAGTGACGGTTAACAAACATCACATACACACAAAGAATACAATTGTCATTCAAAACACTCTCTTATTCTATATTTTAACCAAAGCTAAGGTGTAAAAGATTATAACCTAATGGTCAAACCTACAAAACACTCGAGGGATCGCTAAACCTAAGCTCTGATACCAAGTGTGATGACTTGCTATTTTTCAGGTCAAAATATCAATTATAAACAACGTCTAAATACGCTTACAACTAATTTTGATGTTAAAAGCAGTGGACCTTGGGTAGATAAAAATTATAAATTATAAAGTAGTGAACGTATGAAGGGGAACCTCATAGCGGAATTTAAACATCAACTAACATACACAAACCCACATTGATAATTAAATATTACATAAATCCAATACATCAAATAAAATACTTCGATGTAGCAATTATAAAAAGAAATACTATAAAATTTCAATGCAAGTGATATATCGATCTCACCTATGGAAATATCCTACTCTAGACTCCTTCCCCCTTCTTTGTTTCCACCTACAAGCACACATATATCCATATGATAAAAGGGGAAAAAAGTTTCAACTATGTTTGGACTGCGCCTAACATTATACTATACGGTCATAGGCTCAATAGCTATTGCATGGGAATATACTGCTTACGTATCCCTTCAAGGGATCAAGCCCATTTAGTCCTATTTCATGCTCTTCTTTGCATCCAAATATTTTTTGGTACATGAAAACCATCGCATTCATGCAACCATTACAATCAATGCAGCCAAAGCAACCATTACAACCATCGCAACCAATGCAAATAGTAGAAGCATATTGGGAAACACAATAATAGCAACCAGTGCAACCAATCCATCTCAATAAATCATCATATTGGAAAATAATAGCATATTTAGCCATTTAACATAAGTAAAGTGCAATGTCAACCCTAATTATCAACTAAGAAAATAACAATGATATAAATATACTTACATTCATACTAACTATCCATTATAGTAACACATCACCAATATAAGTATAAATAATCATTTGTGTACTAATCACCTCATAAAAGTAACATAATGTCAATTATCAAATTCATCATAATTAACTACCCATCATTTAGTAGCAATAATGATAAAATATCGCACACTCATCAAAATGCAATACCGTTGTCAAACATCAAAGATATGTAACAATTACAATCAACAATTAGTCAAACGTTTGGCAACTACCTAAATAATATATCTATGGCCTTTATCCTCTTAAGTATAAAACCACTTCATTATTGTTTATTTTAAATTCACTCTTATTTATTCATCCTAAAATCAATAATAATTCCTTTTGAACAGTAATATACTCTTTAAATTCTTCATCGTACCGCGGTTTCTTCAAATATTTCGAAGCATCATATTTTAAATTAAAATATTAATCTTCATCAGATCTCTTTTTAAAATGATATTATTATTATACACCAAAATAGTAATATATATTAAAACTTCTTTAATACCTTCTGAAATTAGTTTATCACTATTTATTCCAAAAATACAACATTTTATTTAAATCAGCAAAATTCCTTTTATTTTTTGTTATTTCAAAATTGTAATTTCTTTAATTAAATTTTCTTTATGGAAAACATTCCTTTACCATTATTGTAACAACATTCCCTTTGGAATACCCTAAAAGATAGTTCGTTGGGGTGAAATTAAAGCAAAACACTAAACCAAGACATTGATAAAATCTCATAACAAAATGACAACATATAATATACTAAATATACATGAACAAAATATGGTGACAATATCACTGGGGCCATAAAGGAACATCGATACTTCATAGATATGTATATCAAAATATAATGTCACGTAATAAAATACGTTAATCACAAACAAAGACTCATATCTCGCCGTTGTCCATCTGTACGGATGGACTTTGCCAAAAGACCGAAAACACACATGATTATAAATAAATGGTCAATATGATGCATGATCAACAATGTAAGATCAATTTGGCATATGATCATTAATATAAGACCGATACAATTTATATGACTATGCGTATCCTAGGGTCAACCCTCGAAGATATGTATTCATCTATTTGATCATACACAGATGTCTCCAGCCGCTACGACATAAAAACCCACCAAATAACTCTTACAAAACACCGTACTAACCCACATCCCATTCCAATGGAATGCATGACCTCAATATGATAATACTCCTCCAGTATACCCTCCCCTTCCACATTAAAATCTACGATTTTGGAATACATGCTGGGGTTGATCCTACATGGGCCTTGATATCAAAGTACTCCAAATCACAGGTTGTATCCTTTTGAGAATGGTGTAGAATGGTCGAAACCTCACCTCAATCTGACTTCATATGCGAAAGTTATCACGGTTTAAAGGAGCACAATACACAGCAGGTCTGTCGACCGAAGGATTTCATTTAATCAACTAAAACATGCAATGATGAATTGTTTCCTCTTGACTAGTCAATGGAATAGACCTACTCAATCGAATGAACTAATAGGTTCTAGGAATTGAGCCTAGGGAGGGAGTAGATTCCCCGGACAGACGCCGATTGCGTGTCGTTTCCTCCAACGCTTCGATCGATGAGTCACCTTGCTTCCTAAGCCGACCATACTCCATCGGACTTCTACCAAGGTTCATTTTTTGATGTTTTGGAAGTGAATTCTATAAGTATTCAAAAACTAGTTTCGATACCACAATCCACTCTTTGCACGAGTTGAGTTCTATTGAGATTTTCATGAACCATCTTCATCTAACATGCCAAAACAACCTACGTAGCCTTCTTTTCTGGTGCGTAGCTTATACTTATGTTAACACAGTCATTCGTGCATACTTATATACATACATTCACGCAAACATACAATCACTACACATACCACGTTTCGAACTTTATCTGGACGATTACTCGGTCGGTATATTCTTACACGACTTAGAACACACGACAGTTGCTGTGGCTACATGAGATGCCTACAATGGACTTGTGATCAATTATATATCTATCTAATCAAACAATTATATGTCTATTTAAGTAACCAATCACACACAATTCTAACTACAATATACAATTTGTTTTGATTGTTATATATTTTCAAACACATGTATACGTATACTTGCCCACACTCATATACATACATATATTTTAATAAGTAATTCATTTATTACGTAACCAATTATTACTTTTAATTAATAATCTTTTCGTTTAAGGTAAAGATATCACTTTAATCGTTAAACAATTTAATAAAATACAATACTAACTTATTGATCAATTTAGCAATTTGAAACACTTAATTTGCTTCATTGAAAATCGGTATTCATCAATTTAGTATTCTATAAAATCTCATATCTATTTTATAAAATATATCCTCCATTTATAAAATATTCAAAACATTTTAAAAACCTGTTAAACATCATTTACTATTTAATAAAATATCATATTATTTTATAAAATAACTTTATTAGTTATACCAATCATTCTTCCACTTAAACAATATTTATAAATACTAATTTAGCTTCATTAACCCTCTAATCACTTTAATAATAAGTGCAGAGTTCAAAACTAACTAAAGTAGCTCGCACCAAAATTTTGTCTGGCCCGAGGTTATATACTTTGCTTCTTACTAACTCGAGTAGTCTTTGATGAGTAGACTAGGTAATAGGTGTGAGTGATACGTGGTGCTGTACCGATGCACGAGCAAGAGAGGGTGCTTTCTCATATTTATATGTGAGCTTATTATTTCTTATTCCGCTGTGCGACACTGTGGAACCTAGACAGTGTTTGTTTGTTTTCTTTAGAGATAGTTTGCCTTTGATTTTATTAACTGTTGTTCAAACTCGACTACTACCTTGTATAACTTTGTGAATCTATGCACTTTGATAATGTGGCTCATTTAGTTGCTACTGTCTTGCCAATTCTATATTTGTGTTGATTATTATATTTTATTCGATTAGTTATGAGATATATGAAAGTTTCTATGATTAATTTATTTACTTTAAAATCTTGACCATCGTCCTATGTAACAACCCGCGTCCTAGTTGGCCTAGATTTTCACAAAATCGAAAACCCAAATCCACCAAACATGGATCATTAGTTTTGTATCCTACAAGCAAAACATAAAAATCATATCATAGCTCTAACGAAATAACTTTTGGTGGAATATTAAAATATAACAGATCACATAAGAATTGACCAAGATTTGACGCTTTCCAAAATCAAGTGCCCTTGTCAACAATGAACCCGCAAGCACTATTACCTGCCGTTCTAACTATCCTATGGGTTGTAATGAGATGGGGGTCAGAACAACCATCTAGTGATTAGTAAAATTAGGCATTTTGTATATAGTACAAGTTTATGCCAATTGTTTACTAAATCATTTTATGTATGCTTACATTTTGTTAGTCGTCTCAACTCCATATCCACGTACGAACTGCTCCTATCTACCTTCCGTAGGTTTATGCCAATGTATATATCTATATATATGTATCCCATGGTCCCTAACATACCTAGATATTATCCCCACTAGTATCTCCTATTCAGCAAATCTCAGGATCCATCATCTCATCGTGTCACGATCTTGTCACCGTATATCTCGTGGAAATCCTATCGTGTTCCACCGATGGTCTTTCATACATTTCACCATCCTCTTTCATTGGCTTTTCATATAATTTTTCACATTCTCTATGGGGATTTTCTACCTTGTCTGCTTTCTAATATGGACTCGGCTCTATTAACCACCGCGTCCATGTTTTTAAAGGAATCTCACTATCGGCTAACTAGCATGGCCTTATCAAACAAACTAACGAACAGTTGTGGTGGTGCATAACCTAGCATGGTCCACCTAGTAGTCTATAGATGAATACCTACTAGGTGTAACCCTATCCTTCCCATTAACCGTTTGGGATTATGACATTAGCCCACTATGTAGCACTACCTCTTAAAATTTGGCACCAACACACGCTGCATTGTGCCTGGTTTCACTAATCATCCATTTAGACCTGAGGGTACCCTTTTCTATGTGCAAGCATATACTCTCCATGGATCCTACGGTTGAACATCTCCTATATCAGTTTCCTGTTACACAATCTCGGTAGCCCCTTAGGAACACCACTTATGTAACCCTATTGACCCTCGCATGGCAACCTACTCTACTGACCATTCATCAGTTCAATTTTGTAATTTATACATTTAATTATAATAATCCACACCCATCATAAACGCATATTGGAGGCTATTTAGTTACATATCTCTTATATATATATATATATATATATATATTCTTAATCTTACATTCTTTACCTTCATTGCGCCTATAGTTCTTATAGTTGACCCTAAATCAGCATTTTATTATGCATTTTACTTTGCTTCTTGAAGTTCATTTACTGCTTCTCTATTACTCGATTTATAACATCATTACCTATTCTTTTTGCCCATTTTCCAACTCCCATTTCCCATTTTTCTCATGTCATCTCTGCATTCCCTCTTAGCCCATGTTTCATGTTTTCCACTTCACTTACGTCACTTTTATTGGTATTTTAATATCTTAATAACTGAAAGAACTATAAAGTCTTTATCTCTTACCATTTCATTTTTAGGTTCTATTGTATTTTAATATGTTGCCATTACAAATCTTTCATAAAAATGTCACACGGTAAATTTCAACATTTTATCCCAAAAAGGGAGGATGTTTTTGCGGTATTTGTGATCATAAAGAATTATCTATTTAATTCTTGGAATAAATAGTGCAAAACATGATGTTTATGCCTATTTTGCACATCTCTTTCTTTTTAGGCGTTTCCCCTAGTTATTCCAAACATTGTACTTTTTTTTACTACTAGTGGGAACCCGTGCTTCGCATACGGGCTGTAGATATATTTATTTTTGTAATTGTTGTTGAACTTTTGTGTTATTGTAGGATTATCGACAATTAAATTGACTATTTCTCACTTCACTTCTTGATAGATGCTTAAGATATTGTTCAAAAGGTGATTTTGCATAGCAATTGTTTTAGTAGAAATGTCAAGTTATGTTTTAATCAGTGCAATATCAATTTTTTATGCTCTTGAAAGTGCATGAAGGCAGAGATATAACCATGCATGTGTTTACATAGATCCTTAAAATAAATCAAATAAATAAATCAATGAATCAAGTTACAGTATTAAGTGTCATATGAAGAAAATTATTATTTACGGTACTATTTTTTAATCCAATGTAAAATATCTTGTTTATAAAATTCTATTTTAGTCGCATGTACATAATTATCTAATTTCATCATCTACCTCTAAAAAAATTAATATTAGATTGATAATTGCAAACTAAAATGGAATGAAAGATGAAAAAACTTAGATTACAAACAACAATGTAATGCATTACACTATAATATATTTCATATAATGAGTAATCTTTCTGGACAACTCCTTCTTCTGCATTACAAAATCATATAATCGAAGTACATATCATTGTAAACAAATATATATCCATATAGCAATTAATACGTTATTAATCTAATGAAGCCCATAATATCTGATGTGTTGCTACAACAAAAATACAACTTTTTAATATGTAAGATATATGTCGATGTTAAATATAAATTCATAAAAATAGACACAATACACTATGCAGATATTTTTATATTTTTCTAAACATATACTAATTGATGTCAGCGAGTTTCAATTCCAAGATCTATGAATCAAACAATCAAAATATTAATCACCATCCATTATCGCTACTATTTAATAAAAACATTGTTCTTTTAGCACATCAAAATAAGTTTAACCCCTCCTTCACAATACAATAAAGATTTCAATGTAAAAGAAGGAAAAGTAAGCTTTAATGTTGTATGAGATTACTTATACCAGAAGTTGTATGTTTGGAAAATAGGACACCGAGAGAGATAAATGCAACTTTTGACATGAGTGTCATTGTTGGCATTCAATACGGTTATTAGCCATGTCATAAGGTTCATTGCATTCAATACAATCAAATCATTAGCTTTCATAAATTAATATGATTCAGCAACATCATTTTAGAGCATGTACCAAAAACATATAAACTAATTTTCTAGGCCGCATTAACTTTAATCTAATGATGTCTGTCGTATGCCTATATACTGCTAAGAATAAACTTTGTCAATACTAAAACATCTTGGACTTCTTTAATCTGATGATGTCAAAATTAGGAATAATGTTTTCAAACCCATTTTTTCATCAATCAGCTCAACTTACCTGTAATACTGAAGAAGTTTTATGTAATGAACCCGATTTTAAAACAAATTTAAATTGGTAATTAATTTAAATTTTAGAATTTAACTGAGAATTAATTTTAAAATTTCCAAAATAAATAAGAGAGGTGCATGTTTATTTATATGTATATAGATTGATTTTGACTGTCATTTTGAATTTGAAACTCTAAAATAAATATTTTTGAAAATAAATTGAATTTAATTTGGGAATTCAATTGTAAATATTTTACAAATAAATTAGATATGAAAATAATATTAATAAAATTTGTTTTCTAGTTATAATATAATTATTTGGAAGTTATATTTTGAAATTAGTATAATAATTTTCTAAAAGTTAAATTTGAATATTTTCAACATTAATATTATTTATATAAATTTTAGTATAAAAACTTAAGTTTAATTTTAAGTTTATATATAACTAAATGTAATTGGTATGTATGTATATATATACATTTGAAAGTATACATGTTTATTTAAAAGTATAATAGTTCCAATTTAAATAAGGCTTGATAAAAAAAATTGTAAAACTAAATTGAAAATATATATGTATATGTAATTAAGTTAGTTAATCTTTAAAACATTTTCTTTATACTTGAAATAAAATTTAGTTTTGTATACATTTAAAAATAAATAGAAAATGTATTACATAATTCATACAAATTGATAAATCAAGGATTAAACAAAATTTATAAACTAATTAAAGATTAGGGGTTTAAACACAATTTGTAAAATAAATTAAAGGAAAGGATTTAAACATAAAATTAATTATTTTAACAAGTGTAAAGACATAAGATCATGAAGATAACAAGTGTTAGTAGAAAATAATAAGTGGCAAATGCATGTTTATTTTAAACTAAAATTTAATTAAAATGTATTAAAAGGATTTTGTAAACCCGGCTACATTTTCATTCGTCTCAAAGGTAAAACTAGAAAACTAAGAAACCAAAACTAAATCAAACCTGAAAATCATATCACAAATTCAAACAACCACAAACCTGAGATAGAAAGATTAAACCAGTAACCAAGATCAAAACTTCAACCTGAAGCAAATGAAATAAAAAAATAAATAAAAGCTCCGAATCAAAATTTCAACATCAGAAACCTAATCAAGTTTCAAGCCTGGAAGCTATCAACCTGTATTAAGTCTTCAACAAACCTGAAAACAAGTGAAAATTAAAGAAGCAAAGCTTTTAGCTCATAAATCAAGCAACAAATTTCAACATCGAAGCATCTTTAACCTGGAAACTTTCTAAAAATAGATCAACCTCAGATTACAAGTTTCAAGCTCAAAGTTTATCTCCAGGTTTCAGACTCAAAAGTTCCTCTCTGTTCTCTGTAGTCAGGTAAGCAAACTCCCATTTTAAAAACTTAAATCTCTTTGCATGTGACAAATAGGTGAAGGTATGTTGTGATAATGTTTGAAATATGCCTGATTGTTTGTATTTGTGTGTAAATGTGGATCAAAGTTTCAACATCAAAAACCTGGAGATCAAAACTTCAACCTAATGCAATTGAAATAAAAAAATAAATCAAAGCTCCAGATCAAAGTTTCAACATCAAAAACCTGATCTAGTTTCAAGCCTGGAAGCTATCAACCTGTATTAAGTCTTCAACAAACCTGAAAACAAGTGAAAATCAAAGATGCAAAGCTTTTAGCTCATAAATCAAGCAATAAATTTCAACATCAAAACATCTTTAACCTGGAAACTTTTTGAAAACAGATCAAGCTCAGATTACAAGTTTCAAGCTTAAAGTTTATTTCCAGGTTTCAGAACCAAAAGTTCCTCTCTGTTCTCTGTAGTCAGGTGAGAAAACTCCCATTTTAGAAACTTAAATCTCTTTGCATGTGAAAAATAAGTGAAGATATGTTGTGATAATATTTGAAATTTTCCCGAATGTTTGTATTTGTGTGTAAATATGGACGTGCATGTTGGATACAGGAGGTTGGCTCTATTCTAGTTGTACAGGTTTTAAAACCTTGACAAAAAAATATCTCTTCACGTAATCAAAATTAAACCATGATTTCTAAATTAAAAAGGATGATAGCAGTGAAATATCAATTATATAAATGGTTTCAAAAATCTATCTCAGATAACTTCTTCAAAAATAGTAAGTACAGTGAAAATCATGTATAAGTCAAAATTTTGATGATCATAAATTCGTATTTAAACTTCATAACCAGATTCGTATTTGTAGATGATGAATTTAGAGGTAGAAATCGTGATTTCTAAGATTGGGAATGTGAGATATTTCAAGATGATCGATTTTGCTTTATTATCAAATTCCGATGAACGATGAAATGGGGAGCGATAGGATCATGGCCAAAGTAGGGTTGCAGGCAGGGGAACATCTGAAAAATGATCGAAAAAATTAAAAATCGCCAAGGTGGTCGTGCGAAGTAGATTTAGGGTTTATGATCATGTTTGGGTTGCTGACATTCCCGAATAAATTTCATCGTCGTTGAAGCTTTATGGTCGATCAGACTTGGGGGAAACTCTGCATGGGCCGGAGGTGAAGGCTTGGGTGATACGACGTGGTCGATGGTAGCCGAGATTGTCGGCAATGGTTGGTTTTGTCGATCGAATATGGTTTCAGCAGCCGCTGTTGAACTCGATTTTGAGTTTACTATTGATCTCATCAATACTGGGTAGAGAACTTCATCGTCGAGGTCAAGTGTGACTTGGGGTGGTTGCAATGATGGTCGGAGACGGTGCTGTGATCATGCACGTGTACCGGTGCATCTGGATATTTGGTTGTCGCGAGAGTGTGGAAGAAGAAGGTATAGGTTCGGGTCGGACCAGTAGTTTTCTTGTGTTTTACTCGAAGTAGATGAAGTTTGCGACGATACGAGAACGGCTAGGGTATTATTGAATTTGGCTCGGTGGTTCTTTGTTGTGGGCTCTGGTTTGTTTTGATAAATGACAGGATTTATAAAAATTACACTTTGTAACAGGTTTTAATTTTTAAAAGAAAACAGGTTTTAGATTTTAAAATACAACAGTTTTTTTAAGTTACAAAGTAAATTTTTATTTAAACAAAGTTTCAAAGCACATTTAAACTAAATAAGTTTCCAAAGGAAAATAAATTAAGTTTCAAATTTCAAACAAGTTTTAAAATAAGGTTTTTAACAAATATGAACTAAGTTTTCAAAAGTAAAGTATTAAGCAAGTTTTCATGGATTTAAATTTTAAAAGTTAAATTGTTTCGAACTTGTTGGTTTATATTATTTCGTATTAGGTTAATTATCTTATTAAATCTTTGATTGTTTTCAAATATAATTAAATGAAATTACTTAATTTATTAAATGATGGAAGATTAAGGTTAATTTGTCAAGGGATTAAATATTTAATTATTTAATTATTTATTTAATGTGATTAATTAAAGAAAAATTAATCAAAGTGATTAACCTATTTATATGATAAATTAAAGATTACTTAAGGTAATTAATTTAAAGACAATTACT
This sequence comes from Allium cepa, assembly GCA_030765085.1. NCBI lineage: Eukaryota > Viridiplantae > Streptophyta > Magnoliopsida > Asparagales > Amaryllidaceae > Allium > Allium cepa. The sequence goes on along the minus strand of CM060940.1, from coordinate 694,781,013 downwards.
TAGTTTAAAACGAATTATTTAATGATTAAAGTTGATTAAGTGATTAAGGATAATCATTTATTGTAATTAATTAAAGGCAATTAATTAATGATTGAAGTTGATTAAGTGATTAAGGATAATCACTTATTGTAATATTATTAATTAAATGGTAATTAATTAAGGGTTAATTAATTATGTAATTAACTTAATAAATTCGTATTTAAACTTCATAACCAAATTCGTACTTGTAGATGATGAATTTAGAGGTAGAAATCGTGATTTCTAAGATCGGGAATGTTGAGAAATTTCAAGATGATCGGTTTTTGCTTTATTATCAAATTCCGATGAACGGCGAAATAGGGAGTGACGAGATCATGGCCAGAGGAGGGTTGCAGGCAGGGGATCATCGAAAAAGTGATCGAAAAAAATATAAATCGCCGTGGTGGTCGTGCGAAGTAGATTTAGGGTTTATGATCACGTTTGGGTTGCAGTCATTCTCGAATAAATTTCGTCGTCGTTGAAGCTTTATGGTCGATCGGACCTGGGCGAAACTCCGCATGGGACGGAGGCGAAGGCTTGGGTGATGGGGCATGGTCGATGGTAGCCGAGATCGTCGGTAATGGTTGGTTTTGTTGATCGAATGTGGTTAAAGTAGTCGCTGTTGAACTCGATTTCGAGTTTACTGTTGATCTCATCAATACTGGGTAGAGAATTTCGTCGTCGGGGTCAAGAGTGACTTGGGGGTGGTTGCGATGATGGTCGAAGACGGTGCTGGTGATCGTGCACACGCACTGGTGCATCTGCATATCCGGTTGTTGCGAGAGTGTGGAAGAAGAAGGTGTAGGCTCGGTCAGACCAATAGTTTTCTTGTGTTTTACTCGAAGTAGATGAAGTTTGCGATGATACGAGAACAGCTCGGGTACTTTTGAATTTGGCTCGAGGGTTCTTTGCTGTGGGCTCGGGTTTGTTTTGATAAATGATAGGCTTAATAAAAATTGGACTTTGTACCAGGTTTTAATTTATAAAAGAAAACAGGTTTTAGATTTTAAAATACAACAATTTTTTTAAGTTACAAAGTAAATTTTTATTTAATCCAAGTTTCAAAGCATATTTAAACTAAATAAGTTTCCAAAGGAAAATAAATTAGATTTCAAATTTTAAACAAGTTTTAAATAAGGTTTTTAAGAAATATAAACTTAGTTTTCAAAAGTAAAGTATTTAGCAAGTTTTCATGGATTTAAATTTTAATAGTTAAACTGTTTTAAACATGTTGGTTTATATAATTTTGTATTAAGTTAATTATCTTATTAAATATTTGATTGTTTTCAAATATAATTTAATGTAATTACTTAATGTATTAAAGGATGGAAAATTAAGGTTAATTTGTCAAGGGATTAAATATTTAATTACTTAAAGATTTATTTAATGTGATTAATTAAAGAAAAATTAATCAAAGTGATTAGTCTATATATGTGATAAATTAAAGATTACTTAAGGTAATTAACTTAAAAATAATTACTTAATTTAAAAGTAATTATTTAATGACTAAAGTTGATTAAATGATTAGGGATAATCATTTATTGTAATTAGTTAAAGGTAATTAATTAATGATTAAAGTTGATTAAGTGATTAAGGATAATCACTTATTGTAATTTTATAATTAAATGGTAATTAATTATGTAATTAACTTAAGGTTAATTAATTACTGTAATTAATTAAGGATAATTAATTTAATGGTAAATAATTAAGGATTAATTAATTGATTAAGGAAAATTAGTTTAAAGGATAATTAAATAATTAAAGGTTAACTACTTAATAATTAAAGGTTCTTAATTAAAGTAATTAATAAGAGGATAATTAATTTAATGTGATTAATTAAGGAATAATCAATTAAGTAAAAGTAATTAATTAAGATAAATAATTAAGGTTGATTAATTACATTAATTAATATCAAATGATTTATAATTAATTTATCAAGATTTGATAATTAATTCATAAGTAATTAATTTAATTGAATATTAAATTGAATTAATTAGGATTTGAACAATTAATTAATCCTGCTTATAAATGATTATTGAATGCTTGGATTGCTTATGAATGTTTGTATTGCATTAGATGCCTTGAATGGTTGTCTTATCTGATCTGTGATATTCTGTTCTGTGAATTGAGTCATGTATAATTTATTCATTTATCTGTGATACATTTGTATATTATCTGTGAATCTGTGAATGAACGATAAGCGTTATAGATTATACCGCTTGTTGATTTTGCTATAGTTGAATCTGTGATGGTTGTTGATATTGCACTATTGTGTAAAACCCCTGGACTACACCGTGCACACACAAATATGGATTGCACGAGGAAATTGGTTAAGTCACAAATATTTGAATTTAATAAAATGATTTGAAGTTGATTTTTGAATCTAAATGGTTTTGGAAAATGGAATTGGGTTGAATGTGAAAAGCTTTAGAAAAGGAGTTTTGAAGATAAAAGTTATTTTGAATAACTTGATAAAGTTTTGAAATTTGAAAAAAAATTGATTTGAATTTGAATTTAAGATTTGAAATTGAATTCTATATTTGGGAATTATGGTTTAAAAAGGTTATACAAGTTATAAAAGTGTTTATATACCATTTTAAAAGTATTGTTTTGGGAATTTTAATTTAACCAAGTTTTATACCTGAAGGGCTTTAACTAGTGCAAATGTAATCGGATTTTTCCAAAAGAAAAACTCTTTCATATAAAGAAAGGATTTCCAATTTGTGTTGAAAAGATTTCATTTTTGAAATGAAATTGTTTTGAAAGCTATGAATAAATCTTTGTGAAAGATTGTTGAACTTTGTTTTCAAATTAAAGAGGATCTTAAAGGTGTATCTTTTGTATGAAAGATTTGAATTATAAATAGTTTTGGAAACTATAAATTAATCTTTGTGGAAGATTGGTGAATTTGGTGAAGTGAATCTTTTTGTTTAAAGATTTGAAAATGGTAAATTGTTTAAACCATTTGAAGAAAGGTTTTGGGCTTTAAGTTGTGACTTAACTGAAATCCCAATATCCATATGTTTTTAAATATTCCGCTCATTATTCGGTTTAGCCAGGAGAGGACCTTGTGTCATATAACCTATTCTGAATAATGATATGACATTATGGATAGCATTTGAAGATCCATGGTGAAGACCGGATATTTTCGAAAGCGAAAGGATAACTCATCGAATGTCTCTACACCGGCTGATCCCCAGTATAGAGATTTGATCACCCTTTGTAATGGGGAGTCCAGACGTGATTAGGGATTATTCGGATTTGCAAGGGATTCTTTGTAAAGTGCCTTCGGTTCTGTTCGAACCCAGAACAGACTTGTATGGATGTATGTCTGACATTACACTTTGAGATGCAAAGCTAGTTTCTATCAAATACATTTCTGTTTGATGGCGGAGATTTATTCTCTTAGCTTAACACCCTTCTCTAAGACGTACGAGCTCAGAGGTTATGTAGTTGATGGTTACTAGTGATACATTCCCAATTTGGTAATGTGGCACACAAAGTGTTGCTGATCATTTGTTGATCGAAGCATGACTTTGTGAAAAGCGTAGCTTTGTGGACGAGACAGCATCAAGACCTCACATCTTGGAAATGGTCGAAACAGGAAAGATGTAGCAAGGTTATTTAGGGGTCGTGCCCCCAGGGTATGTCCATTTCTCCTGAATAACGATGGTATCATGGTATGGAGCTTAGATACTTAACTCATGTGGTCACTGCAAATTTATTACTTTGTGGTTACTTTGTGGTTGAGAGCTCTCGGATAAAGGTCGGAAATGATCAGGGATGGCATACTTATAGGTGTTGCTTTCGGGCAGGGGTAACCCGGCCTTGTGTTGGCAGAGAGCTGGGTAAGTTCTCGAGGCATCCCTCCAGAGGCATACCCATTTGGCAATAGGTAGTTCCTTAACCTGAACATTTGTTGGAAAGCCAAAGAAACAATACGCGCCCTGTACGGTTTTAGTTGTATAACATGCCATGGAATGTGGCGGGTACCTGCTATAGAACATGGTAGCTATAGTAGGCATACAATAATGGTTATATGCTGGCGAAGATTAATATTATACTTGCAAATGTTTTCCACTATGCACTAATAATAATATAAAAAGGTTTTTGCCTATCAAGCATGTTTGAATATCATAAGGAGAAATCTTCTCCAATTCCGCATTTGCATGGTGTATGCGTGGGAGGGCTTATGGTAGTTTCATTTTCCAAAAGCATAGCGGATTTCCTTTTTATTTCTTTTGTTGTTTAAAAGATAAAACTGTTTTCGTTTTCTCACACCAGTCCCATGACTGACCTGGAGTTTATTGCTCCCTTTCTAAACTCTGGGGGCCCACAATTTTCTACATGGGCATTCTAGAGTTGGGTTTTTCAGATAGTCAAATAGTAGATGTAGATTCGGTAGCATTCGGTCTTTGGAAATCTTCTTCAGTCTTTGGATGACTGGCCTTGCTTAATGCATCAATGATGATGGTTCGAGCTTTTGGTTTAAGCTATCTTTGGAGATGGAGTTCCAGGATGGTGTTGGATTCTTTTGGAGAGTCCATTGGAGTTATCTTTCCGCTGTCGATGGTTGCAAAGTTTAGACCATCTAGTTGTGCTATTCTTTCTATTGTATCTTGCAGCTCTGATATTATCGATTAACTCTTGGCGTATCATTGTTGTAATTCAATGTTGTATATCAATGATATTATCTTTTTCTTCCGCTGTGTTGTTGTACCTAAGGTGTTATAAGCTCCGGCGAGTCGGATGGAAAGTTTGAATCAGCGGCATTCGAATACGAGTGAAGCATGTATGTCGATTTACGAACGCAAAAATCCGGGTCGTCACATTTTATGATCAAACAAAATTATTGCAACCTGATACAGCATTCCCTAATTGAAAATGTAATTGTTTGAAGAAATGGTTGAAGATTAGCATTAATAAAATCAAATTTTATTATACTAAGCTCATGAACCATGGGAAAAGTTTCAAAGCCTCCATCAAACTTTTGTGGGCTCAACATTTTCTATGAAAAAAAGTAGAATTAGATTGCTCACTTTCTAAAGATTAGTTTGTCCATTTGAATAAGAAGGTTGTGCATTTAGTTTCTCATGGTATGTTGGTAATTTTTAAACCATTGACTTAATGAGTTTGGATAAAGTACAAAAAGTAAATCAATTTGCTGAGAGTCCTTAAACGTTAATTTCAACAAATCTAAGTTTGTAATTGTAACTAAAGAAAAAGGTAGATTTAATAATAAAGAAAACCAAAAGAATTATATTATCATCTACAATTACATAAATTTAGAGATTAATGATCTAGTTTACTAGAATCGGTGTAAATAGTGTAGCAAGAAGTTTAACCAACAACCACATTGTAAAAGGTATTATTTATGCACCTCTATGCAACTAAAGTGTTCCAAATTCTTTATTCTGTGTTGGCAACACCATTTCGTTCATAATTTGTCAATTGATTTCCAACTAATTATACGCCATTGAATCATATGCAATTCAATAATTTCCTAATTCCAAAATTTTAGCCACTGCCGAAATATATGAAAATGAATGGGATGCATCACATGCATACTAAAATATTGGTATAAATAAAACGTACCATACGAATATAGATTTCATATGCAAATTCCAAAGCTGCAAGATGAATATCGAAATAGTATATGCACCAAAAAATCATGCAAATACCCAAGAATGGAACAATTATGTTAAATTCCAAAGCTGCAAGATGAATACCGAAATCAGATATACAAAAATATAACTATTTTTTGAAAAAAAAAATAGTGCTGAAGAAACCTACTCAATTTCCCATCCCAGTTCGGCTAAAAAGAGAAACATCATATATGAATATATGGTTACTAAGGTAGTTAATACTTAAAAATCACAAAGCTTGATTAGTCAATTTTCTTCTTATTATCTATATAGAGTATAGATTATAGCGAATATATAAATCTCTAACAATTACGTATCAGCAGTAAACATGTATTACACTTCCCATTCTCCTACTAATACAATTGAGTTAAACCAGGCTTTCGATTGATGTCTAATAGTACATTTATAAAAACAGAGTGAAATATCATTACTTTATCATATATTGCGCATCATCTTATTATCTTCCAACTAACATAGAGAGCGTAAATAAATACAGAAATGTTAAAACATCTTAAGTACAATATTGGTAGTCCGCACTCTTTTTTTGAAAATGCATTCGTTGGATTATAACATTTAAAAAATGCTTAAATGATAATTTTGAATAAAACAAAAAAACAATATAATAGAAATTGCTAATGGACAGTACTTATATTTATAAAAATATGACAAATGATATAGTGCAAGGAAGAATGCATGAAATTTATAGTAACATGCTGGAAAATTATGTCACATCCATCAAATTTAAATCAATTTTAATATGATCATTTATTAAACATATGGTAAAGATTAGTTTTAAAATGTCATATGCTGAAATAAAATTAACTGATAATATTCTTAGTCATAATTATATACTAAAATAAAATGCAATATAAAATAAGTTGTCTTTAATAGTTTTAATAAAGCATGACCTGATAAATAAATATTTAACTTTGACATGTAACTATGACTTCAAAGTACATCAATAAAATTTCTAATTATGGGAAAATGGTTATTTCTTTCCTTCAATGCTTCTTACAGTTGTTTTATTTCGCTACATAACTCTGTATATTCATTTTAATTTCAGATATATAAGCTCATATGTAATGACCTAATTTTTTGACGCTTGAAAATCGACATCAACACGTCCACTGTATTAAATGCTGGACAATCGAATGCCGAAAAAATGGACCGTTAGGGTTAAAGAAGAAGGAGGTAGAAAAAGAAATAGAAACCATATCAGAATCTCACCATCGCAACGGAACAATATATAATAGAAAATGACTAATCTTTAAACAAAAAAACTATATCTGTTTATACATTACATCATCAGAGTTCAACGAAATTTATAGCATAAACTGGATAGTTATCAAATACCTGTCCTCACAAATACAGACTATACAGTTAATCATACTCAACGGAATATTTGTCAAATACGTGATACGTCTCGCCATCCAGCTCATCTCCTGAGCTCCATAGCAGTTGATCCAGAATTTGTACTCAATAATACTCGGTCTGATCCGAGCATTATAGTTAAATAACACCCGAGTCAGTCTAGAAACCAGAGTGAGAAAACACACTCAATTTGAAAATTAAAATTTTCAAAATCCATTAAAAAAATCAAAGGTATCTCGTAAGACCATGCCACAAATAAACATGTCGGGTTTTTACCTTACGATAACCAAAACATTTTTATCAAATTCGTCTGATATTATAATCGTTCTATAGAAAGTAAAATAGAATCTAGCTGAAATGCTTGCATGTCATGTTTCAACATAGTTGGGCACAATCAAAACCGTACAGGCGCTTATAGGAGATTGGATTCCATACAATGGCAGGCTACTGGGGTACCGTCCGTCATAGTACGTGGTCTAGATCATAGTACCAAGGATCCACCTGATCTCCTGCATCACAAGACCAGAGCTACCCCTTACTAGATAGTCCGAATAAGATCACCTCACAGTTGGGATCAGCAACCTCCCATACAGCCGAAATAAAGGGACCTCAAGATAGGGATGACCTTATCCTAATTGGTTGCTTGCCATTTAGCCTTGTGCGCACCTCCCTTGTTTTAGCCATTCTCGGTTAATGAAGCTTGAGGCTATGCGTTACCTTTTTAGCACACGTTCACTTAGAATGCGCATCATCCTCCTAACGATGTTTTGATAGCATTCGTCCATACGAGTCTGTTCCGGGTTCGAACAGAACCGAAGGCACTACTTCGCGATTAGCCCTTGCACTTCGCTGGTCCATCTTTGACTCCAAGCTCTTGTCTTCCTCACGAAAATGTTCAAGCTGGATAGAAGTGGTTTTCGGAAAATTAATCCCGATCTCGGTCTCTTCGCAACGATCAACGCATTGGCCAATATTGATAGTCGGTTGTTTAACTATCAAATAATATCCACAAACAACCATCAGATTTAAATAATTTTTTCAAATTATTTATTTCAGAATATCTTCACAATATATAAATTTTTCTACACTTTAACCCATTTGAAAACGGTTTTCAAATCACTTTTCTATCGGGGAATCAATTTTCAAATATTTTTTATTTCCACTGAAAATCACCAAGTCTAATACTTTAGGTTTTAAAATAATTTAAATCATTTATCCAAAAATATATATACTTTAAACATTTAAAATAAAAACTACTCAAAACACTTTATTTAAAATACTTGTTATGAAATCTTATAATAATTTCTCATGTAAAACTTAACAAATTTAAAATAAAAGTTATGAAATTCTATACAAAATTTTCAAATAAAACTTTAGCCAAACTAACTTTAAATTAAAACTACTTTATATAATATAAATATTAATAATTATCTCTTTAAATCGTAATAACAATTAACCTTTTTTAAAATAATTACTATTATAACTTATTAATAAATATTTACTTTTAAAATTATAAACAACTTAAATAATAATTTCTCAAATAACATTCATTAAAACAATTTTAAACTTTTAACTTATACTTAAAAATTTGTTTTGAAAACCTACTTGGCCTTTTAGGGAAATACACTTTTCTTTCACACCTTTAAAAATAAACCACTATTTATTTTTAAAACAAATTACCCATTCCTTTATAAATTCCCACCATGAATTTATACTTCCAAATATCCACTGATATCTTATTTCACTTTATAAACCCAGTATATAAATTCCATAGTCGCATCCTTCTTTTAAAACATAGTTTCAAACATTTAACCAATTTTCAAATCGATTTCCAAATTTACGCTATTAAAAATAAATTCCTTTATTTACTCAATTTATTTCAAAACCTATTAATTTCAGAATTAACTTCTTAATTATGATTAAAAATCTTATTTAAACGGAAAATACCAATTCCATACTTTTTCAAATTTTTTCTTTATCTTTTCCCAACAAATTTCAACCTTGAATTTATAATAAATTCTTATAATATCACTTAAGTTTAAAAATTCATTTATTTTCCATACTCGGAATTTATTTGTTAGAATTTAAAAATCAACTTTTATTCTTTACCAATTTATTCTTTAATTTATCCAAATTCTCTATAATTATTTACTTAAAAATTGCCTTTTTATTTCCTTTAAAAATCCAAACTTATATATTTTTCATTCTTTCAAATACCAATATTGTAATGTCCTAGAATTTTCGATTACGAATATTCCAGATAGTTAGGAAAAAAAGAAGAAGAAACAGAAAACCAAACCTAAAGTCTCACATTCGCAGCGGATAAAATATAATATCACACAAAAAATAGTTATACAAAGGAAACTGTACTTGTCAAATTACACTTTAATATATATCAGAGTTACAACATATTTACAATCACAGGACAGATAAATCAATCTGTTTCAGATACTATAATATATCACAGCAGTAACTCTCCATACGTTCGTGCTCTCCAGCTCGCCTCCTAAGCTCCAGAACGTCCTTACCTGAAAATCTGTAATACTAGGTCAGACCCGAGAATTTCATCAAAGTAACACCCGGGTCAGGATGGAAACCAGCGTGAGTAAACATGTCTAACATGGAATACAAATGCATACAACTTATATATATACCCCGGGTAACTTATATCAATTTACAACTTCACAAGCCGTTGTAAACATTACTTATTTCACACATCAATTTCTAAGTGCCATACTTAGATTAAATGGTCCAATTTACTTAAATCATTCCATATCAGCATATTGATTCCACATATCAATCTATAAAGAATCGAAGTGGTTTCGGATATTCACTAATACCTAACTCCGGTCTCTTCGAATCCAATGTCATCTAAACCCAGGTTATCCAATTAATACCATTCAACTTCATGACCGGATAACACTTTTATACAGCAGTTTATAATTGATAGATAATCACATTATCACCATCCATCCAACATATTATATCACAAAACAATTCATATCAAAGATATTAACCAATTCAAAACACTCATCATCATTCAATCATTAATAAGCAAGATTGATCACTTCCATTAATCACATAAATTAACGATCCTCAAATTACTTTCAGTAGTTAATTATTCTTAAATTTCATTTAATAATTAACCTTTAACTTAATTACATTCATTAATCAACCTTGATCAATCACAATCATAAATTAACCTTCCTTAATTACTCCACCAATTTAGACCAACTCCTTGATTAATTACATTGATTTATCTTTTAATTACACTGAGCAATTATCACTTAATTCCTTCACCAAGTAATTATCCTTTAATTACTTCCCAACAAGAAATTTCTTTTTAATTAATTACATATATTATCCACTAATAACTAGACTAAGTAATTACACCTCATTAATTTCCTTATGTAATTATACTTAATCCAACATCAAATGATTACCTTTAATTAATTAAACTTAATTAATTAACTAAAATTATCAACTTAATTAATTACTCTGATTCATTATTCCATAACTATTAATTAATTATCCTTTCATTAATTACAATCATTAATTAACTAACCCTTTAATTTAATCAATAAATTCTTTAATTTATCAATCCTTAATTAATTACACTAACTAATTAACTCCTATCAAATTTATCTTTTAATTACATACACTAAATAATTCATTTAAATAAATTTTTCCTCAATTACTTACATTAATAATCTTAATTCAACAATTAATTAATTACTAATTTCCAATTCATTAATCTCATATTAATTAATCTATCATCCATCCTAATTCATTAAATAATTTGTACTATTATTTAATTACAACTTTAGTTCACTTAAAACAACAATTTGGATTTCATCTTTAAACTTTGGAAATTTGTTTAAATTTGCAATTACCTTGCTTAAAATATGCAAAAGCACTTTGGCCCAAAGGTTCGGCAACCCAAAATTTAAACGGAACCGTACTCATCATTACACAACACAACAGTATCGGGCCGAAGCCCAACAAATACCTCCGATAACTTCTCCTCTTCCCCTCTTTTATTCCCAAACTAAAATCCTAAACTACAAGAAATTAAAGAATAACGCCATCAATCGGAGAAGATCAATCTCTGATCAACAATCGACTCTCTCAAGCGAACATCGGAATGCCCACGAACCCAGACCAATAACCAGATCGAACTTGATCCTCCTGCGGCATCTTCCCGATCCAATCACCCTTGTGTATGTTGTGTATGTACACGCTCTGACCTCCGATCATACCACCTTCGCGGTATCGCCATCAAGTCGAACATTGATACCAGATACAGATTCCCCCTTCAACGATGCAAACGATATCACTGATCGAAAATCGATCAACACCCATCCTACCAGAACCAGCAAATTCACCAACCTCTACAAATCGTCTCATCTAAGACGAACTGCACTCATCAGACAACTCTGATCCAATTACTTCCTCCTTCAATCGAAAGCACACCCATCGCACTACCTTTCTACCGAAAATCCAACATCCCGGTCGCGCCACCACCTCATGTTTTGCTTGCGTTCGCCAGCCCCCAAAATTGTTCCAAAACCTTACGATCCATTATCCTACCTAAATTAAGATCAAATCAAACGAACGGCCACGGTCATCCCCTTTCCCACGTCAACCGGCACCAACCAATCCTTGCCACACCTGCCCGCAGCGACGAGATCACCTGAAATAAATTTTAAAACATTATCATGTCATCTAATAATCATACAAGATTTAAACCAATTAAAATCATAATTTTACTTCTAAAATTCATATTGCTATGCAAGAATCTTAATTGCATGCTTGGATACTTGTTTTAGTTCCATTGAAAATTTCACAAAATATGATATTTACTGTAAATCTGAATCTGAGATAACCACTCGGCGTAAATTATTCAGGAAATTATTTTTAACTCAAATTTTACTAGAAGATGCACATATTCCTAGTTCACATCATCATCAAACATGAATTCGATTGATAGATATTGATTTTTGAAATTGAGATGAACAAATAATCACTTGTCAATTGAGAACAGAATAGTTCTTTACCAGGTTAATAATTTAGTTTCTCTCAACATCTTCGTATGTTTGCCCAAACATCATGATTTAGACCAGATAAAATTCACTCACACATCGCAGGTCAATATGGATATAATTTGAAGATTTAAAAAAAATTGAAAGCAAACAGGAACTGAATCAATAGATAACAGGCATTCATACATATATATACCCAGTCCTGCTTATCAATTAAAAAAAATTCAAGCCAAATAACTTCCATACCAAAACAAAATCATCACATGCATTAGGATTATATCCATATTTTAATTGTTTTTAAAAAAATAGTTTACTCACCTGAATTTATTTTAAGAAGAGACCCCAAAATTGGAAATTTGGAAAACAAATATGACCGTAGATCTTAAACTTGAAATTGCTTGATGAATTTGTTTTTGATTGCTTCTCAATCTTGAATTTAATTAACACTTAAGATTTGAAACTGAGGAGAGCTTTGGATTTGCTTATACTGGAACTTGATTTTTGCAGATTTTTTTTTCTATAATTTGTTTTGCACATTTGAGACTTTGAAATGAGACTTGAGTTCTTGTTTTAAAAATTTTGGTTGAAGAGTGAAGATTGATCAGTTACAGATTTGTAAATAGAGGAGTGATTTTTCTTTGATTTTTTTAGAAAATGAGAATGAGAAAATTTTAGATATAGAAGATGAAATAGCCTTTTATAGAAATAATTTTGTTTAATATAAATTAAAGAAAATAAATTAAAAATTTTGACACTTGTCATTACACAATGTTATCCTCTTAACACATGTTATTAGAGTGCTTTAAATTTTAAAAATGTATTCTTCATGCAAAAAGGATTTTTAAATGTTTTTATTAATTAATTTTCTAAATTTAAAATACATTTTTAATTTATATAAATCAATTCTTCTTAAAAGTATTAAATATAAATCAAATTTTATATTCTAAATAAAATCAAAGAAATACACTTTTAAAATCAAAGTATGTTTTGAGATATAAATAATTATATTTTGAATTTCAATTTAAATACCCAAATTTAATTTAAATTTCAAATTCAATTTAAAAATCAATTTTGATATGTACATATAAATTTTAACAAATCTATTTCCACTTATATATATTAATTTTATTTAAAATCAATATATATTTACAACCCATTTATTATTATTGTTTAAAATAACCAATTTTATCAATTTTAATTAATTTATTAAAAGATTATCACATTTAAATTGGGTTTGAAATCACGGGTTATCACAAATATATATTCAACCAAGCCATAACATTCAATAATTTCAATTCCCAATATAATCATCACAGATTATCACATAAACCACGTCGTTGAATATAAATAAATTCAACATTTTGAGGAATCCAGTTGGATCCCTCCAACATGTTTCCCTGCATCCATAGATGTTAGCACAACAATTTAAAATACCAATTCTGCTTTAAGGCGGGATATCGCGATATAAAGGGTCATCCACTATTATGCGGGGCGCATAGGGTCTCATCCGCTATATAATGCGAGAAATCAATCATTCCAATATATATATGTATGTATGTATGTATGTATGTATGTATGTATATACACTACTATATATAATATACCACATCCAGACAATTTAACCATTCAATAAATAATTTGAATTTAACTATTTAAATATAAAGGGTATTCCCAATGAGTGAGATTAACTCACCTTTATTTTGTTTGCAGTCCACCTTAGTCCCTACTTGATTTCACACTTTTGACCTTGTAACAAACATTACATGATTTTTATTAATATTCGAATAGATCGAACATCTAAATTCTCATTTGATAAATTTAATTAACTAATGATTTTATTTTAAACTAATAATTTAAATTTAAACTAATTTTCTTTTAATAAAATATTTTTAGCAACTAAATAATTAAATAAGTTTCTTGAAACAATTTGATCTCCAAATCTGTTATTACTTCAAAATTAAACTGGTAGATTTAGAGTATGTGTATTTATTTTGAAACTATACACTTATATAAATAACTAGTAGATTTAAAAATCTAATTTTTATATAATCTTTCAAACATTTTAAAATTTAATTAACTAATGATTTAATCACCTTATTTATCATTTTTAAAATTAAATTGTGAGTTTAAAATCATGTACATATTTTTCTCTTCAGTAAATAACAAAAATATGGATTTACTTTACTATCCTATATATATATATATATATATATATATATATATATATAGCTGATTCTATTTTTAAACAAAACTGTTTTGAAATCAACAAAAATTTAAAACTTACTATTTCACAAACAACATTTTAAAATTGATGTTAATGTATATTTTTGCAATTATATTTTTTAATCTATATATATAGCTAAGTTTAAATTGAAATAAATAAATCAAATGCCTTACTGGGTTGATCGATGTTTCCAACCCTAGCTCGAGACGTCTCTGCACTCAAAAAATCAAACGATCAAATCACCGTCGCCTCGCATTCGTTGCCCACGTCGTCGCTCCTTGCACGACCATCCATGCTCGCACATCACGACTCCTAAGTCAAGAAGCGCACGATGCCCTCTTGAACAGTCTATCACCTGAATCCAAAAAGGGTGCCTCGACTACCGCCATCATCGAGCACTCATGCCACTCGACCTGACGCCATGCTATCGCTGCGTGACCTCAAACCTCCCCTACACGCAACGATGACTGCCACCAACGACGAGGCCATGCCTCAGTTGAATTCGCGAACGAACCAATTCCTCGATTGATTAGATTTGGGAAAAAGGCTGTGAATTTGCTTATCAGTTGATTCTCTTTTTTAAAAAAAATTGGAGAAGGGAAATAAATATTTGGGGAAAGAAGATGTGCTCCGCCATTATTTTCCAGAGTGATCTGAAATTGATAACGATTTTTTTTAATTATTTTGAACCAATGTCCTCTTTCTTTTATTTTAAAAAACGAAAGGAAAACACTTGTACGCAATTTGAAAAGGCAGGGGACACGTGCTTTAGATTTCTCTACGTGTCAGTGCTTGCTATAGTGTTTTCAAGGCAGTTATATTATTTATTTTTGAATTTAAATTCTAATTTCAATCGTCTCTCGATTTATGCAACTCAAAATTCAACATCCTATTGAGGTGTGCCGCTAGGCGTTCGTAATGTTATACCCCTATTTCGAACGTAACGGAAAAGGTCTCGAGTCCTAATTCGATCGTATGGAGAAGATAACCTTTTGGTCCTAGTTATTTATATTGAATTCGATATAAATTTCAACGCGTTTATATATCGTACGGCCACATGATAACTCCAAACACTTCGAAATTTAAAATCCAATAACAATACAATATTACGAATTCAAAGGAACTGGTTTCGTCGAATTCCGAGACTGTGCATCGGAAGGCTATTTTTTAAAATATCAATTTATACGATATATTTCAAAACTGAACAATACACTTTCAAATTCAAATTTAAAACTTCTATTATTTCCAGTATTACAAATATAAATTTTCCAAGCCTTTGTAAAAATTTTAACAAGCATAAAACTGAAGATTCAATATTTTACCCAACTTCCAATAATTAAATTCAATAATTTAGTTGCCAAATAAATAGTGATATTTGAAATTCAAGTTAACTAACTTCCAAATATTTAAAATCAATTAAATATCCCAATTTTAAATATCCAAAAAATTCGGATCGTCGCATCATAGTTGTAAAGATCTTATTGTTATTCGAATGATGTTTAAATAAGAAGTTGGCACTGAACGATTCCATTTTGTACTATAAAAAAGCCAATTTTTACTTCAGCTACACTTGCACCCACCTTACTTGATATAGCCGCAGTCACACAATAAGCGCCTAAAAAGGTTATTTGTGTGGGTATAAATAAATACATATTAATTTTGAATAACTAAAGCTACCTTAAAATGGTATAGTTAAGAACTTGAAGGTAAATAGTGCTACTCGAAAAAAGTTATAGAAAATTCTTTTGAACGCCTCGTATTATAATGTCTTGCAGTTATATTGCGCATCCATAATATCACTTGGTGACACCTTTTCAAATAATTTTGTTCGTTAAGATGTTTAATGTAATCTAACCAAACAAAACATAAACCACACATCAATACGGACAAAATTGCTATATTCTGATTGTTAAATCAGCAAATCACAAAAGAATGCACTCAAAAACACCTGATGACCTACAAATTCTTTTTTTAAGCAAATGTAAAGCTCTATGTCGATTCTTACAATACTTAGATTAGTTATAACTTCATAACTTCCACAATTATTATTCAACATACTTATATGAAGATAGCTACTGTTTTCTTTATTCGTTACTTAGAGTTATCTCTTATGATCACAGTAAGAGGACATCAAAATAAACCTAACTTGCTATGTAGCGGCTAAGCTAAATGCACTTTGTAATAGGTTTTCCACTTTATTATTAAGGTTTTCCATTTTTCTTTTTGAAATTATAATTGAAAATAAAGTTAAATAACAAGTCCCACATTATTCGCTTTGTCTTCCAATTAACCATGGGAATAAAATATTAATAATTTATATTGTTACTTATAGAAAAAGCAATAAAGTAATCTTAATTAGAGCAACCTCGAATCATCTAACAGATCTGACTGTTCCAGCCAAATCCCAAACCATTGTGCTCTAAATATTAAACCAATCCAAATTATCATCAAAGCTTAAAAATGGATAACGTAATAATTAAAAGAATAGTAAGGAAGGACAATGGTACCTGAAATATAGGCAAAGAAAACCGATGAAGCAACTATGTTTGTTCCGAAGATTAAGAAGGTAAAGCAAACAATGAAGACATAAGCAAATCGAACAAATTAAGGAGTTAAATCAGGTTTGAAAATCGAAACAGATCCAAGAAATTGAAAATTACATGAATAATTAGGAGATTGGAGGACAAACACACAAACAGGAAAATTAAGGTGGAAATTTTCATACTAACAAAGAAGGAGAGAAGCAATCGTTGATTTCCACATTGGTCGATGTTCATCTTATTTTGTGAGTTAGGGTATTATGGAATAGGCAGGAAGTAACTTACGTTTTTTAAATAAACATGTGTAAGTTTGGGCACAAATAGAAAGAATAAACAAAATAAAAAACGCGACTGTTCATTTAACAAAATACTTAAGGAGCTCATGAGCTCTTGAAATCTAACTCGGTAATAATAGTATGGTATAGATAACTTGATAATACATAGAAATTTACTTGCAACATCCTAAATTCTAACGAATTAAAATATCACTTTAACCCTAAATCTGAATAAAATCCCTTTTTGTTTGCATTCTTTTATTTCATCCGTAATACCAATTTTTGTCAATAGAAATTTCATGTAATTTACTAGGATAACATGTATAAGCAAATTTCCAAAAAATTTTAAAATATATTTCAACTAAATTCATTCCGCGTAAATAATAAATTTACATCTAATCATTATGAACCTGCAATTATAAATCTAATCTTTATGCATTTACAATTATAATTCTAATCATTATGTACTTCCAATTAAAATTCTAATCATTACGTACTTGCAATTATAATTCTAATTAATATGTACTTGTAATTATAATTTTAATCGATTAGAAATAGGCATAATTTAAAACAGATTACAACAAATTTTTCCCAGTCACCTTTTAATTGCTCCCAAATCTCTAGATTTAATCTTTATTATCTATATTCTTCATTTTGACTCCATATTCGGATCCACAAATAACATTTGCACATAGATCTATTAGAAGTTGGATTAAAGAGAAGAGACTTAGATTAATTTATTTATTAAAACCAGATCTATAATTTACCTCTGAGATAACGACTTGATTTGAACATATTTCCAATTCTCTATCATCTTCCATTCTTCTCCAAAGTGTATACTTGCAAATTAAATATATTTCTATAAAATCAAGAATTTTGGAGGAGAACAAAAAGTGATAGAGCTTCCATGCCTATTAGAAAATTATGAGTTGACAGTGAAGTTATCCCGCTTTTTGGCAAAGCCGTGATACCAAAAGATTGGTCGAAAACAAGAGACAGTTCGCCTCAGAGATTGGTTGCATTCCGCTTCGCTGTGGATATCGATGAATTTTGTCCGAGTCCGGATGGGCCGCAATTGACAAGACATGATGACCAAAGCAGCAGAAGCCAGCGTTTCAAATCTCAAGTCAATCGGAGCTCGTATGTGCAAGTTATGATCGATTCAACCTAAGGAAAGAGCATGCCATTCGAATCCATCAGGTTTGAATCCATCAGCATGCAACACCTCGCTCCATTCGAATCCATCAGCATGCAACACCTCGCTCCATTCGAATCCATCAGGTTCAAATCCATCAGCATGCAACACCTCGCTCCATTCGAATCCATCAGGTTCGAATCCATCAGGAGTTAGTCACTTCGAACCGATCTTGTTCGTATCGATCGAGTTCGAACCCATTGGGATGCCTCTGTTCGAATCGGTCACACTCGAATCCACGAACAATCACTCGTTCGTATTCCACCAAGCCAACTAGCTTGGATGACGTGTCACTCCACGATACAAAGTCGGCGAGATCCAAGGAGACGAAGCGTTCAACCCGGAGAGAAGATCGGATCGACTCGAAGGACGCGCGCCACCTCATCACAAGACCAGGTGAGCTGATGGAGTCGAAGCCATCGATTCGAAGGAATCCATTCGAACTAAACAGCCATCAGAAGCACTCTAATTCGAATCGATCGTATCTCCTAAACCACTGATCCAAATGCGACGAAATTTTCACAGTAGCTTCCATACAAGGTAAAGGTTGTTCCTGCCAAGTTTCAGCTCGATTGGATCATTTTTTGATGTATTCGAAGTCACTATGAATCGATCTCAGATCGAGTTGAAACTTGGCGGGTTCGGTCGCGTGGGCCCACTCACGTGCCAGAAAAAGTCTCCCGAAGTTTGAGCGAGATCTGGGCCTCCAACGCCTATAAATAGCACCCTGAAGCCTTAAGAAAAGGGGGATCTTCTGCGATTGAACACCAGACTCTGCCGAATCAAATTCCATACTTCATTATCGCTGTTGTAATCAGATTTGAGAGCTATCATCAGTTGTGATCTGTGGTAATCGATTGAAATCATCAAGTAAATCAATAAAGACATAAGCTTCAGAGTGGACGTAGGCAAGATCGCCGAACCACTATAAATCATGTGTTTGTGATTGTTATTTTTGAATTGTTGTGATTGTTACTGTTTAGATCTGAGTTCTATATTGATTTTTGCTGACTTGTGTTCATAAACGGGTGCATTCACGATATTGGGTGTTTGCGACCAATTTTGCGCGAATATTTTGGTGCTTTCACTGAGAAGGCTAACTCAGGAATTCTACCAGTTAGAAGTTAATTCATAAAGTTTGAAAATTCAGATTTGAGAAATTATGATGAGACAATCGAGCAGAAGGCCAAGGCCAGAGCGAAGTGAACACCAAGGAAGTCAAGAGGCTTCTTCAGGAGCGAATAAAGCATCAGTCTTCATCACTAGGGACGAGATGGAGACAATGATGAAAAAACAGGAGGAGTTGATCCAGAGTTTATTTCAGCAAATAGGACAACTTGGAGCACATAATAGAGAAGCGGATGGAGTCCAGGACGGAGCAGGACCATCCAGCACAGCACCTGGATTAGGAGGCACACCCATGGAGAACGTTGATCCAATTTCGGAGAGAGAGAGAGAGGAGCATCTGCGCAGTCCGGGAGTAGCAGAAGAGTGAACGCTCAGTCGTGGGGGCAGATCCAAGAATTCCCTCGTGGACTCGGGGGGCAGGTCGAAAGTAATGGACGAAGATTGCATCTCGGAGACAATGACAGGTTGGCAGAGATGGTTAGAAGAGCTATGAGAGGCGGTTTGGTAAACAAAGATTTGGAGGATGTTAATAGGAGTCCTTTTACTCCAGCAATCAGACGAGCTAGGAACCCACCGGATTTCAAGTTACCATCGTTGGACATGTATGACGGGAGAACGGGCCCCACGGTTCATCTAACGAAGTATATGAGGCATATGGAAGTGCTGGGGGCATCAGAGGAGGTTATGGCCCGGAGCTTCCCATTGTACTTGGCGGATATTGCAGCATTGTGGTTTAGACAATTGGGGAACGGATCCATCGGAACATGGAATGATTTAATTGAGAGATTTATGAGGCAATTCAGGGTTCACATTACAAGACCCAAGAATGTGATGACTTTGGCAACTTTAAAGCAGAAAACCGGAGAAACTTTGAAGAGTTATCTAACGCGATTCAACGCAGCATCAGCTTCGGTGGATCGAGCAGACCCGTCTATGGTGGTGATGGCAGCTGTGTCCGGAGTAGCTGACGGCACAGAGTTCAAAAATTCATTGACCAAAGATCCGCCTGTGGATCTAGCGGAATTCTACGACGAGGCAGAAAAGTTTTTGCGATTAGAGGATGCAAATGCAGAAAGAGAAGAAGGAGAGGGAATGAAGTTTATGTTCTTAAAGACAAAAAGCCTTTCGAAAAGGACTCAGACAAGGATAAAGGAAAACGAAAGGCTGAGGATTATAACGACAGGTCAAAGCGGCCACGGAGGGAGCCGCGATTCACCACTTACACCGAGAAGAATGAGAGTCTGGAACGGATTTATCAGGATACCAAGGAGCAGGTTCCGTATCGTAGACCAATGCGAAGGGATCCAACTTCCGACGAAAGAAGATCAGATAAGTTTTGTGTATTTCATGAATTAAACGGTCATAACACTAATGATTGTAGGCATCTGAAGGACGAGGTAGAAGGACATATCAGGAACGGTATGCTCCTTCAATATGCGAGGATACGAACTCCAGTGGTGGAACCAGAGCGACCACCGTCTACATCAGCTAGAGGCGACCCTGAATCAAGGCACCGTTTGATTATCAATTGATTGAAATAACGATGAACAAGTCGTAATCTTCCCACTAACACAATTAACTCATTTACACATGTACGAGATCGCGAACGATCCCCAGGCATGCTCGGAATGATCATTGACCATTTAGTAGTGGGAATTTGCACTTTGACATCCTTGCTTTGCTTTTGTTTCATTCTGATTTGGACATTTGGACTTTCATTGTTTGGACATTTCTATTTTAAAACTCATCTGTTGAATAGATATTTGATTCTGATAATTCTGAAATGGCTAAGCTACTTACACATGTACGGGGTCGCGAACGGTCCTTAGGCATGCTCTGAGATGGCGATAAACCGCCCTGACAAATGATCCAGGGACCCACTCGAACGTGAACCTGGTATCAACAATACCAAGCCCTCCCGGGCACATTTTCTCGCCTCGAACGGCACCCGACCGCGAACGGTCACAATTCGCCGCAAACGGCACCCGACCTCGAATGGTCACAAAATCGCCTCGAACGGCACACGATCGCGAACGATCACAATTCGACGCGAACGGAACCCGACCTCGAATGGTCACAAAATCGCCTCGAACGGCACACGATCGCGAACGATCGCAACTTGCCTCGAACGGCACCCGACCGCGAACGGTCACAACTCGCCCCGAACGGCACAACTCACCTCACCTCAAATGGCTCGATCGCGAACGGTCGTCATTTGAGGTCCGCCACTTGACCGCGCACGGTCGCACTTCACCGCAAATGGCTCGATCCCGAACGATCGTCATTTGAAGTTAGGCGCTTGACCATGAACGGTCGCACTTCATCTCAAATATTACGATCCCGAACGGTCGTTATTTGAGGTCACATAAAACTATAAATTCCTTTGCAGGACATCAACAGGATATGAACATCCGGCTCATGGCATTACAAAACACGCCTTCCTACCGCAAGGCATATTTTGGGGGGCAAATTTTATCCCGCTTTTTGGCAAAGCCGTGATACCAAAAGATTGGTCGAAAACAAGAGACAGTTCGCCTCAGAGATTGGTTGCATTCCGCTTCGCTATGGATATCAATGAATTTTGTCCGAGTCCGGATCGGGCCATAATTGACAAGACATGATGACCAAAGCTGCAGAAGCCAGCGTTTCAAATCTCAAGTCAATCGGAGCTCGTATGTGCAAGTTATGATTGATTCAACCTAAGGAAAGAGCATGCCATTCGAATCCATCAGGTTCGAATCCATCAGCATGCAACACCTCGCTCCATTCGAATTCATCAGGTTCGAATCCATCAGCATGCAACACCTTGCTCCATTCGAATCCATCAGGTTCGAATCCATCAGCATGCAACACCTCGCTCCATTCGAATCCATCAGGTTCGAATCCATCAGGAGTTAGTCACTTCGAACCAATCTTGTTTGTATCGATCGAGTTCGAACCCATTGGGATGCCTCTGTTCGAATCGGTCACACTCGAATCCACGAACAATCACTCGTTCGTATTCCACCAAGCCAACTAGCTTGGATGACGTGTCACTCCACGATACAAAGTCGGCGAGATCCAAGGAGACGAAGCGTTCAACCCGGAGAGAAGACCGGATGACTCGAAGGATGCGCGCCACCTCATCACAAGACCAGGTGAGCTGATGGAGTCGAAGCCATCGATTCGAAGGAATCGATTCGAACTAAACAGCCATCAGAAGCACTCCAATTCGAATCGATCGTATCTCCTAAACCACTGATCCAAATGCGACGAAATTTTCGCAGTAGCTTCCATACAAGTAAAGGTTGTTCCTGCCAAGTTTCAGCTCGATTGGATCATTTTTTGATGGATTCGAAGTCACTATGAATCGATCTCATATCGAGTCGAAACTTGGCGGGGTCGGTCGCGTGGTCCCACTCACGTGCCAGAAAAAGTCTCCCGAAGTTTGAGCGAGATCTGGGCCTCCAACGCCTATAAATAGCACCCTGAAGCCTTCAGAAAAGGGGGATCTTCCGCCATTGAACATCCAGACTCTGCCGAATCAAATTCCATACTTCATTATCGCTGTTGTAATCAGATTTGAGAGCTATCATCCGTTGTAATCCGTGGTAATCGATTGAAATCATCAAGTGAATCAATAAATACATAAGCTTCAGAGTGGACGTAGACAAGATCGCCGAACCACTATAAATCCTGTGTTTGTGATTGTTATTTGTGAATTGTTGTGATTGTTATTGTTTAGATCTGAGTTCTATATTGATTGTTGCTGACTTGTGTTCATAAACGGGTGCATTCACGATATTGGGTGTTTGCGACCAATTTTGGTGCGAACAAGTGAAGCACTGGGTCTTAATTTATAGAGATACAAACCAGTGCTAACCGTTGGATCAAACTATTTTAAGTCCAGGTCGCAGGGCCAAAACTTACTATTCCTCAAAATAAAGCACATGTTAACCGTCCCATGGCCTAGATCGATCTTCATGGCAGACCCATGTAGTGTATTTTTTGGCGATTGTGAATGTTAAATGATTTTGTTTGTTTACTTCCTTCATTTAGTTGATTCTCTCCATTTATTTCCTCTATTAATTTATCTTATTCAATTTTCCTTTTTATAAATTTTCTGAGATTTTTAATTTATTGTTAACATTTATTAACATCTAATCTTATCAGTTGGCATTAATTCATTTTATTTCCATATTTACATATATAGTTATTTCCGATGCCAAAACTTCAAACGTTAATACCTTTTCCGTTTGAACTGTAACGACCCACCTTTTTGGACCGTTTAAATCGACAATAAACCACCCGTGTCTAATTCAAACCATTCAAATGGAAGGACTGTCAATGGGGTAAATAAGGAAATAAAAAAAAGAAAGAAAAAACACAGAATTTCACAGTGGATTGACAGAATATAATAGTCAAATTAACAGTTCAAGAAGCTCTTCTACAAACACCATTTGGTTACACTTTACAATACAAATTAGAGTTATACAACAGAAATAAAAAATAATGTAGTGGAATACTTATAATAAATAGCAATAATATATTGAATCTTTGTCTTCATCCTCTAGAAAGAAGTCTTCAATTCATTGAAAGCTCAAACAGACCTAAGCGTGATGAAAAGACAAAACATTCAAGTTAGAACTAAAAGATCTTATGCAAATCAAATCAAAATTAGATGAAGTAAGGAATGACGATAACTTCATTGTTGAAGGTTCAAATTTTCCGGTTAAGTTTTTATTTCCATATTCAAAATAGAATAGATTTCACAATAGATCCATTCTAGTAACTTACAAATTTAACAAGAATATTCACAATTAAATTTCGTAGTTCAAGAGATTTGATTTATAAAATGTTCCAAAGTTTCAACATTTAATTTTATGGGAACTTCCCAATGTTTCAAAATTTAATTTTGAAAACTTTCAAATTAGGTAACGACGGTTTATTTTCAAAAATCATTTTTGTGGTTCAAATAGTAAATCTAAACATTCTAAATTTTTCCTCATGTAAATATGTGAAATTCATGGGTTTTATATCTTTATTCAGTGTTCAAATAATAAATATGAAAATTCATATGATTACGATAAACTATAGGTTGATAACAAGGATATATCAAAATAAATGAAAAAAATACACATTCAATCACAATAGCATCCATCACAACATACAATCAACATTCAAATCAACCAATTCAACTGTAACATTCCTGTTTTTAAACAAATTTAAATTAATAATTAATTTGATTCCTAGATTAAATTAAGAGTTAATTTGGTAAATTAATATAAAATTTTGATTAAATTATGAATTAATTTAGAATTAATTTGAATATTTGGGAATAGATATGTATATAAGATTAATATGAAAATATATAAACATAAGAAAGATGTTTAAAAGTTAAATTCTATATATATATATATAATATGCGTATTTATTAAAGTATAATTAGTTTTAAAATCATTTCCTTTAAATTGATAGAAATGCAAAATTGGTTTGTAAATTTATAAAATGAGATTTAAAAAAAAAGGTGTATAACATTTAAAACATAATAAGTATAATTTGAGAATATACATATGTAAATATAAAGCAATTTATGAAATGATAGGGTTCAAAGAAAATTTATAATTAAATTTAACAAAAGGATTTAAACATAAAAAGTTTATATTTTAACAAGTGTCCATGTTTAAAGATAAGTTTAACATGTGTTAGTTGTATTTACAAGTGGCAAATCCTACTCTCTAAATTTCTTAATAATGTAAATCAATAGAAAGTAAAACCAGGTTTCTCAATGTTCATTTTTCAGTCTAAATATTTTAGACCTGGAAATAAATTTAAGCAACTCAAAACCAAAAAAACAAAAGGGAATAAAACCTGAGAAACAATAACCAGAAAACAAAAGCCAGATTCTAGATCAATGAAACAAAGCATGCCAATGTGAATTCAACTATATCAAGCTTCAGGAATCAAAACCAAAGCATTTCAAAACGTGGAAACAACAAATTCAATATCTAGTTCAAAAAATTCTGGAAGCAATTCCATCTAGTTCTCTGTTTCAAAGCTTCAGGTGAGAAAACCATAAACCCTTAAAGTTTGGTATATATAGTTTGCCTGTGATGATTGTTGAAGTTTGCTGTAAGTTATGATGTGCATGAATGTATATGTACAAAGATATACTTCTCTGTTGTGTTACAGGCTCTGGCTCACCCAAGAAAATTCATGTCTCTTTGAATAATGACATTTAGATCATGGTGTCTAAATAAAAGTTGTTTACAATAATGTAAAGTCAGTTTTAAAAATAATTTTAGGTATAAAGATTAGATAATTATTTCTGAAAATGACAGTTTACAGTAGATCAATAAATACATCAGTAAAATCAAACATGTCAATTTTGAAATCTGATTATACAATCACGTTTGTATTGCGAAGTGATAATTTTTGGTGGAAATTTCGTGATTTTTGAGTAAGAAATGATTGTGAATTTCTTAGATGAACGGATTATGAGTTTTCATGAAATACTAGCAATCGACGAAGCGTTGGTAGTAGGGTTTGCTGTCGAAGGAAGCGGATGCATAGGTGAGCATGGAAAAATGGCCAGAGATTTTTTAAGTCGCCGTGATGGTGGCGCAAAGGTGAACAAGGGTTTAACAACCCATTTTGGTCGATGATGGAAATTTGTCAATTATGACATCGAGGATAAACTGGAGGTGATCGAACCAAGACAAGGGGGTACGGGGGTCTTCGATGTGTTTGTAAATGAAGCAACATGGATGATTGAGGCTATGATCATTGACGAGGAGGTTAATCCGTTGATCTCGGTTGGGTTCCAGTATTCTATCAAACAGTTCGATTTCGATTTTGATGTGGTACTGGGTTTCTAGGGAGTGGGAGCGATCGAGTGGGTTAACATCGGCTTGAAGGCAACCTCGGTGATGATCGAAGATGTGTTGATCATCGGTGCATGGATACGTGTGTCACCTGTAACTGTTGGTTACAGGAATTGGAGAAGGAAGAAGAAGAAATAATGGCCTTGGGTTTGTCTCGAGAAGAATGGGATTGGGCTCGATTTCGTTTCAGGGGGACTCGTGCGGGTTTTACAATGGTTTGAAAATTTAAACCTAAGACAAAGTTTCAAAGTAAATTTTTTACTTGGGAAAGTAGTGGGATATTGGGTGCGTGACCCGGGGAAGACCCAGGGTGGTCTCGGTTCTTGAAATTTTGTATAAAACAGTTTTTATTTTTAAAACCAGATCAAGTTGTATTTAAAACGATTTTTTTTGTAAAATAGTTCTTTTGCAAATAGTAAATGTTTATCCAAGTTTGTATTGTTCAAAAGTTTTAAAAATAAATTATTTCAATTAAGTTAAAAGTGCTTTAATCTATATAACTTTTGATTTTTAAGTTTACAAACTTAATTTTTGATAATTGAGTAAATGACTGAGAAAAATGAAATGGTTTTATAATGCTTAATCTAACTTAAAGATTTTAAGTTAATAAATGTATCGATGATGGCCTATTTCCAAAGGATTATTAAATAAGGATTAAACGATATAAATGGTTTATCTTTTGATTTATGAAATCTTAAATAATTAAAGAATTATTAATTAATAAATGAATTAAGGTAAAATTGTTAATAATTTAAGTTTGATTAATCAAGTAATTAAAGAATAATTAATTAAAGATTAATTAATTATTGATTTAAGGTTATTTAATTTATAATTAAGGATTGATTGATTAATCAAGTTTTTAAAGGTTAATTAATTTAAGGAATAATTAATTAATGTGATTAATTGATTTTAGGGAAATTAATTTGAAATTAATTAATTAATTAAAGGTTAATCAATTAATGAAAGTGATTAAGGATTAATTAATTACTTATCGTAATAAATTAAGGATAATTAATCAAAAGATAAATTATTAATTAAAGGTTAATTAATGATTAAAGAATAATTAATGGTAATGGTTTGAAATTTGTTAATTATTAATTAACCATTATTAGAAATTTATTCATAGGTAAATGATTTGATTTAGATTAATCAGATAATTAATTGGTCTTATGAATGGATGTTTGGATTGAGTTAAATGCCTTGAATTATGTGATAATCCTGAGATGTGATGCTTTATGGTATGAATTATCCTAATTTGTGCTGTGATCTGTGATGTAATTTAATTATCTATGATGTAATTTATTATATGCGATGAACTTATATTATTCATCTATGATCTGTAAATGAAAATAAGTGTTATAGATTATACCGCTTATCGATATTGCTGTGTTTGACTCCATAATGATTGATGTTGTGGCACTATTGTGTAAAACCCCTGGACCACACTATGCACACACAAATATGGATTGCACGAGGAAATCGGTTAAGTCACGGATTTTTGAAAAAACTTTGAAAAATTGAATTTTGAATCCAAATGGTTTTAGATATGGAATTGGGTTAGAAATGAAAAGCTTATGAAAAGGAGTTTTTAAGTTAAAAATTATTTTGAATAACTTGATAAAGTTTTGAAATTTAAATAGTTTGATTTGAATTTGAATTCAAGACCTGAAATTGAATTCTATATTTGGAAATTATGGTTTAAAAGATTATACGAGTTATAAATGTGTTTAATGTGTTTTAAACCATTATAAAAGCATTGTTTCGGGAATCTGAATTTTACCAAAGTTTTAGACTTTAAGGGCTTTAACTCGTGCAAATGTAGTCAAATTTTTCCGAAACGAAAACTATTTGATTTCAAATAATAATAGCTCTCATTTAATGAAAGGATGTCCAATTTGTGTTGAGAAGACTTCAAATTTGAAATAGAATAGTTTTGAAAGCTATCTTAAAGTTTTGGTAAATCTTGTTATTGAACTGAAATGGATCTTTTACTTAAAAAGATTTGAATTGTAAATAGTTTGGGAAACTATGAATGAATCTTTATGAAAGATTGTTGTAACGACCCGAAATTTTCGATCCCGAAAATTCCAGATAGTTAGAGAAAAGAAGAAAAAGACAGAAGAAGAAGAACAAAAAAGAAACACACAATCTCACATTCGAAGCGGATAAAATATAATAGTAAATAAATAACAGTTTACAAAGCAAAACTGTATCAGTATATTTACATTTTACATCAGAGTTACAATAATTTCACAACACTGGACAGTTTAAAAATAACTTGTCCCATAAAAATAACAATATATATCACAGCGGATAAACACTCTATACGTTCCTGACCTTCAGCTCTCCTCCTGAACTCCAGAACGTCCTTACATGCAAGTCTGTAATACTCGGTCTGACCCGAGCATTACATCAAAGTAACACCCGGGTCAGGCTGGAAACCAGCGTGAGTAAACTCATCTAACACGGAATACAAAAGCATACTACTTATATAAACCCGGGATAACTCATATCAATTTACAACTTCACAAGCTGTTATAGACATCACTTACATCAATTTCTAAGTACCAAACCTAGATAAAAGGTCAAATTTTCTTAAATCATTCCATATCAACCAATTTATTTCATATATCAATCTATAAGAATCGAAGTGGTTCTGGGTATTAACTAATACCCGACTCCGGTCTCTTCGAATCCAACATCATTTGATACCAAGTTATTCAAGTGAATACAATTTACTTTTAAACGCCGGATATCACTTTACATAGTATTTCATCATAGATAACCACATTATCATTGTTCAACACAATGTATCGTATTATAGAACATTTCATATCACAGATATGAATCAATTCAAGTCATTTAATCAACATTCAATCATTCATAAGCAAGAAGGATTATTTCCAAATTTATTTAACTTACCTCTAATTTAAATTAATTACAAATCTTCATCCACTTAGATTTCCTTTACTTAAACCATTGATTACAAATCAATTTACTAATATTCTTTTAATTATCCATCTTGATTAATCATCCTCAGACAACTTCAGAAATTTACTCTTAATTACATCACTAATCAGCCCTATTCAATCATAAACAGTAATCAATAATCCTGTAATTACTTACCTCAATTAGTTAACTATTTAGTTAATTCTTTGATTAATTACACCGAGTAATGAATCCTTTATTACTTTTCCTAAGTAATTTATCTTATATTAATTACATTCAATAATTTATCCATTAATTACTTTACTAAGTAATTACACCTACCAATCTTATTAAGTAATCATACTTAATCAATTACCAAGTGACTATCTTTAATTAATTATCATTTAATAAATCACATGCATCTTATTAATCACAACTGGGTAATTTATCTTTTAATTACCCGATAATTCAATTAATTAATCTTTAATTAACTGATTAATTATCCATTAACAATTGATTAATAATATTAATTATTAATCAATATTTCTCAATTCAATTAATTTATCTTTAATTACTTTATAATAAATAAATCTTTAATATAGATTAATTATTCTTAGTTGTACAATTAATTCATCTCTGATCAATTAATGAACAGTCTTTGATTTATAATTCTTAATTATTTATTAAACCAACTAATTACTCTAAATTAATTACTTAATTTGATCCTTTATAATTAATTGATCAAATTAGTTAATTATACTTGATTTCCTAATTAACTTAATTAACTCAAAACATTAAATCCTTAATTATCATGAGATTTTAAAACATTATTTTATAATCACTACCTTGATTATCTGCCCCATAACTAATCATACTCAAAAATTTACTAACCCTTAATAACTCTTGTTAAATCTTTATTAACTAAATAAACTTCATGAATTAATCATACAAATTTAAATAAATAATTCTACTTAATGAATCAAATACTAAAGAAAATATTTTAACATCAAAGACTAATTAAGTACCACATTAAAACTTCATTACGTTAGCTTAAAACATTATGTTACTATTCATTCTTTCCGAGTCAAGACTCATGATTACCTGAACAAAATCTGGGTTCCATCCTTGCTGCTTCTCCTCTTCCTTCTTGTCTAACCCTTTTTTCTGTATGAATTCACGCAAACATCACGAATGATGACCCGAGACTAACCCCTCATTTTCCCGAGATTTTCCCGAGGCCCTCTCTTCTATTTCTTCCTCACAAACATTACTGATACACAGCGACCCTGTACACGTGTACACATCATCTGACCGGCGACGAACTTTGCTCCGATCTTCAATGCGTCTACTTTCATCCCCTGAGTCGACTCGCCCCTCAGTTCGTCGAATCCTCTTAAAAATACGAGATCGACCGAACGAACCCCAAAGGCTTCAGTAACCTCCGCCTAAGTACACCCCACACCGCCATCTCCTATCACCGGAGGTGCTCTCTTTATGTCTGAACCCTCAGCCGACCTCCATCATTATTTCTTCCCAACCATGGCCAACTCGATGCTAGCACGAAGTAGCAATCATCCATGAAACAACCTCGTTCTAAACGCAACCAAAAACCCTAACATCATCTCATACTGGCGATCCTTCAATTAGAAAAGTCAAATACCAATTTTCCTAAGATCTCCATTCCTTAAGCTTGCTTTTATGTAAATCTCAAAACCCCACCTACTATCGTTCATCATGAATGGACGGAAAACGAAAAATCGTTCATCTTAAAATTTTACCTCGACTACTTGCTTAAAAATTGTGATATTGATATTAAAATTCATGATTTCTAAGCCCGAATTCAAAACTAAAATCAAAACTGGAAGATCCAATATTCAAATTTTGTCTTGAACTGATTTTCACTATATAATCCTATTTCCCAATTAAATCTTTCTAATTATACTGGTGAACAAAAATTTTCCAAACAATATTTAGTTAATACCAACAGCTCTACTTTAACATCATAGCTTAATTTTGATTTATTTGAAAGAAATTGCATTTAAGGTATGTTTAGTCTAGCAAATGAACAGAGTCAGGTCACAGATACATACATAACTCATCTTATATACTTACAGGCATATACATACATTCATGGAAGTATTTCACGAAATTATATCAAGAATTTACTCACATGCATCAAGGAAAAATAAATAGATTTGGTGGAAAGGATGAAATGCTTACTCACCTTTTTGCCCTTTTTTTTTGAACAGAGCAGCCTTGCTTGAATTGCTTCAAAGTATGTTGTTTGGTTGCAAATGAGTTGATGTTGAGATACTCTTTACTATAGCTTTAATTTGATTAGCTTCAGGTTATAAAATTTGGACAGAGGTTGTCTTGCTTCAGACTTTATTACTTGATCTCTTTGAAAATGGTTACTGTTTTACAAATAATGGTTACAGGCCCTGCTTTACAGAGTCTTGAATTTAGATTTGCAACTGATTTTGTTTTGCAGATTTTTGAATAGATTTTGATTTTTAAACTTGGCTTTGAAACTCTCTTATAAAATCTGATTTTAAATTTTCTTTTTAGAAGCGATGAAGGAAAAGTTTGAACACAAAATGATTTTGCCATTTTTTTTATTACATTTATTTTGAAATGTCTTCAAAAATAACTAAATCAATGCCACTTGTTGCCTAAGTTATTAGAATGATCCCAAATGTAATTTGCATAGTCTACATGTTTAACAAATGTAAGAGGCAAGAGATTTTGGGTTTATCTCCTTATAAAATTTTAAATTATATTTAACAAGTGTTGAATTTCATTATCAAATTAACTCCTTATTTAACATGTTCTCATGTTTATTCCAAATAGCCTTTAATGTTTCCATATTATAAATATTTTTATTAATTATAACTTTGCTTATAGAGATAAATTAAGTATGTTATTTATTTTGAAAAGAATAAAATCACTAAATTAAATTATTATCATTATAAAATATGAAAAGATAATCATTTATCAAATTAAACTTTTATTATATATATATATATTTTAAAAGATAAGTAGATTATTAAATCAAGATTACACATTTTGAAATAATTATTATTGGAAATTATTAAATAAATATTACCTAAATTTTCGAGACATCACATTCCTCCCCCCTTTAGAATCTTTTCGTCCTCGAAAAGGAACGAAGTCAGAATTTATTTTAAATATTTTAAAACCAGTTAAAATTTTCTTTGATCATTTTAAAACACTTTTAAAATATATATATATAGTATTGCTAAAATAGTTTTTATAAAAATATCATTTAATAACTCGATGTTTCAACAAGTCCATCCTCGTTCTCATAGAAATTCGGTCATACGTTGATCAGGCGTAAGACTGAAAATCTATAAGTGTTTGGCAGACTCGTTTTCAACATCCAGTGAAAAATACTTTGAAAATAATTTTATTGAAAATATAGAAATCAGTTTTTGAAAATAGAGGGTATATCTTTGGTGAGAATGCTCTGGAAATCATCACCCCCATCCATGGTCACAGTTACATTCCAGGGTTACGTTGCCGTCGCAGCAAAAGTCCATGTAACTGCAGGCTCTCCGCGGCCTCTCGATTATGCCATGGATCCCACAAAACAGATCACAGTTACACCCAGGGTTACGTTGCCGTCGCAGCAAAAGTCCATGTAACTGCAGGCTCTCAGCGGCCTCTGATTTTCGCTGTCGAAATGAAACCTCTCCACTCCTACATAGGTCGCAGTCTACCGATATAAAGTCAAACGCAGATTGTTGGCTCTCAGCGGCACACACGACTTCCGCTATGTTATACCATAGATCGCAGTTACATCCTGGGTTACGTTGCCATCGCAGCAAAAGTCCATGTAACTGTTGGCTCTCAGCGGCACACACGACTTTCGCTATGGTATACTCTACTCATAATCCCCAGGAACTAGTTTCGTCCGGACTCCTCACAGGATCAACTTTAGAACCCCCCTGGGCTCAAGGCAGCACCACCCGGTGGTACTCCTGAGAAGTTCATTTCAAGGGAGCGCCTTTTTCCCCAGAGCCATCATCAAAACATTTTATACTATACATATATAGTATCTTCAAATCATTCGCCTGGTATGATCTCATACAAAGCTCCTTTACACAAAATCGATTATTCCAAAATCGATAATTCTCAAACTAGGCTTTCCAAATTCAATATTGATTTTACCCAAAAATCAAAAGCCTTATCAAATCCATAGGTTCCCAAAACCTTTTTCCAAAATCCTCATATGATCCTTTACACACACACACACACATATATATATATATATATATACAAACAGGTATATATAATTTTTAAAACTTTGGATTATTTTCAAACTTGTATAAAACTCCTTTTATACTTCAAACACTTTCAAAAACCCTTTTCTTCCGGCAAAAGATTCAACAAGGGAAGTTTTATTTTATAAAACAAAGATATTTACTTTGTTTACTCAAAATCAAATATTCAAATTTGATTACTCCTTACAAAACCACTTACCATATCACTTACTTCCATAAACAAAATTTCAACCATAGAAATATCCAATTTTCCACTTTACTTCATCATATACTTCACAAAATATAATTTTTATTTCAAAAACCATTTCACATTTCTAATTCACAAATTTCCAGTATCAATTTTATTCAAATCCGTACGATGTACACATATCATCCGTACGCTATACCAATCTGATCGCTCACTCGACCACACAATTTCACTTCCGAACTAGTATCGTCCACCCGACTTCCTAGTGCGGACACAGATCTGGTTTCTTGATCAGAAACCGTCATTCTCCTTGCATAGTCTAACTATGATAGAGAACATACAGAACCGTTCAACAATCCATATCCAGGTTCGCCTTCAAAAATCGAGTGAAAAATTCCAACTCGGATCGATATAACTATCTCAAAATTCTATGCTCGAATCTGGATCAAATCATTATGCAAAAATAGAATAACATACGTACACCTTACGTATTTATCTTTATTGGTTATTAGGCAATTCAATTCCATTTCAATTCATATTCACTTTGATTTTCATTCACTTATTCACAATTGCATCAATCCATCTGGATTACCATTTCTATTCTTATCTCGATTGGTATTCAATCAATAACAGTTTAAACTCTGTCCAGTTTAAATTTAGAAAATAACTTGAAAAGTTAAAGAAATAGATAAGTAGTTGAAAAATAATTACTAGTTTGTAAAATAGCTGTAAAATAGTTCAGCAGTTGTAAAATAATTGGAAAATAGTTAAATAGTCATAGAAATTTTAAATAATTGCAAAATAGCTATAAAATAGTAATTGGTAGTTGAAAATAGTAATTAGTTTATAAAATAGTTAGAAAATTGTTGAATTGTTTCAAAAATAATTTTAAAACAAGTATAAGATAGTTTGGCTTTTAAAAGAAAGGTTGTTTATATAATGAATAGCTTGGAAAAAAATAGGTTTATATTAAAATAATTTATATTAAAATAGTCCAGAGTCAAAACTGTTCACTTCTCAATCTTCATTCTCATCAATTCAATTTAAATTTCCTCTACCATTTAAATTGACCCAATTCCAATTTAAATAACTTCTGTTTCCATTGAAATTGATTCAATCCCAACTCAAGTTGAATTAACCTTAGTTTCTTTCCAAATTTAACTTTATTCAAACTTGATCTCAAATTCTACTAATTCAAATGAATTTCAATTTAACTAGTTTCAATTTCAATTCATTTCAACTCCCATTTGAATTAATTCCAATTTCATACTCTATTTCCAAATTAAGTTGAATTATCTTTAGATTCCTCCCAAATTCAATTCAAATTCCATTTGAATTTAAAATTATTCAACTTTAATTACAATTCCAAATTATTCAAATCAATTCGGACTAATTTTATATTAAACCCATTTCAATTTCAAATCGTTTAAAATTAATCCAATTCAAAATTTCCATTTGAATCTTATACTCATACATCTTCAATCACCATTTCAATTAATTTAAATCAAATTCAATTTGAACTAATTCAAATTTCAAATTTAAACCATCTCTAATTATATAAATTCGAGTTAATACTTCAAATATCGATTTAATCCTTTAAATCAAATCAACTTATATCTTTAAACCACTTAATTCTGAATCCAAATTCCAATTTACTTTAATAATGGATATATTACCACACCACATTCCTCATTCATTTAAAACAAATCCAATTCACAACTTAAAGATTTGTAAAAATGGAATGAAATCATTTAATTATTTTAAAACATCCCTCCATTTCCAATTTTTGGATCTCAAACCTATTTTGAGATCACTCAAACCTCCTAATCCAAATCAACTATTTAACTTTCCAAGTTAAATTTTAATTTCATCTGGAGATTTCCAAATTAGGTTGATCATTCCAACTTATTTAATTTTCCCCCAAGTTAAACTCAATTCACTTAATCCAGTCAACCTTACCCAGTTTGAACTTCCTTTTCAAATTTTAAACTTCACATAAATAATCTTCCCACTTATTAAGTTCAAAAGCTCATCACCTTTGGGTATCACTTCTTATTCCAAATTCAAAACTCAACGTTTAGAGTTTATTTCAAACCACTTTTGATATTATGTATATCCACGTATATACATATTAATTTCTTTTACATACTAAGTTTTTTTTTTAAATTTTAAACCACCTTTGTTTTAATTCAAAACAAAATTCTTTTTAATTTTCAAACAACTCTTGTTTGAAATAGGACCATTTCATTCAAATGCATTAAATAATATTATTTATTGTTTCTTTAAATTAATTATGTCATTAATTATTTCCAATTAATCACGTTCGGTAATTAACTTATTTCTTAATTACCTGTATTAAGTAATTGTTCTTTAAATTACTTACCTCTAGTTACCTCATTAAGTAACTTCCTCTTAATTTATCATTTCCAATTATTATCCATTAATTAATCTCATTAAATAAAGTTTAATTAATTACATAAATTAACTGATTATCCTTATCCTGAACCCTTTCCCAAATTCAAGATTTAATTTCAGTTTGGTTGTATTTCTATTACTTCTTAATTTAACTTAATAATTTAACAACTAATTCATTTACTATTTGTTAGAAAGATGTATTGCTTTATATATCAAAATATATTCTTATATAAAATCTTTTAAAATCTTTATATAAAAAAATAACAAGTACGCTCTCTCATATATATATACTCAACTCATTCTAAGGTACCATTGACCCTTTCCTTAATGAGTATTCCCCACCAGAGCCAAGGTTCTCGCGTAACCTTCAGCTCTGATACCAAATGTAACGACTCGAAATTTTTGATCCCGAAAATTCCAGATAGTTAGAGAAAGGAAGAAAAAGATAAAAGAAGAAGAACAGAAAAGAAACACACAATCTCACATTCGCAGCGGATAAAATATAATAGTAAATAAATAACAGTTTACAAAGCAAAACTGTATCAGTATATTTACATTTTACATCAGATTTACAATAATTTCACAACACTGGGCAGCTTAAAAATAACTTGTCCCATAAAAATAACAATATATATCACAGCGGATAAATACTCTATACGTTCCTGACCTTCAGCTCTCCTTTTGAGCTCCAGAACGTCCTTACCTGCAAGTCTGTAATACTCGGTCTGACCCGAGCATTACATCAAAGTAACACCCGGGTCAGGCTGGAAACCAGCGTGAGTAAACTCATCTAACACGGAACACAAAAGCATACTACTTATATAAACCCGGGATAACTCATATCAATTTACAACTTCACAAGCTGTTATAGACATCACTTACATCAATTTCTATGTACCAAACCTAGATAAAAGGTCAAATTTTCTTAAATCATTCCATATTAACCAATTTATTTCACATATCAATCTATAAGAATCGAAGTGGTTCTGGGTATTAACTAATACCCGACTCCGGTCTCTTCGAATCCAACATCATTTGATACCAAGTTATTCAAGTGAATACAATTTACTTTTAAACGCCCGATGTCACTTTACATAGTATTTCATCATAGATAACCACATTATCATTGTTCAACACAATGTATCGTATTATAGAACATTTCATATCACAGATATGAATCAATTCAAGTCATTTAATCAGCATTCAATCATTCATAAGCAAGAAGGATTATTTCCAAATTTATTTAACTTACCTCTAATTTAAATTAATTACAAATCTTCATCCACTTAGATTTCCTTTACTTAAACCATTAATTACAAATCAATTTACTAATATTCTTTTAATTATCCATCTTGATTAATCATCCACAGACAACTTCAGAAATTTACTCTTAATTACATCATTAATCAGCCCTATTCAATCATAAACAGTAATCAACAATCCTGTAATTACTTACCTCAATTAGTTAACTTTTTAGTTAATTCTTTGATTAATTACACCGAGTAATGAATCGTTTATTACTTTTCCTAAGTAATTTATCTTATATTAATTACATTTAATAATTTATCCATTAATTACTTTACTAAGTAATTACACCTACCAATCTTATTAAGTAATCATACTTAATCAATTACCAAGTGACTATCTTTAATTAATTATCATTTAATAAATCACATGCATCTTATTAATCACAACTGGGTAATTTATCCCTTAATTACCCGATAAATCAATTAATTAATCTTTAATTAACTGATTAATTATCCATTAACAATTGATTAATAATCTTAATTATTAATCAATATTTCTCAATTCAATTAATTTATCTTTAATTACTTTATAATAAATAAATCTTTAATATAGATTAATTATTCTTAGTTGTACAATTAATTCATCTCTGATCAATTAATGAACAGTCTTTGATTTATAATTCTTAATTATTTATTAAACCAACTAATTACTCTAAATTAATTACTTAATTTGATCCTTTATAATTAACTGATCAAATTAGTTAATTATACTTGATTTCCTAATTAACTTAATTAACTCAAAACATTAAATCCTTAATTATCATGAGATTTTAAAACATTATTTTATAATCACTACCTTGATTATCTGCCCCATAACTAATCATACTCAAAAATTTACTAACCCTTAATAACTCTTGTTAAATCTTTATTAACTAAATAAACTTCATGAATTAATCATACAAATTTAAATAAATAATTCTACTTAATGAATCAAATACTAAAGAAAATATTTTAACATCAAAGACTAATTAAGTACCACATTAAAACTTCATTACGTTAGCTTAAAACATTATGTTACTATTCATTCTTTCCGAGTCAAGACTCATGATTACCTGAACAAAATCTGGGTTCCATCCTTGCTGCTTCTCCTCTTCCTTCTTGTCTAACCCTTTTTTTTCTGTATGAATTCACACACGCAAACATCACGAATGATGACCCGAGACTAACCCCTCATTTTCCCGAGATTTTCCCGAGGCCCTCTCTTCTATTTCTTCCTCACAAACATTACTGATACACAGCGACCCTGTACACGTGTACACATCATCTGACCGGCGACGAACTTTGCTCCGATCTTCAATGCGTCTACTTTCATCCCCTGAGTCGACTCGCCCCTCAGTTCTTCGAATCCTCTTAAAAATAGAGATCGACCGAACGAACCCCAAAGGCTTCAGTAACCTCCGCCTAAGTACACCCCACACCGCCATCTCCTATCACCGGAGGTGCTCTCTTTATGTCTGAACCCTCAGCCGACCTCCATCATTATTTCTTCCCAACCATGGCCAACTCGATGCTAGCACGAAGTAGCAATTATCCATGAAACAACCTCGTTCTAAACGCAACCAAAAACCCTAACATCATCTCATACTGGCGATCCTTCAATTAGAAAAGTCAAATACCAATTTTCCTAAGATCTCCATTCCTTAAGCTTGCTTTCATGTAAATCTCAAAACCCCACCTACTGTCGTTCATCATGAATGGACGGAAAACGAAAAATCGTTCATCTTAAAATTTTACCTCAACTACTTGCTTAAAAATTGTGATATTGATATTAAAATTCATGATTTCTAAGCCCGAATTCAAAACTAAAATCAAAACTGGAAGATCCAATATTCAAATTTTGTCTTGAACTGATTTTCACTATATAATCCTATTTCCCAGTTAAATCTTTCTAATTATACTGGTGAACAAAAATTTTCTAAACAATATTTAGTTAATACCAACAGCTCTACTTTAACATCATAGCTTAATTTTGATTTATTTGAAAGAAATTGCATTTATGGTATGTTTAGTCTAGCAAATGAACAGAGTCAGGTCACAGATACATACAGAACTCATCTTTTATACTTACAGGCATATACATACATTCATGGAAGCATTTCACGAAATTATATCAAGAATTTACTCACATGCATCAAGGAAAAATAAATAGATTTGGTGGAAAGGGTGAAATGCTTACTCACCTTTTTGCCTTTTTTTTTGAACAGAGCAGCCTTGCTTGAATTGCTTCAAAGTATGTTGTTTGGTTGCAAATGAGTTGATGTTGAGATACTCTTTACTATGGCTTTAATTTGATTAGCTTCAGGTTATAAAATTTGGACAGAGGTTGTCTTGCTTCAGACTTTATTACTTGATCTCTTTGAAAATGGTTACTGTTTTACAAATAATGGTTACAGGCCCTACTTTACAGAGTCTTGAATTTAGATTTGCAACTGATTTTGTTTTGCAGATTTTTGAATAGATTTTGATTTTTAAACTTGGCTTTGAAACTCTCTTATAAAATCTGATTTTAAATTTTCTTTTTAGAAGTGATGAAGGAAAAGTTTGAACACAAAATGATTTTGCCATTTTTTATATTACATTTACTTTGAAATGTCTTCAAAAATAACTAAATCAATGCCACTTGTTGCCTAAGTTATTAGAATGATCCAAATGTAATTTGCATAGTCTACATGTTTAACAAATGTAAGAAGCAAGAGATTTTGGGTTTATCTCCTTATAAATTTTTTAATTATATTTAACAAGTGTTGAATTTCATTATCAAATTAACTCCTTATTTAACATGTTCTCATGTTTATTCCAAATAGCCTTTAATGTTTCCATATTATAAATATTTTTATTAATTATAACTTTGCTTAGAGAGATAAATTAAGTATGTTATTTAATTTGAAAAGAATAAAATCACTAAATTAAATTATTATCATTATAAAATATGAAAAGATAATCATTTATCAAATTAAACTTTTATTT
This sequence comes from Allium cepa, assembly GCA_030765085.1. Classification (NCBI taxonomy): domain Eukaryota; kingdom Viridiplantae; phylum Streptophyta; class Magnoliopsida; order Asparagales; family Amaryllidaceae; genus Allium; species Allium cepa. The sequence continues at coordinate 694,740,604 of CM060940.1, read as the reverse complement.
TATATATATATATATATATATATATATATATATATATATATATTTTAAAAGATAAGTAGATTATTAAATCAAGATTACATATTTTGAAATAATTATTAGTGGAAATTATTAAATAAATATTGCCTAAATTTTCGAGACATCACAATTGTTTTGCTTTGTTTTGGAATCGAAGAGGATTCTAAATGGTGTATCTTTTATACAAAAGATTTGGAATGGAATTGTTTTGTGGAAATGGTTTTGAAAGCTATGAATTGAATCTTGATTTAAATATTGGATGAGTTAATCCAATTTGAAAGGGAAATTGTTTTGAACGATTATGAATGAATCTTTGTGAAAGATTGGTAAACTTTGCAAACTTTGTGATGTAAATATTTTTGTTTAAAAGATTTGAAATAGTAATTTGTTTAAACCATTTGAAGAAAAGTTTTGGGTTTTAAATTGTGACTTGACTGAAATCCCATATCCATATGTTTTTAAATATTGCGCTCATTATTCGGTTTAGCCGAGAGACGACCTTGTGTCATATAACCCATTCCGAATAATGATATGACGTATATGGATAATATTTGAAGACCGGTGGTGAAGACCGAATATTTTCGAAAAAGAAAGGATTTCTTGTCGAATGTCTCTGCATCGGCTGATCCCCGGTATAGATATTTGATCACCCTTTCTGATGGGAAATCCAGACATGATTAGGGATTATCTGGATTTGCAAGGGCTTCTTTGTTAAGTGCCTTCTGTTCTGTTCGAACCCGAAACAGACTTGTATAGATGTGTGTCTGACATTTTGAGATGTAAAGCTAGTTTCTATCAAATACATTTCTGTTTGGTGGCGGAGATTTATTCTCTTAGCTTAACACCCTCCTCTGAGACGTACGAGCTCAGAGGTTATGTAGTTGATGATTACTAGTGATACATTCCCAATTTGGTAATGTGGCATATGAAGTGCTGGTGATCATTTGTTGGTCGAAGCATGGCTTTGTGAAAAAGCGTAGCTTTGTGGACGAGACTGCATCAGGACCTCACACCCCGGAAATGGTCGAAACAGGAAAGATGCAGCAAGGTTTTTAGGGGTCGCGCCCCTAGGTATGTCCATTTCCTTCTGGATAAATGGTGATATCATGGTATGGACCCCAGATATTTAACCTATGTGGTTACTCCAAATTTATTACTTTGTGGTTGTTGGTGTCGAGCGCTCAGATAAAGGTCGGTAATGACCGGGGATGGCATACTTGTGTGTTGGTTACCTATGTTATAGCTTGGTTAAAGCGTGAGGTAGCGTCGGCCTTGTGTTAGCAGAGATCCGATTAGGTTCTCTGGGGCGTCCTTCCAGAGACGTTCCCATTTCGGTAAGGAAGTTCCTTTGCCTGACCATTTGTTGGAAATCCAATCTCCAATACGTGCCCTTTACGATTTCAATTGTATAACCTGCCATTCTAAAATGGTAGCTATAGTATGCATACGATGAAATGTGGTATGCTAGCTAAGATTGATATTACACTTTCGAAATATTTTCTGCACTATGCACTAATAATAATATCAAAATGTTTTCACGTATCAAGCACTTTTGACCATCATAAGGAGAAATCTCCCCCAAGTGTACGCTTGAATTGTGTGTGTGGCGAGAGGCCTTATGGCAGTTTCATTTTATAAAAAAAGCATTGCGGATTTCAATGTTTTAAAATTCTTTTGTTTGTTTTAAACGATAAACTTTTTTTATTTGCTCATACCAGTCCCATGAATGACCCTGAGTTTATTATCCCCTTCCTAAACTCTGGGTGCCCACAATTTTTCCCACGGGTAATCTAGAGTTGGGTTTTTCAGATAGTAGATATCGATTCAGTAGCTTTCAGCTTTCTCTTTAGAATTCTTTGGAGACTTTGGATATTGAAGCCTTTGGTGAGGACGATTGACCTTGCTGAGCTTGGTGCAACTTGATGGTGGTTCGAGCTATCTATGGAGATTGCTGATATTGGTGTTTCTTCTGGAGTTTCAAGTTCCAGTTGTTTCCACTACTAGTTCAATGGTGTTCCCGCTGTAGCATTTCATTGTATCTCTGATTTTGACCATTGTTGCATATTTGGATATTATATCATTGGAGTTGTATATGATATTCATTTTTTTCTTCCGCTGTGCTGTTATAATTAATGTGTTATAAGCTCCGGCGAATCGGATTTGAACAGTCGAATCTACGGCATTCGAATACAAGTGAAGTATGGATGTCGATTTTCGAACGTGAAAATCGGGGTCGTCACATTTGATATTAGATCTGAAGGTTGAAACTTTAGCTCAAGAGTATAACACATTAGGTAACTCATTAGAGATAAGGTGAAGTATACCCTAGAATGAGTATTCCTAAGATATCCGTTCGTATGCCTTAGTAAATTCTCTTACTATTCACTGATAGTAAGTATGAATGCAAGAAGAGGACGAGATAGGGGACAGGGAGGTACCCCTTCATATGGTCACTGCCCTGTAACAACAACGGAAACAATCTTTCTCTATCAATCTTCTTTGATAGTCATCCGATTTTCAATTCTTTGATTGCTTCGTGGCAGCTCGAGGGAGAAGCTTTGGTGTGGAGGTGGCCCTGTGAATCGTTGTAGATAAGTATCTATTTCATGTTCTTTTTATTGGTTTCTTATCAATCTTCCCATTTCTAAACTTTAATGAATTTGAAATATTATTTGAAATGAATTGGTTAATAAAATATGGAGCTAAATTTGAATTGTATCGATAAAACGATTTCGATTAAAACCAAATTTGAAATTTTTATTGTGATTTCATGTGAAGATCAAAGTCCGAAGAGGGACAAGTTGGTGTAAACTTTGGGGTTTTCCGACCTATGTTTGGAATTCACACCTAGTGTTTGAAAATTGTGGAGGATTAAATCCATTTATCTATTGGGTCTCAATATATTCTACGAACGATTAGTTATTCCTTCGAACAAACCGATTCCCTGTATATTCCGTAGATCCGGTGACCCGAGTGTCTTGTGTAGTATTGAATGAGTTCATTCTCATTATTATTAGTGATATTATGATTTGGTAAGCCAAGTGCAGAATAGATACCCAGTTTGATTTGGAAACTGTTTCTCTATCTTTGTCTATCCATCCTTTTTTGTCTCCCATACAAATTTCGAGGACGAAATTTTCTTAAGGGAGGAATCTGTAGCATTCCTGTTTTTAAACAAATTTAAATTTGTAATTAATTTGATTCCTAGATTGAATTAAGAATTAATTTGGTAAATTAATATAAAATTTTGATTAAATTATGAATTGATTTAGAATTAATTTGAATATTTGGGAATCGATATGTACATAAGATGAATATGAAAATATATAAACATAAGAAAGATGTTTAAAAGTTAAATTATATATATATAATATGTGTATTTATTAAAGTATAATTAGTTTTAAAATCATTTCCTTTAAATTGATAGAAATGTAAAATTGGTTTGTAAATTTATAAAATGAGATTTTAAAAAAAGTGTATAACATTTAAAACATAATAAGTATAATTTGAAATATACATGTGTAAATATAAAGCAATTTATAAAATGATAGGGTTAAAACAAAATTTATAATTAAATTTAACAAAAGTATTTAAACATAAAAAGTTTATATTTTAACAAGTGTCCATGTTTAAAGATAAGTGTTAACATGTGTTAGTTGTATTTATAAGTGGCAAATACAATTCTCTAAATTTCCTAATAATGTAAATCAAAAGAAAGTAAAACCATTTTTCTCAATGTTCATTTTTCAGTCTAAATATTTTAGACCTAGAAATGAATTTAAGCAACTCAATACCAAAAAACAAAAGGGAATAAAACCTGAGAAACAATAACTAGAAAACAAAAGCCAGATTCGAGATCAATGAAACAAAGCATGCCAATGTGGATTCAATTGTATCAAGCTTCAAGAATCACAACCAAAGCATTTCAAAACATGAAAACAACAAATTCAATTTCTAGTTCAAAAAATTATGGAAGTAATTCCATCTAGTTCTCTGTTTCAAAGCTTCAGGTGAGCAAACCATAAACCCTTAAAGTTTGGTATATATAGTTTGCCTGTGATGATTGTTGAAGTCTGCTGTGAGTTATGATGTGCATCAATGTATATGTGCAGAGATATACTTCTCTGTTGTGTTACAGGTTCTGGCTCACCCAAGAAAATTCATGTCTCCTTAAATAATTATTTAGATCATGGTGTCTGAATAAAAGTTGTTTTCAATAATGTAAAGTCGGTTTTAAAAATATTATTAGGTATAAAAATTAAATAAATATTTTTGAAAATGGCAGTTTATAGTGGATCAATAAATACATCAGTAAAATCGAACATGTCAATTTTGAAATCTGATTATACAATCACGTTCATATTGCAAAGTGATAATTTTTAGTGGAAATCTCGTGACTTTTATGTAAGAAATGATCGTGAATTTCCTAGATGAACGGATTATGAGTTTTCATGAAATACTGGCAACCGTAGAAGCATTGGTTGTCGGGTTTGCTGTCGAAGGAAGCGGATTCATAGGTGAGCACGGGAAAAATGGCCAGAGATTTTTTAAGTCGTGGTGGTGGTGGCGCGAAGGTGAAGTAGGGTTTAACAACCCATTTTGGTCGATGATGGAAATTTGTCAATTGCGACATCGAGGATAAACTGGAGGTGATCGGACCAAGACAAGAGGGTATGGCGGTCTTCAATGTGTTTGTAAACGAAGCAATGTGGATGATTGAGGCTATGATCGTTGGCGAGGAGGTTAATTTGTTGATATCGGTTGGGTTCCAGTATTCTATCAAACAGTTCAATTTCATTTTTGATGTGGTACTGGGTTTCTAGGGAGTGGGAGCGATCGAGTGGGTCAACGTCAGCTTGATGGCAACCTGGGTGATGATTGGAGATGTGTTGACCATCGGTGCACGGATACGTGTGTCACCTGTACCTATTGGTTACAGATATTGGAGAAGGAAGAATAAAAAATGATGGCCTCAGGTTTGTCTCGAGAAGAATGGGATTGGGCTCGAGATCGTTTCAGGGGGACTCGAGTAGGTTTTACAACGGTTTGAAAAATTTAAACCTAAGACAAAGTTTCAGAGAAAAAAATTTACTCGGGAAAGTATCGGGGAAATTGGGTTCGTGACTCGGGGAAGACCCAGGGTGGTCTCGGGTCTGGAAATTTTATATAAAACAGTTTTTATTTTTAAAACCAGATCAAGTTGTATTTAAAATGATTTTTTTTTGTAAAACAGTTCTTTTGCAAATAATAAATGTTTATCCAAGTTTTTATTGGTCAAAAGCTTTAAAAGTAAATTATTTCAGATTATTAAGTTAAAAGTGTTTTAATCTATATAACTTTTAATTTTTAAGTTTATAAACTTAATTTTTGATAATTGAGTAAATGATTAAGAAAAATGAAATGGTTTTATAATGCTTAATCTAACTTAAAGATTTTAAGTTAATAAATGTATTGATGATAGCCTATTTCCAAAGGATTATTAAATAAGGATTAAATGACGTAAATGGTTTATCTTTTGATTTATGAAATCTTAAATAATCAAAGAATTATTAATTAATTAATGTAATTAAGGTAAAATTGTTAATAATTTAAGTTTGACTAATCAAGTAATTAAAGAATAATTAATTATTAATTTAAGGTTATTTAATTTATAATTAAAGATTGATTAATTAATCAAGTGTTGAAAGGTTAATTAATTTAAGGAATAATTAATTAATGTGATTAATTGATTTTAAGGAAATTAATTTGAAAATAATTAATTAATTAAAGGTTAATCAATTAATGAAAGTGATTAAGGATTAACTAATTAATTATCGTAATAAATTAAGGATAATTAATCAAAAGATAAATTATTAATTAAAGGTTAATTAATGATTAAAGAATAATTAATGGTAACGGTTTGAAATTTGTTAATTATTAATTAACCATGATTAGAAATTTATTCATAAGTAAATGATCTGATTTAGATTAATCAGATAATTAATTGGTCTTATGAATGGACGTTTGGATTGAGTTAAATGCCTTGAATTGTGTGATAATCCTGAGATGTGATGCTTTATGATATGAATTATCCTAATTTGTGTTGTGATCTGTGATGTAGTTTAATTATCTATGATGTAATTTATTATCTGCGATGAACTTATATTATTTATCTATGATCTGTAAATGAAGATAAGTGTTATAGATTATACTGCTTATCGATATTGTTGTGTTTGACTCTGTAATGATTGATGTTGTGGCACTATTGTTTAAAACCCCTGGACCACACTATACACACACAAATATGGATTGCACGATGAAATCGGTTAAGTCACAGATTTTTGAAAAAATTTCAAAATATAGAATTTTGAATCCAAATGGTTTTGGAAATGAAATTGGGTTAAAAATGAAAAGCTTTTGAAAAGGAGTTTTTAAGATAAAAATTATTTCGAATAACTCGATAAATTTTTGAAATTTAAATAGTTTGATTTGAATTTGAATTTAAGACCTGAAATTGAATTCTATATTTGGAAATTATGGTATAAAAGATTATACGAGTTATAAAAGTGTTTAAATGTGTTTTAAACCATTTTTAAAAGCATTGTTTTGGGAATCTGAATTTAACCCAAGTTTTAGACTTAAAGGGCTTTAACTCGTGCAAATGTAATCAGATTTATCCGAAACGAAAACTATTTGATTTCAAATAATAATAGCTTTCATTTAAAGAAAGGATTTCTAATTTGTGTTGAGAAGACTTCAAATTTGAAATAGAATAGTTTTGAAAGCTATCTTAAAATTTTGGTAAATCTTGTTATTGAACTGAAGTGGATCTTTTACTTAAAAAGATTTGAATCGTAAATAGTTTGGGAAACTATGAATAATCTTTGTGGAAGATTGTTAAGCTTTGTTTTGGAATCGAAGAGGATTCTAAATGTGTATCTTTTATATAAAATATTTGGAATGGATTCGTTTTGTGGAAATGGTTTTGAAAGCTATGAATTGAACCTTGATTTAAATATTGGATGAGTTAATCCAATTTGAAAGGGAAATTGTTTTGAAAGATTATGAATGAATCTTTGTGAACGATTAGTAAACTTTGTGAACTTTGTGATGTAAATCTTTTTGTTTAAAATATTTGAAATGGTAATTTGTTTAAACCATTTGAAGAAAAGTTATGGGTTTTAAATTGTGAGTTGACTGAAATCCCATATCCATATGTCTTTAAATATTGCGCTCATTATTCGGTTTAGCCGAGAGAGGATCTTGTGTCATGTAACCCATTTTGAATAATGATACAACGTATATGGATAGCATTTTAAGACCGGTGGTGAAGACCGAATATTTTCGAAAACGAAAGGATTTCCTGTCGAATGTCTCTGCATCGGCTGACCTCCGGTATAGAGATTTGATCACCCTTTGTGATGGGAAATCTGGACGTGACTAGGGATTATTCGGATTTGCAAGGGCTTCTTTGTGAAGTGCCTTTGGTTCTGTTCGAACCCGAAACAGACTTGTATGGATGTGTATCTGACATTACATTTGAGATGTAAAGCTGGTTTTCATCAAATACATTTCTGTTTAGTGGCGGAGATTAATTCTCTTAGCTTAACACCCTTCTCTGAGACGTATGAGCTTAAAGGTTATATAGTTGATGGTTACTAGTGATACATTCCCAATTTGGTAATGTGGCATACGAAGTGCTGCTGATCATTTGTTGATTGAAGCATGGCTTTGTGAAAAAGCGTAGCTTTATGGACGAGACTGCATCAGGACCTCACACCCCGAAAATCGTCGAAACATGAAGGATGCAGCAAGGTTTTTAGGGGTCGCACCCCTAGGGTATGTCCATTTCCTTCTGGTTAAAAGGTGATATCATGGTATGGAGCCCAGATATTTAACCAATGTGGTTACTGCAAATTTATTACTTTGTGGTTGTTGGTGTCGAGCGCTCGGACAAAGGTCGGTAACGACCGGGGATGGCATACTTGTGTGTTAGTTACCTATGTTATAGCTTGGTTAAAGCATGAGGTAGCGTCGGCCTTGTGTTAGTAGAGACCCAGTTAGGTTCTCGGGGGCGTCCTTCCAGAGACGTTCCCATTTCGGTAAGGAAGTTCCTTTGCCTGACCATTTGTTGGAAATCCAATCTCCAATACGCGCCCTTTACGATTTCAATTGTATAACCTGCCATTCTTAAATGGTAGCTATAGTAGGCATACAACGAAATGTGGTATGCTGGCTAAGATTGATATTATACTTTCGAAATGTTTTCTGAACTACGCACTAATAATAATATCAAAATGATTTTTACGTATCAAGCATTTTTGACTGTCATAAGTAGAAATCTCCTCCAAATGTGCGCTTGCATTGTGTGTGTGGTGGGAGGCCTTATGGGAGTTTCATTTTCTAAAAAAGCATTGCGTATTTCAATGTTTTAAAATTCTTTTGTTTGTTTTAAAACGTAAACTGTTTTTGTTTGCTCATACCAGTCCCGTGACTGACCCGGAGTTTATTGTTCCCTTTCAAAACTCTGGGTGCCCACAATTTCCCCCACGGGCAGTCTAGAGTTAGGTTTTTCAAATAGTAGATATCGACTTAGTAGCTTTCATCTTTCTCTTTAGAATTCTTTGGAGACTTTGGATATTGAAGTCTTTGGTTAGGACGACTGACCTTGCTGAGCTTGGTGCAATTTGATGGTGGTTCGAGCTATCTATGGAGATTGCTGATATTGGTGTTTCTTCTGGAGTTTCAAGTTCTAGTTGTTTCCACTACTAGTTCATTGGTGTTTCCGCTATAGCATTTCATTGTATCTCTGATTTTGATCATTGTTGTATATTTGGATATTATATCATTGGAGTTGTATATGATATTCATTCTTTTCTTCCGTCGTGTTGTTATACTTAATGTTGTTGAATATGCGATTATATGATTTTTGTTTGATGATAATAAACATATATATATATATATATATATATATATATATATATATATATATATTCATGTAAATTTATTTGTTAATGCACTATTTTATTTTTCATAGACTAAGTAAATATTTGCTGAATAAAAATAAATAACACGGAATTTGAATTCAAACAGAAATTTTATTGAAACAGATATTTATTACAATTCTGAATAGTACAAATTCAAGCTCTCACTATACATATACAAATTTGATTACAATACAAATTCAACTTCATCACAATCTTTCATTTACAAATGTCCTCACCACATATCGCTCATTCACTCATAATTTATCTTCAACTTCATTCCAATATGAATCCAGCATCTGAGCAATCTGCAAAAATAAATATTGACGCAGTAAAATTGAAAATGAAATATTTTTGCGGTATAAAAAAAATGTGAATTTTGAAAATAATATTTGCCTCATTTATTTGGGTTGTTCGTCATTATTTAATTTTCAATTCATCATACACGAACAACCTGTGACATACACAGTGTATCACTGTATATGCCACCAGGCCGTGCACACCGATATATACACTTGATAAATTTACAGGGACAGGTAAGCACAGGTCAAACCCAAAATACAGGATTCAACTCAAGTGCAATAAAGTGATGTCACAACTTTCAGCACAAGGTCAAATCCCAGCTACAAGCTGGATTCAACTCAAGTGTAATGCACAGTCCAACTAAAAGTCAACATGCTCACAAAAGACTGCACAATTCAAGAAGGCATCAAACCACAAACAAAATGCAAAGGTCCAGTCACTGCTATCATGACTCAACTCAACTGCAAGACCAAACCAATGACTCAACTCAACTGCAAGACCAAACTATAGCTAATGGCAATACCAAGAAATCAAACAAAGTCAGATCTGGGCAACAATGAATGACCAATAAGTTCACATCACTGCCCAAATGTATCATGAAACCAAAGTAGTGAAACTGCACATATACATAAACCAGTACAATGTGAACTAGCTCAATTGAATCAAGTGCGAACCAAACATATATGCAGTGACAATGTACATGAAATCTAAAACTGTCGAGCTAGATCAAGGAACCAGATGACAACAGTGGTGCAGTAGACTAACTACGCAACTGTATGCAAGCTACCTGAAGAGTACAAGTTAAAACTGCAACACTAACTACGAGTGACAATATATAATGAACCGGAGTGCAACTACAAACAACAACAACAACCACGTCAAACACAGTGCATAGTGCAATCAAGAACATGACAATGTAGACTCGAGTACAAGTCCAGTTACAACAAAAAACACATAGCAGTAAAATGGCAACTGGCAACAAATAAATTCAAATGACCAGAGTCATCATGAACCAAGTCAAAGAAACAAGCTGAAGTCAATATGATCAAGGCAACAAATCCAGCTATGGACAAGAACAATTCACAGTGCAGAAGCAAAACGAGAAGCAGTGCAAACAAATATACCAAGTCCAACAACATTGAAATGGATCGAGCAAGTGCAAAAAATAAAATATAATGCTTTTCCAGAATGAAACAGAGATTTTTATTTTATGCTACAGGAAAATCAAGCAACATATATACAACAAAGATGAACATCAAAATTTCACCAATATAGTTTCAATGCTGCAAGACTCAAGTAAACATCAATATAAATATATGGTGACGCAGCAGTATGTTGAAGCAACAGAGCTATTGACCGAAGTCATGGTATTGCATAAACAAATTCTAAGTGACCGAAGTCAAAGTACCAAAGAACTCAAAGCCGTGGCAATCAATAAATCAGTGCCGAAGTCAACATTGAACCAAGTCAGTATGTTGAACAAGTCAGAGACGTGGTGGTAAAGAAACGAGCAAAGTCAAAATCGAAGCCGTGTTAACCAAGCATAAATTATACGAATTTGATTAAGTCAGAGAAATCATCAGCATCCAAACGAAATCGAACGGCCGAGCAAATCAATTGACAAATTCAAACAAATATATACGAATGCAAATAAAGGATATCGAACGCATATAAAACCCACAATCATCATCGGCAATTAATCATTGAGTTCAAGTACGAAAATCATTAAAGCACAAAAGGATAAGTTACATACCGAAAGCAAACATCGAACTCGATCAAATAGAAGCAGCAGTGAGAACTCATAGAAATAGTCGACTGACAAAGCGAAGACCTAATTCATCATTCGATCGAGCATCTATTATCGACAGCTTCTAATTCATAGCCCTAATTCTAAACAAAGGGAACGAAGCCCTAATTTTTAATCAGGAGGAACGAGAGAACATAGCCGCCATTAACAAAAAGGGAACGGGCCAAATAATATAAAAGGGGACGGCTATTTTTTTAAGTCTGTAAGGGCCTTTTTGTTTTTTAAAATTAGGGTTGTTTTTATTTTAATTATTTTTAAATTGCAATTTCTTTTTAAACCATTGTAAATTCTAGCCGTGTGACTAGGGGACAAACTACGTGGCGTAGTTTGAGAATTCGCAAATCAGTGGCTGAGTTGTGGTAGGGTTTTGAGCGTAGAGTTAGGTTAGTCAGTAGCGGGTGTCGCGAGTTTACGTGTGTAAGCATGTGACTACCTAATTTCTAGTAGAAACCTAGGGGGCAGCACGTAGGCAGGGTTTTGCCGAAGCTGGGTAAATTCTGTGTCGTTCTATTTCTGCATTTATTATTCTGCTATTATTTGTGCTGCTATTATTCTGTGATCTGTGTTGAAATTATTTTATAAGATTCCGCATTAATTTTTAAAACTAATAGCATCACCCTATTCAACCCCCCTTTAGGGTGAAATCGATCCTACAAATGTGTTATAAGCTCCGACGAATCGGATATGAACGGTCGAATCTGCGGCATTCGAATACAAGTGAAGTATGGATGTCGATTTTCGAACGCGAAAACCTGGGTCGTCGCATCAACAAATCAACCAATTCAATAACATGTCACAATAATTATTAGTTATCACATGTTATAGTTTAGGCATTCAAATTAAATATTGATTATAATTCTAAATCAACAATCAAAAATTTATCACTAAATGACTTGGTTTAACTTGCAATAAAATTTTAGAATTTCATGAGTGAGTTTAAACGCTCATCTGATAGATTTTCCTTTTCTAGTCGGATTTGGATCCGCTACTACTTCCTCCTTTTGATTTGTTTCCTTTCTATCTAAATTTTCCTTTTTTTAGAAAGTTTTGGAAGAGATAGAGAAGTTTGTACAGATTTGTATTTGAAGAAAGGAATTTGGAAAAAAGAAGAATGTTTAGAAAAGAAGATTTTTTTTCAAAGAATATGAAGAATTGAAAATGAAAAGGAAGCTTTCAAAAAGAAGAAGAAGATTTGAAGATAAGAATAAGAAAAGGGAAGCTTTGAAAGAAAATAAATAAAGAAAAAGGAGATTTGAAGAAGAAGAAAAATTGAAGAAGGAGGAAAATAAAGCGAGAGAGAGAGAGAAAATGAAATGGAAGTTTGTTTGGAGAAATGAAGCTACAGAAGATGAGATTTGAAAAATGAAATGAGGCCACAGGAATGAAGATGGAAACAAATGAAAATATAACAAAGTATATATATAAACAAAATAGGAATTGAAATAAAGTAAAAATATGAATAGCCTTAAAATGGTAGTATAGAAAGATGTGAAGTAAACGAATAAATATATGAATAAAGATAAAAATTAATCTCCCGTTCTTTAATATGAAGCTTCAGAAGAAAGAATTGCTAATGAAAGGAAGCAACAAGAACTAATAGTACATAAACAAACTAAACTTCAAAAATGGAGAATAGTAAATGCTAATTAGATGGCATGAATATTAATTTGGATATTCACATTAAAAATGGCAAAAAGAAAAGGAAAAAAACTTCAAGTAAAGCACTTAAAAGGAGCAAAAGAACAAATGAAAAGAATGAGGCAATTATTAATTAGAAATAAATCAAATGAGGCTATTATTAATTAATAAGAAATGAATGAGTAGTTTAATAATTAAATGGATGCTCAAGTGGAGGCTACGCTGAGAACTTGAAAACGAAAAAGAGAGAATGCGATGTGATAATAAATGCAAAGCAAATGAAGGGACCACCTATATCCTATAAACAAAATTTTGGGGTCCAAATTCCAAAACTTAATCCAATTAATTCATATCAATAAACCCAGATATGCACATATTTACACCATTTAATTCAATATTAAAACATTCGTTTTATGTTAATATATGTGCACATCCAATGACGCAATCAAACAATTAACCAATAAATCTATATATTTATTTATGTTAACCAAACCAATTTTATTAATCAATGAATATATATCTATTTGTGCACTATAAAAATAGTTTACTTTACTTTTTTAATTATTGTAACAGTGACATTAATGCAACCAATTACAAGTTTTAACCATATATAAATGGAAAAATAAATATATGTGAACTTATGTACTTAATGTATAACTATTAATACAAGGTAATTCTAATTGTTTCCATAACATTTACACAACCAAGATCTCCGTTATACCAAAATTGGTCACTAACACCCTTAAATAGAGTTATGTAGAGATATTAATGAAGAAAATAAATTAAAACAGAGAAATAACGCAATTGAATGCAAAAGGAACAATAGAAAAGGGAACACCAAATTTATAGTGGTTTGGCATAACTGCCTACGTCCACTTTGAATATGATCTTTATTGCTTTTCCAATTACTTGAGTATAGATACAATCCGTAAACAAACAACTTGAATAGAAGTTTGAAAAGAAGAGAAGTGAGTGCAAAAAAGGGCAGAGTATCCCTGGAGTTCCCAAAAAAAATTCCCTTCAACTGTACCCCTGCCCCTCTATTTACAGATGAAGATAGGTTGGACCTCTCATGCAAGCCCACTACCAAGGTTGCTTGGCCCATAGCTGTTGGGTAGATTGAACCACATACACTGACCGAACCACCTGCTGCCGATCCATGGATTGTCCCGTGGCCATCTCGAAGCAAACCCTCAAGGAGTTCGAAGCAAGAAGCGGACGACTCGAAGCAAAGGAATGTTAGTTGCATCACTCCATTGTTGGTTAAAGAAACTGTTAACCTCCGCAAGATTCGCCCATCCAGGTATGCTGAATGACCCATCAAGGCCGAACCACGCATGCCGAACTACGATCAACCGAACCGTCTTGCCTTTCCTTCCTTGGCCGAGCAATGCATGAATTAGTACCTCTAAGGCTAGACCACAATTGGCTGAACGACCAGGGCCGATCCATCCACATCGACCCAATAGGTCCGAAACATATCGACCGAACCACTTTCTCTCACCCATTTTGGTTGACCCACCATGTCTACACTCTAATGCCGATCCACTTCAGCCGAGCCAATGCTAAGCATACTGATCCATGTGTATAGGTCGATCCAAACTTAAGTTACACCGGTCTCTTATACTTTCAATCCTCTATTAGCTCGAGTCCCGTCCAGATTCATCCATAGGCTCTACGACTATCGCCATGTAGCCAGGTCAAAGTGCCGGTAACATTTGTACCCCAAAGTGCGTCGTGTGAATCAACACCTTGTGCTTCAAATCAGCATTCAGTCCTTGCTTTCAAGTGCTATTTCATTCAGAATGATAATCATCTGTTGTTTTGATCCTGTTCTTGATTTTTCAAAAGCTGAATGCATATGATCTCCTGGAGGCTGAATCACATTAGGTTTTCCCAACCCATGCTTCTCTTCCTATCAGGCGAAATCCATCGTTTCATTGTACTGTCATCTTCGATTAACATTACATGCATATATATATACTTCAATTTAATATTACTTTCGATCCTGCATAGGGGCACCATTTATTTGTTATTATTTATTATTATCATTACTTTTCTAAAAACAAATTTGGGCCAGCATAAGGAGGCTGATCCCCACGGTCGGCTCCTTTGGAAAATGGTGGGTCGGCATACCAATACCGACCCACATAGTTGGTGCTTGCTTCACCGACCCTGCAACATGCATTGACCGGTTCTATCGGGTTTAACATGTTTACCTTCTCCCCTCAACAAATAAAAGCTCCACCCTTAGCTCCTTTCACTCCTTCTTATTTTCACTTTACTTTCACATGCCCGTACCCTTCCTAATTTGAAAAATTATTAACTTGTTCCCCATAGAGCCCCTTACCTGTCCCCTTGTGATTTAAACCGCCCTTGAATTTGACCAACTCCTCGACCTAGCAACTCGAAACTCCTGCAAACCTCAAGTATTCTCCATATGTATGAATTTCCTTTCAAACTCGGAATCGTGTACTAAGTATGGTTTCTCGATTGGGTGGTTTCCCCTTTTCTTAGGTTATAGGAATAGGTAGAGGATAGTTGGAAAGAGAGGAAAAGATGAATCAAGAGGAGGGCTAGACTTTAAGCTAGGGCATCAACTGTCTTTAATGGTTATCGGTAATAGTTTCTGAATAATTGTTTTCATAATTTGAAAGTTAGGACTTAGGAGGAGGAAGGAAGGAGTCGCTCGATAAAGGATCGGAAGAAATGGGATGGTGTAGAGGTCCGAGAGTAAATGCACATTGGTCATGCTGAGAGGAACGAGAGCGTGGTTCGGTTGATGTACGTAACGTTGTGGGTCGGTGAGAGTCCAGAGGAGCGGGTCGGCATTCCAAGCAAGGGATTCGTATGATATTCAAAGAGAGCATGGGCCGGTAGGAAGTTAGGAATGTGGGCCGATTTAGACTTAGAGGGCCGTTAGGTGATTAGTGAGTGAGAGAGGAAAACAAGTGGGTCAGCTGTCTTGGTCTAGAGAGTAATTCCGTGGCTTGCAAGAAGGTTGTTCGGTTGGGACCGAGTCCTTAGGATTAGCATTGGCAATCATAACCTTCTCAACTCAAACAATATAAATCGAGACCGCACATTCCCACACTTGATCGCAAAACATTGAACAATGATAAGAAACGAAGCATATGCGCATATAGAACTGATTTGACCTAACAACTCCATAATTTTAATGACTTTGAATGCATACTTAACTCAATAAAACCAAGCAATAGTCTTCACAGCATACAGTGCTAATGTCCGGTCCCAGGACTTCTACTACCAGTCGTAGGACAAACTTTAGCGATGATTAATAATAACAGTCTTCAAAGATGTTAATTTTAAGCTTCATTGTAACATATTATTCCTTAGGGCTTTAACTTGTCTGCACTCTTTACTTAAATCGTCGCACTAGTTCGCACACATCATAGGGAAATACTTTGTCGTTATATATGATATCGATTGTCTTTCAAGTATAGTTTAAAAAGGAATCTATCCATACTAAATGCCCATTGAATATGTCCCAAAATTCAGTCTCCACTACCATTTCTAATAAGCCCGAGCTAGGTTCTCGGCAGGAGGTAGTGGGAACCATGAATCCACCGTCAACCTCCACACCTGGCATTCCAGATCCACGTATCGTAGTTATAGGCCCAGCTTCTAATGCCATAGATGGAGCCATTGTTCTGGATAATCCCACTAATTCACAAGCCTTAAAAATTGGCGAAACCGCTCTTCATCGGCTGTGCTCAATTCACGGAATCCCTCCCGATGACGTTTTGGTTCCGTCAGGACAGGATCGGCCTCACCTACCCCCAGCTGGATATACTGCCTGCAACAAATGTATGTGCTGGGTCGAAAGTGTGCCACCTTTCAATTCATTCCTCTGTGAAGTGTTACGGTATATTGGGATTGCTCCAGCACAGCTACACCCTAATAGTCTGGCATTTATTCATGGCATATGTGTTCTCTTTATGAACACCTTGCTCAGACTCCCTACTCCTGAGGATATCCATTATATATATCGCTTCAATAGATGTTCCGATAGCCCATCCTTCACATTTCTCGAGGCATATTCCAAATGTAAAATCCTGACAAGCGCGTGGTGTAGATTATCCCAGTATAAGCAAGAGTGCTTTTGCGTACGCAGCCCCCTGGTTTTGCGAGAAGATGGCTGGAAGGGAGTAAGTCTTATTTTTTGACTAATATTTTTCTACGGCTCGAAATGCACCTTTTCTAAACTTCTTTCATTTCTCACAGATATCTGCCAACGTCCTGAAGGCCTTGGATATTGTGGGGCCATCAAGGCCATTCGAGCTATTCCCGTGAGAGACCGGTACATCAAATCTGTTATTTCCAACGAACTTCTTTTGAAGTTTGGAATCCTGGAGGAGGGCCATCGAACTAGCATTCCAACCAATGCTACTACAACCGGACCCACTGTGGAAAAAGGCAAAGAGCAAGCTGGACCTTTGGTGCCCCTGTAGGAGGGGCCCCCGATACAACCGAGGAACGTAAATCAAGGAAACTAAGGTGCTAGAGGCGATCGATGAAAACATAAGTTATGGCCATGTGCCAGAGTCTGATGCACCCGGTGCTGACGGACCATTGCCTCTTCAGAAGAGGAAGAAGAGTCTGGCTCACAAGTTGAAAAGGAAGACAGTTGGTGGAACCTTAAAGGTTACGATAACTCTGATTGAGAATAAGCCATCTTCTTAAAACTTAGAAGGCTCACTAGAGGGCCTATCTGACTTGACTATCCCTGATGACATATTGGATTATGATTTGACCAATCCCAAGGCAATAGGATTTGATCCGCCCACGAGAAGTGATGAAGGAGCTCAGGCTCACCATCAGGGAAAGAAAACTAGAATGAGTAAAGCAAAAATTCCAGTCTGTCTGGGAGAAACACAATAGGACACACACAAACACTTACACTTCACCATTCATTTGAAATTCACTTATGCTTGATTCCCATTGATTCATTCTCGTTTGGCTTTCTGTGCAGGTGATATGGGGAGTACACAAAGCATTGACCACCTTCGTGGATCCTCTATCTTCTACCATTCTAGTGGGGATTCAGGATCAGGTAGATGACGAGACAGGGATGACAACGACGATAAAGATTATCGTTTCAGAGAATCGTCATCTTCTCAAAGAGGAACTTACAGCCATTCCTCATATCCAAAAGATCCTCCCCCTCAGGCAGAGCACGGGAAGGAGAAATCTGCTCAGAAGGGATCCCAATTTGAATCCCCCACGACCAACATTCTAGCTCATCAAGCACCAAACAATCCCATGCGCCCTATAAGAAGTCTGTAACTTTGGCTAGGTAGACTCCCCCAGCCTCTGCACACGACCCATCGACAGCATGAAAATTAGCTGAGATTAAGGCTACATTCTCGAAGATATGCTTCAATGGATTGAAATTTCTCCTTGCAATTCATTCTATCCCCGAACATGTCAAACAAAGCGCCATTGCCTGCAACAAGGATGTTTATGTCTAGTATCATATATTTGTACACTTGGTAGAGAATGATTTAGACGTTTCCATGGAACGTCAACACGAAATCGATCGCTTGAAACTTGAAGCCATTCATGACAAAGATATCATCAAAGCCAAGGATGAAGAGCTATCCTTATGCAATTCTCAACTTGAGGCCGCCCAAAAAAAGGCCAAGGCACCGGCCAAGGCAATTAATCGCTTGGAGGCCGCTAACAAGAAGGTAATCGACGAGGCAGTTCAACACAGTGGTGCTTTAACTTTAGAAAAAGACTCTATCCAGAAAGAAAACGATATTCTCGCTCGACAAGTTAAAGAACTGGAAGTGCTGCTGGTTAAAGAGAAAGAAGAGAAAGTTGTTGCGTCGGAAGAGTCACAACGATATTGCAATGAAATTGTTGCAACACGACTTCTAATGACGCAGCTCGATGAGGAAGTTTCCAAGGTCGAAGTGCTAAAGGAGGCGGCTCACGAGGAGGGTGAGAAAATGGCACTCACTGAAGTCAATTCTCGCCTTGAGGCAGCCACTGGAGCTCGCAGAAAAGAAATTAAGTGCTTATTTGATCCGCTTATTACCGAGTACAATGCACGAGTTCTCATGCACCGCGACCTATCTATTCTAGACGATGGTTACCTCGAATCATTAACCGAAGCATGGGACACTGTGATAAAGATTAAAAGAGTTGAGCAGCGCATCGAAGAGGTCGATATAGATACTCTTCTGAGGGAAGTGCTTCGAGGAAACGAGCCTTCAGACTTACCTGTAGCAAAAACCCTCTTTGGAAGAGAGTCCTCGTCATTAAAAGGTAGGGATGATATTGTTGGCCTATTTGCACTAAGTCACCAATTCCTCCTCCCACTCAGCCGGTCGATAGCTCCTCACTTGAGCCTCCCGAGTAGCATACTGGTTATGACCTGGAGAATCCTGGGCTTGGTGTTCACATTCTATCCCCTATTCTGAAGGGTGATACTCCAAGAACCACTGAGGGTCATTTGGAAGCTGGTATGTAGATTCACTCTTTAGAATTTAGGAATTCATCGCATTTGGCGAGTGATGAATGCATGCTAACATATGTTTCTCATAAACTCATATAGGTCACTCTGAACCCGAGCCGACTCCAAGGAGCGAACTTTCTACTGAGCTAGAAGAAAAAGTGGTTGAGGCGCCTCACGCTGGGGATACCTCTGGACCCGATGCTCAAGTGATCGGGCGCTAGATGAGGATAAACTTGAGAATCCCTTGCATGTAAATGAACATGACAAGGTCGAAATCACATGCGTCTCCGAACATACTTAAAAACTTAGCATGAAGGAGAAAATAGAGGAAAAGGAGAAAAAGAAAGCTGAAGTTAAGATAGAACCTTAGGTGGTAGAACTCGATGACCCCTAAATAGGCCCTTGAAGGTTATTCTCCCCGGTGGAACCACACCTTCGGATGTCCATTTTTCTTCCTCAGACACCAATTCACTAGGAAGCAAGGGGTCCAGGAGAAAATGTTCAGCTGAGGAGTCTTCGGAGAAGCCGAGGAAGGAGAAAAAGTCAAAGAAATAGCCATCCAATGGTCATACCTTGGTCAGCTTAAATAAACCTAAGTCATGTAGTTGTTTCTTTTCCTTTTTATAGTCGTCGTATATAGACTTTTGCTCTGAACTTCGAAGAGGTTGTAATGGAACTTAATCTTCGATTACTAAGTAAAATTTTGTTTCTTTATTTTTCATGATTTTCATTGTTTAGCTTATCATCTAACTTGTAATCGAAATCCAGAGTTTTGTGGGTCACGTAAGCACCAGTCCGCTTACACATGACTTGGAGATTTTTGAATTATTTATACCCTAGTCTACGCTTCGGGGACTCAGAGTATGCTAGTCCATGCTTCGAGGAATTAGAGATTTTTTGAATTGTTTATACTCTAGTCTGCACTTCGGGGACTCAAAGTATTCCAGTATTTGCTCCGAGGACTTATAGATTTTTGAATTATTTATACTCTAGTCCGCAGAGTACTCCCGTTCGCGCTTCGGGGACATAGAGATTTTTGAATCATTTATATTCTAGTCCACACTCCGGGGACTCAGAGTACTCCAATCAGTGCTCCAAGGATGTAGAGATTTATAAATCGTTTGTACTCTAGTCTGCACTTTGAGGACTCAGAGTACTTTAGTCCACACTTTGGGGACTTAGAGATTTTTGAATCGTTCATACTCTAGTCCGAACACAGGGGACTCAGAGAACTCCAGTCCGTGCTCCGATGACTTAGAGATTTTTGAATCGTTTATACTATAGTCCGCACTTTGAGGACTCAAAGTACTCCAGTTTGCGCTCTAGGGACTTAGAGGTATTTGAATCATTTATACTCTAGTCCGCACTGTGGAGACTCAGAGTACTCCAGTCTGTGCTTTGGGGACTTAGAGATTTTTGAATCATTTTCTGATTGACTTTTAATATTGTGCGTACGTTCATACGCCAGTAGATTAATGCAGTTTTATTCTTCCATGAAATTACAAAATGCAAAAAACTAATAGCACGTAGAAAAACAGCTTCATGCCTTTATTGATTGTAGAAAATAAGGACAAACTGAATTGTCTTATTACATGTCGGAAACAAAGAACAACAAAAGAAAATGTATTTTGGAAAATATTGCTACTACAATGCAAAAGAAATAAACTAAGTGTAATAACGACGCAAATGCTCGCTATTCCATGCTCCAGGGAGTGTCAGGCTATCAACGGTCGCTAGCTTGAAGGTTTCTTCTCTAAGCTTCCATTCGATGACGTACGGACCTTCCCATGTGGGATTCATATGTGATAGGATAGGAAAAACTCGCTTCAAAACAAGGTCGCCCACATCAAAGTTGTTGGTCGACCTTTTTCATTATAATATCAAGCGACTCAATGCCGATATGCAGCCGCCCTCAAATCCACTTCTTCACGATTTTCGTTGACAAAGTCTCACGACTCCAATAAGAGATCCCATTTCGTCCTAGGATCATAATGGGTCACCCGATGAGAGGGAACTTCAAGTTTCATGGGTATAACAGCTTCAATGTCGTATGCCAAGGTGAATGGTGTGTGGCCAGTCGTGGACTTATGGGTGGTTTTGTATGCCTAGAGCGTTGTCGGAAGCTCATTCACCCACTTGCCTTTGGCCTTCTCCAAACTTTTTTGCAATATAGACTTGATTATTTTATTTACAGCTTCAACTTGTCCATTGGCTTTAGGATGAGTGACTGCCACAAACCTTTTCTGAATGCAATATCTTTGGCCGAATTCCTTGAACTCCCTACTCTCAAATTGAGTTTCGTTGTCCCTAACGATAGTTTGTAAGAGGCAAAAACGACATACAATGTTTTGCGCAACAAAATTAATGACCTTTTTGGTGGTTATCATAGCTAAGGGCTCCGCTTCTACGCACTTGGTGAAATAATGGACTACAATAATTGCATATTTTGCTCCACCTTTGGAGATCTGCAAGGAGCCGATTATATCGATCTTCCATATTGCAAATGGCCATGGACTAACCATTTGTGTGAGTTCCGTCGACGGGGCTCTTAGGATCTTTGCATACTTTTGACATCTTTCCCATCTTCTTACATAGTCCGCGGCGTCTCGATACACGGTCGGCCAATAGAATCCATAGCGGAGGATCTTTTTGGCTGGCGTATGCCCCTTAGTATGGTTGCCACATTCTCCTTCATAAACTTCTTTTAAGACTCGCTTTATCTCGTCGTGGGCGATGCACCGAAGTAAGGGAACTGACAATCCTTTTCGATACAACACTCCATCCTGCATTATATACCGTGAGGCCTTGCGAACAACTTAACGTCTCTCATTCTTTCTATCAAGAAAAGTTCCTTGGCAGGCATTCTATGAGTGGGGTCATCCATGACTCCCTTTCAGTTTGTGTCCCTAACACAAAATCTACTTCCATTTCGTTTATACTCGGGGCAGGTAATATTTCGACGAGAACCAAGCCCATCTGTTGTGCGTCACTAGTACTTGCAAATTTTTCCAATGAATCGGCTTCCCCATTTTGTTCATGCGGGATATGCGAAATATCGTAATATTCAAGGTTTGCCAACAGGTCTTGAACTCGAGCAAGGTATGGGGCAAGTCTTTGCCCCTTTTCTTGATAGTCTCCCTGTACTTGGTACACCACCAATTGTGAGTCACAAAAGATTTCAACCGATCTTACTCCAAGTTCCATATTCGGCTTCATTATTCGTAATTGTGATATAGGGTTTCAAAGCATAAAAAATTGATCGGTTTTCGAAAGGTACAAGTATAACACCAGCCCCAGAACAACGATCGTTGGATGCCCCATCGATGTATAGCTTCCATCAAACGGCGGGAACCACATCACCACCACTTGGCTCGTAAGATATGGTGAATTCTGCAATGAAGTCTGCTAGCGTTTTTCCTTGGATTTCCCTCCATGTAGGTAAATAATATAGAATCGACTCAGCTTAATATTCCATTTGAGTAGCCTTTGAGAGGTTTCTATTCATTGGAGCACCTACCGTAGAGGTTGATCAGTATAACCACTGACCGGGTATGCTTGAAAATATGGACAGAGCTTGCGCGATGCTATCACCAAACAGTAGGCTAGCTTCTTAATCTTAGGATAATTTCTCTCTGCGCTCGTTAAACGCTTACCGACATAGTATACTGCTTTTGAATTCGGTCCTCTTCACAAATCAAACTTGCACTGATGGCATGCTGAGATATGACCATGTAAACATACAACTTCTCATGGTCCACAGGCTTTGATAGAACCGGGGGCCTCTCCAAGTGTCTCACAGAGCTAGTAATGCATCCTCGCAGTCTGGCATCCATTCATTATTTCTCTTCCCTTTCCTTATGGCATCAAAGAAAGGAATGCACTTGTCGGTCGCTTTGGATATGAACCAACTCAACGCGGTGATTTTTCCATTAAGGCTTTGTACTTGTTTAATAGTTCTGGGCGCTCGTATGTCTCGAATAGCCTAGATCTTTTCCGGGTTAGCTTCAATTCCACGCGCATTGACAATAAAACCCACTCCGATGCAACACCAAAGGAACATTTTAGTGGACTTATTTTCATTCCGTAATACCTGAGTATATCAAACATTTCCGCTAAGTCTCGAATGTGGTCGTTTGACTGTCATGACTTCACGAGCATGTCATCCACATAGACTTCCATTATTCTACCAATCTGGTCTTTAAACATCTGATTCACCAAACGTTGATAAGTTTCTCCTGCGTTCTTCAACCTGAAAGGCATCATTACATAACAGTACTGTCCAAGGTCTGTGACGAAGCTGGTATGCTCCTGATTCGAAATGTGCATCAGGATCTAACTGTATCCTTAATATGCATCCATGAATGAAAATAATTCGTATCCTGCTATTAAGTCGACCAACTGATCAATTCTAGGCAATGGAAAAATATCCTTAGGGAACGCCTTGTTCAGGTCCGAGTAATCAACACAGGTCCTCCACTTCCCGTTTTCCTTCTTCACCAGTACAGGATTAGATACCCGTTCAGGATAGAGGCCGTCGCGGACAAACCATT
This sequence comes from Allium cepa, assembly GCA_030765085.1. Lineage (NCBI taxonomy): Eukaryota > Viridiplantae > Streptophyta > Magnoliopsida > Asparagales > Amaryllidaceae > Allium > Allium cepa. The sequence continues at coordinate 694,716,844 of CM060940.1, read as the reverse complement.
GGCTTTGACTTTATCCATTGCCTCTCAGAGAGCAGCAGATCTCTCCGGGTCCATGCCTCTCCTCTTTTGTTTTACTGGCACATACTTTGGGTTAATGTTCAACATATGACTTGCGATGGTGGGAGAAATCCTGCACATATAAGAGTGAGTCAAAGCGAAAACATCAAGATTCGCTCCAAAAAAAGGGGTAAGATCCTCAGTCATCGAGGGGTTGAGTTGTGATCCAATCTAGAGCACCCATGATGGGTCATCATGACTGACTTGAATGTCAATCGTCGGTTTAGCCGGTGCTACTTTAGCTTTCTTGGGTTCTTCATCATCATCTCTTGGATCTATGTTTCTATAATCCGGCCATGTTGCCCAAGGAAAGGCTCGGGCATTACTTGTCAATTTTCAGCAACATAGATGTGGACAGAGTTATCCACACCCTTTCCTTTCTCTCTTCGCTGGGTCTCTCTCAGCTCAGCCACATAACATGCACGACAAGTCGTTTGATCGCCATGCATAACACCGACTCCTCTGTCCATCAGAAATTTCAAGGTTAAACACCATGGGACAAAAGCCACCCTAAACTCTGCTAGGGCCGGTTGGCCCAGAAACACATTAAACGTGGAATCAACATCCAAAACAATGAACAGTAGGATCCATACCTTTCTACGTTCAACTTCTCCTAACTCAACTAGCAATTCAGCAAAGCCTATCACATTAGTGGTTGCACCATTAAAACCGTGAATGCGGGCTTTAAATGGTTTCAAATCCTTCACCTCAATCTTCGTTTGGTCATACACCTTTTTAAAGATAATATTAACAGAACTCCCACAATCAATCAGTATCATTCTCACAAACGCCAGCCCAATCGTGGCTTAGATGACCATCGGGTCAATGGTAGGTGCCTCCACCTGATCGATATCCCTGCTCCTGAATACTATATCGTCCGTCATCATTCGCAGCTGTTTCGCAGGTATCTTGTCTTCTGTATTCGAGCAGCGTTCAAAATCTGCATGCTTTAGGGAATTAGCGTAGCATTCCATTTCTTTCCAACTCTTATCTATGGGGTAAGGCCCACCAACTATCGTGTTTTTGATCAGCCTACCTACGGTCCAAACGGGTTCCTCCGGTCGATGTAGAGCCTGCCCGCGATTAGGGTCGGATGTCCCCAGTCCGCCTTTATACGGATTCTTAACAAACCATTGTAACTTCATTTGTCGAATCAGCTTTTCTATAGCATCATGGAGGTGTTAAATTCTTAGGTATTATGCCCGTAAGTCTCATGGAAGCGTCAATACTTCCTAGTCTGCTTTTGTTCCTTAGTGGATTCCTTTGGGCTCGGCTTTCGGTATTGGAATGTATTACAAGTTAATAAATAAATATTCTCAAGAGATGTGTTCAGAGGAGTGTATTTATTATAGGTTAGGATTCTTGGTTTCCACTTTCCTGCTTCTCTCTTTCTTTCAAAATTTCCTCCTTCGAATTCTTTAGACTGTCATGGCTTATTTTGAAAATTGACCTGGACCTTGCCAGAGTTATCGCTAAATTGCTTTACTGCAATGTTGCTTTGCACCACTTCCTTATCGGGACCTGGCACACTGCTTCGCCTTATCCACCTATCCTCTTCCCTTCTCATGAATTGGTTTGCCTTTGAATAAAAGAATTCCAAGGTAGGTGATCTCCCGAATGCACGTTATGGCTAGTGCCTCCTTGGCAGGTGATCTCCCGAATGCACATTCGGTGGGCCTCCTTCACTATGACCCTGACAAGGTGGTGGACCAACCCCCAGTTATGCTCCAAATCTTAAGTTTCCCACTCTAGTTTGAGTGCAATTTCCCTCGTGCAAGTGAGGGGCCGCGGTTCTAGGTAGGGAACCTGGACCATTATTGTTGGATTGTTCTACTGCACCTATTTATGTCGCTTCAATCCTATGGCGTCTACACCTTTGATGTTCATTTGATGAAGTGGAGCTGTCAGATGATGAGTAGGAAGTGGGGCTTCCTCCGGCGTTCTGATGCTGTTGCTGAGCGATCTAGGTCATGAGCATGGCGTTAGTTTGAATTTTCTCATTAAGTTGTTTCCTGCTTTCCACGAGTTATCTCATCATCTCATTGAACTCTGCCCTAGTGACAACTTTTGATTGGTTTAGGAAGGTGGTGGTTCCTGCTGCTAGATTGTTTTGTTGATTACTGGTCCTACCTACTGGATGCTAGCGGTCCATTGACATCCGCATTGTGGGAGGCAAATCTAGTACGTGGTCTTCCCATCTTAGAGTTATCCATCGAAAATATAAATTGAATTTATTGACTCCTAACAATGAACTTGGATCTCCTTCGGGGATTTCTTCCATCCAATAGCGACAAAGTAGATCCTAACAGCCTGAGATTGCACGCTTCTCAGTGAAAGCATCAAAATGTTAGCACTAAAATTGGTCACTAACACCCTTGAATAGAGTTGTGCAGAGAGATTAATGAAGAAAATAAATTAAAACAGGGAAATAACGCAATTGAATGCAAATATGACAACAAAAAAGGGAATACCAAATTTATAGTTGTTCAGTGTAATTGCCTACGTCCACTTTGAATATGATCTTTATTGCTTTTCCAATTATTTGAGTATAGATACAGTCCGTAAACAAACAACTTGAATGAAAGTTTGAACATAAGAGAAGTGAGTACAAAAATGGCAGAGTATCCCTGGAGTTCTCTAAAAAAGGTCCCTTTGACTGTACCCCTGCACCTCTATTTATAGTTGAAGATAGGTTAGACCTCTCATGCAAGCCCACAAACAGGGTAACTTGGCCCATAGCTATTAGGTAGACCCAACCACTTACACTGACCGAACCACTGGCTGCGGATCTAGGGATTGTTCCGTGGCCTCTCGAAGCAAACCCTCAAGGAGCTCGAAGCAAGCGGCGGACGACTCGAAGAAAAGGAATGTTTGTTGCGTCACTTTGTTGTAGGTCAAAGAAAATATTAAACTCCGTAAGGTTCATCGATCCATGTATACCGAACGACCCTTGCCGATCCATCAAGGCGGAACCACGCATGCCGAACTACGATCAACCGAACCATCTTGCCTTTCCTTCCTTGGCCGAGCGATGCATGACTTAGTACCTCTAAAGTCAGACCACAATTGGCCGAACGGCTAGGGCCGATGCCATCCACACCGACCCGCTATGTCCAAAACCATATCGACCGAACCACTTTGCCTCACCCATTTTGGCCGACCCACCATGTCTACACTCTAACGCTGATCCACTTCGGCCGAGCCAGTCTAAGCATACCAATCCATGTGTATAGGCCGATCCAAGCTTAAGTTACACGGTCTCTTATATTTTCAATCTTCTCTTAGCTCGAGCCCCATTAGATTCATCCATAGGTTCTACGATAATTACCATGTAGCCGGTCCAAAGTGTCGGGTAACATACCTTCTGATATATTTAAAAATTTTAATATTATTGTGTGTGTATATGATTATTCTAAAATTAATTTTTTTTCCAAATTCATAATTATTCAAAATGAAAGTTTTATTTTTATAGCCTCAAAACATGCAATTAAATTAATCAAAATGTTCATTCCATATTGACACAAAATGCAAGTTCCTATACTAAATCGTTCATTACACTTTCATTTATGTTTCCTTTTAATTGAAACATTTCAATTAATGTAATTCCAATTCATTTCATTACTAATTTCAAGCAAATTCTAGTTATAAAACACTGTTTCTTTTCATTTAGACCAATTCAAACATGTTTTATAAAATATTGTATATAACGAAATTTATACACAATTTACAAAGTGAATGTTTTATCTTATTGAAAATCAATTTCTCCAAGATGCATTTCAAATAACAACTTATATTATTCTTTCATTAAAACATTCACTACATCCTTTATTCAAATTCAACATTGTTATTCCGATTAGAGACAAACATATAATTTATTCTTTTCAAGTCAAAGCTTAAATTTCATTAAAATGTTTATCTTAATTTAATTTAAAATGTAAGTTCTTATGTTGAACTTATTAATTACAACGCGCTTGTATTTTCTTTTCAATTAAAGGATTCCAGCAACTCTTATTGTAGTTTATATTCAATATTAGATTTCAAATGAATTCTCATTATACCATAACTTTTTTCTGTTCATGTCATATATTCCAACATTTATTTCTTAAATTATTCCATTCTTATATTAACATCTATTACTGTAATCAATGGCACTTACATTCGAACAATTATTAAAATAAGTTAAACTTACACTAAAATAGTAATCAATTACATTAAATCACATTAAATTACATTCTAATTGTTTTCTTACTAACAAATCATAAATTTTTGATTTCATACAATGTTAAATCCAAAAATCTTGTTAATTCAATATTCTAATTATTGAAAAAAAAATATGGGTCGTTACGCTCTCCCCCACTCATAACTTTTCGTCTTCGAAAAGGAACAAGAAGGAATTAAGAAGCTTAAAATAACTTTATTCAATTAATCAATTTATAAACAATTAAATTTTAATAATTAAGTATTTTACATCAAATATACTAATTAATAAATTAAATCTTCATATTCAAGTTTACTAAAGTTTGAAATATTTTCACTTTTCACAAAAAAAATTCTAAGTCACAAAAAAATCCATGGAAAATTTCGGCAGAGTCTCCTTTGTACGAAAATGTAACGTACGCGGATTTTCGTTCTTCGAAAATTCAACATCGATACTCACTTTATCGACTGCCGAGAAATCAAAGGCCGAAAACCGAGATGTTATGGGTTTTTAAAAGAATTTAAGAAAAGAAAGAAGAGAGAAAAAGAAGAAAGAAAAAGAAAAATAGAGGGAAAAGAAGATAGACAATTTTTAGAAAACAGAGAAATAGAAAGAAAAAGAGAATAGAGGAAAAAGAAAACAAAAGACAGAAAAGAAAATAGAGAATTTGAAAATAGAAGATAGAAGCATTTTAAAAATAGAATGGGACAGAAAGGAAACAAAAAGAACAACATCAGAATCTCACAATTCGCAGCGGAACAACATATAATAATAAATGAATAATCTTTAAACAAAGAACTATATCAGTTATTACATCACATTATATTTCATTACATCATATCATCAGAGTGTACAACAACATACAACAATAAACAGTGCAGCGGGAAAAGAAATACTATATAAACTAGTAATACGCCATGCCATCCAGCTTGCCTCTAGCAACTCCAGAATATCCAGAATATCCTGATAAACCTAACTCTTAACTGCCCGTGTGGAAATTGGTGGGCACCCAGAGTTTAGGAAGGAAAACAATAAACTCCAAGTCAGTCATGTGACTGGTGTGAGAACTCAAAACAGTTTATTTAACTTTAAAATCAAAATAGAGGAATATTTTTAAATCAATTCGCAATGCTTTTAAAAATGAGACTACCATAAGGCCTCCTGCCACACACACAATGCAAACGCAGACTTGGAGAAGATTTCTCCTTATGATAGTCAAAGATGCTTGATACGCATTAAAATCAAATCAATTTTGATATTATTATTAGTGCATAGTGTAGAACAAATTCATTTCGAAAGTAGAATATAAATCTTAGCCAGCATAGGTACCATTATATTATGCCTACTAATAGCTACCATATTAGATGGCAGGTTCTACAACTAAAACCGTACAAGTTTCGTATTGGGAATTGGATTTCCAACAAATGGTCAGGCCAAGGAACTTCCCATTGCCACTGAGAATGCCTCTGGAAAGACATCCCCGAGAACCAAACCGGATCTCTGCCAACACAAGGCCGGGTTACCCCTAACTGGGTAACTACTGACACGAGCACGCCATTCCCCGGTCCTTTAGGACCTTTTCAACCGAGCGCTCGATATCCAATTCACACAATCATAAAGTGTTTTCAACATGAGTAAGTATCTGGGCTCCATACCATGATACCACCCCTTTCCAGAAGGAAATGCACATACCCTAAGGGGAGCTACAGCAACCCCTAATAACCTTGCCGCATCTTTCCTGTTTTGACCATTTCCGGGATGTGAGGCTCGACGAATTCACGTCCACAAAAACATACTTTATACAAAAGCCATGCTTTGGGTCAACAAATGATCAACACAATGATCACTAGGATAGACGATCAAATAAATGATCCTATCACAAATAATCAACACAATGATCATTTCAGCATCACTCAGCATGTCACATTACCAAAATGGGATATATCGCTGATAACTTCAACTATATAACCTTTGAGCTCGTACGTCTCAAAGAAGGGTGTTAAGCAAAGAATAAATTCTCCGCCACCAACAGAAATATATTTGAAAGAAATCGGCTTTATATCTCAAATTGTAATGTCAGGCATACAATCCATACAAGTCTGTTCCGGGATCGAACAGAACCGAAGGCACTTACAAAGAAGTCCTTGCAATCCGGATATTCACAATCCTGATCGGATTCACCATCACATATGGAGAACTCAATACCGTAGCTACTCGGTGCAGAGTCAATCGATAGTTCATCCTATCACTCTTGCAAATACCGGTCTTCAACACCGATCTTCAAATGCAATTCACAACGACGTATCACATATTCGGAGTGGGTTATACAACCCCATGGTCCTTTCCCGGTTAACCCGAATAGTGAGCGCTTATTCAAAAATAAGTGTGCATTCAATTTCAAACAATTCACATCAAATACCCATTCAAAGGGAAATATTGATAGTCGGCTATTGAACTATCAATTGATATGCATACATCACCAGATTCCAAATAATTTTCCCAATTATTTATTTTCCAAAATATCTTTACAAGATATATAATTTCAACACTTCAAAAATAAATCAATATTTATTTTTAACAAGTTTCACTTTCACATATAAATTCCTTAGTGAATTTATATTCCAAAATATTCATGCATATACGATTTCAATTATCCATTTCAATTTATCTTCAAAAAAAATAAATTCTAATTATTCACTTCATATTGGAAAACATTTCCATACTTATTATTCATAAGTAATTCACAAAACTTTTTATTTTCAACCTTGGAAAATATTCAATATACTTAAATCGAATTAAGTATATAATTCATTCTTTAAGGAAATCATTCACTTAAACATATTTATTTGGGCCAAAACGAATGTTACGTAAAACATCATTACGACAACCCAAAATCACTAGTATAGGGATTCGAAATTAAAATAGATATATAAATCCCAATACTATACAAAACATTTCCTTTCGGAAATCATTTACTATAACAACAGTGTTATAGTCCACCATTTCCTTTTATTTCTCGAAAACGTCTATTTCAACAATAAATGTTGAAATCTATGGTTTCGAATCTCAACACCTTTAAAACATCGTTAGATCGTTTTAATTCTGTTTAAAATATCACATTCTAAAACATTTTCTTTAACATGTTATTCACTATTCAAAAACGTGAATATACTATGTTAACAAATTTCATCCTTTTATTCATTTTAATTCAAAGGATTATTCACTATTTAAAAATGTGAATATAACTCCATTTATAAGTTATAACAATTAACTTATCAAAATAAGTCGTTTGCGAATTTATAAAACAACGTTTATAAATTCTATTTCTATTTATATATAAAAACTTCCTTTTACAAATTCCTTTATTAACCTATTCCAGTTTATAACTCAATTTTAGATTAAAAGTTCATATTATAAGTTAACTACTTATAAACGATTATTTCACAAAATCATTCCTTAGAGTTTCATAATTATAAATCTTATAACTTATAAGATTCATTTATTTAACCCAATCTATTCTTCAAATAACTTCATAAAATTTATAAATCTACTGTTTATAAATTTCGTTTACAACTTCACCATTTATAATTCTATTGATTTCATTCTTTAATGAAATTCATTTTCAATTCATTCAAACACTTATAAAATCTCATTTTATAATCCCAACGTTTTAATTTACAAATATTCATTTGTAAATCCTTTAATATAAATCAATCTATATTATTCTTTAAAACGTCTTTAATTTCCTTTAAAAAAACTTCACCATTCTGATTTATAAAATAATTAAATTTTATAAATCCTATATTTAACTTTTTATAACAAGTTCAGAATCCCAATTTAAACTCTTTTATAAAGTCATTAATTCCTTATTTTCAAAAATCAGCTTTTAACTATATTTCTTAAAAATCATAATTTTTATAACATTAAAAATTATAACGTTTATTTATTTGAAATGGATCAATTCCAAAGATATTTTATCTTTTCAAAAATCACTTTAAAAACATTTTAAAATCCCAAAATCTGGGTCCAATGATGCTACACACCAAATAGTCAATCACGACTACACGATCCATCATATATCGTATATGATAATCAATCAAATATCAAAATATCTGAAATCAAATAAAAACTGTTGAGGAATCCAGTTGGATCCCTCCAACCTGTTTTCCTGCATCACAAACATTAGCACAATACCAATTTCGCTCCAGTACGAAATTATCGCGGTACATGTTTTTAATAAATATTATCCGCTTAATAACGGCGTAATAGGGTCTCATCCGCTAAACAAAAAATGCGGGAAATCAATCAACTGCAATATATACATATGCCAATATATATATATTGATATTATATATAATACCAATTTCACTGTTTATGAAATATTCGCGGTATATGTTTTTATAAATAACATCCGCTTACTAACGGCGCATAATGTCTATTTTAACAATCAATAATTTACAGTCATCATTCAAACATGCATTCAAATATTTTAAATCTAACTATTTAAAATAAAATCGAAATCTATTCGATTGAGTGAGAAGTTCTCACCTTGGTTTTAATTTCCGTTTTAGCTTTTATTTCGAATAAAATTAAACGCGCGTTTAATTATACCCAAAATTTTCGCTAGCTCCAAAATTTTCCAAATTATTTACAATCATTTTTAACTCAATTTTCAATTATTTCCATAATTTAACGTATTAAATTATTGATTAAATTATCCAATTAAATCCAATAATTCAAAATAAAATTTATTTGACTTATAAATCCACTTATTAATATTTAAAATTAATTAAATATTCAAATTTTAATTTATAAAAATTCTGGGTCGTTACAATCTTTCCCCCTTAAAAGAATTTCGTCCTCGAAATTATAAGTAAGAAAAGTTATAGAATCTATTAATTTTCCAAAATTCATAATTAAACTTCTTATGATAACTTTTACTAAGTTTTCAAATCATACTTAGTTATGTTTTCAAAAGCAATCTATATCATTTAACTTTCAACTCTAAAACAAAGTTAAAGTTTTCCAAAATTTTCCCAATTTTCTCAAAAATTTTCTAACGCCTTAAATTTCCGGAAAAATTCGCCATGTCTCCTTTGCGCGGCTCGATCCCAAAAAAAAAATGACAGTATATATATCACAAATATACATCTCATCAAGTAATGAGGCATCCCGAAGGGAAAAAGTGTAAAAGTACGATATTTAATCCGAGATATGTACCTTATATTTTATTAGTAAGCATATACGGCTAATACAGCGCAAAAGCGAACTCCAAATGCGAAGCAAACGCGATCCGCACCTACTAAACTCAACAAACAACATGAGAACCATGCACATATACAAATAATCTCAATATACAACATATATCTCATAATAACTATATATGTCATATAGCAAATGCAACAATAGCAATATATATTCAACCATCAACCAATTACATCCATAACCAATCAATATTTATTTATATTCTCATTAATATTCAATGAAATGGTTTTCAATTCAAATCACATTTGATTCATTAACATTGGATTTTATCACATTCATTCTCAATTTTAATTAGTTTGCATTCACTAATTAAATCTAATTCACATTCAATTTTATTCAAATTTATTTACTTCTAATTTGAATTCAATTTCTTTAGCTTTCAATTTCGCTAATTCACTTTCATTAACACTTAATGAATTATATACAATCAATCAACAATCAAATAACAACCGAAGTATATTAATTTCAACCAAATTCCTTTGCTTATATTCATACATTCAATTCGGTTTAAATTTTAATTGATTTTCATTCAATTTTTATTCAACTTCTAATAACATTTGAATTTTAATGAATTAACACTTATGTTCATTATTTTATATCAACTTAAATTTACATTTAATTGATTAACATTCAATCCATTAATTCAATTCAATTACAAAGTTGAATTCTATTACATAACTCAAGTTCATATTTATTACTAACTTAATTAATTTACTTCGATACCAATATTAACTTCATTAACATTACTAAAGTTATATTTCCTTTAAACATCACTTAGTTTTACATAACTTAAATTCATATAGTTTCACTTCTTATATATATAAGTTTATTTCACAATTGTAATTCACTTTAATTATAACTCAATTCTTATAATTCATTTGCTTATACAATTATTCTTTTATTTAGATTATTCAAACAACCTAACAATCAACTTATATACACTTTAATAATTCTTGAAAAATTATTTCTTTATATATAAAATATAATCAAGGTAAAATTATTTCATTTACCCAATTTAAAACAATACTGTGTCGAATTGTTCTATTCAAGTGTTTAGAAACCCCTTCGGCATAGTTTGACTGACCGTGCTGACGAAGGTTCATATGCCACTCAATAAACCAATCATCACAATACAAAACATTTTTATATTCACTAACAAATACGCTCTCATAGCTATTATTACACTCAAACTCATTCTAGAGTACTACTGACTCTATCTCTAACGAGTAATACCCAACAGAACCATGGTTGTCGCTTAACCATAAGCTCTGATACCAAATGCAACGTACGCGGATTTTCGTTCTTCGAAAATTCAACATCGATACTCACTTTATCGACTGCCGAGAAATCAAAGGCCGAAAACCGAGATGTTATGGGTTTTAAAAAGAATTTAAGAAAAGAAAGAAGAGAGAAAAAGAAGAAAGAAAAAGAAAAATAGAGGGAAAAGAAGATAGACAATTTTTAGAAAACAGAGAAATAGAAAGAAAAAGAGAATAGAGGAAAAAGAAAACAAAAGACAGAAAAGAAAATAGAGAATTTGAAAATAGAAGATAGAAGCATTTTAAAAATAGAATGGGACAGAAAGGAAACAAAAAGAACAACATCAGAATCTCACAATTCGCAGCGGAACAACATATAATAATAAATGAATAATCTTTAAACAAAGAACTATATCAGTTATTACATCACATTATATTTCATTACATCATATCATCAGAGTGTACAACAACATACAACAATAAACAGTGCAGCGGGAAAAGAAATACTATATAAACTAGTAATACGCCATGCCATCCAGCTTGCCTCTAGCAACTCCAGAATATCCAGAATATCCTGATAAACCTAACTCTTAACTGCCCGTGTGGAAATTGGTGGGCACCCAGAGTTTAGGAAGGAAAACAATAAACTCCAAGTCAGTCATGTGACTGGTGTGAGAACTCAAAACAGTTTATTTAACTTTAAAATCAAAATAGAGGAATATTTTTAAATCAATTCGCAATGCTTTTAAAAATGAGACTACCATAAGGCCTCCTGCCACACACACAATGCAAACGCAGACTTGGAGAAGATTTCTCCTTATGATAGTCAAAGATGCTTGATACGCATTAAAATCAAATCAATTTTGATATTATTATTAGTGCATAGTGTAGAACAAATTCATTTCGAAAGTAGAATATAAATCTTAGCCAGCATAGGTACCATTATATTATGCCTACTAATAGCTACCATATTAGATGGCAGGTTCTACAACTAAAACCGTACAAGTTTCGTATTGGGAATTGGATTTCCAACAAATGGTCAGGCCAAGGAACTTCCCATTGCCACTGAGAATGCCTCTGGAAAGACATCCCCGAGAACCAAACCGGATCTCTGCCAACACAAGGCCGGGTTACCCCTAACTGGGTAACTACTGACACGAGCACGCCATTCCCCGGTCCTTTAGGACCTTTTCAACCGAGCGCTCGATATCCAATTCACACAATCATAAAGTGTTTTCAACATGAGTAAGTATCTGGGCTCCATACCATGATACCACCCCTTTCCAGAAGGAAATGCACATACCCTAAGGGGAGCTACAGCAACCCCTAATAACCTTGCCGCATCTTTCCTGTTTTGACCATTTCCGGGATGTGAGGCTCGACGAATTCACGTCCACAAAAACATACTTTATACAAAAGCCATGCTTTGGGTCAACAAATGATCAACACAATGATCACTAGGATAGACGATCAAATAAATGATCCTATCACAAATAATCAACACAATGATCATTTCAGCATCACTCAGCATGTCACATTACCAAAATGGGATATATCGCTGATAACTTCAACTATATAACCTTTGAGCTCGTACGTCTCAAAGAAGGGTGTTAAGCAAAGAATAAATTCTCCGCCACCAACAGAAATATATTTGAAAGAAATCGGCTTTATATCTCAAATTGTAATGTCAGGCATACAATCCATACAAGTCTGTTCCGGGATCGAACAGAACCGAAGGCACTTACAAAGAAGTCCTTGCAATCCGGATATTCACAATCCTGATCGGATTCACCATCACATATGGAGAACTCAATACCGTAGCTACTCGGTGCAGAGTCAATCGATAGTTCATCCTATCACTCTTGCAAATACCGGTCTTCAACACCGATCTTCAAATGCAATTCACAACGACGTATCACATATTCGGAGTGGGTTATACAACCCCATGGTCCTTTCCCGGTTAACCCGAATAGTGAGCGCTTATTCAAAAATAAGTGTGCATTCAATTTCAAACAATTCACATCAAATACCCATTCAAAGGGAAATATTGATAGTCGGCTATTGAACTATCAATTGATATGCATACATCACCAGATTCCAAATAATTTTCCCAATTATTTATTTTCCAAAATATCTTTACAAGATATATAATTTCAACACTTCAAAAATAAATCAATATTTATTTTTAACAAGTTTCACTTTCACATATAAATTCCTTAGTGAATTTATATTCCAAAATATTCATGCATATACGATTTCAATTATCCATTTCAATTTATCTTCAAAAAAAATAAATTCTAATTATTCACTTCATATTGGAAAACATTTCCATACTTATTATTCATAAGTAATTCACAAAACTTTTTATTTTCAACCTTGGAAAATATTCAATATACTTAAATCGAATTAAGTATATAATTCATTCTTTAAGGAAATCATTCACTTAAACATATTTATTTGGGCCAAAACGAATGTTACGTAAAACATCATTACGACAACCCAAAATCACTAGTATAGGGATTCGAAATTAAAATAGATATATAAATCCCAATACTATACAAAACATTTCCTTTCGGAAATCATTTACTATAACAACAGTGTTATAGTCCACCATTTCCTTTTATTTCTCGAAAACGTCTATTTCAACAATAAATGTTGAAATCTATGGTTTCGAATCTCAACACCTTTAAAACATCGTTAGATCGTTTTAATTCTGTTTAAAATATCACATTCTAAAACATTTTCTTTAACATGTTATTCACTATTCAAAAACGTGAATATACTATGTTAACAAATTTCATCCTTTTATTCATTTTAATTCAAAGGATTATTCACTATTTAAAAATGTGAATATAACTCCATTTATAAGTTATAACAATTAACTTATCAAAATAAGTCGTTTGCGAATTTATAAAACAACGTTTATAAATTCTATTTCTATTTATATATAAAAACTTCCTTTTACAAATTCCTTTATTAACCTATTCCAGTTTATAACTCAATTTTAGATTAAAAGTTCATATTATAAGTTAACTACTTATAAACGATTATTTCACAAAATCATTCCTTAGAGTTTCATAATTATAAATCTTATAACTTATAAGATTCATTTATTTAACCCAATCTATTCTTCAAATAACTTCATAAAATTTATAAATCTACTGTTTATAAATTTCGTTTACAACTTCACCATTTATAATTCTATTGATTTCATTCTTTAATGAAATTCATTTTCAATTCATTCAAACACTTATAAAATCTCATTTTATAATCCCAACGTTTTAATTTACAAATATTCATTTGTAAATCCTTTAATATAAATCAATCTATATTATTCTTTAAAACGTCTTTAATTTCCTTTAAAAAAACTTCACCATTCTGATTTATAAAATAATTAAATTTTATAAATCCTATATTTAACTTTTTATAACAAGTTCAGAATCCCAATTTAAACTCTTTTATAAAGTCATTAATTCCTTATTTTCAAAAATCAGCTTTTAACTATATTTCTTAAAAATCATAATTTTTATAACATTAAAAATTATAACGTTTATTTATTTGAAATGGATCAATTCCAAAGATATTTTATCTTTTCAAAAATCACTTTAAAAACATTTTAAAATCCCAAAATCTGGGTCCAATGATGCTACACACCAAATAGTCAATCACGACTACACGATCCATCATATATCGTATATGATAATCAATCAAATATCAAAATATATGAAATCAAATAAAAACTGTTGAGGAATCCAGTTGGATCCCTCCAACCTGTTTTCCTGCATCACAAACATTAGCACAATACCAATTTCGCTCCAGTACGAAATTATCGCGGTACTTGTTTTTAATAAATATTATCCGCTTAATAACGGCGTAATAGGGTCTCATCCGCTAAACAAAAAATGCGGGAAATCAATCAACTGCAATATATACATATGCCAATATATATATTGATATTATATATAATACCAATTTCACTGTTTATGAAATATTCGCGGTATATGTTTTTATAAATAACATCCGCTTACTAACGGCGCATAATGTCTATTTTAACAATCAATAATTTACAGTCATCATTCAAACATGCATTCAAATATTTTAAATCTAACTATTTAAAATAAAATCGAAATCTATTCGATTGAGTGAGAAGTTCTCACCTTGGTTTTAATTTCCGTTTTAGCTTTTATTTCGAATAAAATTAAACGCGCGTTTAATTATACCCAAAATTTTCGCTAGCTCCAAAATTTTCCAAATTATTTACAATCATTTTTAACTCAATTTTCAATTATTTCCATAATTTAACGTATTAAATTATTGATTAAATTATCCAATTAAATCCAATAATTCAAAATAAAATTTATTTGACTTATAAATCCACTTATTAATATTTAAAATTAATTAAATATTCAAATTTTAATTTATAAAAATTCTGGGTCGTTACAGAAAAGGTCTAGGAAAAATAATAATATCAATAATAACCATATTTATATCATATTTCGAAATAAGATATCCTAAACCATGAGAAAATAATATAATATCGCTATAAAACCGTAATCCGAAAACGTACATATTTGTTGGACAAACACGCTTTATTTATGAAACCAAAAGCAGTAATCATTGCTTCCATAAACCTGTATTTCACTTCTATAATCCAAAATAGTGAGAATTTTCTTCAAGAGAAATATTTAGTTGTTTTCAATTTGCAACAAAAGCAAATCAATATAACACATATACAATCAAACACTACAACCATTTATGCAACCATAGAATCCATCATACATCCATAGTAGCCAAAACCAATGGTATTTTTAGTTCAAAATTTTTTAATCGTACAAGGTGATAAATAACCATCAACTGTACCCTATGCTCAACAGCCTTAGATAATTACTCAATAGATTATCCATACAACCTTAAACAATTAGAAGCACCCTTCCAAACATCCCATAAGCCAAAACAACCAATAATTTCAACACATTATTTGAGTTTATTCAATTGGTTTCTTTTTACCTCACTTACCTTTTATTTATTTTCATTCATTCATACAATGTCTTTGTTATGTACTTACATAAATTAGTTCACATTCAACATCTAAAATAATCAATGAATTCATTATTTAAGTATTACATACTTTTCCTTTCAGTTTAATTCACAGTTATTTACTTATAATGTTTGATATCCATTTAACATTAATATTCATCGGAAAATCATTCAGTCATTTTCTTGAGTTTATAATCATTTACCTAAACTGTATTTACCGTTTTACTATTTATACAAACATTTTACAATATTAACACACGTTTATAACATTTGTTGTACATCAAAATTCTTATTTATAGAAATAATTCATTGGACACTTCCATTAAATAAGTTTTACCTGTATAATATTCTATTACATATTCCTATTTAACATTTACAACTTTTAGCATTTTGGTAGGTTATATATATGTTATATAGAAAGAATTTGAATGCTACACATGTTTATATAATTATATCTTCTAAATTTTTCATATTTACAAGTTATTTTCAATTTCTTGTATGTTTCATAATCACTTAGCATTCAATTCCATAATTTCAATTTAGAAGTTTCCAATTATTAATTAGTCAAGATTTTCTTCATTACAACAATTAAAATCCCTAATTTATAGAAACTTAAAGAACTAAATGCCGGGTTCATTTCAAATCATATGAAACTATATATATATATATATATATATATATATATATATATATATATATATATATATATATATATATATATAGACACACACACAAACACACACACACTCATTTCTTTTATATATAAAATCGTATTTAGAAATACAAAATTGGGATTTATTTACCAAAACTAATGCGTAGTAAAAATACTATAGCGGTCTTCTCACTTTGAAACTCGAAAACAGAAGTCGACTATGCGCGTATTTATCACCGAAATTATTTTCCAGCAACAAAAGAAGGGAGTATATAACTTATTTTCCTTTTAAAAATTCTTTAACAACATTTCTTTCGAATCACATTTGAGAATATTTATCCAGAATACTTCCAAACAGTACTAGTATTATATTTAAAAATCACTTGAAAAACAGTTTCAAAATCTTGGAACTTGAGTTCTCAAATTTTCAATTAAATTCATTTTATTTATAAATTCTATTTTGCCATCAATATTTATAAAATTTCGCTTCCTATCAAACAATATATAACATATAACTATTAGAACTTCAAAAACAAATAAATATATCAAAAACATATTTCAAAAATAGCAATTCCAATTCAATTTTCAAGCATATTACCAAAATAAATTTCCCAAATCATTTAATATCTTTAAAATTATACATTCAAAGAAACTCGTATAACTTTACTCGAAATATTTATTGGGAACATCATTTGCAGATTAATTTTCTTTAATACTTTACAAAATTCACCTGTTAAATTTCTTGCTTCATGTATAAACACCGTTTGAAGTCTTAAATAACGTCTTTATAAATATATGTTGACTATTTGAAAATAATTATTTACATCATTACTTATATTTAAAAAGGAGTTATTGAAAACCTAACAAAATTTATTTATAGATTTATTAGTTTTAAATCTCAAAACACTTTTAAACATCTTTACTAAATCAAAAATAATTAACTTTAAAATATTTTTAAAATATACTTTATCGTAATATTCTTATAACTCAATGTTTTAACAAGTTTATCCTCATTCTTGGAGACTCTAGCCACGCGTTGATCAGGAGCAAGGCAAGACTTCTCCAAGTACTTAGTACACCTGTTTCAATACCCAGTGGAAATACTTAAAAACATTAAAAATAGATATGGAAATTACATTCCTCTATGGATCGCAGTTACGCAATGGTTATGCTGCTATCCCATCGGAATCATTAGTTACAATAGTCATCCTGCACCTTGAATTACGCCATGGTTGATAGATCGCAGCTACACAATGGTTAAGCCGCTATCTCAGTAGAATCACTTATAGTTGTAGGCATCTTGCCCCTTGATTTACGCTATCCAACAATATCAAATGAATATATTAAGTGACCCACCAAAGGGATCCGATAAATGACCCACCAAAAGGATCCGATAAATGACCCACCACAGGGATCCGATAAATGACCCTCCAAAGGGGTCCAATGGATGGTACTTCTCATATCATTTACTTCAAAATATATCATACTATACATAGTACCCTTTCAAAATCATAACTTCAAATTTCGTACTTATATAAATTCCATTATATATAAGATTTGATTTTCAGATAGAGTACTTTCCAAAATCAGCGGTTTTCAAAATCACCTTATACTTACATAAAATCTCTTATATAAGAATCAAAATTTTCCCACAATCAATTATGCTGCACAAAGAGCCATAAGAGATTGAACATCTTTGCTTTATAAAAGGTTTTGTATTTAAAATAGTTTTGTATATAAAAATCATTTTGTGAAATAGTTTGTAAATAAAATAGTTTGTAAAATAGTTTTGTAAATAGAATAATTTGTAAGACAGTTTTGTAAATAAAATAGTTTGTAAAATAGTTGTATGCATAATAGAATAAAATAGTTTG
Organism: Allium cepa; assembly: GCA_030765085.1. Lineage (NCBI taxonomy): Eukaryota > Viridiplantae > Streptophyta > Magnoliopsida > Asparagales > Amaryllidaceae > Allium > Allium cepa. The sequence goes on along the minus strand of CM060940.1, from coordinate 694,698,502 downwards.
TTTCAGAAAAATAAAAGATAATAGTTTTGCAAAATGGTTTTAAATTAGTAGTAGTTTTGCATAAAAGAAAAATTCCGATTTAAATTACAAAGATGTCCAACCCAACGACTTTCAATTTCAACGTCAAAGCATATAAAATGACACTAGAACATAAGATGTACATATGTCATCATTTTGCAAAATTACATTTGATCGCTTGCTCTATCGCACAAGTTTGCTTTCGAACAAGTATTGTGCATTCGATTTCCCTTATGCGGACTTCGATATGATTTTTTGACAAGAAACCATCATTCTCCTCGCAAAGCCATATACTATGATAAAGAATTTTAGAGTCGAACCAAAATCCATATCAACTATTCGCCATCTAGAATCGAATGAAAAATTATAACACGAAATGGTGAAATTCACGTCGAACTTGTGTACTCAAATCTGGATATAAAACAATATACGTACAACTTACGTATCAATTCCAACTTCTTTCATCACAGATTTATTTTCAATTTAACTTCATCATAAATCTCATTGCTTAACACAAATATCATTTCATACTTTAATATTTGTTTCACAGAATTTCTCTAATTAACACAAAACCATAATACATTCATACATTGCTTATATTTCTCTTCAATTTTAAATTACATTCAATTTCACATGTAATATTTCCCATGTAATACTACATTTATTTGCAAATCATTTCATAAGTATTTTTCTTCAGTTCATTGCTAATTTATAAAGCTTAATTCCTTTTTCTAAGACATTGTTCGAGAAAAAGTTATCACAACTTTAATTACAACCATTTATTGCAACGTCCATTTATTTCATAAACAATTTACAAGTTATGACTTTATTTATGATCATTTCACTTAATTCATATTTGTTTATCAGTTAATATTCAAGTTTACTTTCAAATTTATTTATGATACATTTCATACATGTTAATTAATTTAGAATGCATACAACAATTCATTCATTTACTAAATATAGATAAAACAAATTAAACCTTGTTTCTCTTGCTTTCAAATTAAGGTTATCAAATTCAACTAAATAATTCAACACAATTTCTAAGTTTCAAATTATATATTAGTTCAGACGTTTTCGACTATCTAAATATCCATATATTCCATTCAACTTCAATGGCTAAAACTACAAATCAACAAACAACAAAATTCAGAACCAAACATTTCAATTACATAACCAAATATCCTAATTATTCACTTTATTCTCTTTAATACACCATTATTAAACATGTTTAGTCCATAAATTCAATCAAAAATAATAGCCGATGCTTATAAACTGACTAAATATAACAAATCAACAATAAATGATAACAATTAAATATTAGCATTTCATAAATCCAACACATTACAAATAACTGTAATAGTTATAAAAAAATTATTCCTTTATATATAACATAAAATATTAGGAAAATTTATTTCATTTCAAAACTTATATAAAACATATTATGACACTAACAAATACGCATTCTCGCATATATATACACATAGACAAACTCATTCTAGGATATAGCTACCCTATCTCTATTGAGTTATCCAAAAGGCTAAGGTACGTCTAACTAAAGCTCTGATACCAACTATAACGACCCGCCTTTTCGAACGGTTTAAATCGACAATAAACCACACATGTCTAATTCAAACATTCAAAAGGGAGGATGGTTAATAGGGTAAATAAGGAAATAAAAGAAAAGAAAGAAAAACAAAACATAGAATTTCGCAGCCGATTGATAAAATATACTAATGAAATAAACAGTTCGTGAAGCCGTTATACAAATAACAATTGATTACACTTTACAATACAAATCAGAGTTATACAGCAGGAATAAACAATAATGTTGTGGAATTATTATAATAAAAAGAAATAATATAATGAATCTTCGTATTTATCCTCCAGAAAATAGTCTTTAATTTACTAAAAAGCTCAAACTAACTCAAGCGTAATGAAAAGACAAAATGCTCGAGTCAGAACTAAAAGATCTTATGCAAATTAAATCAAAATTAGTTGAAATAAGAAATGCAGATAACTACATTTTTGAAGGTTCAAACTTTTCGAAAAAGTTTTTATTTCCATAATCAAAATATAATAGATTTCACAGTAGATCCCTTCTAGTACCTAAAAAATTTATAGAAAAATTCACAATTAAATTTCATAGTTCAAGGGATTTGATTTATAAAAATGTTTTAAAGTTTCAACATTTAATTTTATGAAAACTTCCCAATCTTTCAAAATTTAATTTTGAAAACTTTCAAATAAGGCAACGATGGTTTATTTCTCAAATATCATTTTTATGGTTCAAATAGTAAACTTAAACATACTAAATTTTTCGTTATGTAAATATATGAAATTCATGGGTTTTATGTCTTTATTCGATGTTCAAATAATCAATATGAAAATTTATAGAATTACAATAAACTATAGGGTCATAACAAGGACATCTCAAAATAAATGAACAAACACACATTCAATCGCAGTAGCGTCCATCACAACATACAATCAACATTCAAATCATTCAACAAATCAACTAATTCATTAACATGTCACAATAATTCTTAGTTATCACATATTAGAGTTTAGGTATTCAAATTAAATATCAATTATAATTCCAAACCAACAATCAAAAATTTATCATTAAATGACCTGGTTTAATTTGCAATAAAATTTTAGTATTTTGTGAGTGAGTTTAAACACTCACCTTACAGATTTCCTTTTCTGGTCGGATTTGGATCCGCTACAACTTCCTCCTTTTTGATTTGTTTCCTTTTTATCTTAATCTTTCATTTTTTAAAGTTTTGGAAGAGATAGAGAAGTTTGTATAGATCCGGATTTGAGGAAAAGGATTTGGAGACAATAAGAATGTTTGGAAAAGAAGAATATTTTTTTTAAAGAAGATGAAGAATTAAAAAAGAAAAGGAAGCTTTGAAAAAGAAGAATAAGATTTGAAGAATAAGAAAAAGGAAGCTTTGGAAAAAAATAAAGAAGAAGGAGAATTGCAGAAGGAAAAAAATGAAAAAGGAGGAAAATGAAGAGAGAAAGAGAAAAAAATGAAATGGAAGTTTGTTTGGAGAAATGAAGCTACAGAAGATGAGATTTGAAAAATGAAATGAGGCTACAGAATGAAGATGGAAACAAATGAAAAGCTAATAAAGTATACATAAACAAACTAGGAATCGAAATAAAGTAAAAATATGAACAGCCTAAAATGGTAGTATTGAAAGAGGTGAAGTAAATGAATAAAGATATGAATAAAGATAAAAAATAAATCTTTCGTTCTTTAATATGAAGCTTCAGAAGAAGGAGTTGCTAATGAAAGGAAGCTACAAGAACTAATAACGCATAAACAAAATAAACTTCATAAATGGAGAATAGTAAATGCTAATTAGATGGCATGAATTTTAATTTGGATGTTCACATTAAAAATGGAAAAAGTAAAGGAAATTTTTTTCAAGTAAAGCACTTAAAAGGAGAAAACGAACAAATGAGAAACAATTGAAAAGAATTAGGAAATTATTAATTAGAAATAAATCAAATGAGGCTACTATTAATTAATAAGAAACGGTTGAGTAGTCTAATAATTAAATGGATGCTTAAGTGGAGGCTATATTGAGAACTTGTAAAACGAAAAGAGGGAGAATGCGACGTGATAATAAATGTAAAGCAAATAAAGGGACCATCTATATCCTATAAACAAACTTTTGGGTTCCAAATTCCAAAACTTACTCCAATTGATTCATATCAATAAACCCAAATGTACACATATTTACATCATTTAATTCAATATTAAAACATTCTCTTTATGTTAATTATGCGTTGTTAGCACCGGAATTGGTCACTAACACCCTTGAGTAGAGTTATGTAGAGAGATTAATGAAGAAAGTAAAGTTAAACAGAGAACAATACGTAGATTTAAATGCAGAAAATAAGAACATCAGATTTATAGTGGTTCGGCGTATTTGCCTACGTCCACTTTGAGGTTTATCTTTACTGCTTTTCTCGATAATCGATTACAGATACAATCCATAAACCAATTATTTGAATACAATTGCTAAGCAAAAAAGATAAGTCTTGAATGAGTCTTGAATGCGGTAGAGTCTCCTCGGTGTTCCCGAAAAAAGGTCCCTTTCACTGTGCCCCTGCCTCTCTATTTATAGGCGAAGATGAGTTGGACTTCCCTGGTGGGCCAGGTAGCTAAGTAGCTTGGCCCAAAAAGAGTGATCTATGTGTGTCGATCCATAGATGCCGAACGGCAAAATGCCGAACATGGCATGAATGTCGAACGATATCCTCATGCCAAACGAAGTGACGCCGAATGATATCTTCATGCCGATCGAAGTGATGCCGAATGATATCTTCATGCCGATCGATGTGATGCCGAACGCTCTGAATTCCGAACGAAGTATTTGTGCCGAATGACATTAGAAGCCGACCTAGTTTGTTGTGCCGAACAACTCTGGATTCTGATCGATCCCAAATGCCGAACGAGATTTATGCCAAACGATACTGGAAGCCGATCCAGTGCGTTGGGCCGAGCGACTTTGGATGCCGATCGATCCCAAATGCCGAACGAGATTTATGCCGAAGTGATGTGCCGAACAAGGTTTGGATGCCGAGCAGTATGGAATGCCGATTGACTCTGCCATGCCGAACGTCCATAGATGCCGAACGATATACAATACCAAACGGCCCTCAATGCCGAACGCTCTTGCATGCCGACCTTCCCATAGATGCCGACCGAACTTGAGTGTCGAACGAATCATTTGTGCCGGACGACTCTGGAAGCCGAGCGCTTTCTAATGCCGAACGCTCCTAAATGCCGAGTGTTCCTGAATGCCGAGCGTTCTCTAATGCCGAACGATCTGGATGTCGAACGACTCATAAATGTCGAACAGTATGCAAATGTCGAGTACTTAGTTGCCTGGTCAAACCTTCAGGTAACACTTGCCCCTCAAAGTGCATCACGTGGTCGAACGTCGTGCGCTTTGAATCATGAGCTCTCCGTGTTTTGCTTCGAGCCTCGGCTCAGTTTTCTCGATAGTATCTTCTCTCGAATACCAGGTGAGGCAATGCTCACCGAACGGCATGCCAATGCCGATCAGCATAGCCGATGCCGATCAAGGTCGTCTTGACCGGTTCTACCAGTCATTGTCCCTTCGACTTCCCCTCTTCTCCTATAAAGGTCGGCATTTTCCTTCTTCTTCTCTTTTCACTTTTTGCCTCCATTATTTTCCAAGAACTCGCAACTTACCTCCCTTGATTTCTTTCACCTTCCGAACTCCCCTTCCTTCCTTGAATCCACCAAGCCCTTCCTACAGCTTCCTCCCAAATTAAGCTCGATCAACTCCCAATCTTAAGCTCACAAACCTTCAAGCTCCTGCCGTTCTCTTTGCTAAGGACCTTTCGATCGCTCTCTCAAATTAGGAAGTATAACATATTACTCGAGCTCAAGAATCCTCCATAGAACGTAGAAAGTGGGGGGTGTGTGAATGAGGAGATGAATTGAGGCTCGGATGCGTCCTAGGGCTAGAACTCAGTATGCTTTTAGGCGATTTCGAGGTGGATGGATTGGAGAAGAGGAAGATGGAAGATGCATTGCAGCGGCTAGGCATGATCTTTTAATGCCGAGTGATCCTATGGGAGTATGGGAATGGAGATAAAGATAAAGCCTATTGGAGTGGATTGACATGGCCTTGGTTCGGCATGATCTCCCCATGCCGGATGAGGTTGGAGTGGAAAAATTAAAAGGAAGTGGAGAATGGACAGGATGTTGAATGTCATGGCTCGGTATGACTTGCCGAGCGACTCGGCCATGCCGATCGGGAAAGATGGAGGGAAAAAAGACAGATAATGTTAAGGGCAGAATGCCGAGCGGTATGGCTTGGCACAATCACGGTTCGGCATGATTTGCCGCGTGTCGAACGGCCAAGAGGAAGGGTTGGAAGAGTGATGCATATGCCGAACAACGCTTGTATTTATGCCGATCAATATGTCGGCCGAGTGGCTCTTAGGCCAAATGACATGAATGACGAATGATACTTAGGCCGAACGATAATTAGGCAGATTAATATTTTGGCCGAACGACACTTAGGCCGAACAACTATTCACTTTGCCGAATTTTATGACAAAAACAAGGACAAGGACCTTAGCAAATTAGCATATCGAACTAATCTGGACCGATAACCTCCTAGTTTCAGTAATCACAAGCCTGGACTTAAATCGACAAAAACGAATAATTTCCTCTAAATATAGCGCCAATGCCTGAGCCCGAAACTGAAAATATCATAGGGCAGGCTTTTGGAGACGGTCAGCGATGACGGTCTTCGAAGGCGACAATTCAAAGCTCAACTTTATACCATCAACTCAGTGACTTTCAATTTCTCAGCACTTATATTTGAATCATCACACTAGTTCACACACCATACGGGGGGAATACTTGTGTTGTTAAGCTTAACGTCGATTGTTTTTTCAAGTATAGTTAAAACAGTTACTCTTTTAGATTCAGTTTCTATCAAAGATGTCTAGGAAATCTAGCTCCACCACGATCTCAGATAGACCTGGGCCGTCTTATAAACAAGGAGTCACAGATTCTTCAAACCCGTCGACTTCCCCTGCTTATAACTTAGCTCCCGACGCCCTGGAGTCATCAATTTTCTTGGCAACCCGGTCGATTCATAAGCTTCGAAGATTAATGAAAGTGCACTCCGTCAGATATTCTCTATCCACGGAATCCCCTTCGATGATGTATTAGTTCCATCGGGGCACGATCGTCCACACTTATCCCCAGTTGGATACACAGCTTGTAATAAGTTTATGTGATGGGTTGGCATCGTGCCACCGTTCAACTCATTTCTTAGGGACGTGCTGCAATACATCGACATTGCCCCGTCACAACTACGCTCGAACGGTCATGCCTTCCTCTACAATACCTGCATCCTCTTCATGAATGTCCTCTCTAGGCCTCCAACCCCGGGTGACATCAGATTTATATATACGTATGTGCGTGTATATATATATAATCAAGAAGCGGAGAGATAACCCCTCTTTCATGTTTCTTGAGCTGCACCACAAATGCCAGATCTTGACTGGGGCATGTAGCAAGTTTGCCCTATACAAACAGGAATGGTTTTATGTGCGTTGCCCTCCAAGTTTCGCGAGGAGATGGGTGGAAGGAAGTAATTCTTTTCTCTGGATCGATATTCATATTTGGTCAAAGCCGTGCCTTTTCTTACTCTTTTTCCAATCTTTTCAGATATCAACCCACGTCCTGACGGCCGCGGATGTTCTGAAGCCGTCGAAGCATTTAGAGCCCTTCCTACTGAAGAACGGGACATCCGAACTCTCATTTCGAATGAGACACTTAAAACGTTTGGACTGTTGGAAGAAGGCCGTCGAATAAGCCTTCCTCGGGGCGTTACCATACACAGGCCCGCCTCTAGCAAAGGGAAAAAACAAGCGAGTCTTCAGCACGTAACGCTCCTGGCACATTAGAAGAAGGAGAAATCAAGGAAACCGAAACACCCGAAGCACAAGATGAGAACGTTGGTCCTACTCAAGGCCCGATAGTCGAAGTTCACGACATCGAAACGTCATATTCCCCTTCGAAGAGGAAAAAGTGACTGACGTACAAGATAAGGAGAGAAAAGGTTGGTGCAACCTCTAAAGTTACTCTTATTCCAATAGAGAAAGAGGTTTCCCCACAACATTTGGAAAGTTCTTTAAAGGGCCTCTCGAACCTCTTCATACCTGACGATCTACTTAATTATGATTTTGACGATCCGGAGGCACTTAAACTTCATTCGCCCATCAAAGGCGATGCCGTTCAAGCCCGAACTCAGGGAGAAAAAACTACCATTAGTAAAGAAACTGGTCCGTCGAGGGAAAACACTAGGACACACACAAACACATGCACTCCACCTTGCACTTAAATTTTCGTCGTCACACTACTCTTTGCTAATTCGTTGTTATTTGAATTCTATGTAGGTGACATAGGGCGTACACATGGAATTGATTGTCTCCACGGGTCATCTATCTTCCATCATTCTGGACGGGACTTAGGTTCCAGAAAACGTCGGGATAGGGACGGTGATGGCGATAGGGATTATCATTCCCGGGACTCATCATCTCAGACGAAAACATATCATCAGCCTAAATACCACCAACGTCCCTCTTCTCACTCGGAGGAAAGCAAAGATAAGCATGGCTATAAAGGGTCGCTATCCGATGTTCCCCGTGATCAACATTCCAATTCCTCTTTCACATGACAGTCCCGGGATCCTCATATAAGAGCTGAACTTTCGAAGCTGTCTCCTCCTGTTCCTGTAACAGATCCATCGGTATCGGAGAGACTAGCCGAGCTTAAAGTTAAATTTCCAAAAATCTTCTTTGATGGTCTGAAGTTTCTCCCGGCGATCCATCATATTCCTGGAGATGTCAAGAAGTGCGCTATTGCCTGCACCAATGACGTCTATGTTCAGCATGACACGTTCGTTCATCTTGCTAAGAAAGTGTCAGAAGTCTCCATAGAACGCCAACATGAAATTGATCGCCTGAAGCTTGAGGCTATTCATGACAAAGACATTATCAAAGCTCAAAATGAAGAGATTGCGTCTTACAAATCTCAGCTTGAGGCCGCCCAGCAGAGCGCCAAAGCTACCGCCAAAGCCGTAACTCGTTTGGAATCAACTCACAAAAAAGAAATCGACGAGGAGGTACAACGCTGTGGTGCTTTAGCTTTGGAGAAAGAATCGATGCAAAAAGAGAGGGATGCATTCTACCTCAAATTCAAAGAACTTGAGGAGCGACATCGCAAAGAGCAAGAAGAGAAGATTGCTGCCAAAGAAGAGTCGCAACGGTATTACGACGAGATCGTTGCGACGCGACTCCTAAAGGAGAAACTTGAGGGCGAGCTTTCTAAAGTTGAGACACTGAAGGATGAAGCCCGTGAAGAGGGAAAAAAGATAGCATCTGTGGAGATCGACTCCCATCTTGAGGCGGCCAAGGAAGAAGGTAGGGAAGAGGTCAAAAGCATGTTCGACCCGCTTATTGCCGAATTCAATGCCCACGTTCTCATGCACCGGGACTTAACTTTTCTGAGAGAGGGCTATCTCGAATCTTTGGCCGAGGCATGGGAGACCTTAATTGAAATCAAGAAGGCCGAACACAGTATCGAGGAGGTTGATGAGGGGGGTTTGATAAAAGAATTCCTTAAGGGAAACGAGCCTTCAGACCTGTCAGCGGCTAAAGCCCTTTATTGCAAAGGCTCCCCCTCAACGAAAGGGAAAGAAGTTATCGCCGGTCCATCCAGGATCGAGTCTCCAGCTCGTGTGCCTACCCAGCCGGTCGGTCGGTCGATACTCGGTCCTTTTGAACAGCACATCAGCTATGACCCGGAGGACCCCAGCCTTGGCGTTCACGTTTTGTCCCCTATTCCAAGGGGTGAGACCCCCCTGACGGCTGAGAGCCGATCGGAACCTGATAAGCAACTCTTTTCCTTTAAGATTCCAAGAGTTTTCGTTTTTCACCGGAAGCTATCACATTCTAATACTTGCTTTCGTGATGTGCAGGCCGTTCTGATCTTAAGCCCACTCCAAGAAGCGATGTCGCCAAGGAGGTGAAAGAAAAAATGAGTGAAGCCACTCACGTAGGAGAGGCTCTCGGTCCAGATGCTCAGGTGATCGGAGCGTTTGATGAGGACAAATCGGAAACTTCCTCTCCCATCGATGGGAGTTATGAAGTTCAAATTACAGGCATCTCTGAGCACACATCCGAACTGAGCATGAAGGAGCAGCTTGAGAAAGAGAAGGAAAAATGGTCAAGATCAAGGTCGAACCTCAAGCTGTGGACCTGGATGATCCTCTGAACAAGCCTTTGAAGGTCATCCTCCCAGGCGGGTCCAAACCCATGGATGTCCCTCGTACTTCTTCAGCTATCACTCCCCCGTCAAAGAAAGCTATCAAGGGTAAGCGTACTGAGGAGGAGTCATCTCGCAAAAAGTCGAAGAAGTCAAAGAAGTAGTCTTGCTCTCGTTCAACAAGAGCTAGTTTAGATTATGTAATTATTTTTCTTTTCGTAGTTCATGTAAATAAATTATTTGTGACGAATAAAACTTAGTTCTTTTCCCTCTCAGAGGACTGTTGTTGTTTGGTTTTTTGTATAACCGTAGTCAAAACCCGAGCTACTGCGAGTTGCATAAACTTCTCGATTCATCTTCAAACAAGTTGACAACTTTTTTGGTATTTGCACATTCTTTTACCCCACGCTCTAGGGACTTAGAATATTTTCCAATCCGTATGCCAAGGACTCGATGACGTCAAGTCATTTATGTCCAGTCCGCCCTTAGGGGACTTGGACATTTAAATCGTTTATACTCTGGTACGCATTCCGGTGACTCAGAGTACTCTAATCCGCACTCCGGGGATTTGGAGATTCTCAATCGTTTATACTCTGGTCTGCACTCCGGGGACTCAGGGAACTCCAGTCCGCACTACGGGGACTTGGAGATTTTTCGTCGTTCATACTCAAGTCTGCACTCTGAGGACTTAGAGTACTCCAGTCCGCACTCCGGGGACTTGGAGATTTTGAGTCGTTTATACTCGAGTCCACGCTCTGGGGACTTAGAGTACTCCAGTCCGCACTCCGGGGACTTGGAGATTTTGAGTCATTTATACTCGAGTCCGTACTCTGGAGACCTAGAGTACTCCAGTCCGCACTCTATGGACTTGGAGATTTTAAGTCGTTTATACTCGAGTCCGCACTCTAGGGACTTAGAGTACTCTAGTCCGCACTCCAGGGACTTGGAGATTTTCAGTCGTTTATACTCGAGTCCGCACTCTGGGAACTTAGATTAGTCCAGTCCGTACTCCGGGGACTTAGAGATTTTGAGTCATTTATACTCAAGTCTGCACTCTAAGGACCTAGAATTCTCCGATCCGCACTCTGGGGACTTGGAGATTTTGAGTCGTTTATACTCGAGTCCGCACTCTGGGCACTTAGAGTACCCCAGTCCGCACTCCGAGGAATTGGAGATTTTCAGTCGTTTATACTCGAGTCCACACTCTGGGGACTTAGAGTACTCCAGTCCGCACTCCAGGAACTTGGAGATTTTGAGTCGTTTATACTCGAATTCGCACTCGGGGGACCTAGAGTACTCCAGTCCAAACTCTGGGGACTTGGAGATTTTGAGTCGTTTATATTCGAGTCCACACTTTGAGGACTTAAAGTACTCCAGGCTGCACTCCGGGGACTTGGAGATTTTGAGTCGTTTATACTCGAGTCCGCACTCTGAGGACCTAGAGTACTCCAGTCCGCAATCTGAGGACTTGGAGATTTTGAGTCGTTTATACTCGTTCATACTCGGACAGTGTAATGTATCTCTTAGTCATTTGTTACAGCGTTATCATACACATGAACATTGACAATTCGTGGGAAAAAGAAATGGCTTCAAGCCTTTATTAATGCAAATCGGCTAAATTGTCATTCTACATGCCGTAAACTAGGAATAAAAACTTGCTAGAAATAAATGCAACTAAAATATGATAGAAATGACTAAGTGTAATAATGCCGCAAATGTTCACCATTCCATGCTCAGGGGAGTGTCGCACCATCGACGGTCGCTAGCTTGAAAGTTCCTTCTCCAAGCTTCCGTTCAATGACGTATGGACCTTCCCATGCGGGGCTCATGTGTGATGGAACTGGGAAAACTCGTTTCAAAACGAGATCACCCACGTCAAGATTCTCGGTCAGACTTTTTCATTATAATATCGAGCAACTCGGTGCCCGTACTCGGCCGCTCTTAAATTAGCTTCTTCATGTTTTTCATCAGTGAAGTCCAACGATTCCAGCAAGAGATCTTGATTTGACTCAGGGTCATAATAAGTTACCCGATGCGATGGGACTTCAAGTTCCACGAGTATGACAGCTTCCATGCCATATGCGAAAGCGAATGGAGTGTGGCCAGTCGCGGACTTGTGGGTGGTTCTGTAAGCCCAAAGTGCTGTCGGAAGCTCATCCACCCACTTGCCTCTAGCCTTTTCCAAACGTTTTTTCAATATGGATTTGATTATCTTGTTTACGGCCTCCACTTGTCCATTATCTTTCGGATGAGAAACCGCTGCAAACATTTTCTCAATAGCATATTTCGGCAAAATTCCCTGAACTCTTTGCTTTCAAACTGAGTTCCATTGTCTCTAACAATGGTTCGTGGCAGGCCAAACCGGCATATGATATTTCGTACAATGAAATTAATGACTTTCTTGGTGGTGATAGTGGCCAAAGGCTCTGCTTCTGCCCACTTGGTAAAGTAATCGACCGCAACAATCGCGTATTTTGCACCACCTTTGGATAGGGGTAAGGAACCGACTATATCGATCCCCCATATTGCAAATGGCCAAGGACTAACCATTTGTGTGAGTTTCGTCGGTGGAGCTCTTGGGATTTTCACATACTTCTGGCATTTGTCACATCTTCTTACGTAGTCTGCGACATCCCGATTTACAGTTGGTCAATAGTATCCATGGGAGAGGATTTTCTTTGCTAGCGTCTGCCTCCCGGTATGGTCGCCACATTCACCTTCATAGACTTCCGTCAGGACTCGTTTTATCTCATCATGGGCAATGCACCGGAGCAATAGGGTCGAGAATCCCCTCCGATACATTATTCCATCTTGCATTACATAACGAGAAGCCTTACGAATGACTTGTCGTCTTTCGCTCCTTCTTTCGGGCACGGCCACGTTTAACAAGTACTGCTTGAATGGGGTCATCCATGACTCCTTCTTGATTTCTATTTCTAACATGAAATCTACCTCCATTATATTTATGCTCGGAACATGTAAGGTTTCAACGGGAAACAATCCTATCTATTGCGCATCGCTAGTGCCTGCAAATTTTGCCAATGAATCATCTGCTCTGTTTTGTTCACGCGGAACATGTGAAATATCATAATACTCGAGATTCGCTAGCAGCTCCTGAACTTAGGCCAAATACGGGGCAAGTCCCTGCCCTCTTGCTTTGTAGTCTCCACATACTTGATACAGCACCAGTTGCGAGTCGCAAAAGATTTCAACTGATCTTATTCACAGTTCTTTGACGTGTCTTAAGCCAGAAATCAATGCTTCATACTCGGCTTCGTTATTCGTTGATGTGAATTCGAGCGTCAAAGCGTAGCAAACTGATCGATTTTCAGGAGTTACAAGAATTATGCCAACCCCCAAACAACGGTCGTTGGATGCCCCATCGGTGTACATCTTCCATCGAACGGGAGGTATGACATTGCGATCGTCTGATTCGTTTGTCATGGTGAATTCAGCGATGAAATCCGCTAGTGCTTGTCCCTGTATGGCCTTTCGCGGCAGGTAAGTAATATCGAACTGACCCAGTTCGATATTCCAATTTGACATTCTTCCAGAAGTTTCCGGTCGTTGGAATATATGATGCAAGGGTTGATCAGTGTAAACACTGGTTGGGTGTGCCTGAAAATATGGGCGAAGCTTGTGTGATGCAATCACCAAGCAATAGGCTAATTTCTCGATCTTGGGATAGTTTTTTCTGCCCCCGTCAGACGTTTACTAACATAGTAAACTGGTTTTTAAACTCGGTCCTCTTCACAAACCAAAGCCGTACTAATAGCATGTTGCGATACTGCCAAGTACACATACAACATTTCATGGTTTATTGGTTTCGATAGCACTGGGGGTCTCCAAATGTCTTACCAGAGCTCGGAATGCTTCCTCACAGTCGGATGTCCACTCGAAATTCCTTTTTCCCTTCTTTCTCACATCAAAGAAAGGAATGCATTTATCCATGGCTCTGGATATGAATCGGCTCAGCGCTGCCACCTTTCCGTTCAAGCTTTGTACTTGCTTTATAGTTCTGGGCACTTGTATATCTCGAATAGCCTAAATCTTTTCCGCGTTAGCTTCAATTCCACGTGCATTCAAATAAAACCCAAGAACTTTCCTGATGCCACGCCAAAAGAGCACTTCAAGGTGTTGATCTTCATACCGTAATGTCTGAGTATATCAAACATTTCTGCTAAGTCTCGGATGTGGTCGTTTGACTACCGTGACTTCACGAGCATGTCATCCACATAGACTTCCATCGTATTACCGATCTTGTCCTTAAATATTCGATTCACCAAATGCTGATAAGTTACTCCCGCATTTTTCAATCCAAATGGCATTACTACATAGCAATATAGCCCCGTATTTGTGACAAAACTGGTGTGCTCTTGGTCTGGAATGTGCATCGAGATCTGGTTGTATCCTGTGTACACATCCATAAATGATAATAATTCGTGTCCGTGGTAGAGTCGACGAGCTGATCGATTCTAGGTAAAGGGAAACTATCCTTCGGGCATGCTTTATTTAGATAGGATTAATCAACACAAGTTCTTCACTTTCCATTTGCTTTCTTCACTAGCACTGTACCCATTCAGGGTAGAGGGCGTCGCGGACGAACCCATTGGCTTTGAGTTTGTCCACCTCCTCTTTGAGAGCCGCGGACCTTTTCGGGTCCATACCTCTCCTTTTCTATTTTATGGGAACGTGTTTTGGGTCTATGTTCAACATATGGCTCGCGATTGTTGAAGGAATCCCGCACATCTCAGTGTGTGCCCAAGCAAAAACGTCCAGATTCGCCCGAAGGAAATCAGTAAGATCCTCGACCACTGAAGGGACGAGTTGCGATCCAATCTTAAGAACTAGTGATGGGTCATCCCGGTTGACTGGGATGTCGATCGTCACCTCAGCCGGTGCTGCATTCGTTCCCCTGGGTTCCCCATCATCGTCCCTCGGATCTATGTCTCTAAGGATCCGAGAATGCTGCCCGAGGCAGGGCTCGGGCACTACTTGTCAGTCATCAGTCTTTAGGATACGGACGGAGCTTTTCGCAACCTTTCCCTTCTCTCTACGTTGAGCTTCTCTCAGTTCCACCACATAACATGCGCGACCGATCGCCTGATCGCCATGTACAACACCGACTCCTTTGTCTGTCGGAAATTTTAATGTCAAACACCATGGGGCCAAAGCAGCCCTAAATTCTTCCATGGCTGGATGACCCAAAAAGACATTGTATGGAGAGTCGACATCCATTAATATGAACGGTAGGACTCGCACCCTCCTACGCTCAACTTCCCAAAGTTCAACTGGTAGCTCTATATACCCCATCGCGTCGGTTGCAGCACTGTTAAAGCCGTGGATACGAGCTTTACATGGTTTCAAATCTTTCGTTTCCATCTTTATTTGGTCATAAGCCTTTTGTAACAACCCGATATTTTTAACCATTCGCATCCGCACATGTCGGACTTGAATTGCTCAAAATACCGCATTGTAAATAAAATTTGGCAAATCTCAGAATATACAGTAAATACATAATCACAGATCACAGACACAGAGTAAATAATAATGCAGCGGAAATAAAAGAGATAGTAGTTCATGAAGCTACTATATAAAAATAAGATACATCAGAGTTAAACAAGACACAACAGAAGAGTAACAAGATACATCAGGTACAAATCAGAATACATCACTAAAATCACTGGATACAGAAAGAAAAATATATGGTTGCATCTTCAAGAAAAGCTCCAACTCCGAAGGTGAATCTTGAATGCTAGCTCACTCAATCTGACTCGAGCGTAAAGAAAAACACAAAACACTCGAGTCAGGACATAAATACTTATGAACTGTAAATCAACTCAAGTGAACAGTAACAAAAAATGCATCAGTAACTTAAAGAATGCTTGGGATCGGCCATCCTTTAAGGATCCGTTAAACTATTTACTATGTAGTAATATTGCGCTATTATAATAATGTCTACAGTAAAATAAACATACTTTTAAATAGCGTTCCGGGCTACCCATATCACCCTTCACACATAATAGTCCCAGTGGTCCATCCAATATCATGCCATCTCCACTCCGGGTGACTGTCAGAGGATACCACACGGGCTACGGGAGAAAAACAAACTCATAGTAAAGGCTCGGTATGGTAGGTGACACGGCACACAAGGCAATGCCAGGGTAGATATACCAATTACGCACACGGGCTGGTGGTAACGCAGCAGCCACATACGCCCACCTCGGAACACACTCCCATATCAAAATCGGAGGATGGCCATCTAATCAATCACCAGTAAGAGTATAGTATCGAAGGAATATGTCCAATCGAAGGAATGACCTCACTTGGCCCGAGATCGCTCCTGTTTTAGCCACCTTATGCCAACTCACGGGAGTTGGGTCCACGTAATATACCTCAAGAACGTCGCCACCATCCTACTTCATTCTGGAATCTCCACCGCGTACACGGTTGTTAAAGTGGTTTTCGGAGTTGGCAGAGAGTATGACAACTTCCGATCCCGGTCTCTTTAACAACCAAACGTTATTATAACGCCGTGTTCATTTCAAAATAGTTTATACTTCAAAAAGATCAAATCATTTCATTTCAAACTATATTTCTTTCAAAATAGTTTATACTTCGAAACCAAAACCATTTTTATTTCAAAACTATTTATTCAATCAAAATAGTTTATACTTCGATTTCAAAATAGTTTATACTTCGAAACCAAAACCATTTTTATTTCAAAACTATTTATTCAATCAAAATAGTTTATACTTCGAAACCAAAAACATTTCAAACATATATTCATTTCAAAATCATAATATTGTCAAAGTATAACTCTTTCGAAACCAAAAATACTTGAAACAATTACACTTTGAAAATCATAACATTTCAAAATCATACATTTGAAATCATGGGATATTCATTTAATTCTTTACATTTTACAATTCATTCAATTAATCCCAAAATTTCAATTTCCAACATAATTCAATTCAAACCATCAGTTTCAATTAAATTTCCCAATAACCATTTCAAATCATATCAATTTCAAATATAGATTTGATCACAAATTAAACTATTCAATTTTTATTTCAAAGCTTTAATATCCCGCGTTTCAAAAACTAAATTTTATAATTTCATATATCTCAAATCTAGTTTCATTATTACTTAGTTTTGAAATATTCATTTGATAAATCCAATATTATTTAAATAAACTCAATTTACAATTAAACTAAATATCCTTTCATACCAATATAAACTTCAAATATTCATTTATCAAAAGTACATATCATTCCAATTCATATTCTTTGTTAAAATAAAGATCAAATCATTTCCAAACCTTATTATCAAATCATTATTTGAATTCAAATTCAAATACTCAAATTTAAATATCATTTTTAAATCAAATAAGTCATACATTTGTTATTTCAAGTATCATTACAAAATACATTAAAAATTCCATTCAAAAATTCATTTATCTCATTACATTTCATTCCATTTAACACATAACCAAGTAAACCCTATTTAAATTCAAATTCAAATTTAAATTCCTTAAAAATTCAAATTTAAATATTAAAATATATTCAAAACTTCTTAAATTTCAAAATTAATCAATTTTCAAAAGTTAAATCATTTAACACTTTAAAATATAACTCAAACAGTGTTAAAATCTATAACATTTCAAACATTGTCAAATTATAGCAACGACGGCATTTATAAATTGCTATCGTAGCTTATAGCTTCCAAAAATGGTTTAGTTCAAGAATAATGGCATTTATAAAATGTCATAATAGATATTTAGTTATTTCAAACATTGTTAGATTCAAAACAATAGCATTTAAAAATGCTGTCAAAAGACTACAACAATTTGAAAATGCTATAAAATTTCAGATTTCATTTTAGCTTTTCAAAAATAATAATAAAACTCCAAATTTTTATTATAACTTAAAAATCATATTTCTAGACTTCAAAATTTCACATTTAAAATCATTTTAACATATGATTTAACACAACAAAATTTTTAGATCAAATATTTAATTTAAAAACTCCATTCATTTATTAAGTCAAAATTCACTGTTTATTAACTTATAAATTAAATAAAACTTAAAATTTTACTTCAAATATAATTTTAAAACTTTAAATTTAATTTCCATTATTTATTTACATTTTAAAATAAAATTTAAAGTCTAAAATCTCAATTACTTCAAATTTACGTACTCAAATTCACAATTTCAAGACTTAATATTTAATTTTCTTAAAACCATAAAATATATATTTTTAAATCAAAATTTCATACTTTTAAAAATACATATTTTAATAAAAACCATTTAAAAATATACCACGGGGTCTGTATATAATTTTCTAACCTAAGTCAAGTGATACGGATATATATCATTTCAATCCGCAGTTTACAAAGAAAACCCGGGTTCTATCATTTCAAACCCGCAATCCCAAGTCAAATAAAATACAATAAAAATCGCTCATGCCTATCATTTCAGCCCATAATGATTTTTTCCTATTCTAAAGTCCGTTCGAGTATGTATCATTTCAACCCATAGTGATTCTATTCTAACAGGGAACTTGCAGTGTGATCATATGCATAAACAATATAAACAATGTCAATGTCGCAATATATCAAATGTCAGGTGATAACTACAGTTTTAACATGGTAATAACATGGCATAGCATATCATATGATCATCATTAACTTTCATAAACATTTTATATTACTATACACTTGCCATCAATTTACTATTTGATAAGTAAATATTTCAGAGTGAGAAAGACTCACCTTTTACGAAGCTAGAGACACACAACACACACAAGAGCGATTCCAAAGGCACAACAAGTACGATTTGATTTGAATTAATGGATGCCCTTGTAAACAATACAAAATATAACATACATAAGCACAAATATAGATATCGACATACGAATATAATCAAAAGCTTTAGTTTGCAGAACAGTTGCAAAACAAGAGAGATGACCAAACCTTAGAAGGAAAAGACTTGCACACGAAAACATAAGCTTGTCACATGATCAAATGGGCTTGATCTCACCACACTAGGCTCTAGTTTGGGTCAGGTATGGCAACCATAAAGGTCAGGTTACAAGTGGATGAAGGCGGTGGAAGAGTTACAACATGAAGCATACATGGGTTCAAGGCAAATATGTGAAGTTTTTGGTGCATTTTGACTCGGCTATGACCACATATAGGCTCGGCCATGGGGTCTTCATGTCAGGTCATCTAGACAGTAGTGAAAGGGGCAGCCAGTGGTGAAGAGATGATGGTGGTGGTGGCTAAGGGGTAGCCAAAGGCAACTATGAAGGCAATAGTGGAGTATAGGCTTGGCTAGCATTGTTTTGGTGAAGTGCTTTGCAAATTTAAGGTGGTGGCTTCATCTAATGGTCATGGCCAGAGGTGGTGGTCAGAGGAGAGGGGGTTGGTGCTGCTGTAGATGGTGGAGAGGATGGTGGTCAGCAAGGAGAGAGGTGAGGCCAAGCAAACATGAAGAAGAGGAAGGCTAAATCAGTGAAGAAGAGGGAAAAATGTTAAAAGAAAAGCCATTGTTTTTATATTTTTTTCTCTCTTGAAGCTTTGGAGCCGTGAGTTTATGATGAGAAGAAAAAAATTCATGTGAATGGAAGAGGGAAGTCATGGCAATAACAAAAGAAAGTGGTCGGCCAATCAAAAATGAAGAGGCAATTGGAAAATGAAAGGACAAGAATACAAAGAGACTAAGCATACAAAGGGTTTCAAACTCTCCATATATCCAATATTTCTTTTTAAATTTTTATATAATTGAAATATATATATAAATTCAGATAAAATACAAAATATAACAAATAAACAAAATATAAATAAATATTAATTATATATGATTAAATTAAGAAAATAGCACAGAAAATGAAAACTAGTCTAGAAAATTTGAAAATAAATGGAATAAACTTTGAAAAAAAATTATGTACATGAAAAATATTTATAAATAAAGATAAAAATAAAATGTATACATAAAAATGAATAAATAAATTTTAATTAAATATAATATAAATGAAGAAAATAGCAGAAAAATGGAAACTAACCTTTAAAAATAGAAAATAAATTCAATGTTGGAAAAATTCAAACATCACTTTAAAAATATTTAAAAGGTAAAAATATATGTAACATAACATATAATAAAATTTAGAATAAGATATGACAATTAAAAAGATTATTTATATAATTTAAAATAAAAAATAGTGTTAAATAAAACAATTTACACCCAATTTTGTAAAAAGCATAACTTTCACAATATTATTCGGATTTCAACGAAACGAAAAGCAGTGTTCTTGAAATTTCATTTACTTTCATAATAAAATATAAAATTAAAATTTTCAAACTTTTAAAATTTAAATTTGAAAGTAAAATTTTGACGAGATTGGCCAAAATTCACATTTTCTTAAAATATTCAATTTATGCATGATTGAAATTCTAATCCACATCAAAATCAACATTTATATTTCAATTAACAAAATATATTCATTTTAATAAATAAAATAAAGTTTTTAAATTAGAAATTTAAATTAAAATAATTAAAATATACAATTACAATAATCAGAAAATACAGGGTTGTTACACTCTCCCCCACTCAAAACTTTTCGTCCCCGAAAAGGAATGAGGTACGGGAAAGCACGGAAAAAGATAGAATGAAATAGTATTAAGACAAGATGACAAGAAGATTAAAATTATACCTGATAACTGTTGCTATAGGTAAGTTTAACAATGTGGAGATGATCTTTCCAAGATATTCCAGAATCAAGAACACAAGAATGAAAAAAATCTTTTAGAATCTGATTCCCCCTTCCCGATTGACTGACGGTCTGTGGATGGCAAGCAGTGCTTAGATTCAAAGATGAGTACCAAAGATTATAGAAAAATTTCTAAACAGACTGGTATAAGCAATAGCCTCCCATTCTTTAGCAAGATAAGGGAAATTAGGACAACCAAAAGATAGTTTGAAAAAAAAATAAGATAATAAATTTGAAACCATAAAATTTCAACTTAAACTGAAAATTAATTTTACATAAGTCAAATAAATCTTAAGCATCTCTAATTTCATTATCTTATCATCCAATTATCTTAAATTAACAAATCCTTAAAATCATGTATTTGAAAAATCTTTTATTATACTCAAAATGTACACAATAAAATTTAGTTCTTCTTCACTACTAATTAAAATTAAATTTATTCCTCTCAATATATTTTATCACCTATGTTAAATAGGCTCACACTAATTATAACTGCTTTATCTTATTCTTAGTTCTTTTAACATTATTTTATTGTAAGTTATTTAATTATCCTTTCTTATATTTACCTCTGTTAATTATTTTATAACTAAGATTTAAGTGTATAACATTTATTATAACCATTCCAACTTATTTATAAAATCTTTTTATATTATATATTATCCAATTACATATTCAACTTCTGAAAATTTAGATAAGTTATATTAGAATGAAATTGTGTATTATACAAATAAACTTTCCAATTCAATCATTTCAAACTTGAATATTTATCCAAATCTTGAGATTATACTTAAAATTATCCTTCAAGATAAAATTTAGGAACTAAATTTCCAATAAATTCCAAACTATTTAGAGATAACTAAATGCACATATACTATATATATATAAATATCCATTCAAATTTAAATCATATATCAGCATATGTTATAAATCCAGTCTTATTTTAGAAATTCAAATCAATTAAATTCCCCAAAACAAAACTGTAGCAAGACTACAGAACGGTCTCTTCACTTGAAACTCGAAAATGAATGTCGATGATGCTGCAGTCATCACCGAAGTTATTTTCCAGCGACAAAGAGAAGAGCACTAATTTTAAACTTTAAAATTATTTGGAAACAAATTTCTATTCGAAAATACATTAAATAGTACATTCTTTAAAACTTTAAACACAAGGTTTGGAACCATTGGAAATTAAATTCCCAAATTCTTGTTTAAATTCATTTTAAATTTCCAAATAAATTTATAACCAAGTTCATAGTTCACTTATTTATAAATGAAACAAGAGATAACCAAATATTATTTCTTAACAACCATTCAATCAAATTAAGAAAAGATTTATAATATAGTTACAAAATTAATTTCATTACTAAATTTGAAAAAACAACATATTGTGTCAGTTTGTTCTGTTCAAGTGTTTTGGAAATCTTATCGATAGCGTTGATTAGACGAATTGATCAGAAACCCAAATCAACATCAACAACTCAAAAACACAATATATTAAACATTTTAAATATTAGTTTAAAATTACACTTCAAGAATGATTTGAAGATAAGTTGGAAACAAAGATGAGATAATTAAATAATAGAATAGAAAGATGGATAAGCTTATATAAATCGCGGGCAACCTTAACCGGGTCAACCGTGACTTAGAGAATAAAACCGATGTGGATTTCTTGGGTAAATCGACATTCGATCTCAAGATGTAGAGTTCGAAATTATAAGAGATACTAGAATCTAATCCGAGGATATAGAATCTCTGGTGAATCGACGTTGTTGTAAAGGAGTTTTCCCCCTTTACAAATAAATTTGAGGTTAGCGAGACCGCCGACTCATTATGAAGACTTTTGAAGTGGAATTATGGGATACTCCGGAAACAAAAGAAGATAAATAGTAAGGGACACGAATGTATTTTGGAACCACAAGGAATGTTCCAAAATTCAAAGGAATCGAGTCAAAAAGGAAGAGGTTTAAACTCGAATGAAAGTGATTCTGTAAATACATTTACCCTACATACTGAGTTTTGCCTAGAGCTACAAAGGCTTTGATACCAACTGTAACAACCTGATATTTTCAAGCATTCGCATCCGCACATGTCGGACTTGAATTGCTCAAAATACCGCATTGTAAATAAAATTTGGCAAATCTCAGAATATACAGTAAATACATAATCACAGATCACAGAGTAAATAATAATGCAGCGGAAATAAAAGAGATAGTAGTTAATGAAGCTACTATATAAAAATAAGATACATCAGAGTTAAACAAGATACAACAGAAGAGTAACAAGATACATCAAGTACAAATCAGAATACATCACTAAAATCACTGGATACAGAAAGCAAAATAGATGGCTGCATCTTCAAGAAAAGCTCCAACTCCAAGGTGAATCTTGAATGCTAGCTCACTCAATCTGACTCGAGCGTAAAGAAAAACACAAAACACTCGAGTCAGAACATAAATACTTATGAACTGTAAATCAACTCAAGTGAACAGTAACAAAAAAATGTATCAGTAACTTGAAGAATGATTGGGATCGGCCATCCTTTAAGGATCCGTTAAACTATTTACTATGTAGTAATATTGCGCTATTATAATAATGTCTACAGTAAAATAAACATACTTTTAAATAGTGTTACGGGCTACCCATATCAACCTTCACACATAATAGTCCCAGTAGTCCATCCAATATCATGCTATCTCCACTCCGGGTGACTGTCAGAGGATACCACATGGGCTACGGGAGAAAAACAAACTCGTAGTAAAGGCTCGGTATGGTAGGTGACACGGCACACAAGGCAATGCCAGGGTAGATATACCAATTATGCACACGTGCTGGTGGTAACGCAACAGCCACATACGCCCACCTCGGAACACACTCCCATATCAAAATCGAAGGATGGACATCTAATCAATCACCAGTAAGAGTATAGTATCGAAGGAATGTGTCCGATCGAAGGAATGACCTCACTTGGCCCGAGATCGCTCCTGTTTTAGCCACCTTATGCTAACTCACGTGAGTTGGGTCCACGTAATATACCTCAAGAACGTCGCCACTATCCTACTTCATTTTGGAATCTCCACCGCGTACACGGTTGTTAAAGTGGTTTTCGGAGTTGGCAGAGAGTATGACAACTTCCGATCCCGGTCTCTTTAACAACCAAACGTTATTATAACGCCGTGGTCATTTCAAAATAGTTTATACTTCAAAAAGATCAAATCATTTCATTTCAAACTATATTTCTTTCAAAATAGTTTATACTTCGAAACCAAAACCATTTTTATTTCAAAACTATTTATTCAATCAAAATAGTTTATACTTCGAAACCAAAAACATTTCAAACATATATTCATTTCAAAATCATAATATTTTCAAAGTATAACTCTTTCGAAACCAAAAATACTTGAAACTATTACACTTTAAAAATCATAACATTTCAAAATCATACATTTGAAATCATGGGATATTCATTTAATACTTTACATTTTACAATTCATTCAATTAATTCCAAATTTTCAATTTCCAACTTAATTCAATTCAAACCATCAGTTTCAATTAAATTTCCCAATAACCATTTCAAATCATATCAATTTCAAATATAGATTTGATCCACAAATTAAACTATTCAATTTTTAATATATTTCAAAGCTTTAATATCCCACGTTTCAAAAACTAAATTTTATAATTTCATATATCTCAAATCTAGTTTCATTATTACTTAATTTTGAAATATTCATTTCATAAATCCAATATTATTTAAATAAACTCAATTTACAATTAAACTAAATATCCTTTCATACCAATATAAACTTCAAATATTCATTTATCAAAAGTACATATCATTCCAATTCATATTCTTTGTCAAAATAAAGATCAAATCATTTCCAAACCTTATTATCAAATCATTATTTGAATTCAAATTCAAATACTCAAATTTAAATATCATTTTTAAATCAAATAAGTCATACATTTGTTATTTCAAGTATCATTACAAAATACATTAAAAATTCCATTCAAAAATTCATTTATCTCATTACATTTCATTCCATTTAACACATAACCAAGTAAACCCTATTTAAATTCAAATTCAAATTTAAATTCCTTAAAAATTCAAATTTAAATATTAAAATATATTCAAAATTTCTTAAATTTCACAATTAATCAATTTTCAAAAGTTAAATCATTTAACACTTTAAAATATAACTCAAACAGTGTTAAAATCTATAACATTTCAAACATTGTCAAATTATAGCAACGACGGCATTTATAAATTGCTATCGTAGCTTATAGCTTCCAAAAATGGTTTAGTTCAAGAATAACGGCATTTATAAAATGTCGTAATAGATATTTAGTTATTTCAAACATTGTTAGATTCAAAACAATAGCATTTAAAAATGCTGTCAAAAGACTACAACAATTTGAAAATGCTATAAAATTCCAGATTTCATTTTAGCTTTTCAAAAATAATAATAAAACTCCAAATTTTTATTATAACTTAAAAATCATATTTCTAGACTTTAAAATTTCACATTTAAAATCATTTTAACATATGATTTAACACAACAAAATTTTTAGATCAAATATTTAATTTAGAAATTCCATTCATTTATTAAGTCAAAATTCATTGTTTATTAACTTATAAATTAAATAAAACTTAAAATTTTACTTCAAATATAATTTTAAAACTTTAAATTTAATTTCCATTATTTATTTACATTTTAAAATAAAATTTAAAGTCTAGAATCTCAATTACTTCAAATTTACGTACTCAAATTCACAATTTCAAGACTTAATATTTAATTTTCTTAAAACCATAAAATATATATTTTTAAATCAAAATTTCATACTTTTAAAAATACATATTTTAATAAAAACCATTTAAAAATATACCACGGGGTCTGTATATAATTTTCTAACCTAGGTCAAGTGATACGGATATATATCATTTCAATCCGCAGTTTACAAAGAAAACCCGGGTTCTATCATTTCAAACCCGCAATCCCAAGTCAAATAAAATACAATAAAAATCGCTCAGGCCTATCATTTCATCCCATAATGATTTTTTCCTATTCTAAAGTCCGTTCGGGTATGTATCATTTCAACCCATAGTGATTTTATTCTAACAGGGAACTTGCAGTGTGATCATATGCATAAACAATATAAACAATGTCAATGTCGCAATATATCAAACGTCAGGTGATAACTAACAGTTTTAACATGGTAATAACATGGCATAGCATATCATATGATCATAATTAACTTGCATAAACATTTTATATTACTATACACTTGCCATCAATTTACTATTTCATAAGTAAATATGTCAGAGTGAGAAAGACTCACCTTTTACGAAGCAAGAGACAAACAACGCACACAAGGGCGATTCCAAAGGCACGACAAGCACGATTTGATTTGAATTGATGGAGACCCTTGTAAACAAAACAAAATATAACATATATAAGCACAAATATAGATATCGACATACAAATATAATCAACAACTTTAGTTTGCAGAACAGTTGCAAAACAAGAGAGATGACCAAACCTTAGAAGCAAAAGACTTGCACACGACAACATAAGCTTGTCACATGATCAAATGGGCTTGATCTCACCGCACAAGTATCTAGTTTGGGTCAGGTATGGCAACCATAAAGGTCAGGTTACAAGTGGATGAAGGCGGTGGAAGAGTTACAACATGAAGCATACATGGGTTCAAGGCAAATATGTGAAGTTTTTGGTGCATTTTGACTCGGCTATGACCACATATAGGCTCGGCCATGGGGTCTTCATGTCAGGTCAGATCTGGACAGCAGTGAGAGGGGCAGCCAAAGGTGAAGTAGATGATGGTGGTGGTGGCCAAAGGCAACTATGAAGGCAATAGTGGAGTATAGGCTTGGCTAGCATTGTTTTGGTGAAATGCTTTGCAAATTTAAGGTGGTGGCTTCATCTAATGGTCATGGCCAGAGGTGGTGGTCAGAGGAGAGGGGGTTGGTGCTGCTGTAGATGGTGGAGAGGATGGTGGTCAGCAAGGAGAGAGGTGAGGCCAAGCAAACATGAAGAAGAGGAAGGCTAAATCAGTGAAGAAGAGGGGAAAATGTGAAAAGAAAAGCCATTGTTTTTATATATTTTTCTCTCTTGAAGCTTTGGAGCCGTGAGTTTGTGATGAGAAGAAAAAAAATTCACGTGAATGGAAGAGGGAAGTCACGGCAATAACAAAAGAAAGTGGTCGGCCAATCAAAAATGAAGAGGCAATTGGAAACTGAAAGGACAAGAATACAAAGAGACTAAGCATACAAAGGGTTTCAAACTCTTCATATATCCAATATTTCTTTTTAAATTTTTATATAATTGAAATATACATATAAATTCAGATAAAATATGAAATATAAAAGTAAACAAAATATAAATAAATAAATATTAATTATATATGATTAAATTAAGAAAATAGCATAGAAAATGAAAACTAGTCTAGAAAATTTGAAAATAAATGGAATAAACTTTGAAAAAAAATTATGTACATGAAAAATATTTATAAATAAAGATAAAAACATAAAAATAAAATGTATACATAAAAATGAATAAATAAATTTTAATTAAATATAATTTAGATGAAGAAAATAGCAGAAAAATGGAAACTAACCTTTAAAAATAGAAAATAAATTCAATGAGCTTTGGAAAAATTCAAACATCACTTTAAAAATATTTAAAAGGTAAAAATATATGTAACATAACATATAATACAATTTAGAATAAGATATGAAAATTAAAAAGATTATTTATATAATTTAAAATAAAAAATAGTGTTAAATAAAACAATTTACACCCAATTCTGTAAAAAGCATAACTTTCACAATATTATTCGGATTTCAACGAAACGAAAAGCAGTGTTCTTGAAATTTCATTTACTTTCATAATAAAAGATAAAATTAAAATTTTCAAACTTTTAAAATTTAAAAGTAAAAGTTTGACCAGATTGACCAAAATTCACATTTTCTGGAAATATTCAATTTATGCATGTTTGAAATTCTAATCCACATCAAAATCAACATTTATATTTCAATTAACAAAATATATTCATTTTAATAAATAAAATAAAGTTTTTAAATTAGAAATTCAAATTAAAATAATTAAAATATACAATTACAATAATCAGAAAATACAGGGTTGTTACACTTCTTGAAGACGATGTTGACAGAGCTTCCACAATCAATCAAGATTCTTTTCACGTAAGCTGGCCCGATTGTTGCAGACATAACCATCGGGTCGATAGTAGGAGCCTTCACCTTGTCCGCGTCTCGACTCCTAAACACTATAACGTCATTCATCATGCGTTGTTGTTTTGCGGGGGTTCCATCTTCCACATTCGAACAACATTCATAATCCGCATGCCTCAGGGAGGTAGCATATCGTTCCATCTCCTGCCAATTCTTGTCAGCAGGATGAGGCCCTCCGATAATAGTGTTTATGATCAATCTACCCACAGTCCGAGCAGGTTATTCTGGTTTGCGCGGAGCCGGCCCGCATCCGGGGTCTAACGTTCCTTGCCTTCCATCTTACGGGTTTTTGACAAATTCCAGCAAATTTTCTGTCTGATCAACTTTTCTATGGCGTCATGGAGGTGTCTACACTCCTCAGTATTGTGCCCATGGGTCTCATGGAAGCGACAATACTTCCCTGTCTATTTCCTTCTTCAGTGGACTCCTTTGGGCTCGGCTTTCTTTATTCAAAGGTGTTATAGGTAGAGAGATAAATGTTTTCAAGGGAAATATTAGCGGGGTGTATCATTATAGGTCGAAATCCTTGGCTTCCATTTCCCTGCTCCTCTTTTCTTTTCGGGATTTCCACCTCCGGATCTTGTGGACTGCCCAGGCTTGTTCGGGATGTTGACTTGAACTTTTCAAGAACTATCGCCGGACTGCTTCACGGTGATGTTACTTTTCAAAGTCTCCTAAACAGGCCCTAGTGCCTTATCTCGTCTCGTCCATCGAGCCTCCTCCCCCCGTACGAACTGATGAGCTTTAGAATAGAATCATCCAGTGTAGCTGGGGGCTTTCCCGCCATCTAATCTCCAAACTCCGAGTTTGGATCTACACCTCGCATTATCGCAATCAAAATTGCGTGGTCGTTAGGATTGCTAACTTTAGTGGCGGCAACATGAAACCTCTATAAGTATTCTTTCAAAGACTCTCTCGGAGCCTGGATTACGCTTGATAATGACATTACATCCATTGGACGGGTAGCATGTATCCTGAATTGTTCAGCAAATTTCATCGCTAACTCGTCGAAGCTAGATATAGATCGCGAAGGAAGCCTAGTAAACCACATAGTGGCGATTCCGGACAGAGTGATTGGGAAACACCTACACTTAGTCGCGTCATTTGCGCTTGCGGAATCCATCATCCATTCGTACCTCATCACGTGTTTCCTAGGGTCAGTCTTCCCTTCATAGGCTGGGATAGTCGGCATATTGAATTTCTTGGGGTACTCAGCCTGCAGGATAACATCTGTGAAGGGAGTATGATTCATGGACACTCCTCAATCTTCGTTGGTCAGGCCTTGGTTCTCTCTCATCAACTGCCTGACCATGGCTGATAAATCTGGAGTTTGTATGGAAGTTGGGAGGTTGGGTTCCGCTCCACGGGACTGTGCGGGTTGATGTCCCGCCTGCTGACGGTCGGTCAAACGTACGTCCTGAAGGCCAGTTTGGTTTGGGTCTTGATGAGCTGGACGTCCGGTCTCTTCACATGTCTGATCCCTGGCGGATCGATTAGTGGCACCTGCCTGTGTAGCCTCTGTCTTGCGGCGTCTACGCCTAGGAGGTTCGTCAGCAGAGGTCGAACTATCAGATGAAGAATAAGGAGCGGGACTACTTCCAGCATTCTGATGCTGTTGTTGGGAAAGCTGAGTCATGAGATTAGTATTGGCTTGGATCTGCTCAGCAAGTTGCCTTCTACTTTCCCTGAGTTCTCTTATCAAGTCGTTGAACTCTGTTCGGAAAACGACCTCCGCTTGGTTCTGGGTGGAGGTTATTGCGCCTTAAATTGCTGGTTGGTTGCTAGGTCCTATCTGTTGTACACTAGAAGTTTCATTGACATCTTCATTGTGAGAGGCCTATCTACTTCGTGGTCTTCCCATGATAGATTTGTCGGTTGTAACTCTGAGTAGAATCAACAGATGTCTTGCGAATGATTTGGATCTCCTTCAGGGGATTTTTCAATCCAGTAGCTACAAAGTAGATCCTATCGTCCTGAGAATTCGATTCTCAGTGAAAGCACCAAAACATTAGCACCAGAAGTGGTCACTAACACCCTTGAGTAGAGTTAAAGTGAAATAGAGAACAGAGCGCAGATTTAAATGCAGATAATACGAACACCAGATTTATAGTGGTTCGGCGTAATTGCCTACGTCTACTTTGAGGTTAATCTTTATTGCTCTTCTCGATAATCGATTACAGACACAATCCGTATACCAATTATGTTGAATACAATTGCTAAGCAAAAAAGATAAGTCTTAAATAAGTCTTGAATGCGGTAGAGTCTTCCCGGACTTCTCGAAAAAAGGTCCCTTTCACTGTGCCCCTGCCTCTCTATATATAGGCGAAGATGGGTTGGACTTCCCTGGTGGGCCAGGTAGCTAAGTAGCTTGGCCCAAAAACAGTGATCTCTGTGTGCCGATCCATAAATGCCGAACGGTAAAATGCCGAACAAGGCATGAATGCCGAACGATATCCTCATGCCAAACGAAGTGATGCTAAACGATATCTTCATGCCGATCGAAGTGATGCCGAACGATATCTTCATGTCGATCGAAGTGATGCCGAACACTCTGAATGCCAAACGAAGTATTTGTCCCGAACGACACTGGAAGCCGACCCAGTGTGTTGTGCCGAACGACTCTGGATGTCGATCGATCCCGAACGCCGAACAAGATTTATGCCGAACGACGCTGGAAGCCAATCCAATATGTTGTGCCGAACGACTCTGGATGTCGTTCGATCTCGAATGCCGAACGGGATTTATGCAGAAGTGATGTGACGAACAAGGTTTGGATGCCGAGCAGTATGGGCTGGCGAATGACTGTGCCATGCCGAACGTCCATAGATGCCGAACGATATACAATACCGAACGGCACTTAATGCCTAACGCTCTTGCATGCCGAATGTCCTATAGATGCTGACCGAACTTGAGTGCCAAACGAATCATTTGTGCTGGACAACTCTGGAAGCCGAGAGCTTTCTAATGCCGAACGCTCCTAAATGCCTTGCGTTCCTGATTGCCGAGCATTCTCTAATGCCGAACGATCTGGATACCGAACGACTCATAAATGCCGAACAGTATCCAAATGCCGAGTACTTAGTTGCCTGGTCAAACCATCTGGTAACATGCGCACACTCCATTAACGTTATCAATCAATTAACAATCAGTCGATCAACTAACCAATCAATCGATATATTTATTTACGTTACTCAAACCAATTTTATTAATTAATGAATATATATATATCTGTGCACTATAAAAATGGTTTACTTTACTTTTTTTAATTACTGTAATGGTCACATTAATGCAACCAATTTACAAGTTTCAACCATATATAAAATGGAAAAATAAATATATGTGAACTTATGTAGTTAATGTACAACTACTAATACAAGGTAATTCTAATTGATTCCACAACATTTACGCAACAATGAACCGTCTGATATATTTAAAAATTTGAATATTAATGTGTTTGTGTTAAATATGCGAATATATTATTTTCGTTTGGGGATAATAAACATATCTATATTCATTTAAATGTATTTGCTAATGTACTATTTTATTTTTCACATATTTAAATGAATATTTACTGAATAAAGTAAATAACACAGAATTTAAATTCAAACGGAAATTATATTCATACAAATATTTATCACAATTTTGAATAGCATAAATTTGAGCTCTCACTATATATACACAATCTTTGGTTACAATACAATTTTGATTACATCACAGTTCATCACTTTACATTTGGGTCTCACTGCATATCACTCATTCACTCACAATTGTTCTTCAACACCATTCCAGTTTGAATCCAGCATCTGAGCAATTTGCAAAAATATACACTGACGTGGTAAAATTAAAAATAAAATATTTTGCGGTGTAAAATAAAATGTAATTTTGAAAATATAATTTGCCTCAGTTATTTGGGTTGTTCATCATCATTCAATTTTGAATTCATCACACATGAACAGCTTGTGACATGCACAGTGTGTCACTATACATGCCATAAGGCCATGCACACCGATATACACTTGATAAAATTACGGGGACAGGTGAGCACAGGTCAAACCCAAATGAAAAGTCGGATTCAACTCAAGTCCAACAAAAATAAAGTCACGACACGAGTACAAGGTCAAACCCGAGCTATAAGCTGGATTCAACACAGGTGCAAATTCAAATGAAATGGTTAAGACACAAAAATCATGCCTCGACCAAAGTTCAAGTCGTTCACATGAAAATAGAAACTAGACAATCCATGCATATAGACATGTCGACCAGGCATGTAACAAAGTCAACAAGATTGAATCAAGAAACCAAAACCAGGCTACACAATGAACCACATGTCCAAACTAAAATATAATGCTTCTTCAACAATAAATGCACTTACAACTTACAATAGCCACCTGAATCAGACACAAGTAAATGACAACATACAACATGCACAAGTAACTGTGATCTAGAAAACTCGAGCTGGCGTATGACAGCAAATGAATGCACAATGCAAACTACAAAAGAAGTGTAGTCACATGAAGACTCCAACCAGACCACCATGAAAAGGCAATATCAAAGACAAATGAAAGTCTCATCATACATGTGAGACACAACATCCACCACCATGGAATCAAGTTCGACAACATCAAATGAACAGTGCAGAGCTTCAAACAGTACACCATAAATTGATAAAAGAATTCAACATATGACAAGGAACAATGCTATAGAAATATATGGATACACAATGAAAACTAGACCGGACAACATGAAGTACAGGGATGCAGTAAGCATGTACACAGGCATCAAGTAGCAGTTTCAAAATAATGATCTACATCAGTTTTAGAAAATGATTAGTACACATGAAACCACCAAAGAGCATGTAACAGTTATAAGTCAAGTATCGGTTTCTAAACAAAGACAGCGAAGCTGAAGTAAAGGCCAAATTCAATCTGAATTTATCATGGCATAGCATACAGATCGGAACCATAAGTCAAGATTAAATGCCTCAAAAATCTAAGCAGTAATTAATCAAAACAGTAGCAAATTCAACCAAGTCAAGTTAAAGGCGAAAAAGAAACAAAATCAAACAAGCTGTGGAGGCCAAGAAATCGATCAAAGTCGTGACAATCAAGTAAGCAAAAATTATACGAAATTGAAGAAGTCGGTAATCACCTCAAACATTCAAGTTGAATCGAACGGCAAGCTAAAAATTATCAGACGAATTCAATGAGTATATACGAACGAAAATATAGGGGTTCGAACCCTATATAAAACCCTAAAACATCATCGGCAATATCCATTCGAGTTCAAGACAAAAATTCAGAGTATACTCTTAAATGGAAACTTGAATCAAAGGTCGAGCAGAACCAATATCGAAAAAGAAAAATATCGCATACCATTTTGACAATCAAACTTAACCTAATTGAGGTAGCCTCAGGCAATTACTGATAGAGGAAAATATTCGAAGCATCATCGACAAATCAAAGCGGGACACAAAGCCCTAATTTCAAACAAAAAGGAATTAGCACCACTTTTTACAAGGAAAAGAAACGACCGATTAGGGATAAAAGAAAAAGGGCATATTGTCTTCAATTTAATATTCGGACCGGTCTATTTACTTTGGACTTCTATATTTTAAAAATTAGGGTTTTCTTTATAATTGTTTTTAAAATTTGTATTTTTCTATTTTAAACTCCTGTAATTTCTAGTCGTGTGACTAGGGGAAGAACTACGGTGGTGTAGTTCGAGAACTCGCAACTCAGTGGCTGAGTTATGGTAGGGTTTTGAGCATAGAGTTAATGTTAGTCGATAGCGCGTGTCGTGAGCTTACGTGTGTAAGCGTCTGACTACTTAATTTCTAGTAGAAATCTAGAGGGCAGCACGTAGGCAGGGTTTTGCCAAAGCTAGGTAAATTCTGTAGTTCTATTTCTGCATTTTTATTAGTCTGTTATTATCTGTGCTACTGACTATTATCTGTGCTGAAATTATTTTATACAATTCCGTAATAAATTTTTATATTTGATAGTATCACCCTATTCACTCCTCTCTATGGTGAAATCGATCCTACAAGTGGTATTAGAGCGAGGAACAAAAGCCCTTTTTGTTTTAATTTTTTTTCAAAAACCAAATTTTGTTTTAAAAATTTGAATTTTAAAAATGTCTTCTTTTAATACTGCTTTTGCTGAGGGTCGGTCCATAGTTAGACCACCAATGTTCAATGGTGAATATGCGTACTGGAAAAATAAAACGAAATTTTTTCTGAACACCATTGATGCTTGGAATATAGTTAAGACAGGTTATAGAGCACCAACCATAATAGTAAATAATTAGGAAATTGAAAAGCCAGTTGATCAATAGACAAATCTAGAAAATAAGTTATAGAATGCTAATGCTAAAGCTATGAATTGTATTATTTGTTCACTAGATCATATTGAATTTAATCGTGTCTCATATTGTCTAACTGCGTAGGAATATGGCACACACTAGAAGTGACTCACGAAGGAACATCTCAAGTCAAGGATTGCCATGCTGAGTAGCGAATACGAGAATTTTACAATGGCCAAGGATGAAAATGTCAAAGAGATGTATGGATGGCTTTCCAACAACGTATACAAATCAGAAGCTCTTGGAAAATCATACACGGAATTGGAAATAGTCCAAAAAATCCTCTGAGTCCTTCCACGAAGTTTTGAAGCAAAAGTGACTGCCATTCAAGAATCGAAAGATTTGAAACAAATCAAAGTTGAAGAACTCATCGAAAATCTCACCATTTATGAGCTAGAAATGAAATTCAAGAAGGAGCGTGGAGGAGGAGATACTCGAAAGAAACCAATAGCTCTTAAAGGAACAATTGAAAGTGATGAGGACGACGACGATGATGAAGCAGCAGAGCTGGCACTATGAATGAAGAGATTCAAAAAGTGGAACCACAAATATGGAAATCCAGCTCTAAATCAAAAATTAAAATGCAGAATAGTCAAAGTTCTAGATAACCCAGAAGAGAAAGAAATCATTTGTCACACGTGCAACAAACCTAGTCACATCAAGCCAAATTATCCTCAAAATAGACTCGACAATGGAAAGAAACCGAAAAGAAGAAGTTTTGCAGCTACTTGGGATGAAGCTTATTAAACACTAGCAGTGAGAGTCAAAAAGAAAATCTATGTCTTCGAGGTGGTACAACTGACAGCGATGATGACGAGCCAAGTGAGGTATCAAAACTTTCTCATTCGGAATTACTTATATATTTTCATGAGGTAAATGGGTGTTTTGAAAGACTTAAGGAAAAATACACTAAAATTGAATCACAAAGAGATACTATGATAGATTTAAATAAACAGCTTGATAAGTTGGTTAAAAACTATCAAAGTAGGAGCCCTAAGTGTGATATGTGTCCATCACTTGAAGAAGAAATTAAAAAATCAAAAATTAAAATTAAATCGCTTGAAAATGAAATTCTAATTTTGAAAGAAATTGAAAACACAAGGAGAGAAAATTCTATCAAAAAATGCACTCAATTATTGAATGAAAATGTGTCCCTCAAAACACAAGTCCAACAATTGTCTACGGCTTTAGGAAAATTTTCAAAAATTGAAAAATCGTTGAATATTCTATTAGGGAAACAAACTATTAATACAGTTAGATAAGGACTTGGATATAATCAATCTGAAAATGTTAGAAACGAAATTAATCAAGTCAATTCCATATGCACAATTTGTAGAAAATTTGGACACAATCAAAATAACTATTGGTATAGACCCGAACATGTGAAAACTATTCCAATTTGGGTTCCAAAAGGCACAAATATAAAAACCTTTAAAGTTAAACAAATTTGGGTGTCGAAAGGAACATATATAAATAGTTCTGGGTCTTCACAAATATAGTTTTCAAAATCTCTTGCCACTAACAATCATGGACCTATAAAAACAAATAGGTCACAAAAATCTTTCATCGTGTGGGTGTGGTGACAGGCTAAGGAACAACAACTGTGTTATTTGGATTCTGGCTGCTCCAAGAACACAATAGGCGAAAAATCACAGTTCCCTAGCCTAGTATAAAAGTGTCAGAATTACAATGGGCTACAATGAAAAATTGTCGAAAAGGTAAAAGAGGTAACGGTATATTTATTTTTAACGAGATATTGAATGTGAAAATCTACACTGTAATCTAATCAGCCAGTTATGTGATAAAGAAATAAATGTTGATCTTGATTCTGACTTATTCTTATTTGATATATTCTAATTTGACGTGTTCTTATTTTTGAAACTAATTTGTGGAAAAATGTTGATTTTTGACTACTCTAGATACATGTGGATATATTTGACTTGACAGCGTATTTTGTATTTTCTTGTATACACGGCTTAAAATTCACATTCAAGATAAATTCATTTAAAAACTGTTAAAAATGATTTTATGATATTTTGGTGCACACTTCACGGTCTGTTCCGTCAAATCCAACTAATGATAATTTCGAATCAAAATAAATTCAGATGCAGATTACACTGGTAATCTAGTCGATAAAAAAATTACTAGTGGAATGTGATTTATGTTGATTTTCATTGGCTGCATCGTTTTTCAAAGAAAATATCTGCATATTTTTCATTTCATATATTTTCAAATAGCATAAATTTTCGTATAAAACCCCTTCTAGAAAATAATTTTTGACCTTGTTTCGGATTAGTCATTTTAGAAAATTTGATTTTATATTTATTTTTGGATTTGATCTTAAACGATAACATTGACTAATCTAACTCCCTACTAATTATCGAAAAGATAAATAGTGATTGAAAAAGTGATGAGTGTTGATATTAATCATATATTATAGCTTGAGACGGTATATTTAGTAAATTTCTTTAGAAATTTGAACAAGAGTTATAAAAACTTTTTGTTGGTAAAAATTCCATGACCGTCTCTAATTATGTCATATTTCTATCGACAATCGCTCATCAAAATCCAATATCGTATGTCGATATGTGGTAATTTAAACGAGAAATCATTCATTTTTCATTTCTTTATTTTTTTAAACATTTAAAGTATTCATTCTCAATTAAGAGTCCTCATGGTTATGCATAGGTGAATTACTGGGAATCTTTGATTATGTGCTCCATGCTCATTTGAAAGTCCTCACGGTTATGCATGTATGGAATGCATATCAAAATTGATTAATTAAATAGACAAGTTGAATCTAATCCTATTTAAAAGTCCTCATGGTTATGCGTGGTTAGAAGATACTTGAATTTTTTTTTAAAAAAAGAATTGGAATACTACTAATCTCATTTAAAAGTCCTAACGGCTATGCATTCTTAGTAGTTATTCAAATTCCTGAAATAAATATACCACAAATAGACACAACTATATGGTTTTATATGATGACTTCATTTCTATCATTCTAATGTGAAATATGCATCAAAAAGAGTATTTATGATTTTTTGTTTGATTTTTTTATTGAAATTTAATATTTATACTCAATTGGGAATTAATGTTGTATTAATGTCTATCACTTTATCTCTACTTTTCTAATACTATTACTCTTTTGCTGATAACAAAAGGGAAGAGAAAAGTTAAGATTTTGGCAAGTAAAGGTCAAATATTTTCTATTTGCATCTAGGCTCATTTGAATATTTATTTTCATACATATATGAAGGGGGAGTTTTGTATAGAGAGGGAGCATTCAAATAGGGAGAGCAAATTGAATGATCAAATACATTTTATAAATTCAAAATCTTAAATATATGTTTATTATCATCAAAAGGGGGAGATTGTTGAATATGGGAATATATGATTTTTGTTTGATGATAATAAACACACACACACACACACACACACACAGATATATATATATATATATATATTCATTTAAGCGTACTTGTTAATGTACTATTTTATTTCTCGCACAATTAAATATATATTTGCTGAATAAAGTAAATAACACAGAATTTAAATTCAAACGGATATATTATTTAAACAAATATTTATTACAATTTTGAATAGTACAAATTTGAGCTCTCACAATATATACACAATCTTTGATTACAATACAATTTTGATTACATCATAATTTATCACTTTACATTTACATTTCACTACATATCACTCATTCACTCATAATTATTCTTCAATACCATTCTAGTTTGAATCCAGCATACGAGCAATCTGCAAAAATATACAATGACGTTGTAAAATTAAAAATAAAATATTTTTGCGGTGTAAAATAAAATATTATTCTGAAAATATTATTTGCCTCACTTATTTGGGTTGTTCGTCATCATTTAATTTTGAATTCATCATACACGAACAGCTTGGGACATGCACAGTGTGTCACTATACATGCCACAAGGCCATGCACACCGATATACACTTGACAAAATTACAGGGACAGGTGAGCACAGGTCAAACCTAAATGAAAAGCCCGGTTCAACTCAAGTGCAATACAAATAAAGTCACGACACGAGCACAAGGTCAAACCGGAGCTATAAGTTGGATTCAATACGGGTGCAAATTCAAATGAAACGGTCAAGACACAAAAATCAACCCTCGACCAAAGTTCAAGTCATTCACATGAAAACAGAGACTAGAAAGTCCATGCATATATACATGTCGACCTGGCAGCAAACAAAGTCAACAAGATTGCATCAAGAAACCTAAACCAGGCTACATAATGAACCACATGTGCAGACTAAAATACAATGCCACTTCGACTACAAATGCACTTACGGCTTACAACAGCACCCTGAATCAAACAAAAGAAAATGACAACATATGACATGCATAAGTAACTGTGGTCTAGCAAACTCGAGCTGGCATATCATAGCACATGAATGCACAATGCAAACTACAACAGAAGTGTAGTCACATGAAGACTCCAACCAGACCACCATGAAAAGGCAATATCAAAGGCAAATGAAAGTCTCGACATACATGTGAGAAACAACATCAACCACCATGGAATCAAGTTCAACAACATCAAATGAACAGTGCAGAGCTTCAAACAGTACACCATAAATTGATAACAAAATTCAACATATGACAAGGAACAATGCTATATAAATGTATGGATACACAATGAAAACCAGACCGGACAACATGAAATACAGAAATGTAGTATGAATGTACACAAGCATCAAGTAGCAATTTCAAAATAATGATCTACAGCAGTTTTAAAAAATGACTAGTACACATGAAACCACCAAAGAGCATGTAACAGTTATAAAAAGTCAAGTATCGGTTTCTAAAAAAAGACAGAGAAGCTGAAGTCAAGGCCAAATTCAATCTAAATTTATCAAGTCATAGCATAAAGATCGCACCATAAGTTAGGATTAAATGCCTCAAAAATCCAAGTAGTACTTAATCAAAACAGTAGCGAATTCAACCAAGTCAAGTTAAAGGCCAAAAAGGAAAAAAATCAAACAAGCCGTGTTGGCCAAGAAATCGACCAAAGTCGTGACAAGCAAGTAAGCAAAAATTATACGAAATTGAAGAAGTCAGTAATCATCTCAAACATTCAAGTTGAATCGAACGGCAAGCCAAAAATTATCAGACGAATTCAATGAGTATATACGAATGAAAATATAGGGGTGCGAACCCTACATAAACACTAAAACATCATCGGCAATATTCATTCGAGTTCAAAAAAAGAATTCAGAGTGTACTCTTAAATCGAAATTCAAATCAAAGGTCGAGTAGAATCAATATCGAAAAAGAAAAAAATCACATACCATTTTGACAATCGAACTTGACCAAATTAAGGCAGCCGCAGGCAATCAATGATAGAAGAAAATATTCGCAGCATCATCGATAAATTGAAGCGGTGCCACAAAGCCTAAATTTCGAACGAAAAGGAACGAGCGCCATTTTTTACAAGGAAAAGGAACGGCCGACTAGAGATAAAAGAAAAAGGGAATATTGTCTTCACTTTAATATTCGGGCCGGTCTATTTATTTTGGGCTTCTACATTTTAAAAATTAGGGTATTGTTTATAATTGTTTTTAGAATTTGTATTTTTCCTTTTTAAGCTCTTGTAATTTCTAGTCGTGTGACTAGGGGACGAACAACTGTGGAGTAGTTCGAGAATTCGCAACTCAGTGGCTGAGTTGTGGCAGGGTTTTGAGCGTAGAGTTAATTTTCTCGATAGTCGGTGTCGCGAGTTTACATGTGTAAGCGTCTGACTACTTATTTCTAGTAGAAACCTTGGGGGCAGAACGTAGGCAGGGTTTTGCCGAAACTGGGTAAATTCTGTGTTGTTCTATTTCTGCATTTTTATTATTCTGCTATTATCTGTGCTGAAATTATTATATACTTCCACAATAAATTTTTATAATTGATAGTATCACCCTATTCACCCCACCCAGGTGAAACCGATCCTATAGTGTGTATATTGATTATTCTAAAATTCAATTTTTTTTCAAATCCATAATTATTCAAAATGGAAGTTTTATTTTTATACATCTCAAAACACACAATTAAAGTAATCAAAATGTTCATTCCATATTGACACAAAATGCAAGTTCCTATATTAACTCATTCATTACACTTTCGTTTATGTTTCCTTTTAATCGAAACATTTCAATTAATCTAATTCTAATTCTAATTCATTTCATTACTAATTTCAAGCAAATTCTAATTATAAAACACTGTTTTCTTTTCATTTATACCAATTCACACATGTTCTATAAAACTGTTTTCTTTCCATTTATACCAATTCAAACGTTTTATAAAATTTTGTATACAACAAAATTTATACACTATTTGCAAAGTAAATGTTTTATCTTATTGAAAATCTACTTCTCCAAGATGCATTTCAAATAACAACTTATGTTATTCTTTCAGTAAATCATTCACTCCATTCTTTATTCAAATGCAACATTTTTTTATCCCGATTAGAGAAAACATACAATTTATTCTTTTCAAGCCAAAGCATAAATTTCATTAATAAAATTATCTTAATTTAATTTAAAATGTAAGTTCTTATGTTGAACTTATTAATTACGTTGCACTAGTCTTTTCTTTTTAATTAAAGGATTCCAACAACTCTTGTTGCATTTTATATTTAATATTAGATTTCAAATGAATTCTCATTATACCACAACTGTTTTCTGTTCATTTCATATATTCCAACATTTATTTCTTAAATTATTCCATTCTTATATTAACATCTATTATTACAACCAATGGAACTCACATTCAAACAATTATTAAAATAAATTAAAATTAAATCACATTATTAAATTACATTCTAATTTGTTTTCTTACTAACAAAACATAAATTTCTAATTTCAAACAATCTTAAATCCTAAAATGTTATTAAATTCACTATTCTAATTAATGAAAAAAAAATACGGGTCGTTACATGAACGCCGATCAAAAATATTGTGCATGAAAATTGATCAGAAAATCACCACAAACACAATTGTACCACTTTCGAAGACAGATTCTGTCATTTGCGAAAATTCTATTTTTCACCTTCTACTATTAATTAATTAATTAACGTATAAACGTGGGGTGTTATATCCTACATCGTCGACTACCGTGGAAGCGCACTATAAAGGTATATTGGGTGCCATAGGTGTAGGGAGGTGGTTACAACCTGTAAATGAAATAAATTCTCTTGACTTATTAAAATAAAAGTTTTAAACTCTTTTTATTTATATTTATTTAACATTATAAAATTATTGGTCAATTCTAATTCACATTCAAAAATCATTTCCACTTGAAAAATACTAATATTACTTTAAATTGCCAAAATTTACCATTATTAATAAGTGGTTTATAATATACAGCTCCAAAATAATTTATTAAATAATCTCTTTATCAAACAATTTATTCTAATAAATGTCACCAATTAATTTATCTTTTCCTCAAATCTTAATGACAATTATTTTAATATCAAAATTCTTATCCTCATAAAATACATCTTTTAACTTGCTGATAAATTTCTATATTATCTAATAATCCTAAATCTCCAACGTTATAATTTAAATCCTAATTTTTTTCTCATTTTATGCTTTCAAACCTATTTAATTAAATATTTATTATTAGTTTTGTTAACCATAAAATCTAAATAAGGATAATAGAGTTGAAGTTTTAATGAAGAGGCGGTCCAAGTCGTCATGAAAGACTTAAAACGGATGTTCAGAAAGTCCAATTACTCATACAGTGCAAAAGCTTTCAACTTAGATGAAAATAAACAGAACCCTCCGCCACATTCAGAAAGTCGCCAGCACCATAGGATGAAAATACGAAGATAATCAAGCATTTGGAGAAACAATTACAAGAAATGCAGGATATGTTGAAGATGGATTTATCTTAAAGGTTATCAAAAACTCCAAGGCAAACTCAAGGAGAAAAAGTTGTTTTTCCCAAAAGAAATTTGAAAACTAGTTTCAAGGAATGCGAAGATAAAGTAGACTTGACCTCTTCAAAGAAGAAAGATCTCCCACAAGAAAAAGCTAATTAAATAAAGGAGAATTCTTAACAAGTCATTAGAGCAGTCTGGCTGCTCGACTTCAAAAGAGCATTAATCGAAGCAGAATAATTATGACAATGCGGAAGCTTTCCTTAAAGATGCTGCTGAGAAGGCTATCATGGACGCCATGAATTCAAATGGGAAAAGAACCATGGATGTGAATGTAAATGACAATGAGAGGGTGTCACCTTTCTTCAACGAGATCATGGTTAGAGCAATACCTCCATATGTCAAAATCCTGCCTGTGAAATATCACGGGGATACAGATCCTGACGATCATCTCATGACTTTTCACAACCAGATGGACTTATATGATGTTTCTGGGACAGCCAGTCTAACATCCTGTCTTTTTATATGCTTAAAATCGACGATAAACCACACACGTCAGACTTAAACCATACAGAAGGACGGATTGTTATGGGGCAAATAAGAAAAGCAGAGAAAGAAAAAGAACAAAATAGAATCTTACAGCAGAACGATAAAATATAATAATCAAATATGCAGTTCATGAAGCTGTTTTACAAAATATTCGATTTTACTTATACAAT
The DNA here is from genome assembly GCA_030765085.1 of Allium cepa. Lineage (NCBI taxonomy): Eukaryota > Viridiplantae > Streptophyta > Magnoliopsida > Asparagales > Amaryllidaceae > Allium > Allium cepa. The sequence goes on along the minus strand of CM060940.1, from coordinate 694,655,621 downwards.
ACATATCAGAGTTACACATACTAGAGAACAATAAATAATGCAGCAGAACAGTAGGAATGTAGTGGAATACTAATATAAATAATAAAAATAAATCTCCGTCTTCGTCCTCCAGAATACGGTCTTTCATGCTCAGACTGACCAAGCGCATTGAAAAGACAAAACACTCGAGTCAGAACTAAAAGATCTTATGTAAGTTATATCAACGGTAAAATATGAGTGGAATGGCATCAGAGATGTTTATGGGATTTGACATATCATATCCAGTGTCTAACGTGAGTGCAGTAACTTAAGAGATGCTCGTGATTCACATCTCCTAAGGATTCGTCAAACTATTTACTATGTAGTAATATTTCGCTATTATAATAATGTCTAATAGTAAAATAAACTTACTTTTAAATAGCATTAATGGGTTACCCATATAGCCCTTGCCACATAATAGTCCCAGTTGTCCATCCAGTATCAGCGTATCTCTAGAACGGGAGACTGCCCTAAATACTCCACGGGCTACGGGAGAAAAACAAACTCGTACAAGGCATGCTAGGGTAGGTGACACGGCATAACTAGGCAATGCCATGGTAGATATACCAATTACGCTTCCGGGCCGGTGGTAACGCGCAACTACCGCCCACCTCGAGCCACACCCCCAAATCAAAAAAATCAAAAGTGGTTACCGAATCAATCCAAAAGTCAGAGAATAATATCGAAGGGATGTGTCCGATCAAAGTTGCTACCTCATTAGCCCATCGATCGCTCCTATTTTAGCCACCTTATGCCAACACACGGGAGTCTGGTCCACGTATTTACCTCAAAGGAAACGCCGCCACCATCCTACTTCATTCTGGAATCTCCACCGCATACACGGTTGTTAAAGTGGTTTTCAAAGGAGGCAGAGAGTAAGACAACTTCCGATCCCGGTCTCTTTAACAACCAAACGTAATTATAACATCACGGTCATTTCAAAATAATTATACTTCAAAACCAGGATATAATGTCCATTTCGAAACCATATAAATACGATATCCTTTCCATTTCAAAAACCAAATCATTATGATATTATTTTTATAAAAACCCAAATCAATATAATATCATTTTATTTCAAATATATCGCTTTTCCAAAAATCATAGCACTTTCAAATTTATACACTTCGAAACCAAACGCTTGAAATATAGCCTTTCAAGACATAAAACTTGAAATTTCATACATTTGAAACATAAATACACCACTAAATATTTAAATATTAGATTAATTTATATAATAAAATAGCTTCTTTAATTTCACAAATCAATTTCAAACTCGAATTTCTAGATTTTGAATTTAATCCAAATTCTAAATTATAAATTTCAATTCAATTTAATTTCCAAAATAAACTTTCCCAAATTATGTCGATTTCAAAACCATTTCAAATTCAATATATTTCCGACTTTAAATATTCGCCAATTTTTAGAACTAAGTTTGATAATCTCATATATATACCAAATTCAATTTTCTATTATTTAGTTTCGGAATATTTACTTAATAAATCCATTAACATTGAAATAAAACCTAGATTTCAAATAACTAAATGTTTCCTTCAATTTATTTATTCTTGAAATATTTATTTAATTCACCTTAAACAAGATCAAGTTATAAATCATATCCTTTACAAATCTCAAATTTCATAAGTTCCAAATCGGTTACATTTAATAAATTTTTACACTTAATACAATTTCAAATCAATTTCAAATCTATCTTCTAAGTGTCAGGACCCGATTCTTCGACTCCCGAAATTCGACATCAATACGTCCACTGTATCAAATGCCAATCAGTCGGATGCCGGAAAACCGAACACTGAGGGTTTTAAGAAGAAGAAAGAGGTAGAAGAAAGAGAGAGAAGAAAGAAAATAGAGAGAAAAGAAAGAAATAACAGAACAACATCAGAATCTCACAATTCGCCGCGGAACAACATATAATAGATAAATGAATAATCTTTAAACAAAGAACTATATTAGTTATAACATTGCACTTCATTACATCACATTTCATTATCAGAGTGTACAACAACAACAACAAACAGCGGAAAAAGAAATACTAGATACTAGTAATACGCCATGCCATCCAGCTTGCCTCCAGCAACTCTTGAATTCCAGAATATCCTGATAAACCTTAACCCTTGACTGCCCGTGTGGAAATTGGTGGGCACCCAGAGTTTAGGAAGGAAAACAATAAACTCCGAGTCAGTCATGTGACTGGTGTGAGAACTCAAAACATTTTATTTATCTTTAAAATCAAAATAGAGGAATATTTTTAAAGTCAATTCGCAATGCTTTTAAGAATGAGACTACCATAAGACCTCCCGCCACACACACAATGCAAACGCAGACTTGGAGGAGATTTCTTCTTATGTTAGTCAAAGATGCTTGATACGCATTAAAAGAAAACATTTGATATTATTACTAGTGCATAGTGTAGAAAATGATTTCGAAAGTAGAATATAAATCTTAGCCAACATATGTACCATTATATTATGCCTACTATAGCTACCTCCTGAGGAAGCAGGTTCTACAACAAAACCGTACAAGATCGTATTGTTTCTTTGGATTTCCAACGAATGGTCAGGCCAAGGAACTTCCCATTGCCACATGAGAACGCCCCTGGAAGGACGTCCCCGAGAACCAAACCGGATCTCTACCAACACAAGGCCGGGTTACACCTAACTGGGTAACAACTGACACGAGTATGCCATCCCCCGGTCCTTTGGGACCTTTAACCGAGCGCTCGTCATCAACATCACACCATAATAATAAGTGTTTCAACATGAGTAAGTATCTGGGCTCCATACCATGATACCACCCTTTTCCAGAAGGAAATGCACATACCCTAAAGGGAGCTACCCCTCATAACCTTGCTGCATCTTTCCTGTTTTGACCATTCCGGGGTGTGAGACTCGACGAAGTCACGTCCACAAAGACACGCTTTATACAAAGTCATGCTTTGGGTCAACAAATGATCATAGAAATGATCACCAAGATAGACGATCAAACAAATGATCCTATCACAAATAATCAACACAATGATCATTTCACAGCAACACTCAGCATGTCACATTACCAAATTGGGAATATATTGCTGATAACCTTTAACTATATAACCTCTGAGCTCGTATGTCTCAAAGAAGGGTATTTAGCTAAGAGAATAAATTCTCCGCCACCAACATAAATATATTTGAAAGAAATCAGCTTTATATCTCAATTTGTAACGTCAGACATACTATCCATACAAGTCTGTTCCGAGATCTAACAGAACCGAAGGCACTTACAAAGAAGTCCTTGCAATCCGGATAATCTCTAATCACGTCTGAATTTCCCATCACATATGGAGATCTCTATACCGGGGATCAGCCAGTGCAGAGACAATCAACAAGAACCCTTTCGTTTTCGAAAATATCTGGTCTTCAACGCCGATCTTCAAGTGCAATTCATAACGACGTATCACATATTCGGAATGGGTTATACGACCCCAAGGTCCTTTCCCGGTTAACCCGAATAGTGAGCGCTTATTTTTATAAAATAAGTGTGGCATTCAATTTCAAGCAAATCACAACAAATACCTATTTAAAGGTAAATATTGATCGTCGGTTATTGATCTATCAATAGATATGCACAACATCACCAGATTCCAAATAATTTTCCAAATTATTTATTTTCCAAAAATATCTTTACAAGATATATATTTTCCATTCTACAAAAATAAATCAACATTTATTTTTAAACCCATTTTCCAAATTTCATTTATAAATTCCATATTGAATTTACATTTCTAAAAGAACTATGAATATACGTTTTTAATTATTCGCTTCAAAAAGATAAATTCTCTAACCTTTTCATTTCACATTGGAAAAACATTTCCATAATTATTTATTTGTAAGTAGTTCACAAGTCTTTTTATTTTCTATACTTGGAAAATATTCAATATACTCTAATCGAAATTAAGTATATATTTCATTCTTTAAGGAAATCATTCTCTTAAACATATTTATTTGGGCCAAAACGAATGTTGCGTAAAACATCGTTACGACAACCCAAAATCACTAGTATAGGGATTCGAAATTAAAATAGATATATAAATCCCAATACTATACAAAACATTTCCTTTCGGAAATCATTTACTATAACAACAGTGTTATAGTCTACCATTTCCTTTCTATTTCTCGAAAACGTCTATTTCACCAATGAATGTTGAAATCTATGGTTTCGAATCTTAATACATTTAAAACATCGTTAGATCGTTTTAATTCTATTTAAATCATCACATTCAAAACCATTTCTTTAACATATTATTCACTATTCAAAAACGTGAATATACTTGTTAACCAATTTCATCATTTCTATTCATTTTATTTCAAAGGATTATTCACTGTCTAAAATGTGAATATAACTCCATAAATAAGTTATAACAATTTACTTATCAAATAAGTAGTTTACGGATTTATAAAACAATGTTTATAAATTCCTTTTCTATTTATTTTATAACCACTTCCTTTTACAAATTTCCTTTATTAATCTATTCGATTTATAACTCAATTATATACCGAAAGTCCATATTATAAGTTAAATGCTTATAATTTATTTGTTTACAAAATTGTTCTTTTAAACTTCATAATTATAAATCTTATAACTTATAAGATTCATTTATTTATCCAAATCTATTCCTTAAATAACTTTATAAATTTTATAAACCTACTGTTTATAAAATTCCATTTATAACTTCACCGTTATAATCCTATAGATTTCATTCATTTATGAAATTCATTCTCAATTCATTCTAACACTTATAAAAGCTCGTTTTACAATTCCAATATTCTTAATTTATAAATATCAATTTATAAATCTTTTAATATAAATCAATTTATATTATTCTTTTAAAACGTCTTTAAACTCCTTTATAATTTCCTCATTTTGACCTATAAAATAATCAAATTTCATAAATCCTATTTTTAAACTTTTTATAATAAATTCAGAAATCCCAGTTTAAACTATTTTATAAAATCATTAATCCCATATTTTCAAAAATCAACCTTTAACTGTATTTCTCAAAAATCATAATTTTTATAATATTAAAATTATAACGTTTATTTATTTTAAGATGGATCAATTCCAAAAATATTTTATAAACGTATACTTTCAAAAATCACTTTAGAAATCCCTTAAAATCAAAATCGTTATTTTTAAACTTCAAAATTGGATTCGATGATGCAACACATCAAATAGTCAATCACGACTTTCAAACATCATATATCGATATGATAAACAATCAAATATCACAATATTTAAAATCAAATAAATATTTGTGAGGAATCCAGTTGGATCCCTCCAACCTGTTTCCCTACATCCACAGACATTAGCACAATACCCATTCCACTTCGAGGTGGAATATCGCGGTATATGGGATTTATAAAATATTATCCGCTTACTAACGGCGCAATAGGGTCTCATCCGCTATACAATGCGGGAAATCAATCAACTACAATATATACATATGCCAATATATATATATTGCTATATATATATATATCCTACTATATCTAATATCACAACCAAATAGCAATCAATAAATAACTGCAAATCCAACTTATAAATTTTTTTGAGTGAGAAGTTCTCACCTTAGCTTTTATTACTTTCCATCCATTTCCATCTTGACTCGATTTTTCTTGATTTATACCTTGTATAAATATTTACACAATTTATTAATATTAGAACCAATTAAATAGCCAATTTCCGTTTTTAATTGTTTTAGTTCTGATAGTTTCGTTTTAAACCAATATTTCTCCTTTAATAAATTTCTTTAAGTGACTAGAACAAATTAATTTTAACCAACGATATACTCTTAAGAAATGATATCAAAAAAATTAAATTTTAAACTAATACTTTTTTTTTTGATTTTTAACCCAATACGTTTAACTTTAAACAATTCTTTTTAACAGATTTATTTAACTAAAAATTAAATATAAACTAATCTTCCTTTAATAGATTATATTTTATTTTCCTTCATTCCAAACTGCATATAGTATATTTAAATTACTGTTTTAAATTTAAATACTTATTTTTGAATAATTCAAGAGTTTAAATTGTTTGAACTTACTGTCTACATATATATAATTTATAAATTAAAAATAAAAATAAAAATAATACCTCCACTGGTAATCGAAACTCCCATCGACCATCGCCTACCATCTCCTATTTTTCCCAGCTTCGCCTTTCACGACATGCCGAGCTTCACTCCATGAGACGTCGCCTGCTCCTCTCGCGACCTTGGTATCGCGACTTCGAACAGCGGCCTCACCAAATCGTGCCTGCAACCCAATATCGCCGCGAAGCCCTAATTGCTCGAGAACCCATCTTCGCGTCGGCTTGGCCTCGTGAATTCGCGGCCATGAATCCCTATCCTCGCCGCCATCTCGCGTGTGCTTCACCTTCGTGGTTGCCTCGAGTTCGAACAACAATACCGCGCGCTGATGATGTTGCCTCCATGCTGAAGTGAAGAGAGGAATCGACGTTTCTCTCGATTTGATCTCAGCTGCCCTTTTGTTTGTTTTTTTTTTATATACTTGAAGAGGTATCGGCCATTACGAAATTGAATTCGAGAGAAGGGGAGCGAACTAATTACAGGGGGAAGGTGCTCGGCCATTTTTGATTTGAATTTGATTTCCACCAACAATTTTTTTCTCTCTATCGGCCATTATCGTTTTAACAGAGAGAAGTTTGAGATTTTTAAAACCGAAGAAGGATATTTAAAATGGGAAGGAGGGAGACAGGGGTACGTGATGTTTCAGGGAATAGGTCTGCTTACACGATCTCTGCCGTGATCCTTGGCGTGATACTAGGCATATTTTTAGGGAAGATAACGTGTGTTATAAACTTTCTATAGTGGCTGATGTTGACTAAGTTTAAATTTAAATTTAAATTTAATATTGAATTCGTTTTAAAATTTCAATGCCTTTATATGTCGTAAGCTCACATATCAACTCAGAAAAACACGAAATTTGAAATCCGAGAATAATTCAATATTACGGACCCAATGGAACTGGTTTCGTCGAATTCCGAGACTGTGCCTCGGATGGCTATTTTTAAATATCGATTCAAACGATATAATTTTAAAACTGAACAAAGCAATTTCAAATTCAATCCTGAAGCTTCTATTACCTTCAATATTATCAATATAAATTTTACAAGCCTTTGAAATATTTTTAATCGGCTTAAAATTGAAGATTCAAATTTTTATTCAACTCTCAATAGATTAAATTCTATAATTTAATCGCTAAATCATTCTGATAATTTGAAATTCAATTCAAACTATCATTCAAATATTTAAAATTAATTAAATATTTTCAAATTAAATTATTCAAAATTCTGGGTCGTTACAATCTTCCCCCCTTAAAAGAATTTTGTCCCGAAATTACAAGTTAAGAAGAATGCCCTTAATCCGTCTACTATTTTTCACAATTCAAATAGTTTTATCAACTTTCTAACCTAAATCTTTTTACTAGAGATTCACTATCATTTCAACTAGCTTTCCAACTTCAATTATAAGTTTCAACCAACATTGTTCTCCTAACAATTCAAATTTAAATTTAAATTCAAATTTCAAACTTTCAAAATTTTCTCAAAATTTTTCTAACACCCTAAATTTTCGAAAAATTTCGCCAGCATCTCCTTTGCGCTGCTAGCTCGGTACGACTACAAAATGGCACCACGGCCCCTCAGAATCAAAAAGAAAAGAGAAAGCCAAGTGGCTGGAGAAGAAAATCATCAAATTTCATACTGAAATTGAAATACGTACCTTTTTGTCGAGCCATTTAAATTATCTTCAAAATCAAAATCCAATCCCTTTATAATACCTGTATATCCTGCTATTCATAATATCCAATTCCAACATTCAAACTATTTTGCCAATTCCATTACAAAATTTCCAATATATGCTTCTTATACATTTTTTTACTTCACTATTGAAGTTACGTATCCATTTTCATTAAATTTTACATTTCAATTTCATTTGAATTCAATTCACAATTTAAATTCAATTTGAATTCAATTCTCAATTCTAAATATTGAATTCGAACGATCAACTTTCATTTGCTAATTCACATTACTACTTTAAATTAGTTTCATTCACTAATTCCTTTCAATTAGTACATTCACTTATTCATTTTAAATTTCAATTTCCATATTCAATTCATCTCGAATTTACTTAATTACCAATAAAGGGAATTTCAATTTATTTCTTTTACTTACTTGAACTTATATACAAATTCAAATTTATCTTCAAATTTAGCTCACAACTAAACTTTAATTTAACTAATTCAAATTCCAATTCATTAGTCCATGATGAATTAATAATTTATCAAGTTAGTTTACTTGAATTCAATCAATTTTATTTCTTATTTAATTCCATATACTAATGATAATAATTTAATATTATTACTTCCTAACACCCATGCAACCATATATTATAATAATTCATAGAAAATCATTTCTTTTCTATCAAAAATAGTTTTGGGCAAAATTATCTTATTTACCCGATTCAAAAAAATTTTATATTCATTAACAAATACGCGCACATATCTATTATTACACTCAAACTCATTCTAGAGTACTACTGACTCTATCTCTAATGAGTAATACCCAACAGAGCCATGGTTGTCGCTTAACCATATGCTCTGATACCAAATTGTCAGGACCCGATTCTTCGACTCCCGAAATTCGACATCAATACGTCCACTGTATCGAATGCCGATCAGTCGGATGCCGGAAAACCGAACACTGAGGGTTTTAAGAAGAAGAAAGAGGTAGAAGAAAGAGAGAGAAGAAAGAAAATAGAGAGAAAAGAAAGAAATAACAGAACAACATTAGAATCTCACAATTCGCAGCGGAACAACATATAATAGATAAATGAATAATCTTTAAACAAAGAACTATATTAGTTATTACATTACATTTCATTACATCACATTTCATTATCAGAGTGTACAACAACAACAACAAACAGCGAAAAAAGAAATACTAGATACTAGTAATACGCCATGCCATCCAGCTTGCCTCCAGCAAATCTTGAATTCTAGAATATCCTGATAAACCTTAACTCTTGACTGCCCGTGTGGAAATTGGTGGGCACCCATAGTTTAGGAAGGAAAACAATAAACTCCGAGTCAGTCATGTGACTGGTGTGAGAACTCAAAACAGTTTATTTATCTTTAAAATCAAAATAGAGGAATATTTTTAAAGTCAATTCGCAATGCTTTTAAGAATGAGACTACCATAAGACCTCCCGCCACACACACAATGCAAACGCAGACTTGGAGGAGATTTCTTCTTATGTTAGTCAAAGATGCTTGATTCGCATTAAAAGAAAACATTTGATATTATTACTAGTGCATAGTGTAGAAAATGATTTCGAAAGTAGAATATAAATCTTAGCCAGCATAGGTACCATTATATTATGCCTACTATAGCTACCTCCTGAGGAAGCAGGTTCTACAACTAAAACCGTACAAGATCGTATTGTTTCTTTGGATTTCCAACGAATGGTCAGGCCAAGGAACTTCCCATTGCCACATGAGAACGCCTCTGGAAGGACGTCCCCGAGAACCAAACCGGATCTCTACGAACACAAGGCCGGGTTACCCCTAACTGGGTAACAACTGACACGAGTATGCCATCCCCCGGTCTTTTGGGACCTTTAACCGAGCGCTCGTCATCAACATCACACCATAATAATAAGTGTTTCAACATGAGTAATTATCTGGGCTCCATACCATGATACCACCCTTTTCCAGAAGGAAATGCACATACCCTAAAGGGAGCTAACCCTCATAACCTTGCTGCATCTTTCCTGTTTTGACCATTCCGGGGTGTGAGGCTCGACGAAGTCACGTCCACAAAGCCACGCTTTATACAAAGTCATGCTTTGGGTCAACAAATGATCATAGAAATGATCACCAAGATAGACGATCAAACAAATGATCCTATCACAAATAATCAACACAATGATCATTTCACAGCAACACTCAGCATGTCACATTACCAAATTGGGAATATATTGCTGATAACCTTTAACTATATAACCTCTGAGCTCGTATGTCTCAGAGAAGGGTATTTAGCTAAGAGAATAAATTCTCCGCCACCAACAGAAATATATTTGAAAGAAATCAGCTTTATATCTCAATTTGTAACGTCAGACATACTATCCATACAAGTTTGTTCCGGGATCGAACAGAACCGAAGGCACTTACAAAGAAGTCCTTGCAATCCGGATAATCTCTAATCACGTCCGAATTTCCCATCACATATGGAGATCTCTATACCGGGGATCAGCCAGTGCAGAGACAATCAACAAGAAACCCTTTCGTTTTCGAAAATATCCGGTCTTCAACACCGACTTCAAATGCAATTCATAACGACGTATCACATATTCGGAATGGGTTATACGACCCCAAGGTCCTTTCCCCGTTAACCCGAATAGTGAGCGCTTATTTTTAAAAAATAAGTGTGGCATTCAATTTCAAGCAAATCACAACAAATACCTATTTAAAGGTAAATATTGATAGTCGGTTATTGAACTATCAATAGATATGCACAACATCACCAGATTCCAAATAATTTTCCAAATTATTTATTTTCCAAAAATATCTTTACAAGGTATATATTTTCCATTCTTCAAAAATAAATCAACATTTATTTTTAAACCCATTTTCCAAATTTCATTTATAAATTCCATATTGAATTTACATTTCCAAAATAACTATGAATATACGTTTTCAATTATTCATTTTCAATTTATCTTCAAAAAGATAAATTCTCTAACCTTTTCATTTCACATTGGAAAAACATTTCCATACTTATTTATTTATAAGTAGTTCACAAGTCTTTTTATTTTCTATACTTGGAAAATATTCAATATACTCTAATCGAAATTAAGTATATATTTCATTCTTTAAGGAAATCATTCTCTTAAACATATTTATTTGGGCCAAAACGAATGTTGCGTAAAACATCGTTACGACAACCCAAAATCACTAGTATAGGGATTCGAAATTAAAATAGATATATAAATCCCAATATTATACAAAACATTTCCTTTCGGAAATCATTTACTATAACAACAGTGTTATAGTCTACCATTTCCTTTCTATTTCTCGAAAACGTCTATTCCAACAATAAATGTTGAAATCTATGGTTTCGAATCTTAATACATTTAAAACATCGTTAGATCGTTTTAATTCTATTTAAATCATCACATTCAAAACCATTTCTTTAACATATTATTCACTATTCAAAAACGTGAATATACTTGTTAACCAATTTCATCATTTCTATTCATTTTATTTCAAAGGATTATTCACTGTCTAAAATGTGAATATAACTCCATAAATAAGTTATAACAATTTACTTATAAAATAAGTAGTTTACGGATTTATCAAACAATGTTTATAAATTCCTTTTCTATTTATTTTATAACCACTTCCTTTTACAAATTTCCTTTATTAATCTATTCGATTTATAACTCAATTATATACCGAAAGTCCATATTATAAGTTAAATGCTTATAATTTATTTGTTTACAAAATTGTTCTTTTAAACTTCATAATTATAAATCTTATAACTTATAAGATTCATTTATTTATCCAAATCTATTCCTTAAATAACTTTATAAATTTTATAAACCTACTGTTTATAAAATTCCATTTATAACTTCACCGTTATAATCCTATAGATTTCATTCATTTATGAAATTCATTCTCAATTCATTCTAACACTTATAAAAGCTCGTTTTACAATTCCAATATTCTTAATTTATAAATATCAATTTATAAATCTTTTAATATAAATCAATTTATATTATTCTTTTAAAACGTCTTTAAACTCCTTTATAATTTCCTCATTTTGATCTATAAAATAATCAAATTTCATAAATCCTATTTTTAAACTTTTTATAATAAATTCAGAAATCCCAGTTTAAACTATTTTATAAAATCATTAATCCCATATTTTCAAAAATCAACCTTTAACTGTATTTCTCCAAAATCATAATTTTTATAATATTAAAATTATAACGTTTATTTATTTTAAGATGGATCAATTCCAAAAATATTTTATAAACGTATACTTTCAAACTTTAGAAATCCCTTAAAATCAAAATCGTTATTTTTAAACTTAAAAATTGGATCCGATGATGCAACACATCAATTAGTCAATCACGACTTTCAAACATCATATATCGATATGATAAACAATCAAATATCACAATATTTAAAATCAAATAAATATTTGTGAGGAATCCAGTTGGATCCCTCCAACATGTTTCCCTGCATCCACAGACATTAGCACAATACCCATTCCACTTCGAGGTGGAATATCGCGGTATATGGGATTTATAAAATATTATCCGCTTACTAACGGCGCAATAGGGTCTCATCCGCTATACAATGCGGGAAATCAATCAACTGCAATATATACATATGCCAATATATATATATATATATTGCTATATATATAGATATATCCTACTATATCTAATATCACAACCAAATAGCAATCAATAAATAACTACAAATCCAACTTATAAATTTTTTTGAGTGAGAAGTTCTCACCTTAGCTTTTATTACTTGCCATCCATTTCCATCTTGACTCGATTTTTCTTGATTTATACCTTGTATAAATATTTACACAATTTATTAATATTCGAACCAATTAAATAACCAATTTCCGTTTTTAATTGTTTTAATTCTGATAGTTTCGTTTTAAACCAATATTTCTCCTTTAATAAATTTCTTTAAGTGACTAGAACAAATTAATTTTAACCAACGATATACTCTTAAGAAATGATATCAAAAAAATTAAATTTTAAACTAATACTTTTTTTTCGATTTTTAAACCAATACGTTTAACTTTAAACAAATTCTTTTTAACAGATTTATTTAACTAAAAATTAAATATAAACTAATCTTCCTTTAATAGATTATATTTTATTTTCCTTCATTCCAAACTGCATATAGTATATTTAAATTACTATTTTAAATTTAAATACTTATTTTTGAATAATTCAAGAGTTTAAATTGTTTGAACTTACTGTCTATATATATATATAATTTATAAATTAAAAATAAAAATAAAAATAATACCTCCACTAGTAATCGAAACTCCGATCGACCATCGCCTACCATCTCCTGTTTTTCCCAGCTTCGCCTTTCACGACATGCCGAGCTTCACTCCATGAGACGTCGCCTGCTTCTCTCGCGACCTTGGTATCGCGACTTCGAACAGCGGCCTCACCAAATCGTGCCTGCAACCCAATATCGCCGCGAAGCCCTAATTGCTCGAGAACCCATCTTCGCGTCGCCTTGGCCTCGTGAATTCGCGGCCATGAATCCCCAGCCTCGCCGCCATCTCGCGTGTGCTTCACCTTCGTGGTCGCCTAGAGTTCGACCAACAATACCGCGCGCTGATGATGTTGCCTCCATGCTGAAGTGAAGAGAGGAATCGACGTTTCTCTCGATTTGATCTCAGCTGCCCTTTTGTTTGTTTTTTTTTTTATATACTTGAAGAGGTATCGGCCATTACGAAATTGAATTCGAGAGAAGGGGAGCGAACTAATTACAGGGGGAAGGTGCTCGGCCATTTTTGATTTGAATTTGATTTCCACCAACAATTTTTTTCTCTCTATCGGCCATTATCGTTTTAACAGAGAGAAGTTTGAGATTTTTAAAACCGAAGAAGGATATTTAAAATGGGAAGGAGGGAGACAGGGGTACATGATGTTTCAGGGAATAGGTCTGCTTACACGATCTCTGCCGTGATCCTTGGCGTGATACTAGGCATATTTTTAGGGAAGATAACGTGTGTTATAAACTTTCTATAGTGGCTGATGTTGACTAAGTTTAAATTTAAATTTAAATTTAATATTGAATTCGTTTTAAAATTTCAATGCCTTTATATGTCGTAAGCTCACATATCAACTCAGAAAAACACGAAATTTGAAATCCGAGAATAATTCAATATTACGGACCCAATGGAACTGGTTTCGTCGAATTCCGAGACTGTGCCTCGGATGGCTATTTTTAAATATCGATTCAAACGATATAATTTTAAAACTGAACAAAGCAGTTTCAAATTCAATCCTGAAGCTTCTATTACCTTCAATATTATCAATATAAATTTTACAAGCCTTTGAAATATTTTTAATCGGCTTAAAATTGAAGATTCAAATTTTTATTCAACTCTTAATAGATTAAATTCTATAATTTAATCGCTAAATCATTCTGATAATTTGAAATTCAATTCAAACTATCATTCAAATATTTAAAATTAACTAAATATTTTCAAATTAAATTATTCAAAATTCTGGGTCGTTACACTAAGCCTAAATTTTATTAAAAATCATAAAATTCAATATAAAGTATAATTTATATAAATACTTAACCATATTACATTTTAATAAAATCAAACTTTATTATTAAACTTCTTTTATACCTTAAACCAATTTTATACAAAACTTAAAAACAAAAATTTAACTATATATAAATAAAATTTATAAAATATCCAAATCAATATCTTATAAAATCCTATATTTCTTAACAATGCCATAGAAATTATTTCAAAATATTTTTTTTTTATAGACCGCGGTGTCTGTATAAATTTTTCTATCTTATGGTCAAGTGATACATATATTTATCATTTCAATCCGTAATTTAAAATAAAAATACGGTTATATATTATTTCAGACCGCAATCCCGAATGAAATAAAATGCAAAACAACTTACAGTTTATAACAACATAAATAAAACATCCATTCATCCACTATCAATCATCAACCATTTATGACAATCATCATCCAATTCAAACAATAACATCAATATAGAACATATAATAAATAATAGGTATTTACTGGCAGTTTATATTCAATAATAAATTTAATAACACTTTAACTGGTGGTTTATGTGCAATAATAAATTAAACAACAATTTAATTCAATAAATTAAATTTAACTGGAATGATGATAAAAATATATCAAAAGCTATAAATAAATTTCCAATCACATCAGAAATTAATCTAACACACATAAGAAATTTTAGAAATTGTGAGTGGGTTAAAACACTCACCTTTTGAATTTAAATTGAATTTAAATCCAATTTAAACCAAAAAAATTAAACGGTCTCAGAATTCGTCCATATGAAAGCCAAAATGTCCGGAATTTCAATACGAACCCAGCGAAGAAAACCGCACGTGAATTTGACATCGTATGTAAAAGTTATACGCATTTGATTATCTAAAAACAAAATTATAATAAATAACCAAAGAAAAAATTACCCAATCAAACGCCACGTCATCATCTTCCACGCGAATGCGTTCCCCATGCCAAGCCCTAACCCAAAACACGCGATCGGTTTTCCACCAAAAACCTAGCCGCACGCCCAACGTTCACTGCTACCACGTCGACGCCGCGGCTACGTCGAGGAACACCGGTCACTACGCCTACTTCCGGTCACCACAGCAACGAGCTCGAGCTCGAGATCCAACAGTCGCTGCCTCCAAAAACCAACCCCTAATCGATTTAAATTGGCCAATCCAGCCCTCGATTCGTTATACGAACCACCTAGATGCAAACCCCTCGACAATCTCTTCAATACGTTATCATACATTTGTCGATCAGCTGCAGTTGATCGCGACGAAAAAGAACGGCCGAAAATAAACCTTCAATTACTGGACAATCTGTGATCCAAACTGAAAAACGAATCACAGAATTGAGATGCGCTCTTCGAGAGCTTTCCGACGATATAAAATATGATATAGTTTGTGGAGTTCGAAATTTTGATTTGAGTTTGAATTGCAATTGAATTAGGGTTTGTCTGCCATTGAATGAGGAGGTGAAAAGAAATTGTACGTACAGACAAATGAAAATGAGGAACAATTAGGGTTTATAACGACGTATTTATAGACAAAGCTAGAAAAAGAATAGATGGGCAAGGTTTACTTACACGTTGAACGATAAAATGGCCCAAAAAGCCTGTTTCGACTCCGGGACGAAATTGAGTCAACCCATATATCAAAATAGATGTTTTAAAATATTTTAAACAAGATGGAATAGGTTTCAAATCCAAATTCCATCGTATGAAGAAGTTATGAAAATATCAAGTTATTTCAAATTGATTTCAATTGATTTCGATTTCATTGATTTTTGGATGCTTCGAGTCCGTACACCAAACGACAAGTCCGATCATTGCGAAACTTGAAATCGTACAATAATTCAGCGTTACAGATCCGATGAAACTGGTTTTGTAGAAATCCGAGTCAGTGGCCAAAAATGCTATTTTTGATTAATTAATTAAATTAATAAATTAACTAACTAAATCAAATTTTCAATTTCAATTCTTTAGTTTACAAATTTTATCACTTGATTTATTTAGCCATTTATAACAATTGAAAACAAATTTTCATGTTGATTCAATATTAATTATTTCAATAATTACTATCTTTGCTTTAAATTTCAATAATTCGGAAATTACTAGTTTTATTTTCAATAATTCCATTTAATTGACTTTTCATTCTATTATTCAATCTATCATTATCAATTGTATGAAATTTTCATTGGTTCGTAGTTATTGCATTAATATTCACAAATTTCATCCTAATTTACATTAACATAATATTTTAATATTAAATTCCACTAATTTGCAATTAATCAACTTATTGAATTTTAAATTTCAAATAAATTAATAAATCTTGATTTTCACCCCATAAATCAACCAATTGTCATATTATAAATAAAATTAACATTGGTTATATCTTATAGAATTAACAATCTTCAATGACAAATGAAATCTACCCTAACTGCACAAATCAAGCAATTAACTGCAATTGATTTCACATTAAATTTTATTAATTATCAATTGAAATCTCAATAAATCCGTTTATTTGATTTAAAATCTTGCTATTCAATAAATTGACATTTTATGGTTATAATTAACATTGATTTGTATTGCATTTCATTAATGTATGCTTCATTTCATATTAATTCCCATTATTACTCTATCATCCAATTACATTGCTTTTATATCCTATTATACTAATATACGCCTATTTACATCTTACATTTGTACAAATATTACCTTAATATATTCAAATCCCTAACTCCTCTGTATTAACTATCCTATTTCCATTTATTATATTTTTGCCAAATATATACATAAATTACAATTAGTATTCTCGATAAATTTATTTACTTTGTCTCATGCTTTCTATTACACTAATTACTACCTTATAAATAAATTTACGTTTCACACTTTCCGTTATTATATTAATTATCATTAAAGTAATAATTAGTTACCTTTATTTGTAATTGGTAAATTAACTGGTAACAATAACCATTTGTCACCGATATACTCTTTATAATACTTGTATGTTTATTCTTCACAAACAATTTTCATCTATTATACTATTTCATACATTAATTCAATAATTTCATTTGTTTTTCTTATATTTCATTTTGTAAACAAATTATAATATTTCCACTATTTCAATTAATTTGAATTCCATTTTAGTTATTATTTTTATTAATAATTCACTAACTCTTATTTTCTTAATTAATAAATTTCAAAAACCTTATTAAAGTAACAATTATAATAAATGAAAATTTACGGGTCGTTACAGTCCCCCCCACTCAAAACTTTTTGTCCTCGAAAAGGAAGAGAAGGGAAAAGAAGAATTAAGAAATCAATATATCTTACTTAAAATATTAAATTTATAAACAGATAAATTTACAAAATTAATTAATTTAAATAAAATATACCAATTTATAACCATTAAATATTTTATACTTAAATTAATAAAGTTTGGTAAACATTTTTCAAAATATTTTCTAAGTCCAAAATTTACGGAAAATTTCGACAAAGTCTCCTTTGTACGAAGAGGCTCGGGAGAAAATATAATATCAAATATAACGATATACACATATATTTTCCAAAATAATATATATCCCAACACGGGAAAACAATATAATAACGCTATAAACCGTAATCTGAAAACGTACCTATTCGTCGGGCAAACAGTGCTTAATTATGAAACAAAAGCAGTAGCAATTGCTTCCATAACCTGTATTTCACTTATATAATCTAAAATGAGTTAATAATTATATAAAATGAAATGTTTAAAGTTGCATCAACCATAAAAAAACAAATCAATACAAACAACAATCACTTGCAACAAGGCATACAACCATCACATAAAAATCAACACAAATCAATCATTCACTCATATCAACAAACAAAAAGTTGTTCGGGTTCAAACTTTAAATTGCACAGAATGGAAAATAAACTACTTAGTGCACTATTTACTCAAAAGTCTTAGATGAAGCTAAATTGATTATTCATTCATCTAAACAATTTTAAAGTATCCTTGCCTAAACAACCATAAACCAACAACCAACGATTTCAAACCACAGATCATGTTCATTCTTATTGATTTCATTTCATAATATTTGTTGTTTGATCTATTTTCTTTCATATAATGATTTATCTTTTTAATTTGCATTTATTTCTTACAATTTTTCATTTATTTTCATTTATTCATATCATGTAAATTCTCTTTTCATTGTATTACTTTCATTTATTCATTACTCAATTTCATTTATTTATAGTATTCATGTTTAATTCAATTCTTTGCATACTAATTCTTTTACTTAAGTTTATAATCTTATGCTTACAATACTTACTTCCTATTACCTTTATTATAGTAACACTTCAATTATAACTTAAGTTCACAACAATTACAACATCAAATTCTTATTTATAAAGGAATTTCATTACATACTTCCATTTCCTCAAGTTTATTACTTGTATAATATCCATTACATTTTCTTTTAACATTTTAACTTTTAATATTTGGTAAGTTACATATATGATTTTAAGGATGTAATTGAAAGTTACAAAAGTTTATATTATATCTTTTTATTAACTTAATGTTTAAGAATCATTTCTTTGGTTTTTAGGTTGCATATTTCAACTTTCTTTTAATTTTATTTATAACCTAGCATTAAATCTTTTACTTCCTTTAGAGGTCCCAATTATTAATTACTTATCTTCCATTTCACTACAATAATTGAAACTATTGATTATCAAAAACTTAAGAATTTAAATACCAGGTTTTATTTCGAATCATTTTAAAATAATAGATAAATGTATATACTTACAGTTTATATATCCAATTATATATAAAATAATTTAAAATTTATAACTGTTTATCAAAATAAGTCTGCAGTAAAACTACTACAGTGGCCTTCCCACTTTGAAACTCAAAAACGAATGTCGATGATGCATGCACTCATCACCGAAATTATTTTCCAACGATAGAGTGGGGAGTACATAACTAATTTCTTTTCAAAGTTTCTTTAAAACAAATCCTTAAAATCATATTGAAATGTTTATATCAGAAAATACTTCTAAAAATATTCTTATTATATTCCAAAATCGTTTGAAAGAAATTTTCAAAATCTCGGAACTTAAGTTCTAAAATTTTCAAATTTCATTTATTTTATTTCCAATCTTATTTAATCTATTATTTATAAATTTCATTACCTAACAACCAATATATTGCAACCAAATATATATATCATTTATAAAAATTTATTTTATATATAGAAAATATAATAGGCAAAATTATTTCATTCACCTATATTCAAAACAAATATTGTGTCGGTCTGTCCTATTAAGTGTTTAGAAATCCCTATTGATGTCATAGCGTCCCATGCATCAACCAGAATTCGTAAATACAAAACGGAACAAATTAACACAATATTAAAACCTTTTTATAACCCTAACAAATACGCTCACTCATATATATAAACTCAGCGAATCATCATAGGGTATTACTACCCTATTACTAAAGAGTCAAACCCCATAAAGCCAAGGTTTATCGCTAAACCGAAGCTCTAATACCAGATGTAACATCCCGCCTTTTGCACGCTTTGAATCGACGATAAACCACACACGTCATACTTAAACCATACAGAAGGGTGGATTTTTATGGGGTAAATAAGAAAAGCAAAGGAAAAAAAACAAAGCAGCATCTTGCAGCGGAACGATAAAATATAATAATCAAATATACAGTTCATGAAGCTGTTTTACAAAATATTCGATTTTACTTATATAATACATATCAGAGTTACACATACCAGAGAACAATAAATAATGTAGCGAAACGGTATGAATGTAGTGGAATACTATTATAAATAGTAATCGTAAATCTTCGTCTTCGTCCTTCCGAATACGGTCTTCAAAATCCTGAAATGCTTAGGCTGACCCAAGCGAATTGCAAAGACAAAACACATGAGTCAGAACTAAAAGATCTTATGTAAGTTAAATCTACAGTAAAATATGAGTGGAACGTTGTCAGAGATGTTTACAGGATTTGACATCTCCTATCCAGTGTCTAACGTGAGTGCAGTAACTTAAGAGATGCTCGGGATTCACATCTCCTAAGGATCCGTTACACTTTTTACTATGTAGTAATATTTCGCTATTATAATAATGTTTAATAGTAAAATAAACTTACTTTTAAATAGCGTTAAGGGGTTACCCATATAGCCCTTACCACATAATAGTCCCAATAGTCCATCCAGCATTAGCGCATCTCCAGATCGGGAGACTACCATAAATACGTCACGGGCTACAGGAGAAAAACAAACTCGTACAAGGCCCGCTAGAATAGGTGACACGGCACAACTAGGCAATGTCAGGGTAGATATACCAATTACGCTTCCAGGCCGATGGTAACATGTAGTGCGCAGCTACCGCCCACCTCGAGCCACACCCCCAAAACAAAAAAATCAAAAGTGACCATCGAATCAATCCAAAAGTCAGAGTATAATATCGAAGGGATGTGTCCGATCAAAGATGCTACCTCATTTGTCCATCGATCACTCCTGTTTTGGCCACCTTATGCCAACTCACGAGAGTCGGGTCCACGTATTTACCTCAAAGGAAACACCGCTGCCATCCTACTTCATTCTGGAATCTCCACTGCATGCACAGTGGCTTTCGGAGTTGACAGAGAGTATGAAAACTTCCGATCCCGGTCTCTTTAACAACCTAACGTTATTATAACATCGCGGTCATTTCAAAATAATTATACTTCAAAACCAGTATATAATATCCATTTCGAAACCATGTAAATATGTATACTTTCTATTTCAAAAACCAAATCATTAAGATATTATTTTTATAAAAAACAAAATCAATATAATATCATTCTATTTCAAATATATCTCTTTTCCAAAAATCATAGCACTTTCAAATTTATACACTTCGAAACCAAACGCTTGAAATATGGCCTTTCAAAACATAAAAATTTGAATTTCATAACTTTGAAACATAACTACACCACTAAATGGTTTGATTATTAAATTACTTTATATAAAAAATAGCTTCTTTAATTTCACAAATCAATTTCAAACTCGAATTTCTAGATTTTGAATTTAATCCAAATCCCAAATTATAAATTTCAATTCAATTCAGTTTCCAAATAAACTTTCCTAAATTATGTCGATTTCAAAACCATTTCAAATTCAATATATTTCCAACTTTAAATATTCGCCAATTTTCAGAACTAAGTTTGATAATCTCATATATATATATATATATATATATATATATATATCAAATTCAATTTTCTATTATTTAGTTTCGGAATATTTGCTTAACAAATCCATTAACATTTAAATAAAACCCAGATTTCAAATAACTAAATGTTTCCTTCAATTTATTTATCCTTGAAATATTTATTTAATTCACCTTAAACAAGATCAATTTATAAATCATATCCTTTACAGATCTCAAATTTCGTAAGTCCCAAATCGGTTTCATTTAATAAATATCTACACTTAATACAATTTCAAATCAATTTCAAATCTATCCTCTCGGCCTAAATTTTACTAAAAATCATAAAATTCTATATAAAATATGATTTATATAAATACTTAACCATATTACATTTTAATAAAATCAAACTTTATTATTAAACTTCTTTTATATCTTAAACCTATTTTATACATAGCTTAAAACCAAGAATTTAACTATATATAAATAAGATTTATAAAATATCCAAATCAATATCTCATAAAATCCTATATTTCTTTACAAATCCATAGAAATCATTTCAAAATATTTTTATATATATAGACCGCGGTGTTTATATAAAATTTTCTATCCTATGGTCAAGTGACACGGATACTTATCATTTCAATCCGTAATTTAAAATAAAAATACGGTTATATATCATTTCAAACCGCTATCCCGAATGAAATAAAATTCATAACAACTTACAGTTTAAAACAATATAAATACAACATCCATTCATCCAATATCAATCATCAACCATTTATCACAATCATCATCCAATTCAAATAATAACATCAATATAGAACAGATAATAAATAATAAGTATTTACTGGCAGTTTATATTCAATAATAAATTTAATAACACTTGAACTGGCGATTCATATGAAATAATAAATTAAATAACCATTTAATTCAATAAATTAAATTTAACTGGAATGATGATAAAAATATATCAAACAGCCATAAATAAATTTCCAATCACATCAGAAATTAATTTAACACACATAAGAAATTTTAGAAGTTGTGAGTGGGTTAAAACACTCACCTTTTGAATTTAAATTGAATTTAAATCCAATTTAAATCCAAAATTTAAACGATCTCAGAATTCATCCAAACCCGAGCAAAAAATGTTCGGAATTCCAATACGAACCTAGCGGAGAAAACCACGCTTGAATTTGACATCGTATGTAAAACTTATATGCATTTGATTATCTAAAAACAAAATTATAATAAATAACCAAAGAAAAAAAATTACCCAGTCAAATGTCACGTCATCATCTTCAACGTGAATGTGTTCCCCCGGCCGAGCCCTAACCCTAAACACGCGATCGGTTTTCCACCAAGACCCTAGCCGCACGCCCAATGTTCGCTGCTACCACGTCGACGCCGCGGCCACGTCGAGGAACACCGGTCACTGCGCCTACTTCCGGTCACCACAGCAACGAGCTCGAGCTCGAGATCCAACAGCCTTCGCCTCCAAAAATCAAACCCTAATCGATGTAAAATGGCCAATCTAGCCGTCGGTTCGTCATACGAACCACATAGATGCAAACCCCTATACAATCTCTTTAATACGTTATCATTGGTTTGTCGATTAGCTGCAGTTGATCGCGACGAAAAAGAACGGCCGAAAATAAACCTTCATTTACTGGAAAATCAATGATCTGAACTGAAAAATGAATCACAGAATTGAGATGCGCTCTTCAAGAGCTTTCAGACGATATAAAATATGATATAGTTTGTGGAGTTTGAAATTTTGATTTGAGTTTATTACAATTGGAATTAGGGTTTGTTTGTCATTGAAATGAGGAGGTGAAAAGAAATTATACGTACAGATAAATGACAATGAAGAACAATTAGGGTTTATAACGATGTATTTATAGACAAAGCTTGAAAAAGAATAGATGGGCAAGGTTTACTTACACGTTGAATGATAAAATGGCCCAAAAAGCCCGTTTCGACTCCGGGACGAAATTGAGTCAACCCATATATCAAAATAGATGTTTTAAAATATTTTAAACGCGATGGAACAGGTTTCAAATCCAAATTCCATCGTATGAAGAAGTTATGAAAAAATCAAGTTATTTCAAATTGATTTCAATTTCATTGATTTTTGGGCGTTTCGAGTCCATACGAACAAATGACAAGTTCGATCGTTGCGAAACTTGAAATCCTACAATAATTCACCGTTAGAGATCCGATGAAACTGGTTTCGTCAAAATCCGAATCAGTGGCCAAAATGGCTATTTTTCGTTAATTAATTAAATTAATAAATTAACTAATTAAATCAAATTTTCAATTTCAATTCTTTGGTTTACAAATTTTATCACTTGATTTATTTAGCCATTTATAACAATTTAAAACAAATTTCATGTTGATTCAATGCTAATTATTTCAATAATTACCATCGTTGCTTTAAATTTCAATAATTCAGAAATTATGAATGTTTTTTCAATAATTCCATTTAATTGACTTTTCATTCTACTATTCAATCTATCATTATCAATTGGATGAAATTTATACTGGTTCGTAGTTATTGCATTAATATTCACAAATTTCATCCTAATTTCCATTAACTTAATATTTTAATATTAAATTCCACTTATTTGCAATTAATCCACTTATTGAATTTTAAATTTCAAATAAATTAATAAATCTTGATTTTCACTCCTTAAATCAACCAATTGTCATATTATAAATAAAATTAACATTGGTTACATCTTGTAGAATTAACAATCTTCAATGACAAATCAAATCTACCATAACTACACAAATCAAGTCAATTAACTGCAATTGATTTCACATTAAATTTTATTAATTATCAATTGAAATCTCAATAAATCTGTTTATTTGATTTAAAATCTTGTTATTCAGCAAATTGACATTTTAAAGGTATAATTAACATTGATTTATATTACATTTCATTAATGTATGCTTCATTTCATATTAATTCCCATTATTACTCTATCATCCAATTGCATTAGTTTTATATCCTATTATACTAATATACGCCTATTTACATCTTACATTTGTATAAATATTACTTTAACATATTCAAATCCCTAACTCCTCTGTGTTAACTATCATATTTCCATTTGTTATATTTTTGCCAAATATATACATAAATTACTATTCTCCATAAATTTGTTTACTTGGTCTCATGCTTTCTATTACACTAATTACTACCTTATAAATAAATTTACATTTCACACTTTCCATTATTATATTAATTATCATTAAAGTAATATTTAATTACCTTTATTCGTAATTGGTAAATTAACTAGTAACAACAACCATTTATCACCAATATACTCTTTATAACACTTGTATGTTTATTCTTCACAAACAATTTCCATCTATTATACCATTTCATACATTAATTCAATAATTTCATTTGTTTTTCTTATATTTCAATTATAAACAAATTATTATATTTTCACTATTTCAATTAATTTGAATTCCATTCTAGTTATTATTTTTATTAATGATTCACTAATTCTTATTTTCTTAATTAATAAATTTCAAAAATCTTATTAAATTAACAATTATAATTAATGAAAATTTACAGGTTGTTACAGTCAGATGCTGACTGTTCCTGTTACTCTCCAAGGAGCGGCAAAGGATGAGCTTCATTGCATCAAGAAGAAAACAGTTCGCAGGAAGGAAGGGGAAGGTTTGGCCAAGACCGTGCCACAAAAGGACCCGATGAGAAGAACCTGTGGCTAACGCAGTTGTTTTAAACAAGGCACTGTCTTACATGTATTATATAGTTAAGGAAAAATTCAACTTCCCAAACTCCTACAAAGCAAAGAATAATCCAAAGAAGTGGAATGGAGGGGACTACTACGCTTATCATAAAGCTAACGGCCATAAAACAGATGAATGCAGAGTTCTAGCCGAAATAATTCAAAAGCTGATCTGAGAAGGCCATCTAAATGAATTTATCTAAGATCTGCACAAAGCCCAAAGGACTGAAAGTGCTCCCCATAAGCATTCAGGCAACACTGTAAACGTTCTGGAAGATGAAGATCCCCTCAGCTTAAACCCGTCGATTAACTGGAATGATGTAATCCATAGTGGGCCACATTAAGCAGGGAATAGTAAAGGTGCTCGAAGCAGATATATCAAAGAGGCCAAGGAGGGAATTTATTCTATTTAAGAGGAGCCTCAAACGAAGAGTCCCCAACTCAATGTTCAAATGCCAAATTTGGTGGTCACCCCGCAAGAGCTACACAAAGGAGTCCATCGTCCACACAATGACCCCCTTGTGATAACCGCACAAGTTAGGCTTTCTATCATCCCCAAGATTCTAGTCGATGCAGGCAGTGCATTTAATGTCATTTTCAAGCATGCTTTTGATCAGAAGATATCCCATAGCACAAATTGGAACCAAGCATTGAGCCGATATTTAGGTTCAACATCAATGGATCAACTCCAATAGGGAAAATAAAGCATCTAGTACGAATGAGGGTGCCTCCTACCTACCGAACATTTGAAACCATCTTTGTGACAATTAACCAAGCCTCCTACTGTAATGCTTTCTTCGGTAGGCCAACTTGGATGAAATTGATGCTTTCATCTTGCCAAAGTACCTCATAGTGAAGTTCTTGACAAAGCAAGCTGGAGGACTATGAGAGGAGAACAATTCAACTTCCATGAAATATACTTTGCCACTCTCGATCGATGTAAAAGGGAGTATTCTGCTTATTTTGATTCTTCTACTATTTTACAACCTTCCATGATGGATCTTTACATCCAACATTCGAAGCAAATATTAATGATAAAAAGTCTAATAAGCGTATGTATCAAATGTACATTTCTGTAGGAAACTAGAGAAAGAGGGTAGACACTAACTCAACAACAGAAGCACTAATAGTCACAGAGTTTGATTGTTAGGATGAGACAGAGAGAATAAGGCCCATGGAGGACCTTAAGGAAACCCACATAGATTTTGAGGAAATTTCTAAAGTGGTCAAAGTTGGAAAAGAACTTGATGGCATGTTAAAGAAAAATCTGATTCTGTTCCTCAAAGACAACAAGGACGTGTTTGCTTGGTCACATTCTGATATGGTGGATACTGACCCGACTGTTATGTGACATGCCCTTAACATCAAGCCCGAAGCAACCCTTATATTATAAAGAAAGAAGTAATTGGATAAGGTTCGAACGGATGCTTTGAAACAGGAGGTTGATAGGCTACTAGCATATGGATTAGTTTAGGAAATATATTACCCCAAATGGTTAGCCAACCCAATCCGGGTGAAAAATTCAAATGGAAATGGAGAACATGTGTTGGATGCACAGATTTAAAAAAAGCATGCTTGAAATACCGCTTCCCATTTCCACGAATAGATCAGTTGGTAGATGCAACAAGTGGACAGAAGTTTTTATCTCTTATGGATGCTTATTTAGGGTACAATCAGATATCGATGTTCAAGTCAGATGAAGATCATACTAGCTTCATAACAAAATGGGGAATTTATTGTTATAGAGCCATGCCACTTGGTCTAAAGATTGCTGGGGCTACTTACCAAAGATCAGTTAATCGAATGTTTATAGATTAGATCAGAAGAAACATGGAAGTTAATGCTGATGACATGCTAGTAAAATCTAATGAACCTGAAAACCGTCTCAAGGATCTAAAGGAAATGGTCGGGACATTGCGGAGATATCAAATGAAGTTAAATTCGCAAAAGTTCTCTTTTGGGGGCCATTCTGGAAAATTCTTAGGCTTTTTGTTAAGTGCACAAGGGATAGAGGCAAATCCTGACCAGATTCAAGCTATAAGGGATATGACTGAACCAAAAATTAGTAAGGAAGTGATGAGCTTAAATGGAAGTGTAGTTACCCTTATCAGGTTCATCTCTGATACCACTGATAAATGCATACCTTTCTTCGATGTAATAAAGAAAAAGAAGAGATTCGAATGGGGAGAAGATTGTGGAAAGGCTTTCTTGGAATTAAAAATCCGTTTGGAGAAACCACCGATACTTTTAAGACCTGAGAGTGGTGAAACTTTGTATCTATATGTCGCACTATCAGAACATGCTGTCAGTTCGGTACTTATTCAAGTGGATAAAGGAGCACAACTCTTGATATATTATGTAAGCAGACGGTTAAAGGATACAGAAGTTCGATACCCAGTTATAAAGAAATTATCTTATTGCTTGATTCTTACGCTCGAAAGCTCAGAGCATATTTCCAAACACATTTGATTAAGGTATTGACAAATTTTCCTCTTAAACAAGTTTTCAATAAGCCTGAGACATCAAGAAGATTGATAAAATGGGGAATTGAACTCAGCCAATATGAAATAGAGTTTCAACCAAGGACTGCAATCAAAGGCCAGGCCTTAGCAGATTTTGTTAATAAATACACTAGATTTATAGAAGAACAATAGAAAAAGAGAAAGAGTAGAACCCATGTGGAAACTATTTGTGGACAGGGCATCAAATGGGCAAGGTGCTTGAGCAGGATATGTGGTTGTAACCCCAGACAAACATCAATTGCACTATGCCATGAAATTAGGATTTCCTGCAACCAACAATGTAGTAGAATATGAGTCAATGGTGGCGGGACTAACTTTGGCAATAGAATTGAAAATTCCTCGAATATAGATTTTCAGTGACTCACGGCTAATGGTCAATCAAGTGAAACAGATATATCAAACAAAGGATCCCAAGTTATCTTTATATGTGAGGAAGATATTGCTAATGCTTGCCCTGTTTGAGGATTTTTTAGAAAATCAAGTACCGAGGACAGAGAATCCACAGGCAGACTCTTTACCAAAATTGGCCAGCCTAAGGGGAGCCCCAGAAACACGAATTGTTCCCATTGGATATCAAGAAAAGCTGAGCATTGAAAAAGAAATATCCGAACAAGGAAAAGAATTGCTTGTGATGATAAGATCTCAAACCAAATCTCATAGGAGAGAAGAAATAGAGAGTGGTAAAGAGCTGGCAAATGAAAGGATGGACCTACCCAGTCTAGATAGCATGTATTATGGCACATGGATGTCACCTATTGTTGACTATTTAGTTGAAGGGACATTACCAATCGATAAAGGTGAAGCAAGAAAAATCAAGAAGCAAGCTCCAACCTTTGTTATGATAGATGAAATCCTCTATAAGAAGGGATATACTCTGCCTTATCTTCGTTGAGTGAGCATGAATGACGGAATGAAACTAATAGCTAAAGCACATGAGGGGTTGTGCGGTGATCACTTAAACGGAATAAAGCTTGCAAAGAGAGTAATAAGGAAAGGATTTATTGGCCACACATGGTGAGTCAAGCAATATATTATGTGAAAAGATGTGAGAAATGCTAGAAGTTTTCAAAAATACCCAAGTTGCCTCCAGTTCAACTAACTCCAACACAAGTCCATGGCCCTTCGATGTTTGGGGAATAGATTTGATCAGCCCATTGCCAATTTCAAAAGGAGGAGCTAATTATGCTGTAGTGGCTATCAACTATTTTACCAAATGGGTTGAAGATGAACCACTTTCAAAAATCATTTTAGGAAAAGTACTGAGACTTTTCAGTACTTTTCATTAAGAATATCATAACCAGATTTGGAATTTCCCAAAAGATAATCTTTGACAATGGGACGCAATTTGAAAGCAAAGATTTCGCTCGGTTATGCCACAAAAATGGTATTATTAAAAAAAATTCATCTATCGCCCATCCAAAAGCTAATAGGGCAGTTGAAGCTACAAATAAGACCATAAAAACCATTCTGAAAAGTGACTAAATAAAGCAAAAGGAAATTGGTAGAAGAATTACCATTAGTGTTACGGGCCAACCGAACATCTGCTAAAATGGCAACGGGACATACTCCGTATTCTATGACATATGGGTGTGAGGTGATGATGTGATGACCCAAATTTAATGCCCGACAAACGACATCGAAATCCGTATCGTCGAAGCTTGCAACAACATTAGATGATAAACAACACAGCGGAAACAAAAGATGATAACATTGATATACAATATAGATACAATGATACGTACATCATGATACAACAACCCAACACCATCAGAGAATATACAACACCACACCACAGCGGAAATATATCAACATGAGCAAAGTCTTTAAGAGAAACCAATACTGCGACTCCAAACCAAAACTCCATAGCCAAAGCTTTAAACTTCAAGCACGAACCACCATCAAGCTGGACTTGTAGCAAATGCGATCCCAAACGTGATTGCCAACCAAAAACTTCAAAGATCCAAAGACTGAAGAAGGTTTCCAAATGCAACCAAACCAAAGACTTCGAAAGCTATCGAATCTACACCTACTATTTTATTATCAGAAAAAACCAACTCTTGACTGCCCGCGTGGAAAATTGTGGGCATCCTAAGTTTAGGAAGGGAACAATAAACTCCAGGTCAGTCATAGGACTAGTATGAGCAAACGAAAACAGTTTTCTTTAAAACAAAAAACAAAATAATTTTAAAACACTGAAATCCGTAATGCTTTTTGGAAAATGAAACTACCATAAGGCCTCCCAACACATACACCATGCAATCGCACACTTGGTGGAGATTTCTCCTTATGATAGTCAAACATGCTTACTACACAAAATCCTTTTTTATGTTAATATTAGTGCATGGTTGAAAAAATTTCGAAAGTATAATATTAATCTTAGCTAGCATATGTACCATTCTATTATGCCTGCTATAGCTACCAGCTGAGGTGGCAGGTTAATCAACTGCATTCGTAAAGGGCGCGTATTGGTGATTGGATTTTCAACAAATGGTCAGGCTAAGGAACTTCCTATTGCCATATGGGTACGCCTCTGGAGGGACGACCCGAGAACCTACCTGGATCTCTGCTAACACAAGGCCAGTTTACCCCTTCCCGTAAGTAACACCTAAAGATATGCCTTCCCCGGTCATTTGCGACCTTTATCCAAGGATCCTCAACCACAAACCAACATCACACAGTAACAAATTTACAATGTCCACGTGAGTTCAGTATCTGGGCTCCATACCATGATACCACCCTTTTCCAAAAAAAATGGATATACCCTAGGGGCGCGACCCCTGCAACCTTGCTGCATCTTTCCTGTTTCGACCATTTTCGAGGTGTGAGTTCCTGATGCAGTCTCGTCCACAAAGCTACGCTTTTTCACAAAGCCATGCTTCGATCAACAAATGATCAGCAGCACTTCATATGCCACATTACCAAATTGGGAATGTATCACTAGCAACCATCAACTACATAACCTCTGAGCTCGTACGTCTCAGAGAAGGGTGTTAAGCTAAGAGACTAAATCTCCGCCACCAAACAGAAATGTATTTGATAGAAACCAGCTTTACATTTCAAAGAGTAATGTTAGACACACATCCATACAAGTGTGTTTCGGGTTCGAACAGAACTGAAGGAACTTCCAAAGAAGCCCTTGCAATCCGGGTATTCACAATCCTGATCGGACTCCCCATCACATACGGAGATCTCTACACTGTAGCTACTCAGTGCAGAGTCATTCGACGGGTAATCCTTTCGATCTCGAAAATATCCGATCTTCACCACCGGTCTTCAAATACAATCCATATCGCCGTATCATTATTCGAAATGGGTTATATGACACAAAGGTCCTTTCCCGGCTAAGCCGAATAATGAGTGCAATATTTAGAAACATGGATATTGGGATTTCAGTTAAGTCGCAACTTTAAAACCCAAAACCTTTCTTTTCAAATGGTTTAAACAAATTACCATTTTTAAATTTTTTAAACAAAAAGATTCATTTCAAAAAGTTCGCCCATCTTTCACAAAGATCCATTCATAGATTTCAAAACAATTTCCATTTCAAATTGGATTAACTCATTCAATCTTAAAATCAAGACCCAATTTATAGCTTTCAAAATCGTTTCCAAAGATTCATTCATAACTCAAAAAAACATTTTCGTTTTAAACTTGAAATCCTTTCAACACAAATTGGAAATTCTTTTCTTATATGAAAGCTTTTATTATATGAAAACAAATAGTTTTTTTTTCGAAAAAATCAGATTTCATTTATATAAGTTAAAGTCCTTGGGTTAAATTCAAATTCCCAAAGCAATACTTTTAAAATGGTTTAAACCCATATAAACACATTTATAACTTGTATAACATTATTAAACTATAATTTCCAAATATAGAATTCAATTTCAAATTTGAATTCAAATTCAAATCAAATTATTGAAATTTCAAAACACTATCAATTACTCATAGTAACTTTTATCTTCAAAACTTCTTTTCAAAAGCTTTTTACATTTAACCCAAATTCATTTCCAAAACCATTTGGATTCAAAATCCAACTTTAAACCACTTCGAAAATATGTGACTTAACCAATTTCCTTGTGCAATCTATATTTGTGTGTGTATAGTGTACTCTAGGGGTTTTACACAATAGTGCAACATCATCAATCATCACAGATTCAAGCATATCAATATTGATAAGCGATATATTCCTATAACGGTTATCTTCCGTACACAGATTCACAGATAAATAATATACATTTATCATAGATAAAATAAATTACATTCATCATAGCTTGAATTAAAACAATTCAAATCACAAAGCATCACACAGCAGAGATATCAAAAAATTTCGAGCATTCAATACAATTCAAACATTCATAAGTAAGGTTAATTGATCATCTGATAAATTGAAACTAGATTAATCACTAATCCTAGTAGATTAACATTAGTTAATTATGATTTATGTCAATTAATTAACCCTCAATTATTTAATAATTAAGCTAAATTAATGAATTAATCAACCTTTAATTATTAAAGAATCATTCTTAATTATTTATTAAAACCTTTAATTAATAATTAATCATCCTTAATTAATAAATAAATCAACCTTTAACCATTAAATAATTAATCCCTAATTATTTAATTATTCTTTAATTAATTATCCTTAATTAATCAATATATTAATTAACCTTTAATTACTTAATTAATTAAAAAATAATCTTCCTCTAATAAATTAATCATTAAGTAATTAATTCTTAATTATCCTTTAATTAATTTTTTAATTACTTGATTAATCAAACTTAAATCATTAAATTAATTTACCTTGATTACTTTTATTAAGTAATTAACTTTAAGTAATTAAATTAATTTCCTTTAACAAATAAATTAACTTAGATTTTAAATGTTAATTAACAATTAAAACATTTGTAATATTATTAAGTTTATTTAAAATAAACTTTTAAATTAAAGGTTATGCATATTTTGAAACAATTTTATTCAAAAACCTTATTAACCAATTTAAAACTTGGATAACATCTAATATTTAAAGAAAATTGGTTTTAACAAAATTTATTTTCTATAAACTTGATTTTCTTTTAAAATTTGAAACTGTTTGTGCATCAAATCAAATAACCCGAGCGAAAACTCGTTCTACTTATGCTTGACCCCGAGCCAACCCACGATTCCATCAACTTCGAGAAAAACGGTTGTTTTCTCGCACTTGAACCCGAGCGCGTTATCGTCTTCCCAAACTTTAACAATTCCAGCAACCCAAGTGTGCACCGTGCACATGCACAGTCATCGCGACGATCTTCGATCGATGCTGCAACCTCTAACGAATCGGCGTCAACGACCCTCAACCACCATAGCACCCAAAAACTCGAAATATTGACGAAATCACAATCGAGCTTCATAACCCAACTGAGATTAAAACCCGATCACCTGAAACACCTTCGTTTCGCCTCCTTTGGCCGCCGTAGCCCTGCGGCCATGACCACAGATTCGCCTGAAGCTCCTACTCTTGTTCCACAGTTCTGATGGCCTTAAACTCAATATCAACGATGCAGTAATCATTTAAACTCAACCAATCCCAAAAGAAAATCGAACCCTAGTTCGACGTCCACCCGCCCCCACGACAATTAATATAATTACTGACCTGCGTCCTCATTCCTCTAGCCTCCTCCAGTATAAATCCCAAGGTTAAACGATTATGCAATCGTCAGAAATCGAGCAAATTCTCGATTATGATCAACTTTCGATATCTCACGATACACACATCTAAAAATCATGATATTTGTCTTAAAAAATCATAGTTTTTATATTCGAATATGATGATATAATCAAAACTTAAGATTTTATGCTTGATTTTTCTGATTTAAAATACTTATTACTTTAATTTCCATTTTCACCAGATTTATTTCATATTTCTTTCTTGGAATTATTTTTAAAATAACTCCATGATGTTATCAACATTTTCTATTCAGGATTTATGGCTTCGGTGTAAACAAGGGTATATGGATTTTTTTCTCAAAATTTGATAACCTGTTACTGATAGAGGCATGAATATATATGATATTCAGACATGCATCCCTAAATCCTTGCATATATAAACATATCAGCAAAATTTCTAATCAAACTTCAAGAATACTCACAAGCATTAGATCACTAAACCATGTTAAGGGAATTAAAAAAGATAATTTGCTCACAGTGTTGTTTGACAAAGGACTTGAATTTGTTTTGAACTGGAATGGTTTGAATTTGCGCTTGATGTTAAATCATGTTTTGCTTGCTGAGTTAATATGATCTTGCTTTTGCTTTGATGCTCCGATCTTTTAGTTTGATTTCAGAACTTGATTGATGTCAAGTTGCCATTTGAATCTGCATGCTTGAACTAGCTTGATTACAGGCTTAGTTGCTTTGAAACAGCAACCAGTTTTGACCCAAAACTTAAATGCTTTTGATTTTTGATTTTTTTCCTTTTTAGTATGGTGATCTTTAGACCTAAAAGCTTGATTTTCCATGCTTTTGAAAAATTGGTTACAGGTTTTTGACTTGGATTTATAACCTGATTTACTTCAGGTTTTGATCTTGAGATGATTTTGTTTTCTTTTCTTTTTTTCTCGTTTGAAGAGAGATTTACAGGCTTTTGATTTGAATGGGAAATGTCTTACAGGTTATCTTCTTGAGTTTGTATAATAAAGATAAGAAGAAAGAAGAGAAGAAATGAGATACCAGTTTATATTGAATTGTTTGTGATTTATTAAAGATTAAAGAAAATTAAAATTAAAATTGTGACACTTGTAATTAAATGAAAACTCTTTCTTAACACTTGTTAATTCTTTATAAACATGCTTACACTTGTTATATGTAATTAAAATTATGTTTATATCCTTAATTCAAATTATTTTATAAATTTTGTTTTAAACCTTTATGCATTTATATTTTCTCATCTTAACATATGTTTTTGTTTTAAATGTTTATGTTTTTATCTTCTTATATTTTTATATTTGCACAACTTTTAAAAGAGAATGATTTAATACTAATGTATATATTTATACTCTCAAGGAATTGATTTTTAAAAATCTAATTATACTTTAAATAAATAATCACACATATGTAAAATATAGGATTTAACTTTTAAACAACTTTTAAACTTTTACTATATTTTAAACACCACAAATAATATTTTAAATATAACTTTATATCGTATTTCCTATTTAAATAACTACATTTTCTTTATTAATCATTTATATAATCCTTTAAAGCAAAATGGTTTTAAAAATTTAATTTTACACGAATAATTATATTACAATTTCATGTTAGTCCCTGAGAAGATTGTTTTGATGACAACAACCTTAGAATAAGATTATAAAATAAATACTAACATTATAGTTTAGATATATATGTATATGCAGGATTTAACCATGCAAGTATAAATAATGAAGACTGTACAATATAGAGATTCAAGACTGAAGATATCAAGATTGAAGACTCATGAGTATCAAGATTATCAAGAGTTGATAAAACTCCTAGAAAAGCACTAGCATCTTAAAATCCAATTTATTCGTGGAATGGAATCCACTTCGATCTCGTTAAAAGGATAAACCCTAAGTAAGATGGAACCTACAAAAAAATCTAGTGGAACATTGTTTTGTATGCACTAAATTTTATTCAAATGTTATACAAAATTATATCTTGTTTTCAAAATGATTTCAAAATCTTCATTTTAAAAGAATCGAAAACATCTATCCTGGTTTTAAAATACTTTTAGCCTCAAAATGATCTTTATCTTCAAAATCAAATTATCCTTGGTTTTAAACTATCTTTTAATTATAATATATTTAACTTTTAATATTCATACTTAGATTTAAATATAGATTAAAATTTTATATATACCAAAATATTATTCTCTATACTTACTTATGTATTTAACTATAGTTAACTATACTTATAAAGTTTAAAAATTGTTTTAATACAAGATAGAAGTTATTTTTAAAGAAAAACAAATTATCGAAAATTGCAAAGGCTTGTCGACAACCCCAATCTACCCTTGCCGACAAGGTAGCAGTTGATTTCAAAAATTAGAATTTCAAAGGAAGTATCTATTCGTCATAACCTTTCACCAATGGACATGGCTGTTGTTCCACTATAAATAGGGGCAGTTTTAAACGAATTTATATATATATTTCTCTGATTTCACTCCTCTTCTTCTTCCACATTTCTTTACATATATTTTTACCATTACTCTTCCAAAATCACCATTGAATCTAACTTGATCATCTTTGGTTTGATTCTCTATCACTATCTCTACAAGATCTTAGTGCTATTCAGAGTTATAGGCTTCTTTGTAATTAATTAAGCAAGAAAAGGTGTGATTGTAGCCTGTGAAATCAATCAAGAGAGAAAAGGTGTGATTGTAGTCTATGAAATCAATTGGGTGAACTTCTTGCCCGTAAAATCAAGTATCTCTGCCCAGAGGATTTTGAATCTAGAGTGGTGTACCCCGTGGCCTTGAAATCGAGGGTGTAATTGTAAAAATTGATTTTGAAAGGAAATCCGTACTTTTCTGCGGGACTAGATGTAGGGTAACTCCAAACCAGTACAAAATCCAGTGTGTTCTTTCCTTTGTTGCTTTTACTTTATTTCTGCGTCTGCGTTTGATTCTATGGTCATATTTGTGTCTGAATATTGCAAACAATTGTGTTTAAATTAATATAAACTCAAAAAGATTTAGTAATTCCTTAAAACACTATTCACACCCCCCCTCTAGTGTTAATTCTAGCCTTAAGATCCATAATATGCATTCCTCACATTTGGTATCAGAGCAAGGTTTTCAGAGTTTTATAATATGATTTTTGAAAAAGCTTTTAAAATGGCTATGTTTAAAAGACTTGTTAATATTAGTTTAGAAATATTC
Organism: Allium cepa; assembly: GCA_030765085.1. Taxonomy (NCBI): domain Eukaryota; kingdom Viridiplantae; phylum Streptophyta; class Magnoliopsida; order Asparagales; family Amaryllidaceae; genus Allium; species Allium cepa. The sequence goes on along the minus strand of CM060940.1, from coordinate 694,618,819 downwards.
AGGTCATCATTGTCTCTTGTGTCTGCATATAATCAATATTCAAATTCAAGTTGTCTACCAAAATTGTATGATGTCCCGGAAACATGCTTTATGGGTGTTGAGGAATCAATCCACAATGGACAAATTGTGCAGATCAAAAAGAATAAATGGATATTCGATAGTGGATGCTCTAGACATATGACTGGTAATCCGGATATGCTGAATGATATAATATACAAAGACGACAGACAGGATAACTTTGGAGACAACTCAAAAGGATATGTGATTAGCATCGGCAAAGTTGATAACTCTGAAACTTCTATTATTACTAATGTTTTTCTAGTTAAGAATCTGAAAAATAATTTGCTAAGTATTAGTCAACCTTTCTATAAAGGATATAAAATTAAATTTGAAAAAGATAAATGTCACATTGAAGACAATAATTCAACCATAATATTTGAGGGAATTAGGAAAAATAATATTTATATTCTTAGTATGAAAGTTTCAAATGATAACCTGTGTCTTTTAGCAAATACAAGTGATCCTTGGATTTGGCATAAGAGATTTGGGCATTTGAATTTCAAACTTTTATTTAGACTGTTAAAACATGATCTAATAAGAGGTCACTCTAAAATGAATTTTAGAGTAGACAGTTTATGTGATGCATGTCAATTAGGAAAACTTAGATAAAGTTCCTTTAAATTAAAAGATATTATTTCAACCTCAAAACCTCTTGAATTACTTCATCTAGATTTATTTTTCCATCTCAAATTCTGTCAATAAATCATAGTAAATATGTTTTTGTAATTGTAGATGATTATTCTAGATTTACATGGACATAATTTTTAAAATATAAAAGTGATACTTTTGAATGTTTTAAGAACTTTACAAAAAGGATTCAAAATCAACTTTCTCAAAAAATTATAACCATCCGTAGTGATCACGGTGGTGAATTTGAAAATGAAAAGTTTGAGGAATTCTGCAGTAAAAAGGGAATAACTCACAAATTTTCATTTCCAAGAACTCCACAACAAAAGGGAGTAGTAGATAAAAATAGAACGATCCAAGAGTGTGCAAGAACTATGCTTTCGGATAGTAAATTACCAAAGTATTTTTAGGCAGAAGCAGTTGCTACCGCCTATTATACTTTAAATAGAATTTTAATTAGACCTTTAACTGATAAGACATCTTATGAACTTCTTCACATAAAGAAAACTAAGGTATCTTATTTTAGAATTTTTGGAAGTAAATATTTTATTTTAAATACAAAAGATAACTTACATAAATTTGATCCTAAATTCGACAAAGGTATCTTTATCTGATATTCTAATAGAAATAAAGCATACAGAGTGTTTAATTTAAGAGCTAACACAATCGAAGAAACAATGCATGTTTCATTCGATGAAAGTCTTAAAATTTTTGAAGATACAAATGATGAAGAGGATTTAATCACTTAAAATCAAGAGTCAACTGAAACTAATAATGAAATTAATTATCCTAATAAAAAGATTAAACTTTTAAAAGATCATCCTATAGAAAATATACTAGGAGATATGCAATCTATTGTTACAACTAGAAATCAACTTAGTAAAATGAGCAATGTAGCCTTTATATCAACTATTGAACCGAAAAATCCAAAAGAAGCATCAACTGATGATTCATGGATTTTGGCTATGCAAGAAGAACTAAATCAATTCACTAGAAATGATGTTTGGGAACTTGTTCCTAGACATGAAAATAAAACTATAATTGGAACTAAATGGGTTTGTAAAAATAAAATGAATGAACAAGAAAGGTTGTTAGGAATAAAGCCCGGTTAGTCGCTCAAGGTTATTGTCAAGAAGAAGGAATAGATTTTGATGAAATCATTACTCCCGTAGCAAGATTAGAAGCCATTAGGATTCTACATGCCTTCACAAATCATAATAATTTCCAATTATATCAAATAGATGTTAAAAGTGCATTTTTAAATGGTTTTGTAAAAAAGGAAGTATATGTTGAACAACCACCACTTTTTGAAAATAAAAAATTACCGAATCATGTTTACAAACTTAAGAAAGCTCTATATGGTCTAAAACAAGCTCCTAGAGCCTGGTATGATAGAATAAGATCTTACTTATTACAATCAAACTTTGAAATTGGTAAAGTAGATAATATATTTTTTATTAAAAGAAATAAAAATGATATTCAACTAGTACAAGTTTATGTAGATGATATCATTGATCAACTAATTTTGAAATGAATAAAGAATTTTTTGAAATAATGGTAAAAGAGTTTGAGATGAGTCATATGGGTGATTTAAACTTCTTTCTAGGATTGCAAATAAAACAATTAGATAATGGTATCTTTGTAAGTCAAGAAAAATATGACTACTACAAGTGGAAAATCAACTCCCATGGCAACCAATGAGTAACTAAGTAAAGAAGATCTCTCGAAAGATGTAGATCAAAATTTGTATAAAGGAATGATTGGATCACTACTCTATATCACTGCTAGTAGACCTGATATCATGCATAGTGTTTGTCTCTGTGCAAGATATCGATCCCAACCTAAAGAGACCCACTTAAAAGCTGTAAAACGTATCATAAGATACGTTAAACACACCTTTGATTATGGCTTATTTTATCCTAAAAATGATTCTTTGAATTAATATCTTACTGTGATGTTGATTATGCTGGTTGTAAATCAGAACGAAAAAGTACACGTGGAACTTGTAACTTTTTGGGGCATTCTCTGATTTCCTGGTTTAGTAAAAAGAAAACCACAGTTTCTTTATCAACAACTGAAGCAGAGTATATTTCTGCTGTTTCGGCTTGTTCTCAAGTAATATATATGCAACAAACTTTAAAAGATTTTGGTTTAAATATCTCAAAATCACCAATTTATTGTGATAATACTAGTGCAATAAATTTATCCACAAATACTACTCATCATGCTTGAACTAAACATATTGATATCGGACATCATTTTCTCAGAGACAATATAAGTGAGGAAGTAATTACTCTCGATTATATCAATTCCGAGGACCAAATTGCTGATAACTTAACAAGACCTTTAAATGAATCAATATTTACTAAATGTAGAAGAGAATTAGGTATTAGTTCAATAACTGAAATGTAGAATATAAATAACAAAGTATAATTAAAAACTGAATTAAGATAAATCAAATAGCAAAAATATCAAGTACCATGTCGACAACCCTCCCTTACCCCTTTCGACATGTAACGATTTTTTTTCCTTTTGAAACTTTCCTACCAAAATTCAAATAAGTGGTTATATATTCTTCTTATTTCGTAATTTTTTTCATTCTTTCTGTCCTTTCTCTGATCTATCTTCTAAGAACAATTAAACAATTGCCTCCTCTTCCAAATCAAATTAAAATTCAACCTTTTCGTTCCCTTCTCCTTCTACTGGACCATTTCAACGAACTACGCTTGCACGAGTGATGAAAATGGAGGATTCTTTGAAGGATGCACTGCAACTAATGACTAAAATTCAAGTAGTGCAACTCAGAATGGCTAATGAACAAGAACGGCAAGGCAAAACCCTTAGAAATTTGCAGAAGTTTCTTATGGATAATCATGCTAATCCGATCTTGATTGATGAAGAATCTTCAGGAGATCAAGTGCAAGAGGACAACAAGGAAGAAGAAGAAGGAGCCCTCATGGAAGAAGAGCACGCTGAAGATGACGACAAAGTTTTTTGCGTTGGCGAAGTGTGCTTTGACAAGGATGGAAATTTAGTCGAACAACATGAAAATTTCTGTTTTCACTACCCAAATTGCTCGATTCATAGATCTCCCATTTTCAAGGACACACATTAGTCTCTTTCTCTCTCTTTCTTATTGTTATATGATCTTATTTTCTTCTTCTACGCAAATGTAAATATAACAATAAATAATTAATAAATGATTTATGTTCATACATTTGAATTATCACTATTATAAGTATTATCATATATGGATTCTTAGTCAGGATAGTTAGTTATTAAGGACTAAGATATAGTTTTAGAATTAATTGATGATTATTTATGATAACACTATCGTTATAATCACATGTCATATAGTATTAGAATAAGGGGGGTTATATAGTTTGGAATTAGTTTTTCTTGATGACAAAGGGGGAGAAGTATAAAATGGGATAGTTAGGCATAGATTAAGGGGGAATTATTAGTTTTAGGGGAAGTTATTAGGATAGAAGTAATACTTTATAAACAAAGGTTGTCATCATCAAAAATGGGGAGATTGTTAGTCCCTGAGAAGATGGTTTTCATGACAACAACCTTAGAATAAGATTATAAAATAAATACTAACATTATAGTTTAGATATATATGTATATGTAGGATTTAATCATGCAGGTACAAAGAATGAAGGCTGTACAGTATAAAGATTCAAGACTGAAGATATCAAGATTGAAGACTCATGAGTATCAAGATTATCAAGAGTGAAATAATATGTAATTTAATTATAAATTTCGTTAAAACTCCTAGAAACACACTGGCATCTTAAAATCCAATTTATTCGTGGAATGGAATCCACTTCGAGCTCGTTAAAGGGATGGAACCCTAAGTAGGATGGAACCTACGAAAAATCTAGTGGAACATTGTTTTGTATCCATTAACTTTTATTCAAATGTTGTACAAAATTATATCGTGTTTTCAAAATGATTTCAAAATCTTTATTTTAAAAGAATAAAAAACATCTGTCCTGGTTTTAAAATACTTTTAGCCTCAAAATGATCTTTATCTTCAAAATCAAATTATCCTTGGTTTCAAACTATCATTTAATTATAATATATTTAACTTTTAATATTCATACTTAGATTTAAATATATAGTAAAATTTTATATATACCAAAATAATAGTCTTTATACTTATTTATGTATTTTAACTATTGTTAAGTATATGTGTAAAGTTTAAAAATTGTTTTAACACAAGATAGAAGTTATTTTTAAAGAAAAACAAATTATCAAAAATTACAAAGGCCAGTCGACAACCCTAAGCTACCCTTGTCGACAAGGTGGCGGTTGATTTCAAAAATTTGAATTCAAAGGAAGTGTCTATTCGTCATAATCTTTCACGAATGGACATGGCTGTTGTTCTACTATAAATAAGGGCAGTTTTAAACGAATTTATATTTTTTTCTCTGATTTCACTCCTCTTCTTCTTCCACATTTCTTTACATATATTTTTACCATTACTCTTCCAAAATCACCATTGAATCTAACTAGATCATCTCTAGTTTGATTCTCTATCACTATCTCAACAAGATCTCAGTTACATTCAGAGTTCTAGGCTTCTTTGTAATTAATTAAGCGAGAAAAGGTGTGATTGTAGCATGTGAAATCAATCAAGCGAAAAGGTGTGATTGTAGCCAATGAAATCAATTGGGTGAACTTGTTGTCCGTAAAATCAAGTATCTCTACTCAGAGAATTGTGAATCTAGAGTGGTGTACCTCGTGGCCTTGAAATCGAGGGTGTAATTATAAAAATTGATTTTGAAAGGAAATTTGTACTTGTGTGCGGGACTAGATATAGGATAACTCTGAACCAGTATAAAATCAGGTGTGTTCTTTTCTTTATTGCTTTTACTTTATTTCTACATCTGTGTTTGATTCAGTGATCATATCTGTGTCTAAATATTGCAAACATTTGTGTTCAAATTAATATAATCTCAAAAATATTTAGTAATTCCTTAAAACACTATTCACCCTCCCCTCTAGTGTTAATTCTAGCCTTAAGATCCGTCATCCGCATTTCTCACATTTCATTCATAATTAGCCTTTGGAAAAATTTATTATATCAAACTCAAAATATCATTTTCAAATTATAATACATATTTAATAAAATTAGAAACAAATTCTTATTAATCTTAAAAATAAAATCTTAAACCCAATTTATTTCCAATATATTTATTTTTGAGTTTGCTAATACAAATTTTAATTAAAAATTAATATACATATATATAAACAACTAATATTTTATTTTGGAAAAACTAAGTTTAATTCACAATTTAATTTCAAAAATTAAATTAGTTATCAAATTAAACTTGGCTAAAATTCGGGGATGTTACAGGTGATGCTATCAGTTGAGGTTGAAATACCGTCACAGGAAGGATTGCCTATGCATTTGATAAGAATCAAGAATTGAAGAAAGAATCACTAGATTTGATATATAAGCTAAGAGATAAAGCAGTGGAAAGAACTGCAAAATATCACAAAGAATCTCTAAATATTACAGCTCAAGAGTAAAAGCTAGGTCATTTCAAGAGGGGGATTTAGTACTCCGCAAAGTAATGGCCAATAATAAGAATCCTGCAGATGGACCCCTAGGACCAAATTGGGAGGGACCATCAATCATATGCAAAGTAATCCCACCAGGAGCTTATAAACTGTGTCGCCCAGACTGCAACATGGTGCCTAGGACATTGAGTGTCGAACATTTAAGGTCGTATTTTCCAAAGATGGATTGATAAAGAACATTTTATGAAGAGGAAATCTACATGGTTGGGAGTGAAATTCTCCTCAATTTGGATAAGATAGTAGTCTACCTAAGATGATAGAAAAGCCTCTATCCGTGCCAAGATGGCCAGGGAAGAGCGCCTTCTGAAGGAAGGACAAAGTAAGCCTCTATCCGCGCCTAAGATGGCCATGGTAGAGCACCGAACAAGAATTTATCAGCACCATGCTGTGGCAGGTTAAGGAACCTCATGGAGGGAGGATGGAGTAAGTCTCTATCCGCGCCTAAGATGGCCAAGGTAGAGCATCGAACAAGCCCTTGTCCGCACCGCAAAAGGGCTAAGGCAAGGAATCTCTTGGAGGGAGGTTTGGTAAATCCTTGGTTCCAGCCTCTAAGATGAGCTAATCAAGAGCATCAGACAATGGACTAAGATGTCCAGGCTCAAGAAGAGGCCCGTCAAACAATGTACTAAGTTGTCCAGGCCCAAAAAGAGGCCCATTCAACAATGGACTAAGATGTCCATGCCCGAGAAGAGGCCCAACAAATAATGGACTAAGACGTCTAAGGCCAAGAAGAGGCACATTCATCGAAGGACTGAGAAGTCCATGCCTGGGAGGACGCTCATCCAATCATGGACTAAGACGTCCTAGCTTAAGAGGAGGCCAATCAAATTATTTCAATATACAGTCAAAACCTGGAAGGTTTGTATATGTCAAAGAAGATGAAAGCAAAGGAGTAGAACAGAACTCCACTTCTATTAATACATGAACCTGGGTTTTGGGACATTCTTAACATCATCTACTAATACCCGAATCTTGGTTTCGGGACCTTCTTAACATCATCAATTAATGTCTGGATCTGTGCTTCGGGATTCTCGTATATGAATTTTAAAATCTAATACCCTAATTTGGGTCTCGGGATTTTATCAATCGCTATCTTTACTAATCCCAAATCAGGATATGAGAACATTATTGATTACTACAGTTCTTAATACTCAAACTTGAATTTTGGAATTATTATCTGACTTTGCCAAAATACCCTAATCTAAGTCCATGGCATCTACTATAAAGACTATTTTCGTGAGCTTCTAGTTATTCAAGGTACAGCCTACTGCATGCATGGGAATTCTATTTTAACAGACATCCGCTTATGCAAATATGTGTCCTAATCTAGGCCAAAGACTCTTTCTGCAAAAAGAATTGACTCAAATATGTCCTGATCTGGACTAAAAATTTAATATGTGAATCATACTACTAATTCTTCTTTAATTGTCCATAAAAACCTGAGTCTATATTTAGAAAAGCCATATATAAACCTATTTTGGGGATGCTGCTATCTGGATTCTCAATATCACATTATCAATATACAAACTTCACAAGTTAATGCCCTAATCTGCCTTAGATTCCGGGATGGTATGATATAATTCAGTCTATTGTAAGTAACCAAAAATCTCGAACTGGTCTTCTTAAATGCCAAAATTAAAAGTTGGTATCTTTGAATTTCGTATTATGCTTATCAGGCGGATAAGGACATTGATATGCAGATCAACTATTGAATATAAATGTAAGAATGATAGTAAAAATGGTACTTTTGATTTTTGCAAGAAACTCAAAATTATGAAGAGTAAGAAAGCAAATTTGTCCTAAAGAATAAAGGCTTCTTTCATACAAGGGGAGGGACAAAATGTTAACCACAAAATATACTTGAAGATAGAAATATGAAAGAAGGATAATAGACTTGAAGTTTTTATTGAAGAGTCGGTCCAGGTCATCATGAAAGACTTTAAAAGGATGTTCGGAAAGTCCAATTACTCATACAGCGCAAAAGCTTTCAACTCAGATGAAAACAAACAGAACCTTTCGCCACAGTCAACCGTTAGAAACAGATGGAAAAGTGATGATGAGTTCGGAACCCCTTTCGAAAGCAATCAATGGTGATCTCTGAAATACGCATCAAATCTTTTGAAGTCGAAGAATTCACTACAGAATAACCTTTTCGAAAGCATAGAAAGCCTTTCAAACCATAAAGACACATCCAAGATACCTTTCGGCAGCGTTAAAGGTTCATAAAGGCATATTGAAGACTAACCTTCCGACAACATCGACTTTTCCATCTGTTTCTAACGGTTAAGCCAAGAAAGGATACCTTTCGGATGCTTTCACAAACCTTTTGACAACATCGAAAGGTTCACAACACAATATAAAGAGGAGACCTATCGACAAGGAGGACAATAAGGAAGCAAAAAAGATAAGCCAAGAAGCACAAGAGATTTATAACCATTCGACATAGTTGAAAGGTTTATAATCTTCCGATGAAGTCGAAAGGTTTAAGGCGGTATGAAAAGGGGACCTTTTGACTTGGTCGAAAGCATGGAGAAAAAAGTGGAGATGCCTGCATCTATAAATAAGACCCAAAGGGTCCAGTTTTGAGCGCCGAATTCTATGTACTGAATTCTTCTTATTTTCTCCAATTTCATAGAGAAAATTGTACTTGTAAATACCCTAAATTGAATTGGGGAGAGAGCTCAATTTCTTGTAAATCATTTTGGATATGAATAAAATAGAGTTAGCTCGTTCATGATGGATATTGGCAATACAGAGGATCATAAAGATCATTAGCTAGACTAACGATCGGTTGCACATGCTTTCAACCTTTCTCTCAGAATCTCTTTAGATCTATGTTATATATATAAGATCAACTTTGATATTTCTCATCACAACTCCTCATTATTGAAATCATACGTAATGTAAAGTAACGATGGCATATTGCATAAGCTAAACGCATGGTTGTGGGAATAACTAAATTGATCTTATAAAGGACTAGTAAAAAGGGGTTAAAGATATAATCTGTGACTAATTCGAAAGAAGAAAACCTTTCGATTTAGTTGAAAGGTTCACTTCCTGATGGAATCCAGGGTTATACATATATCCTATAACCACTTATTATGGACTTAATGCGAAGGGAATCAACTTCCTTATGCATTAATAAACCCGTCGAATTGATTCCATAATGAGAAAATAGACATCGATGGGGGTAGATGCAATTAAGGTTGGCAATGAGCTTCTCATCTCCTCACAACAATGTCGAGGGGATTCATACTTTACCTTTTGACACGATTAAGTAGGAAGTGACAAACATCAACCATAACTACTTTCGACTCTAAGGAGAGATGGAATTCATCTAGTTACTGATTTCTGAAAGCTAAATGACTAAGAGTTGCTTCAACCTAATCGAAAGTTGTAGAAGTCTTATCACACCTTTCGACAAAGTCAAAAGGTCCGGCAACCTACATTTATTCCAACCTAGTCGAAAAGAAGGAGTTTTCTTATTGACAAGTTTTCTTATTGACAAGTTTTTATTAATTGCTTCTCAATATTGGATTGTTATTAGGTGAGTTATGATATTTAATCTTTAAATATCCAAAATCAACTTCTCTAACGATACTTCCTCCTTAACCATCGACCGCCTTTGGCCCTCGGTTAATACCTTTGGTTTACTAACCTAAGTTTCATGCTTAGCTTTTCTTACATAAGTTTTGTATACTTAAGATTTTGGATTATTTTTTGGTTTCGTTCCTCCTTCGGTACACATTGGGACCCGTTTTCTACATGTCTAACACTTACTTTACATGTGCCATCTTCTAATTCGTTTGACTTAGTCCTTTCATATTGTTATTTTGTACTTCGCTGACAAGTTTAGTATAAAAAGTTGATCCAAAAACAATTATTTTCCTTCTAGATCCTTATTATAACTCTTTATCCATGCATATTTTCTTTTGCAAATTACTTAGTTTGTTTCCATATAATTATAAAAACCATTAACCATGAATTGTTCCCATATAATACCTAAATTCCCTAAATCCAACCATTTACTAAATCATATAGCTTTCCATTGTGTCATAACAATTTATTTCCTCATGAGAAAATCCCATATGTCAAAACCCTTTTCCAATAGTATGTTTATATGATCGTATTAAATTTTTAGATCATAAATATTATATAAAGTATGAAAGTAATCAATATTAACTTGGTTGTGAGAGATTCAATGAAATAAAAAGGGATTATGAAATATATTACTCACCTAGATTCCTTAGTTAACGAAATCTCTAGCTTCTTTAGCTTTGATCTTCTATTTTTCCACTTTTCTTCACTATGCCGTGGCCACTATTAAACTACTTAAGCTTTTGTTTTTAGTTTATGTGAGTAACAAATTATATAGGGCTGATGAAAGAATTTGTATCATTCATCTTTATGGATCGTCGGGTCATCATTTCCTTTTTTACTTAATTTATGCAAGTTAAGCTTTATTTGAAAAAGGCATGATAGTTGTCAATTCAAATTACATAATAAGTAAATGTACATCCAAATACCTATCTCTTTAAATCGGTTTATTTTTGTAACATCATGAAAATTTAACAAAAGAAATACATTTAAATATAACAAGGGATGAATTAGAATTTTTTCAAACATCTAAATTTAGTTATGAAACTTGTAGTGTTGCGTTCATAAGGATTTTCTGGACAATTTTCATATATAACCAATTGGAATTGGGTTAGTATGGAAAAATTATAAACATTCGAAAATTCACAATTAAAAATAATTAAATAAATAAGTTTGGAACAAAGTAAGTTCAAAACTAATTAAATAATATTAAAACAGCGGTCGACATCCTTGGGTGTCGTCGGTCGATATGTAGCAGTCGACCGGTCAGGACCAGTAGTCGACCGGTTATTGTTCAGTAACTAGGATATGCCTAGGCTGAACGATCTGAATTTGATCATATATTTTAAGTATGCGTGATTTAATAAATATTTTTCCAAGCGTTCGATCAATAGTCCATACCACTTTATGTTGCTATAGATACAATGGCAAGGAGAATCCTAATTTACAAAATATGAACCTCTCATCCTCAACTCACAAAATTCTTCAATGTAAGATAAAAACCAAAGTAGAAAAGTTGAAAAAGACTAAATCAAGCGGAGAACGAATGAACGGGGGAGATTCCCAGACATGATTCAATGGAAAGAGCTTGAATTTGAGGTGAATGGGTTCAGGTTAATTAGATGATTTACATACAATTAACTTTAGTATAACCAATTTGATCTAGGTTATTAAAAATTGAATAGGAAATATTGTTTAATTGAATTAGAAATTAAATGGTTATTATATGAATAGGATTCCTCATTTTCTAATCTGGATCTGTTAACATAAATCTATAAATTAATGAATTGATATGTTTAAATATACCCCTCTTTGTAAAATTAGATATGAATTGATGTAACCGGATGATGTTAAACCTACACTAAATGGACCTAATGAAATTGAATATGCTGTATATCGAATTGAATATGGACTTTTGAAATACTATAAATTTATAAGGATTGGGTTTACTGCTATTAACCTAAGAACGACTATAATTAATAAAACATATAGTATCAGGGATGTAATTAAACAATGATGACCGATTGAGTGCACAGCTGGAGCGGTTGACAACAAGCGGTCAACCAATCTAGGGGTAGGCAGTTAACGGATTGGCATTCTCTAAGCTTTGTGCAAAACTTGACCTAAGACCCAAGTTATAAATAAAATAGTATATATATGTGTGGATGTTAGTAAAAGTAGGGAAGCTAGTTCCCTATGAGGCGATTTTAGGATGCTGCAGCACTAGTAAAATGTTATTTATCCAAAAGGGGTCGATATTCAACTAGGGGCGATTCTATCATAAAATGCACTCATAGGAGGTTATATGATCAAAATGCCACACTTGATGAAGTCTGATGGAGTGGCCTGGTAATAACGGAAGGTCCTTGGTATTTATGATGACACGACATGATGATGTTTTGTTGACGGATCCCAACATGGTGTAATAAGAGACATTATGTTATCACTGAGAGGTGGACATGGATGCAGGGACGATGGGACACTTTGAAGAATCGACATTGTAGGCTCCCCCTCAATCTGTAATAGTATACGTATAGTCGTTTTTGTAGGAAACTTAGTCCTATGATGGAAATTATAGGAAAACATATGTTGGAACAGTTAATGTAGTCGTAATGTGGAAAAATGTAGTCCTGTGAAGGGAATTATAGGGAAATCATATGTTGGAAGGGCTTTAGTAGTTGTTGGTTGATCATTAGTTGTTTTAAGGTTCGATTAGTTGTTCGACCCTAAGTATTAGCCTACAGAAGTTGTTAATGTAGGTGTGTATTGCACTAAAACCCTTAAGTACAGTAAATAAGTAATTCACAAACACATGAAGAATGGCCTAAGCCACATAAAGTACTATTAAAGTCAATTGCATGCGATCATAATGTATTAATGATGTGACTCTTTCATTAGACTTGTGTCTAACCTGCCCTTTTTCTTTTTTTTCCCTACTACATAAGGACAAGGTAGTAAGTGATAGGCCCAGTGTTGGTACTTAGAGGGACAGACTTGGCACAAGAGTTGCTTTTTTATCTTATATTACTCTCCATGTACTATTTATCGTATTTACCATTATTTTAGATTGTTTTATGTACTCTAGTATGATGGATTTTACTACATGTTTTTTGAGACCGTGTTCTTGATATTTACTAAGATGACCATTTTCGAGTACTTATATTTTTCTACCTCCGGTTTTGAGATCCGAAGGAGTAGTATTCTTCATATTTTATCCTTGTATCTTTAGTCTATGATATGTTCTAAAAACTCTGATGGCTCATACTTCTTAGCGTCGACATGAATCCAAAGTCCTCTTAGATTTTGAATTGGTGTGTCGGGAGGAGCGACTTGTCACAGTTCGTATCAGGGCCTAGGTTTGAAATTCCATAGATACTAAGGTGTATTAAGAGAACGTACCTAAAAAGTTCGTCAAAGAAAAATGTTTTCCAAATGTTTTTCCAAAAAGTTTTCAAAAAGGGTTTCCGAAATATACGCATGTATATATAGATAAAAGTTTTTCAAAATTTATATATATATAACACCAATAACTCCTACCCCTGTTCTTTCCGATACTATATATGGGAAGTTGTCAATAAATTCTAAAAAATTACAGATAGAAGATTAGAAATACTATTGGTTTAGGATTAGGCTACACAATTGAGATTCCGGGTATGAACGTCCTGATTTAGTTCCGTCGTTATCTACAAGAAAGCGGACAAGCCGAGCTTAACCTTAACAGAAGATCCACATAGCATGAGCCTGGTGTAGTTCCTTCTCGAGCACCTATCATCGATTTCATCAAGCTATGTAAGGACTTTTCTAGTCTAAGAAGAAAGCCATATGTGGGGACTGAGTCATATATAGGATAGAGAACATAGATTCATACTTAAGAGAGGATTTTTGGGTTGATGGGTCTAAGCGATGCTTTTAGGAGACATCTTGCTACTTGACATTTATAGGGGAGGCTTTGAATTAGTGGGATGTGATAGTTGCTGAGACTGATGAGGGAGAGATTACTTGGGGGAGTTCAAAAGACATTTTGAGATGAAGTTTCTATCTGGGCTGAAGAAGAAGTGTAGTCAGAGAAGTTTATGCATTTATAGCAAGGAGAAATGTCAGTGAAAGAAGTATATTAATCAGTTCAATGAGTTGATTTGATTTTGGATGGAGCTGATAATACTCCTCATAAGAAAGCTTTGAAGTTTGTTAAGGTGCCGAATCAGCCTTTTCAAGGTTTGGCTCTTAGTCATATTCCCACTCGTGCAGCTTATGAGGTTCTGGTGGAGATGGTCTTGCTGAATATCGTCTCCAACGATGAAGCGAATGGAGAAACCAAGAAGTCAGCAAAAAGGCGCCACAGCAGAATCAACACAAGGGCGGAATGATACCTAATGGAAAGATTAAGAAGTAAGATATGCAGTGCAGGAAGTGTAGTGAGAAGGAGCGTTTTGCAAGGGAGTGAAAGACATACAATTCGAAGAATAAGTGTGATAACTACAATAAATTGGGCACATAAGATGGGAGTGTTCCGCACCACAGAAGACTTCTACCTAGGTGGTAGCAGTTTTCGCACTAGATGTCATTCCTAGCTCGAGAATGCCTATATTAGCGGACAAAGGGAAGAAGGTCGTGATAGAAGGTGTGTTAATTCTATCCGATTTATCCATTCACACCTTATTTTACACTGGAGCATCACACTCTTCTATTTTTAGTAGACTTGTAGATGAATTACACTTAGACGCTAGCATAGTTATAGATCATGTAGTTATATCAAATGCTGTTAGAGGATGTGCTTATTTATTTATTTATTTATGATATTATGGGTTTGAAATTATTTATTTTGGGTATCGAGTTCGATTGCAATGCTTTTGCCATACAATTTTTAGGGTTTGGTTTGATTTTGGGCATGAATTGATGATGATGTATGGGATGATCCATGATTTTGATGGGAAAGTTGTTAGTTTGGGTGCTTGTAGTAGGCACAGTCTAGAGATTTACTACGATCCTAGTGGTTCAATTATGCGCGTTACCCATATTCATTAGACCTATCACATGATGAGTTAGATTCAATATTTGTTGTAAGAGATTACCCAGATATATTTCGAATTTATCTTGTGGAGAATGCCAGATCTGTTACCTTACCCTTAAGGCATATGGCTCCAAAGGAGAGACATGAGTAGAATAAGCAAGTGAATAAGCTGTTAGAGAAGGGCTTCATTAGGAGGGGTACTTTAGAGTGTACCAGTTATCTTTACCACCAAGGCAGATGGTTCTCTGAGGCATTGCGTCAATTATCGAGAGTTGATAAGTTGACAAAAATGAATCACTATCCATTGCCCTGCATAAACAATCTTTTTGATTAGTTGGTTGCACCGAAGGTATTTACATAGCTCAATTTGGATGATTCCATTAGTTATGTGTAGATGAGGATACTATTCAGAAGACCTTTCTGTACACCCGACGAACTGTAAGAGTGGTTATCACGCCGTTTGGACTGATCAATGCACCCGCCTACTTTATTGATTTGATAAGTCAAGTTATAGGGTTGCTTAGTAATTTCATGGTGGAATTTGTGGATGACATATTAGTCTATTCAAAAAATAAAGAGGGGCATGGATTGTATTTAGAAGAAGTGCTCAATAAACCTCGTGATCATAAGTTGAAGGCAAAGTTTTCTAAGTGTCACTTTTCATGCTAAGAGGTATGCTTTTTGGGATATATTGTCCTGGAAAGTGGGCTAGTGGTTGATCCTAGTAAAGTTACTGCCGTAAAGGATTGATATATTCCAAAACGATTGATTTCACCCCAGAGTGGGGGTAAATAGGGAGATACTAATGATTATAAAAATTTAATGCCGAAGTATATAAAATAATCGCAACACTGATAATAGCAAAATTATAGCAACATGGATAATAGCTAATAGCAGTATAAATAATAGAAATAGAACAACACAGATTTACCCATCTTTGGCAAAACCCTTCCTTCGTGCTACCCCAAGGTTTCAACTAGAAATTAAGTATTCAAACGCTTACACACCTAAACTCGCGACATCCACTACAGACTAACCTAAATCTATGCTCAAAATCCTGCCACAACTCAGCCACTGAGTTGCAAGTTCTCGAACTGCACCACCGTAGTTTGTCCCATAGTCATAAAACCAGACTTTGCAAAATTTTAAAAGTAAGATACAATAAAAACAATTTAAAAACAATGAAACCCTAGTTTTTAAAATTTAAAGCCTAAAAATTGCCGACCCAAATGAGTAAGTATTGATAAAAGAAATCCCCTCTCTTATTTCTTTGGACTGTTCCTTATACTTCCTTTGCTTTGAAAACTAGCTATTTCGTTCCTCTTTCACAAAATTAGGCCTTCGTGATTTTGAAGATGCCAAATTTAGTTGTTGATTGAATGATGAATTATTTATAGTTTGCTTCGACAATCAACTTATCACTTTGTTTCGCAGACGGCTACTTCAATTCGATCGAGTTTGAATTAAAACGGTATATGAGTTATGCTTTTTTATTTACTTGTTAGCTTCCTTGAACTTGATGCCATACATGCCGACGATGATTCTTGTTAAATAAGGATTGGTTCCCTTTGTTAACGTTCGTATTTATCTTTTGATTTCGTTAGTCAATTTTGGCTCGGCCATTCGATTATGCTTAAATACTTGAGATTTCTTTAAACTAGTTCAGTACCCAATATTTTTTGCTATGGTTACTTAATCATCACGGCTCCATGAGTTTGCTTGATTTTCATGGTTTTGATTTCTAATTTGGTCCGCGAATTTCTGGTTTGACTTCGGCCACTTCGACTTGTTAAATTTCTTTTTGGTCTGATTGATTTCAACCTTGGCATTGTTAAAGTTGTAACCGGTAGTTGCTTTATTTCTTGATTTTTTCACTATATTGTTGCATTTGAAATGATCTGTACCATTATGAATTTAAGCTTTTGATATTTTCTTAAGCTCGAATCACTTGATTTTGACTTATTTTCATGCCTATAGCATTTTCGACCTGATGCATGATCACTGTTCATCCTGTCACCGCATATCAATACATGTTGCTTACTGCTTCATGTACTTCATGTTGTCCCATCCAGTTTCACTTCACTGTTCACTGTATATTCATGCCTGAGTGTGTTCAAAACTGTTCGCACATTTCCTTGGTGTTGATGTCTGTTATACGTTTGAAGCTTTATGTATTGACAATTTCGTTGCACTACTTTACTGCAACCATATTGTCACTTCTATCCTTGGTAGCCTATACTCTGGTTGCATATGAATATGTATACATGTGTGTATGCATATGTGTTTATGCATATATGTGTGTGTGTGTATGAATGTTTGTTGCACCATGTTGTTGTATATACATATATTTGTGTGTTCGAAACTGTTTGCACATTTTCTTGAGTCTGTTTCTACATGAAGTCTTATTATGCAAATGAATATGTATGCATGTGTTTCCGGTCATCATTTCGGGGTTTAGTTGAACCTTCTTGTCACTTCAGTCTGAGTTGCATATGAGCTCTGGGTTGTAGCCTCCATGCCCTCATGAGCACTCGAGTCCGGTTGGTCTGTTTAGCCTTGTGTTGAGTTTAAAACTGTTTTCTTGTATCTGATCTGTTTTCCATTGGTTGTGATTTACTCGAGTCTGATCTGTGAGTAGGTTCATGTTATAACTGGACTTGCCTTTGGTCATCTGGTGTTGTCAGTGGATATGTGTTTGGTTCTCTGGTCTTTATAGCATTGGGTCTTCGGTTGTAACATGTTCATTAGTCTGCACTGTGCACTTAGTTGCATTGTATATTCCAGTGTGCTTCAATATGCATTGTTCAATGACTTTGTCTTGATGTTGTAATTCACTGTATTTGTAATTTTGGGATTTGTCTTGCATAATCCAGTGTACATTGTATATTTCCATTTTGAGGTTTATTGCTATATTCTGGTCATTGCATTGCTTTAACTTAATGTTTTGTATTGCATGCACCTGAGTTGAACCTAGCTTTGGCTCGATTTTGACCTTGTGCTCATATCATGACTTTATTTTTATTGCACTTGAGTTGAACATGACTTTTGGTTGGGTTTGACCACGTACTCACCTATCCCTATAGTTTTATCAAGTGTATATCGGTGTGCACGGCCTTGTGGCATGTACAATGATACACTATGCATGTCACAAGCTATCTGTGTATGATGAATTCAAATTTAAATGACGATGAATAACCCAAATAGCTAAGGCATATAACATTTTCAAAATATACATTTTATTTTACTTTACACAAGTATTTCATTTTCAATTTTACTGCTTCAGTGTTTATTTTGCAGATAGCTCAGATGTTGGATTCAATCTGGAATAGAGTTGAAGATAAATACGAGCGAATGAGTGATATGTAGTGAGGTGTAAATGTAAATTAAAAAATGTGATGTAATCGAAATTGTGTTGTAATAAACATTGTATATATATCATGAGATCTTAAATCTATACTATTCAAAATTGTAATAAAATATTTGTTTGAATAAAATATCCGTTTGAATTCAACTTTTGTGTTATATATTTTATTCAGCAAATATTTATTTATTTATGTGAAAAATAAAATAGTACATTAACAAACACATCTAAATGAATATATACACATATGTGTATTATCATTAAACAAAAATCATATACTAGCATATTCAACAATCTCCCTCTTTTGGTGATAACAAACACATTTTTAAAATTTTGAATTTATTAAATGTATTTGATCATTCTATTTGCTCCTCTATTTTATTGCTCCCTCTCTACACAAAGCTTCCCCTTCATATATGCATGAGAATAAATAAAAATATGTAAATGAACCTAGATGCAAATAGAAAAAACAAAATAAAATATTTGACCTTTATTTGCCAAAATCTTAACTTTTTCTCTTCCTTTTGTTTTCAGCAAAAGAGTAATAGTGTTAAATAAATAGAGATAAAGTGATAGACATTAATGCAATATTAATACCCAATAGGGTATAAATATTAACTTTTAATAAAAAAATCAAAAAAAAATATAAATACTTTGTCGGGTGCATATTCCACTTTAGAATGATAGGGATGTTGTAAAACCATATAACTTCGCCTATTTGTCGTATATTTATATCAGGAATTTGATTATCTACTAACCATGCATAACCGTTAGGACTTTTAAATGAGATTATTAGTATTTGAAATTTTTATAAAAAATGAATTTCAAACATCTTCTAACCACGCATAACCATAAGGACTTTTAAATGGATTAGAATTTACTTGTCTATTTAATAATCGATTTTGATATGTTACATACATGCCTAACCGTTAGGACTTTTAAATGAGCATGAAAGCACATAATCAAAAATTCCAAGTAATTCACCCATGCATAACCGTGAGAACTTTCAAATGAGAGTGAGTACTTTGGATGTTTTTATTGCTGAAAAATATAATAAATTGAAACCGAATATTTCCCATTTAAAATATCACATATTTACATACTACATTAGATTTTGATGAGTGATGGTCGATAGAAATATGATAGAAATAGAGATGGTCATGGAATTTTTTCCCATAAAAAATTATTATAAATCTTGTTTAAATTTCTAAAGAAATTTACAAAATATTCTATCTCAAGTTATAATAAATGATTAGTATCAACACTCGTCACTTTTTCAATGACCATTTACCTTTTTGTAATCAGTAGAGAGTCAGATTAGTTAATGTGATCATTTAAGGTCAAATCCAAAAATAATTATAAAATCAAATTTTTTAAAAAGACTAATCTGAAACAAGGTCAACAAAAACTATTTTTTGGAAGGGTTTTATAAAAGATAAATGTCTGCTAATTAGAAATTGGTTGAAATGAAAAATATGCAGATATTTTCTTTGAAAAAATGATGCAACTACTAAACGTCTCAACATAAATCACGTTCCACTAATATTTTTTCTATCAACTAGATTACCAGTGTAATCTGCATCTGAATTTCTCTTAGACTCAAGATTATCATTAGATGAATGTTATAGACCAAATCGTGAAGTTGCAACAAATACCTTAAAAACTTTTTACAGCTTTTAATGCAATTCTTTTGGATTTGAATTGAAACCGTGGAGATAAACAAACAGTTAACATAGTGTCAGATAAGATAAACAAATATATGCACTTGTATCAAGAGTAATCAATTAATAAAACACCATCATCATTCCAAACACATCTATATGGACTATTTTAAAGTCTCTAGAAATACGTATTGTATTCTCGGCATAAAAGTACAATTGGCCAACAATTTTGAATAAGTCAGAATCAAAATCAACATTCATTTTTTATCACATAACTGGCTGATTTAATTCAGATTATGGTGCAGATTTTCACATATATCGTTCAAGATACCTTTATCTATTTTACCTTTGCTGATAATTTTTCTCTGTTGCCAATTGTGATTCTGTCACCTTTGTACTAGGCTAAGGAACTTTGATTTGTCATCTGTTGTATGCCTAGAACAGCCAGAGTCCAGGTAACATTGTTGTTATTCCTTCGCCTGCCACCACACCTACACAAGAAAAGATTTTTGTGACCTATTTGTTTTTATTGGTCCATGGTTGTTAGTGGCGAATGATTTTGAAAAATATGTTTGTGGAGACCCAAAACTATTTATTATTGATCTTTCTACATCCAAATTTGTTTGACTTTAACAAATTTTATATTCATGCCTTCTGGAACCCAAATTGGTATGGTTTTCACATGTTTGGGTCTATGCGAGCACTTATTTTGATTATCTCTAGTTTTTCTACAAGTTATGCACTTGGAATTGACTAGATTAGTTTCATTTCTATCATGTTCTGATTGATTATACCTAATCCTTATCTAATAGTATTAACAGTTTGTTTTCCTGATAGCACATTTCATGATCTTTAACCTTTTGAAAATTTTCCTAAAGTCGTAGAAAGTTGTTGGACTTGTGTTTTGAGGTCATTTTCATTCAATAACTAAGTGCACTTTTTAATAGAATTTTCATTTTTAGTGTTTTCGCTCTCTTTCAAACTCAGAATTTCCTTTTCAAGCGATTTAATTTTAATTTCTGATTTTTTAATCAGTTCTTCAAATGATGAACACTTGTCACACTTTTGGTTTGATGGTTTTTAACTAGATCAAGTTTTTTATTTAGATCTATCAAAGTATCTCTTTGTGATTCAATTTTAGCATACTTCTCCTTAAGTCGTTCAAAACAGCCATTTACTTTGTGAAAGTATATAAGCAATTTTGAGTGAGTAAGTTTTAATACTTCGCTTGGCTTCTCATCATCACTGTCAGTTATATCACCTTGAAGACACAAATCTACTTTTTCTCTCTCACTACCAGTTCTTTTATCATCTTCATTAGTTTCATCCCAAGTGGCTGTAAAACTTTACTTTTTGGTTTCTTTCCTTGGCTGAATCGATTCTGGTGATAATTGGGCTTGATATGACCGGGTTTATTGAACTTGTGACATATGACTTCTTGCTCTTCTGAGTTATCTAGTGCTTTGACTATTCTGCTTTTTAATTTTTGATTAGAGCTGGATTTCCATATCTGTGATTCCACTTTTTGAATTTCTTCATTAACAGCGCCAGTTCAATGCTCTACCATCATCATAATCACTTTCTATTGTTCCTTTGAGAGCTATTGATTTCTTTCGAGTATCACTTCCTTCTCGTTCTTTCTTGAATTTCATTTCTAACTCATAAGTGGTGCGATTTCCAATGAATTCTACAACTTTGATTTGTTTCAAGTTTTTTGATTCATGAATGGCAGTAACTTTAACTTCAAAATTCTATGGAAGTACTCTAAGGATTTTTCAGACTATTTTCAATTCTGTGTATGATGTTCCAAGAGCTTTTGATTTGGATATGAGATTGGAAAGTCGTCCGTACATCCCTTTGACATTTTCATCCTTGGCCATTGTGAAGTTTTCGTATTCTCTATTAAGCATGGAAAGGCGAGATTCTTCGACTTGAGATGTTCCTTCGTGAGTCGCTTCGAGTGTGTGCCATAGTTCTTACGCAGTTAGACAATGTGAGACACGATTAAATGATCCAATGAACAAATAATAGAATTCATAGTTTTAGCATTAGCATTCTGTAGCCAATTTTCAAGATCTGTCCATTGATCCATCGATTTTTCAGTTTCTTGATTATTTACCACTATTGTTAGTGTCCTATATCTTGTCTCAACTATATTCCAAGTATTAACGAGTTTCAAAAAAAATTCATTCTATTTTTCCAATAAGCGTACGCAACGTTGAACATTGGTGGTCTAACAATGGACTGCCCCTCAGCAAAAGCATTATTAAAAGAAGCTATTTTAAAAATTCAAATTTTTTAATATGAAAATCGATTTTTGAAAAGTTAAACTTTTTAAAACAAAATCAGTTTTTGTTGCTAGCTTTGATACCACTGGTAGGATCGATTTCCCCTAAAGGAGGGTGAATCGGGTGATACTAATGATTATAAAATTTTAATGCGGAAGTATATAAAATAATCGTAGCATTGATAATAGCAGAATAAATCATAGAAATAGAACAACATGGATTTACCCAGTTTCGGCAAAACTCGGCCTATGTGTTGCACCCAAGCAGTTCGTCCCCTAGTCATAAGACCAGACTTTGCAAAAGTTTAAAAGTAAGATACAATAAAAACAATTTAAAAACAATGAAACCCTAGTTTTACAATTTAAAGCCCAAAAATTGTCGGCCCAAATAAGTAAGTAAAGTGATAGAACAAATCCCCTCTCTTTTATTTCTTTGGCCCGTTCCTTGTACTTCGTTGCTTTGAAAATTATCTGCTTCATTCCTATTTCACAAAATCAGGGCTTCGTGATTTTGAAGACGCCGACTTTAGTTGTTGAATGAATGATGAAGTATTTATAGTTTGCTTCGACAATCAACTTACACTTTGGTTCACAGACGGCTACTTCAATTTAATCGAGTTCGAACAAAAATGGTATGTGAGTTATGCTTTTTGCCTTATTGGTTAGCTTCCTCAAACTCGTTGCCATACATGCCGATGATGATTTTGGTCAATGTAATGACCCGATTTTTCGACTACCGAAAGTCAACATCAACACGTTCACTGTATCGAATGTCGCACAGTCGAATGCCGGAAAACCGAACTGTTAGGGTTTAAAGAAGAAGAAGATAGAAGAAGAAACAGAAACAATAACAAAATCTCACATTTCGCAGCAGAACAAATATAATAGATAAATGAATAATCTTTAAAACAAAAGCACTATATTAGTTTATACATACATCGTCAGAGTTTAAAACGACACAATACAATACTGGAAGTTATTTTAACTTGCTTACATAGAAATTTGGCTTCCCATACGCACAGGACACTACATAGTATATGTGTTACGCTTCGCCATCCGGCTTGCTCCTGATTTCCACAGCATCTAATATCTGACTTTGCTCCATAATAACTGATAACCTAACTCTAGGCTGCCCATGTGGAAATTGTGGGCACTCAGAGTTTAGAAAGGGAACAATAAACTCCAGGTCAGTCACGGGACTGGTGTGAGATCTTAAAACAGTTATTTTCACAAAGAAAAGAAAAGAAATCCGCTATGCTTTTTGGAAAATGAAACTACCATAAGGCATCCCGCCACACACACAATGCAAATGCAGAATTGAAGGAGATTTCTCCTTATGATAGTCAAACATGCTTGACACGCAAAAACCTTTGATATTATTATTATTAGTGCATAGTGTGGAAAACATTTCGAAAGTATAATATTTATCTTAGCCAGCATAGGCATTTCGCACTCATGCCTACTATAGCTACCATGTTCAATAGCAGGTTATCGCCACATTCCATGGCAGGTTATACAGCTAAACCCGTACAGGGCGTGTATTGTTTCTTTGGATTTCCTACAAATGGTCAGGCTAAGGAACTTCCAACTACCACATGGGTAGGCCTTTGGAGGGACATCCTGAGAACTTAACCAGCTCTCTGCCAACACAAGGCCGGATTACCTATGTAACTAGGCAACTACTATGCGAGTATGCCATACCCCGGTCGTTTGCGACCTTTATCCGAGGATCCTCAACCACAAAGCAACAACCACAAAGTGTAATAGATTTGCAGCAACCACATAGGTTAAATATCTGGGCTCCATACTAGGATACCATCCTTTTCCAAAAGGAAATGACATACCCTAAAGGGCGCGACCCTCATAACCTTGTCGCATCTTTCATGTTTCGACCATTTCCGAGTATGAGGTCCGACGAAGTCTCGTCCACAAATCTACACTTTTCACAAAGTCATGCTTTGATCAACAAATGATCGGCAACACTTCTTATGCCACGTTACCAATTTGGGAATGTATCACTAGTAACCATCAACTACATAACCTCTGAGCTCGTACGTCTTAGAGAAGGGTTTTAAGCTAAGAGAATAAATCTCCGCCACCAACAGAAATGTATTTGATAGAAACCACTTTACATCTCAAAGTTTAACGTCAGACACACATCCATACAAGTCCATTCCAGGATCGAACGGAATCGAAGGCACTTCTAAAGAATCCCTTGCAATCCGAATATTCACTAATCACGTCCGGAATCCCTATTACAAAGGGTGATAAAATCTCTATACCGGAGCAACCCGGTGCAGAGACATTCGACAGGTAATCCTTTCGTTTTCGAAAATACCCAGTCTTCAACACTGTCTTCAAATGCAATCACATTTCGTCGTACCATTATTCGTAATGAGTTTTATGACACAAAGTCCTCTCCCGGCTAATTCGAATAATGAGCGCTTATTTTTAAAATAAGTGTTACATTCAGATTTCAAACAAATGACAACAAATTTCCACTTTGATCTTTTAAACAAAATATCCAACACAATCACAAAGGTTTGATGTGGTTTTCGAATATCCATTTGGAATCCAACCCCCGGTTGCATCGAAATTCAAATGCCATTAAAAGGCCAATATTGATAGTCGGTTATTTAACTATCAATCAACATTCACAACAATCACCAAGATTTAAATAATTTTCCCAATTATTATTTTCAAAAATATCTTCGTAGGATAAAATTTTAGCACTTCAACTATTTGAAAACAAATTTCAAATCACTTTTCACCTTTCAATACTTTGAGAACAAATTTCAAATCATTTTTCCTTATGCGGAAAACATTTCTAAATATTTATTCATTTCCACTAAAAATCTGCCGAGTTCAAATATTTTAAAATAGTTTAAAATGCTTATCCAAAATATACTTATAGATATTTAAAATAAAACTATTTTGAAACACTTGCTTAAATATTAGTTGTGAAAATATTATACTAACGTCTCATATAAAAATTCAAGTCCAAACTAATTTTAAAAAAAAATTAATAGATAAGATATAACTATTTAAATATTCAATTTCAAAAACCAATATAAATTAAATCTTTAAATCATTGCTTCCATAATTAATTAAATAAATCTTTACTTTAAAGATTTACAAAATAACTTAAGAAACTAATTTCTCCAAAATATTCTTTTAAAACCAACCCTAGAACTTTTAATTTAAATTTCAAAAGCTATTTTACAAACATGCTCGGCTTTTCAAGGAAAATACACCTTCCTTTTCAAAATGGATCATTTTTAATCAATTAATAAATCTTTCTGGATTTATTTCAATTTTACGTTCCAAATCCGTAAATTCCTTTCCAAACTTTTAAAAATAAAACAATATTTATTTTTAAAACAAATTTCCCTTTCTTTTATAAACTTCCCATTATGAATTTTTAAATTTTCAAATATCCACATATATACGATTTTCAAATCAATTCCAAAATATTCACTTTCAACACCAAATCAATTTTAAAATTGATTTCCAAATTTATTTCAAATACCAAATCAAATCCCAATTTGATTTTTCCAAACATTTGCTTCAAAACACCAAATAGATTTTCAAAATTGGTTTTCCAAAATTATTTTTAAACACCAAGTCAATTTTAGATCGATTTTCCAAATAATTATTATTTTTACCAAATCAATATCAAATTGATTTTCTAATTTATTTGCAACACCAAATCAAATTTCAAATTGATTCTCAAATTTATTTCAAACATCAAATTTATTATCCTTTGAAACAAATTCCTTATTTTAAATTTATTCAATTTTCTAAAATTAATTTATTATAAATTTTCTACTAAATTAAAAAAATCCAATTTGATTTATTTCTGGTATCTACGATACCAAAAATATATTCGGCTAAATTATAGCCTTTAACAGTTTCAATCATAAATTGTCACACACAAATTATAAATAATCAACACACAGTATTGAAACTAATTTAAGTATTTGAGGAATCCAGTTGGATCCCTCCAACCTATTTTCCCTGCAACCACAGACATTAGCACAACAATTAAATATCAATTCCACTTCGAGGTGGAATATCGCGGTATATGGGATTTAGAAAATATCATCCGATATTGTAGGGTGCATAGGGTCTCATCCGCTATATGATGCGGGAAATCAACTCCAAATACATATATAATAGCAATTCCACTTCGAGGTGGAATATCGTGGTATATGGGTTTAATATATAATATCACCCGCTATTATAAGGCGCATAGGGTCTAAACTAATATAACCGATAATAAATTAATCATCCAAGCACACAGTCAATCAAATTTAAATTTAGCTAGTTAAAATTAAGTCAGAAAAACTTGAATGGGTGAGAAGATCTCACCTTTGCTCCTTTATTTTGCAATCCATTTCCAATTCGAACTTGTTTTCTTCATTGTATTAGACCTTGTATAAATAATTTTTATACAATTTATTAATATTCGAATAATTCGAACAACCACTTAACAAATTTAGTAAATTTAAATAGGTATACAAATCTGTATTTATGTATAATATTCTATAGATTTTAAAATCCAACTTTTATAAATTCTTCGGACAATTTTAAAACCCCTATATTTTCTTTTAAAATCCGTCCTAAGTATATTTACTGTTTCCTACTTTTATATATTCAAATAGATACCTTTTTATTTTTAAAACAAAACTTTAGCTAACTGTTAAAACTTTAAAGCGGGTTTTTCTTATTATATATATACAGAAATCTGGTTTAAAAAATCATTTTCTCTGCCTGTATATAAAACTTCCAACTTATATATAAAATTTAAACCAAAATCCCAAAATAGAAATATACCTCACTGCTCTTCGAACTCAAGCTAGCGAACCCTATCGGCCTCCCCACTCTTGCACGACCCAGCACTCGAACGCCCAAAAGTCATCATCTCGACCTCACAAGCTTCCACCAGTCGAACTTCAGCGAATTTGAATCATGAACCTAGTCCAAACTGCTGTCGAGACCAGTTCGTTGTCGCGCCACCGTGTTTCTAATGCCATCGTGATTCACGAACCATTCTCGACCTCCCCTGTTCGTTTGATTCTTGAATTTTCGGTCTCCCCCTTCCAGCTTTGAATCGAACGAAGCCCCCCTTTCTTTCTTTTTTCGATTTCGATCGGCCATGCTCTATTGAATCTCGAACGATCGGCGAGAGAGAGAGAGAGACTTGAGTTAATTTGAAACAAACTCGGCCATTTATTTTCTGCCATCTCGATTATATTTTTCTCGGCTGTGACTTTTGATTTTGAAACGAAAGAGGAAGTGCGGCCATTTTTATTTGAACGAAAGAAAATGTTTCGTTTGTTTTTCTTTCGAGTGAGATATTCATCATATTTTCAACGAATGCGTGTGAAATTATCAGAGAAAACAAAGCACATATGGTTCAAAAGGATACGTGTAGAATTGCCTTATAAAAATATTATTAAATACATATATGTATATATTTAATTTAAATACAAATTCAAATCGTTCCGATTTCCGTGATTCAAAATTTCAATCTTCAATCGAGGCATGCCGCTAGGCGTTTATAATGTTATATTCCTATTCCGAACGCAATGGAAAAGGTTTTGAGTCCAAATTTGATCGTATGGGGAAGATAGCTTTTCGAACCAGTTATTAAATTAAATTTCGATATAAATTTCAACGCGTTTACTTATCGTACGGCCAAACGATCGCTCAAAATAGTATGAAAATTGAAATCCGATGATAATATGATATTACAGATCCAATGGAACTGGTTTGTCGAATTCCGAGACTGTGCCTCGAAAAGCTATTTTTTTAAATATCGGTTTGAACGATAAAATTTCAAAACTGAACAAAATAGTTTCAATTTCAATTCTAAAGCTTCCATTATCTTTAGTATTGTTAAAATGATTTTCTTAAGCCTTTGAAATATTTTTAATCAGCTTATAACTGAAGATTCAAATTTTTAGCCAACTTTAATAAATTAAATTCAATAATTTAATTGCCAAATCCACAGCAATATTCGAAATTCAAGTTAAAAATAACTTCCAATATTTAAATTTAATTAAATATTTTCATTTTCAAATGTTCAAAATTCGAGGTCGTCACATTCTACCCCCTTAAAAGAATTTCGTCCTGAAATTACTAGTTAAGAAGAATGATCCTTAACTCCTTCGCTGTCTTTCCAAAATCAAATAGTTTTATTAACTTGCCCACACAAATCTTTTAATTAGAGCCCCATAATCATTTCAACTACTTTCGAAAATCAACCATTGGTTTCAAACGGTATTGTTCCCTTAATCAATTCAAATTTAAATTCAAATTTTAAATTTTCAAAAATTTGTCAAAAATTTTCTAACTCCCTGAATTTTCAAAAAATTTCGCCAGCGTCTCCTTTGCGCGGTTAGCTCGGTACGACTACAAAATGGCACCGCATGCCCCTATATTTCAAAGAAAACAAAACACCAAGCGGCTGGACAAGAAAATCATCAAATTTCATACTGAAATTTAAATACATACCTTTTTGTCAAGCAATTTAAATTATCTTCATAATAAAAATCCAAATTATCATTTGTCCTTAACACACCTGTATATCCTGATATCCATAATGTCCAATTTCAACATTCAAAAATCATTTTTGCACATTTCTTTACAAAAGTTTGAATACTTCTTATACCATTTTTAATTCACTATTGAAGTTATATATCCAATTTCATTCAATCTCGCATTTTTAATTTCACTTGAATTCAAATTTCCACTTTCAATTCTATTTGGATTCAGTTTATCTTCTGAATCTCGAATTTTATCGATTATCTTTCATTCACTACTGACTCGTATCATTAATTTTAAATTAGTTTCATTTACTAATTCATTCCAATTCGTTTTATCTCAACCCCTTTTTTCACCTTTATTATCTTTAGTTCACTTAGAACTAATTTTACAACTTCATTTTATTTCACACAATTCAAATTGGTTTTCAATATTCAGTCTCAATTCCAGTTTTATTCTTTTGTTCCTTCCCAAACACAATTCGATTTCAATTCACCATTTTGGTTTACAACCACTTATATTAAACTGGATTTCAAACTCCATGTGAATTTAATTCACCTTTCATTTATAATTATTGAATTCGATACATTTCAAACCATATCTAAATTTATCATTCCTTCTATTAGTTTCAGTTACTAATTTAATTCTAATACTTCGCTTTGTTTGTCACAAAGAAAATTCAATTCCAACTCTAGTTCTATTCACTTACAAAATCGAAATGAATTTCAACATTCAATTTCATTTTGAATCCATATCATCATTTTATTTGACTTAAATTTTCAATCTCAATTCTTTTATTCAATTTTCGTTTTTAATTCCACTTGAATTAAATTTTTCCTTCCAACTTATTTTGTTTCCACATTTACTTTTATCTAACTTCTCTTTAAGTTAGATTTTTATTTTAACAACTTCAAACTTTACAAGTTATCAGCTTAATGATATTCCATAAATATTTTATATAACATTCCACAGTCTTTTCAAACTTTCAAAAATCATTTTTTTTGAAATAAATTCAAATTATCTTTTGAATTTAGAAAACCAACCGTAGTTTTCCAAACAACCTCAAATTTTGAATAATTTAGCAGCAATTCCTCTCTTGGAAACTCGAAAATGAACACCGGTGATGTCGCGATCCTTATCGGAATTATTTTCCAGCGACCGAAAAGAGTTTAGTGCTTTTTATCCTTCCAAAACTATTTTTTTTCAAACCTTTGAAAATCATTTCCAAACTCAAAAGAATTTTAAATTTTTTTTCCAAATTTCAAAACTTTTCAAACCCTCAAAAAAAATTTCAAAACATTTCTCTGGAATTCCATTTCAAATTTATAAATCACATTTACATGTGCAATTCCCATTTGTATATGGATTTAATTTCTTAACTTTAGTATTACGATTTCAATTTCCTATTCAATAAGTAATTATAATAATTTAATATTATCACTTCCTAACATCCAAGCAACCATATACTATTATAATAATTTATAGAAAATTATTTCCTTTATATACGAAAAATAATTGGGTAAAATTATTTCATTTACCTGATTTAAAACAATATTGTGTCGGTTTATCTTGTTAAAGAGTTTAGAAATCTCTATCGATACAGTTGGCCACACTGCACCGACCAGAATCTATAAACAATCAACCGATAAGTCAACACAATATAAAACAATTTTATATTCAATAACAAATACGCGCTCATATCTATTATTACACTCAACTCATTCTAGAGTACTACTGACTCTATCTCTAATGAGTAACAACCAATAGAGCCAAGGTTGTCGCTTGATCAAATGCTCTAATACTACTTGTAACGATCCAATTTTTCGATGCCCGAAAGTCGACATTAATACGTCCACTATATCGAATGCCGCACAGCTGAATGCCGGAAAACCGAACTGTTAGGGTTTAAAGAAGAAGAAGATAGAAGAAGAAATAGAAACAATAATAGAATCTCACATTTCACAACAGAACAAATTTAATAGATAAATGAATAATCTTTAAAACAAAAGGCACTATATTAGTTTATACATACAACATCAGAGTTTAAAACGACACAATACTGGCAGTTATTTTAACTTGCTTACATAGAAATTTGGCTTGCACCAACCTATACGCAGTGGACACTACATAGTATAAGTGTTACGCTTCGCCATCCAGCTTGCTCCTGATCTCCACAGCATCTCTTATCTGACTTCGCTCCAGAATAACTGATAACCTGACTATAGGCTGCCCTTGTGGAAAATTGTGGGCACCTAGAGTTTAGAAAGGGAACAATAAACTCCAGGTCACTCATGGGACTGGTGTGAGATCTTAAAGCAGTTATTTCCACAAAGGAAAGAAAAGAAATCCGCTATGCTTTTTGGAAAATGAAACTACCATAAGCCACCAGCCATACACACAATGCAAACACAGAATTGGAGGAGATTTCTCCTTATGATAGTCAAACATGCTTGATACGTAAAATACTTTGATATTATTATTATTAGTGCATAGTGTGAATTTTTTTTCGAAAGTATAATATTAATCTTAGCCAGCATAGGCATTTCGCACTTATGCCTACTATAGCTACCACGTTCAAATAGCTGGTTACCGCCACATTCCATGGCAGGTTATACAACTAAACCCGTACAGGGTGCGTATTGTTTCTATGGATTTCCAACAAATGGTTTGACTAAGGAACTTCCTACTGCCACGTGGGTACGCCTCTGGAGGGACGTCCCGAGAACTTAACCAGCTCTCTGCCAACACAAGGCCGGATTACCTCTGTAACTAGGTAACCACTACACGAGTATGCCATCCCCGGTCGTTTGTGACCTCTATCCGAGGATCCTTAACCACAAAGCAACAACTACAAAGTGTAATAGATTTGCAGCAACCACATAGGTTAAATATCTGGGCTCCATACCATGATACCACCCTTTTCCAGAAGGAAATGACATACCCTAAAGGGAGCAACCCTCATAACCTTGCAACATCTTTCATGTTTCGACCATTTCCGAGGTGTGAGGTCCGACGAAGTCTCGTCCACAAAGCTACACTTTTCACAAATTCATGCTTTGATCAACAAATGATCAGCAGCACTTCGTATTCACGCAACTAATTTGGGAATGTATCACTACTAACCATCAACTACATAACCTCTGAGCTCGTACGTCTCAGAGAAGGGTGTTAAGCTAAGAGAATAAATTCTCCACCACCAACAGAAATGTATTTGATAGAAACCAGCTTTACATCTCAAAGTGTAACGTCAGACACACATCCATACAAGCCCGTTCCGGGATCGAACGGAACCGAAGGCACTTCTAAAGAAACCCTTGCAATCCGGATATTCACGAATCATGTCCGGAATCCCTAATACAAAGGGTGATAAAATCCCTATACCGGAGCAACCCGGTGCAGAGACATTCGACAGGTAATCCTTCCGTTTTCGAAAATATCTGGTCTTCAACACCGTCTTCAAATGCAATCACATTTCGTCGTATCATTATTCGGAATGTGTTTTTTGACACAAAGTCCTCTCCCGGCTAATCCGAATAATGAGCGCTTATTTTTAAAATAAGTGTTACATTCAGATTTCAAACAAATCACAACAAATTTCCACTTTGATCTTTTAAAAAAAAGATCCATCGCAATCACAAAGGTTCGATGTGGTTTTCGAATATCCATTTAGAAACCGACCCCCGGTCGCATCGAAATTCAAATGCCATTAAAAGGCCAATATTGATAGTCGGTTATTTAACTATCAATCAACATTCACAACAATAACAAAAATTTAAATAATTTTCCCAACTATTATTTTCAAAAGTATCTTTGCAAGATAAAATTTTAGCACTTCAATTATTTGAAAACAAATTTCAAATCACTTTTCACCTTTCAATACTTTGAGAACAAATTTCAAATCATTTTTCCTTATGCGGAAAACATTTCCCAATGTTTATTCATTTCCACTGAATATCTGCCGAGTTCAAATATTTTAAAATAATTTAAAATGCTTATCCAAAATATGCTTAGAGATATTTAAAATAAAACTATTTTGAAACACTTGCTTAAATATTAGTTATGAAAATATTATACTAATGTCTCATATAAAAATTCAAGTCCAAACTAATTTTTAAATAAAATTAATAGATAAGATATAACTATTTAAATATTCAATTTCTAAAACCAATATCAATTAAATCTTTAAATCATTACTTCCATAATTAATTAACTAAATCTTTACTTTAAAGATTTACAAAATAACTTAAGAAACTAATTTCTCCAAATATTCTTTTAAAACCAACCCTAGAACTTTAAATTTAAATTTCAAAAGCTATTTTACAAACATACTCGGATTTTCAGGGAAAATACACCTTCCTATTCAAAATGGATCACTTTTAATCAACTAATAAATCTTTCTGGATTTATTTTGAATTTACATTCCAAATCCGTATATTCCTTTCCACACTTTTAAAAATAAAACAATATTTATTTTTAAAACAAAGTTCCCTTTCTTTTATAAAATTCCCATTGTGAGTTTTTAAATTTTCAAATATCTACAGATATACGATTTTCAAATCAATTCCCAAATATTCACTTTCAATATCAAATCAATTTTCAAATTGATTTCCAAATTTAGTTCAAACACCAAATCAAATCCCAAATTGATTTTTCCAAACATTTACTTCAAAACACCTAATCGATTTTCAAAATTGGTTTTCCAAAATTATTTTTAAACACCAAATCAATTTTAGATCGATTTTCCAAATATTTATTATTTTTACTAAATCAATATCAAATAGATTTTCTAATTTATTTTCAAAACACCAAATAAAATTTCAAATTGATTCTCAAATTTATTTCAAACATCAAATTTATTATCCTTTGAAACAAATTCCTTCTTTTAAATTTATTCAATTTTCTAAAATTAATTTATTACAAATTTTCTACTAAATTTCAAAAATCCAATTTGATTTATTTCTGGTATCCTACGATACCAAAAATATATTCGGCTAAATTATAGCCTTCAACAGTTTCAATCACAAATAGTCACACACAGATTATAAATAATCAACATACAATATTGAAACTAATTCAAGTATTTGAGGAATCTAGTTGGATCCCTCCAACTTGTTTTCCATGCATCCACAGAAGTTAGCACAACAATTAAATACCAATTCCACTTCGAGGTGGAATATCGCGGTATATGGGATTTATAAAATATCATCCGCGATTAAGCGGCGCATAGGGTCTCATCCGCTATATAATGCGAAAAATCAACTCCAAATACATATATAATACCAATTCCACTTCAAGGTGGAATATCGTGGTATATGGGTTTAATATATAATATCACCCGCTATTATGCGGCGCCAGTGTCTAAAGTAATATAGCTGATAATAAATTAATCATCCAAGCACACAGTCAATCAAATTTAAATTTAACTATTTAAAATTAAGTCAGAAAAACTTGAATGAGTGAGAAGATCTCACCTTTGCTCCTTTATTTGCAATCCATTTCAAATTCGAACATGTTTTCTTCAATGTATTAGACCTTGTATAAACAATTTTTATACAATTTATTAATATTCGAATAAATCGAACAATCACTTAACAAATTTAGTAAATTTCAATAGGTATACAAATCTTTATTTATGTATAATATTCTATAGATTTCAAAATACAACTTTTATAAATTCTTCGGACAATTTTAAAACCCCTATATTTTCTTTTAAAATCCGTCCTAAGTGTATTCACTGTTTTCAGCTTTTATATATTCAAATAGACACCTTTTTATTTTTGAAACAAAACTTTAGCTATCTGTTAAAGCTTTAAAGCAGGTTATTCTTATTATATATATACAGAAATCTAGTTTAAAAAATCATTTTCTATGCCTGTATATAAAACTTCCAACTTGTGTATAAAATTTAAACCAAAATACCAAAATAGAAATATACCTCACTGCTCGTTGAACTCGAGCTAGCGAACCCTATCGGCCAGCCCACTCTCGCGCGACCCAGCACTCGAATGCTCAAAAGTCATCATCTCGACCTCACAACCTACAACCAGTAGAATTGCAGCGACTTTGAATCACGAACATAGCCCAAACTGCTGTTGAGACCAGTTCGTGGTTGCGCCACCATGTTTCTAATGCCATCGCGATTCCTGTTGCCACCCAAACCCTACAGCTTCCAACTGTGCCACCAACGCACGCGCGAGCGTGCGTTAACCCCATCTCCCTCACGCGATTCGCGAACCATTCGCGACCCTCTGGTCATTTGGATCTTGAGTTTTCGGTCACCCCTTTCCTGCTTTGAATCGAACGAAGCCTCCTTTCTTTTTTTTCGATTTCGATCGGCCATGCTCTATTGAATCTGGAACGATCGGGGAGAGAAAGAGAGACTCGAGTTAATTTGAAACGAACTCGGCCATTTATTTTCTGCCATTTCGATTTTATTTTTCTCGGCTGTGACTTTTGATGTTGAAACGAAAGAGGAAGTGCGGCCATTTTTATCTGAACGAAAGAAAATGTTTCGTTTGTTTTTCTTTTGAGTGAGATATTCATCATAATTCAATGAACGCGCGTGAAATTATCAGGGAAAACAAAGCACGTGTTGTTCAAAAGGATACGTGTAGAATTGCCTTATAAAAATATTATTAAATACATATATGTATATATTTAATTTAAATACAAATTCAAATCATTTTGATTTTCGTGATTCAAAATTTCGATCTCCAATCAAGGCATGTCGCTAAGCGTTTACAATGTTATACACATATTTCGAACACAATGGACAAGGTTTCGAGTCCAAATTTGATCGTATGGAGAAGATAGCTTTACGAACCACTTATTAAATTAAATTTCGACATAAATTTCAACGCGTTTTCTTATTGTACGGCCAAACGATCACTCCAAATAGTATGAAAATTGAAATCCGATGATAATACAATATTACGGATCCCATGGAACTGGTTTCGTCCAATTCCAAGACTATGCCTCGGAAGGCTATTTTTTTAAATATCGATTTGAATGATAAAATTTTAAAACTGAACAAAATAGTTTCAATTTCAATTCTGAAGCTTCCATTATCTTTAGTATTGTTAATATGATTTTCTTAAGCCTTTGAAATATTTTTGATCAGCTTATAACTGAAGATTCAAATTTTTACCTAACTTCAATAAATTAAATTCTAATTTAATTGCCATTGCAATATTCCAAATTCAAATTAAAAATAACTTCCAATATTTAAAATTAATTAAATATTTTCATTTTTAAATGTTCAAAATTCCGGATCGTCGCATTTAATAGGGATTGATTCCCTTTGTTAACGTTCGTATTTATCTTTTGAATTCGTCAGTCAGTTTTAGCTCGACCATTCGATTATGCTTGAAAGCATGTGATTTCTTTAGACTAGTTCAATTCCGAATATTTCGTCGCTATGGTTGCTTTGTCACCACGGCTCCATGAGTTTGCTTGATAATCACAGTTTTGATTTCTAATTTGGTCCGTGAATTTCTGGTTCGACTTTGGCCACTTCCACTTGTTATTTTCTTTTTTCTCTGATTGATTTCGACCTCGACTTTGTCAAAACTATAACCAATAGTTGCTTTGTTGCTTGATTTGTTCAGTGTATTGTTGCATTTGAAACTGAACTGCTCTGTACCATTATGTCTTTGCGCTTTTGATAATTGCCTGAGCTCGTTTTACTTGTGTTCATGCCTGTAGCATTTCGACCTGATGCATAATCACTGTTCATCATGTCACTGCATATCAATACATGTTGTTTACTGCTTCATGTACTTCATGTTGTCCGATCTTGTTTCACTTCACTGTTCACTGCATATTCATGCCGGAATGTGTTCAAAACTATTTGCACATTTCCTTGGTGTTAATGTCTGTTATATGTTTGAAGCTTCATGTACTGACCATTTGTTGCACTACTTTACTGCAACCATATTGTCGTTTCTGTCCTTGGTAGCCTGTATTCCGGTTATATATGAATATGTATACATGTATGTTTATATACATATGTATGCATGTCGCACCATGTTGTTGTATATACATATGTCTGTGTGTTCAAAACTGTTTGCACATTTTCTTGAGTGTGGTTCTATATGAAGTCTTTTTATGCATAT
Organism: Allium cepa; assembly: GCA_030765085.1. Lineage (NCBI taxonomy): Eukaryota > Viridiplantae > Streptophyta > Magnoliopsida > Asparagales > Amaryllidaceae > Allium > Allium cepa. Next base: position 694,581,960 of record CM060940.1, on the reverse strand, counting down.
GAATATGTATACTTATGTTTCCGGTCATCATTTCTGGGTTTAGTTGAACCTTCTGGTCACTTCAAGTCAGAGTTGCATATGAGCTTTGGGTTGTAGCCTCCACGCCTTCATGCGTACTCGAGTCTGGTTGGTCTGTCTAGCCTTGTGTTGAGTTTAAAACTGTTTTTTGCATCTGTTCTGTTTGCCAATGGTTGTATTTTACTCGAGTCTGATCTATGAGCCGGTTCGTGTTGTAACTGGACTTGCCTTTGGTCATCTGGTGTTGTCAGTGCATATGTTCTTGGTTCTCTGGTCTCTGTAGCATTGTGTCTTCGGTTGTAGCATGTTCATTAGTCTGCACGGTGCACTTAATTGCACTGTATATTCCAATGTGCTTCAATAAGCATTGTTCCCCGACTTTGTCTTGATGTTGTAATTCACTGTATTCATAATTTTGGAATTTGTCTTGCATACTCCAGTGTACATTGTATATTTCCATTTTGAAGTTTATTGCTATATTCTGGTCATCGCATTGCTTTGGCTCATTGTTTTGTATTGCATGCATCTGAGTTGAATCGAGCTTTGGCTCGGTTTTGACCTTCTTCTCATATCATGACTTTATTTTTATTGCACTTGAGTTCAACCTCGCTTTTGGTTGGGTTTGACCTTGTGCTCAACTGTCCCTACGGTTTTATGAAGGTATATTCGTGTGCATGGCCTTATGGCATGTACAGTGGTACACTGTGCAAGTCATAAGCTCTTTGTATATAATGAATTCAAATTTAAATGACAACGAACAACCCAAATAACTGAGGCATGTAAAAGTTTCAAAATATACATTTTATTCTACATTGCTTAAATATTTTTTTTTTTTCAATTTTACTACTTTAGTGTTTATTTTGCAGATCGCGCAGATGTTGGATTCAGTCTAGAATAGAGTTGAAGATAAATACGAGTAAACGAGTGATATGTAATGAGGTGCAAATGTAAATTTAAAATTATGATGTAATCGAAATTGTATTGTAATCAAAAAATGTGTGTGTATATATATATATTGAGAGCTCAAATCCATACTATTTAAAATTGTAATAAAATATTTGTTTGAATAAAATATCTATTTGAATTCAAATTTTTTGTTATTTATTTTATTCAGCAAATATTTATTTATTTGTTTGTGTGAAAAATAAAATAGTACATTAATAAATACATTTAAATGAATATATATATATATGTTTATTATCATCAAACAAAAATCATATACGAGCAGAATCAACAAAAATGCCACTGAAGTGTGGAGTTTCCTTGTTCTAACGGGCTATAATAGGAAGTTCATTAAGGAATTCACGAAGATCTCTGCCCCTCTTACCTGCCTTACCATGAAAATTTTGTTTTTCTTGTAGGACACGAAGAGTGAGGATGCTTTTATTAAATCGAAGGAGACGTTGACTAGTGCACTTGTGGTAGTCAAGATCATCTGTATTATATATCAACACTTGTGGTACGAAGTTGGGAATTGTCTTGATGGAGGCAGGGATAATGGTGAGCTATGCTAGTCAACGGTTGAAAATGCATGAGAGAAACTATCTTACCCATGATCTTGAGTTAGATGTTATTGTCTTTGCACTTAAGTCATGGAGGCATCACCTATTAGGAGAGCGATTTGAGTTGTGTACGGATCATAAGTTTTCAAAGTACTTATTCTCCTAAAAGGATTTGAACTGAAGGACACAGAGGTGGATGGATTTTTTTGGCATCGTAAGATTTTGATATCCCATATACTCTAGGAAAGGGCAATGTAGTGTTCGGCGCCTTAAGTAGATTGTATAAATACATGGATACACATAAAAGCAAGTACCAATGATAAATACTGAAACAAGCCAAGGTTCTCCATATCTAGGTATCATCGCCACCATTACTCCGTCCTTAACCTGTGTTGTAATGAGGAGAGAGTCGGAATAACAAGTGTCTAGTGAATAAAAACTCGATTATTACATTTTTCGCTCATTGGGCGGTATATTTCAAAGTAAGAATATGTCTACGAACATAAAACCATTAAAACCATAAAATGTGTCTTTATAAGGAAGGAAGGTGAGTCCAACCACTTAATACCTTCCATTCCAAAAGTAGGTTTCTAGAATCCCATATCTCAATCATAAGTCATAAATATCTAATATTGTGAAGGACGGTATCCGAGCCACATAATACATTTTATTAAAAAACAAGCAAACTCTGGTCATTTAATACCTTAATTAAGCCAGACCTCATCATTCAATACCTATTTCCGAGACGTGCTCCTCAATGGTACTATTTACCTGACATCATATGGAATTTCATAGGCCATTTAATATTTCCTTATGGAAAATAAGCGGACTTTGGTCAAATACCTTAATTAAGGCAGACCCCAACATTTAATACCTATTTCCATAAGCGGCCCCAAGGGATACCGCCTAACATAACCCTTTGACCATTAATACTTCATCTGGGGAAAAGGGGCAGGCCCTCAAACAACAAATTAATACCACAAGCCTATGAAGCAGGCCCTTGGTCTTATGGCCCATATTCGTAATGACATCTCACGTTAGTCCGACTATTTGTAGGCACTGTTAGCCAAATCAGCTGGGCAGATTTTCCCTATAAAATTTGGAACTAACCTCGCGTCATTACAACTATTTACCATAAGGATCTCTCACATCAATCAAAGTGTACAAAACTGCTGCTAGCCTTGAAGTGAAGGGCAGACTTCCATAATGTAACTCTATTAACCTTGCATCTTTATGACTTAGCTATAAATCAAATACTCTCCATATATATATATATATATATATATATATATATATATATATATAGACACACACACACACACACATACATACACACACATACACACGTGCATACACACTCATCTCACCGTTTCATAAATAAGGACTTATAAGGAAACTTTCTTGTTAAGTCTGAAAATAATAATTAGGCTATATAAGAGTTTCCTCTTACTTTCGCCTAACAATGATGAATTACCTTTCTAATAGGGGAAATAAATGAAAATAACTACCTAATTAACTATGCCATATGAGAAATAATTATATGTTAGTTATGCTAATAGAGATAAATAAATATTCAAGCTTGATAAATTCTAAATGCATGGATTTTAAATCCTAAACTAGCATTAAATATCAATTCCCTAACCAAATACTATTATAGGTCCTTTTTCTTCAAATTCATAAGATTTCAAATACCAAAATAAGGGATTCTAATATCCAAAACAGGGAAGTAATATTCATAACCATGCAATAATAGACTTGTACATAAAGTAGAAACTCAATTTATTACACCAATTCAATGGAATATCCTAAACAATAGGAATTGCAATCTAAATTTCATACCTATTCAACCCCTCTTTTACAAAGAAATAGGTAAGAATAAGTGGTGTAAATTACAAATAGAATTCATAATCTAAGCCCCATACTTTGTTGAAGAATCATGGTTGGAACCAAAGAAGAAGAAGAAGTGGAATAGACTATGCAATTATCAGAAATTTCATAAACGTAACAAATTCCATCAAATTAATGTAAATAATTGAGAATTTCAACATGGAATTGACATTTCAAAATAAAAAGTAATTTCAAAGGATTTTATCTATCGTATTTTTTCAATACCAAAATTTATTAGGCATACTCAAATCCAAATGGGGATATACTAAACAATTACTAAAAAAGAAATACAATAGTTTCCACTCACTGAATATATGCAGCTTCGGCTTCTTTGGATTTGCACACTTTACAATCTCTTCTAGAATATCTCTCTTTTGATATAAATATACACAGAATAGGGAAGATGTATATGTTTTTATTAAATTTAGAATAGTTGGAAGATAATAGAATAAGAATAGGTAGGATGAAGAAGAAATGAATAGAAAATAGATTGGATTCTTATCTGAATTCTCTATGGAGTTTCTAAATCTAAATTGAGGAGTTAACAATGGCATAATTTCACTATTGTTTCCAAATTATTTTTGGATAAAAATTAAAGATCTAAGGTCTAATTTATAGTGGATGGAAATGCACCAGAACCGTTCATCGAGAATAGACCGAAAACAGATAAATCTGGAATGTACAACTCATCAATATAGGTTGCGCAACAAGGAAGCAGTCGACCCCTCCGGTGACCTCTAGGTTGACTCCTTGCGGTGCTGGGTGTTGATTTCTTCCCTTATTTTGGGAAGGTATTTTTATATTTCATCATTGCTTGATTATTTATTGATTTTATACCCAAATTAATTTTTAATAATAATTGCTAAATTTAAACGTTATTTAACCCTCAGGTCAGTCACATTCAATTTCAAATTTCAAATTAGGGAATTAATTTCTTATTTGAATCCTATTCAAATTATTTCAAATCTGAAAACTTTAAACTCTCATAACTTCTTCGTTTGAGCCCAATTTTTAGCATATTATATATGAAAATTAGTCAGAATTTCGCCATGAATGCAACGGTATATCTTTTATGCTCAAGTTTCAATTTTTATAAAATTTTCATTTTCTACCATATCACACTTAATTAAATTTACTCCATTTAATTATGGTTCATTTTACGGGGTGTTACAAACACAGTAAACTTCAAGTATCTTTATAGCAGTTGCACTGAAACTAACATAAAAATCAGACAACAATTACACGATATAAATGCTGAAAAGCGAATTCAAATATCAACATAATTTAAAAAATAAGTTCATAAAAAATAAAATACTATTAACTTCAAGTTTATGAAGAAGCAAGACAATTCCTTTTGTTGTGAACTGTTCCATTACACTGACCGCATCTTGATCATAGGTTTTTTGGTGGGTGAGTATGGTATGACCTATTTGCTTATCTGTAACTTTATTATCAATTTAAACATAGTGAAAGTTGCTAATTATTTATCTTTTGAGACTTGTACTAAATAGTTTCACTTTGATATTTATTTCTGCACTTTATATTGAAATTATTTTTGCTATATCTCCTTTTTGTCGATGACAAAGGGGGAGAAGAATTGTCCTAATCATCTTTATGCAGGTACAAGAAGTATCATATATTCAGGGGGAGTTTTTATATTTGTTCTCTAGGACTTTTATATATACATGTTTGTGAATCACAAGTTTTGATTCATGACAAAGCAAGTTAGAAGAAAAAGAGAATTCACGACAAAAAGAGATAATCAAAGGACTATGGCTATATTAAACTTTTAATCTATGTTCTCAGTGTCTAGTACTCATGATTAAGTCTTAGAAATTTGTTAAAATTTATCTTCAAGTAGTCTGCACTACATGTTTCCCATAATTAACAAAACAGAAGCATACTATGCAAAAAATACCTCAGCCAGTCGACTAGCTAAGATCATCTAGTCGACTGACTGTGTACATATACGATATGCACTGTTTATTTTTTAAATCTATTGCATAGTCAGTCGACTGACCAAGAACGACCAGTCGACTGACCCAAAACCAACTGCCATATTTTCGGAAAGACATCTTCTTCTGCGAAAGGAAGCAACCCTTCTTTGAACGGAAATAGATGCTACACTTCGTCGGAACCCTTCACCAATGGCAGTAACTCTTCAACTACTATATATATACACTCCTAAACACTTCACTTTCACCGATTTTCATTCTAACTCTCTAATATTCTTCTTGTGATTTAATATTTGCATTCAAATAGCGAACATACGTTTTTACTGCTCTGAATTTACAAATAACTTTCATAATCTTCGATTCTTAGCATCACCTTCTCTTCATATCTTCACATACACTTCATATACTTAAGGATTTTATTATAGGAGGTTTGTACTATCAATGACAAATCAGTGTTATCAAGAACACACAGTGTCAGATATTATTTTGTATTATTGAAGTCCTCTTCTGCTGTTGAGGCGAAAATCTTGTTCAGTTGCTCAGGTGTCTATTCTGTTGCTTAGACTGTATATACCCATTCCTCCGGGTTAAGTGAGGGTTATTGTAGTTGAAATTCCAAAAGGTGTCTGGGACTGGACGTAGAACGGGAAGTTCAAATCAGTATAAAAATTCCTGGTGTGCTTGTTTTATTTGACTTATTTCCATTTACTTTGCTATTATCATCTGTTTCAACATTTAGATTTAAGTATATTCCATATTACACGATCTTACTCACTTTCATTTGGTATTAGAGCAAGGTTTCTTATAACCGTTACACAGTTATCTGATATTTTGCTAATATAGAAAACAACACCAACGCTACCACTAACACTGTCACTAGTTTTATTGAAGGTCAATCCACTGCACGACCTTCATTTTTCAGTGGTCTGAACTATAATTATTGGGCAACTCGTATGAGAATCTATATGCAATTAAATAGCTTTGAATCATGGAAAATTACACAAAATGAATACACTCTTCCTACTGGAGAATACTCCACTTGATCAAACACACAAAAATTAGATGCTACTGCCAATGCTAAAGCTATGAACATGTTATTCTATGCACTAGATAGAAATGAATTTAATCGTGTTAGCATGTGTCAAACTGCTTATGAAATATAGAGAACACTTAAAATCACTCATGAAGGAACTAACAAAGTTAAACAAAGAAAAATCTCCATGCTCAAAAATTAGTTTCAAAACTTTAGAATGAAACAAGATGAATCCATCAATGATATGTACTCTAGATTTCAAGATATCTATCATTCACTATTAGGATTAGGTGAAAAGTACACTGATTTTGATATTGTATCAAAAATCCTAGACTCTTTAACGGATGAATGGGAAAGAAAAGTCTTGGCTATTGAAGAGCTAAAGACCTCTCTACCATAAAACCTGAAGAGTTAATAGGAAATCTAATGTCCTATGATGTGAATTTGCAGGAAAAACGAGTACAAGCACAAGGCAAAAAGAACATAGTTTTCCATGCCGAAGAAGAAAAGATGAAGATTCGGATGAAGAAGATCTAGCATTTACTGCCAAAAATTTCAAAAAGTTCTTGAAGTTTAGGAAAAATAGCAGAAATAATGGAAAAAGAAACTTTCCAAACAAACCATCATCTTCAATTCTCGAATGCTTTAATTACCATAAGAAAAGTCATATCCAGAAAGAATGTCCAGAATTAAAGAAAAAATACTTCAACAAGGGCAGAAAAGATAAGAAAACGATAGCATTCTCCGTAACATGGGATGATTCACATACTTCTTCATCAGATAACAGTAGTGAAAGTGAAAATGAGCAAGCAAATGTTTGTTTCATGGCTACTGAAAATAAGGTTAGTGATTTTACTTTTGATGATATGATAGAGATAAACTCAAAGCTAGTTGACACTCTAAAAAAACTTAAAAGAAAACATAAGGAGACTCGTGAACTTCAGAACAAAGCAGAATTCGAAAGAGATATGCTCAAAGATGAGAAAAAAAATACTAAAGGAAGAACTTGAAAAATTAGAAGAATCATTCTCTAATATTAATTCTCAACTCACTCATTTAAGTCAAGAAATTGAAACTCAAAAAAAGAAGAATGACGCTCTTGTTTCTGAAAATCATGAACTCAAAACTAAGGTAAAATTGATAGAGTTGGGTAATAGTAGTCTCAAAACTAATTTAGAAAGCATCACCAAAAATGTTTCAAATTTTAATAACGGAAGAGAAACTTTATCTAAAATTATTGATAGCTCTCATTCTGTTTCTAGTAGAAAAGGATTAGGATATGTTAAGAAAACAACAGCTTCACCTAGAAAGAGAATTAAGAGAAATTTTAATCCTACTACTATACGGACAAAAAGGAATTCTAACCCAAAAAGCATAAAAATATAGGTTTCTAAAACAAACTACAGTTTGATTAGCAAGAAATATATAAACACTATTTTAGAAACTATTTATAAAAATAAAGATTACATTTTTAAATGGGATATTGACCCTCTTGGGTTTGGTTTCCTAAGACTTAACTCTTAAGACCCTATTGAAAAAGTGGGTACCAATATTATCTCATATTTTTTGTAGGTCCCACTCAAGAAAAGAGGAAAATGGATACTCAACAGTGGTTGCTCAAAACATATGACAGGAGACAAAGATATGCTATCAAATATTACTGACTCAGATGGAAGCTCTATCACTTTTGGAGACAACTCCAAAGGTTATATCATCGGCAAAGGCGATGTGAGCAATAATGGTATTTCAAATTTACCTCTTATTTCAAATGTTTTACTTGTCAAAAACTTAAAAATAATTTACTTCGTATCAGCCAATTGTGTGACAAAGGATTCAAAATCACTTTTTCTGAAAACAAATGTAGTAGTTTTGATCAAAATCAAAATCAAAATCTTACCTTTGAAGGAAACAGAGACAGAAATATCAATGTTCTGAATATGAAAATAAATCATAATTCAGGTATGTGTTTAGTAGCCAAAGAAAATTATCCTTCGTTATGGCACAAACGATTTTGTCATATTAACTTCAAAACAATAAACAAGCTCTCTAAAAATGATTTAGTGAAAGGTCTACCAAAAATGAATTTTAAAATTGATCATATTTGTGATGTATGTCAGTTAGGAAAGTTAACTAAGTCACCTTTTAAATCAAAAAGGTCATTTCAACTTTACAACCACTTGAATTACTACATATGGATTTATTCGGACTAACACAAGTACAATCCATTAATCATAGTAGATACGTGTTTGTTATTGTTGATGATTTTTCTAAATATACTTGGACTATCTTTATGAAAAATAAAAGTAATACCTTTGATAATTTCAAAACTTTTATCAAAAGAATTCAAAATTTTAAAGGTTTGAAAATCAAAATATAAAAAGTGATCATGGAGGTGAATTCGAAAACGAAGCCTTTGAACATTTTTGTAAGAAAAGGGAATATTCCATAATTTTTCGTTTCCTAGAACTCCACAACAAAATGGAGTTGTAGAACGTAAAAATAGAACCTTACAAGAATGTGTAAGGACTTTGTTAAGTGGAAGTACATTACCAAAACATTTCTGGCTGAAGCAGTTGCAACAGCTTGTTATGTTTTGAATCGTGTTTCTATTCGACCATTAACTAAGAATACTCGTTATGAACTTCTTAATGGACGAAAACCAAATATTTCTTATTTTAAAGTTTTCGGTTCAAAATGTTTTGTTTTAAACATAAAAGATTAGCTTGGTAAATTCGATCCAAAATCCGATGAAGGAATCTTTTTAGGATATTCGGATCGAAGCATAGCTTATCGAATTTATAATAAAAGAACAAATATCATCGAAGAAACACTTCATGTATCTTTCGATGAAAATTTTAAAAAAAATCCCAAGTATAAAAGATGATGAAGAATTCCCTGATAATATCACAAACATAGAAATTTCAAATGTTGAAAATAATGAAAACATTGTTCACAATAACAATGAATTAAGATCTCCACCTAGAATATTAAGAGATCGTCCTTCTATTAATGTTATTGGAGAACTCAATTCGTTTATTAGAACAAGAAGTCAATTAAATCAAATGGGTCATGTAGCTTTTCTTTCTCATATTGAACCTAAAAATATTAAAGAAGCATCTACCGATGAAAATTGGTTAATCGCTATGCAAGAAGAGCTAAACCAATTCGAAAGAAATGACGTTTGGGATTTAGTTCCACGGCCTAGTGATCAATCAGTTATTGGTGAAAAATGGGTTTTCAAAAATAAAGCAGATGAACAAGGAAATATTAATAGAAATAAAGCTAGATTAGTTGCTCAAAGATATAAGCAAGAAGAAGGAATTCACTATGAAGAAACGTTTGCTCCAGTCGCTAAACTAAAAGCAATACGAATCTTGCTAGCATTACATGTTTCCATAACTTTAAATTATATGAAATGGATGTCAAAAGTACTTTTTTAAATGGTTTCATAAAGGAAAATGTTTATGTTGAACAACCTCCGTTATTCATACACGAACAATTTCCTAACCATGTCTATAAGCTTAAAAAGGCTTTATACGGTTTGAAACAAGCACCCGTGATTGGTACGATCATCTTAAAAGATATTTAATGGATTCTGGTTTTGAAATTGGAAAGGTTGACCAAACTCTTTTTATTAAAAGAAATAAACAGGATATTTTAAATGTTCAAGTATATGTTGATGATATTATTTTTGGATCTACAAATGAAAGACTATGTCATGATTTTTCTAAAATAATGACTAGAGAATTTGAAATGTCACATATGGGTGAGTTAAATTATTTTCTTGGCTTATAAATAAAACCACTAGAAAATGGTATTTTTATTAATCAAGAAAATTATTGTAACAATCTAATTAAACGCTTTGGTGTGGAAAATACTTCTACCAAACCAACTCCTATGAGTACAACCATACATCTTGATAAAGATGAAAGTGGCAAAAGTATTGACCAAAAATTATATCGAAGGATGATTGGATCGTTACTATATTTAATAGCTAGTAGACCTTACATAATGACGAGTGTCTATTTGTGTGCACGTTTTCAAGCAAATCCCAAAGAATCACATTTACGAGCAGTGAAACGCATACTACAGTGTCTTAATAAAACCAAGGACTTTGGACTATTCCAGCCAAAGGAACGTCCTTTTTAATTAGTGTCCTATAGTGACGCTGATTTTGGAGGAAGCCGGAGAGATAGAAAATGTACAAGTGGGACTTGTCACTTCATTGGACGGTCTCTTGTATCTTTGTTTAGTAAGAAACAAAACTGTGTTTCATTATCGACATGTGAAGCAGAATATATTTCTACCGCTCTAGCATGTGCTCAAGTTATCTATATGCAACAAACACTACAAGATTATGGTTTTAATTTATCGATGTCAACTATTTACTGTGATAATTCTAGTACTATTAATTTATCTAAAAATCCTGTCAATCACTCACAAACAAAACACATTGACATTCGTTATCATTTTCTTCGTGATAATATTGAAAAGGATTTGATATATCTCGAATTTGTTTCCTATAATAAACAATTGGTAGATATTTTTACAAAACCTTTAAATGAAAATACTTTCATCAATTTAAGACGAGAATTATGAATAGTCTCTTTTAAAGATTTATGAATTTTTATATATATGTATATATACTATTTGTATTTGTAATTTTTCATAACACAATTTGATAAAATATATATAAAAACTTGCATTCAAATTTTTGTCAAAATAAAAAAAATTGTTTTATGACTCTAAAGAGACTTGAACTAATGACCTTTAGGTTATAGAATAATAATTGTCTCTTGCCATTTGAGCTATGTATGTTTCTTGTTTCAACTAGAAGATTGATTCTAATTATTCTGGAAATTTTCGTTCAAAAAATATAAATGGGTAGCTGCTGGAGCTCGAACTCAGGTCTCCTAACTGGTAGTTCAATGTCTTACCAGTTGTGCTATGTGTTATTTTCTATTGAGTCTTTTATTTCGTGGGCTCATAACCATTCTTTTTAAAAAACAATTCGCATCCATTCTTTTTTCTCTGTGGCTATTAGCCTTTTGCTGTTCTAACCACACAAATACAGCTCAATTTCCTCTATAAATCTGCATTTCTTTCATTTTTGCAATCATCCTTGAAAAGATTTAAAAAAAAACTTTAAAACTTCAAGTTCCTCATTACCTATCGATGGCCTCTCACGATTCCTACGACTGCTTTAACTCCAAATTATCTTTTGCTACACCAACATCCTCTAGCAGCTATCATTCTTCCAGTAGCTCTACTTCGTCCTTGCTAAATCCTACCCTTAGACGTGAACCAGCTCAATATCACACTGGATTTTCTCCAAAAACTAAGAAGTCACGACGATCATTGTTTGTTTCTCCAAAACAAAAGAAAAAATTGATGAAATCCATCATTATCAAAAGGAGAAAATCAATTTACAAAGAGAGATGTATTATGAACAACGGATGAATTCCAGTCGCCTTAGCCTTATAGAATCAATTGCCCTTAAATTCTGTGGCAGTCATCTAAGTATGACGTTGTTGAACCTTCAACGTCTCTTCAACCAAATTCATCCGGCTGAAATCAATGGGAGCAAACTCCACATCAACCTCTGGCATCTCCAAACTCTTGGGAGCGCCAAAATTATTGATCTCCTTTGCAACCTTATGTTGAGAACACCAAGGTTGAACCACATGATTGCTCTCCAAAAACACTAAATAATCATCTTTTCTTGTGTTTTATTGTTCTATGTTCACTTGGATTTCAATTATGTATATGACTTTTTGAATAAAATTTTGTTTTAAGCTTCATTGCATTTCTTGTCTTCATCCAGTCGACTGATATATATATAACCAGTCGACTGTTTACAGGGTGCAAAACCTCTCGGGTTGTCAACCAGTCGACTGAGTCATATAGGTCAGTCGACTGATTACAGAGTAAAAAACTCTCAGGTTAGCAACCAGTCGACTGACCTACCCTGACCAGTCGACTGGCTGTACAAAAAAGGCTATTGTTGTTTCATTTTAAACCCTTTTTACACCATCTATTCACTTTACCTTCTTCGTTTTTTACTTCCTTCAAAACGCTAGCCCCCATTTTTCTCTCAAAAAATCCTCAAAAACACCAAATTAATGGCCCCTCCAAGATCAAAATGCTCAAAACAAGGTTCTTCATCCTTTGTTGATACTCATGTTGCTCATTGACTGTATGACGCAACTGCAATCGAACGATGGGAGAAGATGAAAAACTCTAGAATTTTTGAAGGATTGTTCATGGTTTATTCGGATTTTGGTGCTTACACTCTTCAAGAATTAATGCAGAGATGTGGATTAGAGTCACTCCTTGACTACAATGCAAATCGCCACAACATTAATCATCTTATAGTAAAACTTTTCTTTACAAATTTAAATCTTGGCCACCAACAACTATCGAATCCA